>JADMNL010000030.1:13455000-14750833 GCA_016271365.2 Neoceratodus forsteri
GTTGAGGGTGGGGGGACAGCGTCCTGGGTCTTATTCTGAAAATTCAAGATTGGATCACTTAACATTTGTACAGTGAATGTGAAGGGAATCAATAATGTTACCAAAAAGGCCAGAATATTGAAGAATGCAGGGACTTGAAGTGTGACACAGCATGTTTACAGGAAACCAAGTTAAATCAGCTAGAACATGCTAAGTTACGCAGATCTTGGGTTGGGAGGGTTTTTTCAGACTCTCACCCCTCATCTGCGAAAGCGGGTATGGCCATTTTACTAAAACGGGGCCTTCCTTTCCATACTCATTCGGTATCTCAAGGAGGAGATGGCAGATGGGTTTTGGTTTCTGAAGAGCTACATGGGTGTTTAACCCATATTTTTTCAGTATATGCTCCCACTCCCCCATCTGGTTCTTTTTTTAGAGAACTGTTCTTAGTAGTTGCCTATCTTGACCCTGGGGTCCTTTTGTTGTTGGGTGATTGAAATTGTGTGGAAAATGGTCAACTGGACAGAAATCCTATTGGTGGGTGGGGGTAGGAGAGAGTTCTAAATTGTTGCACACTAACGGCCAAATCGGGGCTAGTGGATTTGTGGTGCTGGCAGCATCCATCTGCTAGGGATTACACTTTTTTCACTGCAGCTGCTAATGCCTACTCCAGGCTGGACAGGATATACTCCTGGCAGTCCCAGGCCCACTTATTTGGAGAGGTTCAGATACACCCTGTTTCATTTTCAGATCATGCAATAGTTCAGGTGGAGGTAAACTGGGAATCTAGGGCCCCTGTGGGCTCTTGGAGATTGGATCCTGTGTTATTACTGGATAAGTCTCTGCTGGCCCAATTAAGGGAAGATATTAAATGGTATTTGGAGGTGAATAAGGTGATAGATGCTCGCCTAAGACATATATGGGATGCTCTTAAGGCATTCCTGCGAGGTAAATTCATCAGCCATACAGCTTACCAAAATAAGCTTCGGAAAGGCAAGCTTTCACAAGTTTTAGCTTCCATAGCTTTACTAGAAGCAGAACATAAAATGACCCGTGACCCCACTATTTTCACAAAATTAAAAGCTGCTAGAGAAGAGTATAATCATTTAATGCTTCACCACACTATTAACTCTCTACGTTTCACTAACCAAAAATATTATGAGGAGGATGATAGGGTAGGCAAGCTCTTGGTCCTGCATCTTCGTAAGCAAGAATCAGACTGCTATGTCCCTAAAATTAAAGATGTAAGGGGGGGAAGGAGAATTTCTGGTGCGACCAGCTGCAATTGCAGGTGCGTTTGGCGATTATTACTCCAATTTATATAAACAAGAAAGAGATCTTGGGCATAGTCGAAATATAGACTCATTCCTGGAAAGGGCTGAACTGCCAGCTCTTACAGTTGAGCAAGCTTTAGGTCTGGAATGTCCATTCCATGAAAGAGGAAGTGAGACTGGTGATACTCTCTTTGAGCACAGGGAAGGCACCCTGCCTGGATGGTTTTATAATAGAATTTTATAAGACCTTCCTGAAGGAACTTACCCTAATTCTGTTAGACATATGTAATGTGGCACATGAGAATGGGGCAGCTGTGGGGTTCTGGAGAGAGGCAACTATCACAGTATTGCCCAAAGAGGGTAAAGATCCAATGGAGTGCACTGGATACCGATCTATCTCCCTGTTAAATGTTGATGCCAAAATCTTTGCTAAACTTATTGGGGAGAGACTGAAGGGAATTCTTCCGGGACTGGTGCACCCGGATCAAATGGGATTTGTTCAGGGTCGGCACATCCAAGATAATGTTCGATTGTTGCTTAATGTTATGGCTTCCAGCTCATCTATTCCTTCCTCCAGGCTCGGGGCTGTGATTTCCTTAGACGCTGAAAAGGCATTTGATCACCTGAACTGGGTGTTTTTGAACAAAACCTTGGAAAATTTGGATTTGGGAGTAAATTTGGGGATTGGATAATTCATTTATACACTGACCCTGGGGCTAAAGTTAAGGTGAATGGGGTGTTCTCTAATAGATTTGTAATTCAGAGGGGGATTAGGCAGGGGTGCCCACTTTCTCCTCTTCTGTTTGCATTAAGCATGGAACCCTTCATGGCTTCTATCAGACAATTTCAAATTTATAAGGGCATCAGGGTGGATGGGACAGAGATCAGGATCTCTCTTTACGCAGATGATACTTTATTATACCTAATGAACCCGGTGGTTTCAGTCCCCTATGTGTTATCCCAGATACATGAGTTTAGGATTATTTCAGGTTTCCAGGTGAATGAATCCAAGACTGAGATGCTTCCTGTATCTGGTTCGGCTTCCCAAAATCTCCTGGTGGTTGGGCAGTTTTGATGGAGGAAGGGAGGTTTCCATTACTTGGGAATTTTGATTCCTGACAACTTAGAGAATTTATATGCAATGAATTACCTTAAATTGCTTAAAAATATTCAAGGGGATTATAACAGGTGGCGGGAATTACCTATTTCTTTCTCAGGTCATATAGAGACTGTTAGGATGAATGTTCTGCCCCACCTTCTATTTTTATTTTCATCTCTCCCCTTGAAACCCCCCCCTGAGTTTTTGGAGAACTCTAAAGTCGGCCACATCTAAGTTTATTTGGAATCATAAACCCCCTAGGGTCAAATGGCAAATTCTGCAGGGATTCAAGCAGGGTGGGGGCCTAGGCCTTCCCAATTTTGTTTTTTACTTCTGGGCGGCCCAGCTTCAGGCTTTCAAATCTTTGTGGCTGGGTGAAGACTGCCCACTCTGGACAGAGCTTGAGAAACCTGATACTCAGGGAACCCAATTGGTGGATATTATTCATTTGGATCGAGCAGGTCTTTCTAAACTTCAGGTCTTTAACAAGTGGGCAACAGTTCTCAAACAAGTTTGGATTTGGGTTGCCAGGAGAGGGGAAGTTCCACCTAAATTATCATTATGGACCTCTATCCAGACATGTGCAGATTTTCTCCCACTACAAACAGATTTGGGCTTTCGTACATGGGAATGGCTGGGTCTTTTTAGACTTGGGCAACTATATGAGTCTCAGCACTTTAAAAGTTTTTCACATCTAAAACAAGCATTTGGGCTTTCAAATAGAGACCATTTTACATTCCTACAAATTAGGCACTATCTGAGGAGCAAAGGTCTGACCTCTTTGGGTTCTCTGGTTCCCAATCCCGTAGCGGAGTTTCTTCTTTCTTTATTTTCCAGCAGTAATCAGACTCATGTGATTTCCCAAATGGTTTCCTTTTTTAACAAACAGTTGCCAGACCACTTACAAAAGTTGGAAGCTAAGTGGGAAGAGGAATTGGGATGCCAGATAAGTAATGCAGATTGGGAAAGGACATGGGGTGGAGTGCATCAGACCATCTCTTCTCCCTCCTGCCGGGTTTTTCGCTGGAAGGTAAATATTAGGTTTTTTTGCACCCCAGTCGTTACCCAACACTATGGATCCTCTAGGTCAGACTTATGTTGGAGGGGCTGTGGGGAGAGGGGCATACATGCTCATATTTTTTGGGGTTGTCACCAAATTAAGGGATTCTGGCAACATATTATCCAGGAATTAGAGAAGATATTTCATTTGCAACTTCCCCCTGATCCCAGATACTGGATTTTGGGTATCCCTCCACCAATGCTTATCACTAGAGATTTACAATTTCTGTTTTATATTTTGATATCTGCGGCCCAAAAATGTATCACTAAGAAAAGGTTGGAGAATCATCCCCTAACTATAGAACTCTGGTATTCTACTTGCCTGCAAATCCAATTGATGGAGAAACGGACTGCTCAATTAAGACAGTACATAGAAAAGTTCAAGTGTAGGTGGTTGCCTTTCTTCCACTATCAGGCTGAGAAAGAAAATAAAACAGTATTAGATATATTGGCTCAGCTTTTTTAGATGGGTGGGCTTTCTTCCCCCCCCCCATGGTTCCCCAACCCTTCTTATAAGCACTTTCAATATTAGACTGGTAGTCTTACCCTAATCCCTCCCATCTTTTCTTGGATAACTGTTAACTTTAAAAAGGCCAATAATTTAATTTAGTTCAAATTAAATTAATTTTAAAGATCCAAACCATAGAATATTTATTGGGATCTTAGAATATTAGGTTCTTGAAACTTTCACATTCACTCCATAAGATAAACATTACACAATATCATGAAACTACCGATTATCCTTAGATGATATTTGTTTAAAGGCATCTAGGAGGTTGCTGCCTCCCCCCACCTCACTGTTCCATTTGATGGTAGATTAGAGTTAATTCTCACTGGATGGAAGTTGTTCAACTCTGAGCCTTTTGTCTGGTGTTGTTTTTTTCTTTTCTTTTTGTATTGTTGTATTTTGTAGTTGAATTTCCCCCTTTTCCCCTTCCCCTTTTAAACTTCTGCCCTGATTTTATTTGTATCTGTCTGCATAGTGGTTTTAGTCTAATTGTGTATTATGTCTGTTGGTGTGTCTTAGAAATTTAATAAATTACTATTTCGAAAAAAATTATGCCCAAAACACAAGCTGGTTCTTGATTTAATGTTCTGTTTTTAAGTGAGGCTGAAATTGCTATTGTAAAAGTACCCAAAAGTAATCCTGATAAGCTCAGCCCCCACTGCAGTTGTCCCACCCCTTCCCTTACCTCATTTAATCTCTGTGTTCTCCCTCTCCTTTCCTCCACAGCTGACTTCACCGAAGATCTTGGAGGTCATGAGGGCTTTGGAGCAGCCCTCCCCCACAGCCAGGAGCCGACTTTAAACTTGCCCAGGTATGGATTCCCAATGTTTGATCACAACCACTGCAGCTGCTGCTGTTTGCAGGATACAGCGTGGGGACAAAGACTGCTGTTTTGTTTGGCACCTTTTCTTGAGCCAATTTAAATTAGGCGTACACATAGAGATAGTTTTTTTTTATTTTATTCAAAAAATGTAGCTACTGTGCTGTAACCAAACAAGTTACTTTTGTTGTACACTGAAATTATCAGCTTAACCAAGGGCCTGCCTAAATACTTTAACTGCTGTGTATCCACTCCTTGGAGCACCCAAGCACTACTAGACCAAATGTACCAGAGGGACAACCTATGGCACAAGGTTCTTGACTCCCAACTCCCGCAGGATCAACAACTGTACAGAGAGGCTAGAAACAGATGCACATGGGCTACCCGGCAAGCCAAAGCTGCCTACTACAAACACAGTCTCACCACCTCCTGGGGCTCTGGAAAAAACTTCTGGAGCAATAATTAAGGAACTCTGTGGGAAAACTGAATCCCCTACCCCAGTCCAGCTTCTAGTAGATGGGGTTACCACCCTGGACCATAATATTATCACCGATGCACTAAATATCTCCTTCTCTGACCTCTTGCACATCCTCCCACCCAACTTCTTTGACCCTATCACCAATCGCCCCACTGACATTTCTGACATCTACCACCCTACCCTCTTCAGGCTAAGAATCATCTCATGTAATGAGGCTAAATGCTATCTCACCAAAGCACTGGCAAACTCTCACTATAATAGTGATTTCCTGGACCTCAAACTCATTTGACTTATGCTGGATGTGACATTACCCCATTTCACCAAAATTCTGAACCTGTCCTTATGCCTCAGCCAATTTCCCACAACCTGGAAAAAAGTGCTAATAACCCTTATCCTGAAGAGTGGCGACCCCACCTCCACTAGCAATTATAGACCAATATCAATCCTGCCCCCTCTCTCTAAAGCCCTAGAAAAAATGGTGTCAGACCAACTAACAAACTATCTGTCCAAACACAACCTGCTGTGCCATGAACAACATAGTTTCTGGAAGGGCCACAGCACCTCCACCATCCTCATTGAATTTATATCATATATACATGAAGCCCTGGAAGAGGGCTGCATGGCAGGGGCTCTCTACGTTGATCTAACCAAAGCATTTGATACCGTCAGCCACACATTACTTCTCCACACCCTTCCATCCCTTAATTTTGCACCAGAGGTTACCACCTGGTTCAAAGATTATCTCTCAGGTCAGACACAACAAGTCAAAATCAACACAACTATCTCTTCAAGCAGACCGGTCCTAGCTGGAGTACCACAAGGGTCAATCCTTGGCCCATTACTCTTCACCCTCTTCCTGAACTCCCTCCCTAAATGTTGCAGTGGGAAGATGCTGCTTTATGCTCTTGATGTGGTAGTCTTATGGAAACATCCCCACCCCAATTCATTACAATCTGCCTGCAAGGTTTTTTAGGGAACTGGAAACCTTTTTCGCTGGACACCACCTAATAATTAACTACAAGAAAACTAAAACCATGATCTTTGCCCACCGCCAAAACCCTCTATGTCACGCACCGTTAATTGTCACAAACTCCCAAGGCTCTGTGCTTGAACAGGTCTCATACTTCAAATACCTCGGACTCACCTTGGACACTTCCCTCTCATACCACTCATATATACAACAAGTCTCCTTCTCTAGTAACACAAGACTGGGAATCCTGTACAAACACAAGCACTTCCTACCCCCTTAGGCCATGCACCTCGCTATGTCATCATCTATTCTATCCTTGGTGAACTACGGGATGGTGATTTATGGGACCACTGATCATACTGCCCTCCGCAGCATCTAACCCCTTTAACATTCCATGAAGAAAATCTCAGTCCATGAGCCATATTTCTTGAAGACATAAAAATCATAGGCAAACTTTGAAAGAAAGCAATCATCATGTCTTGGTGTGCCTTGAGACCCATGGACTGTGGTCTGTCGCTCTCCTCCCTCCCTCCCCAGTACCCAAACACAAGCCCATAATTCAAACAATAAACCCCAAAGAATCCCCATACACTTTACAAACCCAGCCCCCCCCCCTTACTGTTAACAATATTGTTTTGCAGTACCCTATACTTTCGCTCCTCCACTCCAACCATCCTAAACTATGTTTACTAATTACAAGTAACCCAACCTTCAAGGATTCACATCCTCTCCTAATAAAATATAATTGTAATTATGAACATTGCTGCTTCAGCTCTGAACCTAAAATATAAAATTGGAAAACTTGTGAAATGCTCCTCCCCATGGACATTAGTAGGAACTACACCTTCCATAGATCCTGGTGGTTGAAGCTGTTGAAAACACCTCAAATCTGGCAATATTCCTTTTCCTAAAGCCCTATAAACATTCGATGTCAACATAGAACATTAAGCTTTAAACTAAATCCTTGCATCTCTGCCTGGTAATACCATAAAACAACAACAACAAAAAAAAACCTTGTTGAATCCTTGTTCCGGGTACTGAGAAAGAAAAATAAAAGAGGGGGAATATCAATATCTTTGCATCTAGTACTGCAGTTGGACTACACCTGCATAGGTAAAAGGCGCTAAGATCAGGTCTAAGGCAGAGTTCTCTCAGTTACTTGAGAAATAAAACAATCCTTCCTTCAGGATTATTTAAAAGCAGATATCGGTTTGAGAATAAAGCAAGACATCTGACTGTGCAATTACTATCCCTTAGGCACAGGAAACAGGCTATTGGAATGTCCCTGTTAGACTTTCAGTCACAGAAACAGTTCCTAAAACTCGAAATTACTGGTTTGTTTATCCAAACTCTTGTAAGTCAGCCCTTAAATTAGAAAGTCACCATGAACACCCTCGCTGAGTAGCAAAACCTCTTGATTCAGGTACCACAAAAAAGATCGGGCAAAGCAGCCTTGAGGCCAGTATTTGCAGACTCTGAATTTTCATAGGACTGCCAAGATTCTGAGATAAGCACCTGAAGTATCGCCGGGTAAAGCATTTTAAATTTTAGGCCTGCTGTGATTATTTTTGTAACCAAAGGATGGAAAGCAGATCTCCATTGTTTAACCATGATAGGTAAATCCTGGGACACACAAATTCCTTTCCCCTCCCATTGCACTTCTTGGATTTCCTTTATTTTAGTACAGAAATGTTTCTCCAAACAGTTTAAAAAGTGGAAAGCTAGAGGTCAGGGAGATGCCCCGGGTTGAGGAGTGGGTTGGAGAGCCCTGTGAGCCCTCTTGATAACATATTGAGGCCCAAAGGGAGAAGGACCATTTTTTTTAATTAGCTTTTGGATAAAAAGAATGGTGTCCTGTCCTTCCTCCATTTCTGGAAGCCCAATTATAACCGTGTTATTTCGGCAGCTACATCCTTCCAAATCTTCTACTTTCTGCTCCATCTTTGTAAGCTTTTGTTTCACTACAACCAGTTCTGGGTCAAGCCTATCAGCCCACCTCTCTAAAGAAATAATACGGGCTTCACTGTCCGATGTTCTCATTGCAATGTCCTCAATTGCCTGGGATAAAGATTTAGTTTCCATGGCCATTCCTGTAAACTCTTCTTGAAATGGTCAAAATTCAGCTAAGAAGCCTGAAACCATTAGTGGCTCTTGATCCGGTTTCAGTTGAGTCAGGCTGTGCAAAATGATGGTACTGGTAGCTCGGGATTTTTTTGGGGGGCCTTCTCCAGTGTTACTGGAGGAGTATGCTTCGGCTGTGGTTTCTTCATTTCTACTTCCATTACCATGTAGACTAATTGAGAATTTAGCCGTATGTTTAGGGAGTCTCCTGATTGAGTCTGGAGAGTTTTAGTAATCTCCCAAGGGCAAAAAATGAGATTTGCTGAAGCGGGTGTTTGGAAAGGTTTAGAGGAGCTTCCTTCAGGTGTGCTGCATCACGTGACCTCCACCTTCAAGGGCTATATTAGAGGATGAGCACAGGTGGGGCAGGGTGTGTGGGCACATCCCCTGCAGAAAATCAGTAGAGGTACCAGTAGAGGAAAAACAGTCAACCTTTGGCAGTGGCTCCAACAATCACCACCAACCACAGCACCCTCAGATGAAAATAAAGGTAACCTGACCTTTTAAATCTTCCTTCTTTTGGAAAGTACTAAGCCTTTGTACACTCCCCCCCGTTGCACTCCTAAACTCCTGGAAGAGCTGTGGAAGAAAAGCAATTAGCTCCTTCAATTTGAGAAAGAGACTGCACAACCTGTAAGCCCGAAATAAAACCTGTAAGCACAACCTGTAAGCATAAAACAAAGTAGTAATATAACAGTAACTCTGCTTGGCCTAAAGAGAGATCAAACTGTAAAACCTGTAAGAGCAAAACAGTAACAAAACCTATAAGCACAAACTGTAAACACAAAACAAAATAGTAACAATACAGTAACTCTGCTTAGTCAGAAGAAGCCTTACTCTTTCTCCTTGCTCTGTTGATGTTGCTCCTTGCACTGTCCTTTTGAAGCAAACCTAGAAGAAAAAAGCTTAGGTAAAGCTAGATAGAGATGGGCGAAACTAACAAATTTCATTCTATGAAAAATTTTGCAGAATTTTTCACGGAAGCGAAATTCCACCCTAATATAAGCTGAATTTCACCTGCAAAATGTGGAATTCTGAGCCCCGAATAGATCACCCTCGGGCCACCACATAGTACATTTAAAAAAATCCCACTTGTGGAAAAATCCCCAACCCAAACAACCCCCACCCATATCCAGTACTGCCTGACCCTCCCATCAATTTCCCACATATATAATATTATCCCTGGTGATCTAGTGAACCCCCCTCCCTCCCTATCCCCGATTCATCCCCTTTTCCCAAAATGTAAGTTTTTTTTAATATTTCCTGGTGGTCTAGTGACCCCCCTTCCTCGCTATACCAATAGACCCCATTCCCCAATATGTGTTTTTTTTACCTTACTTGGTGGCCTAGTGGCCCCCTGCCCCCCACCCCAGCAGCTAGTGTCCTCCCTGCTCCTTTCCTCCCCCATCCTGAAACAGAGCAGGTCACCATCACAGCCCTCCATTCTTCTCCACAGCTGGCAGCCCACTGACATATGAATGGATGAGCACATGCTGTGCTGCATGCACACTTATTTATTCATATAAAAAAAGAAATAAATTAACCCTGGTGGCTAGTGGTCCCTCCCCATCACCCATAGTTTTTTTTTAATATTATTCCCTGGTGGTCAAGTAGCCCACCCTGCCCCCCAACCCAGCAAGTACTGTCTCACCCCCCATCCTGAAACAGAGTGGGCCACTGGCTCAGTCCTCCACTCTCCTACAGCAGGCAGCCCACTCAGATGTGAATGAATGAATGAATGAGCACATGTGCATGCACTTATTCATTCATTCACATTTCAGTGGGCTGCCAGCTGTGGAGGAGGGAGCAGGGGAGGCTTAGTTGGTCTCTGCTCTGTTTCAGGATGGGGGTAGTAGAATTCCCAGGACAGTACTTACTAGGTTGGGCTGTGGTGTGGAGCCGCACTAGACCACCAGGGAATAATATTCAAAATGATGGGTGGACAGGTAATGGGGTCGGGGAGGACCACTAGCCACCAGAGTTAATTTCTTTCTTTTTATATGACTGAATGAGCATGAAGTGGTCCACTCTGTTTCAGGATGGGGGAGGGAGAGGGGCAGAACACTAGCTGCTGGGGTGGAGGGGTGGGGGGCCACTAGACCACCAGGTAATTTAGAAAACATACTGTGGAAGGGGCTCTATCAGGATATTGAGGCAAGGGGGTTCACTAGACCACTAGCCAGGGAATATTTTAAAAAACTTACATTTTGGGAAAAGGGGATGAATTGGGGATAGGGAGGAAAGGAGGTTCACTAGATCACCAGGGATAATATTATATATGTGGGAAATTGTTGGAGGGGGGGTCGGGCCGAATCTCCCATGGAATTGCGGCATTTTGTTCCCACAAAATATTTTGCAGAATGCTCCAATTTTGCAAAATATTTCACATGGCAAAATTGCAGATTTCCTGGGAATTTCACCCGCAACATTTTTCTTCAGCCCATCTCTAAAGCTAGGTGTTTTTTGTCAGCAAACCTTAGTCTTCCACCTCAACACACCAACTAACCTGACCTCTTAAATCTTCCTTCTGTTGGAAGGTACTAAGCCTTTGTCAGCTCCACCCCCAGTTACACTCGTAATCTCCTGGAAGAGCTGTGGAAGAAAAGCAATTAGTTCCTTCAATGTGAGAAAGAGACTGTAAAACCTGTAAAGCCAAACAAAACCTGTAAGCACAAAACAAAATAGTAACAAAACAGTAACTCTGCTTAGCCAAAAGAGAGATCAAACTGCAAAACCTGTAAGCACGAAAGAGTAACAAAACCTGTAAGCACAACCTGTAAGAACAAAACAGTAACAAAACCTGTAAGCACAACCTGTAAGAACAAAACAAAATAGTAACAAGACAGTAAATCTGCTTAGCCAAAAGAAGCCTTAATGTTTCTCCTTGTTCTGTTAGTGTTGTTCCTTGCTCTGTCTTTTCAAGCAAACCTAGGAGAGAAAAAGCTCAAGTAAAGCTAGGTGCTTTTTGTCAGCAAACCTTAGTCTTCCACATCAGGGATATCAGAAATGCTAATTTGGAAAGTCCAGTAGTGGAACATGTTTTAATTTATCTTAACAATGATCCAGGTTGTATCAGAGTTATGGGGTTGGAACAAGTCAGAATCATGAGAAGAGGGAATGCGGTCTTAAATAGGTTGCTCCAAGGGGAGAACTGTTGGATTTTCTACTAGCAAGCACTTCAACCAGAGGGTCTAAAGTTAATTTGGGATTTGAAACCTTATTTGTAACCTGGCATTTCTGAGCCATTAGCTTTTTCTACATATCTTAGTTTTACTTTAACATCTATTGCTCAGTTTGGTTGTCGCTATGGAACAGCTTTTTGTTTCTGATCCCATGAGCACTTCATATGGAAGGTTTAGTTTTAATTGTGATTTATTACCTAATTCAGCAGTTTAGTGCTATAAGCCATTTAGATGGGTTTCTCCCTCCCCTTCCCCTGAGCCCCACCTTTGTTATCTTATTGTTGCCCTTGTTTTATGATGCCTGTTATTCACACACCACAATATGCCTCTCCCACTGAACCCCACTCTTTTTTCTTTATGTTCTGCACTGAGTGCTAAAGAAATATTACGTCTATATTTTCAAGTAATGGAGCTAAAAAAAAAATTGGTTAACACTATGTGACTTTTTTCTGATTAACACTATGTGAGCTGCATATGTCATCATTACATCTGATCTCATACTGTCTCACTCCTTTCTTTCTTTTAGGTAGTGTTTGTCAGACAGCACAGGTTTTTCTTAAATTGGGACTACGGAATTGCGATGTGCTGGCATGACAAGTTTCACTGTGGATTATTCCTGGCTCTGGTCTGGGATTTTTCTATTTTCTATCTATGACTTTGATTTGTGTTTGAGACCTTCACAGTATCAACTGACTCTTTCTTTTATAGTTGAATATATTTCAGTTGTTGGCGAATTTGTGCAACCTCATATTTATGCAATTTGTGATAATTGCTAGCTGCAATTTTTTGAATGGTACACAATGGTTATGCTACTATATTTAACTATATTTTATGGCTCATTTGTATTATGGTATTTGGTGCCACATACTGTATTTATGATGTCATCAGGTGTATATAAGGATGTAAATATTTCCGGATTGTTGCCCCCTGATGAAGCTCAAATGGAGCAAAGCAGTGGGGCACCTAGGTCACAGTGGTGGCTGTGTTTGGGGGATCCATACTAATTCCCAACTCCCAAAATCCTGATAAACAATTGACTGACTCTGTATGCCAGGCACCTTTGAATTCCTGACTGCTGAATACCCGCACTTCAAAATACCGACTCTTGGAAGCCCGCTCGCTGTACTGCAAAGCAAACACAGATAATTAAACAACTGGCCAGTGCCCCTATTGAAAAATCCCATGTCTCTCCCCTTATTTCAGCTCATTATATCAAGCTTATGTACTCAGTGAACACCATTCTAGTGCAAAGTAACACAGTCGCCCCTCTCCAGACAATCAATGGGCTGATATACAGTATGCATTTGTGACTAACCTAGAATAAAATAAGCTTATCTGTGGTACGGAGCTTGCAGCAGACTCAGTCCGGTGGCCCTGTGTTTGAAGTGTTTGCAGGTGAATCTACTGCAAAATTCTTATTCACCTCAGGTAAAAATTGGTGGCATCTCTTAGCGATTTAAAAATGGTTCTGTTGGTATTGTTTCTGCCATAGTTTTGTTGGTATTGGGGAAGCGAGCAGGGAGCAAGTGCAACCAAACCAGCTGCTGCAGCATGATTTTGTTAGAGAGTGGAAAAGTGATTGCCAGTTACTAACTTTGTTCCTCACGTCTGTCAGGGAGACAATTAAGAAAAAATAAATGAAGTTGGGATATGTTTGCTGTGCCACTTTTCTTGGGAGACAGCAGGTCAGGGCAAGAAGTACAGCTATGAACGAGAACAAGACAAAGGAAATGACAGACCTGTGTAGGTATAGTCAGAGCTGGGGAAAATGTTTAGAAAGGCAGACTAGACTCTGTGGGCTTGATTCCAAGACAGCCAGTGTAACTCACAGACAGTTGTGAGTTACGCCAGTCACCTCTATGCCAGGGACCCTACGTCACATTCCAGAAGTGGCAGGGTCCCGGCAATTGCAATGTGCAAGATATGCCATGCATGTGGTGGTAGCCTACTCATGGTGTATCAATGCTGAAAGTTGTATCTCACAGTGAGTGACAGGTGGCCCCCTGGAGCCCCCCACCCTGGACCACCACAGAACACATTAGGGGGCATGGGTGGGCAAAGACAGATGGCACAGGCATCCAGGGGTGCTACTGACATGGAACCCTGGGGGTCCCTCATGGTCAGGGGTTTGGGGGATGGAGATGTGCTAGTGGCGGCCAGGGAGACAGCATGGCACCATTGCCATGGTGCTGCGAGGCTGCATCCAATGGTGCAAGCCATCAAATGCCAATTATGACAGCTACGAGCTGTTGGAAGTCAGCTACACCACTGCGTGTCCTGGAACCACAATTACAGGTTGTGACAGCAGGCCTTCTGGCATTGTGCTAAGTTGCTGTCGCAACCCACAGTTGCACCAGGTGCTGTGGGCTGCGGTGTATGTGTGGTTGTATCTTGAGATTGTTGCAGCCCACAGATGCAATGGCGTAGGTGCCCTCCTGGAATAGCAATGGGCATATCACATGGTATAAGTCATGGGATACACCATGGGGATTGGCATATCCCACCTTACGCCAGCATAGCCGGTCTTGGAATTGGGCCCAGTGACTTTATCAACTATGCCGGGGGGGGCATGCAGAGAGATAGTCTGTTCTGAAAGTGCCATCGAGGTGAGCTGGACCAATATTCTGTGAGTACTGGTCGGCCGGGACAGGTGGATGGTCATCACAGCCGCTGGAGAGGAGTGGCTATGTTTTTAATTAAAACAAAGAAGGATTTTGCACTGGAATGGTGTTCTCTGGGTAGATGAGGCTGCTGTGTCAGCCCTGATTTAAGGAGCTGAAATAAAGGGATATACATGCAATTTTTCAATAGAGCACTGGCCAGTTGTTTAATAATCCGTGTTTGCTTTGCGGTACAGCAAGAGGTCTTCCAAGCGTTGGTATTTTGAAATGCGGGCATTTGGCAGTCAGAAATTCAAATGTGTCAGGCATGTAGAGTTGATCAATCATTTGTCGGGATTTTGGGAGTTGGGAATTATTACTAGACCCATATTTGTTATTCTTGGTGTGATATGGATGTTGTCAATTATGACTTCATGTTTTAAAATTATTGGTGGGGCATAGATCTATTTTTCAGCTCTGCTTTCTTTCACACTGTTCTTGCTCAATCCTGGAATGTGAATCATTTTGGTTTTTGGTGCAGCCTGACAGACTCAGGATGTCCTAGTGAAAACTAAAGAAAACAAGCATTTGTCAATCACAGATGTTTGCTTGCACGTATGTGCTGTGCAGATGTTTGGTACTGATTGTGCACAGATGCAGATGGTCTGTGCATAGGGAAGACTTCATCCAAGGGACCTGCACTTCCTTGCAGCGACAGATGTGAAGAATTGCTGGGGCTGTCTGGTGAGCTGCAGAAGTGCAGCGCCCTCTGGCCTCTGTGCTTCCATGTGGCTGCAGATACAGATGCACAGGGCAAAGAGTGTATCTGTTAGCCAATGCTTAAGGCACTGCGCCATCCACGAGGGGAGAGGTGCATGACCCTATGCCAAGAGGACAGTTGTCTTTGCTATATGGTACCTGGGCCCATATGGACAACCCTACACCTTTCTTTCCTTAGCTGGAGGGGTGTCACATAACAGTGCCACCCTCACCCCATCCAGCTGGGTCACAAAGCTCACCTGAGAACTCAGCTCACCAGCACAGGATCACAAAGCATTGCTGCTGGGGTGAAGACTGGCACTGCATACAAAGACTGTTAAATAATTATAATTTAAAAAAAATATGATCCCAACTTTTCAGAACACTCATTTTATGATTTGCCTTATAAACATGACATGTACCATTTATAGTTTATTGGCCAAAATGCCATTTGACACCAAAGGTGCGAAAACACATTTCATCCAGGATTTAAAAAATGACATGTCACATTTATGAGGTGGTGTGGAAAAATGGCTGTGTTGACAGTCTGGAATCAAAATATTGAACATTAGCTAGGTTATGAGTGAACACTGAAATACTGTAATGTTCAGTCATAACCTAGGCATTTTACTGTACTTGTGCACCATGTTTTCAGACTAACCTTCTTATTACCCCACCTCATGAACTCAGTAGGTGAAAATTTTCAAATTCTAACCAAAACATCATTCAGCAACACAAAAACATCTTTCCATGCCACAGGTGTGAAAACATATTTTGGCCAGGATTTGAAAAATGACAGCTGTCACGTTCATGAGGTGGCATGAAAAAATGGGTATACTGAAAATTTGGAGTCAAAATATGAAAAATTACCAAAGTTACAAGCAAGCATAGAAAAACTTTAACATATGCACATAACTTTGCCACTTTTACATATTCTGACTACAGATGGGTGAAGTCTACAAAATTCACTCCGCAAAGTAATTTACCAATTTTGTGGAATTCATGAAGTGTGAGTTTGCAAAATTCTGCACTTTGCAGGTGAAATTCTGCACTTTGTGGCAAAAACTTTGCAAACTGAGTGAAGTCAAAGTTTCCCAGGTGGGGAGAAGCTTCACAAAGCTCCACGAAGTGTGAATTTTCAGCACTTTGCCGGCAAAATGTTTCTTCTCCACATCTCTAATTTTGAGCCCAAATTTTCAACATAGTCTTCTTATGATCCCACCTCATCAACAACGGTGGTGAAAATGTTCAAATCCCATCTGAAAGGTGATTTCTATATCTACGGCAGTGGCATCTCCGTGTAGCCAAGTCTGGCAAAGTGCAGCAGAGTCAGTGGAGGGTGGCAGGCTCCATTTGTCTCCTCTGTGTCATTAACATCTGTGCTACACTCCTTAAGTTAGTAACCCCTGTGCTGAAAGTACCAGAGAAGGATTGTATTTACCTGAGTGTGCTGCACTTCTCAAGTTATTAAGATCTGTGCTGTCAGTACCAGAGAAGGACTAAGTGTGCTACAGTTACCGGAGAGGAACTGATTGCTGCAACAGAACATCTTATGAGTGCTGACCTGTGGAACTGAGTGCTTTGAGTGCTGAGCTCTGAAGTTTCCCATAGCAAGCAGATCCTCTATACCATCAACTGCAGATAGTTCTTTAGTATGTTTTATCCACTTTTCATTCCATGTCTGTTGTTAGAAGCACATTAGTTTGTTTTGATATCTGGACATATATTATGGATAATTGTTTCACTCTAGGACTTTTAATTGACTGTGTTCTTGCCATATTTTAAAGACTGCTGTTTTCCCACTCCTTTCAGTTACAGCTGGCTACTCTAGCACCTCCTTAACAACTTCAGTACCTCTTGCCTGAGCCACCTCCCATAACTGAGCCATGCCCAATTCACCCCCATAGGTGGTGGCAGCCCAGTTTGGTGGGGATTAGGGCTCTAGACTGCTGATAGACATGGCAGGATCTACAGTGGTGGTGGCTCCATGCAGCAAAGTGTGGAAAATACAGTGGAGTCAACCGGAGTCTCCTGGAAGATACCCAGAGCTGAGGCCAGGTACTATAGTTAACCAATTGTTTAAGGTTCCTTTTTCCTTGGTTATCAGTATTCATCACTCCCTTCCTTTCTCTCTGGTTTGATGGCAGCTAACAGGTGTAGATTGTGATGGAAGTTGCTGGTAAGCTCATAGTGTGAGGCCAGGTAGAAGTCATTCCAATTGTTTATGTGTTTGGTTCCCAGCTGTCAAAACTGAATAACGTACTGGTCCTATGTGCTATGCTGTTGCTTACCATCCCCTATAAAAACAGTGGCAACCTATATTTACAGGATATTGAATACACAATTAATCATTTTAAATTGAGAAATTCTCTAGTTAGTACTAACTGTATTAAGATTTTAGGGGTTAGTGAGCATATTGTTGCTGATTTTACGATATCACAAAGATTGGCAATTTGGATTAGTAAAGTTACTATTCATGTCCTAATATTTTAAGTAACCTCATGTGGAACCTTTGTAAAAGAGCTCTTGGCTCAAAGGTGTATCTAATTTCCAAATAAATAAATAAATAAATAAACAAACAAAAAAATAAATAAATTCATGAACAGACCATTTTCATTTTGTAAATACAGTAGTGTTTTAGAAATTAATTTAAAGTTAGGGTTGTTGTTTTTGAGTTACTTAATTTTAATTATTTGTTAGGGACTACCAAAAAGACATTTCAACTTAAGTTTACAATAACTACGTCACAATGGACATGTTACTGCAAAACACAAAAATTCAGGCAATTGATATTGCTTTTATTATTAATTTCTGATAAAGTTCACCCTCACCCTGACCTCGTTTGTTCAACTGAAAATTATATTGATTCTTGTAAGACTGATACACAACTTAAACTGGTTCATCTGAATATCTGAAGTATGCTTTCTAAAAAGGCTGAATTAGAGGTTTGGGCCCTTTTTGGAAAAAAATTGACATGATTGCACTGTCTGAGACTTGGTTAAATAGTTACTCCCCCAATAGTGAACATTCCTTACAAATTTATAAGATTTATAGGAGGCAGTATAACCCCGTGGTTTAGGGCTCTGAGCTGCAAACTTGGAGATCCAGGTTTGAAACATACAGCCCTCACTTGCATACTGTGTGACCATGAGCAAGTCACTTAACTTCCTTGTTGCTCCCGGGTCACTCCTGGAAGCAAGCTATGGCTTAGTGTGCCTTTCCTGGTTAAACAATTTCCCCCTTCCTCCTTATAGAAGGGATAGAGTTAGTAAAAAAAGGTAGGGGGTGTCTGTTTTACATCTCAGACAAACTTGTAATAGTTGAACTGACTATTTATTTATTGTATTTATTTATTTATTTAGTTAATCGGAAATAGACCTTTGAGCTCAAGGCCCATTTACAAAGGTTCCTTCTCATAAACGGTAGTTACATAGCTTAACAGGTGCAGAGAGCAAATCCAATGGAGCCTTGTCAGAATGAATTACAGGAATTTAAACAGCTGACAAAGCAACAGGGTGTAAGGTTACATCAATATTAATTATGCATATGTGGCCCTATTCTCCAATGTGCGGAGTGGCTACGTAATGCATATCTGAGGTTTGTAGACACTCCACAGCCACTGCACTCTCTACGCCCCATTCTCCACAGAGGCATGGGGATGTTACACATTGAATCCCCCGGCAAGTTGGCGAGCTCTGCATGTGGGTGGTTTGAGGGGCTGTGTAAGGGGTATGCCTGCATGCCACGCTATTCACAAATGTGCGGAGTGCCAGGTGAGGGTGGATGCAGGCTACATGTTCCAGGAGCAGATGTAGCCACTGTGTGCCCCCAATGGTATGCCTGCAGCAGCGGTAAATATCGTAGGACCCCTCTGACGTGTCACCCCAGCCCACCTGGACCACTGCAAGGGCTGGGGTGACTGCCCTGGCACATGCCCGGTGTTTGTATTTGTGGCCCTGCTGACCATCCCTGCGGCCATGACGCTCTGCGGCACAAGGGATCCAGTGGTGGACTGTGCCTGGCCATCCCATTTACTGCCCACCTGTGTTCACTGGACAGCCCCCATTCACCTGCATGCTGGGGGGGTGGGATCACAGAAGGGGTCCGCGTGGTGGCTGGTGGATGTCAATACAGCCACCATGCATTGTTATGTGGGTGTAGGGCTACATGGGCAGGATATGTGCCATTGGCACGTACTTCTTGCCCCTTGGAGAATCACCTCCATGAAGTCAGTACCTCATAGCATTGAGAAGGCATACTGTTAGGTCTGAGGGTAGTCACATCTGGTGCCTGATGGGGCTAGACATATGTATCCTAGCCCCTGTGGGTTTTTTTGTCCCTAAATATTAAAGTAGGGAGTAATAAGACCCTAACCGTCAGTGTTATTTACATTCCCCCAAGTTTTACAGAAAACCGCAAGAAACTGATCTCAGATGTTGGAAACTTACTTCTCAAGGGCTGTGAGTGGATCATTTTGGGTAATTTTAATGCAAATTGGAAGGACATGGTATCTGATGCCTTCAGAGAATTATTTATCTCCTTCACTCTACATCAGATTATTGGAGCTACCACTAAATTTATTTACAGGACAGATTATCAATCTATACAGGGCTGGATTGTGGTCAAACACCTGAACAAAGTTCAATGATTTGGTGTGTTACCTGATGGGTTGAGTGACCACAGCCCAGTCTACTGTAAATGGTCTGCAAAACTAAGTAGGTCAAACCAGTTTATATTATTTGTAGAAATCATTGGAAATTAGATGAATAAATTAAATCTGGCTATTTACAGAAACATAGAAATACACGGAACGCCTGATTGCCAGTACTCATCACAGATTACCTCTATTTACCAAAAGTGGGGCAAGCTGTATGACTTATACCTGAACTGAGCTCACCTATGCCCTCTCATGCTCCCCCTTTTGCTTTTGCTTTGGTCTCTCTGATTTATTGCTTTCTGAACCAGCCTGTCACCTGTTTTTCATAGGCGCACTCTGTTTGAGAGGGATCTAAGGGGGAAGGGTTAGGGGTTGGGGTAGGGACTGTTTTGTATGACCTATGAATTTACATGTTCTACTTGTCTGGTTTGTTCAGGTAATGAAAAATAAAGTTATCTTAATTTCAAATAAAAAAAAGGAACATACTGTAGAAACATAGAAATACAGAAACAAAGAAGCTGTTGGCTGTTAAAGGCCTCCTGCACCACCCAGTCTGCCCTGTTTTCCCTACCTGTAGTGTCATCACAGACCCTACTCGGTCTCCAGCCCCCCTTCTTACTAGATCCTTCTGTGTCTATCCCATACATTCTTAAATCCCGGAACCATTTATTTCCCCCCCCACCTCTGCTGGGAGGCTGTTACATGCACTGACTCCACCCCATTTCCTCTGAGCCTCCCCTTTCTATCTTTAAAGTGTGACTCCTTGTCCTCAAGCATCTCAGGGGGAGGAAATGGACAAGGAAATGATAGAAAGTATACTTAGAATGGCAGATAAAGGGGAGATATTGCTGATGGGTGATCTGAACATGCCAGATGTTAACTGGAGTGCAGTTGCAGCAGCCACTTCTAAGAGTGGGGTTATTCTAGATGCCCTACAGGGGGCATGCCTTAGACAACTAGTATTGGAGCCCACTCGAGAGGGAGCAATCTTAGACCTGGTTCTCTCAAATGGAGATGAAGAGGATCACAGATGTAGAAGTGGGTAGCCATCTGGGAACTAGCGACCATCAAACAGTATGGTTCACAATAAACACAGCAATAGAGTCAAGCCATACAAAGACAAAGGTACTGGATTTTAGGAGGGCTGACTTTGCCAAAATGGGTGAGTGCCTAAGGAATGCACTAGCAAATGGGCAGAAAGGAGGGGTAGAAGAACAATGGGGAATAATAAAAACTGCCATCACAGAGGTAACAAGCCTTTGTGTAAAGCAAATAAACAAAATGAAATGAGGTAAGAAACCACTATGGTTCTCAAAGGAAGTGGCAGTGAAGGTTCAAGAGAAAAAGAAAGCATTCAGGAAGTACAAGGAATCACAGAAGGAACAGGACAGAGAACTGTATCAGTTAAAACAAAAGGAAGCTGGAAAGGCAGTCAGAACAGCAAAGGCCCAAACCAAGGAAAAGATAGCCAACTCAGTTAAGAAGGGGGATAAAACCTTTTATAGGTACATCAGGGAGCAAAGGAAGACCAAGGGAGGGATAGTGAGGCTTAATAAAGGGAGGGAGGGTGGGAAGAGGGTGACTGTAAAAGGCAGAGATACTAAACAAATATTTTGCTCAGTATTTACAAAGGAAGAGGGGAGGTACCTAAAACAAACAGTAGAAACACTCTGGATACAGAAGTTGATACCAGCCCATTTACAGAAGAAAGGGTTCTGAAAGAGCTCTTAAAACTGAAGATGGACCAAGCAATGGGGTCTGATGGGATTCATCCCAGAATTCTAAAAGAACTAAGGGTAGAACTAGTGACACCACTGACTACCCTCTTTTTTTTATTTTTTTATTTTAGACTCTTTATTGATTTCAGCACCAAATATACAATATCACGAAAATATATACACTTGAGAATATTAGGTGCATCTATTTCATCAAAGAAAAGAAAACACACAAGAAGAAAAAAGAGAAAAAAAAAGAAAAACCCACGTCCTTACCCCCCTCCCGCCCCACAGACTACGCGATATTACCACCATTATAACTGTAGTTAACTACTGCCATCCTACTTACATTGTGATTCCCATATCGCCATAATAGCCTCAAGACTTCCCCACCGAGAAATAAAAGTTTTGCCACTGTTTCGCATAAGTGCTATATGCCTCTCCAACTGCAGAGCCAAAACACACTCTCTGTACCATTCCACTATTAGGGTGCCTTCTCATCCATCCAATGCCTCACTATTGTTAGTTTGGCAGTTGCTGCTACCAAAGCCATATGTGCTTTCCTATTGCTTAGAATACCTATCAGGAAAAAAATTTATTAGGCACACTTCAGAGTAAACAGTTCCCTCAAACCGAGGATAGGGTCTAAGGAGTTGTTAATAGCCTGCCAAAATGCCTTAATGTGCGGACATAACCATAACATATGATAAAGGGACCCCACATCCATCTTGCATCTATTACATGTTGGCGCTTGCACCAGACCAAAACTACACAGTTTGGATGGTGTTAAATACAAATTATGCATAATATTGTAATGTACTACTCTAAGCCTGTCCTGCTTGATAAGCTTATATAGAGAAATCCAAAGTTTTTCCCACACATTAACATCCTCAGGAAGACCTAATTCCTTTACCCAATAAAAGAAGACGCCCGAGGGTAGTCTATTATCCCAACCTTGCAAAGCTTTGTATAAATTTGAGACTTTACGCAACTGAGAAGCAACCTGGAGAAGCACAATAGGATCCTTTTCCCCCCATGTCTATTAATGGAGAGAGCTTATGAAACGTGGATAGGGCCTTGCTAACTTGTAGGTATTTAAAGGATTCTTTATTCACAGCACTATCAGAACCACACAATTGAGCAGAAGTGATCATCTCTCCATCTCTCCATAACTCCGAAACTTTACATTGTCTAAACCGAGACCAAAAGCCATCAGCTATCGGTACATTACCGATTTTAAAGTGCGGGTTATTGACAATTGGTTGGCCAGAGGATTGGCTCCACTTGACTGACAAACACGCTTGGGCCTGATGAGAGGCTTTCATCGACCAGCCCATAGGGTTATTTCTAAGGTTTTTGGGGATATGTGACGGAGAGGCATAAAGCAAGGCACGCAGCGAGCACCTTTCCTGAGATGCCAAATACTCCTCAATAGATACCCACAGAGGAAGTATCGTGTGGTCCGCCTCTTTCTGCCAATAATATAACTTACTTAAATGTTGTGCAATATAATATACAAAGAAAGAGGGGCTGCCAGTCCTTCCCTGCTTTTACGCTGTTAACTTGAGGTAGGACCTACTTACCTTCTTTTTGTTCCACAAAAAGGAGCTCAGCATACTTCTCAGCTTAGAGAACCAAACTTTAGGAAGGTACACACCCAGCATACCCAATGGATATAATATCCTAGGTAAGAGGTTCATTTTAATTATATTCAGCCTACCCCATAGCGAAATAGGGAGGCATTGCCATCTCTCAAGGTCTTTAGAAATTATTTTCATAAGACTATCTATGTTGTTTCTCCGGATGGTGATAGGATCCCTAAAAATCTTTATTCCTAGATAAACTACAGAATTTGTTTCCCATGCCAAGCCTAGGGGGACCAGCTCTGCCTTATTGACTCTATGATTCAAAGGGATTACCTTCGTCTTTTCTCAATTCAGCTTATAATAGGATATTTTAGAATACTCCTCAATTTCTTCTAAAACTGCGGGAATCAAGACTTTGGGGTTCTCCAGATGTAATAAGATATCGTCCGCATAAACCGAAAAAGCGTATCTAGCCTCCCCCACTCAAATTCCGGTAATCTTAACATTAGCCATTAATCTAAGGAGCAAGGGTTCTAGGTATAGGTTAAAAAGCAAGGGGGACAGAGGACACCCCTGTCTAGTGCCCCGAGCCAGTTTAAATGGAGGAGATAATAATCCGTTGCACTTCACTCTGGCCGTGGGACAGGAGTACAGTACTTTGACCCATCTGACGAAGTCTTCCGGGAAGCCAAAAGAAATTAAAGTGGCAAAAAGAAAATCCCAGGAGACTCTGTTGAATGCCTTTTCAGCATCGAGCGAAGTTAGCACCATTGGGATATCAGAATCTCTGGCCGCCACAATAAGGTGCATTAATTTTCGCATATGATCTTGGGATGACCTTCCAGCCATAAACCCGACTTGCTCGTGCCCTATTAATTTATCTATAATTTTGGCAAGCCTATTTGCCAGTACTTTGGCCAAAATTTTTATATCAGTGTTTAACAATGAAATGGGTCGGTAACTACTGAGATTCTGAGGGTCCTTTCCTGGTTTTAAAATTAAAGATATCACCGCCTCCAAAAAACTTGACTCTGACATTCCCTTGTCAAACCAATAACTGAAAAGGTCCTTCAATATGGGCGCCAAGACACTTTGATAGGCTTTGTAAAATTGCTAGCAACCCGTCCGGACCGGGGACTTGTCCAAAGGTAACTGCTGGATTGCTTCCTGTATTTCCCTAAAGCAATCGGGTGCTCAAAAAGCAACATCCTCTGCAGTGATCTTTGGCAGGGTCACAGATCCAAGGTAAGCATTCAAATCTGAATCCACAGAAGAGGCAGGCGGGGTCACTGAGTACAAACCTTGGTAAAAAGACCAACATTTCCACCATTTTTGTGGATCAGTAACCACTCTGCCATCTTCCTCGGAGTAGATTCCAGCAATATACTGCAAAGTCTCCAATTGACGGAGGCGCATCGCCAGATGCCTGCTTGCTTTTTCTCCTACATCTAAATATTGGAGCTTGGTCCTATGTAAAGATAGCTCAGCCCTCTGTGCTTGTAAACCTACAAGTTGGACCTGCAACTGATGTAACCTGGACCACAACTCTTCTGGATAGGTGTGGGAAAAGATATTTTCTATATTTTTGATACTAGTTAGAAGCTCCTCCATTAGAACCCTCTGACGTTTAGCCCTGTTAGATGCCATTTTAATAAACTCACCTCTCACAGAACATTTTAGGGCAGCCCAAACTAAGTCATATTTCTCGACCGTCCCTAAATTATGGGCGAGAAATAAACTAATGTGCTCCATGATATGTTCAGAGGAGGCTGGATCTTTCAATATCTGGCTATTCAACCGCCATTGTGTGGGCCTTCAACCCCAGCCCTAGACAAACTCCATGTCAGCGGTCGTGATCAGATATAACCCTTGTTGCAATTCCTACCATTATGACCCTGGGATCGCATGTAAACTTATAAGCAAATAGTCAATTCTAGAATATGTTTTGCGTACCGCAGAAAAGAAAGTATATTGTCTTTCGGTAGGGTTAAATACTGTACATAAGTCCACTAATGCAGCGTGTCTATAAATTCTTCAGTGTTTTTGAGCTGGAGATAAGCCCCTGTCGTATTCGATCAGATCTATCTAACTCTGTCTGGAGAACCAAGTTCCAATCCCCGCCTAATATCATAAGTCTAGGGGGGTTCACAGTTATAATATTTAATAAATTTATAAAAAAAGAAGGCGAGTCATTATTTGGACCATATACCGATCCAAGGATAACCGGGCAGGATTCTAAGGATCCATGCACAACAATATACCTTCCCTCAGGGTCCCATATTTCCTTAGTCAGTTTCAACGGCACTTTCCTGGCCAATAGTATCGCTACCCCTCCTTTATTTGTAGAAGTCCCCACTCCATACACCTGACCAACCCATAATTTCCTAAAAAGGAGCACATCATCCTTTCTAAGATGTGTTTCCTGTAAAAAAGCTATTTGCACTCATAACAACTGCAGGTGCTTCATACCCTCTTTAACAAATCATGGGAGGATGGGGTGGTACCTGAGGACTGGAGGAGGGCAGATGTGATTCCCCTTCACAAAAGTGGGAGCAAGGTAGAAGCAGGAAACTACAGACCTGTTAGTTTAACGTCAGTGGTAGGGAAAATGATGGAATGACTTCTGAAGGAAAGAATTGTTGAGTATCTAGAGGCCAGAGGGGCACAGGACCCAAGGCAGCATGGATTCACAGCGGAAGGTCATACCAGACAAATCTGATAGATTTATTTGACTGGGTGACCAAAGTAGTTGATCAGGGAGGGGCTGTGGACATGGCCTACCTAGACTTTAGCAAGGCATTTGACACAGTCCCACACAAAAGATTAATATACAAGTTAGCCAGCCTGGGAGTGGGTCCCAAGATGACAGCCTGGGTAAAGAATTGGCTGGAGAATAGGACACAGAGAGTAAGAGTAAATGGAGTCCACTCTGAAAAAAGGGGGGTTAGTAGTGGGGTACCGCAGGGTTCAGTATTAGGACCGGTCCTCTTCAATGTCTTTATAAGTTACATTGCAGATGGACTAGAAGGAAAAGTATGTCTCTTTGCAGATGACACAAATATCTGCAACAGAGTTGATGCACAAGGTGGGGTGGAAAGGATGAGAAGGGACTTGGCAAGATTAGAGGAATGGTCAGATGTATGGCAGCTTAGATTCAATGCTAAGAAGTGCAAGGTAATGCACCTGGGAAACAAAAACCCAGGGGAAGCATACACAATGGGGGTGAGATACTAACAACAACAAAAATGGAAAGGGACCTGGGGATAGTCATATCAGATGACCTAAAGGTGGGCAAGCAATGTGAGAGGGAAGCAAGGAGGGCTAGGGGATACTGGGATGCATAGGGAGAGGCATCACCAGTAGAAAACAAGAAGTTATTATCCCTCTGTACAGACAGCTGGTGAGACCACATCTGGAGTACTGTGTGCAGTTCTGGAGACCCAATCTCTGCAAAGACATAGACAGAATGGAAGCTGTCCAGAGGAGGGCAACTAAAATGGTGCAGGGTCTGCACTGGAAGACATATGAAGAGAGACTTAAGGAGATTAATATGTATAACCTCGAGGAAAGGAGGGAGAGGGGGGACATGATAGAAACTTTGAAGTACCTCAAGGGAATCAACAAAGTCCAAGAGGGTAGCATCTTTCAAAAAAAGAGGTGTGCAAGAACAAGGGGGCACAATTTGAAGATAGAAGGGGGCAGCTCAGAGGTAATTTAAGGAAGCATTTTTTCACAGAGAGGGTTGTGGATGTATGGAACAGCCTTCCAGAGGAGGTTGTGGAGTCAAAAACAGTGGTGGAATTCAAGCATGCATGGGACAGTCATAAGACAATTCTAGGGGGTGGGGGTAGGAAGAAGTAGGCTGCTAGTTAACTAGGATCTGCAGCTTATCCATCAGGTAGGGAAATGGGCAGACTGGGTGGGCCAAGCGGTCCTTATCTGCCGTCAAATTCTATGTTTCTATGTTTTTCTGTGGAAAATTTATGCAACAGATGGGTCATTTTTACTTTCAATTTGTGATATAAGTATTGCTTATGAACATTTTTGTAACATCTTCAATGATATCTGTGATGTGTTGGCTCCATTAAAAACTATTCATGTTAGGGGCCTTAGAAGTTAATGGACTTCTCATGATTTACTAAACCATTTCTGGTAGTGTAATAGGAAATGGGCCCACTATAGGAAAACCTTAGATCTCTCAGCTTTGTTTGATTATGAGCAAGCCAGAAATAGTTGCAAAAATCTTGTTCGTAAAGCAAAAAGAGAATAATATAAGGCAAAACAGCTGAATTCTGTTAATGAGTCTTTTAATCTTTGGTGGACAATTAGAGATCTCACTGGTCATGGGAGGGAGGATGAGCCATCCACTATTTTCTTGAGTGGTGATATAAGTGACCCTACTATAGTGGCCAAAAAGTTTAACACATTTTTTAGTGCTTTATCTTCTTATAAATTAAGGGGTCAAAAACATACCTACAGTTCAATGCTAACGTTAATGGTGTTTCAAATTTATTATCTTACCCAAATTGTTTTAAAGATACTCACTCCTGATTTGGTCCTGAGTTATTTGGTCAAATTGAATCCACAACCACCTGACGGTATTGATGGTCTGGACTTTATGATAATTAAAATGGCAAAAGATGGCATTGTTTTCCTTATTAAATTACTGAATTTTTATTGTGTCAAGGAGTATATCCTGTAAGGTGGAAACAGGCCACAATATGTCCTATACACAAATCTGGCTGTAAACAGATAGTCTTTAATTATTGGCACATTTTCTTGTTGCCCCCTCCCCATATCAAAACTTTGCGAATGTATAGTAATGGATTAAGTGGTCAAATCCTTGTCCAAATATTGTTTGCGGACTCATGTACAACATGTTTTTCATGCACTACACAACCCTGAAACTGTCTTGGTGAGGTTCACAAACTATATTCATCAGGCCACAGATACTGGGAATCTAGTGGCCTCTGTGTTCATGGACATCACCAAGCCATTCCATCTAGGTGACCAGGGTTTGCTTTTAGAGTCAATGTCACACTGTAACTTCTCTGATGATGTTATCAACTGGTCTGGGGACTATCATTCAGGCATGAACACAGAACTATTAATGAGACAGACCATTCTAGTTTTCTTAAAGTTAGCTATGGCCTCCCACAGGGCTCCATCTTGGAACCCCTACTTGTATCCCTCTTCTTAAATGACTTGTCTTCAGTTTGTCCTTCTTCTGAAATGCTCCAATATGCAGATGATGCTGTCATTTTTAAGAGGGGTAAGGATGTGGGGGCCCTAAATTACATCCTTCTAAAACAGTTTATTAAATTACAATCTTGGTTCAGTACATGGGGGTGGTCCTCAACACTAAGAAAACTAAAATTATTATCTTTAGTAGAACAAATAATATAGGGAATAAGGATTTTTTCTTGAGAGGCTTAGAGACCTTGATGGTGAGTTTATTGAAACAGTTAACCAATCTAGGTATATGGGAGTTACTTTGGACTGTGCTTTGACTTATGAACCTCATGTTGATAATATGGTAAAAACAATACACCAACATTTGGACTCCTTAAACAGGATCTGGAGTAATCTTTTACCAGAAACTTGTGTTCTTTTGGCAAAGAGCTTATTGTTATAAATCTTGGATTATGGATTATTAATTTATTCAGGTGCAGGAAGTGAAGTATTAACCAGGGCAAGTGTAGTTTACAACTCAATTTGTCATTGTATCACTCTGCTTTCTTTTAACATTCACTACGGTTTGTTGTATCAGGCTACACAGCTAGCTTCATTGGATAACTGTGGAGGGAGGGTCCATCCATGAACTGAACCCAAACTGAACTTGAACTTTTATATTTCACATGATCTGAACTGAACATGACCCCTAAGGAAAAAGAAGATGAACGTGAACCAAACTTGAACCCAGACAATGTGAGATGAGGAGAACCCACATGGAGGCAGTAGGGAGACATTTAACTGGAACTTGAACTGAAAAATTACACAAAAAAATCTTGAATCAAACTGAACTTGAACCCAAACTTCTACTTATCAAATCAAACTGAATCAAACTCAAATTATACCCTGCCGAACCTGAACTGAACTAGAACCCTAGAGAACATGTCAAACCCTCCCTCTAGATGACTGGATGAAGATAAATATTTTAGTTTTTTTTTTCACAAGGATATCCTGGGTAAGGTCCCTTGCTCAATAATAGAACTTTTTCCAACACAGAATAAAAATTGTTGCACTAGATCTCAGTGTCACAAGCCCACTCCAGTGGGGGAGAATTTTCTGCATCACAGGGAATCCCTCCTGTTATAAGGATCAGGGATACCTCTCCTCTGTCCTTTTAATATGCTCACTATCTCACAACTGAACATACGCTAGAAGATCCCAAGGCTCCCTCTCGCCATGCGAGGGGGTGCAAATACAGTCTCTAGTCTATGTTACTGGGACAGAACCCTCTCTGCCACTGCACAATGAACCAGAAAAGCCACAGGCATGTGTAGTCCTTTGGGGGATGCCCTATACATCCTATTTTGTGTCTTTCCCCAGAAATGCAGAGACCAATTCACCCCCCCCCACAAACTCCTTCTTAAGACCTTTCATAGTCTTTCCCCTTCTGGCATCCACAGAGTCCCTTCTGGTACTTTACTTTGGTAGTGTATGGCACTTGGCAGTCAAACAGACATAGTATTGTTTGAACAAACTCTCCCCAACACACACACAAATGACACTGGCAGAATTATTTTAAAGTAAACCAGAAGCTTTACTAATTAATTAATAAATGCAGTAAATAACTTAAAGACAGATAATTTTAGATATTGGTTACAGGTTATGGAAAATATAATAGAAGTATACAAAAAATTAAACTTTGACAATTCTAGTTTGAAAGTTCTACCTCAAGTCCTTAGTTGCTGAATTAGAAGTGCAAAATGTTCTTAAAAGTGGTAGCTGAAATCTTGATTCTTCTGGTTTAGGAGAATGTCTTGAAAGAGAAATGTCTCAGCTCTCTCTAAGTAGGACATGCTCAATAATTGTGTTTCTGTAAATAATGTACTGTAATTATGTGTCTTTTTTTTTATCATGTATTGTATTTTTATTTGTAAATGCTGGTCACACTTGCAAAAGGCCAATACTGTTCAACATGCCTTTACAGGGTAAATGATAATGTGTAATGAAATAAACATTTAATTTTGCAATGTGACAGCAAAATCTCCTTTCAGTCCAATTTACATAGTTCGACCACCATTGATCATGAGCTGGGGTCCCAAAAAGGCCATGTTGAAAATATGGGACCAAAAAACATGCAAAAATGAACAAAGATATGCATCAAAGTTAAAAACCCTATCGAAATACATTGAACTGCACTTACATTAGTTTCTCATATTACAGTCAGCGGTTCTAGCAGCAAGACAGGTCTTTAATCAGAGAGTGGATCTTTGCCCTGGGACACATTCAGGTGAGTGAGGGTGTGTGGAGTGTGTGGGTTGAGGGGTGGTGGGTACTGAGTGGTAGGTTGGTGGGGTCGGTGGGTGATGGGGCAGGTTGGCGATGGACCATTTTCTGTTTTACAAGTTAAAAAAAACATAGAGGGATAGTTTGCTTTATGTCATGGATATTCCGACACTGGGATTGGACACACCAGTGTCTGGCCCATGTTTGGCAGCACTGGGTGGGCATCCCAGTGCTGCCACCTATATAAAGGGAAAGTGGTGGGCAAACTGAAGGGAGGGAGGGGGTCAAGAGAAGTAGTACCAGGGTGGGTACACGGTCTGCTTATATATTAAAATATATACCTACAAATTGGGAAGGGTGGGCGGTCACGACCTTCGGGGGGGGAGAAAGAAGTGGTACTCAGGTGGGCACCCCAGTCTGCTTAATATATAGAAAGATAGACAGACAGACAGATAGACAGAGTGAGATAGATAGATAGATAGATAGATAGATAGATAGATAGATAGATAGATAGATAGATAGATAGATAGATATCACAAGATCACTTTCAGGCTCCTAATGCTGAAAGCCGATCAGCTGCTAGCTGACTAGCTTCATGCAAATGTAAGTACTGAAGCCCCTCTGATAGGAGCAGCTTCAGCCCTTTCAGCTGCACAAAGTTTCTGCCCAGAAAGCAGTGAGTGATGTCATGACCACAGTGCGTGGTCATTGGGCTGGACTGCTGAGCCCCTTCCAGCTGCAATGGGCTCAGTAGTGACACCCCACTGAAATGCCATTCAGTGTAACAAAACTTTTTTGAGCATGTGCAAGGAAACATAAAAATACAGGAAATAACAATACGCCACAAAGCACCAGGGATCCATTTCATGTTTTGGCTTAAATAAATTTGCATTTACACACTTTTAAATCTCAGTGCTGTAATGTCTTTTTTGGTTTTGCACATAACCTAATCCTTTTGTTTTACTTGCAGCCCTCATGCCAATACAACAGTTGGGTTCTCTCTTCTGTTTTTAAGCAACAACAAGGCTAATAGCTACAGTATTTTTTTTCTTATTCCTGCTTTGTACAAGCTTCACATTTGACTATCTCCATATCTCTGTTCTGTCTGGCATTATAAGAGCCGTCCCTCAATTCCTCACAAAGATATATATTATCCCATGTGAAGTGGATGCTGACCCACAATTAATATTCTTATTTAAAAAAAATCTTGCCAATCTATTTTGATAAATGAGTATCTCTGTTAATAAACATGAAAGTATTGATTCCTATAGTGTTCTGTACTACTGTCTCTGTGATGTAATCATGTGCATATTTTGCATCTGTTTCCCAGATTTTGAGGGGCAATGTCCTCCATTTTAATATAAATGATATAATGTAAATATTTGGTCCATAATAATGTTGCTGATGTATATAAGCAGCATACATTTTTCCTGCATAAAGGTTTATAAATAAATAGTCAAATATTGACTGTTAAGTCAGAGTAGTTACATTAAGACATCCCCATGTTATGTATACGACAATGCCTCTTGCTGCACTCCTCCTCTATAGCTCTCTGCCTCCTTTACTTTTCCTCTCTCTTGTCCTCTACCCTCTCTGCACCTCATCTGCTATGTCATTGTAAGCTAGCCTCCAAAACCTGTTTTGTTTCTCAGATGCTTTGTAACTCTGTTTAGCTTACACTTATGTAACCTTGTCCTATGTATTCAATTTGTAATCTGACTTACATGTCTTACGTTTTGAATTGTAACCTGACATGGAACCTTTGTAAAAGAGCCCTGGCTCAAAGGTATTGTAATCCTAGGCCTGATAAATAAATAAATAAAAAGACTGGTTTAAGAATTGCATTTGCATTGCACGTGTGACTAGCAGTACAGTGGATCCATTAAGTGTCATGGCTATAGTACCTTTAAAGACCAATTGATGTCCTCTGGATAGGAAGATCATGACAAGAAGCTGTCTGCTGAGGATCTAACACAGCCAGTATTTAATTTTTTTTAGCAATGCATTAGTAAGTTATATTACTTGCTAACTGGTCAGCAACACTTCCTAGTTTGACTGAGCTGAGGTGTTACAGAGAAGGAATTCCAAGATGATACAGGGGCAACAGGATATCCTGTATGAACTGAGGCTGGTGAAGTTGAACATGTACTTACTGGAGGAGATAAGAGAGAGAGAGAGAGAGAGAGAAAGAGAGAGAGAGAAGAGAGACAGAGAGACAGACAGAGAGAGAGAGAGATATGATTGAGACCTTCCAATACTTTAAGGCAACAAGGCCAACATACTTTTTTGGTTTTGGAACGGGGGAAGGGTGGATTACAGGGGAGATCGGCTACACCACAGTCGCTATATCTATACATCACTGCAACAACCCGTTTGACACTGTGGATGTCAAACGGGTTGTTGCCGATGTAAGGAATTCGCTGTGGGGGGGGTCATTGTCCCGGATTCCCCCAACCCCACAAACAGGACAGACAACTTGTGTGTTGTTGTGCTTAGATTGGCAGTCAGTTTATTCTATTTCACATTTATATTTACAAATTCCATCACCATTCATCATTATTGTCTTTACAAAAACTCCTTGTTTATATTGCAATGCATATCAACATCTGTCCACCCGTCCTTTTCTTTCTCTTCTTCTCGCCTCCCCAGGTGAAAACCTGGGTGACTTCTTCTTTTTCTCTCTTGTAGGTGACAGTGAAAACCGAGTCCACTTTTCTCTCCTTTTGTTGCTTCTTCTTCTCTTCCTCATATTCCTTTATCATTCTACCCTCCCCTCCCCTCCCTTCCTTCTTCCCCCTTCTCCCCCCATACCATACACCTGTGGCAGTCCATCACAGTCCTGACTGGACTCCTTCTGCCATTCACCTGTGACAGACCATACAGCCACCCAGACGCTCTTCTCTGTCCTCCTTTGAGAGGTGGGTGGGAGGCAACAAAAACTTCAGCAAAAGAGGGTGTATCTCTCTGTGCTGACCCTTTTATACCCTGTCATTTCTGTCCCTCCTCCTTCATTTACCACCTATCCCTATCCTGCTCTGATTCTTTGGCTCCACCCTTTCCTATCTGCCCTGTCCATTGTCCTATGACTCCCCCCCACATCCTCCCCTCTGAGCAAACCATCTCTGCCACCAGGGGAGGGGTTCACCAGGACAACTTGGTCTGCCCCTTAAAGGGCAAACTCCATTGTCCCGGATTCCCCTGCCCCCCACAAACAGGACAGACAACTTGTGTGTTGTTGTGCTCAGATTGGCAATCAATTTATTCTGTTTCACATTTATATTTACAAATTCCATCACCATTCATCATTATTGTCTTTACAAAAACTCCTTGTTTATATTGCAATGAATTTCAATATCTGTCCCCCCAACCTTTTCATCCTCTTCTTCTCACCTCCCCAGGTGAAAACCTGGGTGACTTTTTCTTCTTCTTCTCTTCCTCTCTTGTAGATAACAGTGAAAACCAAGATCGCTTTTCTCTCCTTCTGTTGCTTCTTCTTCTCCTCCTATTCCTTTATCATTCCCCCATCCCTCCCTTCCTCCCTCCCCCTTTTTCCCTTTAGCCTGTCTTCAGCTTGCATTGGATGACTGGCCTTCCCCCTTTCTTTCACTCTCTCCCCTCCCCATCTTGCTGCTTGTCTACTCCAGGCCTCAATAAAACCCATCATCTCAATATTGAACATGTCTTTAGCTAGGTCTGACAAATGCACCCCTTCTGATCAGTAAAACTCCTCTACCCAGTTTTCCACCCCCCTCAATATTATGTGCCCTCCCATGTTCCTTACCAATGTCCCCACCCTCCTATTCATCTTCCTTCTGGCCTTATTGACCTCCACATGGCTGTATTTGTGTCTCCACACCCTCCTTGGTATCATGTCTGACCATGCTATGCTCACCCCTGGCCACCATTGCTTTATCTTCTCAAGATCCCGCTTGACCTGTAAATACATGTCAACCCATGGCTTCCCCCCAATATCATTACCCCCAAGATGTATAATAATTAGATTTGGGGTGGGTCACCTCCCTTTCATCTCTATCAGGGTTGGAAGTAACTGAGCCCATTTCATCCCTCAAATGCCACACCATACCAGCATACATTGTCTGACATTTTGGTAAAGCTACTTTCCCCTGGCCTTCTTTTCCACTCTCCTTTCCACCCAGTAAATGTAGGAGTGCCCGCAGATCCATACTTCTGTGATCCTCCCTCCACCTATTGTATCAAGCAAAATATATCTTATTTTCCTGCACCAACTTATTCCAGCTCATGATTACTGATCCATTTTTAAACAGTCCCCTTATCCCCTCCCCCCCGCAGTTGGTTCTGTTCCTGCAAAACAAAACAAATGGCAAGTTAATATCAAACTTTGAAAGCCTGAATGTACCTCTTGTAACTAGCCGACCGCCAGCATCCCATTTCCAACATTCTGGTCACTGACTCCCCCTTCTGCCCCCCATTTTGATGCTGCTCCTATTCAAAAGGAATGGGAGGAATACCTATCTGGGTCCTCCCCCATGAACTCCATGCCTTTTTTAAGTATGGTCATCACCTGGTAACTCGTCACCTTCTTCCCATCTCCATGTACAAATAGCCTCCCTTCCTTATTATAACGCTCTGCAGCGTAAGCCCATAAAGCCTTTACCGGGCACAGGTGCCTGTCAAGGTGTGCCTTGATGGTTATGGCACACCCCTTCCCTTCTTGGTTCTTCTTGGACCTCCTAATCATGAGTTGTATCACCCTTGTCCCTCAGGTTATGTCCTCCCATTCCAATCCTCCCTCCTCTGCTTTCCTGTTGTGTCACACTGCTTCAGTCACTCTCAAGGCCTCTGCAAACACCACGAGGTAAATTGTATGGAACAGCTGTGCCTCACCCTTGGATTTACATATTGCAGGCAATATCCCCCCCAATTTTTCCAACAAATGGCCTGCTATCAGACGCCGACCATCCTTGGTTCCCTGTTTTAACATACTCTAGCCTTGCATCATCCTCCTTATCAGCATTGACTTTGTGGGGTCCTTCCATTTTTTCAGACTGCAAACTAAACTGATCCCTGCTAGATGCACACCCGTCGTGGTGTGAGCCATCCCTTTTTGCCACTGCTCAATTGTGAATTTTCCTAACTGCTCTTCCATAACTCGCTTACTTACCTCCATATGGTGTACTTTCCTGAATGTTGGCAATGCCCGCCATGCCCCTTCATGTGCCCGCAAGGTCCATGGTGCCCATGAGTTGTGAAACAGCATTTAATCTCCCTCTTGCCAATGTCCCAGATGTTTATTGGAATGGGTGTTTTCTGCTCCTCTGCTGTTGATGCCAGCATCTGGAAATGATCCATCTGCTGACGGGAAAGGCTGTCAGCTAGGATATTTCTAACCCCATCTATGTGCCTGGCCCTGAATGACATACTCAATTGCAAGCCTCTTAGTACTAGCTGTCTCAGCACCGGCATGTCTGTCTCGGATCTCGCCTCCCTGTTGTTCAGAACATCCTCCACTGCCTTATTGTCACACCAAAGTGTAACCTGCTGATTCTGCAATTCTTCCCCCCATACCAGGGTGCAGGCCCAAATTGGCATAATTTCCAACAATGTGATATATTTCATCCTTCCTTCTCTTACCCAGTCTGCTGGCCATGATTCTGCAAACCATCTTCCTTTCGAATACCACCCCCATCCCTAGCCCCCTGCTGCATCCATATACAATTATAAGTCCGTGTTAAAAACCCACTCCTGCTGCCAAAAAGAACAGCCATTGTAACCTGCTTAGAAATTCCTCCCACACCTTGAAATCTTCCTTCACCCCTTTTGTTGTATCCACCCAATGATGTGTTCTTACTACCCCTGCCATGGCCCTTGCTAGCTGCCTTGTTACAGTCTGGTAACCAAAATACTTCCTCCAGCGTGTCCATCTCAATCCCTAGAAACTCCAAGACCTTAATGGGTCCTTTTGTTTTGTCCAGCGCCAGCGGCACTCCAAGTTCCTCATACAGTTCTTGAAAGCTAGCTTGCATCTTTTCTGTCTCTGGGCATCCACTGCTTACTAGCAAATTCTGTATGACCATCTTGTAACCTGTTTTTTGCTGGAATATCCACTGCAGACAAGTACTAAACTTTTCAAATGTAGCACAGGCTATGGAACAACCCATAGGTATGGCCTTGTTAAAGTAATACTGGTTCTCCACTTTAAACCCCAGTAAGTCCTAGTCCTCTCTTCTAACTGGGAGCAAATGGAAAGCTCATTCTATATCTGTCTTGGCCAGCCATGCATCTGGGGTTGCCCAGATAATCTGCACTGTCTCTTCCAATGAGGCATAGGTCACTCTACTGTGCTCTTCCCCAATAAAGTTGTTGACTGAGTCTCCCTCTGGGAGTGACAGATGGTGAATCACCCTGTAACCCCTTTCTATTTTTTGGGGACCAATCCCAAAGGGGAAATTCTCAGGTTGTCCAAAGGAGGGACCGGGTACGGCCCTTCCACCCTCCCTGTGGCTTTTTCCTTCTCTATTTTCCTTCTTAAAATGCCTTCCTTTCCCCTGACTGACCCCAAGTTGTTAGCCTCTCTTGCCAGTCTTGCGCCTTCACACTGTAGCAGAAAACTTGTTCTAAAGCCCTGTTTAATAACTTTCGCTGTCTTGCTATCTGGATACTGTCTGAACCACTGTTTCCAGACCTCTATCTTGATGGGGGGTTTGTGGCCTTAAATTCTTCCCTTCCCCTGATACTCCCATCTCCCAAAAACCCTTAACCTCCCATTCTGTTTTTCTTGTTCTCCTCTCCTCAATATGACTGGGCCCCCATAGCCCCATAACCCTGCCTCTTGACCCTCTATTCCATAGCTGTCCCCAGTAACCTAGCCCTTCTCGAAAGGGCTGCTGGCCTGTACCCAGTGCTCCTCCCACCTGGGCCTCTTGGGGCCATGTGCTCCTGCATCTGGATGCCGGGTGGGAACCCCCACATCTCAAGCATGCGTGTCAGAATTGACATTGAGGCCATGAACAAAATGCCCTGTTATATCCCCAGCAACACTTCTGGGGTAGCCCCACGCTTCTTCCCATTCCCCCTCTGGAGTGGATTGATCAATAACATGATCCATCCACAAGTCCAGCTGTTTTGTGTCCCATCTCACATTCCCATAAGTTGCCATTCTTTGGCGGAAGAACTCATCATAATATATCCACCCCACCCCCCCTTTTGCCTTTGTCCTCCATATGATCAGGGAGTATGTGATGAGCGGGATGCCCAACTCTGGCTTCTTTTCCATAACTATGGCTGAATATGTGGCAAACCCCATGAACCACCCACCCCATGTCTTTTCTTACATCCATTTATCCTCCTCATTCTTACCTAATAAAACTACAGCTGCTGCCATCTCACTCTTCCCTATACTCTCTGTCTCCTCATATTTGGCTGCCGTCTCCCTACTCACTAAGGCAAATATGTCCACATATTCTCTCTTCCATTTTTTTTCCTTTGTGGCCAGAAGCACGTGCCCCCCTATTCTCATACCCAAGGCTCCTATTTCCCTTGTTCCTTTTCCTATCCCTTCTGCCACCTCTTCCACTCCCCCTAGCATTTCCTTGTCTGACCTGATCTTGGCCTGTGCTGTTTCCATCTGCCCTAAACTGCCTGTCCCCAGAGCCGCTAAAATTTGCTCAATGTACTCCTTGATACTTTCACCCACAGAACATGATACACTACCTGCAAGCCTGTCTGCTCCTTGTGGCCTGATGTCGCTGGGATGAGCCCAATCCAGGTTCCTGTGGTGGGACAACTGGCTGAGGCATTGAGAACAGTGGGACCACTACAGCCAGAGGCTCCAGCCTGGGTTCTGTTGTTGGGACCCCAACCGGCTCTAGGGCAGGTACTAATGGCTCTGGTACACAGGGTTGTGTTGGTACTGGACTGACCACCCGAGGAGTTTCCACCGGTGAAGGCTGCATCCTTTTGGGACTGTGTGGCCTCCCTGTTGGTCATTTCCCATCACCCCCTTTTCCTTTCTCCACTTTCCTCTTTTCCACCGACCTCTCTGGTTCCTCCCCTCCATCAGCTGCCACATCATGTTGGCCTTCTCCGCCAACTCCATGATCACCTTATAGGCCTCCTCTTTTGAAGGCCTATTCTTCTTCGGTGCCATCCTTCTCACAAATGCCTGCACAAAACTGTGGATAAAACTGACAAAGTACCTGTGTTAGTGCCACTCAGATCATCATACCACACCATGACAGCCATGCCCTACAAATTATGCTTCCACCCCAACTCCATTGTCCCATACACATTCCCGCTTCTGTTTTTTCCCCTTCTTGCAGCCCCCAGCATCCCCACCCCCACATCAAAGAAGAAACACCCCCCCGCTCACACCCTTTTACCGCATAATTTGTACAAAACCCTTGTCCCTTGTCCAACCACTCCTTTTTCCAAGCTTGGACCCCCAATGCCCCCCAAGGAAAAAAACCCCATCACCCATACCCGTTTTGTGTGTCCTTACCCAGGCAGGGCCCCACACGTGCCATGATATCACACGCCAGGGCCTGGCCACGTGGCTTCCACTGCCCCCCCCCGAGTTCCAGTTATCGAGAAAATGCTAAAATAATGCCCCTTAGCCAGCCAGACCAAAACCACCAATAACCTGAGGGGCATTATGCTGGACTTCCCTCGCCACTGCCAATGCCCAGTAGGCCAACATCACCCAGTGCAGGAATTTTCTAGCAAAACCCTAAAAATCTTAAAGTTCGGTAAACTCACCCACCAATGCGAGGAAAAACTCCAAAGCTGCTGCCAGACACTCCTTTTCTGCTTATTGCCCCAAAGTCTTGTAGTCTTCTATCCGTGTGGCCACACGGTGTGACATCAGATGCCGTTCCCGAAATGGCATGGCTTCCCTCACTAGGCCCCTCTTGTAGGCCATTTTTTCTCTCATTTCAAAACCGCCTGGTGTGGGATTTCAGTGCACTTTTCCTCTGTTTGGGACTCCCTCCATATCTCTCCTTGCACCCAACTAGCAATGCGCCAAGTCACCTCCCGAAATCGCCCATTTCCCTGTCTCACTCTCTCGCTTCCATAACCTCGGCCACCATAAACTGCATGTGTGCCCCTCGAGCTCCTCTCTTGATTCAAATTACAGGAGAATGACATGGCCTCCACAAAACACAAAAATCCCCAGCTAGCTCTCTGACCCTGCATCTCCCAGCCTCTCTTTCTAGGCCATTCAGTCACTCCCTTCAGCTACAGCTCTGGCCGACTTCTGCGTGCCTTGCATTAAATACTTTTTTTCTTCATAGCAATGACTCTCCTATACTGCTCTGCTAGGCAAGACTCCCCCAAACCCCATCTCTTAAAACCATGCTTTAACTGCGCTCATTCCAATGCCAGTAACTCGCACTTGTCCCTACAACTTTTGATCACTATATACAGTTCCTCTACTTTTTTTTTTCAACTTACCTTCTGCAATAACTCCAAGTACACAAACCTTGACCAGGCTGGCACCTCGAAAAAAATCATCAAACCAGATCCAAAAAACCAAAAGAGCCAATCTGATGTGCTGTAGTTCTATTGATTTAAAAACCAACAAAAACTTCAGCAAAAGAGGCTGTATCACTCTGTGTTGACCCTTCATACCCTGTAATTTCTGTCCCTCCTCCTTCATTTACCACCTATCCCTAACCTGTTCCCATTCTTTGGTTCCACCCTTTCCTATCTGCCTGTTCCTTGTCCTATGACTCCCCCTCCCCCCCACATCCTCCCCTCTGAGCAAACCATCTCTGCCACAAGGGGAGGGGTTCACTAGGACAACTTGGTCTGCCCCTTAAAGGGCAAACTCCATTGTTCTAATGGTATAGCTCATGGGTGGGGGAGAAGAGGAAGTAGGCCAGAAGGCACTTCTTCACTAAAAGGGTGGTGGGTGTGGCAGGATGGAACCCACTGCCAGAGGGGGTAGTAAATCACAGTTCAGTTGTGGGATTTAAAAGAGGACAGGATAGATTCAAAGGGAAGATAAGAGTGACAGAGGACTGGAATGGAGCAGCATGTGGCAAACACATATGAGCTCCACAATGAGCAGATTTAGTAGACCTTCAGATGTTCTTTTGCTGGCATTTCATATGTTCCTATGTATGTTCGCGTCAGCAACTGTATGCTACAGCCCTGCCCCTAAAATCCATGTTATTATGATGTGAAGCAGAAAAGAGACTGCAGTGTTACTAAAGGGTGCATAATACGATGCAAGGCTGTGCTGGCCTCTATAAATGCTTACTTTCATTTGTAGGCAATTGCAGATGTTGAGGGGGTACTGTACTGTACTGTCCCCTTAACATGTATGATAGTCTACAAATTAAAATAAGCTTGTGTAAAGTCCGGTGCAGGGCTGAGTCACATTATATACTTATTAGTAACATTGCAGTCCCTTCCTTATTTCATATCATCATGGCATGGATTTTAGGGGTGGGGCTGCAGCTTGCAGTCAGCAGTTTGGATAAACTAAGAAGTATTTCCAAACAATATTTAAGTAATATAACTTATTAATATGTTAGTATAACTTTTTTTAAATGAGCTTTGTTAGGTTCTCAGGCAGGCAGCTTTTTGTCATGAGCTGCCTGCCCAGGGGCAATACTGGTGTCAGCAGTTCTTTAAGCTGCAATGTATGTTGCAAAATTATGTACTGCACTACGCAATACTTTTCAATCCTGATGCTGATCCCTGTTGTTCAAATGTGTTTCAAAATCTGTTTCTAGGGGTACGTTTTGTTTTATATTCACTAAGACAGACCTTTGGTCATATGGCCTGGAGTTAACCCCAAATTCCCCAGTGTTCCATATGATTGTGGATGAGTATTAACTGCATGCTAGTTCACATATATTCATAAAAATGAGTGATTTTATAAGTTGAGGGCTTCTGAGGGGTGTCACTTATGGTTTAAGAGACAGTGAGTGTGAGGTTTGGATGAGAGGATCGTGAAGCAAAGCTGAGTGGTTCTGTCCACCCAAGCCTCACGAGAGGTGTCTCTAATACCGTACGAGACACCCATCACAGGCCTTATTAACTTATTATAAATCACCTGAGTTTAGCCTGAGTCATTTATAATAGGCTTAGAGTTTTTGTTTTATTTACTTTTGCCATCCTCTCCCCTGATACTGAAGTGGAGTGCTGTCCCCTAACACTCCAGCTCAGGAGCACATTGTACACAAATAAGAGGTATAGTGGATCTCCATGCTGATTGGCTGAAATCACCTAAGTGAGCTATGATAAACAATGCATGTTACAAATTAGCTGGGAACACTAATAGAAACCTATGGGCAGCTACTGCATGTTTAATGGAGTCTTCCTTAAATTATTTCCAAGTGACTCAAAATGGGAAAATGGGTACCCTACAAGACACGAAACAAAGGTGTTCAAAAATGCCATAAAAAGGTATTAGGTGCAAAATATCTTATGCAACACAAACTATTGCTTTAAGGTGCCTGCTGCCTTTTAATTTGTACAGACAGTAAAAATGTCCAACTTACAGTAAATCATGGTATCATGCATCCTGTAGATTTCAGACATCCCATAAGAACCGATTTCGTACATCTTATGACTCTGAAATGTTGCACGGTACAAATCTCCAAACATCTGTCTTATTGCCTCTCTGTTATATCCAATGCTAAGAAGAGCAGGTGTTGGAGAAAAGGCAACACTAGTACTGATTGCACTGAGTGCCCCTAGGTACCTTAAACATGTGCTCAGCCATTCTATGTATTTCAGTGAGCGTTTTTCTTACTTTCAAATCGAATACCTTATACAGTATGATCACCAGTTGGTATATCAGAACTAATGGTCACTTGTTTGCTATGTTAACCCTAGAACTGTTGATCATTATTCATGCCCTGTAAAGCTCTTACTTTCATGTTACAGATTACTTAGTAAGAAATCTTACATGTTCAGTTCTCTAGCATCTGCTTGTATTAGAGGCTTTACGTTAGTTATCTGTACTGTGAAGGTACATACTTACAGGCACTTCCAGGCTGGTATTGATCCTAGTTAATCCTATAGGGCACTTCTGTCTCCCACAGTACCCATTTTGCTTCTCTTACTAATTAAACTTTCCTCTTTACTGCAGTTACAATAAAGAACTCTTTTAAACATGATATTAAAGATGGTGTGTGTTGTGAATGGGAATTTCTAGCAGAGTAGAATTCATTAGAATGAATGTGACTTCCTATAACCTGTATCTCAACTGAACTGTACCTCATGCAGATGTTATGGACATATATTCTGCAGCTGATTAAAACTTTGAAAATTTAATTTCAAGATTTCAGTGGGCAAGCAGAGAAAAAAATTTAGAATGCAACATAAGAGATGTAAGATGAAACATAAAAACATAAAAACTGATGTCAGATAAGGACCACTAGGCCCACACAGTCTACTCATTCTCCCTACCTGCTGCAAAAAACACAGACCCTAGTTGATCTCTGCCTTTATTCTCTTTCCGCTAGGGTTTCCCTATGCCTATCCCATGCATTTTTGAATTCCCCTACTGAGTTATCCCCCAACACCTCTGCTGGGAGGCTGTTCCATGCACCCACCATCCTTTCTGTGAAGAAATACTTTTTCATGTTACCCCTTAGTGTACCCCTTCTAGCCTCATGTCATAACCCCTTGTTCTAGAACATCTCTTTTTCTGAAATATATAACCTTCCTGTACCTTATTTATGCCATTGAGATATTGGAAGGTCTCTATCATATCCCCCCTCTCTGTCCTCTCCTCTAGAGTATACATATTGAGGTTATCCAGTCTCTCCTCATGTGACTTTGGTGCAGACCCAGCACCATTTTTGTTGCCCTTCTCTGAACTGCATCTACCCTGTCTATGTCTTTAAGGAGATGTGGCTTCCAGAACTGGGCACAGTACTCCAGATGGGGTCTCAGCAATGATTTTTACAGTGACATCACCACTTCCTTTCTTCTGCTGGTGATACCTCTCCCTGTGCACCCCAGTACCCTACTGGCTCACCCCACAGCTTTAGCATATTGTTTGACCACCTTTAGGTCATCTGATATGATTACCCCAAATTCCTTTCCTGTTTGGTGGCTGTCAGTATCTTGCCTCCATCATGAAAGCCTCCCCTGGGTTCCTGTGCACCAAATGCATGATTTTCTACTTCTTTGCATTGAATCTTGTCTGCCACACTCTTGACCATTCCTCTGATTTACCTAGACCCCTCCTTATTTTTTCCACCCCTCCGCAGGGCCTACCCTGTTGCAGATCTTAGTGTCATCTGCAAAGAGGCATACTTTTCCTTCCAGCCCCTTCACAATGTCACTTATGAAGACATTAAATAGGACTGGACCCTGAATTGATCCCTGTGGCACCCTACTGCTCACCCTCATTTCCTCAGATTGAGCTCCATTTACCACCACCCTCTGTGTTCTGTCCCTCAAATAAGATCAATCAGGTCCATCGTGCTCTTCTCTTGCCATCCAGTGGCCACAACATTTTGTATAATGTTAAAAAATTGGAAGCCTCTGTGAACCCACCCTTCCCTAAATGAATGAAATGCAGTACCCAGTAATGTTATTCTTTACGAGAAAAAAACTGATTCAGATTGGGTGTAAAAGATTCATTATAACCCCTTACACTGCTTCCTTTGGGAGTTTGTTCCATAGCCCTGAAAAAGCTGAAAATATTTACCTTGATTCACCATATCTAATCCCTTTACAATTTTACCAACTGAATTCATATCTCCCCTTAATGTTTTACCAGAGAAAAACATAACTAATGTTTCTAAACATTCCCTATAACTTACCATCTCCATTGAGTCTCTTAATCAGTTCAGTTTCTAATTGCTGCTCCATTTTAATTGCTGAAATATCCTTTCCATACCGTAGTAACCAGAACTGTACATGGTACTCCAAATGCAGCCTTACCAGTGCCCTATAATGGAGAATAATAACATAATTTTATGGCATGCTGTGCCTCTATTAATGCAGATAAGCATTCGGTTTGCCTATCCTACTACTGCTGCACACTGCTGTGACAGTTTGAGCTTTCCATCAATCGTGACCCTCTAGGTCCTTTCATGGTCCACTGCTGCTTGTTGTTTTCCATTTACATAGTACCTCTGAACTTACCCACATTAAATTTGCCACTTGTTGGCCCACTCCTCTTTTAGAAACATAGAAACATAGAAACATAGAAGTTGACGGCAGATAAGGACCGCAAGGCCCATCCAGTCTGCCCATTTCTTTTTCTACCTTATAAATGTGCCATCGGCCTTTGCTCTGTCAGTGACCTATCTATTCATAGTCATTTGTATTGCTCCCTTATGCCTATCCCATGCCTGTTTGAAGCCCTGCACTGTATTCATAGCCACCACTTCTTGTGGTAAGCCATTCCATGCATCTACCACCCTTTCTGTGAAAAGAATTTCCTCACATTCCCCTTAATCGGCCTCCTCTAATCTCATGCTGTGTCCTCTTGTCCTGCTATTTTTCTTATATTTAAACATGTTAGACTCTTTCACCTTGTTTATGCCCTTAAGGTGTTTAAATGTCTCGATCATATCACCTCTCTCCCTCCTTTGCTCAAGGGTATACATATTGAGCTCCGTTAATCTGTCCTCATATGTCTTCTGATGCAGTCCCTGCACCATTTTGGTTGCCCTTCTCTGGACTGCCTCAATTTGGTTAATGTCCTTGTGAAGGTGTGGCCTCCAATACTGCCGAGTACTCCAGATGGGGCCTAACCAATGTCTTGTACAGAGGGATTATTACCTCCCTCTTACGACTTGTGATACCCCTACTAATACACCTAACACCCCTAGCCTTACCTACTGCTTTAGAGGTCTGCTTGGATGATTTTAGGTCATCAGTGATGATGATGCCCAAGTCTCTTTCTTCCTTTGTGACTGCTAGCAACTCCTCCCAGCCTATAAGTGGCTTCAGGGTTTCTCTTCCCTATGTGCATGATTTTGCACTTCTTTGCATTAAATCCCAGTTGCCACTCTTCTGACCATTCTGCTAGTTTATCCAGATCTCTTCTCATTCTGCCCACCCCATCTGGATCATCTACTCTGTTGCAGATCTTGGTGTCATCTGCAAACAGACAAGCCTTACCCTCTAGTCCATCTGCAAGGTCACTAATGAAGATGTTGAATAGGACTGGCCCCAGGACTGATCCCTGAGGTACCCCACTTGTGACTTGCATCTCTTCTGACTGTATACCATTTACCACCACTCTCTGTTTTCTGCCAGTCAACCAGTTTGCCACCCAGTTGACCAACTTCTACCCACCCGAGCCTACCTAGCTTATTTATCAATCTTCTATGTGGAACAGTGTCAAAAGCTTTGCTGAAGTCAAGGTAGGCGACATCAACTGCTCCCCCTTGGTCCACCACTCTGGTTACCCAGTCAAAGAAATCTATGAGATTAGTTTGACAGGACCTTCCTTTTGTAAACCCATGCTGTCTTGGATCCTGTGCCCCTATGGATTCCAGGTGTTGCACTATCCTTTCCTTAAGGAGTGCCTCCATAATCTTGCCCACTACTGAGGTAAGACTGACCGGTCTGTAGTTCCCCGCCTCCCTGCTACCACTCTTGTGGAGTGGGATCACATGAGCCTTTCTCCAGTCTTCTGGGACCTCTCCTGTGCTCAGAGACTCACTAAACAATTCTGCTAATGGCTCTGCTAGTTCCTCCTTTAGCTCCTGAAGTACCCTGGGATGTATGCCATCAGGTCCCATTGCCTTATCCACTTGAGCTTAGCAAGCTCTTGTAGGACCCTTTCTTTTGTGAAGGGAGTAGTGCTCACCTCCCTCCCCCTGTGTCCATGATGCTGAGCTGTGGGCCTGCCCTACCTTCTCTTCAGTAAATACTGAGCAAAGTATCTATTTAGGATAGATGCCTTACAGGGTCCTCCTCCTCACATGCTCCCTTTTCTCCATTAAGCTAGCAATACCCCTCTGGACTTTCTCCTTCACTAATGTATCTATAGAAAGTCTTGTCACCTTCTTTTACTGTTTCGTGCTAGTGTTTCCTCAGTTTGGGACTTTGCCTGCCTTACTGCCTTACCTGCTTCCCTTAGGGCAGTTTGGTATGCCTCCCTATCTTCATCCCGCTGTGTTCCTTATATTTTCTGAAGGCCAGCCTTTTGGCTCTGACCTTTTCTGCTACTATATTTGAGAACCAAAGTGGTTTCTTTCTTCTTTGCACTTCCTTTTCTGTCTAACACAATGGGATGTTGCTTCAAGTATTGTATCCTTAATGCTTGCCCACTTTGCCTGTACCTCCTCACCTGTGTTTTTTTTGCCAGGGCTAGCTTAACTCTGTTGGCCATCTTATCAAAGTCAGCTCCTCTGAGTCCCATATTTTTGCCTTGGAATGGGATGATTTAGATGTAGTAGCCAAATTGAACCATACCATGTGATGGTCACTGGCCCCAGGTGACCTTCTACCTGGAGATCTGTGATCCCTTCTTTGTTAGTCAGTACTAGATCTAGGATAGCCCTGTCTCTTGTGGGTTGCTGTACCAGTTGTTTGAGGCCCTCCCCTGCAGGGAATCCACTATGAGTCTAGTTCTGGCAGATGTTCCTGCTGGTATTGACCAATCTGTATCTGGCATGTTGAAGTCTCCCATTATCAGAACCTCCCTTTAGCTGTCATGTTTTGTATATCTTCTAACAGTAATGTGTCTATGTCCTCCCTCTGGTCTGGGGGCCTGTAGACAACCCCAGTTCTTATGGCTGTCCCATTACCTGTTTCAGGGTGACCCACAGTTCTTCTGGCTCCTTATGTGTATTCTGAATTTCTGTAGCTTTGATATTTTCATTAACATACAGGCCACCCTCCCCCTTTTGCACCTCGGTCTCTTCTGAACAATACATATCCAGGTACTGAAGTCTCCCAAGTGTGGTTACTGGTAAACCACGTCTCACTAATTGCTACTATGTCCAGTTTAGCCTCTGACATTATTGCCTGCAGGTCTGGGATCTTATTTCCCAGGCTGTGAGCATTTGTGTACATGATTTTCCATTGGCCAGATTTTGGTGTGTTAGTTGTTGGGTGAAGTTTGGCATTACCCTGTGCATCGTATGGGAGACAAACCTTTTTCTTACCTGGTGATGCAAATGAATGGCAAACACGCTGAATTCCTGTTTGACCACTAGCTGAGGGAGGGTGTTCTTCCCATTCGACGATGGGGTGCTGCACCCTTCCCCATTGCTAGTTTAAATATTCTGCAAAGACGTCAAACTTCTGCCCCAATGCACTGACTCCCTCTTTAGTCAGATGCAGTCCATCAAATTTAAAGAACTTTCGCTCCCAGAACTGTTGCCAGTTCCCTACAAATCTGTGTCCTTTTTCCTGGCACCAGTCCTTGAGCCACGTGTTTAGCTCCCCTATCTCCCCTTCTCTGACCTTCCGTCCATCTGCTCCCTTCTCCCAGACTGGCAGGATCTCAGAGAAGGAGATGCCGGACGAAATAGATGATAGTTTGTCACCCAGCCTAGTCAGGTGTTCCTTGGTCTCCACAACTGACCGGCTGGCGAGATCATTAGTCCCTATGTGTACTAGGACATCAATGTTTTCTCCTGCTTTGTGAACAATTTTAGCAATGCGGTCAGTGTCTCTCCATGCTGATGTACCTGGGAGACATCTGACCATCACCCCTGGCTGGAGATGGGTATCAACTCCCCGAATCATGGAGTCTCCTATGATCAGAAGTTTTTTGGATTTCCTTTGTGCTTGTTTAGTTTTGGTTCCTGATTTGGGTGAGTATTGTTGTGCTAGCTCCTGTGCAGTGTCCTGCTCTGCAGTGTCTTCTGCCTCTTTATTTGATTTCAGAGATAGAGGCAGATACCTGTTTGTAGTGTTTATATGGTTTTGGAGGTAATGTGTTGGAGAGCAGAGAGTGATGGGGCACCTGATTTGCTCCTCCTAACCACCTGCCAACCTCCTGGACCAACTACCCTCTTGTGTCGAGGTTTTCTGTTGGATGCTGGGGAAATGGCGGGTGGTTCTTATAATGTATTTCCTCTTCAATATGAAATTTGAGGCTGCAATCTCTGCCCATGCTGCCCGGAGCTGAGACCTAAGATCTCCAAAGGCCCAGCATGTAGGACAGTGTCCTAAATCCTGTAAGACTGTCCTTCTGAAAATTGTTCCACAGTACCTGCAGTTAATGAAATCCATTCCAAATAAGTTGCTGGGTTTGTAACCTAGTCAGAGTAATTAGAAGGAAAAAAAATGCAAGTAATGGTTTAATTGTGCTTTGTTTAACTTGTTATAACAAGTTAAATTACTAGTGCCCTGTAAATGAGATCACCTTGTGGAGGCCCCACTGATCCGCCCCTTCCTGTTCTGCCACAGGAAATGTTACAACTGTGGTACCCTATAAAAGGAGTGTAGTGTGGGGTGGTTGGGGATGGGGGTGGGTGGCTGGGCCCTTCCCCTGCCAAAAAAGAAGAACCACGGACGAAAGAACAAGGAGGTAAGAGCAGAAACAATCAGTCAACAACAAATGCAGTAACCCTGAAAGCTTATCCTAATGTTAGATAAAACTGTAAAACCTGTAAAGCACCACCTGTAATAATTTCAGAGAAGATATACCCTGTAAGAAACACTTTGCTCCAGAGAAAAATAAAGCAGTAACAGAAGATATACCTTGCAAAAGACAATTTGAATCAGAAGATTACAGCAGTAATCTGTTAGCACACCTGTAGGCACACCTTGTAATAATGCAGAAGAAGGTATACCAGCAACAACAATTTGAATCAGAGAAAAAATAAAGCAATGAAATGTTAGCAACAAACAGTAGCAATCCCTGTGAGTAAAAATAAAAACACCACCACACAGTAAATCTGCTTAGCCAAACTAAGTCTTAATCCTTCTCCTTGCTCTGGTAAGTTTCTCTACTCTGCCTTTCAAGCAGTCTTAGAAGGAAAGAGCTCAGGTGAAGCTAGGTGCCTTGGCCAGCAAACCAAGTCTTCTACCTCCAAGATATCAACTAACCTGACTTTTTAACCTTCTTTCTGTTGGAAATTACTGACAGTTTGCCAGCTCCACCCCTCACATACACACCCAATCCTTTGGAAGAGCTGTGGGAGGAAAAGCAATTAGCTCCTTCAATGTGAGAAGGAGACTGAAACACCTCTGAGACAACAAACCTTTCAACAAACAAGAATAAAATAAAACCAGTGTCAAACAGTAATTTTGCTTAGCCCAATGATAAAAAAGTCACAAAAATGTAAGCTCCACCTGTAATACAGTAATTTCAGAGAAGATATACCCTGTAAGAAACACTTTGCTCCAGAGAAAAATAAAGCAGTAACAGAAGATATTTTACATCTCAGCCCTTCTATAGGCTGCCTTGCTCTTTCTTGGAATCTTCCAACCTCATTATTTTTTATGTCATCTTTACATGTGATTACCTATTGTGAGATTCTTATTGCGAGGTCAAGGTCATCAATTAAAATAATGAACAGTAGGGGGTCCCAATACTAAACTTTGGGGAACTCCACTGAAGACTTCCTTCCAATCTGATGTGATCACTGGCATCACTATCTACTGAGCCCTATTCTTTAACTATGTTACTGCATATTTCCTGCATGTTCTAATTCTCTACTTCAGAGCCAGCTTCTTATGAGAAAACATTACAGCTGTGCGGAATGGTAAAATTCTGAATTTGTGGAATTTCAGTAAAATGTTGTGAAATTCCATGACATTTTGCAGAATGTTGATTAAATTTTGCAGAAGTTTTAAAATTTAATGATGTGGTCATAACACAGTCATCTTTTAAGCTAGAACTCTGAAATTTGGCATGCTCACTCTTTTGGAGAGGGGCAACATATTCCATATATCAAGACATTCTTATGAACAGTTCCAAAATTATAGTTGTTCAAAGTTTGTCATTTTATTTTTTGTGTGAAATTTCACGAACATTTTATTTGCATAAATCTCAGCTGTCTATTGATTCAGAGATCTTAAATTTGGCATAATTCCCTGATAATAGGTGTTCAAGCAATGTGTCAGATTTCATGACAATGTGATGCATTGTCTCAAAAGTATATGTGCTCTAAATCTGTCATTTTATTTGTTGAGGGAACTTTTGCGAAACAAATTTAATCTGCAAATAACTCAGGCACCTTTGGAGCTAGACATGTGTAAATTAGCACAAATAACCTTTTTGTGATGCTTATAGAATGTTCTAAATATGGTGAGAATTGGATTATAAATTTTTAAGTTACAAGGGTTCAAAACTTTACTATGTAAAAATTTGTAAAATTGTGTGAAAACTCAAAAATGTGGATGTTTGTAGCTTCTCTGCTCTCGCAAGCATAGACTTAACATTTGACATACATATCCATAGTCAGTGTATGCTGGTGTCTAACACAACTAGATAAATTGGTTTAGCAGTTTTAATTTTACAGTAGAAACAAATACTGGTAACATTTTCTTACATATTTATGGTAGCATATAGATGAAGCATCCTGAATTCTTTTTGTGGAATTTGATATTAACAATGCACATATCACTACTTCATTTAATAAGCTGGGCTGAGCTTTTTGCTGTACTGCTGTTCCTCTCTGGGTGACTATTCCCCCCTCCCCTTTTTGATATAACCAGATTGACTCAGTAGAACTACTGATCCCACTGATATCCTTGTTGTTCTTTACAGTGACAAACCCCCTTAAAACATGAGTCACCTACTCTCTTTTCTGTCAACTTATCATGTTGGAATAGCCAGAATTCTTCATTCCTGCTGCCCCAGACATTGTCTTCCCCCACTACATCTTTTTGAGTACCTCTAAGTCCCAGACTTGCATGTACATCAGGCTTCCTGGATAATAAATTTACTGGATGTGATCCTTAAAAATCCTGCATCCAGGTTTGAATTGTTGACACTGTGTGCTTCCTTGCACCAACCTGGGGGTCTACCACTGTTGTATTACCCAACTCAGCTGTCCATTTCTTAGAGAAATTGTGCATCTTACTCCTGAACCTGGTGACCCCCTGAACAACCTGCCTCTCATACCCCTATCTTTAAATTAGAATCCCCCAGATAAGGCTGAGTGAAATTAGCAAATTCCAGTTTTATGAAATTTTGCATGATTCCGGTCTGGAACATCGCAGAAAAAATATCGTGGCACACAAGAAAGCAGGCAACACATTGCCGTCTACAATGTTGGCATGTAAAAACATCGCCATCCCAAATCCCGTGGGCAGTGTACTGGAAGAATAGGCCTGATGACCACCGAGTCCCCCATCCCATCAAACGATGGCCCCAGGAACAGTAACCACAGCCAGCCACAATGTGATGGCCAGTCCCCCCAACCTGCCACTGCCACTGATCACTTTCCTGTGTCCGATGACACAATGCAGTGTACTTTATCCCTGCTATCTAGTGGACTCCACCCCACCCCCTCTCACCCCAGCAGGTAGATACCCCACCCCCAACATACCCTGACAATGGGCAGGCAGCCAGCACAGCCCACCACTCACTGCCACAGCTGGCTGCTCAGCTAAACAGACTGAATGAGTGTGTACATGTACAAATGCTCATTCATCCAGTTCAGTCAGGAGGCCAGCCATGGCAGTGAGTGGAGGGCTGTACAGGTTGCCTGCCTGTTGTTGGGGTATGTTGGGGGAGTGCAGGGGATCTACCTGCTAGGGTAGAGTGGAGGTGGGGGTCCACTAGACACCAGAGATAAAGTACATTGCATCATGTCATGGGACACAGGTAAGTGATCGTTGGCAGTGGAGGGTTGGGGGGACCAGCCATCACATTGCGGCTGGCTGCTGTTACTGTTCCTGGGGCCATCACTTGGTGGGATGGGGACTCGGTGGTCACTGGGTCTATTCTTTCAGTCCACTGCCCATAGGGTTTGGGTCAGTGATGTTTCTACATGCCAACATTATAGTCGGCGATATGTTGCCTGCTTTGTTGTGTGCCATGATATTTTTTCCACAATGTTCCAGACTGGAACCTTTTTCATGACATTCTACAATTTTCACAAAGACTCATGTGATTTGACTTTAAGTACAGATGTTATTTTGTAATTTCTAGAAGCAAGCACATAATAAAACTGATACACATCGTCTCCATGTAAGGTCTAAGAATCTGACAAATTTAATGGTGTTGCATTCTCTAGTGTTAAAGTTTCAGGGACGTATAAATGTGAAGTTTACATTCTTGCAAAATTTAATTTTTAAATTTTGTTAAAGTTTAACTACTTTTAATTCAATCCCATTTAAAGCAGCAAATATGACAATTTTCAGAAATGGCCATGTGATATAGTAGTTTAAATGTTTCAGCTCTGGTTAAATGTGGATGTGCTATTTTAAAACTAGAGGGGAATAACTGAAATTTAAATTTTGACAGCATGTTTGGCAGGCTATAACCCAGTCCCATTTGAAGCAGGAACTCTGAAACTACATACATATACAAATGTAGTGATAACCTGTATATCTGTCAAATGTTATAACATGTCAATGAATACTATCAAAATTATACAAAAATTACAGAAATCAAAATGTTGGCAAATTGTTTGGATACCTATAACTCAGATTCCATTAAAGCTTGAGACTTAAAACTTAATGCATATACCCCTGTTGGATGATTCTCCACATCCTGATATTGTGGAGAAAGTTGGATAAGAAATTTTAAAATTATCTCAAAATAACTGAAAAATTTAATTTTGATTAAATGTTTGGCCACCCCTAACTCTTCCCTTTGTCAGTCTAGGACTCTGAAATTTAGTACATATTTGTAAGACTTTAGCTACTGGTACCTTTCCAAATTTGCTATTATTTGGATATGTACATTTGAAATTATAGTGAAATAACTTAAATAACAAATTTGGTGGCATTCCACAGAATGTTCATGAAAATTTTGCAAAATTCCATGGAATCAGAATGGGCATTCTGCAGGTAGAATTTTGTATTCACACAGCTCTAGAAAACATGTAGAATGTTTTACAGAAACTAAATATAGCACATCAACTGCCATTCACCCATTAAGTTCATTTGTTCTTGTTTTTTATTGTCTTTTTTTAAATTTGTTTTAAAGACCTAGCTTTCTAAATAAAAAAAAAAAAAGATTCTCGTATGATCTGCTAGGTATTGTGATTAGTTAGCAGCGAGAAAAATACTATGGAAGCAGATAGAGAATTAGTTATAAAAGCACTAAAACTAAAAGAAAAAAAATTTAATATAATAAGGGTATAACAGATGTATTGAATATGGGAAGAACATGTTAAATGCACATAATGTGAGTGGGCATTGCAACTATATGAAATATGGGAATAACAAAACAACAGTACTAAAAAGGAGGATAAATGGGCAATAGGTGACCACTCACACACCATATAATGGAGCATGGTTTGCATCCTGAAAGCATGACCAGGTAGTCCTAGCCCCTACCTTTCTGTAAAAAAGATTAAGAAAACCCTGTAAAACCTGAAGCACTATAAAGTAAGGATTGTGTTTCCATAAGATCACCTGTGGGACTAGTTTTCACATTGGGAAAGATTGCATAAACCTCCAGTCACAAAATTTACAACAAAGTTTATAATGGAAATAGCCCCATAACATGTTTCTTAATGTGGATATGTTTGCTGAGATATTACTCTTCTAAATGAACCAAGGAGAGCTCTACTTATTTCCAATATTGCCAAAAATGTCTCACTTGGTATGTACCAAGGAAAAATTTAATTATTCTTTGCCTTTTAATTACCTTCTTAATGTACAGTATGTAAGGATCAGATTTATTATAGGTTTTAGTATCCTTTCTAAAAAAAATCAGTGCTTCACTAAGATGACAGGTGACTCTCTACCACCATTCCTGTTTCATAAAATGTATATCTTTAATGCTTTAATGGAGAGATACCCAAGTGTGCCCCCTTTCTACAACACCCATGTTTTTCTCCATCCCCATGTACATTTTAAATGTCACTGTCATACGCCACCCCTGGAACTTAGAAATAATTCTCACAAAACTTTCTTCCAATGGTCATGACACTACAAAGTCATATGTACTTCAGTACTATGTCTAAAGTGCAACTCATGCGGCTATTGAATTGTGACTTCAGCAAGCATCATAATTTAAAAGTTATAAAACATGTTGTAGTCTTTGTTCAGACAATGACTGCTGGCATCAATTTGAGGCTATACTAACAAATGATTGCTGAAAATGACAAAAAGAACAATGAAATGGAGAGGGGTCTCATGCTGTCTGATCCAGTCAGCTTGAGATTCTTTTCTGGAAGTAAAATATGAAAACTTTTCTTTTGCTTCACTTGTGTTGTCTAAAATAGCAGGCTTCTTATTGTATGTGATATCATTACATTGCTACGGCCCTGATAACCTACCCCTGTATTGTGAACATATTTTAAAAATATGTGAAGCTTAAATGTTAAATGAATCTTTATTAGACTACTGCATATGAGTCAAGCAAAATTACAGTGTGTGCGAAAAATCTAAATGAACAAGGCAAATCCATGTGGTTGATTACTTAATTTTATTAAGATAGCCTGCAGTGAAATAATGGATTATATTTTTTTCATCATGTTAAATAGCCTCAGTCCCTTTCATAACTTGTTACAAAGTACTGAAGGAATAATATATATTAAAATTGGGCATGTTTACGGAAGCATATTTGTCACTCATTAAAGAGTATAGTAGAAGGAAGCAGCTCTCTTTCTGCCACATGCACAGATGTTTGTTTTTTATATACCATATCATATCATGTAGCAGGTGTCAAATTGCCTCTGGCTGTCTCTGCAGACCTGCAAGGTCTAGTGGCTATCCCTAATGTAATTAAACATTTATACCCAATTACACAGAAATGACATTTCTACAATATTCTATGTCTTGAGAGGCCTCCAGTAAGCTCAACTGCTTCCTTCAGTCAGGACAAAAATGTGTGCCCATATTGCTGAACTCCTTATGCCAGCTTAGTTTGCGCAGTTGCAAAATGCATGTCATCCTTTTAGTACTAGCTTTCTGTATGCACAATGAAATCCCATTACAACAGGTAACACATACTTAGCACATCACTGAAAGGGTTAAATCACTTTCCAATCAGAATGGAAAATAAGAAGTTATAATACATATGAATTCCAATTCCATGTGGTAATATATATGTTTAGCAAGGAAAAATGCATGCCTAAATAAAGGGTGCACAAAAGTAAAGTATTAAAGTCTTCATTTTTTTTCCTTTTTTGGGGGGGGGGTCCTTTCAAATAGAAGCAAACTTTACAGTTAGTTTTAATTATTTTACATTAGATCCTCTTCAGTGACTTTAGAACCAAAATACCATGAATTCACTCATTGACATCATCATGTATTTTAGCAGCCTTTCTCCTTTGAAGCAGCTTTTCCTTTTTTATTTCTGTAGTTTTCTTATTGGGCAGCAGGCATTATTCACACAGATACATGTCAAATTGATAGTTACTGCATTTATCCTCTCTATCGGATTGGTTATTGCATTGTACTGGTAGTTGTTCTCCCCAGTGCCTCTCTGCACTGGTTCCTAGAACAGGCAAGTTAATATAGCATGCATCTGCCAGACTTGTATTAAGTAAATCTACATTGCTTCTCTTGCTAGATCCCCACATTTACTATGTCACATTCACAGTATATGACTTAAGGAGTCTTTAACTGACATGAGAAGTTTCCATAGTCACTGTCGATCTTACATTTGAATGTACTTTATTTAATCTGTACCATCTGCTGGAGTTTAACTGTTGGTTATATACTTACAGAAGGTACTGGCTTAATATTTCAGGTGCCAGGGCTTTCAGATGTTACTTTCCCAATCTGAGCAAGATATGAAATGGTACTGTATTATCAACAGGCATTTTACATAAATTCTGCAAACCTTGCTTATGTTATGATTAATAGTAACTATGTCATGCTAGCTCATGATCCTGTGTAAGAGAAGGGTGTGTTTTATTATAAACAAAAGTAAAATGGAGACCGGCACCTACTTAAGGCATGTTTTTTTTTAAATGAGATAGGTGCTAGTGTCCCGAGGTGGATTTTGGAGCAGTATGCAGTAAAAATGTTTAGACTTTGCAATTTTGCATTATCTGTGGCATGTGAATTGACTATGCCTACATGTATTCGTGAAGAAGATAAGAAGTTTTTAAATGAATGAATAAAAAGGAATTTTTATTGGAAATCCTGTCTGGTCCTCAATTTCTGCCTGAACTGGGAACAGCATTAAAAAACGTGTCTTAAGTGGGTGATCCATTTGACTTTTGTTTGTACTTTTAGTTGACCAAGGCACTGCAATACCCTGGTTGCCATCTAAAAATGTTCTACTGTGTGTATTATATTATAACAGTCAAAGAGTAAAGAAAAGTAGATAATCTGTTATAGAAAGCCTGCTTGTTGAAGGTTATAGGGTTAATTGACAAAATCATGAGGATTATGTCTCCAGAAGGTGGTCTACATTTTATTAATCTCTATTTCATTTCAGAATACTGTACCTATAAAGGTTAATTGAAGTACACTAACAGTGACATACTTCACTGAGCTGGCTAGGATTCAGGTGACCATCTCAACCACCCCGGGATAATTAACTCTGGAACCGTTACCTCTAAAGATGCCAGGGGGGAGGAGGAGGAACAGCTGGACTATGCTGGTCTCTAGAAGTGTAGGGTGATGGACTCTGGAAGAGTGGGGGTGGTGGGTTGGAGATACAGTCCTCAACTGGTATCACTACAGATTTCCTATGCCACTCTGGTGGGGAAGGACTACCAGGAGGAGGCACCCTTGGTAGTGGACAGGGAAGATGTGAGGGTTATCTGTAGAGGACCCCAGAGGAGGAGGAAGCAACTTCTGGTGGGGGACTCAACTGTCAGGGGGATAGATAGGAGACTAGGAAGGGAGGGAGGCAGAGAGGGAGGTCAGGTGCATACATGGCGCCAAGGCCTGTAGGGATGGGAAGTGTATCATTGGGATCACTAAGGCAGCAGGATGGAAGGGCAGGCTTTATGTCATTGTCCACCTAGGGACCAATGACCTGGCTAGGGACAGAGTGCAGCAGGAGTTTAGGGAGCTGGGGAGTGGTCTTACACAGGTACTGTAGCATGTTCAGCAGCTTTCGCCGAGGTGTTGCCTGTCAATGACAGAGGGAATAGAGGGAGCTCTGCACTAGGAGCTTCAAATCATGGTTGAAGAAATGATGCAGAGATGAGGAGTTCAACTGCCCTGGGGACTGTAGATTCATCTGGATAAATAATGGCCAATACAGGGGTGATGGCCTGCATCCATCTGGATCAGAAACTGCAGTCCTTGGTGGATGGTTTAAATGTTATCTTGAACACTTAAACTAGCTGAGGAGGTGGTGGAAGAAATCAGGGAGGCAGAAACTGCTCTCCCACAGGCTGAGGTAGAGATTAGAGAGAACCCAAGGGAAGTGGAACCCATGAGGGTGCAAAGTAAAGAAGAAAGCAAGGCAATGCAGACAAAGGGGAGGGGGAAAGGAGCATTAAAAAGAGAGCAGGGAAGGAGAGGGCAAAAAAGAAAAAAGGGGGTAAACAAGCAGAGTGCTAACAAAATTTGGAAGGCCATGTGTCTGAACATTAGAGGTCTAGGAAATAAGATTCCAGACCTAGAGACTATCATGACAGAGGCTGATCTTGGATATTGTAGCCATTACCAAGTCATGGTACACTGAAAACCATGACTGGGACTTGGCCATACCAGGCTATACTCTGTATAGAAACAACAGGGTGGGAAGAAAAGCAGGGGGTGTGGTGCTTTATGTGAGAGAAAGCATAAAAGTGACAGACATATAGGAAATATTGGGGGGACAGAGGTACTGCAGGTCACCCTGGAGATGGGGAATTGAGCCACTATTCACACTGGCATGATCTACAGACCTCCGGCACAGGCAGAGGACTTAGCTCATCCAAGGGTATTGAGGGAGCTCAGGGAGGTACGGGCTGCACCTCTGACAGTCCTATTTAACAGTTCATTGGAAACAGGACTGGTTCCAGAAGACTGGAGGAGGGCGAATGTAGTCCCACTACACAAAAGTGGTAGCACAGAAGAGGCTGGCAATCATATGCCACTCAGCCTGACATTGGTGGTGGGAAAGCTGATGGAATCTCTGCTGAAGGAAAGGATTGTGGAATAGCTTGAATCCAGTGGACTACAGCATCTGAGGCAGCATGAATTCATAAAGGGGGAGGGTCATGTCAAACAAATCTGAAAGATTTCTTTGACTGGGTAACCAAGGAAATAGATCCGGGTGCAGTGGTGGACATCGCCTACCTAGATTTCAGCATGGCTTTTGACACTATTCCACATAGGAGAATTATAAGCAAGCTAGGTGGCTTAGGGGAGGGTCCAAAGGTGCTTAACTTGGTAAGAAATTGGTTAGGAGATAGGCAGCAGAAGATGGTGGTAAACTGAGTTCACTCCAAGGAAGGGAAGGTGACCAGCTGGGTGCCTCAGGGATTAGTGCTGTGTCCGATACTCTTTAATGTCTTTATAAGTAACATTGCAGAGGAGGTGGAAGGGAAGATCTGCCTCTTTGCAAATGACACCAACATCTGCAGTAGGGTAGACACTTCAGTGTGGGAGTGGGGGTGGAAAGGATGAGTAGTGACCTCAGAAAACTTGGGGAGTAGTCAAGTGTACGGCATCTGGGTTTCAATGTGAAAAAGTGGCAAATAATGCACTTGGGGCATAGAAACCCAGGGGCAATGTACAAAATAGTTGGGTTGGTACTGATTACCACTAAACAGAAAGAGACCTGGTGCTAATCATATTAGATTACTTAAAGGTGGTCAAGCAGTGTGACAAGGCAGTTCGGAGGGCTAGTGGGATGCTGGAGTGCATAGGGAGGGGCATTACCAGCAGAAAGAGGGAGGTGGTGTTACCTCTGTATAACATATAAACATAAAAACATAGAAGTTATTAGCAGATAAGGACCTCTTGGCCCACCTAGTCTGCCCTAAATTCCCTATCTACTATGCTACCACAGACTCTACTCGATCTCCGGCCTCACCCCCCCAGCCCTATTACTATGGTCCCCTTGTGTCTATCCCATGCATGCTTGAATCCTGCTACCATTTTAGTACCAACCATCTCTGCTGGGAGGCCATTCCAGGCATCCACCACCCTTTCCATGAGAAGTATTTCCTCACATTCCCTCAGAGTCTCTCCCTCTACAGATTCATGTCATGATCCCTTGTCCTTGAGCATCTCTTTCTATGCAAAATGCTACCCCCCTGTATCTTATAAATACCTTTGAGATATTTGAATGTTTCTGTCACTGGTAAGACCACAACTAGAGTACTGTGTCCATTTCTGTAGACCACATCTCCAGAAAGACAGACAAAGTGGTGGTGGTCCAGAGGAGGCCAACTAAAATGGTGCAGGGTGTACGTCAGAAGACCCATGAGGAAAGACTTAAAGACCTGACTATGTACACACTGGAAGAGATAAGTGGAACATTACAGAGACCTTTAAATACCTAAAGGGGGTAAATAAGATACAGGAGGGAAGTATTTTTTTCAGAAAAAAGGTGCTCAAAACAAGGGGACATGATATGAAGCTTGAGGGAGGTAAATTTAGGAGAGATGTGAGAAACATATAAACATAGAATTTGCCAGCTGATATGGACTGCGTGGCCCACCTAGTCTGACCATGTTCTCTACCTACCTACTGTCACACCATAGACCCTATTTCTTTACAGAAAGACTGGTGGATTCCTAGAACAGCCTTCCAGCATAGATGGTAGGAGCAAAAACAGTGGTGGGACTCAGAATGCATGGGATAGGCACAAGAGAATCTTAGAGGTAAGGAAGAGGGGGAGAAATAATGTACCAGAGATCAAGTAGGGTCTGCTGTGATACTGTAGGCAGGGAAAAATGGGTGGACTAGGTGGGCCAAGTGCTCCTTATGTGTTGGCATAGTCTATGTCTCTAAATTGTGACCTTGGCATTTTTGTTTCTTGTTTTTCTGTTCACTCTGTCTTTGTGGCAGGGTAAACCCTACACTGGGAGGCAAGAGATTAAGATCTGTGCTGAGGCTGAGGAAATGCAAGGATCAGGTGAGGTGGGGGTCCCTCCTCAGGTGTTGCTGATTAGGAGGATTGCTTAAAGGCAGAATGAATCCAGCAAGCAGTGAGTTGGAAGCTGGAAAACTGCTGTAGACAGGAGAAACTCCCAGGCAGAGAGCTCTGCAAGACAGAGGCTGACATTCAAGAAAGGAAACAGAGCAGACACCCAAGGATAAGGGTTAGTTGCTGGAGACAGCAGTTGGGGAAAAAAGCTTAAACCTGCTGCTGAGGAAGAGACTGTTTCTAGAGCAGGGAACCCTGAGGCAAATCAGCAGTCTAGCCAGCTGGAGCCATGAATAGTGAGTGGAATGCATTGATATTATTGGCCTGCAAGTAAGGCTAAAAAGGAAAGACTGTTTGTGTTTTGTTTGAGACTGTGCATTCAGAAGCTGCTGGCCCACATAAGTGGTTCAAAGACTCCTTTGGTCAAGTCAGCCTGTGAGAAGCTGTTTTGTGTTAAGCATTTATGTTTCCTGACCAGGCTGGAAAAGTTGAACTGACTGTTTATGATTTTTCTGGAGCAATAAACTACATTGTCATCTGAGGACTTTAAACGCAGTGTGTTGCCTCTCCATCTACCGTAGGCCAGCTTGTCACAGTCTTGTTGGAATGTTAACACTGAATTAGATTGCTAAACCCTCCACCTACCCACAATGACCTACTTACCTTTCCAAGTGCCCAGACTGTGGCCACTGATCTCTAGTAGCCAAGTGGTTCATCATTATATCCCTTTGTTAACTATTTTCCCCTGCTGCATTATTAACTTTCATTTTTTTGACTTAAATGTTATTATAGTTTTTGACAAGCAGATGAAAGAGATTTGGAGGCAGTATATTGCAGTGGTTTAAGGCTCTGAGCTGCAAACCTGGAGACCTGGGTTTGAATCCCACACCCCCCACTTTCATACTGTGTGACCCTGAGCAAGTCACTTAACCTCCTTGTGCTCCTAGGTTGCACCTGTAAACAAGTTTTCAGTTTAGTGTGTGTCTCCAAATAAAAAAAAAAAGGTTGGACCAGGGAGATGGTGGTCTAACTCCTTGCATCCCTTGTTCTGGACTCGCTGTAGGTGTTTGCGGTACACTTCATTGAAAATTGCACTTGCTGCAAGGTGTGACATAAGTTACAACTTGCATCACACACCCTGCCGCAAGTCCACTGTGCCACCGCATATCATTGTAAAATCAGGCTCCTTTCAGTAGCTCACACGAAGTTGCTATACAGTCTTAGCTGTAACTATCCCCTGATCTTCATCATTCTCTTTCATCTACAGCAGCAGCCTTAGTCAGTTGAGTAGCTATCACTTAAACCTTATCTCTTGATGGCCTTCGGGGCACTAGGTTGCAGATCTTGAGCACCTCCATATTACTGAGCTCCATCTCATTTCACAACAGCCTGGGTATGGTCTGGGCCTTGAAGATGGTCTATCTACTATAGTTTTACCCACTAAATTTAAAACATCTGCAATTGTAAATGAAGTACCAGAGGAGTGCAACTAGCAGCAGACTCCCTTCACCATCTGTTCCTCAATTCTAACCCTTCTATATGGGCAGATGCATCTCTAACCCTTGCTGGGAAACAAACCAAAATCTATGAGTCCCAAAGGTAGACAGTGACCATTTAGTTGAAGGGATATTCCCCCCAACATGGTGGTTAAAACATTCCATTGGTTAACTCATTCAGGCTTAGATACGCCTGTAGGTGGCGTCTGAAAGCATAGCCACTCAGGTCAATAACACATATAGACGTACTCCACTGACTTACACTCAGGCCTAGAAATGTCTGAGGAAGTCAGCAGTTTTTACCTAAATATTAAACAAACCAAATTGCTTAGAATTGATTGCATAGCACCATTGAAAGGTAATTTCATGCTGAACAATTTTGCTGCTGATACTTTGTGTCTATCATGTATACTTTAAGAGTTCTTTGCATTTGTTTAAGAAATGGTGTGCATGGCTGACATCTGTATCATAAGCCTCACCTTAGCACCTTGAATAAATCTGAAAAAAGCAACACAGTTGCTTGGTATTTCAGCTAGTGTAAAATAAAAACAAAATGGATTACAATTGATTGCATAGCACCGTTAGAAAGGTAATTTTGTGCTGCACAATTCTGCCACTGATACTTTGTGTCTTCCATGTATAGTTTAGGAGTTATTCACATTTGTTTAAGGTATGGTGTTCATGGCTGACATTTGTCTCTCAAACCTCACCTAAGTACCTTGAAAAAATCTGAAAAAAAACACAGTTGTTAGGTGTTTCAGCTAGTACAAAATAAAAACCAAACTGATTACAATTGATTGCATAGCACCACTGGAAAGGTAATGTTGTGCTGAACAGCTTTGCCACTCGTACTTTGTGTGTAGCACTTACGGTTCAAGAGGTATTCACATTTGTTTGTGGCATGCTGATTATGGCTTGATTTTGCTTAGAAAGGCCCAGGATACAGTGCTAAGAGTATACAGGGCACAAGCGGTGAAAGTCTCAAAGAGCTCTTGTGGTGTGAATGAGTTAAGTGAGTCTCTGATTCCTACAATACTGGGTAAGACATCTGAACACCAAAGAGGCATTCAGAATTCCCTAATAACTTGATCTAAGACTAAAAGAAACTCCAATGATATAAACTGGCCCTGGCACCAAGCTGGTCTTTTTTCCAATAATATAGCACAATTTTAATTTATGTTGCTTACTGTACTACAAGCAGTCTAACAGGATATTGACAAGCTATTTTATTTCATCAAATTAAGAATCAGTTTAAGAGTCACCCAACTGAATGTATCATGGTAAAATGGGGTCTTACAAAAAATGAAATGATCAAATTAGGTGTTAAAAACTGGTCAGAGAAAGTGTTCTATTATGGCATGCAGTTAAAATTCAGATCACTGTTTCTGAAAAGCTGTGCTTACCACTAGCAAGCAATGATTTTCCCCTCCTCCTGTCTGGTCTGGGAGCTCCTGTCTGCAATCTGATGAATTAAGTCAGGCATTGCTTTTGATTAAGATGGATGAAAGTGTTAACTAGCTCTATCTGCTTAACAAATGGCTGATTTGTATATTCTTACACCAAGGATTAGGTTAGCAAGATGTTCACTTATAGACCATTACTCAGTCACTTTGTTGCAATGGCATACACAGGAGAAAAGAAAATGGAGATTTTAAACATTTAAGGCACTTCTTGTAGTCTTGAGCATAGTTGTAGCATTAAAACCAAGTTATTAACACTGTTCACTTTCATACAAAAGTTTTTAAGGTTGCATAATATTTCTAGAATTTGCAATATCATTTTTTTTTAGTTATAGGATGGATTAGCTGCAGTTTTACTGTATTTTGAACTGTTGCAAATTTGGTTGATGTTACTTAAATGTTTGCAGGTAATTTTCCACCAGATTAGGTTGTTAGCACTGCTGTTGCCCCATACATAGTCACACGAGATTGCGTAATGACAGTCTGTCACTTGGAACCCTATGATGACATGCAAATGGAGTTCCCAGCCACTGTAACCATGCAGTGAAGGGAGCAGGGTTCACCATGTAAATGGTCTATAGGTGAATGCAGAATGCATGGGAACCCTCAAAAACACTATCATAGAGCTATGTGCCCCCCACTGAAAGAACTGTTAAAGGTGGGTGGTAGGACTGTTCCCAATGCTGTAAGGGGAGGTGGGTATAGCAGGTAGCAAATGATGGAACCTTGTTATTGTACTCTTACCAGCTTTGACAATGCACAGAGTGCTTGTGCTCTCCTATAAGATAGCTTCAATTGTGTGAGGCACACTTGCCTTCCCTTAAATGAATCAGTTACCTTACAAATCTCACTTTTCATGTTTCATTACTATTGGTGGTGGTGGTGGTGGTGTACAAAAGTGTAGCTTGAAGCCTGAACTAAAAGCAATGAACCAGGCTCAGGTACAAGTCTTGTATTAGTTATGGAGAGGTTTGCCACAGTATTTGCTGAAAAGAAGGTAGGGCAGGGCCCACAGCTCATGGACACAGGGGGGAGGGAGGTGAGCACTAGTCCCTTCACAAAAGAAAGGGTCCTATAAGAGCTCAATAGGCTCACGGTGAACAAGGCAATGGTACCTGATGGCATACATCCCAGGGTACTAAAGGAGCTAAGGGTGGAACTAGAAGAGCCATTATCAGAATTGTTTAGTGAGTCTCTGAGCACAGAAGAGGTCCCAGAAGACTGGAGAAGGGCTCATGTGATCCCGCTCCACAAGAGTGGTAGCAGGGAGGAGGCAGGGAACTACAAACCAGTCAGTCTTACCTCAGTAGTGGGCAAGATTATGGAGGCACTCCTTAAGGAAAGGACAGTGCAACACCTGGAATCCATAGGAGCACAGGATCCAAGACAGCATGGGTTTACAAAAGGAAGGTCCTGTCAGACTAATCTCATATTTCTTTGCCTGGGTAACCAGAGTGGTGGACCAAGGGGGAGCAGTTGATGTCACCTACCTTGACTTCAGCAAAGCTTTCGATACTGTTCCACTTAGAAGATTGATTAATAAGCTGGGTAGGCTCAGGGTGGGTCAGAAGTTGATCAACTGGGTGGCAAACTGGTTGACAGACAGAAAATAGAGAGTGATGGTAAATGGTATACAGTCAGAAGAGATGCAAGTCGCTAGTGGGGTACCTCAGGGATCAGTCCTGGGGCCAGTCCTCATCAATATCTTCATCAGTGACATTGCAGATGGACTGGAGGGTAAGGTTTGTCTGTTTGCAGATGACACCAAGATCTGCAACAGAGTAGATGATCCAGATGGGCTGGGCAGAATGAGAAGAGATCTGAATAAACTGGCAAAATGGTCGGAAGAGTTGCAACTGGGGTTTGATGCAAAGAAGTGCAAGATCATGCACATAGCGAAGAGAAACCCTGAAGCCACCTATAGGCTGGGAGGGGAGTTGCTTGCAGTCACAAGAGAAGAAAGAGACTTGGTCATCATGATCACCGATGACCTGAAATCATCCAAGCAGACCACTAAAGCAGTAGGTAGGCTAGGGGGATGTTAGGGTGTAATAGTAGAGGTATCACAAGTCATAAGAGGGAGGTAATAATCCCTCTTTACAAGACACTGGTTAAGCCCCATCTGGAGTACTGCGTGCAGTACTGAAGGTCATACCTTCACAAGGACATTAACCAAATTGAGGCAATCCAGAGAAAAGCAACCAAAATGGTGCATGGACTGCATCAGAAAACAGGAGGACAGATTAATGGAGCTCAATATGTATACCCTAGAGCAAAGGAGGCAGAGAAGTGATATGATCGAAACATTCAAACACCTTAAGGGCATTAACAAGGTGAAAGAGTCTAACATGTTTCAATATAAGAAAAACAGCAGGACAAGAGGACACAGCATGAGATTAGAGGGAGTCCAATTAAGGGATAATGTGAGAAAGTTATTTTTCGCAGAAAAGGTGGTGAATGCATGGAACAGCCTACCTCAGGAAGTGGTGGATATGAATACAGTGCATGGCTTCAAACAGGCATGGGATAGGCATAAGGGAGAAATACAGATGAGTATGATTAGATAGGCCATTGACAGAGCAAAGGCCAATGGCACATTTACAAGGTAGAAAAAGAATTGGGCAGACTGGATGGGCCTTGCGGTCCTTATCTGCTGTCAGCTTCTATGTTTCTATGTTTCTCCACCGTCTTCATTTGCAATTAATAGATGTTTCTACTGCTCTTATAGCCATGACAACAATGAAAAAAAAAACAAAAGAAATCACACAGCACCAACTCATTTTGGGAGATGTAATGTACACAAGTTTCACATCTCAATGCAGTGAAAAATTATCACCGCCTACTCCTGATCACAATAGGAACTGTTCTGTAAAGCAGGCCAGCCATAAAAAAAATCCATCTCTCCTGTTCAAGCACTGACATAGATTTGCTGTCTGGCTGCTTGTGCTTAATTTGCTTCTCTCTCTAACCCCATCCAGCCCCTCGAGATCAGAGAATTGTGGCCCAATGGACCAATGTCAAGCAGGACTGTCATGCCTATAGAGTCTGGGGGGCATGTCCCCCAAAATATTCATCCAAGTATTGTATTTTGTGCAGTGGCAGGGCCCTAAAAGTATAAATTCATGCCCTGCCTTGATTCATTTTTAGATGTGTGCCCCCCTCAGAAATTCTTTTGGCATTACCTCCTGATTTCAGGTTAAGCTGGGCAAGCCTAAGTCAACTAGATTTGGTCCAATATAAAAGAATGGCCACTTGCTGCTTCCGCAAGCAAATTCCCACCAATCTCATGTGCCTATTATTCCTCTACCACTTTCTCATTCATGGCCATTCTTCTACCAGGCTAACCTGTGACATGCAGCCAGCATAGAGGTGTGGTTTTGTAGGGGCTTAGTCCTAAAATCACATAATAACTTTCTGGGCTATGTTTTTGTTTCTGAAACACAATTTGCCCCATTTCTCAGAACCTTTCCCAAACCCAACTGGTCTGAACATGTGGACTAACCCCAACCCCATCTCTCTCTCTCTATCTCTCTCTCTCTCTCTCTCTCGCTCTCTCTCACTCGCTCTCTCTCGTGCTCTCTCTCGCGCTCTCTCTCTTGCTCTCTCTCGCTCTCTCTCTCACTCTCGCTGTCTTGCGCTCTATCTCTCTCTCTGTCTCATTCTCTCTCTCTCTCTCACTGTCTCTCTCGCTCTCTCTCGTGCTGTCTCTCGTGCTCTCTCTCACTCTCTCTCTCTCTCTCTCTTTCACTCTCTCTCTCTCTCTCTCTCTCTGTCTCTCTCTCGCTGTCTTACTCTCTCGCTGTCTCGCGCTCTCTCTCTCTCTCTCTCTGTCTCTCTCAGTACCATATAAATCTCAGAGAAATCATAGCTGGACTGCTGAGACCTACGGGAAAGCCCAATACCTCATTTGAAAGATCTTTACATGGAACTTCAACATTTGTGGGACCTAGCACACTCAGTTCCCCTTTAAATGTCAATGCATATGCATCCCTTGTACAACAGAAGTCAGTAAGATGCACCTCCTTTTGAAACAGTGGTCTGAAATGCATGTACACAATTTGCAGAGTGGTGCTACATGTGTAAATGAAGTGATCAACATGGTATTTGATATGTGCAAAATGGGAAGGAAATGCATCACAATCAGAAGTATCTGTAAATCAACTGCAGAGTCATTTGCACTATCACATTATATTTTAAAGAACAGCAGAGCGTTAACTTATTCATCTAAAAAAACATATTTATAATCAAGGACATGAGTATACCAATGCTTTGTTTGTAGTTAGAGGACTGAAAAATTTAAGGTTTATGACTGATTTTGCCTTATTTGTAAGAACAACGTAAGAAAATTTAGGCACTGTCAAATATTTAGGTATGTGGATGGATGATAAGCTGACATTTAACGTACAGTGCACATAGGTGCCCTCTGCAAAAAGCTGAGGCAAAAATTAGGATTTTATTTTTGTAATAAGTCCTGCTTCACCCAAGAAGACAGAAAAATGTTTGTGCAGGCCACGTTCCTTCCCCTATTAGACTATGGTGACATTATTTACAGAAGTGCCACAGCCTGGGTAAGTTAGATATGCTATACCACAAAGCATTACGCTACATCTGTGAGCTACCAACTATCGTGCACCACTGTCTTCTCAATGCAGAAACAGGATGGCCATCACTTAATATTAGAAGGCTGCAACTCTTTAACCTTCGGTCCCTTAAAGCTCGTCATAAGTCACTACCCACACATATTTCCTCAATTCTTATCAGGTTCTAAAGCTCCTGCATTCTAAGAATGCATAATGTCTTCTTGCTTGATGTTCCCAGGTTTTGCACAAAATACGGGAGGAAGGCCTTTAGATGGGCCGCCCCCAAAGCATGGAACGCCCTTTAGAAAATAATTTGCTTACTACACTGGTCTCCCCCCGGTCTCTCCAGTCTCTTCTCAACCAATTCTACACAGATAAATGCATCTGCCATTAATATCCCCCCAGCTCAGTGTTCCTTGCTGTTAACTCTCCTTTACATATTGCTCTCAGTTGTGGATGTGCCAAATGCTGCAGTAGTTATGTTTACATCTGAGCACTGTATATATAACAACCTCATTATTTCCTTATTATATATGTATATATATCTTGCTGCTAGAGGACTGTTAATTTCAGGTCTAATTATCATATGCACTATGGTCACTAATTGTTATCATGCTTAGAATCTGTCTTTCTGTAATTTTTCTTCAAGTGTATGACCTTCTTTTTTTCATATTCATGGTTAATTGCTTTTAATTGTTGTTGTTTTTTTGTAGCTGTTGTCAGGTTCGGCAGGGCATGTTTATCGCTGCTGTGATTTTCGGCCATTTACACTCACTGTAACATCGGCTGCTGTTTAGTGATTGCTGTTATGACATGGAATTGTCTATTTGCAGTTGATATAAAGTTATGTGGCAGCGTGGATAATGTGTTGAGGAACTTCAGAAAGACCTACAAAAACTAGAGAAATGGTTTAAGATAGGGCAGTTGAGGTTCAATAGTAAGAAGTAATGCACTTAGGCAGATATAATCTATACACTGAATATTGGATTTAAGGAGTTATACTGGAGAATGCATCAGAAGATAAAGAGAGATCTAGGAGTCATAATTAGTGACCTCCTTAAGCAAGCAAGCTAATGTAACAAAACATACAGAAAGTACTTCAGTAGTAATAAAAATAGTAAAAGACAGAGTACTACCTGAGTGGAGTCTCAGAGTATCCGCATCAAAGGAGGAGAAGGACTTGGGAGTGATGATCACTAGTGATCTGAAGCACTCTATGCAGAGCAAGAAAGCATCAGCAAAAGCAAACAAGATACCGGGTCGCATATCTAAGGGGATCAGTAGTAAAAGAGAGGAGGTTATACTGCCTTGTACAGGGCACTGGTAAGGCCACATCTAGAGTATGGAGTTCAGTACTGGTGCCCACACCTCAAAAAGGACATTAACCTGCCTGGAGAAGGTCCAGAGAAGGGCTATAATGATGATAGCCAGTCAGCAAGGTAAGGCATATGAGGAGAGATTGAGGACACTGAACATGTACTCCCCTGGAAGACAGGAGAGAGAGAGGGGACATGATTGGGACCTTTAAGTACTTGAAAAGAATAAATAAGGTTGATAAGGAGAGTCTTTTTAAGCTGAGTGGTAACCATAACACAAGGGGTCACAGTCTTAAGCTGGAGGGTGGGAGGTTAGGAAGCACTTCATCACAGAGAGGGTGTGTGGACACTTGGAATGTGCTACCGGAAGAGGTAATTTTATTGAAGACAGTGGACAGCTTTAAGAGAGGCTGGGATAGGCATAGGGGGAAGGTAAGGATCATGGGTAGGGAGGATGGGAGTAGTGGGGAAGGGAGGGCAGGGACACTAGCTCAAGCTGTGGACCCTGCAGTACAAGCAGACTTGATAGACCAAATGGCCTTCTTCTGCTGGATCTTTGTATGTTCGTATGTTTGTATGAAAGGCATCAAGGATCCTGGGTTGCATAGGGAGGGGTTTTGACAGCAGGAGAAGCAAGACGATTATGCCACTTTACAGATCCCTGGTGAGTCCTTATCTGGAGTACTGGGCCCAGTTTTGGACCCTTCATCTGAGGAATATCAACAGAACAGAGGTTGTACTGTGAAGGGTCCCCAAGATGATCTAGGGGAAGCAATTTAGTTCTTATTAGGAAAGAATGGAGGCCTAAACATGTACAGACAGGAGCAGGGGGACATGATTGAAACATGTAAGTTTCTTAGGGTATAAATAAGGTAAACAATTGGAGCCTATTTGTAAGGAAATAGGGATGCAGTCACTAAGGGTCATGACTGGAGGTTGTTGGGGGTACATTTAAGAAAAATGTGAGAGTTCTACATCACAGGGATGGTGGCAGACCTGTGGAGCAGGCTACTGGAAGAAGTAGTGGAGGCAGCTATCTTTAATGGGTTTAAGCATGGATGGGACAGGGCAAGGGGACACATAGCCCAAAAAAGGGGTAGTAGGGGTCAGAGAGATGGGATAGCAGGGTTGGTGGTAACAACTCACCAGGACAGTAAGTCAGTGGGTGAGGTATTTATAGCAAGAACAAACTAAATGGACCTCTGGTTTCCTTCTGCCATCAAATTCTTAGCATTAAAACTGATATAATTTAGGGAACAAAACTGGTCTAAATTATTTGTACTGTGCAAACCCTCTTTGTACATTGTGCCTGAGGATGCAGACACCAATTATAAAAGCATTATGGCTTTCACTGTTTTAACACACTCTAGCCAGAGCCAATATTAGGATTAGGAAGAGATTAGGAAGGAGGAAGGAGGGGGGTTGGGTGGAAGAGGGAGGCGATAAGGCAGAAGCACTAAATGAGTACTTCTGCTCAGTATTTACTAAAGAGAAGAGGGGGGTGACACCCAAGTGGGGAGAAATGGCAGAATCGGGGGGGCAGCAGATGGGGAAATCATGGAGGGCAGAGTTTGGGGCACTGAGGGTGGATAAGGCACCAGGCCCAGATGGCATCCACCCCAGGGTACTGAAGGAGCTGGAAGAGGTCCTTTCAGACCTTTGGCAGACCTATTTAATGCCTCATTACATTTGGGGTGTGTACCTCAGGACTGGAGGATGGCTCATGTGGTGCCCCTCATCAAAAGTGGCCCCAAGGATGAACTGGGAAATTACAGATCAGTGAGCCTCACATCCATTGTGGATAAGCTAATGGAGACTATCCTGAAGGAGAGGCTGGTGGCCTTCCTAGAGGCCAAAGGACTACAGGACAGCAGGCAGCATGGCTTCATTCATTGCAGACATGTCATTGGACATCAAGAGCAAAATCAGTCTGTTTGCTGATGATACCAATGTAGGAGCGGTGGTGGATGACCTAGGGGGATGGCAGGGGTTGCAGGATGATCTGGCAAAACTTAAAACCTGGTCATACACCTGGCAACTGGGGTTTAATGCCAAAAAGTGCAAGGTGCTGCATTTTGGGAGGAAGAACCCAAGGAGGAGTTACCAGCTGGGGGGAGTGCAGCTAGCCCAGACAGAGGAGGAGAAGGATCTGGGGGTGCTCATTACAGGGTCAATGAACAACTCAGCACAATGTAGGAAGGCAGCTGCAAAGGTCAACAAAATTCTGGGTTGTATTGCAAGGGGTATATCCTCGAGGAGGGAGGAGGTGATTCTGCCACTGTATATGTCATTAGTTAGACCGCACCTGGAGTACTGCGTGCAGTACTGGTGCCCATATCTGAAGAGGGACATTAAGTTACTGGAGGGGGTGCAGCACAGGGTGACAAAGATGATCAAGGGGTTGGGGGACTTATCATATGAGAGGAGGCTGAGGGAGTTGAACATGTACTCACTGGAGGAGAGGAGGGATGGGTGACATGATTGAAACCTTTAAGTACATGAAAGGAATAAACAAGACAGGTACAGAGGGGCTGTTCAAAGTAAAGAAGGGGAGGGACACCAGGGGCCATGATATGAGACTGGAGGGAGGAAGGTTCAGGAGGGAGATGAAGAGACACTTTTTTACAGAGAGGGTGGTGGCTGGGTGGAATGCGTTACCTGCAGAAGTGGTATCCAGTAGAACAGTGGACTGCTTCAAAAGGGGATGGTACAGGACAAGGGGTAAGGCCAATGAAGGGGAAGGGTGGAAGGGAGGGGCAGCTGCAGAATAAGGGGTGCTAGCTGCACATTCAAGCAGACTTGATAGACCTCTAGGCCTTTATCTGCTGGGAAATTTCGTATGTTTGTATATTCGTAATATGGCTGTGGTGAGCTGCTAAATGACCAAAGTTGCACTTGAGCATAGAAAATGTGAAATGACCGGGCGTAACTTGGCCATTTCTTGGAGTTGTTTCACCAAATTTTCAACACAGTCTTTTTGGTACCCCACCTCATGAAAAGTGCCACTGTCATTTCATTCACTTGTCCCAAAAGTTGATTTCACAGAGTGACCATGCCGTTGTGCACCACAGGTGTGAAAACATGTTTTGTGCAGAATGTGAAAAATGACAGCTATACTGTTAATAAGGAGGTGTGCAAAAATGGCAATGTTGAAAATCTGGACTGCAAGTATTAACAAACTCTGGCCAGAGCCAATAAGGCTGCAGGAGAGGAATTTGTATAAAAAATGTTGAAAATTATTTTTCCTTTTATATTTTTACACCTACTTTTCAACACAGCCTTGTGATGAACCTGCAGAGAAAATATATCTCCTGGCCTAAAGGCGATGTCATGCAGGAACTGCAAAATCAACTTTTTGTTCTACAAACACACATTTTGAGCAGGAGTTGAAAAATGACAGCTGTCACATTAATGGGTCACTGTACCAAAATGGCTATGTTGAAATGTTGTGGTAAAAATACTGAATATTACCAAAGTTATGAGCCTGCATTTGTAAAATTCAGCATAGCCTTATAGCTTAAAGCAATAGCGCAACAACTGGTGACAATTATGACCTACACTTTTCTGTGCTATTTTAGACTGCCACTTACTTCATGACTTGTATGATACCCTTCTTTCCACAATTTGAGTCTGCCTGAGTACCTTTTTCATGTCTGAAATAATAAAAGGAGCATTCCTTTTAATGTGTCTCAAACCAGGTTTTCATCAGTATTTTTAGCTGTTTTTGGACAACTATTGTTCTGTAAGGGCAGAGAGCACTGCCTGCTGCATAATAGTTCATTTTAGTCACAACAGAAGTGATGTATAAACAACAGATGGTCAAAATTAGCTGAAAAAAATGATGAAGACCTGGTCTGCACCATATTAACCCTTAGGCTGCCGAAAGAGTTAGAGCATATAGAAAATTTGGACTGATATATCAGTCTGTGGCATAGCAGAGGTTAAAAGGAGTGCTCCTTTTATTATTTCAGACATGAAAGAAGTACTAAAGTAGACTCAGACTGTGGAAAGAAGGATATCATGCAAGTTAGAAGGTAAATGACAATCTAATTATTGCACTGCTGTTTTAATAGATGAACATACTAGAATCATACAACACAAGGATGTGCAAAGTATAATACCACCCCATATGAAATGTATTCAAAGTCAGGGAATGTATTGCTATTTTTTTTTTTTTGTCATTGAAAAAGTATAACTTGGTCCACAGAGAGGAAATTTGGATACAGCTTTACTTAATCAAGCCCTACCACAGGGGGGAAAGTGTCCACCCCAGGAAAGGAGAGCTGTTGATAGGTGGCTCAATCCTGCTCCTACCTTCCACCCCAGCTGGTTTCCTGATGACCCGAGGTAGTTCCTGAACCTGGGTCACCGGAGTGACAGGAGGTAACGCTAGATGCCTCAATCCTCTGCACCACCAGGCTGGCAGGTGATGGCCTTCTAAACTGACCTGCCAATAGAGACTGTGGACATGAAGACAGTAGAGCAGTCCCCAGTGTTGCCCATCCCTTAGCTTTTGCCAGCACTGAGCTGATATGGTTGTGGAGAGCTTTTAGGAGTATCAAGAGTGCTGAAAAGAATATGAGGTGCTCTCGCCACACCATAGTCAGATGTAACTGATACTGCTTCTGTTACAGAACTGCACATGTGTGATACTAGCACATGTGCAGTTTGCCTCATAGTCAGCTGTAACATGGCAGAACTAACATGACTACATATGTGCCATACTCACATATGCATAGTTTAAGTCAGCACTGGTAACAGTAAGACCCCACTGAAAATCAGATACTGCATCTTAGCCAGGCTAACATGTATCAGTATATTGTAGAAATAGGTAAAATTAGGACCCCTCTGAAAATGAGATCCTGCATGTCATCAAAGCTATCCTGTGTCAGTACATTGCCAAAATGGATAAAATATGACCCACTGAATAGACATATTGCATCTCAGCCAGGCTATTCATTTGTGTCAATACATTGTAACAATGCTAAAATACCATTAAGAGGTTCTGGAGACATGTTATCTGTTGAATGTCATGTCACTAAATTATTAGTCTCCAAAGATAGCAAGTCTTTGGAGACTAATAATTTAGTGACATGACATTCAACAGATAACAGCATCAACTGCAGTACTGTCAAATTACAGTCTTAGTCAACTTTCCCAGTGTGCGTATATGTGTGTGTGTGTGTGTGTGTGTGTGTGTGTGAGCATAGCAATGAAAAAAAGCTGAGAAAACAGTGTTGAAGCTGGTCTAACCAACAGTCCTCTTGCATTAGCTCTAAAAATGTTATTTACCAAGTTGGACTCAAAAGTAAGCATGAGTTTCTTGTTCAGCACCATGCATTTCTGTTTAAAGTTGAACCAGCATAATATTCTGTGGTGATTTGCATATGCAGCCCATGATGTTTTGCATTGTGGGGGCATGTGTGATTTTGTATTTCTTTGAAACTTGGCTTTCCAGCCAAATGCCCTTTGGGGTAACCATTACCTCAGTGCTTGCACACAAAGGTTCTTTGTCTTTTATGTGTTTCTTGTACTCACACACTGAACCATTACAAGTTTGGGGAGGAGAGGTGATTGTCCACAGCATTTGTTTCTTAATCCCTAGGCTGCCGAAAGAACTAAAATGAATCTATTTGATTGAGCCCTGGAGAGATGTTCGGTCTGCAGCACTACAAGGGTTAAATTGAAGGAATGCAAAGATGTGGAAGGATCATTTGAAAACTCCAAAGGAAGTGTTCTATGGTCTGAATCCTGTAGATCATTTTTAGAGCTGACACAATAGGGCTGCAGGCTCCACCTACCTGCAGCCCTAAAAATTGGTGAAGTTAGGAGCGTGCATCAAAACTGTACAACAAGCACTCATAACGCAGTCATTTTTGGGAATTTTTTAACCAAATTTGCAACATGGGATTTTTGGGATCCCCACCTCATGAACAGTGGCACTGTTGTTTTGTTAATCAGTTCAGAAAGGTGATTCCGTGCAGTGACCGCAAAATCACCTTTCAGGACTGAGTAATGAAATGTCAGTGACAGTGTTCACAAGGTGGAGTCCCGAGAACCCCATGTTGAAAATTTTCTGGCTAAAATTCCTAAAAATGGCTGATATATCAAGATAAGTTGAAAACCCCATTGAGTGCCATTGTACAGTGCTTTCCTTTGTTTCTTCATTTTGTGGTTCGCTTTGAAGAATGCAGATGTGTCCCAGTCCAGAGAAGATGACAACGCTGACTTCTGGAGGTAAGTATGAGGTAAGGGGGGGTGAGGGGAGGTGGGTGCTCAGTGGGAGGGTGGGGATGGGAGAGTGGGCAATGACAAGGGATTGTTCTCTTTTTTACAGGTAAAAAAAGACATCAGGGGACTGTTTTCTTTATTTACAGGGAAATAAACAAATTTGGGCATACTGGGGTGGGCTCCCAGCATGCCACATGAGTGGAAGGGAAGGACATGATGCCGACACAGGGATTGGACACCCTGATGTTGTTGGGGGAGGAAATGAATAAAAAAAAAATTGGTCGCACTGGGGTAGACTCCCAGTGTGCCACATGAATTGGAGGTACATGATGACAACACGAGGTCCGGGCACCTCAAAGTCGGCGCAGGAGACAAAAAAAAAACCCATAAATTTGGGAACACTGGGGTGGGCTCCCAGTGTGCCACATGAGTTGGGGGGTACATGATGCTGATATGGGGATTGGGCACCCCGATGTTGGTGCAGGAATGGGAAATGGAGGGAGCAGGGAGGACTGCAGGAGTGAGAGGGAGCGGGAGGGTTTTTATTTTTTCCCAATTGTTTAACCAGGAGTGGCACACTAAGTTGAAAGCTTGTTTCCAGGTATGACCTGGTAGCCCAGGGAAGTTAAGTGACTTGCTCAGAGTCATACAGTATGCAAGTGAGGGCTGTGGTATTCAAACCCAGGTCTCCAGATTTGCTCCTCAGAGCCTTAAACCACTGTGCTATACTGCCTCCCTTATTTCATTACCCACCAGTGCTGGGAGGGAATGGAGAGAGCAGGGAGGACAGAAGCAGTGGGAGGAGTGCCATCCGCAAGATAGCAGAGGTGACAGAACTGTGCATATGCAGCATTTGTGCATGCGTAGTTGTGGTTCACAAGATGGCGGTGCCAGAAATAAGGAAGTAACAGCCAAAATAGTGTGGCTGTTACTCTGTAGCGGCCGATCATGGTGGAGTGTTACAAGCTCCATTGGATTTTCAGAAGGATACTTCCAAATTTCCAACAGAAGGTGCCACGGTCGGCCATTTTAAGAGCAACAGATCGATCGACACATGGCTGTAGACTCCGACCACAGCCATACAAATGGATTTTTGGTTTTTCAGGTACCATAAGCCAGTGATCCTGTTTATTGTACCCATATATTTCTGAATGATAGTGCTCCAGAAAGTACAATACAAACCATTTTAATACATAATGTTTAGTTGCTCTTCATTTTTATCTCCTAATGAAGACTGTCAGAATCTATGTTTTGAGTGCCAACGATCACCCCAGCAGCAACATTGCAACAATCCTCCAGCCTTAGCCACCATCAGCCTTTCTCTGGCTTCTGCCCTGCAGCAGGATTGATTTCCCAGGATTAATATATTCTAGTGGCAGTCACAATGGCAATTCATGTCACTGGGACATGGGTGGACCTAGACATAATCCTACCATGCCCCAACTGCATTTCTAACCCCCCCATGCCCTATATTCTCCTTTTGTATTTTACTGTCTTTATGATGTGGTGCTTTATTGAGGGAAGACAAGATATTAAATGACCATCTAGAATGTCTAAGAAAGCAATAAGACACAACAAGGTGTGCACTATGCTGATCTATCCACAGGGGCATAGTGAGGCATAACACTACAGGTGGAGTGCCTTCAACTCCTGGAAGTGCTGTTAGCTCAGCATACTACACAGTCCTGAGATTTCTTATTGCACTTACAATATGGGTAGACCAAGAACATTTAAAATGCCAAAAATTCCAACTTTTTAAATAAAAAATAGGTGTTTTCATTTGTTAAAATTAACTGAAATTATTGATTGGTGACTGGTATGCACTGCTGACTCAGCTGTATCATTCCATGCTATCCATCTCTTGTCATGTATGTTTTTAATGTTCACTATTATGTGCCATCTTGGTGCCATGGGTCATGCCTGAAAACAGTCACTGGGGCCAGTGTATCTACCTGGTTAACAACTAAAAAATACAGTTGTAAGAAGTAGTCTACTCCAGCTGTTAAGCATCTGCCTATCCACAAATGGAAGAGATGGATTTTTTTAATTATAGAATTCAGTAATTCAATCTTCTCCATAATTCTACTAGCTGAATGTTCACCACTCCTTACACAACACTCGTACTGTACAATGGAAGGCCTCAGTAAAGCCTGGGATTCAGTTTTATCTGTGGGACAAGAAACAGCAAAGAGTTTCATGGTAGGCAGGTAAGGATGTGGAGGGGCTCCATGGTCAGAAATGGAGCTACAGAAAAAACAGTGAGCAATACCCTGTACTTTGTTTTTTTTTAATTTGTGTGTGTAAGGAGGGCAGTACAGTCTACAAGAAAAGAACCGTTAATCCATTTGCTTGTTCTTGTTATTCGGAGGAAGTTTTACTTTTAGAGCCTGGATGATTTTTAAGAGACTAAAGGTGTCAGCCATGTTTGTGATAGCAATCAAGATTTTTGATAAGGGGATTGATATCGTCAGTGTGCTGTGTTCTGATTGTCAGCACTTGTTTTACCTGTGCATTAGACAGATCTCTAACAAAGGTGCCAACCCAAAAGGATGCAGGTTTTTCCCTTCCTATTTCTTTAAGAGCTTAAAATCAATAATATTAAACATACAGACATTCCATAAAGCAGTATAATACATCACCACGTTATGTCAATATAATGTTAACTCATAATAAAGATGTTAAAACACCTTGGCAGTCTCTTTTTTCTAACTTATGTTTATTGCAGCAAATAACATCATACATGGACTTCACCAGTACAAAGGTAAAACATTACAAGTTTATGCCATATGCAGAGGGATGCTAGTGCAACAGCTGAGTGTAACCTAACCCTGAAAGTTATAAAAAGCGTATGATCTTGAACCCAGTGTTCACTGTCCATAACCTTTCCCATCACTAGGTACTATTTGACTAATGCATTGCTCCTTATTTAATTCATCTACCTCCATGAGTTATAACATACCTATGATACAAAGCTCTCATCGTGCAACATCAGATAAGTAACCATTGGTGCCACTATCCATTTTTTAATACTTGGTTCTCCCCATCGTATGAAAGAAAGCACTGCTACAGCAGGGGAAGCATTGCCATTTCCAAGAGTTTGAGTGCCTCTTCCCACTAGATGGATGCAAACCCAAGTCTCTCATTTGCTAACCCAGTATGCTACCCCAAATCTCAATTGAGACCTGGGACTTCTGTTGGACATTTGCTACTGAGAACTGGGGGGACAGTATCAATTGGCCCCATGCCTTCTTCTGTATGTATTATTTATAGCATGACTTAGCTGGGCCATCAAATAATTTTTAAATGAATATAATACTTCATACTTTCTGTAAAACTGAATCAATAGTGTGAGCTTAAATCATAATGGGGCCTATGCATGAGACAGGTGGGGTACATGTGAGATGCACGTACCTGGCCCACATAGCTCTGCACCCCCCTGACAGGAGGAAGGTGAGCAGTATTCACTACCGCAAGCCCCTACAGTTCAGCTGTCCATGGCCCCACCCCCCCAGTGCATAGATGCACAGGGGATTGCTCGCAGCTGCATGGGGGTGGATCACAGGGCACAGACAGGCATCCAATGGGATGCTTATTCTGGCTCCTGCAGTGAATACCCTGCTGTGCACATGCAGGGGATCCTGAGAAGGCACAGGGCTCAACTTTTCAGACACCACAGGTGTGTCCCTGACTGGCTTCCCCTAGCCCTCCCTGTCAGCCCAGTGTGCTGGAGCAGCAATGAGGAGGTAGTTCCTAGACCGCTGCTGCCAGTGGGTTTCTGTTGGTGGAAGCGTAGCATGTACAGCAGGGTCCACCCTCATGTAACTCACCTCACCCTCAACTGACACTCCATGCCAGCTGCTTTCCTTGGTGAATGGCACAGAGTGTGGACACACCCCTGTCATTCCCCCAGAACACTTGTGGTACATGGCTATGTGGGCATCCAGGGGACTGAGTGCACACTGTGCTTGTGCACCAGCTGTGAATGCTGCCTGGGGTCCATTGTTCCCCTGCTTTGTGGCATTTAAATTTAGGGTTGCCTACGCACCTCAAATACATGGTGCATAGGCAATCTGCACTTTTGTACATAGGGCCCAATTCTAGTAAAGGCATGCATTGATTAGTAAAAAGCAACTAAATCCTTTAGCCTACTATTGTGTATGTGAAACAGCACATTTCATTTTGGAAATACAGTGAATAGCAAAATGGCATGGAATGGGTTGCAAACATAATGGCTATGACGTGACAGACTAGGGATTTTGCTATAGTAGCATGTTGATTGGTCTAAACACAGTCTGAGACAAAGTCCAGGGCTTGCACCAGCAGTAGGTATAGTACTACTAAACTGTGTAGGCTAATCTCTGCCTGAAATATCTTATTTCACTCAGAACATGTTTTTTTTAAAGGAACATAAACCTCATTATGGCTGCATAGCAGAGCTATGCAACGTATTGCTATGACATAGTAGAGAGAGGAGACTTTAGAAGCACGTGATCAGATACTGTGACTGTGTCCTTCTACAGTGGAATTGATGCACATGCAGTATTCTCCATTTACTTCAGTGCTGTTCCTCCCTCCCCCAGCGCACTATTTTCCAGCTCTGTACTCACTTCTGGGTTCGGAGCTAGCATTTTCTTTCTCCTGTTATATATATATATATATATATATATATATATATATATATATATATATATATATATGTAATAATGTTTTCCTGGTGTCTAGTGGCACTCTCCACCCTCTGATCACCATCCGTACTGTCTAGTACTGTTTCCCTGATGTCCAGAGACAGTCCCAACTCTCTGATTACCATCCACAATGTCTAGTACTGTTTCCCTGGTTTCTAGTGGCACCCCACCTTCTGATCACTTTCCTCATAATGTAGTATTGTTTCTCTGGTGACTAGTGGCACCCCCTATCCTACGATCGCTGTCCTCATTATGTACTAATCCTTCTCTGGTGTCTAGTGGCACCCCTCCCCCCATGATTGTCATTCCCGTTATGTAGTATTCTTTTTTTGGTATGTAGTGGCAACACCCCACCTTCTGATCACCATCCCTGTACTTGTCCCAATGTCAGCTGAAATAAAGAAAACAGTCCATTGATGATTTTTTTTACCTGCAAAATAAGGGTCCTTCACTGATCTGCTCCCCCACCATGATCTCCCACTTGGCACCTACTTCCTCACACACCCCCACACACCCCCATACACCCCCATATACACACACTCACTCACCTGAACATGCCTCACATCAAAGATCCATTCTCCGATCGAAGACACGTCTTGCTGCTGGAACCGCCATCTGCAATATGAGAAACAAAGGTAAGTGTGATTCAATGTGTTTCAATGGGAGTTTGAACTTTGGTGCATAACTTTGTCATTTTTGCATATCTGGCCCCAGATTTTCAAAATGCCTTTTTTGGGACCCCACCTCATAACCAATGGCAGTGGAATTATGTAAATCAGGCTCAGAAGGTGATTTTGTGCTCATGTTACAAAATCACCATTCAGGCAGGATTTGAAAATGTTTACCATGCTTGTTCATGAGGTGGGGTCATAATAAGAGTATGTTGAAAATTTGGGGTCAAAATATGCAAAAATGACAAAGTTACTAGCGCACATTGACATTTTCCTATGCTTGCTCGTAACTTCAATAATTTTCAGTTTTTTGACCCCACATTTTCAACATAGCCATTTTTTTCACATCACCTCGTGAATGTGACAGATATAATTTTTCAGATCCTGGCTAAAATGCGTTTTTGCATCTATGGTGTGGAATGATGTTTCGGTGGTATGGAACCACATTTTGGTGGGGATTTGAAAACTTTCACCTACAGGGTTCATGAGGTGGGGTGAAGCAGCTTCTCACTTTTCTTGGCTGCATCAGGACCCTTATTTTCCAGCCATATTGGTTCTGACCAGAGTTTGTTTTTATATTTCCAATATAATAAGAGATATGGCCATGTGCAACATTTGCATACTACCCTTAATGCATTGTTTTGTGCATTTGTTTTTAAATATTCCTATTGTTTCCTTATTTAGGGTCCTTTGTTAGTGCTGCCTTTACCTTGCCTAACATTCATTTTTATGTTGGCATGCTTGAGCAGCCAACATCTTGGGACAGTGGGGCTTTGGAGGCATGGTCGCTGTTGGGCAAATGCAGGGCACGCATCATTATGTGCGTCCCTCATTCCCCAATCAGCCTGCATGCCGGCACCACAACATGCATGCATACATAATGTGGTGAGCACATCTGAGAAAAGGTCCACTGCAATCCGAGCAAAGCTCGTCACATACAGCAGACTTTTTCTTTACGTACTCACTGACATTATGTACATGGCAGCACATCTGCTGCCGAACTGCTGACTTTGGGGGTGCCCAATCCCCCTGTCGGTTGACCCTACCCCCTATGAATGTGTCAATGGGGGAGCCAAATCCCTGTCAGCATAAAGAACCCTCTCCAGTTGTTTAATGCCAAGGAGGTGCCCAATCCCCCTCGGCTCTGCACCCCCACCCTTCTTTTTGTAGCCAGCGGGGTGCCCAATCCCTGTAGGCATAAATTCCCCTTGTGGTGTTTGGCTTAATAAGGGTGCCCAACTCTGTTGGCTACAGACACCCCCAAACAGTTAGGTGATGCACTGGGAGGCTACCCAGTGTGACAATCCCCTGAAAAAAAACTGTCCCACAATGTTTTTTTTTCCTTTCTTTACTTGTAAAACAAAAACGGTCCCTCATATTCTCTGTGCCCCCCTCCCCACCCACCACCCTCTGTGCACCCTGCCTCCCCACATCCCCTCACCTCATACTTACCTGTGGAGTTCAGCATGATGATCTTCGTGGACAGGGAACACATCTGCACTCTTCAAAGCCGACCGTGAACTGAGGAAATGCCGGTAAGCTGTATAATGGAATAAATACCTGTAGGTTTTTTTTCAACTTTGATGCATATCTCAGGCATTTTTGCGAATATTTGGCCCCACATTTTCAACATGGGGTTTTTGGGACCCCTTTTCATGAATTCGTGCACTGTCATGGCGTTATTCGGTCCCGAAAGGTGATTTGGCAGTCACTGCATGGAATCACCTTTCAGGACTGAGTAACAAAATGACAGTGCAACTGTTCATGAGAGAGGCTCTCAAAAAGCCTATTTTGCAAATTTGGTGGGAAAAATCCCCAAAATGACTGTTTTACAAGCGTGCATAGCAATTGCACAACGCATGCTCGTAAGTTAGCGAATTCCAATATTTTCATGCCAGACTCTCAAAATTGGTATTTTACCACATCTTCTTGTGAACCGTACAGCTGTCATTTTTCACATCCTGGCTGAAATGTGTTTTCGCACGTCCAGCGTGAATAGTGCAGTCACTGTGCTAAATCAGTGTTCAGGACACATTATGAAAATGACAGTGACACTGTTCATGAGCAGAAGTCCTAAAATACCTGTGTTGAAAATGTGGTGACAACACTCCATATAATGACTGTGTTATGAGCGTGCATTGCGTAGTTTGCACGCATGCTTGTAAGTTCATAAACTTATAATATTTTCACTCCAGATTTTCAACAGTGCCATTGTTCTGCACGTCCTAATGAACAGTACAGCTGTCATTTTTCACATCCTGACCAAAATCTGTTTTCACAGTTATGGCGCAGAATGGCACGGTCGCTGTGGAAAGTCCATGTTCGAGACACGTGATGAAAATAACAGTGACACTGTTCATTATCAGATGTCCTAAAATGTCTATGTTGAAAATTTGGTGACAAATGTCAATAAAATGAGTGTTTTACAAGCGTGCGTTGCACAGTTTGCACACACGCTCATGACTTTATGAATTTGTAATAGTTTCATTCCAGCTGTTCATCATTGGCATTTTTGCATACCTCCTTATGAACAGTACAGCCACCTGAAATGTGTTTGTGCACGTCCGGCACAGAATTGCATGGTTACTGTGTGAATTCAGTTTTTGGGACAGTTTGAAGAAATGACAGTGACTCTAATCATGAGCAGAGGTCCTAAAATGCCTATGTTGAAAATTTGGTGCCAAAAGTCCATACAGTGACTGTGTTGCAAGCGTGCATTGCGCAGTTTCCATGCACTCTTGTAACTTTGTCAATCTGCAATATTTTCATGCCACATTTTCACCACTGGCATTTGTGCACATCTCCTCATCAACAGTCCAGCTGCCATTTCTCACAGCCTGCCCAAACCATCTTTCCACAGCTGTGGCACACAATGGCATGCTTGCTGTGCAATCTCACCCTTTGGGACACATTAACAAAATCACAGTGCTATGCGTCTCTAGCTCCGCCACTCCCACTGCCAGTGCCAGTGCGACAACAATTGGCATTGACAAATGCTTGTTTAATTACCTGTCAGTTCCAGAATTTGGTGACATCAGTTAAAGCAGCAGTATTTGTTAGCCAGCAAAAAGTCTCATTATATAGTTTTTTGGTAAAAATTTATTTCTGATGTCCTTAGATTCGTGCTTAATTTATTCTGTAAATCTCTCAACATTGGGAGCCTACTCCCTGAACTTGCTTTGTTAGAAGCTTGGATTGCACTTGTCCAACCAGATGTAATGTACCTAACAGAAACCTGTCTTATTCAGAAAACTCCAGATAATGCCCTGACCCTGGCAGGCTATGATTTATTCTGGGAAGACCGACAAGCTAAATGGGGGAGGGGGCGGTTGCCTAATCTACCTAAAAGCTGAGCTTCATTGCTACAAAATGAAACTTGATAATCTCACTAGTGACTGCAAATGTCTTGCAGTTGAACTCCTTTCGAGAAAGGGTCACAAATTACTAGTCATAATGGGTGCTATGCAATAAGCGAGCAGGGGTACAAGGAAAAATCGCATACCCCACCCATGCCCCTGCACCCCATGGACAGGTGTATCCATACTGGCATTCACCATTGCTGGCCACTTGTCCATGCCCCCCCCCAGTGTGCAGGTCTCCGCAGGGCAGACGGGGGTGGAGTCAAGGACCCAGGCAGGCATCCAATGGGATGCTCATTCTGGGGCCACTGGTGGATCATTCATGCTGCAAAGCATGGGCTTGGGGTTGTGCATGCAACCCCCACATGGCATGGCCCCTATAGCCAGTCAGTCCCCAGTCCAGCCATGGCGAATTGCACCTTCCCAGTGCACTACATGTCCCCGGCATTGGGACCCGCCTCCTGCTCACAACAGGAACTGTGCCCCATCAAGGGTGGTCATACCCCCGTACCCCTGTAAGGGGCATGTGCCACAGTCCTACCCCCCAACCTCCCAGTGTCACTACCTGTCCAGAGTTCCAGGCACTCACCCGACCCACTGCCCCTGTCCTCACCGGCTGCCTAGCTGGCAGGGGCAGCACAGAGAGCATGGTCAAGCACCGCTGGTCACCAGAGGATGGTAACCATTGGGGTGTGCAGGGGGTTATGGCAGGATCTACCCTGGTGCACCCTGCACCACCATCTGCAACCATGCAGCCAGCACTACATGGGTTAGTGCATACCACATAGTGCTGGCATGCCCCCAGAACACCCCAGCACAGAGTTGTCCATGGATGTGGGGGATTGGGTGCAGTGGGTCTGCGTGCCCCCCCTTTCTGAATGCCGCATGGGGGGTGCAGTGCGTGTAGAGTGGCCACGCACCCCAGATATGTACACATAGTCACTCCACCCTAATAGTGCACAGCACCCAATATCAGCATATATTCTGCCCTTCAAACATTAATCTGGCCTCGAATCGTTCACTAGACATTTTAAACAGGCCAGTCAAAATTGTGAGACCATAGTCACCATTGACTTTAATATTAATTGGGCTGCCAAAACAAGCATGGCCCACAGGGATCTTGTGGCAATCTTGTTCCTTACTCAAGTAGTCTCAGATTGCACTAGCACCAACTACAAAACAGGGCTGCAAACCCTAATTGACTGAGTCCTGGCTACCCATATGGATAGGCTGCTCGATATCTCTGTCCATCCAGGCTCTATCAGTGACCGCTCCCCTATACAATGTGTGTGGTCTGCTAAAACCCCAAAGCCACCTCCCTGTACTACATTCAGTAGGGTCCTATGCAAAGGCAGAGTTCAAAGAGCAGGTGGCACTTGTTGACTGGAGCTATCTGGATGCCATCCCTGACATCAACACTGCCCTTGACTACTTCATAAATCAATTCATGGCAGTCTGCAACAGATATGCCCCCCCCAAAAAAAAATGTATTATCTGTGGCACTGCATCAGGTTGGATTATTTCTAATCTATTAGCTGAAATGCAAGACAGGGATAATCTATGGTACTGGGTGAGAGCATCTGGCTCTCTGGCTGACATGTGTAGGTACAAGGAAGCTCAAAATATGTGACTAGAGGGATAAGGCAGGCCAAGGCTGCCCACCGTAAAGAACAGCAAACCAGAAATTAGGGAAACAGGAAAAATGTTTGGGATAAAATAACAGAACTCCAGGGTAAAAGTGATAAAGCACTCACTAAAATGCACAACATTGGTGGGGCAGTAAGCTTGGACCCAACTGAAATTGCTAACAAATTCAACTCAGCATTCACTGACCTCAGCTTTGTGCTCCCTCCACACAATATCTCAATTACATCAGACAGGATTAGCTCTGGTCTAGCTGTGAGCTCTGACCAAAACCCAGGTGTATCCAAATTCTATTTCAAGCCGATCCCAGTATCTGATACCCTCAAATAAGTTAAAAAAATCTTGGTAAAACTAGGGTGAGGGGGTGAGGTGATAGACATGAAGCTGCTGGCCCTGGCCCTGAGGGAACTTGCTTTCCCCATCTCTAAGTTACTCAACCTTTCCCTGCAGTTTTCCTAGTTCCCTGCCATGTGGAAAATAGCACTAGTCACACCAATCTTCAAAGGTAGAGACCACTCCAATCCTTCTAACTACAGGCCTATTTCAATCCTCCCCCCGGCCCCATCCAAGGTACTCAAACATATAGTATCTGACCAGCTGGTCTCTTACCTCAATAAGCACAATATTCAGTGCACCCAGCAACACAATTGCAGGAAGCACCACAGCACCAGCCCTGCCCTTGAGTACACTAACTTCTTACCTGAGGCCCTTGATGACAGTCACCTAGTAGGTGCCATCTACATTGACTTGACCACAGCTTTGGATCTTGTCAACCAAAAGCTGTTACTGGACAAGCTCTTCATGATTGGCTTCTCCCAGGATATGGTAGCTTGGTTTCGCAGCTATCTCTCTGACCGCTCACAGTGGGTGAAGATACTCAGCCATCTTTCAGAGGTTACAAGCATTTCAGTAGGAGTGCCTCAAGGCTCAATACTGGGCCCCCTTCTATTTGGCCAGCTCATATACAGCCTACTGGAATCCTCTCAGACATACAAGATACTCTTGTATGCTGACAGTGCTGTTATATACATTAGTAGTCCACAGAAAACAAAACTGTGCACTCTCCTCCAAGACAACTTTGAGTCCTTGGAGAAATGATTGTCATGAACCAAACTGGACTTAAACTACAAAAAAACAAAGACCATGGGCAGGATTTTCAAAATGTGGTACAGGGCTTCTTCATGTTTTGTATTACTGACAATAGGAGTGAGGAAGTCTATATGCTTTCTATTGTGCTGAAGATGTTTTCTTGTGTGTAAAGTGTATTTCTTATTTAGTTTTGGCTTTTTTGTAATGTTTCTGTTTTGGTCTGGTGTGGGGGGAAGGCTGTGATCTTTGCTGTCATGAAGTTGATTTTCTATATGTAAATTCCGCTTTTATTTTACGGAGAGTTTTTCTAAGGTGGCTTTCTGTATTTTTTCTTATGTTGGTGAGTATGTGATTGGGGTGTTGATTCTATGGTAGTTTGCCATGTGGTTGTGTTTGACTTGTATAATGTTACTCTAGTTTGGTTTTAAGTTTATTTTCTTTGTTATTGCACTTGAATTTTTGGGTGTGCAGTTTTGTAATGCTTTGTTTTATGGTTGATGTTTGTCATTTCAGGGGTGGGGTAAGGGAATCTTTTGGTACTGTAAGTTTTCCATCTAAGGCAGTTGTGACTGTTTTTGAAGGCTTCAGTTCATTGGGCTCATTGTGTAGGTTTTCCATTTTCTAGCTAAAATAGCACTTTTTGCATGCTGTCTTTTTCTTTTCATTGTGTGTAAAGTTGATGGGAGTTGGTTGATTACATGAGTATTAGTCATGTGGTTGCATCTTGTAGGTGTGGGGAGGGGCTGGTTAAAATTTTTAATGAAGGTGAGTTTCATTTGTATTGTGATGTTTGACCCTGACTGGCTATACTGAAAATGATACACCTCTAGCAGGAAAAATTATACTAATTTAATAGGGAGGATAAGTTAACCACATGTGAGTGGCTGTCGACCAATAAGGAGGTAGGATTGGCTACACCCATTTTATAATTCAGCAATAGTACACAGCAGGGTGTGGTTTATTATGGGATATCCTCATGATTCAGGTGTGCTGTGAGTCATGAGAATACAGGCCAAGTGACTAATGCACCAAATAAGTGATGGTATTGCATGATATGACACACCCTGGAGTGTAATATTGCTATTATAAAACCAAAAATAGGACTTGAAACAGTCATAATTTTCAAAGCAATTGAAATTATTTGAGACATGGTAGTTTCAACTTCTACTCTTAGTTAACAGGTTACCAACTTTAAGTTAACAATTAAATAAGCAAATTTACCTTAGGAGTTCCTGGTATGCTGTGACTCTCAGTCATCTAAGGTAAACTCCTCTGAAGAAAATGGCAGGGTAGTGATTTATTATGGCCAGAGCCATGGAGATGTATTGCTATTACATAATAGATGAGGAGGAGACGGTGAAAACACGTGACAGGACAACTAGACTGTATCCTTGCACAATGGAGCTGAAACACATCCGGTCTTTCATTCATTACAGTGCTATTTCTTTTTCTCTCTCCTCCCCTCCACTGTGAACTATTTTATTGCTGTGCACTCACTTCCAGAACATAGGACTACCATAAACAGTGAAAAGCTATCAGTTAAAGCTCACTCTGTTACAGGTTTGCTCAGCAGTGTGTTGCTAAGTGACACACTGAACAGCTGACTTACGTAAACAGTGGAAAGCTGGTTTTCTTTCCACAGCACTCTGTTCTCTTCCCCTCTTCCAGTAACAGAGCTTCTGCACAGCAACACTCTGCCCTGCATTTCACTCTCAGTGTCCCATGTTCAGCATGCAGGTCTTGGTGCTTCAGATTGAGTCAGCATTACAGGTCTGTGTCTTTAAAACCTGATTCTTGCCACAATCCCATGCACTTTTCTTTCTTTCCCCTCAGAAAAGAGATGCTACTGCTATTGCTACTGTTTCTACTGAAAAGCAAAAACTGTACTGCATGTGGTAGCCTGGTTTTCTCACGCAGACAACACGCACACACACACACACTTCAGTACCAGGCAGATCACTTCAGATAGTATAATTCGAGAGGCAATGCTTATGCTTATGATGTACAACCCCCACACCTTAGGAGTCAGAGGCTTTAAAGGGTCACTGTCCACTTTTGTCCCTCATATTAAAAAGTAGACTGATGTGAAGTAAAACATATGTATAAGTGGGATTTCTGATGAGAGGGAGTAAAGCCTTTCTGTAGCAGACTACAGTAGACTACAGAACATACAGTATCAGTAAACACTCATCTGTAATAATTGATTTATTTTTGCATTGTGATTGTACAGTATTTGTGGTCAATGTGTTGGTACTAAACCAAAACTGTTGCTGACTGTGCTCCAGAGTTCTGTATCGGGGCTATTGTACTTCACACTGCAGGTAGATGCTGGATTTCACAGAAAATAAGATGTTGCAACTCATTTGACCTTTCCTGGGTAAATAAATTGTAAACAACATTAGGATGCTCTCCATGATGTCAACACCTCACCAGCTCCTTATTTCCATGCTGACATCATAAATCTCCATCTTATACTGAAATGACAAATTGTGTAATTAAGTACCTGCTTTTCACATAAGCAAGATCCCTCTGAAAACAAGATACTGCATCTCAGCTGGTCACTATTGGGGAAAATACATTGTAACAATAGTTACAATCAGGACCTCAGTGCAAATGAGATACTGCATGTTAACTGACCTATCCCGGGTAACTACATTGTAAAAAGGTATAAAAGCAGGACCCTAATAAAATGAGATTTTGCATTTCAGCTGTGCTAACTCTACTAAATACACTGTAAAAAGGTGTACAGCAGGACCCCACTGAAAATGAAATATTGCAACTCAACTGCCCAATCCTGCTAATCACACTCACACTCTTTGTGTGTGCACAGCTGTTGCAACAGTGTGTGTGTGTGTGTGTGTGTGTGTGTGTGTGTTGTGTTGTATTTTTAAGGAGTTGTGTACATCCAGAACCAAAAACACTGTTTACTGCTTTACCTTCATGTTTATGGTTTTGTTTTTTCTACTATTGCAGGGTATTAAATTAGCTGCAAAAAAAACGGATTAGCAGTTTTGCACTTGAAATTGATAGTCAAATGTGTACAGTAGCACTTGCCTCAATTTGATTAGCAAAATTAAAACTATAAAAATGCATCTGAATACAATTTAAAAAAAATATTTGAACCTGAATAAAATCCTTTATTAAACTTAGTTCTGCCTTTGCTTCGTCTGTTTCAATAGCCCCAACACACACACACACACACACTCTCACTCTTACTTATCTTTCAGGGAGATGCAGATTGTTTTCAGGTACCCCACCAAATGAAGCATCAGGTGACATACCTCACAACTGTCCCTGATTATGAGGGATGTCCCTGATTTTACCTCTCAGAATTGCTTTGTCCCGCACCCCTCCCTCATAGAAAATTAACTGCCAGCACAAATTCAGGCTTTAGTGCAAAATTTCAAGATGCTGAATAAAAAATAAACTTCATTCAAGTACCTGCTCTGGTTTTTCACAGTGTTCTGAGACATTTATCTTCATATTTAATGATGTGTCCCTCACTTTGAGGGCCAGTGTCCCTCATTTCAGTGAGAAAAAGATAATAGGTATGCCAACTCATGAGCCCTAATCCCATGTACTGCAAAACCCTCCCCCACCCATCTTAGTACCACCACCCTCACCACTCATGTTCCCTGCCAAAGCACCAAATCCATGTATGCCCCAAACCTCCCCCACCCATTTCTGCCCCTCCACCCTCCTCACCCATGTCCCACAGACACTCACCCCCAAGTAGTTAACTGTTCTGTGATCTGCAGGGTGTTGCCAGTACTTTGCTAATAGTCTCACTCCCAAAGCCTGAATGCTGGCAATTACTTGCAATACTGCAAAGCACTACTAGGAGTGAAAGCTGGCATTTTGGGGCTGTGGCGCAGAGACTGTTAGTATACTATTGGCAGTACCCTGCAGGTCATTGGAGTAAGTTACCTACTTGTGGGTGAGTGTCCATGAGGCCATGGGTGGGGAGAGTGGAGGGGTTGAGATGCAAGGGGGAGGGTCATGGAATTGATCACAGTTTTTTTGCAATCTAAAAGTAAATATTGATTGCATGAGCAGCCGGTTCACATCACAAAGTGAAATGTGATACTGGCTATTTAATGCCCTACTATTGTGGTGTAAATGTGGAACTTTTACATCACAATAATACAAGTACAATTAAGTCACACATTAATTCTATATCTCTTCTGCAGTATCAGTCATTTCCTTAGTTATATTTCGTTAAGTTGATACCTGTTTAACTGTTCTTTGGTCAGTTCCACAACTTATTGCTTGGTAACTTATTTTTGTCAGTTTATTCTTATGCATAATTTTCCTATTTATGTTTGATATACATATTCCATTTGTATGTATTATATTCTGTATTATTTTATCTGTTATATTTTCCCATTTTCCCTTCCCCAGGATGCATCTGAAAATGAGCTGCTACAAGCTCAGTATATTTTACCTGGTAAAACCTTTGAAATACTTACATACATACATACATGCATACATACATACATGCATGCATACATACATGCACACATAAATCACTTATCACATCACTGTATTAGCAGCCATTGTGGTTCTGACCAGAGTTTGTTGTTTATGCTATGAGGTGGCTGAAACTTTTTTCTTGTTGTTATGTACTGGGATTTACAACAACTCTCAGCCACTTACTGTAAATGTCTTTATTGTTTAAGATCACTGTATTATGTGAGGTAATCATCCCCATGGAAGTACTGACAGTCATGTCATGAAGCTAAATGCCTTTTACCCCTAAGGGTGTTATTACCAAATAACATCCCACTCACTACAGTGTTTGTTGCAATTATTAGCAACCTCTGCCCAGAGTCCATAGGGCTGCAACTGAGGTCTTACGAAAGTTAGGAGCCTGTGGCCCAGATATTCAAAACTCTGCCCCGGGGCTAAAATAGCACTTTCCAGTGGACAAACATAGCCCAGAGCTAAAAGAAAGCTATATTCAAAAGGAATAGCCCGGTGCTAATCCTGCTGAATATAGCTTGCCAAGGAAGACAGGTGAACTGGGCTGTGAGTGCAGTGCAAACATAGCCCGAGAATAAGACAGCACTGAATATAACAAATAAGACAGCACTGAATATAGCACCCAGGCATGCAGGGCAAACACCCACAGGAACACAGTGCAGATGGAGCCACTATGCCCTGGACCACAGGCAAAGGAGCACAGGCTGGAAAGGGATCCCAGGAGCAGACAGCAGTGCAGAACCCAGACACTGATACACACCCAGCCAGGGGAATGGCCAGAGGGCACCAGAGCCCAGGGGTAGAATCAAAGAACAGAACAACCCTGTTGTAGAAGCCAAGCACCCAATAATGACACAAGACACAGTGCAAAATGATAAAGATATGTATAATGTGACAAATGCACAATAAAGGAAATAGGTAAACAACAGTTGAACAACAACACAAGACATAACAAACAGCAATATAATGAAAATGCAAACACTAAAAGGAAACTTACAGCAAACAATACTACAATGACAACCACTATATACACTACAACAGAAACTACTACTACAACTACTACTATTACTACTACTACTACTATTATTACTGCTAATGCTAACACTGCCACTACAAACTACACTACAAAACTGACTACACTACAACAAACTACCTACGACAACCACAACAACTAAGAAATGAAAAATGCAAAACACACTGAAAAGCAATGTGACAGGAGAGGGATGTGGACACAAACAATGAGGTAAAAGGCCAGCAACAGTAAATACAGTCCAGGAAAGGGGGTGGGCAAGGTAAACAAAGTTGTCTGGAAGGCATCATGGCTGGGATCCTGCTGGTTCTGGCAGACATGCCTCCAGTATGATGGCCACCCTCTTTGCCTCCAATATGAGCACCGCCTGCTGCTCTAAGATGGTGCACTGCTGGTGCACGAGCTGTCTCAGGAGGTCCTCACTGCCTTCTGACTCCTCCAGCTGCATTGCCCAGAAAGAGGATTAGAATGGAAATACAAGAGGAAGGGGGAGCATGTGAGGATGGGAAACCAGCCAGGAGGCATACTGCAGCCACAGGTGGCTATACAGGGATGGACAGCATGTCCCAAAAGCCATGCCCATGTGGTGCTGAGGAATGCAATGGTAGGCACGACTGACAGGTGCCCACAGGGCAGGCCTGGAAGATACAGGCAACAACCCAATACCCACTAGACATGGATATGTCAGGACCCGACAACACCATGGCACGGTTGACATCACCCAACCCAGCACTGCACACAGTGAGCCAGTGCAGACACTCGGGCAGTCCCCAGGATGGTGGTAGGGGTTGGCCATGCAACAACATGCACATGGGGAACACACGTTGGGACAAGCTGCCCATAGTCAGATAGCAATGTACCACGAAGCAGAGTGCAACAAGAACCCATGGAGGTGCAGGAGCATCACAACGCAGGCATGGTGTCTGGCCAATGGTCATCCCATGCCACGGCCAAACAGTCCCACAGCAGATGCAACACCACATGGCACACATACCAGCAGGGGTGGGCCACCAGATGCCACCACACATGGACCATGTACTGCAATGTGTGCAGTGCCCTGCAGCTAGAATCCACACATGCCAAGTGAACAGCTGAACATGGACATTGGCAATTGGAGACTGTATGGCAATGCCAGCCATGCATGCTGTCACAGGCCCATACTGCCCCCCCAGCCACAGGGTACAGCAGCCAGACAGTCATGCACTGGCAGCATTCTGCAACACTGGTGAGCAACCCAGCATGATGCCACACCAGCAATGCACATGGCCATTAACCCGCCATCATAGTCAATGGCAGACCAGTGAAGAAACCACACATAACAGAAGCACATCACAAATGAAAACAGATAGGTACTCACTCAATAAGATCCTGGCCTCAGGGCTGCTCTCCTGCACCCCCTGAGGCATGGATGGCACCCTCAGGCTGCTATGTGTCATTTGCCTGGACCCCTCCTGGCTCCCTTTCCCTGGGCTGTGCTGCTCGATCTGCACTACAGTGGACAAAGGTAACAGCAGCATTAGTGCAAGACACAGCATATACCATGATAGCCACAGCAAGATGCACCCCATCCCCAAAACACCGTACACACAGAGCAGCCCAAGGACAGAGTCTAAACACATGATACACACAGAAGTAATGTTAGAAAGTATTTTTTCACAGAGAGGGTTGTGGATGCATGAAACAGCCTTCCTGAGGAGGTTTTAGAGTCAGGAACAGTGGGAGAATCCAAGAATGCATGGAACAGACATAAGGCAATGCTAGTGGCGGGGTAGGATGAAGTAAGCTGTTGATTAACTAGAATCTGCTGCTTATCCATCAGCTAGGGAAATGGACAGACTAGGTGGGCCAAATGGTCCTTATCTGGCATCAAATTCTATGTTTCTATGTTTCTATATGTTACACCCACACAGAGGCCCCCCATGGCCCACTGATCATATGCCAGGCACTTGGGGCATGTAGGCTTGGTGACACTGCAGTGCAACATTGTCACATGCAGGTGCAAAGGGACATGATGCACACACAGCTGTGTAGGCAGACATATCCCCAGGATACAGGACCCCTGCACTACACTGTTGCTGGCTGCAGGACGGTCCTGTTGCAGGTCCCCCCACCTGCAATGTCCAGACCTGCTACTCACGCCATGGCCAAGTGACATGGCTGCACATGTTGCGACTGCAGTGTATCCCCCATGGAGACAGCATGTACCCCATAAGCACTGCAACAACTGTGGGTGGTACCTGGCAACTGTGAAAACTGTGCCGCCGCAGACACTGTGTGCCATAGTGACATCCAAGGGGCCCACAATGTGTGCCCCAGAACAAGTGCTACATGTGTCCTACCACTTGGCACAGCAGCACACCTAAGTGCAGACAGTGACACACACATGCACATGCACACACACACACACACTGGCAGACAGATAGACACGTAACATATGTGTGCGCCATGTGACAGCACCTACCTGGCACTGGCACAATTCCATCACACACCATCCCCTTGTACCTGTCCAGCTGCTGGCGTTGCCTGTGGCTCAGGTCCGTATACTGGTGCTGACACTTTTCTGTGTCCCATGTGATGCCCGTCCATTCAGTGAGACGGTATGCTACTGATGCTCACACCTGGCATCAGTGGAGGTTACCCTCCCTGACCTCTCCAAACAGGCGTCTGTGCCATTGTTGCACCAGCTTTTGCTGGTTGGCTGTTTCAATCTCCCCCAGTGCCTGTTTCTGTGCACCACTGCATGCTGTCTATGTCTCCCAGACATACTGTTGCACAGCTGTTGCCTCCCTATATGACTTTAGTGATATGGTTGGAGAGGCTATGAGCAGGGGCGTGTTACCTCCTTCTCTCCAGTTGGCCACTATCATTGTCCTTCCTAAACCAGGTAAGGATCCAACAAAGTGTGGGTCCTACAGACCGATTTCCTTATAAATGCAGATTATAAGATCATAGCAAAAATTATTGCTACCCGCATAGGAAAGGTTTTACCATTATTGGTACACCAAGACCAATGTGGCTTTGTGAAGGGGCATCAGGCAAAGCACAATTTGAGATGAACTTTAAATATAATTCATAAGTGGTCTGGAAGGCATTTAATAGGGTAGAATGAAAGTTTATCTTTGCAACCTTAAACAAATTCTGTGTGGGTCCAGTCATTACAAATTGGATTAAAATGCTTTATGCTTCCCCAAAAGCCCAAATTTGCACCAATGAAACTATGTCCCCATCCTTCCCACTCACTAGAGGAACTAGGCAGGGATGTCCCCATCCCCATTACTATATGTTTTGACTATGGAGCTACTGGCTTCGGCCATTAGACAGCATCCTAAACTTCAGGAGTGTGAGGTGGGAGGTGAGGACCATAGAATCTCCCTTTCTGCGGATGATGTTTTGTTATTCATAAAAGACCCAAGGATGTATATTCCAGCATTGACTGGATTATTCACAGAGTATGGCCCTATTTCGGGGCACAAAATAAATTGGTCCAAGTGCAAATGGCTTCCATTGGGGAAAACAAAACAAAGTATACAGATTCAGAACTATAAGATAAACCAAACCCCACAGTTAAAATATCTCGGAGTAATCATCCCTAGTAAATTGACATCTTTATTTCGTTTAAATTATCTCCCATTATTAAAAAAGATCAAGGATCAATGTGACAGGTGGAAAGGTTTCCCGTTGACCCTCATAGGTAAGGTTAATCTTGTTAAAATGTTTATCCTACCTCAGTGTCTCTATCTTTTTCAATCTCTCCCAATTAGGATTCCCAAGTACTATTTTAAATCTTTAAAGGGAGCAATAGGTACTCTTCTCTGGGGCACAAGGAGACCTCAAATTCGACAAGAATTTCTATGGAAACCAGTATCGGAAGGTGGTCTAGGCCTTCCAAATAAGTCCTTATATTACTTTTCAGCTCAAATTTCAGCCTTACAGGATGTTTTTGTAAATGGGGGGGGGCGGACCTGGGTGAAGGTGGAAAATGAGATTGCATCCCTGGGTCTCACTTCAGTTACATTTGCCTCTATGTTAAGTGGCAAGCCTCCACAAAAGAGCAAAAATCCATTCTCCAGATCCTCAGTGAGGATTTGGCTGACTGCCCATGAGATCATGAACTATCTTCTTGCCCATTCTCCAGAGTCTAGTATCAGGGGTTGCCTGTGGGATGAGGATAGGCTTCAGGAGGTAGAGAGTCAGGTTTTTGACAAATGAGAAGGGAAAGGCCTTAACTGTATGCCCCAACTATATGAGGGGAATAGTTTATTTTCATACTTAGATATGGTGAAAAGATTTGGTTTGCCACCTTGAAGTTTTTTCATTTACCTCCAGATCTGCAATCGTTTGCAGTCCTGGTACCCAGGTAGAATATTACTCCGGTCCCCTTTGGAGGAACTTCTACAGCAAGCAGGGTCTAAAATAAAGTTGGGGATCATGAAAATGTGTTATAATTCTCTCCTTAATGCTCTACCTGATGTGGGAATGAGCTTGAAATATAATTGGGACAAGGACCTGGGAGAAGAAGCATTATCACTGGGAGACAGGAAGATGGTGCTAAAAAGAGGCGTACAGTGCTCTATTAGTAATAGAATACGGGCTATTCACTTTGATATATTACATAGAGCATACTTTTCACTGGTTCTAGCCAACAAAATTGACCCAGAACGTTCAAAGATATGCCCCAAATGTAAAGTGGGTAAGGGTAGTTTTATTCATCTAATTTGGGACCGTCCAGTAATACAGGATTTTTGGAGAGGAGTGGTAAAAATAATGCAAAAAACCATTCAAGATTCACAATTGGTGGGTATTCGTGAAGTAATTTTGGGTCTTCCTGGAATATCTCGGAATGGCAAGGGGGCTGGATCACCCCCTATGGGCCTTGGGTATGGCAATAGGAAAACAGATAATTGCCCATCATTGGTGCCAAGATATGTCCCCTACGATAACAGAATTGGTCAGTAGCCTTCTGAATTCTATGAAATTGGAACATACCCAATATAGATCAACAGGCAGAGAGGAAAAGTATAATAAAATATGGGAACCTTTAGAACATGCCATCTCCCAGGGGTGGTTCCCTGAAATTTAGGAAGAGGTAGCCAGGGCTAGCCAGGATAATTCACCGAAATATTTGATAGCCGACCATTCTTAGCTGTCTATGTGTTTAGCATATGTTGGTTTCCTTGCCACGCTAAGTCTATGTCACTCTGTCCTAAATTATCAATAAGTTTAAAACCTAGAATGGAAAAAGAATCTTCTGGGATCTCCGCACATTCCTGTATTTATAATGTAATAATTTTAGATTCTTCTTTTACTATCTTTTAATGTAGTGTAATGATGACATGTGGTCTTATTTTATTCTTTGCAATAAGCAAACACAGATGTATTTCCCACCTCTATGAAGTTTTCCAGTGTACCGGCCTACAATAAAATAAAGTTTGAAAAAAAAAATATTGGAACGTAAAGTGCATAAACATAATGTGCATACATATCCTGACATCTACTCTCATACAGTAGATGCCCTTAGCCCTATATATTAGTATAACATACCTAAATGCTAGCTGTCTGCGGTGTACCTGTGGGGGTACCAGTTAGGGTGCAGGGACCTCGTGTAACATTCCCCCCCTTGTTGCCTTTCAGGGGCAACACATGCAAGAGTAAGGAAATGGATAGGGAGCAGGGGTCGTTTACAGACCCGATGTGTGAGCCTTGTAAAGGAATTCCAGCTACTCACGGTGTTGGCATAATGTGCACCATAGGCAGCAAAGCACAATAATAAGAAAAAATATCAAAAATGCCTGTATAATAACAAAACCTTTAAAGCTAATCTCTAACCAAGTGTTAATAAGTACATTATTCAAATCACCATCATTAATGAGGGCAAATATGGCCTCATCTTCTTTGGAGATATTATTGCAGAAGTGGATGAGATGGGTGTCTTTCCTGTCTAATAGTGATTTTAATGCCAAAGTTAAAGGATCAATGTGTACAATAAAGTAAGGTAAATACTCGGGAAAGTGTAAGCAGATAATCAAGGTTACCATCACTGATATTGGGGCCCATAAGGGGAAAAGGGGTAATAACTGTGTGCCCTATAACATTTTTCTGATGCAGGACGAAGCAGAAATTTGTGGTATCAATAGCTCATGTTTTTTCAGCATATTGGAACATTTTATAATTAGTAACTACACAATATTCACCATCTGAATTATATTGCATTTTCACTGTAGGCAGTCTCCAGTTTTGCAACTGTACTGGGCAAGTATAAGTCTGTTTAAAAAATCTGTGTTGACAGGTGATGAACCTCCTTCTGATAGGACTGGTACAACTTGGAAGCGTCTGGAGCAGATGTTAAGTCTTGGTATTCTGTGCCATTAGTGGTGATGTCATCATCCATGGAAAAGGACCAATCGATACTGTCTGGGTAATAGCCACATACGGGTTTAATAACATCAAATACGTCACATCAACACAAATAAATATACCCTTTCTTCACACAACAGTCCACGTGTGGTGAGACCCATGCATCCAGAAGAGGATGGAAGACCAAGAGATTAGGCAATTCAAGGCGTTTTCTGTAGATGTCATCATCAAGGTGCCCAATGGAGTGTACAGATGCAAGTTTATCAAATATAGCTGTAGTAGGATCAAAACATGGTAAAGAAACAATGAAAGAGACAAACATAGTATCCTTGATTAAGTATTTCTTAGAAGTAAAACAAGGACCAGTATTAGGGTGCCTGGTCACAAAACCCAAATTCCTAGCAGTAGAAATAGGAATAGTTAAAGACTGTAGCATACACATGACAACACAGGGGATTTACAATGAGGACAATATAATTTAGAGATACGTCTATCATGTATGATATCAAGGATTCTTCTGGATTCTAGATCATGGAAGAGGTTATTGATGGTAGTGATAATGTACGAACCATAGGCTGAACATAATATTTCGTGGGCAATGTATTGCTTATCTGCTTTTTTACTGTTTTGTGCAATAAGTGCATTAATCTTATCTTTAGAATCTGAAAATGCCTTAGCAATATAGTGCATATTGTATACAGTGTATCTTTCTTCCTGACTAAGGCCATCCACAGCATGCAATAATGGGGGTATGATATCATTCACTAGACCAGTTTGGAACTTCTGCTAATGTGATTGCATGCTGTACCAAAAACACCAGTGATGGTGCCTATGGTACCAGTGACATCAGATGTGTCACGGGTATTACGTTTATGACTTTGATCATCAGTATTAGGTTTTCTTCTAAAATTGCCTCTATGCTCAGTGGTGTGTACCCCGACAATAGGGTCTTGATTACGAATCTGAAAAGCTGCTAAGCTATCAAGTAACAAAGTACTGTAAGACAATGATGCATTAGTAGTATGACACATACCAAATTCTTTCATATTCCAGTAAGTCAAGTTACACAAAACAGGTATATGCATAAATTGTAAGTTGTTAATAAGTGTACCAGGTAAGGCAGTGGCTGTGAGACCACTATGAGGACCAGGGGTCTGTTTTGGACATTCCAAAAGTTGTTTCTCAGTAGGGGGCAACACAGATAAATACATGGCAGCAGATGCCATGTTGTGTACATCATCAAATTTTCTAGCAGAATCTTTAGACAAGGAATTAGAATATGAGGGATCAATTAAGGCAATAATATTGTATAAACCAGAATGTCTAAGAGAGGTTTGGAGCAAGGACAAAGAACCATTTGGGGATAATTCTGCATTGGGCCAACCATGGAAAGTTCCCTTGGAGAGCTTGGCCACAGGGAGTACTTGTCCTTGCGACGTGGTTTGCCACTCAATTTGTAGGGTAGATTTGTCAGGAGCAACAACTGAGGCAGTGAGGTAGGTATCTGAACCTTTCTGGACAGTAATCAAATTGTCGGGGATTTTGATGAAGACTCTCTCTGGAGTAGTTGCAGGTGGATCAAGGTGAGGAAGGAGGTGCTTTACCGTGCCTTTGATGCAGGGGATTACTCCTGAGATGATGAGAAAATGGAACAAGATAGCCATCTTGTCAGTGTATCTGAAAAAGAAAATCAAACATCTGTAAATTAGTACTATTCCACCCAATGGGGTGAGGAAAAGTAATTATACTCCTTTATACAGTTTCAACTGGTTTGCATGTAACCATTTGTCAGTCAGTCTGTTGTTTTGCATGAGTCTAACCTGACAGACTGCTGGACTGAGCTTGTTGACAATGGGATAGGGTCTTTCCCACTTATTGGAGAAGGAATGTGTGTGATGTGCAAATCTGAGAACCATTACCTGATCCCCAGCTTGCCAATCCACTTCTTGTGCGTGTTTGTTGAACTGAATTTTGGACTGTTGCTGGGCCCTACCCATGCATTTAGCAGCATACAAATGAGTGTGTATGAGGACTTGTCTGAGTTTTTCCACATAGTGATCTACTGAGACATGGTCTGCAGTGGGGGTGTGCAGGTCAAGCAACAGGTGTTCAGGTAATCTCATTTGTCTACCAGTCATCACCTCAAAGGGTGCCAACTGGGTGGTGGCTGAGGGCATGCCCCTTATTGCCAGAAGGAGTAATGGCATTAGGGAATCTCAATCCTTGGGATTGTCCTCAATGAATTTGGAAAGCATTTGCTTAATCCGTGGAACTTCTGATGAACTCCGAGGAGTTCAAGGGCTTCTTTCATCAACTCACCTGTAAAACTGGTTCCTTTGTCAGAGTATACCTTAAGAGGTAGACCCCAGCTGGAGAAAATCTGTTCCACCAGGATTTTGGCAGTGGTTTTAGCAGTGCATGTTTTAGAGGGGAAAGCTTCAACCCACTTAGAGAAGAGATCAGTTACCACAAGGGTGTATTTGTTGTTTCTGCTGGTATTGGTCAGAAGACCAATACAATCAATTTGTATGGCATGCCAAGGGCCAGAATGCCTTTGTGGTAGTAGCTTGGCATTACGTTTGGTAAGGATGGGGTTATTTTATGCACAAACAAGGCTATGTACTGTTTGACATCCTTGGTGACACCAGGCCACTAGGCAGTGGTCTTGAGACTTTGGAGTGTCTTCTCCACTCCCTGGTGTCCACCAGTAGGGGTGTCATGCATGTGGGACAGAAATTTGGATCTAAGATGATGAGAAACCACCCACAATTGGTGGGGGTGTCCTCTGGTTGGTTCCAGATGAGCTTGTCATCAGGGGACAGGTGTAACTTACCTTCATGCCTTCGGTAGGGGTTATGGGTGGATAAATTCTTCTCCATACCTTTGTCCAAGAATCCGAACACATCTTTGAGTTCAGAGTCAGCGTGTTGGGCTGCTGACAAATCCAAGGGGGAAAAGGGTTCAGGCTTCTTCCTGACTGCTGCAATGTGTACGGCCGCTCTGGCCTCTGGATGACCCGTCATCCAGGTGCTCCCTCCTTGGGCCCCTTCCTTTGCAAGGGTGTCAGCAGTGCCATTGAAAGCATGATAGGGGTCATGTATGGAGTGACCATTGACTTTGTGTACATAGAGTTTGTGTGCAAACTTTTGTGCCAGTGAAAGAATGTATATTACCAGTTCCTTGTGTTTCACTGGCTGCCATCAGAGGAGAGAAATGAGTTCTTCTGCCAGAAAGGTAGGAATTCTATAAGGGAACAACAAACCCAGTTAAAGTCTGTGAAAATGATGGTGTCCTCAGTTCCATGCTGGATGAACTTGAGGGCGCAGGCCACCGCTGCCATCTCTGCATACTGTGATGATGCTACACTGCAACACTTAGAAATTTTAACAGTGTTACCAAAAAGGTAAATGACTAATATTCCCATTCCCACTATCTGCTCTCCCTGGTAGTAGGAAACTGAGCCATCCGTAAAGACATGAGACAGTGAAGTGTTCTCAAGTAGTTGTGGTGTAGCAGGAAGGAAAGGACCTGGATCTAGTAGATCAGGTGGCTGCAATGTACAGTCATGGGGTTCTCCTTGGAAGAGGAGACCATGCACCAGCATGGATGGCATTTTGGTTGGGTGGACCTTGATGTCTCTGTCTTGGAGAAGAAGGGACTAATGTGTCAGCCTAGTGTTGGAGACTGACCCATCCTTTACTCCGTCTGATAGCAAAAAAGTTGTGGGGTGTGATTTGTATTAATAATCAGTGGGGAGTACCCAATGATATACAGGAAGTGCTTGACAGCCCAGTAGGTGGCCAGAAGGTTCCTTTCACAAAGGCTGTACTTCTGTTCCACTGGGGTCAAGAGCTGTGATGCATATGCAATGGGTCTCAGGGTGCCATGAACCTTCTGGGCCAGAACTGCAGACATAACAATGTCAGAGGTGGCACACTCCAGATGAAATAGCAGGGCTGGATTGGGGTTGACCCAAGCTGGGGCTGAGGCCAAGGCCTGTTTCAGTGACATCACAGCTTGGGTGTGAGTAGGCCCCATGTCCAGGAAACATCCTTTTTCAGTAATTCATACAGAGGGATGGCCTTTTGAGCAAAAGCACAAATAAAATCTCTTGAATAGCTTACCATACCTAGAAACCTTCTGAGGGTGGCCACGCTGGTGGGTAGTGTCAGATCTTACAGTCCTTGTATCTTCTTCCAAGTAAGGCTTTGGCCTTGCTCTGTTATCCTCAGACCCAGAAAGAGTACCTCTTTCTGACACAGTTGTACTTTTGCAGGGTTACAATTGAGGCCTGCCCTCTGAATGAGGTTCAGTAGTTTGTCCAAGAGATCTAGATGTTGTTCCTTTGTGGCTGTGGCCAACAACAGGTCATCCACATACTGCAAGAGACACTGGGGTGTAGAGAATCCCTCAACGGCATCCATCATGTGCAAATGGAACAGGGAGGGGCTGTTGTGGAACCTCTGTGGTAAGCAGGTCCACGTGTACTGCCTACCCTCAAAGGTGAAGGCAAACTTATATTGACTTTTGGGGGCCAATGGCAATAACCAGAAACCATTGAAGATGTCCAGAGCACTAAACCATTATTGGTCAGGTGTCAGTAGTCGTAGCATATCTGACGCTGATGCCATAGTTGGGGCACAACTGGAGGTGACCTGGTTTAGTCTCCTGTAGTCAATAGTAAGTCTCCAGGCACCCACGGGTTTTTTCACAGGCCACACTGGGGAATTTGCAGTGGAAACACATGTCCTGATTACACCTTGCTTGAGGAGTGATTTAATAGTTTCCCTAAGAGAAGGCAAGGCCTCAGGTGTAAAGGGGTATTGCCGTTGCCTCTCTTGTGCTGAGTCTGTCACTTCAATGACAGTGTGTATCCTGCCACAGTCATGCTTGTTGGTGGGAAAATGCCTCCAGATGCCTTTGCAGAAGGGGGAGGAGCTTCAGAAAAAGCTCATGGCTCTTAAAGAAATCTATGAAGTCATACTGTTTGTTGTTCGCAGAGATTGTTGCAACCACATGTGAGTCAGGGATCATTATGGTGTGATATTGTCCCTGAATTTGTATCTATAACATGTTGGCTAAGTCCACCACGCAGTTGTGTAGTGCCAAGAAGTCAATTCCAATTATACTAGGGTGATGATGCAATACCATCAGCTGAAAGGTATGATATGCCTTCAGGTGACCCAGTGTCATGGGTAGTGTTAGGGAGAGGTATGCAGGTAACCTAGTTCCGTCTACCCCAGACATATTGGTCCTCCTTCTGGTGGACCAAGGTGATGTGTCTGGGTGATCATCTTGTAATACAGACCCAGTTGCACCTGTATCCAGTAGTACTGTCAGTAGGCAGCCCTAGACCTCGGCCTCCATGCAGGGCCTTCCATTTGTATCCAAGACCAGCTTGTTTACAATTCAGACTGGGGCCTGTAATTGTCAGTCTGTAGCAGTGGAGACATGGGGGAGCTCTTGAAAGAGAGTCTGGGCCTGGTACTGTTGAACCATCTCAGCATGCTGCACTGATGCTATATAGGGAGCCACTTCCAGGTTCAGGCCTGTAGGGGCCTGAGAGCCTGGACTTCCAGTATCTCAGCGGCCTGTTGAGGCCTGCTTTCCCGGTTGTATTGCTGCAAGGGTCTGAATGGGGATGGCATCCGTTATGGAGTGCACTTGCCCAGGGAGGTCTCGAAATTTCTGGTTTTCATCAGCTATTTCCCTATACGAAGGGCCTGATCTTTGTTGTTTACCCTTATTGTTTTTATGGTGTTTCTTATTTTTGTGGTAGTTCCGGTTCCCATCCCAGGATTATTGTTGCTGCTGGGGGTGTTGGTTATCTGTGGGGAGGGGCTGTTTCTCTTGGGCCTGGCCCTCCACCGTGTAGTGTGTCTTGTCCTCCGAAATGGCTTTCACGGCAGCTACTTTGTTGGAACCGGAGCCGGAATCGCTGATGTAGAGTTGATAAACTCTTTCGGTTTTCCAAAGAATATCAGCAAATCTCTCTGTGGTGGAATAGGTGGTTGGCGCTACCTTCTGTCTTACTGCAGGGATCATGTTCTTAAGGAACAAGGTCTTATATTCAATGAGGTCCACATCTGCTGCTTCTCCTGCAAGGTGCTTCCCTGCACAGCAGGCCATCCAAAGTCTCTGGTGGAAAGTCATTGGACTTTCTTTCACATTCTGTTTCACAGGGTATGCGAGCATCACTCCTACTACACCTGGATTGTGTGCAGAAATGAGTTCAGATGCTACCTCGTCAAAGGTGGGGTGGCCATCCTGGCGAACAACATTGGGGAGTTTTGCCCACAGGCCAGGATCGATGGTCTGGCACAGGATTTGGACCTGGTAGTTTGCAGCGAGACTGAGCATTTCACATTTAGCACACACCTTTTCCAAGTGGCAACTGAGGTTGTTGGACGGGCTCATCTGACTAATGCTGACAGCTGTTTGCTGAACAAAGCAGGCCATTTGTAGGGGATTATTGGAATGAGCAAGCAGAGGTAGATTGCCTCGGGCACCATCCAGGGCTGCCTGGGCTGCAGCCTCAGCCACAGTTCAGACCATTCTATCCCACGTCATGGCCTCCTGCAGCATCTGTCTGATCTGCATTTGGAGTGTCCACTTATTTCTGTTGGGTAGGGTCACATTGCCTAAGGTGGCATCAATCATTTTCTCTATCTCTTCCTTATCATCCACAGAAATAACGGTGATCAATGGTGCCGTTGGGACTAGGCCTAGGCCTGCTCCCCCCCATCATGGGGGGCGCCATGTTGGTGTCGCCCCTGATGTGCATCATTCCATCGATGACGTAGGGTATGGGTGTCATGTGACAGGGGGCGGCCATGTTGTGGATGGTGGGGAGAGGTGTCTGGGCCATAGTAGGGTGTGACTGGGCATTGTACTGTGAAATGTCATCATCTGACTCCTCCACTTCAGATGACATTGACAAGGCAGGGGCTACACCTCCCTTCGCCTTGACGTGACCAGCAAACACCTCTTGCTGATGGCACAGTTTCGTCATTTTAGATTCACATTCATGTTGACTCACTTTTGCAACATTCTGATCCATATCACCCTGCATCTGCTTCTGTAACACTCTATACACCGCGCTCAATTTGCGATTGTCTTTAGAAGCTAACCCTATATCATTACGTATCGGATTTATCTCATCCTGTAACTCTCCCAACTCCTCATGCATTTGTTCATTTGTTCTACTTCACAAGTCATTAATTTGCAAAGCCTGTCCCTTATCTTGTCTCAAACTTATACACTCCTGCTTCAACATACAAAGTTCCTGCTCGCCTGCCTGAGCAGAATGATGCAAAAGGGAATCCTTTTCATTTCGCAGAGTTTGGAGCTCAGACTCCAAAACCTGCTCTCGTTTCTAACATTCAGTTTCCTGCAACCCCATCTCCTGCTTAAGAGATGAGATTTGCAGTTCAAGGGATTGAAACCTAACTTTGGAGGCTTCCAGAGCAGCATAAAGAGCCGCAACCAACAGCCCCTTAGCTTCTCGCTTTCTGGCTGTTTGTCTCATCTCTGTGTACTGGGTTGAAATCCCCAGCACAGGGTTGTCGGATTGACTTGTGTCCCACACAAAGCCAGCCCATCCTCCATGGGAGGCAAAGAAGTTTGAGACATTGAGTCTCAGTTCTGTTCAGATATTTGATACAGTGGCCATTGTGTTGAGGGAATGAAAAATCAAACTGTGAAAAGGTGCCGTGCTGTGTATCGATCCACAACAGGTGCACCTATTCACAGCCGGGCTACTGTGCACTTGTAAGTTGCAATTCAAAACTGCTGTGGGGTGGGTCGAGTCAGCATCTACCACACCCAGTAAGCAGCCAGACTTTGCAAGTGATTACAAGTGGGTGAAAAATGGGAGAGGTGGTGTGGGAATGCACACCTACAGTCCCTGTTGGGAAGGGAAAAAGGTTGTAGCAACTAGTGAAACTTTGCAGACACCAAATATTGTCTGCACGGAGTCGTCAATTGCCAGGAGGTCTAAACCTCACTCTCAAGTTCTTGGCAATAATGGGCATGCAAGGAATCACAGACATGTTGCATAAGAGTAATAAAGCTTGTTTATTACTACCAAAAGGAAAATCACAGTTGCCCTAAGCAGTTCTTACCATTAGGAACTGGGAGCCAATGCTAAGTGTTCCCTATACCTTGAGGAATCTCTGTCTTCTGTGGTCTCCAAGGTAGAAGACATAATGTCTTACATTATATACCATTGATAATTACCATGGTTACTGTAAGATAGAAACATTTCTAGTAACAGAGATGAGCCCTATCGGCTAAATTAGATGTGGCTCCACAGTCCAAGATAACATTATGCAATTTTGTAGTAATCATCACTTTGTAGAAACAAAGAGGTACAGTTTGCACGTAGCCATGTAATAATACATATTATCAGAAGATGGCTATGCTGACTCATATATCATAATCATTACAAGGACACAGATGTCCTAACATCTTATAAGTAAGAAATACATGTATATATTGGAAAGTAAAGTGTATAACAATAATGTGCATACATATCCTGACATCTACTCTTATACGGTAGATGCCCTTAGCCCTATATATTTTTTTTTTCAAATTGTTTAACCAGGTGAGACACACTAAGCTGAAAGTTTGTTTACAGGTGCAACCTGGGAGCATGAGGAAGTTAAGTGACTTGCTCAGGGTCACGCAGTATGCAAGTGGGGGCTGTGGGATTCAAACCCATGTCTCCAGATTTGCAGCTCAGAGACTGAAACCACTGCGCATACTACCTATATGTTAGTATAACATATGCCTAAATGCTAGCTGTCTGCAGTGTACCTGTGGGGGTACCAATTAGGGTGCAGGAAACTTGTGTAACACCTTGCATGCTGATACTCACTGACTAGGTTCCCACTGGGTATCCTTCCCTCCTCAAAGGCCTGACACAGCCGGGACTGGTGCCAGATGAAGGCACCATGGGCACTGCCAGGGCACTGCACAAAGACATTGCTGATGTGCCCCATTGCATCACACATCATCTGGCAACTGATGGAGTGGTACCTCTTCCTGTTCACATACACCTCACTACCATCACCGGGTGGTGCACGAATGGGGACATGAGTGCAGTCAATGGCACCAAGTTCTGTTGGTAGTTACGCAACTCGATGGAATTGCTGCATAGTTTCTCTGCACTCTACTTCTGTGCTGGGGAATACTGTGAATTCACCAGCATGTGGCAGAAAAGCAGCGAGGAACTGTGTCAGGAGGCATGAAGTGGCAGACTGCAATACCCCTATGGTGTCCCCCGTTGGTCGTTGAAATATCCCTGTGGCTAGGAAGCACATTGCTGCTGTCACTTTCTCCTCGACTGTCATGGCATGGCTGCATCTGGTGTTGGGCTGCAGCTGCTCATGCAGGAGAGTCACATAGCTGCCTGTTCATCCTGTACTGGCCAGTGATGTGCTCATCTGGCAAGGTCTCGAAGGACACTCTGGGTCAATACCACCTGTGTGCAGCATATCATCTCTTTGGCCTGCTTTGTGAGCCATGTTGGCCCTGCTCCCCTTCATCCTCCTCCACTACTGCTGCCATTAGGTGCAGCAACACTGCATTAGACATTACTGCCATAGTGACTTCCTGTTCTGATCCCTCCCCCTCTGTGTGTTGCCCTGGGATAAGACCAGCCTTTTATAGGCAGTACCTAGTGCCATGCTATGTGCTGCGCTATGTGGCCTTGTGTGGCGCTATCACTCTGACTATCCCGTAGTGCATGTATGCTGGTTCCTGCCCCCTCACTTTGCCCCTTGCATACATTATGGGTTTGCCCCACACTATTGCAGTTAGTGAGTGCTATTCAGTCCTTTGAATATTGCAGCTCTGCGCTAATCCTGCGCTATTCCCACGCTAATGGTTTACATACTGTGCTACATTTTGAATATCTGGGCCTGTGTGTATAAATTTGAACACAGGCTCATAACTTTGATATGTTGTAATATTTTTGCAATAAACTGTCAACATTGCCCTCTTATGATCACACCTGATGAAGAAATGCAGAGAAAATTTTCAACTCCTACCTGGAAGGTGATTTCACACAGGGACTGTGAAATCACCTTTCGGTATGCAAAAATACATTTTGGGCAGGATTTGAAAATGACAGCTGTCACATTCATGAGGTATTGTAAAGATATGGTTATGTTGTACATTCGCGGTAAAAATATTGACAATTACCAAAGTTATAAGCCTGCATTCACAAAATTCAATGTAGGCTCATAACTTGTTTTTTAATATTTATACACCAAATTTTCAACATAGCCTTCTTATGATCCCACCTCATGAACAAGGGCAATGAACATTTTCAACTCCTGCCCAAAAGGTAATTTCATGCACGGACCACAAAATCACCTTTTGGGATAGATTTGCCTAATGTCAGTGTAATTGTTCACGAGGTGGGGGTCCCAAAAAAGACATGTTGAAAAGTTGAGCTAAAAATATGCAAAAATGCCCAAATTATGCCACTAAGTTCAAAACATCATTAAAATACATTGAACTGCATACCTGTTTCTTCAATTTGTTGTTCAGCTTTGAAGAGTGATGATATGTCTACGGTCCAGAGATGATTACGGTGTTGGACCCCCAATAGGTAAGTAATGGCTTGGGGGGTGTGGGGTCATGGGTGCTGAGTGGGAGGGTTGAGTGAAGGCAGTTACAGCCACAAAAGACATCAATGGATGGTTGTCTTTCTACAGAGTTTAAAAAACAGGAAATGGACTGAAGATTGCAAATTGGGACACTGGGGAACTGGGCACCCTAGTGCCACTGTTATGTTTCCTGGGGGGTGGGCGGGTGTTGAGAGGGAGGGTCAGGTTGGCAGGATGAAAAAAATAAATATTTAAAAAAAAGAAAAGAAGAGAAATAACCTCACATGAGCGGTAATGGGGGGTTACTGAAATGAACAAAAAAATCTGGGATTCCTGGAGATACTGTAGCACTCTGGACCCTTGTGCAAATTTTCATCTTAGGAGATATACGGTACTCGCTCTCCATCATGCTCCTGCATGAAGGCAGTTTCGGAGTGCTGTATCTATTGCTGCATCTGTTTACTGCGTCTACGCGACTTAAATAAAAACATAATCTATTTAATTATGCTGTTTGCCAATGAAATAAAAATAAGTAATACATCAGTACTCACTTCCAGTCACAGCGGAAGTCACAGCAGAAAGGAAAACAAAAGCCAGGCACACAAAACATGCAGTTTGCTAATGAAATAAAATGAAATGAAACATCGGATTCCTCATCACAACACTGGAGGATTAGGCATCCCCCAGTGTCACTGTTATGTTTGTGTGGGGGGTGCTGAGAGGGAGGCAGGGTCGAGTGGGTGGGTGGCAGAAAAAAAAAACAGCTTCTTAGGCTTTAACACAGTCTCGAACACAAAGACAGAAAGAAAGCGACACAGAGGAAGGGACATGACAAACCTTGTCCCTTCCACAGACAGACAAAATAGTGTGTGCAGTGGGACTGCTGCAGTGAATACACACAGTGCGGTTATTCACATCTGGTGGAGGAGACCATGGTGGAACTCCAACATGGTGCTGGGTCAGAAGGAATGCTGCTGAGTCCTTCTCTGATAGAGGTCTGCAGGGTCCTAAATATTTATTGTGTTTAAATGTCTATGTTTAAGCATACAAATACTGATATTACTATTCACAATATTAATCTCTTTATTATCTGGGACCATAACATTTCCATGTATCTTTCAATTATTCAATTTGTATAAAAAAATGAGTTTTTTTTTTAAATAATTTTTTATTGATTTTTTTCTTAGAAATACAATACAGGGATAAAAAGAAAAGGCATTTAATACATGCACTTCACATATCCAAGTAGTAACCTAACGCACACTTGAATATCTAAATGTTATTACCACTGGGTATTATGTATGTCTATGTCTAACTATAACCTAAACATTCCAACTGGGCAGTCTAACACAAGAAATTAAGGAGGGAAGGATCAATCCATGATCCACCCGGGGCCTTCTTCCTTTGCCATTTCTAACAGATGACTGTCCAGTTCTGTGTGAGTTTCTAAAAATTAGTTGTTTGAAATTGAAATTTTACTTAAAAATGTCTAAATACATTGTTCTAGGGAATTAAATATTCTAGGTCCTTTCTAAATCTATGGTGTCCTAAACATATTTTCTTATAAACTGGCAGAGATTTTTATTTAAAGCTTAACATTAGTATATTTGGAAACACAAATACTAACATCAAAGTGATGAATAATATTCAGAGGCTTTAATGTTTATGAAGGCATATCCATGAAATATGGGTATCAAAGCTGTCATGTGACATAATACAATGCTATAAATACCAGAGCAGATATTTAATGAGCACACGCTGTTATATACTGCTTCACTGAAATGCAATATTATTAAATGCCAATTGGATAAGTAACAATCACACTGAATATTATTTATGGCACTTAATTAACTGAAAAACAATATCACTGCAAAACTCTGAAAGGTTATTTACAAAGGAAACTGGCTGATGTGATGTCCTGCACTTTGATTAATGATGACTGACACCTATTTCAGATCATTAATGAACAAAAGTCTGATGGTAATACCAGTATTGGTCTTTCAGCATCAGGTGGCATACACAGTCTGAATACATTCCATACCTTATCTGACAGAGAGATAAGCACAGAAATATACTTTCAAAAGCATTCTTGACAGACTGCAGGCATTTATACTAAGCCTAGCCTTTGGTTATAACCACTGACTGACCCTGTGATAAAAAACTCCAATTGGTACTACTGAATATATTAAATGGTTCAACTCAGGGTTAAACCTAGTTGGAAGAAATAAAGTTGAATTCTGCAGTACTGTGATAGATTTCGACAGAATATGATGTTCTGATTTTTTTTTCTTCCTGACTGATGTTTGTGGCTAGCTGTTGCTGGTTTCATATACAGTACTCATACCAATTCTTCATAGAGACTGTACAGGCTAATCTTAAACTACAAGTCATTCCATAACTTGTGACCTTTAACAATTTTTAGAAAAAAGGCAAAAAGAGAGTGAAAGAGAGAGAGTGAGGGAGAGCTCATTCAGAGACAGTATATATTCTCTCAGATTGTTTTTTATTGCCATGCAGGCAACCTTCATAGTGTCCTTTGTGAAATTGAAAGTCTATATCAGAATGATTAATAAATGATTACTTTTGTCTGTACGACCCATTCTTGTAGCTTGCATTATACTGTCCTGGAAAAATCTACTGAGATTGACCTTTCAGTAAAATGGTGTATACTAGGCCTGCAGCCTTATGACAATACAAATAGAAGGGGATAGATGTGCACTATTCATTTGTTGCACAATTTAAACTGTATTAAATTTGTAACTTTAATGCATGACTTTATGTCCTTATGGTCGTCATTTTTGATTTTTCTGAGTATAAACTTTGAGTGTGTTAATATGTACTGCATAGGTACATGTGTGCATTTGTGTACACATAGCTGCAGTGTTCCATTCTTTAATTTGGTGTGGGCTGTGCCGTCAGTGTGGTATGGCATCAGCAGCATGAAGCTGCATGTATTTTGTAGTCGTGAGTAGTGTCTGTGTGTAGTCAGGAGTGGTTTGTTTGGTCAGGAGTGGAAGGAGCTCAGAGCTGGTGGCAGTAACATGGAGGGTATGGTGCCTGAGGTAAGTGCTGAAGCATTAAGGGACATGGCTGTTTGGTATATGTAAATAAACAGTTTGTGGGTTGTGTGCACCTAAAATGAAGGTCATTCACTCGTACTATCTTAATGTTGCTTTTTTCATTTTCAAAATAACCCCAAGGTTTTGACAAGAAATTTAGGGTTTTTCAAGGGGGATTATTTTCAGGTTTCTAAAAAAATTAAACATAGTATTTCATTACCATGAATTAATAGTCTATATAGAAACATAGAAACTGATGGCAGATAAGGGCTGCCTGGTTCATCCAGTCAGCCCTTTTTTGTTGTGATTGCCTTCACTGCAGACCCTTCGAGGTCTACGGCACTTTCTTTTCCACCTCTTTCCCATCCCTTATGATTCTTTTGTACCTATCCCAGGCTTTTTCAATCCCACCACTGTTTTTGCCCCACTACCTCCACTGGAATGCTGTTCCAGGTGTCCACCACTATTTCTGTGAAAAACTATTTCCTCACATCTCTCCTTAACCAATCCCCCCCCATTCAGCTTTGTATTATGACCCCTTGTTCTAAGGCACCCTTTCCTCTGAAAAATATCTCCCACATGTACCTTATTCACCCCTGTGAGGTATTTAAAGGTCTTGATCATATCCCCCCCTCTCTATTCTCTTCTCTAGGGTGTGCATGTTTAGTTCCATTAGCCTCTCCTCATAGGGCTTTTGATGCAGACCATGTACCATCTTGGTAGACCTCCTCTGGACTGCTTCTACTCTGTCTATAGCTTTCCCTGATATGTGGTTTCCAGAACTGGACACAGTACTCCAGGTTGGATCTTACCAATTACCAATATAGATGCAATACCATTTCCTTCTTCCTTCTGGTGATACCCCTACCTATACTCCCAAGCATCCCAGTAGCTCTCTGTATCTCTTTATTGCATTGTCTGACCACCTTCAGATGATCTGAAATGTGTGATGGATGCTGCACTGGTAGACCTCGGGGTTCTTCACTCAGAGTAGTGAAGGGAACTGTCTCACTACCAGCAGCACCAGTGACACCCTCAGCAGGTGGGATGGCAAGGGGCCACTTAAGGTCCGAATGGGGTTGGGTTGGTGAAATCACCCGACAAGGAGAGGCAGGAGTCATACACATAGATTGGATGAAGCAAAGACATTTATTAGACAGGAGTGGATGGAGGACATAGTCATACAGAAACATACCAACCACAAAAACAGTAGGGAGTATGGACAGCATTATGAATATCTAAACAATTACAACTAAACTCTAAAATGTCTAAACTCTATGTTATTCTTCTCTATGGGTGCACCATGGCCTAGTGCCACTATTATTCTATAATTATTCTACAATTCTTGTTCCTATCAATAAGCTTAGGCGAGGATCAGATGACATACACTACTCAGAACAGTATTTGGTTAAACTATCACTACACACTTCTACCAAAGTCCAGATGTTACATGAGTCCAGAGGTCTGGCGTCTTCATGTACACCGTTGGTCTGCGATGGTAGCTATGAAGGGGAAGCAAACGGAACAATAGATGGTAATGCAATTCCCAGCAGGGACCTTGTCAAGGCCACTGGATGGTGAGAGGTTTGTTAAACAGACCATATGATTCTTCGGCAAAGCCCACTCTCTCCAAGGCTGCTGGAATAAAGAACCAGAGCAACTGGTTCCTGAAATAACCCACTGATGGTCTGTTAGATTCCCAACTAAAACAAAGGGTTCCTTGACCAAAACCCACTTCCAGGGTCGCCAAGGATGAAGAGAAATCAGGACCTGCGTGGCGATGAATCCAATGGAGGACTACCATGACCTGAAGGATGCTGCAGCACTCCAAGGGCCAGCTAAACTCTGAAGGATCTCCGACAGGACCAGGAACCAGAAGAATCTGTAGAGATGATGGTTGATTCTGCAATCTTATCATCAGAGACTAGAACAAAAACAAAGAAACGGTGGACACGTCCCATACTGGGCTTCGACGGCCTCGACTTTTGGCAAACGACCTGGGGCGCAGACCAGGTTCTCCAGGATAAGCACACTTTTCTGAGGAGGGTGACCAATTTCAGGACATCTGGAACAGGAACCATATGAAATGACACTGGCACGGCTGTTGTGGATGCACTTCGCAGACGCATTTCGAGCTGTGGAAACAAGAATGGCGGGACATTTGTAATGACTGCGATGGATTCGACTTCGGCGGATGACACAGTCAGAGGAGATGAGCTGATGGATGATCCCACTTGAGTGAAGAATGCTGAGAAGACATCCTCTTCTGGGTAGAGACTGATTCTGAGTAAGGAGTATTACAGACCACACTATGGGACTGCAGTGTGGTAGAAGATTGAGACTGTCCTCATACACTCTTAACAATATAGCTGAAAAATGCACCTTCCTGCAATGCCAAGAGGACTGTGGAATGATCCGATGATTTACTGAGGAAAGGCAAATTATAAATTTATGGGTAATTGCTACAGGTGGGGCAAATGTTCAGGTGCTTGGAGCAATAGTTCAAATGCTTTAAACAATAGTTTGGATACTTAGAGCAATAGTTCAGATGCTTGGGGCAATAGTTCGGATATTTAGAGCAATAGTTTGGATGCTTGGGGCAATACTTCAGATACTTAGGGCAATAGTTCAGATAACCAGGGGCAATAGTTTAGACACCCAGGGGCAAATAACCACAATAGTTCAGACACCCAGGGGCAAATAACCACAATCCATATACAATACAGTCTTGGTGCTTCTTAGCAAGTTCACAATCTTTCCAGTACTTCAGCAATCACAGTTGTATAAACAGTACAGCTTTTATAGTAGCTTCACGGTATTTGTGAACTGAGCACCCTTGGATGGACCCCTTTTCCTAAATGTAGGGTCTTCCTGAATAGGATCTGGCTACCCCTGAACGTTTTGCTAAGGATGCCCTAACCCCTATACTGAGGGTACCACTTGCCCTAGGTTGAGTGCTGGGAACACCAAAGGCCTAAATGCCTTATTTACTATGGGGCCTATACGCCTCCTTACTGTCTCTAGGCTGGATTGCCCTAATCCACTAGGCCAGGGCTGCCCTAACTACCACTAGGCTGGCTTGCCCTATTCCGCTAGGCCGGGACTGCCCTCACTACCACTAGACTGGTTTGCCCTAATCCTCTAGGCCAGGGCCTCCCCTGGAACCCTGCTTTACCTCTGGCCTAATGCCCTACATTTACCTCAGGCCTGATGCCCTACACTTAGCTGTGGGCCTACTAGCCCATTAGCTGTGGGCATGATGCCCTAAATACAGTGGGCCTGGTGCCCTTCCTTTACTGGGGCCTGGCACCCTTTACTACTGTGGGCCTGGTTCCCACTTTACCTTGGGCCTGGCAGCCCTACCTTACCTCAGCCTGATAACCCTACTTTTGAATCTCGGGCCTGGTAGCCCTCTTAAATACAGGGCCTGGTAGCCCTCTCAATATCACGGGCCTTGTGCCCTCTTTAACTATGGGCCTGATAGCCCTAACAGGAATAGGCCTGAATTGACCTCTATACCATGGGCCTAACTACCTTTTTACAGCTGGGCCTGGTAGCCCTTTTAACTGTGGGCCAAATGCCCTACCTTACTTTTGGTCTGACTTGCCCCTTTTAAACTACGTGGCCCCTTTAATTTCTCAGGCTCTCCGAGAGCTGCTGTCACTCATTCGGCAGGTTGCTGCCTTTAATCCTGCCCCCTCATAAATATTCATAGGCCTTCCAGTGGCCTTTCTATCTTGGCCCCTCCCCATGGGTGTCGCTAGCCTGCCTCCTCACTGAATATTAATTTACAGGGTCCTACTGACCCGCTGCCCCTACGGCGTTCGGCCACCTTCCTTCGCACCCTCAGTGCTCTTTTAAATTAAATAAAAAACAACAGTCTTTGTTTCCTTTGTGCGGACAGCACAACGCAGGTGCTGCCACTGACTCACCACTCTGATTAGCTATTCTGGAGGATCGGGAGGCAGGAGGTTTGTTTGCAGTGGGAGGGAGCACGGGAGAATGGCAGACGGAGCGAGGGACAGACCGAGGTGGCCTCAGACGGCCGATAGGAACTCGGGCGTAATGTGGCTTTTCAATGCCGCTGACGTGGGACCAAATTTAACTTTTAAAACATGAGGGGGGGTTAAAACAATAAACTGATGGGGCTACACAGCCCAAACATGCGGCAAACGGCCGATTACTTTCTTCTGGTGCTCTGATGGCACCACCGACCGCGCCACACAATGACGGGGCAAACCAGCAGCTACTGGACAGCTTCACTAGCTGGAGCTCAAGCAGGCACACAGAACAGTCCTCGGGGAATGGCTTCAACCCTCAGGTAAGCCCTCCTGGTTCTCTTTAACTTTCTGTGTCCTCTCTTCTCCACAGCTAGCAGGAACTACCAAGAAAAACTGAAAAACCTTTTAAAAGCTAACACTTCTAATTCTAGAGTGTTTTGGACTGGAATGCTGTGCACGAGCAGCTCAGCACAGCATTCCATCCAAGCCATTGTTGTTGCAGCTTTCATAGAAATCTACTTTTTTACCAGGATTTAAGTGCACAAGGCACTTTTCTACTATTTACAGTGTTTCCCTTTATTAGGAGGGGAAACTTTACTCTTAGGGGGGCCCCTTTTTCATTATATCCTGCTGCTCACACCTACAGCAGGCACCCTGGGTGCCTGTAAACCCCCAATTGCTTTATTTATTTCTGTTTTTCTGGGATGCCCCAACTTTGGGGCATTACATATGAATACCCCCAAATCCCTTTCTACAGATGAATCCTGGTAGAGAAATATATATTTTTTTTGTATCTAGGCCTGGTATTTCACCATAGAACTAACTCTGCCTTTTTACGTACTTGCTTTTCCTACCTGTTTAGTTCCATGTCTTGTACTGTATATACTGATTAATTGCCTGCTGTACCAAACTAGCTGCAACTGTTGTATATGTTGTGTTACTGTTTTAACCTTCCATGAAAATATTTTTCCAAAACAGAAACACTGGCCTATGGCCCTGATCATTTGGTCTTGCCTTATTCAGCATGTACACTTGTGGCATGCCACTGACTCAAAAGCGATGGACAAAGCATGTATTCACATTAATAGAGAAATGTGGCCATTTATGGAGTCTATCAGGGGAACTGTGGTTCGGCACAAGAATGTTAACACCTAATAGAGACTTTATGCCAAGGATGGTGTATATTTACACGATTAAGAATGGGACTTATTGGACTCTTTCTGTGAGGTCTTGGTGCAACAATTGGAGTGGGCTGCTTGAGAGGATCAGATTGGGTCCATCCTGTGGGGGCTTGGGAGTATCGCAGACAAATGGTACAGGGGGAGAAAGGGGGGATGAGTTGAATTCTTCTGAAAGGCTCATCTTACCTGGTCAGCATGAGATTTGTGGGACTGCAAGACCTGGACTCCGGGTGAGGGGTCATGGTCCAACCTCAACAAGCTTGCCTGTGAGTGCAGCAACACCAGACATGGGTAGTCGCTTGTCACCCAGTCACGTAACCTCCCTACTCTTCGGGCTTGGGTACTTACTTGGGAGATACATCACTTCCTCAGCCCGCCCAAGGGGTTTGGCCCTTCATTGGAAGGGATGCTGGGACCCGAGATGCCTGCCAAGATCTCACAGCTGAGAATACTACTCCAATAGTGTAACTACAGTGAATAAACATATGGCTGTGGCTATTTGCCCAAGACCTCGTGTGTGTGTGTGTGTGTGTGTGTGTGTGTGTATGTGTGTGTGTGTGTGTGTGTGTGTGTGTGTGTGTGTTCTTCAGGGGAAGGGGCATGGGAAGTACTAATAGTTTATGATTAACAGATAGGTGCAGTCACAATGGGATTCAAGCAGAAACTTGAGAGACTGCTTAGCAGAGGGGATATGGGGTGGGTGGGGAGCTACCCAATGCAAGGTTGTTCCATACCGGTGGAAGTCTGTGGCAGAAGGCATGCAGGCCAGATTTCTTTTTACATCTAGGAATGAGGAACCAGTTTCTGGTTTGGGAATGAAAGAGATGACCAAAGAGAGAGGCACGGGTAAGCAGGATGCTTAAATGGCTGAGAAGGTTGAGGAACCAATATTTTCCATTCAATTAAATTTTATTCATGATAAAAAAAGAAAGTCAGAACTCACTTAAATGGTGCCCTGTTAAGACAGGCTTCAGATAAAAGACAAACGTTACTGATACAGACAGTGCTAGGTACAAAGTACACACATATAAAGGAATAGTATGGCTTATTGAGTCATTGCATAGTTTATAGTGAGAAGGTAAGGTAGTGTGAAGTTAAAGTCTAGTGCAGTTACCTGTGTAATACCTCTAGAATGATGGCAACAAGGCTTTTGCCCAGAAGACACTGACTATAATCAGTCAATAACTTTTGGACTAGAGGGTAAGGTGCGGTTTGCCTGTCATAGAGGTTCAAACATGGGGTTACAAACTTCTGGACATCTATGACTGAAAGCGAGGGCTTCACAGAGTGCAGTGATGAGTCCTGAGAGGGCAGTGGAGAATACACTGGCAGAGGGAGCTGAACAAAGTATCTACTGTAATTTGAAGCAATGGCATAGATTTCAGCATCATAGTCAATCATGGTTAGGACTGTGCACTCAACTACACTGTTTCTCAGCTGCACCAGCAATGTGTGGACTCACTCACAGTCCAAATTAACCTTCAAACTTCCCTTTAGAAATATGGGAGCTGGTCAAAGAGCACTGTCCTTCAGTCCCATAGGCCCCTTTTATGTCCTATAACCCCAAATTACTTCAGCTGCTAGCATTCCCACCTACAACACCAGCCATCATCAACAACTTATGGACAATAGTGCATATGTATCATTCGGGTCTAGGTATTTATTTTTTTATTGAAAAATTTGTATCTGGGAAAGGCACACTGAGCCATGGCTTGTTTCCAGCTGTAACTCGGGGGCGGGGAGCTGGAAACAATACAGGCCAAGTACAAAAACATATCAATTAAAATGATCATATTACAGTAATACATACAGGCATGATAAGCATTTACCTGACTTGTGCAGGTCCGAACCCATGGACAGACACATGGTAGCCACAAGTCACAATCGCCGACCACTGCAAGGCCCCACCCTCTGTGTATTGGTGCACATCGGGTGGTGGCTGTGCAGAGCAGGGCATGTTGGAATGTTGCTGGTCCTGTAATGTTAAACAGAATGAGTGGGTGCCTGAATGGCTGTCCCCCAGCCCTCCCTGCCTGACTGGTGGGCTGGGGCAGCAATGGCAGGTGGGTTTAGGTCCTGGTGCAGCCAGCAAATGTATTATGTGGGGGGAAGACATGCATCTGCTATGGCAGAGTACCTACCCACAGAGCTTGTGCCCCCCTCGCCTGACCCTCTCTACCATAGCGAATGTTGCGGAGTACAGGCATGCCCCAAACACACCCCCAGACCATCCACACATGTAGCAGTGCAAACAGCTGGGGTATCAGGCATAGAAGGGGTGTGCACCCCTGTTGTAAATGCCGCAGGGATCCACAGGACCCGCGGTGTGTGGCTACTTGACTTAGGTTTCCCTACACACTGCAGATATGCAGCACATAGGAATAGTATAAAGGGGCCATTGTGCACTGTAACTACACTTCATTTGTGTGCTGCTTCTCTGCAATATGTTAACTGCCTGTTACTTGACTTACACTGTTTTGTACCATCCATGTACTGTATTTTCTACTCTCTACAAGTAGTCACTTCTGAAAATGGGCTGTATAGCTCATCTTGCTCTCCAGTATAACTTAAACAAAATTAAACTAGACATTTCCTCATACCTTTTATTTGCCATTTTCTTAAAACAAGGCAATTATGTGTGATTTTGTATTTCTTTGAAACTTGGCTTCCCGGCCAAATGTCCATTGGGGTAACCATTGCCTCAGTGCTTGCACACAGAGGTTCTTTGTCTTTTATATCTTTATGGATTATTAATCACAGAAACTAAAAGAAAAAGCAGACTTATACATATTACTATGTAGACATCCTAGTCATTTTTAGAAGCCAAGAGACTTAGGGCTGAATTCACAAAGGTCAGTGCAAGCTGCACTGAAGGCAGCTTGTGCTGATTGCTGGTGTACCAGAGACTGTGCACCCAATTCACTATCAGGTAGGGTCTTGATTGCAAAGTCTGCCTGCTTGCAGCAATCGTGGTCCTACGTCAAACAGATGGTAAATCTGGAAGGTGTGCTGCAAGCTGTGTGGGGTGGCCATGCAGTAATAGAATGATGGACTGCAGTCCCTGGTGTCTAGTGTTCCCCCAGCTCCATTCACCTTTTAAAAAAAATTAATTCATGTCTCTCGTGGCTAGCGGTCCCATGCCAGCCCCAATCTCCTTTCACATGAAAGTAATTAATGTTCCTGGTGGCTAGCAGTCCCCCCAGCCCCAATCTCCTTTCACATAAAAGTAATTAATGTCCCTGGTGGCTAGCATTCCCCCTAGCCCCAATCTCCTTTCAAATAAAATTAATTAATGTTCTTGGTGCCTAGCAGTCCCACCCCAGCCCTGATCTGCTTGTAATAAATGAATCACATCCCTGGTGGTCTAGCGAACCCCCTTCCCTATTCCTGATCCCCCCAGAAATAATTAAATAGCATACCCTGGTGGTCTAGTGGACCCCCCACCATGGCAAGCAGTGCCCCACCACCCCATTCCCTCCCATCCCATACTCCAGCTGGCAACTGGCACAGATCTCTGTCCTCCACCACAGCCAGCCACTGACTGAGCTGTCAAGGATTGCGCACGTACTGTATAAAGTATGCATTTCTCTTTAATGAACAGCTCACCTTCCATCAATGAGCACAGCGTACTGTACACAAGCCCCCTTTGGCACAGGCAGCCTGCGTTTGGCATAGACTGCCTTTCGAATTGTTCTCAGTGCATCTTTTGGCACAAGCCGCACCATGCCCCATTCTTTGGGGTACAAGCCTTTTGTGTCATTCATGGGAGCTTTCTGAATCAAGCCCTTAGTGTTTTAGTTCATCACGGTTCATCATAATATCAATCTTTGGAAGTTTTTTTAATATATTCTTTTTATGTGCTTTTCTTGTCTTCAGTCAGTTCAAGAATCTAGGAGGGTTCAGCTCTCTTAGCAAGGCATTGACTTTGCATACAGTACATCAGTTTCTAAAAGTATCAATTTCAGATAAAGCCTGTATTCGCTGTAATTTAAGAATCTCTAACAACTGGTAAGTGTCAGGAAAGATCTGCGGGGCTTCTCTGTAAGCTACCCGTGCTTTACAATGTGAGAGAAGCACAATAGTAATTCCTAATTCCATAGCATTCATTTTATATTGCAGATGCATCACCGGAGCACCTGAGCTATGGGGCTTATAGCAGAGTATATGTACTATATACATTTGACCCCTTGAATATACATTATAAAATGGTGAGAGTAAATCCTGTGTTTTGATTGATTTTTACCCGTGCATCGAATCTGTTTGATGCACAGATAAAAACAAGTCCTCAAAAGTACGATCATACTGCATAACAAATTACTGTGCCATCAGAACACTTGTTTTTAAAAAGCCACCATTTTATCGTTGCTTAGTGAGGAAACTGGCATTTAAAACTTATAAACTTGTCAGCTCTTCAGTATCCTTGCCATGTTTATGTTGCTGTTGTAACCTGTATACATAGCTAACATTTAAAATGTAATACAATCAAACCTTGTATTTTCTTACGTCCTGATTACTGTGCATGTCATGCTGGTATGCCTCTGTCCTGAGTTCTTGTCTGCTTCCACTGTCTGACCAGCCCTTTACTCTGCGAATTGCAGTTTTGAAAATAAAATCTGTTGCTTCTGATTTTTTTTTTGTTAAACCCCATGGAGGGTACACACTCCTTCCTTGTAGTACACTGTTTGTCTGTGTATGCGGTTGTGGTGGGGGTACAGCTGCTCACTGAAGTACAGCCGTATGCACAGTGAAGGGGGAGGGCACCACGCTATACACTGTATACAGTACGTATTCATTGCAAGCTCAGTCAGTGGCCAGTTGTGGTGGTGAGAAGAAGGCTGTGCTGGTCACCAGCTCCAATTTGAGATGGGAAAGTGGGGTGGTTGGACACTACCTAATGGTGTGGAGGGGGTAAGGGGTCCACTAGACCACCAGGGACAGTTATATCATAATATATGTGGACGACTGTGCGAATGGAGGGGATCACTAGACCACCAGGGAAGGGTATATACTAAATAATGGAGAAGATCGGGGATGAGGGGTCTGCTAGACCACCAGGGGCAAATATTTGCCTATTTCATGGGGGACATCAGGGATCAGGAGATTTCTATATGAATGTATATGATTGATAGTCACACTGGGCATCATACGCACCTCATGTGCTGCTACAAGCCCATTTCTGCACAAGTCTCTCAACCAACACCCCCAATACCACCTCCCATGCCCCTAGTGCATTCCTACTGCCCCCAGTAGGGCCCCATCCCACTTGTGCAAGCCACTTAGACCACCTCCTGGTTGGTCTAAGTGATGCCCCTTGCTGCATCCATGGTGGGGCTTGTAAAATCTCCAAAAAGCGGATGTCGCAGCCCCGGTGTGGTGCAAGCCCCCTTGTGACCTGGTGCACTGGGTTGTTTGACACAACCACGATGCAAGGGGGCTTTGGTGCAACAGTGTCTGGATCTGAAGCAGGTTGTGTTGTAAAATCGCACTTGCTGCAACATGTTACATAAGGCACCTCTTGTGTCAAAATCTATTGACACAAGCCCCTTGCATCGATCTAAATGCTTTTAAAAGGCTCTCTATCTTTGCATTTCCTGACTTATGAATTTGCAATAAATTTCAACTGTTTTGCAAAAACAAATCTTTTCTTAATCCCAGGCTCCCACCACCTTGGTAGCACTCATATCCCCCCTCTGCCCTACATATACACATAACTAAATGTCCCCTTTCTCTATAACTGTAGCACATTTATTCGCCCCTTTTCCATTGAAGTTACAGTTACTATAAGTGTTTCTCTCCTGCCTACTTGTAGCACCCTTATCCTCAGCTCCATACTGTCCTCACAGAGGCCCTCTACTGACCCCACCCAATCAACCACTGTTTTATTCTACCAGTCAGTATCTTGCAAATAGAGGATCCCTTACTCTAACATGAAGTGATCCTCCATTTGCCTAGCACATCATTTACCAAACAAGCTTTTGTCTTCAAGGCCATGTTCCCACAATTATGCAATTATTTGTCCTTTCCAAAGTAAATAAATATCAGTTATTTTTGGAAAATGTGTGTGGTATTGTATGCTTTGGAACTGCTAAACATCACACATACTGCATTGGTTTGAAACTTACAAAGCATATATATATATATATAATGGTAGCACGGTAGTGCTACCATAGTTAGAGTTGAGGAGCCATTTACATGTTAAACCTAAACATTTCCACCTTAATAACTTTGCAACCGTTTGACAGATTTACCTGAAATTTGGAATGCATGATCAAGAACCATAGGTCTTGGGATCTGCCAACTTTTGTACTGTTCGGATATAGGGCTGCAGAGTTATTAAGCGTGATCTGCATGCACGTTTATGCTTTTTTGGAATTCTTTGGTCGTTTCTAGAGGTTGCACAGTTTACGCAACCGGTCCGGAATCTTTAGGGAACGTGAGGCTGGGGTCCCTGATGTGCCTTTTGAAGATTTTGTGAAAAAATATTAAACAGTTCAAAAGTCATTCAAAAAACAAGTTCCCATTATAGGTCAATGGGAAAAGTTAACAAAAAGTTTGACAGTGTCGCAAATGCAGTTTTTACTTTTGCAAATGGCCCTTTTATTGTAAAAAATCCACCATTTTGTTTTCAGTTGGCCATCAGAAAAATGCTTGGTATTTAAATGTAGGACCCTCTAGCAACCTAATTCTTTTTGTATTCACCTAGTCGGACCCTGAGGATGCTAGGCATGTCTTTATTTTGGGGTAAAACACCCCAGAAATATGTTTTTCAGATTTCTGGAAAAAGTACTTTCGCAAAGTACTTTCACACTTGCATAGTGTTGAATGAATTTGCAAAGCTTTCGCAAAGTTCAACAGTACTTTTCCAGGCTGTGTGAAAATGACAGCAATTCTTTGGTACCCTGCTGCAAAAGAACGGTTTGGTCTTTTGGGCTGAAATTTGGGGGAAACACAGCCAACATCTCACAGATGTACCTTTCAGTATTTTGGTGAAAAAATATTACAGGGCGGCAAAGTTACGGCACTCCTAAGTTGATGCTTTTTCCCATAGGATAACATTACGTCATCCACCGCATTACAGGAATTCTTTGCCGCCCTGCTGCAAAATAATGGTTTGGTCTTTTGGGCTGAAATTTGGAGAGAAGAAAGCCAACATCCCACAGATGTGCCTTTTACTGGTTTGGTGAAAAATTATTACTGGGAGCAAAAGTTATGTCACTCTGAACTTCTATTTTGTTCCCATAGGATAACATTACAGCGTTCGACGTGCCTTTCGGGGCCAGTATCTCGGAAACAGTGCAAGATATGGACTTTTTGTCAGAAAAATGCTTAGCCCCCTAGTCAGGGCTAAGTACAAAACTAGCCAGGAAAGTCATAAATCATATGACTTTTACATTTTCTTTCTACGTCATACGGTTCCTGAGATATAAGCAATTTACTATTCCAACTCCTCATTTTCTGCTCTAAGACCCATTATTATGCATACATTCTTTGTACTCACTGTCTTCTCTATGCAGCTTTGGGGAAAACTAGCCATGTGCGCTTACATTACTGTTACCCTTACTGCTTTCTGCTTGTGGTTCCGTGAACTGCTTTCACTTCTTGTTCCTTTAGATACAGCACTATGTGCGCATCCTTCGCTTCCATTTGCGCTTGTATTTGTGTTATTTTAACCATTTCTGTCCACAGTACTGTTTATCTTTCTGTTTTGCTTTGTGTCACCGTGTGCATTACCATTTGCGTTTGAGGGCACCGTGTTACTATGTGGCAAGACATCACGTGGCGGGAGGGCCCCGCGCTCCAGCAGCCACATTACATTCACTATTTCTCATTATACTTCTCAAAAAGAAGGGAAATTAGAGGCAAAAAAATCCATTTAATGCATTAGTTAGGGTTGTTCCACAGTGACAAAAGCAAAGAAATTCGGTGTTAGGGTTGAATGCCCCCCTTGGAACCCCCACCCACACCCCCAACCAGCATCGGGGTGTGCGTTGGAGTTGTTGGTCCTAACTCTCACCCCATTCTCCTATACCTCTGCTTCTTCACACATCTGATGGGGTGAGAGTTAGAGCCAACATCCCCAATGCGCACCCTGGTGGTGGTTGAGGGTGTGGATGGGGGGGTCCAAGGGGGGCTTTCAACCCTAACAGTGAATTTCCTTGCTTTTGTCACTGTGGAACAACCCTAACTAATGCATTATATATCATCATCATCAAATAGGAGCAGGTTTATCCTGGACTCCTTTCAGGGTGCCTTCCTCAAGCAACTGGTCATGGAACCAACTTGGCAGAAGGCAATACTGGACCTTGTGCTCACAAACAGGGACAGTGTGATGGGGTAACAGTGGGGGAACACCAGGGGAACAGTGACCACCATTCATTGTGGTTTGAAATCACAGAAGGAGCAGAACCAAACCACGCAAAAACATGTATCCTGGATTTTAGGGGGGCAGACTTTGGGAAAAATGGGGAGATGCTTGATAGAGGCATTAAAGAGAATGGAGCAAGAATCAGGGGTTGAGGAACAGTGGGCAGTATTTAAAACAAGGATTACAAGAGCAACAGAATTATGCATTAAGCAAGTTAGCAAGGGAAAAAGGAAGAGGAGGCTATTATGGTTTTCCAAGGAGGTAGCGGAGAAAGTGAAAGCCAAAAAGATTGCATTCAGGCAACACAAAAAGACACAGGCAGAAGGGGATAGGAAGAAGTGCCAGGAGAGGCAAAGGGAGGCAGGGAAGTCAGTAAGGAAAGCCAAAGCTCAGACAGAAGAGCACATTGCAAAGTCAGTGAGTAGAGGGGGCAAAACCTTTTACAGGTACATAAGTGAAAAAAGAAAGGCAAAGGGAGGGATAGTGAGACTAAAGGGGAGGATAGGGGCTGCTTGGAGGATGACAACAGTAAAGCTGACATATTGAACAGGTATGTCTGCTCAGTCTTTACTGAGGAAGAGGAGGGTAATGGGTCTGAAGGGAGTACAAGGGGTGGGAATGGTGCAGAAATGGACACAAGTCCCTTTACACGAGACAGGGTCCTGAAGGAACTGGAAATAATAAGAGTTGATAAAGCAATGTGGCCAGATGGGGAGCACCACAGGGTCCTTAAAGAACTAAGAGAGGTGGTGGCTGAACCTCTGGCAATCCTGTTTAGCTGATCACTGGAAACAGGGGAGGTACTCAAAGACTGGAGGACAGCAGATGTAATCCCCTTATACAAAAGTGGGAACAAAGAGGAAGCGGGGAACTACAGACCAGTCAGCCTCACCTCAGTAATGGGGAAGATCATGGAAGCACTACTGAAGGAGAGATTGGTGGAACATCTGTTTGTCAATGGACTACAGGACTCAAGGCAGCATGGTTTCATCAGGGGTAGGTCATGTCAGACCAACCTCATTGAATTCTTTGACTGGGTGACTAGGGAGGTGGATCAGGGGAGAGCAGTGGACATGGCCTATCTGGACTTCAGCAAGGCCTTTGACACAGTGCCATATAGAAGATTATTACACAAACTGGGGAATATGGTACGGGCAGGACAATAGTGTGGTGGGTAGGTAACTGGCTGGGCGGCAGTACAAAAAGGGTGGTGGTAAATGGCTATCACTCTACAGAGGGAAGAGTGACCAGTGGGGTACCACAGGGATCAGTGTTGAGACCGGTCCTATTCAACATCTTCATCAGTGACATTGTGCAGGACCTAGAAGGCAGAATTTCCCTGTTCACTGATGACATAAAGCTCTGTAACAGAGTAGACACACCAGAGGGTGTAGACAGAATGAGAAGGGACCTGCAGAAACTTGAAGAATGGTCAGGAGTTTGGAAGTTGAAATTCAATGCAAAGAAGTGCAAGATAATGCATATAGGGCACAAAAACCCTGGCACAATATATCAGTTGGGGAGGTGAGGATATAGCATGCACCAAGTAGGAAAGGGATCTTGGGGTTATCATCTTTAAAGACCTCAAGGTAGGAAAACACTATGACAAGGCAGTAGGTAAAGCAAATAGGATGCTGGGATGCATAGGCAGGGGCATCACCAGCAGGAAAAGGGAGGTCATAATTCTACTATACAAGACACTAGTGAGGCCCCGCTTGGAGTACAGTGTACAGTTCTGGAGATCTTACATACGTAAGGACATAGACAGGGTAGAGAAGGTTCAGAGGAGGGCAACAAAGATGGTACATGGATTGCATCACAAGTCCTATGAGGACAGGTTAAAGGAACTGAATATGTACTCCCTGGAGGAGAGAAGGGAGAGGGGATATGATAGAGACATACAAGTATCTTACAGGGAGGAACAGAGTGCAGGAATACACTATTTTTAAGTGAAAAAGATGTTCCAGGACTAGAGGGCATGGGATGAAGTTGGAGGGAGGATGATTCAGAGGAAACGTGAGGAAGAATTTCTTCACAAAACGGGTGGTGGACAAGTGGAACACCCTGCCAGAGGAAGTGGTGGTGGCTGAAATAATCACGGGATTTAAGAATGCATGGGATAGACATAAGGGAATTCTGGAGGTCAGGGTTAAGGGGCAACAGACTTCTAGGAAAACATAAAGTAAACTTACAAGCTCAAATGGGTAGACTGGGTGGGCCATAGGCCCTTATCTGCTGACACTGTCTATGTATCTGTGTATCTATGTATCTATATATCTATATATCTATTCATTGCAAAAAACTTCTTCAATGCATCAGTTGGGGTTGAAGTGACAAAAGTAGGGAAATGAGGCATTAGGGCTGAGACCCTTACCCCCACCCTACCACCCCACCACCACCACCACCACCCTCCACAGACCAACAGGGCATGGGGTGTGCCTTGGGGTCATCGGGCCTAACTTTCACCCCATTTCATGTGCAAGAAAGCTGACATGGTAGAGTATAGGAGAATGGGGTGAGTGTTAGACCTGATGATCCCAAGGCACGTCCCCTGTCCTGTTGGTCTGCGGAGGGGGGTGGGATGGCAGGGTAAGGGGGGTGAGGGTCTCAACCCTAAAGCCTCATTTCCCTACATTTTTCATTTCAACACTAACTGATGCATTACGGAAGTTTTTTTGCAATGAATTTCCTCACTTTTTAAGAAAGTGTAATCGTACCCTTATATAGTTTTGGGAGAGCAGGGCCCAGAGTGGTATCAATGAGCTGTCATCTCCATATGGCCCTGTGCTCCCAGTATTGCATAAGGAATGGTCCAGCAGTCCCATTACTGCATAATGTTATCCATCCCACCCACCTACCTATAATTATAGAGAAGCAGTGCAAGCCTAGACACATTCCAAGTAACCCCTGTGCTGCAAATGGTGCAATATCTCAGTAACTGTAGCAACCTTGGAAAAAATTCCACTGCAGTTGTAATCATGGACAAGTAACCTGCATGCATGCTTAGAACACCTAAAGGTGTACAAAGCTGCGTTTATCAAAAAATCAGTATCTTGAAACGTTTTTGACATATAGGCACCAAAGGCGTTGTTCGCCAGTGTTCAAAAGTTCAAATTTCTCAACTTCAGAATGGCATAACTATGGAACCAATGCAAATGTGTACACTAAACCAGCATAAGTTACATCTGTGGGAGACCTCCTTTGTACCCTGCAAATTTCAAGACAAAAGTCCTAACCATTTCTTAGCAGTGAACTGGCAATGTTTCTAAAATCCTTGTTTGTGATCTGTCAAAATTCCTGTTTACAAGCCAAATCCTAGTTTGTGAGGTGTCCAATTCCCTGTTCATGAGCAATCCCTGTTCGTGAGATAGGGCCATCTGGTTGTCATCTCACGAACAGGGATTTTGACATCTGGTCATCCCCTTGTGAAAAAGGACTTTGACAGCTCACGATCAAGGATTTCTCATGAACAGGGATTTTGACAGCTCAAGAACAGGGATTTTGTCAGCTCAGAAACAAGAATTTTTTTACTTTATAATCCTTGTTTGTGAGCTGTCAAAATCCCTGTTCATGAGCCAAATCCCTGTTCATGAGGTGTCAAAATCCCTGTTCATGAGAAATCCTTGTTCGTGAGATTTGGCCATCTGATTGTCATCTCACAAACAAGGATTTTGACAGCTCATAAAAAAGGATTTCTCATGGACAAGGATTTTCACACCTCACGAACAGGGATTTTGACAGGGAAGAGGAAGAGGAAATTGTTTAACCAGGAAAGGCACACTAAGCTGAAGCTTATTTCTTGGTGCGACCTGGGAGCATGAGGAATTTAAGTGGCTTGCTCAGGGTCACACAGTATGCAAGTGGGAGCTGTGGGATTCAAACCCAGGTCTCCAAGTTTGCAGTTCAGTGCCCTAAACCCCAGTGCCATACTGCCTCCAAGGATTTTTTTATAATCCTTTTTCATGATCTGTCAAAATCGCCATTCACAAGCCAATCCCTGTACGTGAGATAGGGCCATCTGGTCGTCATCTGACGAATGGGTATTTTGACAGCTTATGAATGGGGATTGGCTTGTGAATGGGGATGTTGACACCTCATGAATGGGGATCATAAGCGAGTCATGAACAGGGATTTTCAAATTTAAAAACTGCCATTTTTTTGAGTAAACTAAATAGAACCAAGGGGTTTGTAGAGGGCATCGCCCTGGGCAAAATTCATATTTCAGTCTCTGCAGAAGACATCCCTGTGGCAAAGTACATTTGGTTTTGAAGAAAATTGAAAACAAGATGACAGCTCGCGAACAGGGTTTCCCATACGAACAGGGATCCCCATTTGTGAACTGTCAAAATCCTCATTCGTGACACCAAATCCTTGTTTGCAACTGTGCAGCTATCCAAAAGACTGAACTGAGCATGCTCAGAACGAAACATTTCAAAATTGAATAACATTGGAATGGATTAATATTTGTTCACCAAACCAACTCTGGCTTGTTCTTCAGAGCACGTTCTTTCTACCCTGAAGCATTCAGGCCAAACTTCCAAAGGGTGTGTGCACAGCATGATCAGTAAAAATCAGGAAAAATGGGTGAAAAGAGTGAAAAACACACTTTTTTAACTATACACTGCGCAAAAATAATCAAAATGAAACTTAGCACATCAAGATATCTACACCACGGGACCGCACATACCAACGTTTGTGCAAATCTGTTGAACAGTTGCAAAGTTATTAAGGTGCACAATTTGGGGTTTAACAATAAACTACCTAGTCATCCCTAATTATAGTGGTGATATATATATATATATATATATATATATATATATATATATATATATATAAATATATATACACATATCTTACTATGCTAAAATCCAAATACCTACAATGGTACTATACATTTAAGTGTATCTATTAGAGACATTGAGAGGAGACAGAGAGAAGTTGCATGCCTCAAAATGTATAGATTCTTGCAAAAATAATGTTTAAACTTAAAATGGTATTTTAAAGGACATCCTAATACAAAGTTTAATGAATACTACACAATTGGTCTATAATACCAGAGTAAACTCTCAGACATATTTTCCAAGTTACACAACAGGAATGTAATCTCAGAGCCAACTACAAATCCAGGTAATTAATTTCTACCTACATTGTAGAAATACTTTGAGTTCCAGCCTAATAATTTTTTGTATCAATATCACATTACAAAAGTGAACAAATGTATCTGAAACCATTACCATATAAATCTTAACTCAGTAGCTGGTAAACATGACTGACAGAAAATCTTTGTCCTAATTGATATCTAAGGATTTGGATTTCAAGAAGCTATTGTAATTTTCCTCTTTTGTTTTTCATATCATTAAGGCAATCAGAACAATTGAATGCAATGTTAAATTCAATTACTTTGAAAATTCATTGCCGTGTAAATTCCTAAGAACTTTGGAGCTTTCAAGGCCTTGCTTCTATTAAAACATAATCAGTTGTCTTGAATGGGTGACTGATAATTATTGATGGCTAATTTGAGCAGAGAGGAAATCATTATATTTAATTCCATAAACTAACACGAAACATGTTTACTTGGCCAATTCAAAAGCTGGCATGTGATGTTATATGTGAAATATCTGTACCTAGAAAAGTATATTTTTATTGGTTAAGGTGATAACACTAAAGTGTAAACCTATACAACTATGTAAAATATGTATTATTTAAACAAGAACAACACACATTTGGGCTAAAGCCTATTTTCAAATGCACTCCTGTAGCATTGCCTTTTAGGCCACAACCTCCTTCCTTTACCTGAACAAACAAGACAGACGACGTGCTGGGAGAAAATGTCCACATCTATGTGCTTATTAAACATCCAATTAAAATTCAAATTATTAATCAATGATTTATATCAGTATATCTATATCAATCAATCAATCTGGTATGTCATGTGCAGCAGGGTAGTCACAGTTAATCGAGTTTACCAAATATAAACCATTGAATACATATATGCCCTCCCTCCCCTTTAGAGGGGGCCAGCATAATAAGTACAACATCACGAGGCACTCTAGCCTCTGAAGCATGAGGTATGAATCTTAATGGGCCAGTCTCAAATGTGTCCTCCAAATCAGAGGGTGCCGCTGCCTGGTGACTGAAGTCTGGGAGTTATTCTTCACCTATGACTGGCACCACTCCGGTACCAGCCACCAAGCCCTCACCTCTGCCCTGACTTAGGCAAATCACCTGAAAAGGTGTGACAACCCTGTTAACCCCCCCCTCCTGTACAATAATGCATGACTACCATGTTGCCAGTCCTGTACTACTCTGCCGCTGTCACACCTACATGACTGTGACAACCTTGCCTGTCTAGCCACCTACTACTAACACCCCACCGAAGAAGGCAAAAAAACTGAAAACCTAGTGTGAAAAGAGGTAAAATTATTCCTGACCCCTAAGGCATTCCCCTATAGATCCACACCCCTGCTTTTTTGATGGGCAGGTTTGTGAGGATATCTGCCAAAAGACTAAGTTAAAAGAAGGCAGAGCCTTCAGTACACAAGCTCAAATTTAACAAAGCCCCTCCTTCCAGCAGGTAGCAACTCCTTTTCCCTGGAACCCTGCCTACCTGCCTAACCCTGCCACTATTGGGTGGAAGCTATCCCCTTGTCCTGTTTTCTGAGGTGTTTTCCAGGGATGTGACTGCAGGCAAACCCCATCTACTGTCACTCATTGCAGGCTCTACCATTCACACATTCCTATATACACATTAAAGGGGACAGGAAATTTGTCAGCAGTTAGTAATGTTCTTAGCAAAGGGACCTAGAAGTTATCATCTCTGATAACCTTAAGGTATCAAAGCAGTGTACAAAGGCAGCAGGGAGGACCAGTGGCATGCTGGGGTGCATAGGCAGGGGTATCACTAGCAGGAGGTGAGAGGTGGTGATGCCATTGTATAAAACATTGGTGAGGCCTCACCTGGAGTACTGCATGCAGTTTTGGAGACCACACCTGCACAAGGACATAGATAAGGTGCAGACTATCCAGAGAAGGGCAACAAAGATGGTACAGTGCTTACACCACAAAACATATGAGGAGAGACTAAGGGACCTCAATATGTACTCACTGGAGGAGAGGAGACAGCTGAGGGACATGATTGAAACTTTCAAGTACCTCAAGGGCATAAACAAGGTGCAGGTGGGGGACCTTTTCCAATATAAAAAAAGTACTAGAACAAGGGGGAATGATATGAAATTGGAAGGGGGTAGATTAAGAGGTAGTGTGAGGAAGTTTTTCTACACAGAAAGGGTAGTCGACACTTGGAATAGTCTGCCACAGGAAGTAGTGGGGGGCCAGCACAGTGGAGGGGTTTAAGCATGCTTGGGACAGGCACAAGGGAAGTCTGAGAGGAGAGGGAGAGATGAAAAGCCATTGATCACATAGGGTCAGTGGCCACATACAATGTATAGGGCCTAAGGGCAGACTGGATGGGCCTAGCGGTCCTTTTCTGCCAACAATTTCTATGTTTCTGTCTTTCATTTCTCCAAATTTAGAGTGCACTTCTGGATCTTTCAACCTTTTGGTTTTTAAATTTTTCATAACTTACCTCACCATATCATTATGTTCCAGGGCCATATGCTGGGATAATGGATGGATACTATTGTTTTAGTAGTCCCCATACTCCTTTCCCTGAAGAATACACACATACAGAGGTCTTCGAGAAATGGTCACAGTCATTTGTTTATTTACTGTTATTGTTGGCATGGCATGCCCAGCTGGGAGATCTTGGTAGATGCCTCAGGCCCAGACCCCCTCAAGTGAAGGGTCAGACCCCTTGTGTTGGCCAAAAAAATGATGTACCCCCTGAGTTGGTACCCAAACCCCAAGAGCGGAGAAGTCATGTGGTTGGGTGATGAGAGACCACCCATGTCTGGTGCCGACACACACAAAGGCAAGCCTGATGAGGTTGGACTGTGACCCCCCCAATGGGGGTCAGGTCTTGCAATCCAACATGCCTCATGCTAACTTGGGAAGACAAGCTCTTTGAAAGAAATTGACTCACCCTCCTTTTCCCCTGTATAATCAGTTTACAATACTCCCAACTGACCATGTTACATGACTGCAACAGTTTTAGGTTCATGCTACCCTGCTTTTTTCCCCATTGGAGGAGGCAAAAAACTCAGAAAAACTCTCTGAGGGAAAATAGGGAAAACTTACTCCCTGATCCCTAGTGTGGTCACCCCTATTGGGTCAACAGGTTCCCTATGCTATCCTGACCAGCCGTAACCCTGCTTTTATGAGGGTGGGATGGGTGGATGGCCTGAGGAGGGCAGCCAAAGTGAGTGAAAGCTGCTGGCTTCAGCTGTTTTTAACCCCTCACTCTTTGCCCCCTCTCATTGGCCCATGCCCTTTGGATGGCCCAGTGGTTCCTCCCCTGAGGGTGGTGCCAGTGCTTAGCCTCCACCTCTCGAGGTAGAACCATACCTGCCCACTTACAGGTTACCAGACAGGGGACATAGAAAAGGGGGTGTCTGCTGCAGTACTTTGGCAGACGTAGAATTGACTTAAATTACCTCAAAAATCATATTTATCAATTTCAAATCACATGTAACTTACATTCAATGCCAATTTAAACAGCTATACAGGTCACACTGGTGTGTCCTGAGACTTGCAGTCAAAGTTATGCAAGCCAATTTATTGAATACCTTGTTATGGGTTTCCAAATCTTTTTTACTGGCATATGCATATGAACAACTGCCATATTCCAGGATCAGTAATATTAGTGCACTCACAATTTTTAGGTTTGCTTCCCTGTTAGTAACCTTGGTGAGTGTCCCATAGCCCCCCATCTTTTTTCTATTTTTCATCTTGCATTCTGTACATGGCTGGAAAAGGTCAAGCCACCATCAAAAGTGACTCCAAATTATTTATAGTGTGTGACCTAATTTGTTTGTTTACCCTCAAGGTCCTTTATCGTTAGTTCACTTGATTCCTTTTTAAGTGCCACACTGTGTTTTTTATACTCTCAGACAGCTGTGACCTGGTGAACCTCTCATGGGCTGCACAAAAATCAGCTTCCAACTTTAACTGCAAGTCCTATCTAGTTCCACCAGATGGCACCAAGTATGTGTCAACAGTGTACCTCCTGTCCCATAAGCTGGACAGGCCCTTTGGGGGGTTGTTAGTATATATCAAGAACAGCAGAGGACCCAGGATGGAGCCTTGATGAACTCTCCTAAATAGGTTTCTGTTACCTGATAAACAGTCCTGGACCTGGACCCTCTGCTTCCTACCAGTTAAACAGGACCTGGATCAGTTCATGAGATCAGGATGCATGACGGTGCCCTCCAGCTGGCCTAGCAGAATAGAGTGCTCCACCAGCTCAAAAGCTTTCCCCAAGTCTGTGAATACTGCTCCAGTGACCTTTTTGTGACCTAAATTTGTTACCACTAAATTGCAGAATTCCAATGAAGCAGTACCTGTGGAGTAATATAACCTGAAGCCATCTGGTATGGTGTGATGAGACTATTCCCTTCTAGGTATTCATACAGTTGCCCATGCATCAGTCTTCCCAAGAGTTTCAAGAGGGTGGACAGCAGCAACATTAGGCAATAATTAGAGTTTGACTGTTTACTCCTTTTGGTAGGGGTATGACTTTATTAGTTTCAGAACTTGAAGGGATGACCACCTGGCAAAGGCTCCAGTTGAAGATGTATGTGACCACAGGGGCTATCTCCCAGGCATTGACATTTAGGAACATAGCCTCCAGGTCATCTATTCCACAAACCTTCCCTACTTTCAATTTTCTCAAAGCTCTGTAAACATCTTTTATCATTACTGCCTTGAACCAAAACCTTACCCAAATGTTTAGTCCCTCTTCACTGCTGTTCACCCTTCCATACTTTCTTTGTGGATCATGGATGCTTCCTGTACCTGTCCTATTAGTTTTCTTTAACAAGACCTCAAGGGAACTTTATTCATAAACTCTACATCTGGGAGCTCTGTGAAATATTAATTCAGTTTGTCTACTAGTAAGACTTAAATGATTTAAGGAGTGGTCCAGAGATTAGAGGATTTTTAAAAGGATTAATCCAAGAGGTATCCATCATTGTTTACAGAAGAGAAATGCATCCAATCTATCAGACAGTTTATTAGATGGCAAACTAGCATCTAAAGTTCAAATCCCAAAAAAGATGCAAGTGCATCCGAACTGGAGGAAAATCACAACTGGGTCAATTTTATCACCACAAATCATGACTATTTGTTATACACAGACACAACTTCTGAAAATACCATAGCAGCACAGTTGCTTAGGTAATATTGGGTGGATGCATACACAAGTGCAGCATGCATATCTTCTGCATCCAGTTCTTTGAAAATCCCCCAAATGTCTCAATGTTTGCAGACACCAGATGTGCAAAGATTTTGCTCAGCACAGGGAGAAGGGATATACCTGAAGGATGGTTTTACCTGGCTCTAATTTGTTGCCACCTTTTTTAAGGGGTACAATCACAGCTTGTTTTCTATTAAGAGGGGATCTTACCTTCTAGCAAGGAGCAGTTAAAGATATGGGTGACGTGTTTTACAATGGCAAGATTCCTAGTTAAATTAAATAGAGAAGTCAGTTGAGACCCAGGGGAAAATGATCTTTCTTGATATTCATGTGCTAAGTGTACACATGATGGTTGCAGATGTTAAGAAAATTCTGCTGGCATTTTCTATAGATAGTTCTGCATCCCAGAAGTGAGTCACTGAACTCTAATCTGCAGAGTGGAAATTAATGAGGGCTGCCTGCAGGTAAAAACTGTGGAACAACCAAATTGAAATTTTGCTGGAGGGAAGCTTTTAGAGATGTTCATACAGCAGGTAAAAGAATGGTTATTAAAAAAAAAAAATGAGAAAAGCACCAGTTACCAAGATTTTACAGCTCACGCTGCAGTAAGCAATGCACACACAATTTGGGGCATGCATACAGTGGACATTGTATGTCAACCCTTGCATTGGGATTTATCTCAATAAATGTTGCCTTTCTGCATTTGCAGTTACGGCTTGAATTGTGCATGCTTCCTAGTGTGTGCACTGCTTACTGGTAGCACCATTCACTGGCACCGTGAGCACCAGCCATTTGCTGGTATTACCACAATTTTACAGAGATGGAAAGTGAAACTCTAGAAAATTAGTAAGTGGTTTGTGGAGTGGGGTCTGTGGTGAGAGAGATCAATTGAGTTAAACTAGACTGAGCTAGATTTATGACTCTAACTTTGATTGCAGAGTTTTAGACCCAGGGGCAAGCCAGCTGATGTTGAGGGCAACCAAAATAACGAATACCCATCTGACTGAGCCAGTTTTGTGCAGGAAATTTTCAAATACTAAACATAGAAACATAGAACATAGAAACATAGACTTTGACGGCAGATAAGGACCACTTGGCCCACCCAGTCTGCCCATTTCCCTACCTACTGGATAAGCTGCAGATTCTAGTTAACCAACAGCCTACTTCCTGCCACCCCCCACTGCAATTGCCTTGTGTCTGTCCCATGCATGTTTGAATTCCCCCACTGTTTTAGCCCAACAACCTCCCCAGGAAGGCAGTTCCACGCATTCACCACTCTCTCCGTGAAAATAAATTTCCTCACATTACCCCTGAGCTGTCCCCCCTCTATCTTTAAATTGTGTCCTCTTGTTCTTACACATCTCTTTTTCTGAAAGATGCTACTGTCCTGGACTTTGTTGATTCCCTTGAGGTACTTGAATGTTTCTATCATGTTCCTCCTGTCCCTCCTTTCATCAAGGGTATACATATCAAGCTCTCTCAGTCTCTCTTCATATGGTTTCTGATGCAGACCCTGCACCATTTTAGTTGCCCTCCTCTTGACTGCTTCCATCCATCCTGTCTATGTCCTTGCATAGATGAGGTCTCCAAAACTGCACACAGTACTCCAGATGGGGTCTCACCAACTGTCTGTACAGAGAGATAACCACTTCCCTTTTTCTTCTTGTGATGCCCCTTCCTATGCATCCCAGTATCCCCCTGGCTCTCCTTACTGACTTCTCACATTGCTTACCAACCTTTAGATCATCTGATATGACTACTCCCAAATCCCGTTCCATTGTTGTTCTTGTTAGTACCTCCCCTGCTATTGTGTACTCTTCTCCTGGGTTTTTGTTTCCCATGTGCATTACTTTGCACTTCTTTGTATTGAATCTAAGTTGCCATATGTCTGACCATTCCTCCAACCTTGCCAAGTCCCTTCTCATCCTTTCTACCCCCCCCTTGTGTATCAACTCTTACAGATCTTTGTATCATCTGCAAAGAGGCATACCTTTCCCTCCAGACCCTCTGCAATGTCACCTATAAAGATGTTAAAGAGTACTTACTGTAGTTGCTGTGCTCAAGGGTTTTCATGGCATGCAGTATACCCTGGCAACAATGATCGGAATAGAGTGAGGGAAAGTAAATTCCCCAAAAGAGTAGTTTGTGTGAGTTTTACAGATTGCTGGTGGAGGGGAGAAAAATCAGGAAGATTAGGTTATATAGGAGGACACCTCTATCATGCTTGTTCCTATTGTGTGTATAGGTGTGGTACCCTGGGATGGTGATATTCTCATTTAATGTCCTAGCAGATAGGCTTGTTTCAGTCAAGAAAGACTATAGCATTTGGTTTGGAGTGTATGGCCCAGAACTGTTGAATTAGCAGTTAATTGGTATATACTTTGTGCAGCATCAAGTACTAGGGCAGCACAGCAGTTGTACATAGACAAGTCACAGAACAGTAAACAATTTTACAAAATGTAGAATCTCAGGTAGTAACAGGCCTGTAGGTTAACAGTCCATGATTACTGTATGTTCAAATTATATTTGCCAAGATTTTAAAGAGATTAACAATGAAAGAACCTAGAATGGTATAGTATAACATTCGGATTTATGGTAAGAAATAATAAGACAAAGGCTAGTAGAGCAGTGTGAGTTCATCTATAATATTGGATGACTCTGGCTAAAAAGACTAGCTAAAACAGTTCATTAGAACAACAATCAAATGGTACAAACTTGAATACCTACACAGTGTAAACCTGCTTGAAAATACAGCTACAAACCAGCAGATTGTCCTGGCACCCCCTGGCTGTGTCATTCATGCTGGGTCTTCTTATACTGGGGATGCTTGTAAGGGAGGGGTGTTTGTGATGGCCTGGCTCTGCCTCTCAGTACCCAATTGGTGCATAGCAGTTTCAATGTTTGTTTCCTTATTAGAAGTGGCAGGAAGAAAACTGTCCCTGATTTATCAGTGCAGCATCTCCAGCTGCTGGAGAGAAGTAAGTGGGGAAATATTATCTTCAGCTGTAGTGGACAGCAACACTTTGTTGCACTACTTGTGGCACTGACAAGATAATGCACAGAAGCCTGGCATGCATCGCATGTAAACTGGTCTGGCCCAACCTCCTGGCACCCAGTTAGTGCACTGTAATCATTTTAGTAGCATTCTGATTGGAGGAGGCATGTGCTGAAATGTTCCTGAGTGGCTTTAGTAGTTGCATGACTGAATCTGCAAAGCTACAAGTTCTTTGCTGGCCTGTGCCCCGGGTAAGATCTGTGCAGATGCTGCAGTTACTAGGGAAGATGAGCATAGAAACACAAAAAAATAGAGAAGAAAAAAATCAAAGCAGGCCATCCAACCTAGCCTTCCCTGCATGATGGACTGAGCCCTAATCAGAACTATATTTTCCTCTGTTCCTCCATTGTACCATGATGCAATTTTCCCATGTACCGTGTCTCATTGCCTCTTAAATCTTCCCACTGCCTCAGTACATACATCTTCATTTTCAAGTTTTTCCATTCTGTCAAAACTCTTTTGGTACTTTCTGGTATCTTTTATGACCCTTCCTACCAGTCATTTTCATGGCATTACCTCTGGTGGTAGACAAGTCACTGATGTCTACTGTATTGATTATGTGGAAGAACTTAAACATCTCAGTAATGTCCCCTCATGTCCTTCTATCCTCCAGAGTATATATGTTGAGATACTCCAGGAGCTGCTACTAAATCCTTCCCTGTTGCCACTGGATCATATTGCAACCCCCCTCTGAACCGCCTCCAGTCTGTCCCTATCTTTCTTTAGATGAGGTTTGCAAAATTGCACCCAGTAATCCAAAGTAGATCAGACAAGTTTTGTGTACAGGGGCATTATCACCTCACTCCATGTTAGTGAGCCCCCTACCAATGCATCCCAACATGCTTTACTGCCCCAGTGCTGTTGACCACCACATCCCACATTCTGTATTAGTATTTCTGGTTCATGGTCTTCTTTTTTTTCTCCTTTCTGATTGGATGGCCCCCATCTATCCTCACCCGCTCTGTCCCATCTCTGGAACTTAATCTTATCTACCTGTTACACTGCTCCATAGATTGCCCCTGCAGTGAAGCTCTCCAAGGTACCCTAAGCCTTGGAGAGAGTTTAGTTCAAATGTGTTCAGCAGGAAAGCCCAGTGAGTGGTGCACAGCCTGTGGGAGGATGTTGCTTCATACTTCTTTTGCCAGCAGTCTTTTCCAGTGTTCTGTCACCATCCACTGGGCACTTCAAAGGGCATGGGCTTCAGTGATGTAAGCACACAGGGGTGCTCATGTTGCAGTCAGGAAGCACCATCCCACCCTTCAGGGCTGTGCTTACATCACCACCTGTGGTCACTCAGGTGGCAGTAGTGCAGCAGAGTGCACATCCCTCCCTACCCAGAGGAGAAGAGCATCCTCTAGGATGGGAGAACATCCTCTAGGACACTCACACCTCCTCCTCCTCCTGGCCAGTCGTCGGCAACCCAAGATTACTTCCAATCCCGGGTCATCGGCATTGTGAGCAGTAGCACTATTGCTGCCTGACAGGCTGGCTCAAGGTCATTTTGTTTACAGCCTTGCACTTCTTTGCATTAATTTTAAACACACTATAGACCAACCCTCCAACTTCTCCAGATCCCATTCCATGGCTCTTACCCACTCCCTGTAGTTTTCTCTACCACAGATCTTGGAGTCATCTATGAAGAGGCATATTTTCCGTTGGACTCCTTCCCCTATGTCACACATGAACATATTTAAGAGATCCAATTCTAAGACCGTTCCCCGGAGCACCCCACTTGTGACTTCACTGATCGCTGATGCTTCTTCGTTTAGTACTGCACTTTGAGTCATCCCACTAAGCCAGTTCTTTCCGCACCTAGTTATTTTTCCCAATCCTCAAATCACCCAGTTTCTTCATCACCCCTCCATGAGGGACTGAGTCAAAAGCTTTACTAAAACCCAGGTATATTATGCATATAGCCCAAATCTTGTCCATTGGTTGCTCTTGCCACTCAATGGACAAAGTCAATATGTTTATTTGGAATGACCACTGTCTAGTAAAACTGTGTTGTCTATGGTCCTGCAGCCCACTGGCTTCCAGAAAACCTACAGTTCTCTCTTTTATATTGTATTCTAAGATATTCTCCACTATAGACATGAGTCTTACTGGTCTAGCATTTTTTTAAAGATGCTATGACAATATATTTCACTGAAGTTTAGACTAGAGAATGAAATGAAAATGAGAGGTAAATGCATCTTGCACAGTACTTATGCAGTATTTACTGCATAGGCTGTTGGTTAACTAGGATCTGCGGCCTATCCTGTAGGTAGGGAAATGGGCAGACTAGATGGGCCTAGCGGTCCTTATCTGCCGTCAAAGTCTATGTTTCTATGTTTCTATGTTTCTAAGTAGATATTGCACAGTAGTAAATTAATATGCACTGCCATTCTGAACTGCTTGCACATTTTTATCTGCAAGTGGAAATAGTAACAGCATTTTGTTGATAAACCATAGCAAATGTCTACTTAAGGGTATGCCATCATGAAATCCTGCTTCAGATGTCATATTGAAGGACTGGAAGCAGTGATTTCCTAAACCCCTTCTTTACCCACACCCACTTTCTGAAATATATATCTTGAGTGTACTTTATATGTGGATCTAGGTTGGTAGTGACTAATCCCAATATAATAACTAACTAATATGATTATATTACATACAGTGAGACACTTACACTTGTTCTATGTAAATGCTTAATAAACTGGGCCCTAAAAGTATGAAAGCAATGTTCATACTGTTTCCTTTTACTATGTACCAAATGACTATAAAATCATGAAGAGAATCACAGAAATGGCACGTTATAGATGTTCCTGCCTGTAAAGAGACTTTTCTGTTTCTGTAATAAAGATGCCACATCACAACTAATCTTGCCCACTGCCCATAAAGAACCTTCCAGCTAAGAGAGCTGAGTGCTTTAGCAACCATTATCACTTTTATCTATCACCAGAGGGTTTATTGCTCGCTACCCACATATCATGATTTATCGCTGGCTTGTAAGGCAGCCTCTAGTCTACACTGAGAGAGAACACTGCTTTGTTCAGGTTCATTAGAAGCAGAATGGTATTACCATGATAATACGAACAACTGCAGGCATTTCTTTCTGTGAACACTTATAACAATGATAACTGTATTTTTATCTTTAAATGTATATTTATTATTAATAGCAGTGAAAATGTGTCTGAACAAAAGGGAGGGTTGAGAGAGAGAAAGAGTGAGAGAGTGAACGGGAGATGGAAACATTTACTTCAAAGCCACTTTCTTTCATCAGTCTGCTGTTTGGCATAGGCTGATGAAAAGAAAATTATGAAATAATGGCTGGAAATAGAGCATTCTGATTGGTTGTCAGAATTTTAACAGAGTAATGTTAATGGCTAGAAACCCCTATGTACAATATCATACTAAGAACAATAGCTCTAAAAACATTCATTTAAAAAAATCTAAAAACAATAACACATTTAGAATAATAGTTCTAAAAACATTCATATTAAAAAAATTAAAATGGTTGGACCAGCAGTTGGGTTTTCTTTGTTAATCTACTCTTTGAACATCAGGTACTTAGCTTCACCTTATACCTTAAAAGTCCCCTAGGGTTAGATTAATGGGTTACACATTATTTTAAGTGTCTGTTTCAATGTAACTAATTAGTTACATGCAACATGGTAATTGTAACTGTAGTTACATATTTGTTGAATGCAACTACATTGCAATTGCTATGCAGTTACAGTGTTATTACACTGTAACTACAGTGTAGTTAACGGACACTTAAAGTGTAACAATTAATGAATAATAAACCTTTGACCATACCTTAATGCTATGAGTCTACTAAAATGGGTGGCATCTTATTTATAAACTTAAATGGGACAGGAAACATCACTTTACCCCTTTTCCATTAAAAGTACTTAGTCAGGCGTGTCCCCACTAGCTGTTTCACGATCTAAAATAATTTTTATAACTCACAGTTTGTTTATATTCAGCTGTTTTATGACATTCTGTTCACCTCATCTGTCCCGTCCCCATTTTGGTTGCTGGGCGGTCACACTGCACATATATGGGGAAGTTGCAGTTTCTGACATCAGTAACTGAAACTCCCTGAATGGTGTGACCGATGTGTTGTGGTGTGCTGTGCACTGAATAGCGCAGAAGATAGCCAGCAATGTAAAATCTTCCCACTTCTGCTATGAATGTCCACTGTATTCTTTAGCATGTCAAAATGTTTATCACTGAAGTGGTGCCCTTTTGCAACAAGCACAGTCTATTGGCCTTGTAATATTGTTTGTTGCACATAACATTCTAAATAAACATATTTAACCAGAATTGTTTGGTCTCATTCTTTTGTGTCATTGTGTTATTGCTTCAAGCGTCAGTACTTTATTTTTACAGCTAGTGTTTTTTGTTACATTATTGAAAAAAATGATTTTATTGTGTGGCCTCTCAATTAACCAATTCATCCAAGAGTGGAACATAATTTTTTAATATTCCTAATTCAAAGAAGCCTCAGGCCACCTGAATTTGAGAGTGCAGATGTCAGCTGTTCTGGGACCCTGGTGAGCTTGGTGTGGTCTGTGAGGATCATTTTGAATCCACTGATTGCACTATGCTATGTGATATTGCCAGGCAGTGTGGGTATAAGAGACAGGACCTGAAGAAAGGAATGATTCCATGACGGATTGAAGTTCTGTCATCTCATGTGCCCATGAACAAATGCTGAACCACATTTTTAACAGGAGAATGAATTAATGAGGTATAGTATGTTCTAATATTTCTACCTTATGAGCATCAGAATTTACATTTAATTTCCTGCCCCCACCACTGATGAAGTACTTAGCACTTTCCCTTTTTTGGCATATACCCTTTTCATCTGTTTAGTCATGCTATTGGCTCACTGACCACATCCCTGCTATCCAAGACTGGTTACAGCCACCCTAGAGCACATGCTTAATTTCCACTTGTACTACCACCCATGTCATGGCCAGGAGAGTCATTGCCCCTCCCTGCATTTGGGTTCACAAACCCATTCTCTGTTTATGGAGGCCATGACTGCTGGTGCAGGGGACATGACCTGTATGGTTGGAAAAAACACCAGCACTATGTGCATTGTGCAGCATGGTGAAGCATCCACAACTGTATAGGCATGGGGCAGGGGTATATAGTGTGCACCATGGCATGACAGCCCCCACTGTGGGTACAGGAACAGGTGGCAGCTTGCTACAGCAGCAGGGGCTGTGTGGGTGTTGGACAGAGTTCAGCACTGTACTGCATCAACAACTGTTTGGCCAGGGAACAGGGGTCTGCCATGTTGCAGCAGCCATGATTGCTTGTACATGGAACAGGTTCAGCTGGTTGCAGCGGTCCATAATGTATGTCTGAGGACCACTGTCATCAAGATGTAGCAGCCTGAACTGTGGGTCATGAGAAAAGTGCCAGCAGGATGTAGTAGGCTTGAAAGTTGGCCAAAGGACATGGGGCACCATGGTGCAGCTGACTGTACAGTTTGGCAATGAACAGGTGTCAACAGTGTACGAGTGCTATGAATGTGGGGCAGATGACATGGCCCATCAGGATGCAGCAGCATCAAATGTTGTTGTGCCAAGTTCATCAGCCTCTACTGTGGGACAGGGAACTGGGGTCACCAGAATGTAGCACCCTCTAACATGAATGAGTGGACAGGTGGTATCAGGGTACTGCACCCCTGACTGAGGGGCATGAGGCAGTGGGAAAAGTGTGCTCCTGGCATGATGGTGTAGCAGGGGACAGGGGAAGCAGCCTCTACTATGGGTTAGTGGGTGGGTTGCAACAGGGTGCTGCAGGCCAGACTGTGAGTCTTTCACTGGAGACAACAGTGTGCATCTGTCATGAATATGGATCATGGGACAGGGAGCATCAGTGGGCATCACTCTTGAGTGTGGTTCAGGGACAAATGGCATCTGTATAGAGAATGGCTGAATGTGTTGCCGGGTGCAGGTGGATGCAGATGCAGCAACCCTGGCTATGTGGGTGGTTAACAGATGGAAACCAGGTGTAGTAGCCTCTGTTGTTGCTTAAGGGACAGTGGTCAGTAGAGTGTGGCAGCCTTGTCTGTGAAACTGGAGTCAGCATGATGTAGATGCCCTGATGTAGTGGAGGGGACAGGGGGCAGCAGGGGGCAGCACACTGTACTGTAATTTAGGGAACAAGTTACAGGAGGGTGTGGCAGCTATGACTGTGGGGCACTGGACTTGTGGCAAAAATGTTCACTTCTCATGAATGTAGTATTATGAACAGGGGCAGGAGTGGGTATCAGGGAAAAGGAAAGGGGAAATTGTTTAACCAGGAAAGGCACACTAAGCCAAAACTTGTTTCCAGGTGTGACCTGGGAGCACAAGGAAGTTAAGTGACTTGCTCAGGGTCACACAGCATGCAAGTGGAGGCTGTGGGATTCAAACACAGGTCACCAGATTTGCAGCTCAGAGCTCTAAACCTCTGTGCTATACTGCTGCCTGTATCAACCTGTACTATAATTCAGGGGACAAGTGGCATCAGTCTGCTACATCCCTGAATGTGTTGCTAGGTAAAGGGGGACACAGTTGCAGCAACCCTGGCTGTGTGGGCAATTAACAGAGGGAATAACATTTAGAAGCCTTTGCTGTTGGTCAAGGGGTGGAATGGGGTCAGCATCATGCAGATGCCTCGATTATGGGCCATGGGATAGGAGGCAGCATGCTGTTGCAGCCTCTAGTGTGGGCCAGGGGATAGGAAGCAGCACGGTGCTGGAGCCTCTAGTGTGGACCAGGGGATAGGAGGCAGTGTGGTGCTACAGCTACTAGTGTGGGCCAGGGCATAGGAGGCAGCATGGTGTTGTAGCCTCTAGTGTGGGCCAGGTAACATGGGGCTGCATGGTGCAACATTCATGACTATTAGGCAGTGGGGCATGGGTCATCACTGCCAAGCTGGCATGAATGTGTGATGGGAAAAGGGTATAGCAAAGTGCAGCTGCCATGACTGTGTGCCATGACACAGGGCGCCACAGGGTGCAATACCACTGACTGTGATGCATGACACAGGGGGAAGCAAAATACAGCATCCTTTAATATTGGACATGTCACAAAATGTAATGTTGACCCATAAAATTCATTAGTATTTCATTTGTTACTCAATTAATTTATATGAATACCGCATTTCATTGATTAGAAGCTGTGGCATCTATTGCACTTCATGATTTTCAGCTGCAGAGAGGACTTGAAGCCATAATACGACTTGAAGCCATAATAGTTCATAGCTAAAGCAAAAAACAAACAAACAAAAAAAAAACAGCATGACAGCATTTAAGCATGACCGTATAGCTCTCCCTGTGTGTTTTTTTTACAAACAACTCCAACTTGTTTAACTTTATGGTCCCAGTAGCTTTATGAGACTTAGCTTGAGGAGAGTAAATAAAGAGCGTGTCAACATGTTAGCATGACCTCATGACCATGTGGCTCTCCTGATCAAATTGGTAGCAACATATGTTTCTTGTTATTTTAATCTTGCCTACCAGTTTGAATTTTTAGTTATTTTTTTTTAGTTACTAGTATTTATGGTGCAGTTCACATATGATGCAGTTCACATACTAAACAACAAGACAGTGTGTGCTCGCCCTGTGCTCAGCTCAAATGAAAAGTGAAAAAATATGGTATATGATGTGGTTTATTGGGTGACTGCTGTGAGGTGTGGGAACATTAAGAATCATATTGAAACTTACTGATACTGCCCATGACTAGAGGACACCTTGAGTAGAAACTGCTGCTTATAAACAAGAGCAGCTCCTACTGCACTTTTTGTTTTTCAATCACAGCTTCTATTCGAGGGTGGCTTATAATTAAGAGCAGCTAATAATTGATTAAATACAGTATGACTGTCATATACAACTTTCGTATTTTAATTTCAAGATACTGGAGTCAGCATCCTCTATCATAAATGTTTGTATATGAAGATGATGTAGCATCCACTTCCATGTTTTCAGAATCCATACAATGCAAAATCAAGGAATCAAATATTAATGTTGACCTCAGTGCTGTTTACATTGTGGAAGACTCTTTAATTGGTATGGAATGTGAGCTGGACATGAACACCAACATTGTGTCCATTGTGCAGCATGGTGACATGAGCATCAATTAGACTGAGTAGACAGTGTCTGTCTCATGTAATTTATCTGGTGATGTTGATGCCACAAGTCTGACATGCACCATCTCCACACAAGTTCATATTGAGGTACGTATTGTGTTGTCATGGAAAGATATATAAGTTACTGATGTTAGACATTTTTAATTTCAAAATTGCAATATAATTGAACATTGTTTGACATAACCTTTTTTAAAAAATCAAAACCGGTCCACTATCAGTTGCTTTGCAGTGCACACCTTTTCAACATTCCTGCTCACAATGCTTTTATTTCAGCACTGTGACGGTAATGTACATTATGAAAACTGATGAAATTATGTTGGCTACAGATTGTCCAATATGTGTCTTCTGAAGGACTGTTATCCATGCACAACCACCCAGCTGACAGTAGCTCAAACTGAATATATGTGTAAAAAATACTGTATATCCTTTTGTGTTGTAATGAATAATTTTGTAATAGCAATAAGGCAGTTCATGGGGTGAGATATGGCGGGCTAACTGTCCTTCTTGTGTGGTGTAAGCACTCAGCTTCACCTCATGCCTCAACTCGCCTAAGATGGGCCATTATCCCACACTACCAAATGCACTGGCATTTCTTATTGCCTAATTATGTAAGTCTTTGTTTTTGATAACATATCAATAAGGTGCCATAAGTTTGATACCAAGGTATTTCACTTTATCTCTAATTATGCAATTTTATAACACTTTTGACCATGTTACGCATATTATAATTGTACTTACACACTCATGTTGTGTGTCAATGCTGTTACAACCTCACTTACTGGAAGTTCTAAAGCCCTTGGCTGCAACTGTGGCATCACAACCCACACAGGTGTTTAGTTACTACAGTATCGACGCACACCATACCAAGGATTTTTCCTTCCATTTTGCATTTCATTACTTTGATAGAATTATGGCACCAGTCTTATCCATTTGCTATTTTTTAATTTGTTTGGTGTGCTATTAAACAGGCTAGTGTCAGATCAACACAGACTAGTCAGAATACCTTGAGTAAGGCAACACAAGTGTGACCCAAAATGTGCTCTGTTGGAATGCAATGTGATGTTGTTATGATTGATGTGTCTACACAATATGAAAATCCAGTACCATCAGGGGTTTGTTCAGTTGCTGAAGAGGAAATATCTGATGCTGAATCAAAGGACGGTGAAAAAAACCCTAATGATGACCCAAATTGGACCTTATCTGATTCAGATATTGATGATGACAGCTTATGTGATCCTTCTGAGCAGACAGGCAGGTAATGAAATAGCAGTGTGTCTTTGTTTTCCCATGTTCCACAGCAGAACAGATAGTACATTATTTTTCACTTGTTTCTATGTTCAGCTGTAACACTCTTGAGTCTGAAATATCATCAAGATGCCGGGATTGGCTCCACAGCCAGGCTCCCTCCAATCAGAGCACTCTAGCACTCGAGTACAAGACCCGTGATCCCCTGCAGCGGCAGACCCCACTTGATGGGGGTTAGTGAGTTCCCCACCTGGCCCTGGTGTCAGCATGAGCATTCAGCACATTTCTTTTTTCTTCTCCTTCTCTAAGTTTTCTGCCACGGTGTGTAGCCAAAGCAATCTGTCCTTTCCTGTCTCTCAGACTCCAGGGGGTGGAGAATCTGAAAGCCCATGTTTACCACAACAGTCTGTTTCTTGCTGTATCTCAGGAGCAGACAATAGGCACCCTGCTCCAATAGGCACCTGTCCATCCTTCTGCTTTCATAGTCTCTCAAACTTTAACACAGCCACATTCTCGCTCTGGCTCACATATATTTGAACTGTGTTTGGTAACCCTACTACTGCACTGATTTTTAGTGAACTTCACATTTTTGATATCATTGCAAGAACATAACTATATCACTGCCAATCCAAGTTTCCTGCATTAAAATATATAATATTTTTATGTATTCTATGCAAAAATCGATCATCTGTCCTATGGCCCATGCCTGCAATATTGCAGCTTTTCAGATTTATACCATTCTGGTGAGGTGGCTTGATGACCCTAACAGTTATCCAATCAGAAATTGTTTCTGAGGCATTGGTATGTTTGTTTGTTTGTTTATTTATTTATTTAAGAGTTTCACTAGGCAGGCATGCTGAGCAGAGTACTGCTCAATTCCAGATGCGACCTGGGGGAGGGGGGAGAGGATGAAAAACATATAAAAGCAGATAGCACACAGTACCAATGAAGCATATCAAATAGGTTACATCTTGATCAATGATAAACATGTATGAGGAAGCAAACTAATACAATAGAGTATGAGGGCAGGCTAGCTAACAAGCAGGTCTAACTACACAAGTCAGCAACTCAGCAATGCCGTAAGAGAGCCTACTTAATACATATATTGTCGCTCCCTTTTACTACAGGGAGGAAAATCAGTAGTAGTGTGGTGAGGTAGGCCTACGTGAACCAGGGAAATGCTTTAAGGCCTGGGAGAGCAGTTAGGGGGACAGAAGCGAGATGCAGAGCATTAGGAGTCTCGGTGGGGACTGTCGGCAGGAGCAGGTGGGCGGGAAATGCACTTTGAGTTACAGGTTGCGCTGCTGTGAGTTGTCTGTGTGCCTGATGGCCACAGGTAGGGAGTTCCAGAGTTTAGGCATGCGATACTTGAAGGTGGCCTGCCCTTTGGCAGTAGCCATGTATGGGACATAGAGGAGCTGGGAGTCAGTTTTTCTGAGGGAGTACACTGTGGGTGGATGAGCTTGGAGTGTAGACCCAAGGTAGGGGGGAGTGTCTGGGACCAGAATTTAGCAGTAAGTCTTGCACCGTGGAGTTGTCTCTGATCCTGTAGAGATGGTAGGTTAAGGGACTTGTAGAGTTCACAGTGGTGCATGGGGGGGCAATCTAAGGCAAAATGGCAAAAGGAGTGGAAGAGGGGGTCGAGTTTGGTATGTAGAGATGTTGTGAAGTTTTAATCTTATTTATTTATTGCAATGTTTCACCATGAGGGCACACTGAACAACAATTTGCTCATCTCACGGTACCACCTGAGGGAAGGAGGTTACATAGGGTTGTGAAGGATGATCAGTTACAAAAGTATGTGGGTAATACAAACAATACAACATTGCCAATGCCAAACAGCTGTACTCAGCATGGCAACATGGCTGGTGGGGTAGCTTTTGACTTGGAGGAATTCACTGATGCTGCTTGAATAAAAGCAGTGATTTGGGATGTTTTCTGAACAGGGGTTGATGTGCTTTGGTGCTTATGGGTGCTCATACTCAACCCACCACTGCTACTATGGCCATTACTAGGCAATCCCACAGACCCCTCCTCAACTCTGTAGTAGTCAACCCTTCCTTCACCAGGACTGTTTCCCTGCCACTTTGAGAAGCCTCAGCAAATGAAGCTGATAAGGCAGACAACCCCTCCCCCCCCGTACTGCTAAGTCCAGTGTAACAGGTGCTTGACTTGAGGTTTATGTGTTGGTCACTAGTGCCTAGATAGCTTCCTTTTTATCCATGACTAATTCATGCTTGACAGAGCCAGCAGATAGCAACTGTTTTGTCAGGTGAGACAAGTATGTAAAAATCCCAAATTAGGTATTTTGCACCCCACAATTTTACATGGTGATAGGACTGGGAGATGGGATGGGAGGGGGCACTGGGTGTTTATTGTGATGATTTCTGCATTGCAACAGTGAGTGATTCACAAGGTATAATAGATTCAACAGTGGTAGCCGGAACAACAGTTGAAATACTGGGGGGCTTTGATAATTCTGTAATATAATCATGATATGCAGAGTACCACAGGTTCAGCAGCATCACCCTTGCCTTTTTCTTTTCAGGTTCCCATGGGAGTCAAAATCTTCATCTCCAACAATGCTGATAATCTCCTTCTCCTGAGCTCTGTCCTCCTCATCTTCCCTTTCTCTATACTCTTTCCTTCTGATCATCCTTGATGAGAGAACCATTTTTTAATTAAGTCTTTTCTGACTGTGCAATGGTCAAATTTCCCTCCTCAGACTGTGAGACATGGTTAGGCTCAAGACTTTCATTTGGGAAAGAGAATCTATCACCCAGATGAGGCTCAGCACCAGCTCCATCAGCAGTAATGGGGACACCAACAACCACCTCCTCTTCCTCCTCCTCCTCCACCACTGTTTCTGAGCAAAGACATTTTGTTACCTCTTGCACTGATCCTCTTGTCATTGTCTCCCCATGCATCCATCAGCATGGATGCCACAGATGTGACAGAGAATAATTTAGCAACAGTAAGGACACCAGCACTTCCAACAACTACTTCGCTACTACTACTGGCCCCGGGGCCCATGGATGAAACTGCTGCAGAAGTAGTTTTTTTAGGTGCAGCAACCTTTTGCCCCACAGAACCTATTCACTTCTTGACTGCTTCGCAGGCACCTCTCCCTTTACTAGAGTGTCTTTTTCCAGTCATTTTACATCTTTAGATTTCTATTACTGAAGAAAAAAAAATTAAGTAAACACTGCAGTAAAACTAAATACCAGTAGCAACAGACAACACCTCACCAGAAGGATTAGCAGTGTAATCTGAAATCAGACCAAAACAGTTTACTGAGTAGTGTTGTGTAAAATTGGAAAATTTTGCCAGGTGAAATATTTTGCAGAATTTGCACATTTTGCAAAATATTTCACCGGCCAAAATGCAATATTTCGCCCGTCGGCCAGGCAAAATTTTGCCCATGAACTGGTAAAATTTGCCACTCGTGGGCAAAATTTTGCCACCCATGGGTGAAATTTCTTGATTTCGCCAGTGGCCCCCAATCTTTCCAAAAAAACCCCAATCCCTTTCCATGTATCCCTGGTAACTAGGGTCCCCGTCAGCCGATCATCAGTCACATTCAAATCAAGAACCATCCCTCTCCCCAGTCACCCCGAGTCCTGGTCCCGCATCTTTGTAATAATGAAAAAAATCCCTCCCTGTCCCTGGTGCCTGAGGACCCCCCACTTAAGTCAGAGCTCATTACATTCTCGATTAAGGTCGAACAGCCTCACCACCTCCATGCTGGCAGCCCATCTGAGCACTCAATGAATGAGCGCGTGCTTGTTGTACAAGCACGTGCTCATTCACTGAGCACTCAGATGGGCCTCTGGCCATGGAGGTGAGTGGAGGGCTGTTCCGGTTGCCCAATCAGGGTACTGGGGAGGGGGAGTGAGGTGGGCTCTGACTTACGGTGGGGGTTGAGGGGTTCACTAGACACAAGGGACAAAGATGGGGATTTTTTTTTTTACAGAAATATGGGGCCGAGGTTCAGGGTGACTGGGGGAGGAGGGATGATTCTTGATTTGAATCCAGCTGGTGATCAGCCACGGAGGGGCAACTAGACACTAGGGACATGGGAGGGGATTGTTGGGTGGGGTTTAAAGATTGGGGGCTCAGCTCAGGGTGACTGGGGGAATTCTTGATTTGAATTCAGCCAGTGATTGGCCGGGGGAGACCACTAGACACCAGGGACTCAGAGGGTACAGAATGGCATATGCAGATGAGAGAAAAATTGCAGGTGAACTTTCGCAGTTTTGCAAACTATTTAGTGTGATGAATTTGCTGATTTCATGGCAATTTTGCCAGTGAAATAAAATTTTGCAACATCTCTACTCATAAGGAGGGTTGACTGGAGAAGGAAAGAAAAAAAAATGCTCATTTTATATGATATGCAAATTAAAAATTGTAGTAAGTATTAGATAATGGAAGATCCAATTCAGAACAGATTCACACCATAACATTCCTGATTCAGTACTAGTAAGAAATATCTTAAGTCATAAATCCTATTATGACTCCACACAGACAATAAAACAGGTAATCCATGGTGGCGTAATTCTCCTTTAATGGATAAATTGTCTTTTAGCTGAGATTCTAGGGACACTTTCAAATGTACTCTTTTCCTGCTTTTTCTTTTTTTTTAGTTTGATCTCTAACTTGCTCTCCGTTGGCCTCATCCCTGCCTCACCCCATCCCCCGGGACTTACCTCTGTCCATTGGCATTCGCCTTGGATTGCCCCCCAGGACAGGGCCATTACTGGTGGCCCCTCATAACTCCCTGAATGGTGCCACATGGCTAGTGCAATCATGGAGTGCCTTGGTAGCTGCATGAAGCTTTGGCGGGGATGGGCATCATCCTGCCATGGCCAGAGTCCTGTTTTTCCCCATTGCTGTTGGGAGATGTGACATGCAATGATGTAAGGGTGCAAGCGCCCATGTTTGGCACACCTCCTAGAGCCTTCAAGCCTCAGCTGCCATGGCTCCTGGCCTCTGCCAGGGGAAGGTCAAGCACTGAGATTTTCCCCACTCTCCCCCTGGAGGAGGAGAGCAGTCTGTTGGATGCTCAGTCCTCCTCCCCTCTAGGCCAATGTCCAACGTCTTGAGATTGTGATCAGTTTCAGGTCACTGGCGTGGCATTTCCTGCTTTTTCTTATTCTCAAGCATACTAATCCAACCTCCCTAAGGACAGCAAAGCAAGAAGTTAGAAGTACAATTCTGTTATCTTACCGAACTCTGACACCCTTCACATATAATCTGCATACCTTTGTTGCCAGGATGTTAAACATAAGCTTTGGCCAGGAATCTGTAGAGCCTTAGTACAATCCAAATAATCAGTTCAGGTATATCAAGTATGGCTTCATAGTCAATTAAGTGAATTCTAAAGATTTAGGCCCAGATATTCAGAAGGGTTGCACATGGCGCAGCACAGTTGCACCATGCGCAACCCACTGATGTGCCCCGGTGCGATATTCAAAGGGGGATTGTGCCTGGCACAAATCCCGATGTGCCGGAGTGCATCAGTAATGTATGTGGCGCAGGTGGGGGGGCATGCCCATGCATACTCCGCACATCCCGATATTCAACCCGGGATGTGCTGAGCCCATGCATATGCAACTCCTACCTGTGCCACACACAGCTGAGCCAAAAAAAAAAGGAGCAACAGCTGGCCACCCACAGGTGAGCTGCCGTATTGCAGGGTGCAACATGGCAGCTGTGGCCACCCGAGCTCTGGCTGCACCATCGTGGTGGCACCCCCCCATGCCTGATCGCGGTCATTTGTAGTAGAAATATTAGACCCAAATCCCTGGTGGTCCAGTGGACCACTCACAGCCCAATCATTGGCAGATGTAGTGAACTTAAATGTACAATATCCCTCGTGGTCCAGTGGACTGCTCACAGCCCAATCGCCAGTAGATGTAGTAAACATAAATGTCCAATATGCCTGGTGGTCCAGTGGACTGCTGGCAGCTGCATCGCAGGCATAAGAATACATACATCCAGTTAACTCTATGTGGTCCAGTGGACAGCTTGCAGCCTGATCACGGGCATCTGTAGCTAAAACTATTAGTCCCAACTGTGCCCCCTCCTCACCCGCCCACTGAGCCCCACCACCCCGCTCCCCCCTGGTCAGCAGCAGGCAGCAGCTCCCCATCAGCTTGCTGCCCTGCCACCCACCGACTGACACTGTACAGTATGGCTGTACACCCATTGGTCCACAGCGTGAGCCAATGGGCGTGCAGCCTGTACCATACTACACAGTCCAGATATGTGAATGGATCATATCTGGCCTGTCTAGTACAGTACAGGCTGCATGCCCATTGGCTCACGTTGTGAACCAATGGGCATACAGCCCTACTGTACAGTGTCAATCGGCGGGTGGTGGGGTGGCAAGCGGGTGGGGTGCTGCCACCTGCCGCTGACCGGGGGGAGGAGCGGGGCAGTGGGGCTCAGTGGGCGGGTGAGGAGGGGGTTACTGCTGGACCACCAGGGATATGGGACTAATAGTTTTAACTACAGATGCCCATGATCGGGCTGCAAGTGGTCCACTGGACCACCAGGGGATGCAGTTAACTGGATGTATGTATACCTATGCCCGCGATGTGGCTGCGAGCAGTCCACTGGACCACCAGGGTTATTGGACATTTATGTTTACTACATCTGCCGGTGATTGGGCTGCGAGCGGTCCACTGGACCACCAGGGATATAGGACATGTTTTAACATGTACCCGTGCCTGCGATCGGGCATTGGGGCACTTTGCCGCGCTGTGCAGAGGGCGTCGGTCCCCAACAGCTGCAGCCTGGCAGGGCACCAGCCGCAAGTTGCTGGGGATCAGTGCATCTGCATGCAAATGGAGCCATAATGACATGCAAATGGCCCCATTTGCACCTTGCATGCATTATGGCCCCATTTGCATGTGCACTTTTGAATATCGTAGTTGTTACACCTAGCACAATGGAACTTGCGCTAGCACATCCCACTGCTCCACTCTGGCCACTTGTGCTGGCACAGTGCCACTGTGCCATGTGCACTGTGGGTGGCCAGGGTGTGATATTCAATGCTGCTGTGCCATGGCACAGCTCCGTTGACTATCACCCTGTCAACGCCCCTGCACAGCCCAAGTTGCACTGCACCGAGGCTTGTGCCACAGCCTGGCGCAGTCTGAATATCTGGGCCTTAGTGTTTTTATTTTAGATAAATGAAGAAAGCAATGACAAAGGGAAAGCTAAATTAAAAAAAATTAATTACCATTTATTGCTGTACTGCTATACATTTTTAATAATCAGTACGCAATACTTTTAATTTTTTTATTAACTTGGTTTACAAATGCTCTACTGTCCACTAAAAAAACTTTTCTTATATCATGGACATGCTGTTAGTAGTAGATAGTCTTGTTCTTTAAATTGAGTCAACAAACAAAGGAGGGTGAAAACAAATGTAATACTTGCACTATTAAAAGTACACAAGATTTATCTCTCTGCAGTACCCCAAGAATACCTCTCCAATTAATCTTGTTTAACAAAACAATATTTTTAAGTAATGAACTCCAGAGAATGCCAAACAGTTATCAAGAGCTGAGAAAATCAGAATAGCTCTGCATTACCAGTATAGCTGTCTTTAGTCACACATGGAAGGCTTCCAGATATAATGGTTCTTCAGCCTATTATAGTGAAAGAAATCTCAGAATGACAAAAAAAATAACTTAGAATGAAAATAGAAACCACTGTTTTACAATAATTACTTAAGTCAAGTACTGAAATTTTATACAATACACCTTTGCCACTGTAATTTAATAGGTATCCATACTTTCTATTGTTGTTCATTTTTCACTCATTCAGACTCAGGGCCGGACTGTATCACAATATAATCACAAAAACACAAGAAAACCCAGTTACCTTGCAGCAAGTACAGTATACAAGTTAGGATTCTGAATTTTTTATAATTTCCAACTTCCAGACTTATGAACTATGTGTTAGCAGTAAAATGTTACCAGATTAGGTTTTGAGTTTACACTTTTCTCTGTTAGTCTTTCCCAAGCTTTTTCAAGCTCTATGTTCTGTTTCTTTGTTCTAATTTTCACTTTAAAATGTTATCTATCTCCATCTCCCTTTCTGTAACTGCATTGTTTATGGCTTCCCTCCTTACTACTCAATCCCCACTCTCAGGTCTCTGGCCACAGGTTACCAGCCTCTGCTTTCAAATCCACTGTGATCCATTCTGGTCCACCTTTGCTCTCTCTCTCTTCTTCCAACCACTCCCGATGACTCCTCACTCCTTGCTTCTCAATTCTTGCTCATCTGTCTTTCCACCTGCCATTTTTATTTTGTTTTCATTTTTATTTGGGTTAAACCATTGAGCAAGCTCATTTGAAATGGTGACCCATAATAAACATTTTACAGACGAACAATAACACTTGTTACAACATATTTTACAAGACATTATAAAATATGGCAATCATTAACATACAACCATTCAACACAGTTAATCATAAAATTGACCACAGCAACATTTGGTCTGGCCAGTGATATTATCTAAAAAACATTGTTTTACTACATTTAATAAAATGGGCTTGGTGTTAAACAATCAGAACTTGTGTGGTAAATTATTCCAATAAAAGGGCACAATTTGACTATAAAGAGACATTGACCTTTGAGTTTTGTTTATTGGCACAGTCAATTCATGGTAGGCCAAATTCCTGAGAGAAGAGTTTACCTTCCTTTCTTGCAATTTAATGACTAAATAGTCTGGAACTTAATCCACTTTTGTAGGCTAAGACAAATTTGTGCAAATGATGTCTGTCTGTAAGGGAGATCCACCCTAAGCCTGTATGCATACCGTAGTGATGAGTTTCTTTTGGACATTTCAAAATCAGCCTGGCCAATCAATTGTATAGTGTATCTAATTTTTGTAGTTTACTTTTATTTAAATAGTCGTACAAAACTTCTCCATAGCCGAATAAGAGAAAAAGCTGAGTTTCAACTGTTTTCTGTGCAATATGACTACCCAAACAACATAGCAGTGTCAGTGGCTCAGCAGGTTGCACACTCACCTCTGAGGCCAGAAGATCAGAAGACTGTGGGTTCTGTACCCACACCAGGCACTTGGGTTAAATCCTAATACTGATACTGCAGTGCAGCATGAGGGTGTGCTGCACTCCTGAGATGCCGTCTTTTGGATGAGACGTTAAATCCAGGTCCCATCTGCCTGTTCTGGTGGTAGTTCAGGTAGATGTTAAAGAACCCATGGCACTTCTCGAAAAGAGTCAAGTAATTTGTGTTTATTGAAATCATACAAAACCCAAAATACATACAATCCAAACACCATGTTGTAAAATGAAATATGAAAATCGAGGAAAGTTATTATACATAAAACTAAAATAATGAAATAAATTAAATAAACCAATTTTAACAACTTTAATTACTCACATTACTTTTCATAATCACAAAACAATTAATTTTCAGAAGATGCATTTCCTTATGAAATTGATACGAATCTATCATACCCATTCTTCATAAACTTAGTTGCATAAATAATCATCCCTATATGTTTTTTCAAGATTTGCCCATCAAACAGGTTATCCTTCAAGTGGTTGGAAACTCTGAATTTGTGACACATGGCATGTTCCTCCATGCCCCATTTAGTCCTGTCTGTGTTCTATATTTGGTTTCTGAAAAATAAATATTCAATAATTCATGTATTATTTTCCCTAATAATTCTTGGTGTGTGGTTTGCTTTTGCTGTAGTGTAAATAAGCATCTTGTATTCCAAATATACCATTTTCAGGTAGTCAGTAAAACATTTAATGTACTCTTATCCCATTTGCACCACTGGCCTGTATAATACCCATGAATTAAAATATCATAGGTAATGGAAGAGATTACATTATCTTGCCATACCTGTGCAGCAAACTTCCAAAATTTTACAATGTAAGAACATGAAAAATAAAGATGCATCATAGTTTTCGGCTGTTGTATACAAAGGGGTCTAGAACACAATCTGTCATCTTGCTGTTTGTGTTTTTGATTGGCTTTTATATTGAGTTTCTCGTGGCAAGAAAACCAGCGAATGTCTTTCATTTTTTTGGGAATCCTCTTGTCTATAAGAAATTTTTTTTATGGAAGGTATTTGTGTGACTGGACATAATGGGAAAAACATATTCTTCTGAAAAGAGAGTGTCTAGTACCAAAGCATATATTTGCTGAAAATTTCAGGCCAAAAGTTGTAAAATTGGCTGAAATATCAACCTAAGTTGAACCCCCATTCGGTCCCATTATACAGCGCTTGCCCGATTCCTTATTTTGCAGTTCGGCTTTGAAGAATGCAGATGCCTCCTGGTCCAGAGAAGATTGCTGCTCCCAACCTCTGGAGGGTAAGTATGCGTGAGGGGGAGTAGGGAGGTGGGTGCACAGAGGGATGGTGGGAATGGGGGGCTGGGAGCTGACAATGGACTGTTTTCTTGTTTACAGGTTAAAACAAACTGTCATGGGATGCTATTCTTTTTTACAGGGATTTCTGTCCCACAGTGCTGACTTCCTGACAGCAGGACCAGGGTACGAGGGTGGCGGGTGGGACTGCTCAGAGGAAGGGAGTGGGATGGATTTATTTTTTCTCACAAAGGGGACTGGGGTACTAGGGTGGTGGGTGGGGCTGCACAGAGGGAGGGAGCAGGAAGCATTTATTTTGTCTTAAAAAGGGGGCCGTGGTACGAGGGTGGTGGGTGGGACTACACAGAGGGAGGGAGCGTGAGAGGGAATTATTTTGTCTCACAAAGAGGGCCAGGGTATGAGGGTGGCTGGTGGCAGTACACAGAGGGAGGGAGTGGGAGGGATGTTTTTCAAATGACAGCGGGACCAGGTTACAAGGGTAGTGGGTGGGACTGCACAGAGGGAGGTATCAGGAGGGATTTTTTAAACTGACAGCACTCTGTGTAACATAAACTAAACACACTTATGCACAATACCTTTGTATAAACATATATTTATGTGATATTGTGTAAGACACATATGAACTGACATGGCACTGTATGGAATATAAGGATAATACCAATACTGGAGGTTACTCACTTCAAATTAAAGCAAACAGATTTATTACAGATAGAATAAATACTTCCTTTAGTCAACCAGTTATTAATCCATGGAACAATAGAGCTCAATACAGTAGCTCTTTAAATTTCAGTTTAGCTGCAGGGCAGAATTTCAAAAAGCTGGAGTGAATAAAGTTATTGCCTCTCTCATTAAGTGAATTCCAGTAAACTGAGCTATACCATAAGGGATTTGGGAGTATTTTTTTTCCAATGATAACAATGCATTTTAAACTGTTCAACAGACATCAGGAGGGGGTGCCACCAGGATCTGTCATTCTACTTCGATACAGGATGTATCACCCTGCGACATACAATCATTGCTTGATGCACAATCCCTCTCCCAACAACTCCTCCCCCAAACAAGATCCTACTTCCTGCCTGACATCTATTTTTTTCCATGGAACATAAATGGGAAATTCAACATGTCATAATTCCACAACAGATTATTATTCCACCAAACCTTCAAAAAGCACATCTGTGAGGCCAAGGCTTTCTACCCTAAAAATGTCAGCCAACAACGTTAAGCCATTTTTGAGACACAGGTGAGCAAAAAGCAGCCCAAAACCACAAAACCCTCTGTTTTTTCAACACTCTGTATCTCAAAAATTCCAAAAGGTATTCCAACCAAATTTAGCACGTAAAGAGACCTACCCACAGCGATTCCACATGCTAAAGCTCATGCAAATCAGTGGAATCAAAATAAACTTATAAGCCTCTAAAAATTGCTCTTTAACATTAAACACCCTTATCAACCCTAAGTATAATATACTGTATATATATATATATACAGACACACACACACACACACACACACACACACACACACATACATTCAGGTCCTTACCCACCCTTGGTCTCTCACCAGATATCACAGGCCAGTTCAAAAGCTACCTGGAGGACAGAACCCAAAGAGTGAAAATCCAGGATACACTCTCTACCAGCCTCCCAGTTCGCTCCAGAGTCCCACAAAGCTCTATCTTGGGTCCCCTCCTATTCAGCCTCTATCTGAATACCCTTCCTCTAGCCTGCCCTACTAACTTGCTCCTATATGCAGACGATGCTGTGCTCTTCACTAGCCAGCCAGATCCTGCACCTCTCATCAGCAGTTTACAGGATAGCATCACAGCAGTTGTATCCTGGTTTACCAATCACACAGAGAATAAAGTATGGGCTAGTGTGTGTGTAACGAGAAGTTTACACACACACCCGAGGGTTTAGATGCTACATAAATGGGGTTTATAACCAGCATCTAACCCCAAGGGTGTATGTAAACTTCGAGTTTACACACGCTGATCCAAATTTTATTTTATATAATTGCTGGGTTGTGTTTTTTTGCCTCTGCAATTATATAAAATCTGTGTGCATCAGGCTTGATCAGGCTTACTAGAATGAACAGGCTTATCTCGGAATGTTCATCAAAGTTTTTATTTTGGAGAAAGCTTAGCAAGAAAAAAAGCAGGATGACATACCACATACCAACATCTCAACATTTGAACTATTGAAACTTCAGAAACAGATATCATAAACTACAAAAGAAAAGTCCGTTGCTGGTTGTAAGGGTTGCTAGGAAAGCCTCATTACTGGAGCAACAGTATTATATGACTTGCAGAAGGGAGGGTAAAGAGAATCAAATAGGAGTGGTTAGGGACCGTGTGGAAAGTGCAGTCTTGTATTTTGTTAAGTCGAACAATGACTGTGGTGAAGTGTTACTTGGATGTCGACTGTCAAGTGAGTGTGAGAGGTTTCAATTTTGTGCACAGCCAAGAGGTGGAGTGGTTGTGAGGCAACATTTCTTGGAGAGATTTTAGATTGTGAGAAGAAGAAAGAGCTGCCGTAGTCACGAGGAAGAGTTGGTGGATTGTGTTTTTTCCCCATAGAGAAGCAGCGCATGTTTGCCATGATAAACACTCCTTTATAATGGCAAATTATAAACGCCTTTCTCCATGGGACACTACCCAGTTATTATAAAGTAATAATGAACTGCAAAAAGACTAAAGTGATGCTCTTTGTTAGCCTCACAACAAATTTAAAAATGCCCAGCTTCTTAACACTAATAACCAAAACATGCCCCTCGAACAAGTCCACAACTTTAAATACTGTACCTTGGGATAAAACTCGACACTTTCCTAACCTACAATGAGCATGTCAATTTAATATCCAGAGCGGTTAGCGGTAGAATTGGGCTACTGTATAGAAATAGGTGCAGCATGTCACATGAGGTGCTCCATCTTGCCATCTCTAGTTCCATCCTGTCAATTATAGACCTTGGGCTAATAATATATGACTCTGCCACCCAAACCACACTCAAGAAATTAACTGTCATCCTAAACAAAGCATGTCACCTAATCACAGATGCCCACTGTTACACCCACATCTGTGACATCTACACTGCAGCAAACTGGCTGAATCTTCACTGCAGAATCTGCTATCAAGCCTGCCTTTCTGCTAAAAAAATCAGCCTTGGACTAGCCCCACCCACGCTGTCACAGCTCCTCTACAGGACTAATAACCGGTTTCGCACCAGGAGCTCCACCAACCCCACCTTTCAGGTCCTTTTCTGTTGGACCACTCAAGCTCAATGCTCATTTATGTTAAGAGCACCTTACTGGTTAAATAACTGTCCTCCTGACCTCCTAATGGACACCAACATTGGCCCCTTCAAATTAAAACTTTGACTGCACTTAATGAAATGCAGCAGCTGTGAATGTCTGACCTAACATACACTTATCACCTCCCACCTAACCAACCTTCTCTCACTACCTATCTCCCTACCTACTCCCTTCCTACCCCAGATCTCCCCTCCCACCCTTACCACCCCTACTTTGACTACGTCTCTGCAATTTGATTCCGTATCCCTCCCTACCCCACCTACTCTGGCAACTTGTCACCTCCCTCTTACTCAAACAGTCAATTAACATCCTAGACCCAATCTTCTTTTGCTATAGCCACCTCTCACTCTCTCCCTCACCTCCCACCCCCCAAACTCTACACCCTGTATTTTCTCCTTCCCCCCTTCTTAGCTCTCCAGCCTTTTCTCCAGGTCTCACCTCTATCTCTCTTCATCCTATCCCTGCTTGAATGTAGGTTGGCTTGATCTTCATCTCCCACACTATTTCATCGCTGACCAACTCCCAGCCTACACTGTTGTCCTTTCTTATGAGGCCTCTGACAAGGTCAGTTCCCCTGACTGCTCTTCTTATGGGGATTACAACTGAAACCTAGTTCCTCATCTTCCCTTAAATGTTCTCACCACTGATTTGAACTAAATAATGTAATATTAGGCCTCTCTGTTTTTTACACTACATTTTGTAACCTTGTAAATCTGTTTGCCTACCCTTATATTATGTAAACTGTCCCAGTTTTGTTCCTTCCCTTATTTGACGTGGAGCTTTTGTAAATGAGCCTCTGGCTCAAAGGTTATTTTAACTCCGAGACTTTAATAAATAAAAAATAAATAAATAACTGAAAAGCATACCTCTGAAAATAAAGCAAAACTTCAAAGTTGCAGGCATGATCTTCATCATTGCTTCTTGAGTGTCACTGGTACATGACACATGGTAACACTTCATTTAACAACGCCAGTTTTAAAGAAGGGTGCATCCTGCTTGCAGCTTTGAGTCTTAGGTGTATTTTCGATGGCATGCTTATGATTTTCAGGGATATTACTGAAATAAATGTATCCCGTTACAGATTACAACAGGAGAGTCTGAAGCTGTGGGTGAGCACTACCAGCTGGTGGTGGACACTCTGAGCATGGATGCTTAAGCCTGTATTGTAAATTCAACACACTTACATTTAAAAGCAACAACGATGGATTTTGGATTAACTTAATGGATTGTCTTAATACATAGCGTGCAATAGAAGGGATAATTAAATAGCAACCATGCCACATGGTAAAATAATTTTGAACGCACACCTTGTACTACTATTTTTCATGTGGAGCACATGATATGGTTCACATTACTTCCTACTGTTCTGAATAATGAAAAACAGAACTGATCAACAACATAGCTGAACATGTATATTTGTAAAAAAAAATTAAAGTCATGATTTCCATAAATTTGGTTTGTCTACTCTGAGATATACGGTGGAAGAGAATTTAGGAAATGTATTATTTAAGCAGCACACACAGCCGTCTAGCTCTCGCTCACATGACGTCATTCCGTGGCACGTCTGCCATCCATTTTATAGAGGAGATAGTGTGGTTCTTTATTTAGAAGGGAGAAGACTTTGTTTAACATTATTCAAATGATATGAACATGCATTTATGCTTGTAACACGAATGCAACAATGTAGTTTTATCATTAATGTAAACAATAGCCTTTACTGTACTTGACTATGGAGTAGGATTTTTAAATAATGTCTGACAAAAAAAAACATTGCTTATTTGGATCTTAATTAAATTTGGTAACTCAAAATAATATAAATAAGTGCTGTCAGCATTACTGTCATCAAAACCACTACAAAAGTATGTAAAGATGTGTCCCTCTGCTGTATCCTCACCATCTGAACACTTACCCTTTACCCAACTCAGATCATTTTCAGCATTATCCATGCCTTCTTCATCATCACTCGATATAACAGTGCCAGACACAGACCAGTGAGGTGGAATAAAATGTTAATTCATTTTTATGTATGTCAGTCACTCAACATTTAAATCAGACAGGCATGTGTGATGATCTGAAACAATTTTCCCCACAGTGCTAAATACTCTTTCAGATGTTACACTGGAACATGGGCAACTTAAAAATTCCAGTGCAACTGATGCCAGTGCAGGCCATACTGTAACCTTGTGTTGCCAGTATACCAACAACAATCATCCTCAACAAAAACCTGCTCCGGATCATCAAAGTATGCAGTCACCATGTTTGCTGCTGACATCTGCAGTTTGCTCCTGTATTCCTGCTTCCGGTGTTGGGAAACGCCTACCTGTTGTAGTATCGACCACATTGAATTTCAGCTGGGTTTGGGGACTGATGAAGATGGTGACTGGGAGGACATAGAGGGTTTGGAACTGGTACGCACATGCTGCCGAGTACATTGCTCATTATTTTTCATGACATCTGATTGAAGCATTTTGCTGTGCACTTTCTCACGCAGAGCAAGTGCACAATGATCAACCTCTACACTACCCCCTGACAGAAGTGCAGCAATGTCATGTTTGTAATGGGGATCAAGTAAAGTGGCCATTCTTTATGAATCACTGTGCCACATGTCATACACTTGATCATCCCTTTCAAAGATGTCCATCATGCAGTTCGAGAAGTCGATGCCAACCTCATCTGCTGCACCTTCAAATTGCTCACACAAATTGAGCAATGTCTGCTTCAGTACCTGCAACATGGGAATGGCCTGACTAAGACATACAGATTCACTACTAATAACTTGAGTTGCATGCTCAAAAGGATGCAGCACCTGTGTGACACTGTCCATCACCCTCCACTGTGATGGACTAAGGGACATCGCCTTTTGAGTCAGGGGATCACAAAGCTGCATGACATAGTCGTTGACAGGTTTGTACTGCTCAAACAGGTGTTCCAACATATAAAAAGTGGAGTTTCACCTTGTGGGAACATTCTGCTGAAGACGATACTGTGGAACACCGTATGAACAATGTAACATGTTAAGCTCAGACTGAGCATTTGAAGAACGGCTGAAATGGACACAAATGCAATGACTAATGGTCACCATACTGTCCACTGACTCATGTTTCAAGAACTCACGTACAATCAGATTTAAAACATGGGTGAAACATGGAATGCATTGAAAACCACTATCACTTATGGCTTTGACCACATTGACACCATTGTCACTTGAAATTCAACTCGCTGTGAGTCCATGTGGTTTCAGCCAATGAGAAATTGTTTCATTTAGACATTCCAAAATTATTTTGGCTGTGTGCGAGCTATGCATACTTTGCATGCTTAGTGTTGCATGCTGATACACACCACCACTGCCACCGTATGTGGTTTTCAAACTGCAGTCACTTGCAGGACAAGGTGAAGTACCATACACACCAGGGATTTGTGCCCAATGTGCTGTCACACACATGAAGCTGACTGTTTATCCAGGACCACTGGTCCACATATCAGTGGTCAGATGCACAGTGATGACCATAGAGTGTGACAATGCATGAGAAACCGTGCAACAAATTGTGTTGTACAGCTCAGGGACACATTTCATAGAAAAGTATGTTTGGCTTGGCAGTTCATATTTGGGTACTGCCTTATTCATGAGCTGCTGAAAACCAGACTTTTCTACAAATGAATAAGGTAGAAGATCCACTGCAAGCATTTGGGCAACTGCTGCGTTCAAGTGCCTTGCAACTGGTTGATTGCAATGGTACTTGTCATTCTTTGACAATGCCTCCTTAATGTTAGGTTGCCTCATAGTGACCACCTCCTTGGAAATTGTCAATTGAGTATGGGTGACTAGGGAACTGAAAGGAGTTTGTGGAAGGATACTGCAGTGAGGGAAGTCTGAAAATACAGAGGAGAATGAGGTAGAGGATGGTGATTAACTTAACACTGCAGACCACTTGGGAGTGGAGGTTAGTTGTGGTGGAGCAACACTACTGTCAGTGTCAACTGGGTCCAGTAAGTACTTGTGTAGGGGAACAGAATCACTGCTTTCTACATTTGAGGCCTGGTATTTATGCTACTGCCAGTGAATGGTGTGCTTGGTTTGCAAATGTGAGTGCATTCCATTTGTACCTAAGTGTGACCCTGCCTTGCCATGACTCACTTTAGCTCTGCATGATTGGCAAATAGCTGTACTGTCGTCATTTTCTTGCAATGAAAAAAAAACCCATGCAAGGGATTTGCCCACTCTACACTGCTTTTTAGAAGGGGGACCACAATCTGGACTAGTGCTGATTGGGTACTGCTGCTGTGACTCATGTTTCACCTGCTGCTATGGGCACTTGTGCTGCACACTATTGACACCAATACCTTTTTGTGATTGCATGTTAACAGTCACTGATCTTTCAGTCGGTGCTTGTGACACATTTACATTATGGGGACAGGTAGAGGAATCCTTAACAGGGAAATGGGGAGGTTGGTAATTAGGGTCTATAACAGGATCATCTTCAACACCAACAAAATCCTCCTCACCATTGCTGTCACTGACAGGAATGTCTACTATCATATCCTCCTTTTCCTCACTAACCATCAGCAAAACGTCATTATCAGTCGAACCAACAGGTTTACTATCACTAGACTCAATATCTTTACTGACCACCTTGTCTGTGGGAGCATCGTCCTCAGTATCACATTCACAAGTGCTACTTAAACACTATGAATCCCTCCCAGATAAGATCAGATCCTGACTTTCATATTGAGAATCATCCTGTGAATCAATCATTAATGCAGCAACATCAACTGCAGATTTCATCCCCCCCCTGCACTTAACTTAGCTGCTGTTGCATTTTGTTGCTCCCAGTACTGGTACTATTACCTGCACTCCGGAAAAAGTAACTGATACTGATTCTCCCTTTCCCTTCTGCACCACCAGAAGACTGAGCTGTTGGAGACAAATGTGTACCTAACTTGCTACTACCAGCACCCACTGTACTGCCAACCACGGTACCTAGAATGCTGGTGCTGGAAGACCTGCACCAGAATCAAATTCCATATCCATATCATGAGAAATTTCAGCAGGAGCTTCAGGAGGGAAGTTACAAGTCAAAGGAACCACTGAACTGCCACGTCCACGTCCACCACACATGCTACCTGCCCTCTTTCCTACCATTTTTTAAACTCTGATTTTAAGTAGCAAACAAACTATTCCAATAAGTGTACATACCCAAAGTGTATCACACCCAAATCAGTATATCAATCTAAGCAGATTATAATGCTGTTCAGGAAAAATAAGAACAGCCTCTCACAGTATTTCCTGTCAAAAAAAAAAAAAACTAAACTACAGTTTAAAAATAAAACTGCAGACACTACGTCCTGTATATACCTATATTAACTATTGAAGCAGTTAATCAAGATATCAGAAATCGATGGCCCGCTGGCACAGGGCTGGGGTGCCAACCTGTGACGCTGGTGACTTGGGTTCGGGAATGGACCTGGGACATTGGAGGGCTGGCCGGGGAGAAGGATTGGGCATCCAGTGACTGCTATCCTTCTCTGGGGGGGGAGACTGGTAGAGTGTTCAGTGCCATGCGGACACCTAGCGAAGGCGGGGTGTACCACACACGCCGACATGTTTAGGGGCGGGGAAGACGCTGGTTGTCATTGCGTTTCCCCCCCTTACACCGGGAAAAATGCCACAGCCTTCCACCTTGATGATGCCTGCCTCGCCACTCTGATTAGTTCCCAGGCTGACTCTCTGACCTATCCTGATGCTTGTGGCACTTAGGAGCCGGTGCCACAACCCCACCTTGGGGGGTAAGCCAGGGGGTATTGGGGAGTTGCGGCTTATGTGACAGTTGGGGCGGTGAGGTCCGTAACCAAGATGAGGAGCCGGCACTGGTGGCAGAAATAAAGAATAGTACATACAAAAAAGGATATCAGAAATTATATCTCAGATTGCTGAAGGAAGATCCTACAACAACAAAATGATTTCAAAGAATTTCAATTAAAGATTGAAATGCAAAGTTTTTTTTTCCCCTCTCGTAGAATGCAGAAAATGCAGACACACCGAGCATCAGAACTTTCCACTTCACCAAACTCTAAAGAACCGCACAGGAAGCAAGGAGCAGCAGTCACTTGACTGAGAGGAGGAGGGTGGTTGCTACAATAACATGAACCTTTGACGCCGAAACCCTGTCTAATGGAACCTAAATCAGCTAATCAAGTAACTGCAGAATTTTTGAAGGGTGTTCCATGGAATAATTTTATGAACGGCAGAATTTCAGCATAAACTGCTGAATATTTCGCCCCCAAATTTTTAAATCAGAACGTTCTGAAAGAACTATAATATTCAATAAAAAGTCTGATTTAACACCACAAAAATTACAGCATTTGACTAACATACAGTGATAGTAAAAAGGAGTACTTTTATAATTTGTTTCCCATCTAAATTAACTGAATCACATGATCAAACAGCTCACGGAATATATTATTCTATGATTTCAGCAGCATGAATGGCAGATTCGTTCAGTAACAGTGAGTTACGTGATTCACCACATATTTTGTGCAGTACTACTGTTATTTCCACAGTTTGGGGATGAATTCTGTGGAAATTGTGAAATCTGCTGATAGCGGATATAAGGCTTAATTCTGTGAAAATTGCAGAATTTTGTGAAAATTCCATGAAAGTGAAATCCACAAATTTCACTCAGGCCTAATGTTGCTATGCAGTGGCTAGTTCTGTAAAGGCAGGAAATCATCTGGTGAGTACAGCACAGAACTGTATCTACTGCATTAGACTTTTTTGCATTTTATGTCAGAACTGCAACCTTAATGTTCACTTTCTGGCTGGTCACAGTTTTTCATACTGACCCATCAGAAACTGGTCTGTACAGCATTTGTGACAGCTGAAGCATTTAAAAACACAGCTTCTACCATACAGATTTCAGAATGCTGGCCTTGATAAAGTGGCTGATCATGAGATGTTGGCAAACTTTTCAGTGACATTTGAACATTATGGTGAAATGTACTGAAAATAAACTTAATGTGAAAAAACATCTAATGCAGTAGATCCAGTTCTGTACTCCACTTGCTAGATCATTTCTAATTCAGAAGTATTCTTTCAAGTAATAGGAGATTCCCCCACGTCTATTAGGAGCAGATCAAATCTGCTCTTAATCGATGATCTAATTGAACAAATTTTATTTATTTTATTTTTTATTTATTTAGTTTTTGTTGACCGGGTAAGTGCACTAGACAAATCCTGCCTATTTTCAGACACGACCCGGGGGAGGGGGAGACAGATGAATGCCAACTGACCTTGAACCAGATTAAGCTGTTGGTGGTATTTTTAGTGAATGAGGGAAAGTTAGCCAGGACACCGGGGAAATTCCCCTACTCTGCCTGCGGGGAGCTTTGCCGTCTGCTGCAGAGGATCAGTCTCTGCTGAGCTGAGCATGGAGAAGGACGTGGTGAAGAGCTGTGTGCCTGCAGAGTTGTCCGCTGTTGATGAGGGTGTCTTAGGTGTACTACCTGGCCCTGCCTGCATGTCTCGTTTGAATGAAGTGGCTTCTATGGCTATTCCTATTACAATGGCGATTTCTACCATGCTTTCTGGGGATTCGGGACGTGTTAGATTACCTGTGAGTCCCGTGGATGATGTGACAGTTTCTTCTTTGATTTCTCCTGCTTTGGATTTGGTCGAGCTGGAGGCGTCTCCTCCCCTCGCTTCTTCCTCGCCTCTGCCTGTATCTGCCCCAGAAGAAGTTGTGGTTCTTGCGGTGAGTGGTCTGGCGTTAGTACCTCCTCCGGCTGCTCCTGCTCTGCATACGCTTGAGGAACTCTCCCGATCTGTTCCTGTGGCTGCGCCGGTTGTTTTCCAAATGGAACCCCTTAAGCAGGATGGGGTTTCCACCTTTTTCTTTCCTGTCTCATCTAGTAAGTCTGACCGAGTAGTATCCAAAATGACTGCCTGTGCCCCGCAACATGAACAGACGAATGCCTGTGCCCTGCAAAGTGAACCAGCGGTTTCTTCACTGGCTTGGGTGGATTTGGTGCCTGAAAAGCTGGAAGGGTGGTTGGTGGAATCCTCTCTCCGGGCGGCAGGCTGGGTCTGCTCGCCTGAATCTCAGAACTGGACTTCAGGATTTGCACCCATTAGGATCCCCAGAGTGCAACTATGTCCTTTGCCTGCTGTTTCCTCGACTGAACCTTTACACCCTTCTCAAAAACTGTCGGGTGAGGTATCATCTTTTTCTTTGGACTCTACCTTTGATTTGACTCCTAATCCCAACGTGGTTTTTCCCTTACTACAGAAGTTGCCACCTTTGGATTCTACTTGCATAGTACCTGGTCCCTGTGTTCCTTCAGGTGATGGCTGTAGGATGCCCCCCCTATTCGCAGCCCCCACAATTCTCAGCCTCCTTTTGTTTTTTCCAGATTCTTGGAGGGAGACTCTGAAGCTATTTTGGGAACTGAAAACACTGGTGGCTCTAAGTCATATGCCTCCTTTTTCAAAAAGAAGGTGGTGCCTGCTAAAAGACATAATGGGTATTGTGTATAAAGGGGGTCTTGAATTGTTTCCCGATAGGGAATATGTGGGGAAAACTTTACTGAAACAAAGTTTAAATTTCTTGGCTACTGAATTATATGCTCTTATTCATGTGTCTGGAGAACGCTCATTTGATGTTAGCTTTAAGTTGGCTACAGGTTTAGAGGCATTTTGGAATAGGTATGGGAAGATTAAAAATACTCCATTGTGGGCCCCTTTTGAAGCCATTACCCTGACCAGGCCCGCTCAGAAGTCCATCACGGTTCTTTTTCGTAATGAGGGTGTCAGTGTGACTCACTTGCTTTTTTGGTTGCAGCAGCGCTGTACTGTGTTGGGCTCTCCTGAGGCTATTTTTGATAGTGAGGGCATATAGACGAGGGGTCTGGAAGTTTAGGGTCATTCTAAGAGAATTGAATGGTTCTCTACAGCATTTGCCCAATTCATTTTTTTTGGGGGGTGACCGTGGTGTTTTATTTTATCCAGGACAGCCTAAATCATGTTACAAATGTGGTGCTTTGGGACACCTTAGTGGGGTTTGTGATAAAATCCGTTGCTCACTGTGTGGTAAACTGGGTCATGTGTCCCAACATTGTTCTGAACCTGTTTGCTGTAATTTATGTTGTCTGTTAGGTCATACCTACAATGAATGTTCTCAGGCTGCTTTTTCTAAATCAGGTTCTGGGGCTTTGGAGAAGCAGAAATTATTGGTTGCACTTGCCCAACAGACACACGTCTGGTTGGAGACTGATCCCTTACCAGTGGACCCTCAACTTTCTCCATCCCTATCCGTGGTACCCCCTCCCCTTCCCCTGAATTTTGTTTTGATCCTCCTTTGGTTGCACAGAAACCTCTGGAGGTTCCAATGGTGATAGACCCTATGAACGCCCCTTCTGTGGTTTTGGATCCTCCTTTGCATGACTGTGGACCCGGGATGGTTGTTTCTCCTCTTGATATGCCCCCTCCACCTCCTCCTTCGACCCAGGCTGTGGATCCTGAACAGCGGATAACACGCTGCCGGAGCTGGAGAAAACCGGCCCCTAAGGTTCATAAAATTTTGGAAACTCAAACGTCTAATCATTTTCAACCCCTTCTTTTAGATACTGAGTTTGCGGAAAAAGCCTCCGAAGTTTCTTCGGAAAGTTCCCTGCATGCTGATCCTGATTCTGATTCTGATGCGAGTATAGTGAGTGAACAGGTTGTGGATCCTATGAAAGGTAAGCTTCCCTCTAAGGGATGAAAGACACGGGCCTCTGGTAGGACGAAATTATTTAAATCCCCTTAATTTTTTCTTCATATGCCTCCTTTTGCCCGACTTAAATTTTTAACGATTAATGTTAATAGCATTAAAAATTCAAAAAAGCGTGAAGGTGTGTTTTCTCACCTAATGTCCATCCCTGTAGATGTAATTTTTTTACAGGATATGAGATTACATACTACCCTGGAGGTTTGACATGCTAAATGTGACTGGTATAAGGGTCCTTCATACTGGACCATTGGTCAGGGTGCATGCACGGGGTGGATATTTTGTTTACACTTCCTTTCCAGCTCATAAAGCTGATTGATTTAGTACCTGGAAGAGTCCTTATATTGGATGGTAAACTCCATGATATTTATTTTCGTCTTATTAATATTTATGCCCCTCAACAGAAGGCGGACAGGGTGGATATTTTTTTTCAGATTCGGCCTATTCTTTTTTTGGCACAATCTGTGCTTTGGGGAAGGGACTTCAATTGTGGTCTTATGCTACAAGATCGTGGTGGTGGTACCTCTACTACAAAAATATTCTGTGACGTGACATGACGGCTCTACAGGCTACGGTTAAATTAGCTCATTTGAAAGATGTGTATCACTCTTTTCATTCTCAGGGATTCCCTACTTTTCAGTGGGGTAGACATGCCAGTCGTATTGATTTCTTTTTTCTTAGTAATCGGGTTCCAGTGCTTAATGCACGAGTTGATTCGGTGGCCTACTCTGATCATAATGCCCTTTCAATAGTGGTAGGGGAGTGGGATTCTCCTTCTGGCCCTGGTCTGTGGAAATTTAATACATTATTGCTCTCTAAGGGCTCTCTGGCCCAACAATTGGTGTATTTTATAGAAGGTAAGAAATCTTTATTTCAGTTATTTGATAATCCTTTTCTCTGGTGGGAAAGTTTGAAATCTGACTTACGATTGTTTTTATTAAGTGAGAGCAAATATTTGTTGAATTTGGAGAAGGTCGCATATCAAAAGCTCAGACAGCAGTTACAACAATTGATGAGTTTAACGTATACTACTACACATGATTATGGTGATCAAATTCGGTCCATTAAACAACGCATGAATGACTTTCATGTGAAACATTTGGCCTCCCTGACTATGCAACAACAGTTTGGGACTCAAGGGTCTTTTGCGGATGTATGTCCTTTTTTGAGCTGCTCTTCTCACATTCAGCGTAAAACCATGCGTGCTGTCTGGGATCCTGATATGGTGACTGTTACAAAACAATCTGATATTATGTCAGTGGTGTCTATTTAGGTAGACAATTTGATTCGTGGGGTCATAATCCTGATGCCTTTTCCCATTGGTTGGCTTTTTTGAATGCTCCTATCCTATCTGATTCTGTGCTCACTGCTCTTACTTCTATTGTTTCCCCCTTGGAGGTTCAGACAGCTGTGGCCGCTTTGCCCAAATGGAAGGTCCCTGGTCTTGATGGCCTCCCATCTGAATTGTATGCTCTCCTGACTCCTTATATTTCTCATGAATTGGCACAAGTTTTTACTTTTATGTTGCATGAGTGCTGTTTCCCCATGCATACGACTTTAGGGGTTGTTACATAGTTGTATAAAAAGAGGGATAAGGAAAACTTGGATAATTGGAGGCCAATTTGCTTGTTGAATGTGGACTTCAAAATTCTTATGAAGATCCTGGCATTACGTTTATCGAGGGCTGCAGCATGTGTTATTTCATGTATTCAATCTTGTGCTGTTCCTGGCAGCAAAATTTCTGATCAACTGATTGTTTTACGGGAAATTTTTGAATCTAGTTCTTTTTCATCTACTTCTGGATTGGTGGTGTCTTTGGATCAGTGGAAAGCCTTTGATTCAGTGGAATTTGATTTTCTATGGTAAATTCTCTACAGATATGGTATTCCGGTTTTGTTTATTTCCTGGTTGAGGGCTATTTATAATTGTCTTTTCGTTAAACCCCTTGTGAATGGCTTTTTAGGACCTTTGGTTCCGGTGAAACGGGGGGTACGACAGGGAAGTCCCTTGAGCCCTTTATTGTTTGTTTTTTGCATTGACCCATTGCTTCGGTTACTGAATGATGTCCACGTTTTTACCCCCGTCCAACTTTCCGGCTACTATGCTCCTTGGACTGCTGCTGCATATGCGGATGATATTTGTTTGTTTTTGAAGTTGGAGGCTGATTTGATTAGGGCTTTGGAGTTCTGTAAGTTTTATGGTACTGCCTCTGGCATTCACCTGAATAATGAAAAGTGTGTTCTTCGATGTTTAGGGTTTGATGTTTCTACCTCTCACATGGCTGATATCCCAGTTACGGAAGGTTCTATTTCAGTTTTAGGAATTGTTTTTGACAGTAGTAGACAGAATTTAGTTAATTGGGATTTAACGCTAGCAAGGGGCAAGACTTTAGTAGATAGTTGGAATAGGTGTACTATGGGTAAGCTCATACGGGTGTACATGATTCGGACTTATTTGTTGCCTCTATTTTTGTATATGAGTATGATTCCCCCCCAAGGAATGGGATGCTGTACTTTATGGTTTATTTTTCCGAGCACTGTGGTGCAGTAGATTAAATCCCATTAAACGTAATGTGTTGTATCTAAAGGTGGTGGATGGGGGTTTGAATACGGTTAATCCTGTTCTATTTCTGTTTCTACAGTTTTTGTTTGCTAATCTCTTTCCGGTTTGTAGTGGGCAGACTACTAGTTGGTCACCGTTGTTTCAATCATGTATTCGGTCATGGTATGGTAGTTGGAGCTCTGATTCTCTGAAAATTTTTAAATCTGTTTCTTTTTCGTCTGATTATTATAGATTTGTTTTTGTGTGCCTTAAACGATGGGGTATCACATCCAACCTTGTTTTACATTTCTCTAAGAAATTACTTTATTCAATGGTACAGGATAAACATTTTAAGGACCCCATCACTTTCCCTTTATGCCCAACGCATCTGACACCTGATGTGATGAGATTGTTTCATAATACGAGAGTACCTTCCAAATTTCGGGATGCTTTGTGGCTTTGCTGCCATGAAAAATTGAATGTTAAATCAAATCATAAACATAAGGCATTAGATGACAGATTTTGTAGTAGGATTCAATGTGTACAACAATACGAAACAATGTCTCATCTGTTTTTTACATGTTCTTTCATTAATTCCTTTTGGTCCTATGTGGCCTCTTGTTGGCATATGGTACCGTTTCAAAGCCTTTCTTATGACTCTTTGATTTATGGTGCTTATGGCAGGGAGTGGTCCTCTTGGGATTCTAGTACTTTAACTGTCTTGTTTTCTATTCTTAAATGGTATATTTGGAATGCTTGTTGTTTGTTTACTTTGCAACAAAAGCTTTTGACATATGATGATATTGTGAGGAATGTGTGTAAAGAAATGTGATGTTTATTTTATAAAGAAAAGACTTTCCAAACTGATCAATATATTCACAATGTATGGCGTAATCTACCTTGGATCACTGATTCTGATGTTCCAGTGACATGATTTGTTGTTTGTTTATTTTTGTTTATTCTTTGTTTATTGAAGTGATGTTGTTCAATACTTAATAAAACAAAATTCCCTTACTCTGATGCTGCACTGTGGCCAGTAGGGGGACCGGCAGTTGAGATGGCCACTTGGTGCTCAGACTCGGAGCAGGAGGACGTCTTGGAGATAGGGGAGTTGGTCTCCCTCCCTATCTCTGTTCACCAGGAGACTGACAACGAAAGGACCAGAGTCCTACCGAGAGGAGCTCTGGTACGAAGGGCTTCAGGGGGAGTATTGAAAAAGGATCCTACCATTACCACAGGCATCACAACCGGAGTTATGGCGAGTCAGGATATTGTTTCCTCGGAGGCTTCGGCGACTACTTTGGGATTAAACACGGCTCTTGTGCAGGCTTTTCAAATGGACATTGAAGATGGGGCTTTACTCTGCCCTGCTCTCTCGAGTCCTGTCAGTCACGGCGTGATGTGACCTGACAGGATGCAACAGTGCATTCTGGAGCTGATAGCAGATGCGGAAACAGTCAGGGCTCTGGTGCAGTGTGTCTCTGAGTTCCCAGGGGCAGGGGAATCTAGCAGTAATCTGCTACTTAGCAAGTGCCAGGATTCTCCCCTCGGCTCCTCCATAAAGGTAGCAGGATCTGGTACTTTGCCTCCATGTGTGGAGCGTGACAGACAGGCAAGGGATTTAAACTTTGGTGTTGCTGTACAAAGGTCTGTTTCTTCAGGACAGTCGGGAGAGCTGCCAGCACAACAATCAGGTACTGTACAGTTACAGGTTGTGGAGAGTGGATTACGGGGACCCCAACAGCAGGTCACAGCGGGTCATGCCATGCACAATCCCCCTGGTCGTGGGTTTGATTCCCACCTGTCTGCATCAGGGTTAACTATTGCTGCAGCTCTTCAGGGTGCAGGGTGGGAGAAGTCCCCATTAGATGATTCCTGGACCTCCCCTGCACGGCCCGGCCTCACTCCTCAAGGTGACTTATTGGATATTTCAGACCCTTTGGATGTACCCTCAGGCTTAAGTCTTTCCCAGACCCCATCCTGGGGGGGCAGGAGGGGTGCAGGGTTGTGAACAGGGGACATTGCTGCATGAAACTTTGCCTATTTTCACTACAGAGACTAGTGTTGGGGATGTGCCTCCGGCTCCTATTTTGCCCGCTTTGGTTTCTAATTTGCCTCTGCCTAGTACGTCTGCTATAGACATGGTGGAGACAGGGGGCAGCTCACTTCAGGCAGGTGTGCTTAGTGAGGCCCCAAGGCCTCCACCTGCGAATGCTTCCATCCGGGGTACGAACTCTGACTTTGCTACTTCAGCACCTGGAACATCTGCTGGCCTTCAGTGGCCTAAAACTTTTGCCAGCTTATTTCATTCCCCCCTGAGCAGGCCAAGCGGCGTAATGCTGTCTGGCTTAGACATAGGAGTGGGTTGGACACATTTCCAGATCATCTCTATGTAGGGAAAACATTGATTAAATCCAGTCTGCAATTTGCTCCTTCTGAGATTTATGCCTTAATCCATTCGTCTAGTGTTAATTATTTTGATATAAGATTTAAAACTGCCTTAGGTTTAGATACCTTTTGGCATCATTATCAGGCAGTCCGTGATACTCCATTGTGGTCCCCATTTTTGCCATTCCCCTTACTATGCCAACTATTAAGAATATCACTGTTCTGTTTAAAAATGAGGGGGTAGCGATAGAGGACATTGTACAGTGGTTGTCTATTAAATGCACAGTGTTGGGTTTACCTGATCCCATTATTGACTCTGAGTTTTTTTGGACAGGGGGTGGAAAATTCAGGTAAAATTTCCAATTGTTAATGGGAGTATACAGCACTTACCGAGTTGTTTTTATCTAGGTAAGGATAGGGGTTTTGTATTTTATCCAGGCCAACCAAAATCTTGTTTTCGATGTGGGGCCCATACCAATCTTAGTAGTGCTTGAGATCAACTTAAATGCTCCTCATGTCTGGGTTCTGGACATGTGAGTCTGAATTGTCCTCACCCATCCTACTGCAATTTGTGCGAAGCAACCTCACACTCCTTTAAAGATTGTCCATGGGCCTCCCATAATAATCCGGTGATACCGAATGCTGAATGAGACTGTTACTCAGGCTCAAAGATCTGCTCAGGCTAGGCCTCAGTTTTGGCCTTTTGCTTCTGCACCAGTCCCTTCCCCCTCTGGTCCCTCTTCTTCACGGTTTGACCCGGGGGTGGAGACAACACCCCTGACAGTGCCCACACCTAGTCCAGACTTCGTGTCTGGAGACTTGGGTTTAATACCCCCTGATACTGTTTCTACCCCAGATGTTGCCAAGGAACAGTTCCCAGCCCATAGCACTTCAGCTATACCCTGTGTTAAAGACAACATGCCACCACCCATTGATACGGATTGGGTTCCGGTGGGGAACAGGAGGCAGACAAGAGGCTCTCTTCTGAAAGGAGTTCCCCTGCCTTCTGCCTCTCCACCCACTGATGTGGTAGTGACAAACCATTTTGCTGTCTTACATAAACATAAGCAGACGGTGGATACTGAGGAAGATTCCGATGCCTCCTCTGTTGCATCTTCACAGTTTGAGATGTTGACTGATTCTGAGCAGGTTTCTGGGGACATCCAGCTTAATAAGAAAAAATGTAGGTTGAAGTCTCCAGGCAAGGGACGAGGTAGAAAAAAATTTTGAATTTCCATATGTCTGATATGGGGGATGTCTTATCTTTTGGTAGCTTAAATGCTAATAGCCTTAAAAATGTTAAACAGAGACGGGCTATTTTTTCCTTCCTTTTGTCCTTACCTTTACATATTATTTTTTTACAGGACACTAGGATCCACTCGTTGAGAGAGATTGGGATAGGCCTCCAGGGATTGGAGGGATGGCCTGTCTTACTGATCCTTGGCTGAGGACATGAGTTCCGGTGTAGGGATACTGGTGAAAGGGGTGGACATTCATGTTACCAGACTAATCGATTTAATTCAGGGTCGGGTTCATATTTTAGATGTCATTCTCCAACAACAAGAATGGTGGTTTATTAATATTTATAACTCTCAACTTAAAACTCAGCAGATACAGACCTTGAAAACTATCCAGCCCTTTCTTCATTCATCCAAATCAGCTATTTTTGGAGGGAATTTTAACTGTATTTTGGCCTTATCTGACAAAACTGGAATTACCCAAAAATAATATTCAGATTCTAACTTCCTTAACACTTTGTATGTCACTGCTGACTTGCGTGATGGGGCTTCTTTTGGTATACACCCGCCGGAACACACTTTTCGCCGGAGTAGATTTACCACATGGATTGATTAGTTTTTTCTTTCTCATTGGTTGTCTAATGCTCAGTATTCAGTTCTCCCATGTGAGTATTCAGATCATCGTGTGTTATTATTACACATCGGTTATCCCAGTAACAAACCTGTGTCTCATACATTCTGGAAGATGAATGTTTCCATTTTGGGGGAGGAAGGTGGGTGGCAGGAGTTGTATGGCCTTCTCCAAGACAAGGTTTCAGTATTTGACCTATATGATAACCCAACCTTTTGGTGGCAGGACACTAAATCTGTTATTAAACAATTTTGTAAACAGTTTTCTAAACAGTTCCCTCGGATCGCTATTTCCAATACCTTAAGTGCCATCAGCACTTACAAAGGTTATTATCTTAACAAACTGAATGGGGTCTGGATTATTCAGCCCAGATTCGGCAGGTAAAAACTGAGATGCATTCTTCTCAGTATGAGAAGACGACATCGCTGTTTCTTGAACAAAAGTATGGGAGAAAGGGATCTTCTAAAGTAGTTAACTCCTATAATAGTAGCCACCAACAGGTTGCTTCTAAATACATGCCCTCTTTGATCTCCTATTGTGGCACCCGGATTAGTGATAATCATACCATTTTGGAGGAGGCTTCATTCCATGCTCAGTCTTTATATGGGCAAGCTTATGAGCCAGAGGCTTGGGACAGGTTTTTGGGTTCTTTAGATGTTCCTATCTTGTCCCCAGATTGTATTAATATTTCATGTCAGCCCATTACTAATGCTGAAGTGGACTCTGTTATTAGCCATTTGAAAACTATCATCACCCCTGGTCCTGATGGCATTCCCAATGAGTTCTATAAAAAAGCTAAACCTTTATTGTTGCCATACTTAACAAAGGTATATAATGTCATCTTACAAGGTCTCTTGCCTATTCCTCTCGCATTTGCCAATAGTTATTTGATTTTTTTATATAAACAGAAAAATGATAAAGACAAATTGGACAACTGGTGTCCTATTAGTTTGTTAAATTCCGATTGGAAGATCTTATGTAAGATTGTCTCCAATAGACTCGCTCAGATTGCCACCCAGGTAATTTTTTTCCACGCAGACTTGTGCGATTCTAGATCATTCTATGCTCTCCAACTTGAAAATTTTGAGGGAAGTATTCGACGGGAGTGCCACACAAGGATATGTTCTTAGTTTAGATCAAACCAAGGCTTTTGACCAGGTTCCACATAGTTATTTATTTGTAGTCCTGGCAAAGTATGGGGTACCTGTGGAATTGCTGAGATGGATTAAGAATTTGTATCGGTCTGTCCGCACAATGCTGTCAGTTAATGGATTGTGAGGTTCCCATATCCCTATCAAGAGAGGGATATGTCAGGGATGTCCTTTAAGTCTCCTGCTGTATGTTTTTTCAATTGATCCTCTGCTCAGGAAATTAAATGGGGAAGGGACTATTAGACATATCTCTGTAAAACCTGATCTCACCTTTCCCAGTGCCCTTGCTTATGCAGATGACATTTGCATTCTAGTAGCAGACCATGCATCTGGTGAGAGGGCAATTGAGATCATCTGTTCCTTTTCCTTAATTTCTGGATCTAAGTTAAATGCCCAGAAGAGTGTGGGTTGTGCAGTCCATCTTCCCCCACAGTCGGTATCTCTGGATATAGGTGGAATTATTGTTCACTCTCAGAAAATTTGTATTTTGGTTGTTATTTTTGGCCCACCTGGTGCGACGGACTGTAACTGGATTTCATCTATGGAGGTAGCTGAATCCAAAATTGTTCGCCGGAAGTGGTTCCCTATGTCCCGCAAGAAGTGGATTTTTCTGCTCAAAACTTGCATTCTGCCTATTTTTTTTATTAATTAGTTATATTTTCCCCTTCCCTTGCATCTTGAGGCCTGTCTTTGTAATTTGTTTTTTCAGTTGCTTTGGGGTAGCAGACTAAACCCTCTGAAGAGGTCCATTACTTACTGGCTTATTAAACAGGGCGGTCTTCAGATGGTAAACCCAGTGTTGTTTTATTTTTCCATTTTTGTCCATGCTAATATTTTTCCAAGTATAGTCAACCTGACAGATTGTTGGGCCCTTAGTTTTTACTCCCGTTCTCAGTATTTTTTGGATAAATGGCAAGCCCCTGTGTGGAAACCATTTACCAAAATTCCGACCGGGACGTCTAGATACCTCATTGAAATCATTTAAAAAAATTAAATTTTGGAAAGTGTCTTATGATGTAGACTTGCTACAGCATAGAAAACACTTATATTCCTCCGTTCTGCAAACCATGTTCTTGGTGTCACCCTATTTTAATATACCGTGTGATACTCAATGTTTAACAAAACAATTGCTGGAAAGTAGGATTCCGGAAAAAATGTGGGATACCTTGTGGTTGTGTTGTCACAACAAATTAAATGTTAAGGAAAACCAAGCACACAAGCAATTGTCTGAAAGGTATTGTGTTCGGGACACTTGTACATGTACGCTTGAATCTATGTCGCACCTGTTTTTTGACTGTCCATATATTGCTCCACTGTGGGCTCAGTTGAGTCAGACATGGGCTTTACCTATGTTCTCTGATTTAACTTATTCTGAGTTAGTTTATGGGGAATTTGGACCTGGCTGGAAAAAATGTTTTCCTGGTTCATAGCGGGTTCTGTTTGCCGTCTGCAAATGGTGTATCTGGCACAACCGATGTATGTTTGTCCTGCAACAAAAAATGGTTTCTTTGACTGACCTAAGGGAGCACATTAGGAAGGACATTTCTAGTATTTACTGTTCAGAAAAAAAACTTTACCTGCACCTTTAGTGGCATTTTGGTGGAGAGCGTTACCTTTAATTTTATTTGAAGGGGTTACTTGAATGATGTTTTCTGAGGTGGGGTTTGAGTTGTGGGGCTTCTTTTCAGTACTATTTTCTGTTTTTTTTCTGCTTCTTTATAAACCTGTATTGAAGATATGGCTATTTCTTTTCTGTTTTTTGTCTATATGTGTAATGCTGTGAATTTTTTTTGATTTGTCTTGAGTTTTTGTTTTCTTATATTATTTTCCAATAAAAAATTCCCCTACTCTTTTCAATAAGTGCCATGGGATCTTTAACATCCACCTGAACTACCATCAATCCAGGCAGATGGGACCTCGGTTTAACATCTTATCCAAAAGACGGCACCTCAGAAGTGCAGCACCCCTCTCATGCTGCACTACAGTGTCAGTACTGGGATATTAACCCAAGTGCCAGATGTGGGAACTGAACCCACAGCCCTCTGATCTCCCAGCCTCAAAGACGAGTGTGCTACCTACTGAGCCACTGACACTGCTACAACTGAAGGCCCGAGACCAACTCTGGCAGCGTGCCCATACGTCAGGCACCCAGGCTGATGTCCAGGCCTACAAAGCTGCAAGAAATGCCTGTACTAGAGCAATTCAGTCCAAAAAGACCTCCTACTACAGAAACACCCTTGCCAATGCATGGAATGATGGAAAGAAGTTCTGGGCCAACCTCACTGAAGTCACTGGGAAAGACCCTAAAACAAACCTCACAATGCTAAATCTGAATGGCATTATCACCACTGATCATACCACCATGGCTAATATCTTCAACACAGCCTTCACTGACCTCAGTCATGTACTTCCTCCATATTTTTTGATCATCACCAGAGGTGCCAAGTTCTGGCACAGAAAGTTTAGAATCAGGGCATCCACCCTTCTACTTTAAATCAATCTCAGAGGCTTCAACAAAAAAGTACATTTTCAATGTGCTTGGAAAGTCCAGAACAAGTTCTGACTCCTTGGACCTCAAACTTCTTGCTCTCACCATTGATGATGTCCTATCACTGCTCACTAAAATCCTAAACCGGTCCCTCATGCTCTCACAATTCCCCCGAAGATGGAAATCTGCAGTGGTGACACCAATATACAACAAGCATTTGTCAATGCTGAATGTTGATTGCGTTGGTGTGTTGAGCTAGCTCACTGCCCCTCTGTCACTTGTTCAGTCTGTTTCTCCCAGTGCTGTAGGCTGCTCTTTTGTACTGGGCTCCTGCCTGCGTTGGCACCTTGTTCTGCCCACTGAGAAATCAGCAGCTGTCTTGACAGAGCTGCGTTGAGGTGGCTCACTTCCCCCCTCTCATGCGCTCATTCTGTTTCTCCTGGCGCTGCAGGCTGCCCTTTTGTACTGGGCTCCTGCCTTTGTTGGTGGCTTTTTCTGCCCACAAAGAAATCTGCAGCAGTTCCAACACAGGTCTGTTGAGTCTGCTGACTCCTCCCCCTCTCTCACTCACTCATTCCTTTTGTACTGGGCTCCTGCCTGCATTGCCGCCTTTTTCTGCCAACAAAGAAATCTGCAGCAGTCATGATAGAGCTCACTCACTCCCCCTCTCTCACTCACTCATTGTGTTTCTCTCGGCGCTGCAGGCTGCCCTTTTGTACTGGGCTCCTGCCTGCATTGGCACCTTTTTCTGCCCACAAAGAAATCCACAGCTATCCCGACTGAGCTCCGTTGAGGTCGCTCACTCCCCCTGTGTCACTCACTCATTCTGTTTCTCCTGGCACTGCAGCCTGCTCTTTTGTACTGGACTCCTGCCTCTGTTGGCGCCTTTTTCTGCCCACAAAGAAATCTGCAGCAGTCTTGACAAAGCTCCATTGAGCTCGCTCACTCCCCTTCTCTCACTTGCTCATTCCGTTTCTGCCCGGCGTTGCAGGCTGCCCTTTTCTATTGGGCTTCTGCCTGCATTGCTGCCTTCTTCTGCCCACAAGGAAATTTGCAGCAGTTACAATACAGCTCCATTGAGCTCACTCACTCCCCCTCTCTCACTCGCTCATTCTGATTTTCCCGCCACTGCAGGCTGCCATTTTGTACTGGGCCCCTGCATGCATTGCTGCCTTTTTCTGCCCACAAACAAATCTGCAGCAGTCCTAACAGAGCTCCATTGAGCTCACTCACTCCCCCTCCCTCACTCACTCATTCTGTGACTCCTGCCGCTGCAGGCTGCCCTTTTGTACTGGGCTCCTGCCTGCATTGGTGGCTTGTTCTGGCCAGAAAGAAATCTGAAGCAGTCCCGACACAGCTCCATTGAGCTCGCTCACTTCCCCTCTCTCACTCACTCATTCTGTTTCTGCCCATGCTGCAAGCTGGCCTTTTGTACTGGGCTCCTGCCTGCATTGCCACATTTGCTGCTTACAAAGAAATCTGCAGCAGTCACAATAGAGCTCCGTTGAGCTCACTCACTACCACTCTGTCACTCACTCATTCTGTTTCTCTTGGTGCTGCAGGCTGCGTTTGTGTACGGGGCTCCTGGCTGTGTTGGCACCTTTGTCTGTCCACAAAGAAATCTGCAGCTGTACCAACAAAGCTCCCGTTGAGGTCACTCTGTCTCCCTCTGTCATACACTCATTCTTTTTGTTCTGGTGCTGCAAGCTGCCCTTTTGTATGGGGCTCCTGCCTGCATTGGCGCCTTTTTCTGCCCACAAAGAAATCCACAGCAGTCCTGATAGAACTCCGTTGAGCTCACTCAGTCCCCCTGTCTCACTCACCCATACTGTTTCTCCCACCACTGGAGGCTGGCCTTTTCTACTGGCCCCTGCCTGCATTGATGCCTTTTTCTGCCCACAAAGAAATCCGCAGCAGCCCTGACAACACTCTGGTGAGTTCGCTCACTTCCCCCTCCCTCACTCGCTCTCTCTCGTTCTGTTTCTCCATGTGCAGCAGGCTACCCTTTTGTACTGGCCTCTTGCATTGGGGCCTTTTTCTGCCCACAATCAAATCCGGAGCAGTCCTGACAGGGCTCAGTTGAGCTCGGTCACTCTCCCCTCTCACTCGTTCGATCTTAATCTGTCCCCAAACACTGATGTCCCACAGCGGCCATGCTATTCTCCATCAGGAGTGCAAAAACATATTTTAGCCAGGATGTGAAAAATGACAGCTGTACTGTTCATAAGGAGGTGTGAAAGAATGCCACTATTGAAAATGTGGAGTGAAAATATTACAAATTTGCGAGGTTACTGTACAAGGGTGCATGGAAAGAGTTGAATTCACGCTTGTAACACAGTCATGTTATGGAGTTTTGTCACCAAATTTTCAACATAGGGATTTTAGGACCGCTGTTCATGAACAGTTCCACTGTCATTTTCTTAATCTGTCCCAAACGCTGATTTCCCACAGTGACCGCGTTATTCTGTGCCGCAACTGTGAAACCACATTTCAGTCAGGATGTGAAAAATGACAGCTGTACTGCTCATAACGAGGTGTGAAAAAATGCCACTGTTGAAAATGTGGCATGACAATATTACAAATCTGCAAAGTTACAATGGTGTGTGGAAAGTGTGCAATGCACACTTGTAACACAGTCATTTGATGGGCTTTCATCACCAAATTTTCAACATAGGCATTTTAGGACCTCTGCTCATGAACAGTATTACTGTCATTTTATTAATCTGTCCTGGACGGTGATTTCCCACAGCGACTGCTCTATTCTGCGCCGGAACTGCAAAAACACATTTTGGCCAGGATGGGGAAAAAATTACAGCTGCACTGTTCATAAGTAGGTGTGGGAAAATGGCAATCTTGAAAATCTGTAGTGAAAATATTATAAATTCGTGAAGTTACGAGCGTTCATAGCAACTGCGCAGCGCACGCTCATAAAACAGTCATTTTTTGGGATTTTTTCAATCAAATTTGCAACATAGACTTTTTGAGAGCCCACCTCATGAATACTGGCACTGTCATTTCGTTAATGAACCCCGAAAGGTGATTCCACACACTGACCACAAAATCACCTTTTGGGGCCAATTAAAGCCATGACAGTTCAAGAATTCATGAAGAGGGGTCCCAAAACCCCCATGTTAAAAATTTGGTGCCAAAATTCCAAAAAATGACTGAGATATGCATTAAAGTTGGAAAAACCCCATTTATTCCATTATACAGCTTACGGGCATTTCCTCAGTTCGCGGTCTACTTTGAAGAGTGCAGATGTGTTCCCGGTCCACCGAAGATCATTGCACCGAGCTCCAGAGGTAAGTTTGGGGTGAGGGGGGTGTGGGGAGGCAGGGTGCACAGTGGGTGGGTGAGGGTTGTGGGGGGGAAGGAAGCCACAAGGGACTGTTTTCGTTCTTACAGGTTTAAAGAAAAAAAAACATTGGGGGATGGTTTTTGTCTTTACAGGGGCATTGGGCACACTGGGGTGGGCTTCCAGCGTGCCACCTGACTGTTTTTTTTTTGGGGGGCAGCAGTAGCCGACAGGGGATTGGGCACCCCCATTGGCACACAACAAAAGGGGGGACTTAGATTATGCCGACGGGGATTGGGCACCCCATTGGCAGAGAATTTATGTGGGGGAGGGGGGTTACATAATGCAGATGGGGAGTAAGCTCCCCGTCAGTAGCAGAAACATGCTACAGTGAAGCTGATGGGGATTGGGGCCCCCGTAGGCAAGTATACGTGGGAGAGGAGGGTTACATAATGCCGACGGAGAGTGGACTTCCCTGTTGGCAGCAGAAACACGCAGCAGTGAAGTAGACGGGGATTGGGTCCCCCGTCAGCAAGTAAACGGGGGGTTTAATATTGTTTGTGAACATGGCGGCAAACCACTGCCATGTTCACAAACAATATCACTCTGTAAAGATCCAACCCTGCAATGACGGGTCGCTCCCTCATTGCAGCTGATGGCTTATGCTGCAGTGACGAGGTGGCCCATGATTGCAGTGGCTAAATTGTCACAAGTTGGTGCCAACGTTCCAAACTTGTGTCACCAGCAGCCTGCCATGGCATTGGGGGAAGCGAAACAAGCCTTTGCAGGCTGAGAGGGCATTGGCCACAACAGTGCCGCGCCTCCTCAGCCTGCTTCTCAGCAAGCTGTCCCAATATGTTTCTTGCGCTGCATGCAATCAACATAAAAATGCAAAAAAGTCCACTATTAGCAATTATCGAGCCATCTCTATTCTCTCACCCATATCCAAAGCACTAGAAAGAATAGTTGCCAACCAGCTTGCTGATTATTTAGAGAATTACAACACTGAATTCCCTGAGCAGCACGGCTTTTGGAAGAGGCACAGTGCCATCACTGCCCTTCTTGACTTCCTCTCACATATCCACAATGCCCTGGATCAGGATAAACTTGTCAGTGTCATCTCATTGACTTGACCAAGGCGTTTGATGCCATCAACCACTCACTACTGATCGAAGAACTATCCAGCACAGGTCTCTCAACTGACATTGCTACTGGACTGCCTTCCTAGGCCTCTAGAACCTAGACCTCTCTGATCTTTACCATATATCTCCAACTGTACTCGTTTTCCCTAGTTTTTGTTTGTTAGCCTCACTGTCTCCTTGTATTATGCACCGTATTGTGTTCTCATTGAATTGTTATATAAAGTCTGTTATGTGCCCAAATTTTTGTGACGTGGAACCTTTGTAAATGAGTCTTTGACTCAAAGGTATTTTCCTATTCCTCAATAAATAAATAAATAAATAAAACACCATGAGGTGGTTCCATTGCTACCTAAGTGATTGCACTCAACAGGTCAAAATTGGTGATACCCTCTCAGCCTTCCTACCAGTCCACTCAGGAGTTCTTCAGGGATCAATCCTGGGTCCCTTGCTGTTCAGCATCTTTCTTAATCAACCTTCCCTCCTCCTTCCAGGATAGATTACTTCTTTATGCAGATGATGCAGTTATCTTTATCTCCCACTCTGACCCATCACACCTTCAGCAACAGCTGCAAACTAGATTCATGGAAGTTGAGACATGGTTTAAATCCTACAAACTCATTCTCAACTACAAAAAAAACAAAACGAGATGTTCCATGGCACTCACAATATACATAAAAACAAAATCCTAGCTATCACAAATAGTGCAGGTGAGACACTTGAACAAGTTCAGCTCTTCAGATACTTAGCAGTGACCCTCGATTGCATGCTCTGAACACTTTGATTACATTGCCAAAACTGTCAGCACCAGGACTGGAATGCTATACAGACATAGAAACTGTCTTACACAAGAAGCCCTAAGAATCACAATCCAGAGCTCAGTCACCTCTATAATCAACTACAGACTAGAGATTTACGGATCAGCCACTGACACTGCACTTCAATGAATCATCATTGGGTTAAACAAGGCCTGTCATCTCCTGACCTCAGCCCCCCACCTTAGGCACACCTGCAATCTCTATGAACAAGCAAATTGGCTTCAACTCTCAGGCAGACTGTGGTACCAAATCTGCAACATAGCTAAAAGGCCAGTTTGGATCTACTACCACCTGGAGTTACGGCCATGTTGGCCCCTCATGGAAGTATACACCAAACCAGAAGCTCAGACACACTTACGTTCTCCGTCCCCTGCAGACACACGTCACAAGGACAATGTTCTTTCATATCCAGAGCCTCAACATGGTACAACTCCCTTCCTCCAAATAATAGTAAATGCACTTCTCTGAATACCTTCAAAAGCAGTCTTCATCAACACCTAGTAGCTTTGGCCACCTGTGGTTGCTGACCGAGCCATAGCCACCACTCATCCTCTCACTTCACCCCTCCACAATGTTTTCTAGCTCTCTCCCTCCCTGTCTCTCTCTCCTGGGCATTCTCACCACCACCCTTGTATCTCCCACCTCACCCTCTTCTGCCGCTCTATCCCCCCTTCACCAATACTTTATTTTCCTTTTATCTGCCTCCCCTCCCACCATATTTTTTTTCTTCTCCTGCCACCTATCCTCTTCTCATCCCCTCATCTGACCTATAAAATAATAATAATTGTTTTTCTGTTCGGCTTATCTATGTATGTATACTTTGCTTCCCTGTAACTGACAAAGCCTCTAGGTACCTAGATATGTTAGTGTTCTCATATTATGTATATTGCCTCTATGTTTTGCACACAATAACTGAAACATTTGTAAAAGAGCCTTGGCTCAAAGATGTTATCCAAAATCTAAATAAATAAAAATCACCCTTTGTTCTATGAGATGCCATATAGGCTATGTACTGTAGCTGATATATTTTCAACTGTTTCTCCTTCTTAGCACCCTTTCAAACAAAATAATTTGCCAGATGGGTGCATTCAAGATACATGACTTCAATTCCCTTTAACCTGGTGTAAGGTATTGTTGGATGATTATAGCCAGTATGGAGAACAACTACAGAAGGCCAGAATTCGAATAACAACAAATACTGAAAATATGTGCCTGTCTATCTTTTAGGATCATTTTGAAATGACCTTTATCAGGGTAAATTAATTTTAACTTTACTCCAATGGAAACTTAAATAGTACTACATTTGTGAAAACATAGGAACATAAGTGTGAGTGGTGGCCCAGCTACTAAAATACCTTGAATATCCTACCAACATCTGAAAAAAGACAGACTCACCATTTCTTAGTTCATCTGCCAAGGAGGTGAAGAATAGGAGAACCTTCATCTGCTATGACTAGCCCAGTCAGGAATGCATGAGTCACCTAATCCCAGTGTCGTGGATTTGAGACCTGCAGTGATGCATTCCACAACATAAGTGATGCCTAAGAACTAATTTTCATTTCCAAATACTTTACAACTGTGCAGCAGCACAAAATAATGACATTGCATAGCCAATGGTGCCCCTATAGATGGTATTTGGTCTCCCTGACCACCAACCAGTGGAGTGGTGAGTCTGTCTTTTTTCTGATTTTATCTACCCCTGTATGAGTACTCTGCCTTGCTGGAGCTACAATTGCTATGCCTTTTTCAACATCCTACCAACATCTTCAGACTATGGTCACACATGAAATTATATTAGTGCTGTTCATCATGAGGCTGTACCTAAGAGGACCACTATGCTTTTGATATGGTCCTGCAGATCATTTGCATGTCAGCTGTTGTTTCCTACCCTGACTGACTGCAATGACCTTTGAGGGGGCATTTAAAGAAGTTACAAAGCTAGCAGGCACTACATTTTTTTTGTAACCACTTGGTGCTGGCAGGTACAGCACAGAAATGGCCCACTATTTTTTTAAGTAAAATTTAGGCATCAGATCAAAATGATCATATATTTTAATTTATTGATATGTACAACTTGGATGGTGTATGTGTATCACACATACACAATGTAGTAACAGACCCACTCATCAGTTATTAATTCACTTTTTATGGGAACACTGCCATTTCTTCAGAAAATATATTGATGCATGATTCCCTTAGGCAGACTGTTGCAGGTTGAGGCCAAAAGTGGTAATACGGAGTTTCATGGGAACACTCTCCATTTCCTTAGGAGATATATTGATGCCTGATTCCTTTGGGCTTCTAATTCAGAGTCTATTTTGATTCTTTACCCTAATATTTTTTTTTTTGGATATCTCTTAAAATGTTTCTTTAGCATTAATATCCAATATAATTCTTTATAGTTATTAATATATTATTCTACAACTTCTGGTATTTTGGGCTTCACCTGTAACAGTCTGCCTAAGGGAAGCAGGAATTAATACATTTGCTTATATATATATAAATATATATATGTGCATGTGTGTGTGTATAGAAATAAATATGAGTGGGTCTCTCACTCTGCTTGGTATGTACCATTTACTTTGAGGTTGTGGTGCAGATCCCATGAATTTTTTTTCTGATTTGTTTTCTTTGATACTGAGGGTCACGCTGTTCCAATGGTTTAGGACTCTTTGCAAACACACCATAACTCACTGTTAAATATGAAACTCAGAAAATTGCCAAATTGGAGGAAAATGTACACAAATTCCACAAAAAGATGAATGATTTTTCACATATAATGCAAACTAAGACAGGGCACGGTTGGGAAATATCACATTCTGCTCTAGATCTGATATTGTACATTTTAAGATTTAGTACAGTAGTTCATTACATGTATGCAGTAGAAAAGGTGTAATTCTGCTTTATGGCAGTGGGCAACACTTGATTATAGTCAGTTCATCCAGTGATACTAGTGGTATTCATTACAGAAGGACCACACCCTTTTTGGTCTTTATAATGCTTTTAATAGAACCTTATTCTGTATTTGTCAGTCTTCAATTAAAATATGCTAATACAGTATATATTACTACATTATAGTAAAATGGTTTCTGCATGCTTTAAGCCTTTATAACTTGTTCAGAAAAATGACTCAGAGGAATGTTAATTTTTTACACCCCTCTAAAGGCAACATTTCATAAAGAAGCTGTCAAGTTGTGTCAATCAATGTTGAGGTTTTAATGACCCAAGGCTTGGTACTTAGAAATGTATTGTATGTGACACATGAACACAGTTCCACACTTTGCTCAGTAAGGGTTCCCCATTAATTGTTTTTAATGAAATTATTTTAACTGTACTAGTAAACAAAATGTTACCCATTTAATATTTAATCTGAAAACCAACAATCAAATGTCAACATCTGATACAGTACCTATGCTGTACTGTACATCTATGTAGCTATATCTATATTTAACAGCACCCTGGGTTTCTGATCCATTCAATAAATCATTGCAAATGTCTTGGAACAGTGAAGTGAGTGCACTTTAGCTGAGTTTACCTTAGGGCTTTCATTAGCTTTACCACCAACAGCCCCTTAACAACAGCCAGTATTGTTTTTACAATAAATGAGCTCTTGAATTGACACCAGCTTTAATGAGTAAGCCTGTGGTTCTTGCTTCTTATTTTGACAAAGTATCAGTTCAGTCACGAGAAAGGGATTTAATACTGGAGATAAGTGAACTATGCTAAGCTGCAATATTTAAAGTAATAGAAGATCCACTGAAATATGAGTCATGGAACTGTATGCACTAGAGATGTGCAGATATTGGCATGTCACTGGTATAAAAGTATAAGGAGTCTTTTTAACAGGAGGAAATTATGCTGATTCTTTGCACATCATGCCAGGTCTATCTGAGCTTTAAACACTGAATGGAGTAGTAACTATAAATTGAGGCTGTCAAGATTATCTATGACCATTATGAACAATAAGGGCTGGAATTGCAGAACAAATGCCACAGGCACAGTTCATGATTTTGAGCTGTACTAGTGGCATCCTAAATGTGGCAAAACACTTAAATACTTTATTCAAACATTTTGTGCCTTTATGACAAGTGTGTCAGCTTTACATTAAAATAATGGCACATGCATTGCATATATGTTTATTTATATAGTTACTGTGTATCTTATGGTTATAAGAGTACATCCTCAAGTTATTTGGGTAAGAAAACTACAAAGTGCAGCTGAGTAGTTCTGGCATACGATGGACTTGAGAAGAAACTCTTGTAACTAAAAGAGAAATGAAAGCTGTACATACAAACATATTGTACATCATGTTAAACACCTTTTGTTTACAAAAGTGAATTTTAACTTAAAATAATTTTGTTTGCAGAATATTAGAGAATCCCCTTTGTTGGAAATGACTCTGCCAACTAAACTCAGAACTTTAGAATTTTAGTACTATGTACATGAGACACCCTCCTTTGGTTATAAGAGTACCTTGAATGTCTAGAAATGAACAATCCTGATTGACTAAGAATTTACATTTATGACTTACAGTATTGACACATGGGCCATTACCAGGCAACAGATCTGTTATACATTGTGGCAGTTATGCATGTTCTATAAGTTAGATCACCTGTTAGGTGGTCTTACTTATGGCTGCAAGCACAGGGGTGCAAGATGATCATGCCGCAAGTCTCTGACAGTCAATTGGAAATCCAGCCTTAATGGTATAAAAAACATTTGGTGCTCTGTTAAATTGTTTTGGTCACATTCACTCTCTTTCAGAAAACTATGACCACATGATGCTTAGATACCATTTACGACATTTTATCACAAGGTTTACTCCAAAGATCATAGCTTTGCACTATGATGCTCATTTATTTTAAAATGTTATTTGAATATAGTCCTATTATTGGACACAGATACACCTTGAATGATGTCACTAGAGGGATAAGTGATTATAGGTATCTGCTGTAGGGGGAGTATTATGAAAGACTGAAACCCACCTGAGCGGATTTCAGAATACCAAGATGGGAATCCCAACAATCAATTTCTCGACAGATAAATTTTCCCCTCTGCAGAATTAATTTTTTTTAGTAGGGGTGCAAGGGACGAAGCCCCCTGAAACATGGAAAAAAAATTTTCCTGTCAGGAAATCAACTTTTGGGATTCTGGTCTTGGTATTCTGAAACCCGGGCAAATGGGTTTCAGTCTTTCATGCTCTGAAATGAATGGAGCTTGTGCACCACGTTCACAAGGACCTTATCCAAGGATTATATGCCTCTGTATTTTTTTTTTACAAAAGCTCATAAATAATAAGCAAAAAAAAAGTTTACAAACTTGTCTTTGCATTTCATGCTTGGCTGACTTATTAAAGGGAGTTAGGATGCAAAATGACAGCCTAACTTGCAAAACAATATACACTCCTATATGTGCATGTATGGAGGCTAAGGATGCCTGGAGGCCCATTTCCACAGGTTCTGAGGCCTACATGCATCTTTAAACAGCTGGCCACTGCTTAGAGAGCGTGCCCAACCCAATCATCAGCTTTGCATAGTGTCTGGGGGGGCATGCCAGCACTTCACTGCTCACTTCAGCATGAGATGAGCATTGCAAAAGCAGCTAGGAGAACACAGAGGGAGGAGGCAGTGGCTATGTGAATTTTACCTAAGCAGTACACTTGCCATGCCCCCTGGCTTGCTGTTCCATACTGTTTTATGGCCTAACAAGCCACCCTCCACACCTGTTGCCTGTTGGAATGTTGGGTGGTGATTTGTTTTATTTTCAATAAATCTAATATATTTCCACATGGATATCACAGTCCAGATAGGGTACCCAGAGAAAGGATGGATTTAAGTTACTGCAGATCTGCTTTTGCCTCCAGAAATCACTGTTGGGTAGACCATAGGTAATATATACTTTTGTTGGAGACTGTAGACACGTGGAAGTGACCAGAACTACAAGGTTAGCTAATGTCCAAACCCCTTTATTTTCACAGGAGGGCCAGAAAATTGGGGGGAGTCTATCACTGATTCATAGGTTGTTATTGTTCCATAATGGGTACAGTGGAGATTTATGCACTTTGTAATGGCGCCCAGTGTTGACTATGCACCAAGTTTACCATGTTGCATCTAGGGTAAGAAGTCATGGAGTGGCCTGAGAAGACTTCCAAAAAGCACATCTGATATGGAGATATTAGCAAAAAAGTGTTCCTTTATCAGTCTGTATCTAGTGTAAAGGTGGTCCAGCGAATGCCAAGAAGTCCTAAGAGTCTGACTAATAAGGGCTGCTATATATTTCCAAATTAGATGAGGTATTGCAACCCCCATCCTTCTCCATGGTAGGTTTCTTGGAGTTCACACCAAATCAGAAATGTCCTCATCCCATACTAAACTAATTATCTTATTATTATATTATATTATTATATAAATCCAATGCAGCAAGAATATCCGGAACTGGGAAGGGAGAAGCCAGAGAAGGCGAGGGGGACAGCAAGGTCAGCACCCAGGGTGGGGGCTGACCAAACGAGCAGACACGAAAGACCATTAGGCCTATTCTGCTGGCATTTTAGTATGTTAGTATTATGAAGGCAAACATCTCTAGGAAAGCAGAGCTTACTGTATGCAAGAGTGAACCTCTGCAGTGCATACTAAATCTGGAGGGAAATGATCACGTAATAGACCTGCTCTTTCCCTCAGAATGACAACATGGGATGTTTTTATCTGTTAACATCTATACTCATTTTACTGATAATTAGCATCAGATTCTCTCTGGGCATAGAAATCAGAGATGGGGAGACCTGAAGCTTGCTGTACCACAAACTGTTATATTATTACAGAATTCCAATATGTTTTAATTCTGTAGGCAGCCCAAGAGATAATACCTACACTGGCGTAATGTTATCAAATAATGACGGACCTTTAGTGTAGATAATACAGAGGGTACAACTATGACAGGAGCCCATTACACTTATTTCCAAACATGTGAGGCTGGTAGCAATATGTCACTGCAAGCACAAAGTGTTTGCAAGTATTCCAGAACCCCACTATAAAAGTGGAATTTCATCTTTTTTCCAGCATAGTGCTGAGGATCCTGAAAGATGTAAAATGTTCTTGATTAAAGTAGTCAGAGTATGGCATGACCTTCTTCAGTCCAAGTCATCTTGGGGCAACATTAGTTCATCTCGTTCTAGGCAAAAGCAGCACAAGTTGAATGAACAAAGTACACAGAGTGAAGAGCCATCTGCAGATGCACAGACCAGCAAGGCATCCACGTAAGCAATAATACCTGACAGGGTGGGCATTACTCTGCTATACTGGACCACCCAGGGGCATAATGAGACCCAACACTGCAGGTGGAGGGCCTTATAGCCCCTGGAAGTTCTGGCATAGCACAATACCGCTAACCCTGGAGGGTATTATTGCACTTAGAAAATGGGCCCTGCATTATATATGTTGGAAAAAAATTTTTATGTAAAAAATTTGGAACTCTTAAGAGTTTCAATTATTTTGTACTAAAATAGTTATTTCACCTGTGTTTTTTTTTTTTGAGTTAAGGACTACTGTCCTGCTGGAGCTAACGTAGTTATAGCAGGTTGTTATCCCCCCCACCCCAACACACACAGGGCTTTAAATTTTTCAAATTGTGATTCTGTATTTTTATTTATTCATTCATTCAAGCCATTTTTATCAAGACATTTTTATCCTACTGAGTGTCAACACAGGGCAGAGTTGGGAGAGTAGCATGCAGTATTTGGGGCTACAGTAGATTACATTAGGGAACAGCTGGAGTGAGGTACTGTGGTGTTTAATTCTGCATTTTATATGCACACCAGATAATAAGACACAGGCTTGGTAGAGATATTAGCTTGGCTGCCAAATCAAAACTGAGTTGAGCAACAGCGAGAGTGATTGCTCCTGTAGTGCTAGGGTGTATGAGAGGATCAGTACTTTCTTCTATCCATTCTTCTCATACACAATAGCGTTACCTGAACTAGGATTCTCATTCTCGGTCAGCTGACTTTTCCGATGTTGCAGCTGAGGTTCCATTACCCCACAACTGTGCTGAACTTTACATTTTTGACAGTAAATTTTGCCAGGGAGACGGGGGAGGCACGCACTTCCCTTTTGAAAACTGTGCTACCATCGGTAAGTGAAGCCAGTCGCACTGACGGCTTCTGTTTTGTTTCATTCTTTCCTTCCTTTTTACTGTGTGAAAAAAAGATTAAAAGGTAACTTGGCCATATGAGATGTACAGTCTCCTAGCAGTGAGCAACCGCAAAGGTTCATACAAGTCGACACACCTGCTGGCACTGTGGTGGGGGGGTCTAGTCATCAGTCCCTCTATTGTTATTCGGTAAGCGTGTGCTCAGCTCTCGTTATCAGAGGATGACACTGTTGGTAATCGTGGGCATGGAACAATATGGTACCCCAGACAAAAAAAAATTAAAAACAAATGTAGGGACCACAGGTAGCTGCCACTAAATTAAGGAGCATTGGTGGTCCAGTAGCTCTTGCTAAGTGAGAAAAAAAATGGTGGAGATCTGAAATTCAGTCAGGTGCTCTCAGCCAATGATAAAGCAGGCTGGGCAAAATGCTATGTAAATGGGTGAAGGGGCTGGCACTTATTATCTACCAGACTCTACTATCAGATACACCAGGGCTCTTGGTAGGGAACTGGCCAATCAGAAGCCAGTATTTTACATGCCCATTTTCTAATGATACATATTTCCACTTTTAATCCAATACAGACATGTCTTTCTAATTCATCAGACTCAGTGAACACATTCTGATTGAGGCATATCAGCTGCTGAGTTGGTAGATGTTTATAATAATAAGACATCTGCAGTTACAGAGGAGGCAATCCTTAACAAGATGGCACATGAAAAGGTTAGCCAACGCTAAGTCATCTGGCAATCAAATATATAGTGTATCTAATGTTCACACCAACATGTCTTCCTAATATGTAGTTCATGCAGGACAAATGGAACAGTCTTTCAACCAGAAATGTGAACATGCCAACATTTATTAAGATGACCCAAAATTATATACCTGCACTTTATGCTTAAGAGTGAAGAGACACCACACTGTGCGATAGTGCAAATCCAGCTAGTCTATAAATGTACCAATACATCCAAGTATGACACTTCAGAGGCTACAATATTACTGTACATTGAGAAAACATAAATCCATTCAATATGTTCCTGTCTTCAGTAAACCGATAAATTGATAAGACTGATTCTTTAATCTTTAGCCAACAGATCCAACAGTATTGCCTACAATATTCATCTCATTTACTTTGAATACCTGCTAAGTCTGAACTTTTTAATGTTTTGCCAATTTTGAATTATCTCTCCTATGCTTCCTCAGTTGATAGTTGTGTACCATATTGTTTATTCTGTTGTTTAATTTACTGTCATGTACAGTGTTGTTTTCGAAGATTCTCAAGTACTCTAATGTCAAAATCAATGCCTTACATTATATTGTTTTATTGGTTTGTACTCTCCTGGGTCATGCCTGAAAATAGGCAAATTTTGCCTAGTGCACCTTACTCAGTAAACAAAAACTAAATAAATGAGCAATCTGGGGAAAAAATACACAACTTGGTAAAATGAGAAAGTGAAACTGACTTCCGATGCAATTTTGTAAAAATTGTATTAATGGAAAACAGCAATTTTACATTTTGCAAGCATGATAAAAAAAATGTTGACCTTCACTTCACATAACACCTGAATGTGTTCAGTTTGGATAAAAAATTGTTGGGGTGTCTAAACTGGTTTGCAGATTTCAATCTAGGTCCAAACATTTGTTTAGCTCTTAACTCTTTTATCAGTTTGACTGATTCAAGAAGTTGGGCATGACAAATTGGTTGTTATTTTCTCTGACCACATTTACATTTGTTTAAAAATAATGAATCCCCCAAACACTAAAAGGATGATTCTTTTTCATACTGTTTAGTTCTGCTCTAGTGGTAAATTACATTTTCTTGTGTTAACATTTAAAAATAAATATTACTTGTTTTGTACTTTATTACTTGTAAGTACTTTAATTATAAATGATATCATGTGTCTACCCCTCTCAGCAGTGCATGTATGTGAGCACTCACTGTGTAGAACCAGCTGTTCTGGAATCTATTTCTGTAACTTTGCAATCATTCATATGCCATAGGAACTATATAGTGTCACCTTGAATATTCACTATATTTGATTTCGCATTAATAGCATTAGTGTTGGCAGCATTCTCTTTTCTGTCTTCATATTTTAGTTTGCATGTGAAGGATGTGGGCTGTAAAATGTGAAATTAAATTATGAGGTTGGTTTAATTATTACACTAAAATGACCTACTATAGGTACTTGAAACATTACAATAATGCAAAGGTAATATATGCTATTGAGGCAACACATTATATTTTTGTACTAAAGAGTTTTTAGTTGCTGAATAACCTTAAAGCATGCTACCACTGTTCTGTGCTACAACCTGTTGTCATAAATAAGGCACACGGCTGTTGCCCTTAAATGTTTACTTCAGAAAACAAGCAAAATAAGGGCAACACAGCAAACTTAAATTCCGCAAGCAAATGTAAAGACAAGGTAAACATTGTTTAGTAGTCTGTGAGTAATTTTGGTTTACAATAGCATTCTAGGCATTCATAGTACTTCAACATTAGTATAATTCACATAACTAACAACCTGCACACAACAACCATTTATTGTCAGTGTTCTGGTATACAAAACACAAAAAATAATTAAAAAATAAATTCTGAAAAGCACTGAAAAGCCATTCTGCATGAATTCTGCTGCACAATTCTGCACAGCTCTAAAGAAGATGAGTTCACAATGTATGGTAACTATGAGTACCTACAAATGCAGCCATCAAAACAAATTGCAGCTGATATCCTCCCCTAACCTTACCCAGAGGTTTTAACAGCTACATTGTAGTATAAAACATTGATTAAATCTGCAGAATGAAAATCTCTATGAGACAGTACCAGTTGGATTCACCTTCAGGTTTATTGGTCATATTGGCTATCATCTTTGCCTTATGCAAAATGCAAACAATTTTACATAAAAATAACAGCATATTCAGAATGTTTTAAAACATTTATAACAATTACAAAGCAGTAAATAAAAATATAAAAACAGTTTTTATTCTAGGAGTAAAAAAATGTTACATGGATGACCACTGATGAGTTACAGAATATGTAGATTACTTTATAGTTGGTATCCCAGTGAAGGCATACTGGGTATAAATAGCATTTGCTTCAAAGATCAGTAGATTTGAGGAGGACAATAAGTGTGCTGTCAGGGAGATAGAGTAAACACATTTATCTCAGATGTTTCCATACAATTGAGAACTTAAAACAAAATATTTCAGTTATTCTGTTTGTGATAGAAAACATGGAGACACTCTAGAAGAAACTGGTGGAGCCAAATGCAGTAATCTTTTTTTTAATCTGTCCAGGTGTGGTGCCAGAGCATTGAAAAGTAGACAATGTGGTTACCAGCTTTAAGGACAAAGCAAGGTCAAAACTGGGCAACTATGGGCTGGTCAGCCTGACATCAGTGAAGGGCATGGTACAGGAATTCATTATCAAGACCAGAATAATGGAACAGTGTTTGCAGCTAAGGTTCTCACCCCTCTCAGCATGGTTTTATAAAGTTAGGTTAATGCCATCACTGCCTTGAGCAATCATTCAAATCATGAAAAATATCACTCATTTACAACATTTACAAAGATTCAGGAGACTTTTTACCTTAATTTTACATTTCGCTACTTTTACATTGTTGTGCTTTAACCCCAACTGATACCTAAATGTATTTTTTTTGCAATAACTATATTTAGCACTGGTTTACCGTCTGTGTATTGTAACAGAAACAGCATTGATTATATCATTCTGCCTTGTTACTTAGCTGAGGGCATTAGAAAGTTATCTACCTTCCCACCCAGTTGTGTACACTGCCATATGGTTCTGAAACTGTGTCATATAATTTAACCATATTTTAGTGAACTGTTGCATCAATAGCCTTTTAAAGTATTCCCCTATGGTCCATGAACAAACCTAAATAATCCTAAATATCAGGGATGCTGAAAACCTTAGTAATACTGTAAAGGCAACAAAAAATTATCCCCTTTAATGTTGCCTAACAGAGTCGTAGGTGTTATCTCTCAAGAAAAAGCCATGAAGTTATCAACTGCATGAGCCCCTTATACTGGGATAGAGGCAGCTCACACACTAAGCAATTTATTTTATACTCCTTATTCAGCATGATATCATTTATCTAGTTTGGTTAGAGATAATGGACAGGATTCATGAAGCAATTTGGGACTAAGTCCCAGTCTGCAACCCCAGTTGCACTTCAAAATTGCTGCAGCTGCGGAGAGGCCAATCCACAGCCACAGCAGTTGCGGAGGGTGCTACGGTGGGTCCCACTGCCCGTAGCAGCCTCCCACAGCTGCAGTGCTGTCTCTGGCAACAGCACCTGCAAGCTGCCGTAATCCATGGAGCCAGTCGTACTCTGGCTCCACCTCAGTGAATACCCGCAGCTGCGGGTGACCTGCAGCTTTGTTAATAGTGGAAACCCATTAGCGCCGAGGTTTTCCCGCACTGCGGGACCTTACCAGACATTCGTGAATCCTGCCCAATGTGTGTGTGTGTGTGCATGTGTGCATGCATGCGTGTGTGTGTGTGTGATGTACAGTAGAACTGTGATTGCAAGTGGCAGGAAGACATAGCTGATGGTCTGATTTTCATTCTCCCTACCATGCTACAAAAACATTCTACAACTGGCCTTTTAAATAAAATCAGCAAAATACATAATTGATGAAAAGGCCATCAGAGGACATTTTCATTACAATTATTTTGTTTTGGGGGGGGGGGGGATTGCACTTTAGTCTCATGGCAAATGAACAACATTTGTTTTTTATGGAGAGGCTAGGCTACCGACAGACCTTGACCTGGACCCAGTCTCTTTTCTGAACTGAACAAAACGCTGAGTTTAAAGATGGTCACTGCCAATCTCCTTCTCATAATGAACAAGGAATCCAGGCAATGGACAGCCATCAGTCTGTTAATATATAAAAAGTTGAGAATTCAAAGCATTCAAGGGCTTTTGATTGATGATGAACAATGTGTTGACTAACAGTCACTTTACAATAATTTAAAACAACATGCCATGTATTACCATTACAAAGTTAAATTTATTGAACTATAGAAACATAGAAGCATTAATATTGTTGGAAGATAAAGGCCTTGCAGCTTATCTAGTCAATTCAAACTGCATCTGTGAGAATTATTCTTTTACAAACTGTCTTTGAGTACAGTAGTGTGAACATATGTCAAATGTGTATTATAAATTTTTAACACATTTATTGTGGCGTATGCCAAATTACAAGTTACACCAGCAGTGACTGAGTATCATATCATGGGCATAAGAAATCATGGTCTGTGATTAGCTGACAGGTGTCACATGACCACATATCAATCTCCCACATCTGACTAGATTTGTAAACAAATTACTTTTCTTACCAAATCAAACAGTAATAAAAAGAAAAGAGTTCTCACCATTGCTCATCACACCAGTGACCCAGGTGTGGGATCAAGCCTTGGGCTCCAGCGGTCCACCTGTAGAGATTGATCGAGTATCCCGGGGATGCTTACATACTCGGGGAAGGATGGCAGCCAGCTCTTCTGCTAAACTGCCACCTGGGTGATTACATGTGGCACTGCAAGCAGAGCAGCTTTGGGGAAGAAGCTGCAGGCTGCTGTAACAGTAAGCAGGGATTTGTGCATGCACACCCTTGCTACCTGCATTCGGAAGGCTAGGACAGAAAACGGGGAAAACTGCCCCGGTCAGAGGAGGAAGACACTCCAGCCTCCTGCAGGTCCTGCACCAGTGGCATGGCCCTTCTCCAGAATCTGGACCCAAAAACAGAAGCAGGAATTGATGTGCCCCACTGCCCTCACCATAGGGATAAGCAACAGGGGAAACTGGAGCAGTAGTTACAGTAAAACCACAAGAAGCCAGATGATGGGGCTGAAAACATAGGCATAAAGGGGGCATGACAGGAGTAGAAGGGGCATAAATAGTTAATTAAGCAATAAGGCACAACAGGGTGTGGGTTATTGGGGATTTACCCACGCCTTGTGTGGTATGTCATGAGGCACAGCCGAGTGATTTAACCACACAAGAAGTGGGTAAATCACCCAATAACTCACAGCCTGGAGTGCCTTATTGCGATTATACAATGGACCCGATTTAAAATATGTTTAAATATGTTTTTTATAAATGCCATTCCTCAGCTGTGGGTTATGTGTAGGATTTATCCACGGTCATGTGACATGTTCTGACCAATGAGGTTACAGTATTTTAACACACCATTGTATAATTAACAATAATTTAAAAGAAAAGAGTTCTACATCACTCCATGGCAACAATATACTTATATTCTACAAAGACAAACACAACAACTATATCAAGAACAAATGTGAGTGCACCATTTACATTAAAAAAAATATTTTGCTTTTCTCTTAAATGTTCGGAAAAAAAGACTAATGTACTGTATATATGTAATCAGCCCCTTTAAGTGTGATCATTGTGGGGAATCGATGCACTACCAGATAGTTGAAGGCACTCAGCAGTGCCTACAACACAACTCATCTGAGCTGTATTGTACATCAATTCTCTTGCTAGCATGGCTTTTTGCTTAAGTACTGCAGTTCTCTGATGGTCTATGTAACCACCTCCACCCTCCAGTCACAGGCAGTATTTAGCAAGCCCTCGTCCTTATGCATCAGGTGGCTCACAGTCACTAAGAGGAACTTTCAGAGCCTTCAATGTGTGCACACTGTGGGGGTCATAGGCCTATAAAGTACCCAAAGCTGTGTGGTACCAGTGTATAGCTTGAAGATGATGATCCCAGATACCTTTAAACAAAAAAAAATTGTAATTTCTGAAGTTCTCATGCAGCTGAGCATATTTCTAAGTTCATACAGGAATGTTCAGAATGTTTGTCTGTCTGTCTATCTAGAAAAAGTTACAGGGCAGAACCCTGATTTAGTAATAATGACCTGGCGCAGTTGCAGCAGAAGCAGGCACTCCGGAGTATCCTCCTCTTTTAAACTCAGAGGCTGAGCAGCAGTAACACTGGATTGGCAGACTTGCTACATTTCCAAGTCTTCAGAAGTGCAAACCATGCAGAAATTCTTCCTGCTGGAAAACTCCCTCAACAATCCTCTTCAGCCCATGTGGGGGCTTTTCATCACCTACCCTGATGATAGAAGTCAAACATGGCCATGGTGTGTTGGCCCTCTACAAGAATGAATCCTAGCAGCAAGATTCATTTATGAGGTGACTGACCTCCCTCACAGAATCAAACAATTAATTAAGCACCCCATGCTCTAAAAATACTAAAGTCCTGAGCAACCACTTTAGCTTAGGATCTGAGTCTGTTTTGCTATAAATTTTAGGCAGGGCTTTTAGCCTAAACCCATCACAAGGCCAGAGCAGCAGAAGGAATGTATATACTTTCCTCTAGATCATGCAAATTTGAGATGGATGAGCTCCTGGGGACTCTGCAGATATCCTACTTTTTTTGCTTCAGCGTCTGTTGGCTGTTGCAGCCACAAGGGATAAAAGAGCTCCCTCACTGGTTCCAGTTTGTTGTCCACTACCATAATGCATTCAACTGTCCACTGCCCCTCTCTCTACAGGGCACACTTCTGTGACTGGCTTAACTGATAGGAGATGTATCCAGAGGCCTTGAGAGCCTCATGACTGGCTCCCCTTAGCACTGATTCATACTGTAATTTTTGACCCTTCGCACAAGTCTATAGATCAAATGGTAAACAAAAATGGCTGAAATTGTGTGTTTTGGGCAAACTGTATTTTAAGCCATGTTGTCTTTTTTGTGGTAATCTGCCAAAGAACTGTACTTCTAGGTACCTTTCAAAAAATTGCTAGCACTTTCCTGTAAGTGCCTGGCCCCTTAATTGTCATCTGAGGGTGGAGTAGTATTTCAGGAGTGTGTTTGTTCTGCTCACTAATGTTGCCATCCTCTGTGGAGCTCCTTGCTGGCTCCATGGCAGAGAGCTAAATCTGGGATTTTGTTCTTTAAGTTCAGTCGTTTGCTGAAGCTTTCAGCCATCATGTTCCTTGCTAGCTTCTGCAGCTCTGTCCATGGTGTTGATGCTGCTGGTGCCATCAGTCATAAAAAAAAAAAAAAAAAAGGCCACTGCCGGGACTGGAAGCAAAGGTAATATAACACAGAAAAAGGAGACAGCTCAATTACTGCATCATGGCTCAAAATTATAATATCTTCCTTTTATTCAGATAGCCACTAGTTACATCAATGTTTTACCATCCTCCCTTTAACATGATGGGTGCTACTGTTTTCTTAAAAGCGAGTATTTAAATGGCTTCTCCCTTGATTGAACTCTATTTAATGTGCATTGTACAATGGTGTGTGAAAATCCTGTTACATCATTGGTCAAAACATGTCACATGACTGTTGGTAAATCCTGCATAACCCATGGCTGAAGAATAGCATTTATAAAAAAACATAATTAAACACATTTTAAATGTATTTTACACATGGGTCCATCATATAATCACAATAAGGCACTCCAGGGTGTGAGTTATTGGGTGATTTAACCACTTCTTGTGTGGTTAAGTCACTCGGCTGTGCCTCGTGACACACCACACAAGGCGTGGGTAAATCCCCCATAACCCACACCCTGTTGTGCCTTATTGCTTAATTAGCATCTTGTGAGGCTGCTCCCAGAAAGGAAGCCTGCTATATAACCTCCCCTTTTGAGAGAGAGTTACATCTACAGTAGAGGTAATATCTCTGCTTCAAATTTCAGAACTCTTCCCTTTATGTGACATAACTCCAGAAAGAAACTATTTTTTCCATACAGAAATAGAGAAGGGTTCCGGAGTGTGAAAAGGGCAGCAGTTCACTACATAAGTTTGGATGTGCATCCATAGTCAGATTTGGTTTAGTCACTGCTGTGCATCAGGAGGGGCAGACCAGATAAACCTTAAGTCCCTTCTATCACCACAGCAGTATGTTACTAACAGATTTACTCCAAAAGGAAAAATATGACTCGTGGATCACCTGAGCTGCTGTATCTTGCTGCAGTTTTGCCTCTGCTATTTCATTACCATGGTCCTCTTGGTTCCATGTGATACGAGTGACAATTTAAAGGTGACTGACATTACAGCAACTACAGTTCACCGAAAATAAAATCAGCAATCAACACTACACCAACCCATCAAAACAGCAATGGCAGTATACATTTCAATGTAAAACACACAGTTTCAGGCACATACAACCTCAATAAAGGGGCACTGGCTTCAAAATGTCATTTGAAACTTCATATTTATTAAGCCACAAACAATGCAAGCAAACAGTCTCTCACCTGACTTGTTTCAGACTAATGTCCTTTATCAAAGGCAATATATATTTCAATAGGTCGACGATGTATTCTTACTTTAATGAGCCCACGCCCCATATATATATATATATATATATATATATATATATATATATATATATATATATATCTATATCTATATATATATATATATAATGTACACACACACACACATAATCACCTTTGGAGTGGGATGGACACTGGGGGACAGGGGAAAACACGGAAAGGGGTACCCCGTGGGGACACCAGTATAAAGGGGGGATACCACGGCTGGGAGGAACAAAATCAGGGGAACTGGAGGACACACACATACAAAAAAATTGTAACAGCTACAACATCTCACAAAACATTAACCTACACACAGTCCCAAACCCCGGTCCATGACCTTTACAGGCAGCGACTGTGTGTACCAAACCAGGTGGCCAGCTCAGCAGCATGCTGAATTACTCCACTTAGCCTACGTAACTCTACACTCCATAGTCATTTGCCCTCACTATTCTGTCCCTCCACAGTCGCTATTCATTCCTCCTCACTATTCTTTTATGGTCGCTATTCCTTCAGGTGTGCAAACTGAGTTGCTCAATTTGTGTCACTCAATTTGTTTCACTCCATGTCACTGGATACCATCCCCTTACAGAAGCCATTACTCACCACTGGTCACAACAGAGTTCTGCTTCTTTATTTTTATTTAAATGTACAGTAGGCATTTACAATTTATAAAATGAGTAGGGACTTTTCTGCATCCTGATTGGCCAAGACGGCTCAAAACTCAGTGCCTTAAGGGGTGACAACCGCCAGGCTGGGAACCTTTTGGACAAGCAGGATGCAGTGCATCTAAATATCCATGCCTTCCAAAAATCTTTCTGGCAGCCATGTTTGTAAGGCAAAACCCCTTAATACCCCTAATCTGCCTTAACTGTAAAAAGAAAAAGAAAAAAAAACAAGAAAAAAAAACAAATTGTTGTAGCCCATTGTAACTTCCCAAACCTCCCACCATCACTGCAGACATAATTGTTTTAAAGAAATACGGTCAAATGCCATCTCTTACTATGTCTATTCTGTGTTTGTGAGCTCCTCCTTGTTTGGGCCTGAGAAGCAGTAAGCTCCATGCCTATATAATCATTGGCTTTTCCATACTCCCACCTGCATAGCTGCCCACCTCACCCTGCTCTGCTCAAATGGCTGCTGGTATGGTTAAAGTGACAGGCTCACTCTTCCCTACAAATGCTGAATCGGTGGCCACCTACCTGCACAAAATGTAATTCTTTTTTTTTTTTTATTTTGGCACTGCTTGCTGACACTTGCCCGCTCTCTTACACTGACCAGGGCTCTTGCAGTACACCCTACCTTCCCTCACTCACTCTTGCAGCTGGATGCTGGCTGGCATGCTCACTTGCAACATTGATGCCATTCTGTGCTAGACTACAGGTCTGTAAGTCCTGCTACTGGCTGACCTCTCTTCAGTCCTCGCAGCTGATACTTTTAGGAAACAGGTGCTACTGAGGAGATGTTTGTTTCAGTTGAGCCATGACCAGGCAGCATGCAAGAAATGTCTCCCTAACACTTCTCATTACTGGCAGCTGGCCACACAGCCTTCACTGGCGTTCTTCTTATGGCTGCCAGTCGCACAAAGCACTCTCTCCCTCTTTTCTTACATGGAACACAAAGCAACCACAAAAATTAGAAAATCAAGCAGAAAGAAAGGTACTGCTGTGAATGGTTCTATCACTCTCTCTCTCTCTTCTTACTGGTGGCCTGCTGCACAGCTCCTGATCTCCTCAGAGTGGTCAGCTGCAAAACATTTTCACACCATCTCTCCTTACATGGAAAATAAAGCAAAAATAAAATACAATTAAAAAATAGCTTATAATCACAACTACTCCACAAACTGGCATATGGAAAAAAAACTACAGGACAGTATAAGTTAAAATAGGAACTATGTTTTCTTTTCTACAGGACAAATCTTATTTTTTTTACTTTTCTAATTTTTTAGAAAATGTTTTCTTAATTTAATTTTTTGTGGCATGGGATCCATTCTATATGCACAATAAGACACTCCTGGGTGCTGGTTGTCATGGGTTAATGCACTTCCAGGTGCTGAAGGCACTTGGCACAAGTGCCTTGTGCCTCATTACATACCTGGGTATGCATTAACCCATGACAGGCACCACCCTGTCATGTCTTACTATTTACATAGTGACACCAAATGTAAAAATGTGTGGGGACTGCTCACATGACTTAATACTTGACTTTTGTCACTTGAACAGCCTTCATCAGGGAATTATACCCTCTTACAGGTCAGGGTATGTAGTCATATGAACTGTGCCCCACATGTTCCTGTATCAGGTGCCACTGTGATGTACTGTAAATATATTTGTATTTAAATGAAAATACACAAGCAGAACTTTAAAATGTCCAGTGGTGAGTGGTCCTTCATTCAAGAAGCTACGATTACAGCTTTTAGAGTACAAGAATGTACCAGTGGGAAGGGAATTCATAGTAGGATGCATGCTAGGAATGGAAGAAGCTTAGAAGGTATTGGCACAGTAAATAGCTCCTAACTGTAAAATAAAGTATGTTGTGTCAGCCCCTCCCAGTAGGTATTTGTCTACTTTGGCCTTGAACACTTGTTTGGTTTTGCTTAATATAATTTCATTCAGCAGACTATTCAATGGTCTAATTGTTCTTTGTGTATAGCAGCATTTTCTGTTACTAGTATTAAATGATGTAGTTTTAAGTTGTAATGGATGTCCCCTGATGGTAATTTTGTTTTACTTAAAATCACATTAGTAGTGAGTCTTCTGTAATGTCCACTTTAACAGGATATCACCCATTCATCATCCTGTTGCAATGCCATGAGATTTAAATGTTTTAACCTGTCTTCTCATTCTGTATTACTAAATTCTTATTTTACCTTGGTTGTTTTATGTTGCATTTGCTCCAGTTACTTGATGTTGTCAACTTCATATGGCATCAATCCTGACTGGCCATAATAAATTGGGAGCGCTTATGTGTGCTTCTTTCTTTTGCATTTTCCATATTACATATGCAGTCTAACATAGGCTTGGTAGAATGGGAGGATAACTTCTGCTTTGCAACATTTGATATTTTTCTTTATAGACCATAACACCCTAATTGTTTTATATATGAACACTGAACAGTGTTTACTGTATTTGAATGTATCTGAAATATTTATTTCAAAATCCCTCTCATTGGTGACTGTTTTCAATGTGGTGTTACATAAGGTGTAGTTATTTTGTATGTTATGTTTTCCAACATGCATCGCACTACATTTGCTTAAATTGAACTTCATACCCCATCAGTAGTCTCAGTGCTTAACTGGTCTACATCAGTTTCTTTTGTTTGGATTTGGTCTTCAGCGCCACAAGAGCAATCGAGTTTTAAGTCCTCTGCAAATTTTGTGCTCCAATTATGTACTGAATTATTCATGTCTGATATAAATGTCTGAAATATAATCGGTCCTAATATTGATTCTTGTTGGCGCCACTGGCAACTAAACCATTTGTGGAGTGAAAATCGACAGGCTATGCCTGTAGTTCAATGGGGTGAGCAACCAGCCACGCCCCCTTCCTGAGCTATATAAGCAGTTTCTCCCATCCTCCTTCTGAAGACCTTTTTCATTGCTTACCAGAGGCTCTGTTGGTCTGTCTTCTCCCTTGGGGCCTGTTGGGGCTTTACGCCCCCCCCCCAGCAGTGTTGTGCTTTGGGCTCTGCTTGGTTTGTTCTGGACTTCTGTTTTTTGTGTTCTCCTGCTTTTGGTTTGCATTGCTTTGCCTCAGACTCATGTGTGCTTGTTTCCTTCTTGCTCCTGTACTTGTGTTTGCTTTGTTCCTTTTGGGCTTTCTTGTTTCTAGTGCCCTGTGTATACATGTTTTATTTGTACTTCAGGTTACATATTGTTGTTTCCTTACCTTAAGCTGCCTTGTGCCTGTGCTCTCAGGCTCCATTTACTCACCAGATTTTGCAAGCCCTCCATCAACTTCATTATTAGGGTGTGCTTCTGCTCCCACTGCTGCTTTCCTGCCTGCTGTCTCCTGTGCTTTCCACTTTAATTATTTGCACCTGATCCAGGCTTCACCCTGCCACTCCCTTTGTGCTAAGTGTGTTCAACAGTTCTGCTCTTACTTCTCTCAGTGCTATTACATGCTCAGCCCCTTTTGCTCAGCCCGGCACTGTGCTGAAAGTACTTCTTGATGTCTTTACCAAGTTATGAATTTCTGCAGTTTGTTCTGTAGGTAAGGAAACATCCACCTTTACAACATCAGAAGTTACAGTTTGTTCCTGTCTGTCATGTCTGGTAATACTAACAAAGCAACCTTTTGTGTTTAATCAAGAAGACAGTTCAAAAGCACCTGCAGCAGCAAGCACCACTCTGAACAGATAATGAGTTAAACTGTCATTTTAATGTAGAATACAGTTTGTGCAAAATATGTACACACATATAGAGTCCAGCTGTTAACCAGGAAGGCTAACACCACAAAGCACTGACATTTCACTTGGTGGGCTGCCAAGCTTCCGCAGAGTGATCTGAAATGGCTACAAATAGCACTGCAGCCACTCGATCCTGGTGCTCAACTTCTACTCTACTGTTTGTGTTTTATCAACAATTTCTTCAGGAGGTTGGCATGGTATATATTGGTAGGGTTTTTCCTGTCTGGGGTCTCAGCCCATAGTTAACTGTACCAGTACATCTAAACACATTATATGGCTTTTGCCACTTTATTAACAGTTTATTTTCAATAGTGGGTAACAGTAACAGGACCTTTTAGCCTGGTTCAAAAATGTTTTATTTTACCCCATGGTCATAATACACCTTCTGCTGCTTTGGGCTCTTCCTGATTACTGGGGACAATTTCAACATATGCTGCCAGTTTCTTTCTCTGTGCACACATATAAGATGTAATAGATTTTGCCTGAGCGGGGTTATCTTCCTATATTTCTTTTATTACATCTAGTGACCCTCTAGGGTGTGTACCATACAACATTTTGAAGGGTGAAAAATCAGTTGATGCATGTGGCACTTCTCTGTAAGCAAAAAGCAGATAAGGTAAGTATTTGTCCCAGTCTTTCCCTTAATCTTTCACAAACCTTTTTAACATACATTTTAGGATTTGATTATAATATAACATAGAAACATAGAAATTATTGGCAGATAAGGACTGCTAAGCCCATCTAGTCTGCCCATAAGCCCCGTACTTGATTACAGCTTCTGACCCTCTTTCTGCTTTACCTCTGTGGTTCTCCTGTGCCTGTCCCATGTGTGTTTAACTCCAACCACAGTGCTTGCTCCCACCACCTCTTCTGGCAGACCATTCCATGTGTCCAACACCTCTCTGTAAAGAAAAACTTCCTCACATTCCCTCTTAACCTGTCACCTTCCAATTTCAGGTCATGCCCTCTTGTTCTTGTACTTTTCCTGTATCAGAAGATGTCTCCCCCCTGTACCTTGTTTATGCCCTTGAGGTACTTGAATGTTTCTATCATGTCCCCTCTCTAACTCCTCTCCTCCAGCAAGTACATATTGAGGTCCCTTAATCTCTCCTCGTAAGTTCTGTGTCAGTTAAATGCTCAACAAGACCATCTGTCTGATGGTGATCAGGGGAGGGTTTTATGGCAGTGATACCTAGCAGTCAGTACAGCTCCTTCAGTAATACAACATCAAAATTACTACCCTGATCACAATCTCTGTAGGTATGCCCTCAATGCTGAAAAAATTGTCAAGCTCTTCTGTCACTTTTGGGGCTGTGACAGCATGCATTGGAATTGCCTCTGGGTATCAAGTAGCATAGTTGCATCAGGGAGATCAGGAGAAACAATTGCAGGTTTCTTTAAACAAACAAGCATAGAAAGTTTTAAATTCTGATATACTGATATGCTGATGCTATGGGCCAGTTTAAAGCTTTTTGCAGTGTGTTCCAGCACACAGGTAACATATGGCTCATGGAAGCCCTACCAAAGCGTGATTTGACCTTTGGCACTGCCAGGTAGATATAGGAAGCACGTCTCAGTATATACATACCTAACACACTTAGGGATAAACAATCCAAGATATATTGAGACAGCTTCTTGGCAATAGCTCTGAAGGTCCAGAGGAAGGCATTTCTCTGTCTTCTGTAAGTAAGAGATGTCCATCCCACGGCATTGTATAGAGAGCAGTAGTGAGAATTGTATGGAAGATCAGTGATAAACCTTAGGGCTCTATGATAGAGCATATCCAATTTCAAGAGTGCAGCAGCTGGGCCCTGGCTGTACAGAAAGTCTGCGTAATCCAGGAGGGAGAGGAAGGTGGCTTGGACCAGTCTTTTCTTGGCATCTCTTGTAAGAAGATGCTTAATCTTATAAAACAGGCCCAACCTCTGTCTAAGCTTTTTTGACAGTTCTTTGATGTGGTCAAGAAAAGAGAGTCTGTGGTCAATCCATACCCCCCAGGTACTTAAACTTGGATACATACTCCACAGGTTCACTATCCATAATAACTCAGTTCTGAACATCTTTGATATTATCAGTTGCTCTGTCTGTTCCTGCATCTAATGATTAACTCAAACTTTGTATAGTAGCCCATTATATTTTTTAAACATTGGTTCACCGTTTTTGTTTCACCCCAGCTGATTAAAATAACCTTGGAGAGAAACATTGGTAGTTTGCTCAGAAACAAAATCACAATTAGTTATTAGTTTAGTTTCAGCATTTTCATATATCAGTACCTTATGTCCTTCAGTCTTTTGTTGCCACTGTTTTTTCAGGGATCTTCTTTCTTTCTTGTACTCCTGGATCATGGAGCTGGGCTCAAAGATGTCTAAATCAAAGGCACCAAAAGGAAAAGAGTCCCCAACATCTGAGATTTTCTTTGCCGGCGCACTTGTTATCATAACTGCTGATACAGCAGGATTTATTCTATTTGTGATTAGCTTCTCAAATCCTGGAAAGTCATTTCCAATAATTTCAGACACAGGTAAGTTAGGTCTGTGGAAAAGATCTTGGTGACTTGCTCCATTGCAAATATGTTGATCTGTGGGACTGTTTTGTCTGCTGGTTGGAAACATTTAATGAGGAGTTCTTTGAGTCAGTTGAAGGCTTCTCAAGGACAGTTGACTGCATTTTACTTCAGGGACCAGAATCTCTGCCTGTAGATCTCTCCTGAGAAGTTATATCTTTTAAGGATTTTTCTTTTCACAATGTCATAGTTTTCTGACTGTGCAGTGTCCATATTGCTGTTGGCAATTTGAGCTTTACCTGTCAGATAAGGTACCAGCCTGATGACTATTGCTGTTTTGGCCCTTTGTAGACTCCTGTGACCCTTTCAAAAGTTGCCAGGTATGCTTCAGTATCATCTGAAAGACACATCTTTGTCAAGTTTAATGTCTTTTAAGCTGTTTGTGTTTTGTTGATCTGCTGGACCTGTATCTTGCAAGGCATACAGCCATCACTGCTCCTGTCACTGCATCTCTTCTTTTTTCTATTTCTCTTGATACTGCATCTCTTCTCTGTGCCATCTCATCTTTCCATGCCTTTAGATCACGTAGCTCTTTTTTTCTCTGTTTTTAAGCTCCCTTTGTTGTATAGTCCACCATTTGAGGAAGGCAGACATGTTTTCAGGTTCTGTCCCTGCCTGTTCTTCTTCTTCCATCACTTGTGCTGGCTGTATAGTCTCAGTTTGGAATTTTGTTCATGCTTCTAGTCTGGCTGCCATTCTTATAGTGGTAATCACTCCTGGGCTTGCTGTTGCAGAATCCATCACTTTTTTCTATGTTTGCCTGGGACCAGGATTAGTACCCACACACAAAACTTCTGGTTTAGAGAATGCACAGTGTAGATCCTACTGCTAACACCAACTGTCATAGAGGCATAGGTCAAGAAGCATAGGCAAACAAGGAGAAATTGTAAAATTCACAAGTAGAGTTTTATTAATATTAATAACAATAAATCCATATAATTCCAAATAAACTACAACATATGGTTTCAACAAATAAAATATAATGATGGCACAACTGTCAAAGCAGAAGTAAAACTGATCACTTCCATTTAGTTTGGGACTACAAAGAAATCTTTCAATGGTGGCAACATATACATATTGAGTTAAATAAAATGCTAAATAAAAACATACAACTTCTACCTAAAGTCTTCATGGTTAATGACTTTGAGGTCTGGAATTACAAGTAAAAAACAGAACATTTTTGCTTTGGCTACTATGACCACTAAATGAATGATTTTAGAAAACTAGGATTCCATTAAACTACTGGAATTTAACATGTCAAAATGGTTTAAAAATGTTAAATCTACTCTGATATTGAAAAGATTGATGGACCATGTTAGTAATAATGATGATACCCTGGACATTACTTAGAACGTTATATAAAATATGCTTCCCCATTTATTACAACTATAAGACTTACATAGGCAGATGAACTGAGTTATTTTTGCAACTAATATCCATGGTGGTAAAATAACAGAAATGACAACTTATGAAGTATGGAATGGCTATATGTTTAATATCTGTATTGTGTTAGGGGGGAAAGGGGATGAGTACATGTTTAGAAATTGTCTAATGTATATATTGTTGTGTTTTATATAAATAATTGAAAATAAAAATGAAGTGATAAAAAACAAAAAATATTAATAACAATAGAATAAAAATAAAATTGTAGAGGACAGTGCTTCACAAAGGCAGTAGAAACAAAAAACAAAAGGCTTTCATCTGAAAGTTTCATTTCAATTGACAGTAAAGTTCAATCCTTCTCTCCCCCCCCCCCCACAAACACAGCATTGCTCTCTTTTCATAAGATGTCTTTGCCTGGCAGTTTAACCTCTACATCCTGTTCTTGCAAGTTTCATCTCCTGTTTTTCACAAAATGCAACAAGACTCTTTTCATTGACCTTACTGTGACCAACCTGAAGAGTGCATTAGTCTTAACAAGTGCAACCAATTAAGAAATCCTGTCTCAGAGCTAGTCTTCTAACAATAATTCTATAAACTAGCTTGTGGAAGTACAGCTCGGGATTAGCCCGTTGTATTACAGATCACCATTTTTAAAATAAACCCAAATAACTTGTTGTATTAATTTCAACAGTATAGTTATATACATTTGCCAACTACGAGATCCCAGTTTCACATACAGTTTCAAATATACTTTTTTTAGCCACAGAGAAGCAAGGGAAGAAAGAAAGAATAGAAACAGCAAGTGAAGGAAGGGAGAAAAAGGGGAAATTGTGGGACTGTCAGAGTGACCAATTCATAGGTGCCACAAGGAAACTTTTATTGCACAATCAGACAGGAAGAGATAGACAAGTGACAGAATAGGAGAGGACATAATAGGTCAATTCTTTTAACAATCTCTGCATAACTAATGGGACAGGGTCTTACTCAACCCTGTCACATAAATAAACAAGCAAACTATCCATCATCAGTATCATAAATACATACATATAGTTCTTATTTATAGTATGCTTTGACAGTAGAAATAAAATCAACTCTGGATGAAGAGGACGATCCATTGGAAACATACTGGAAGGAAATGTATTATTGCTACTAATCTCAACACAAGGTTCTGACATCACATAAATGAGCACAAATTATACAAATATACTATTACGTTACATCAATTAGTCAGGAGAATGAAAGGCGCAAGAGGACCATCAGGCACTGTGAGGGGAAGCAATTAGAGGTAAGAGTCAGTGTCAGCAGTTGTTGGTCAGTTACAGCAGGTTAGCAGGACTGTGTCAGCTGGACTAAGTGCTACAGTTAAAGTTCCAGCACAACAGCATGGGGACTTACAATCAGCAGTCAATTAGATTTTGTAGAGCAGAAAGGACAGTGACAAGGTAGGTATCAGGCAGCAATATCACCAGATATATACTGAAAAGTAGATACAGGATTGTTTCTTACAGTCAACAGAAGTCAGTCAAGCAGGTTAAGCAGAACTCAATCAAATAGATTAGCTGGCATTGGGGGATCTCACAGCAGTGCTGGAATTGACAGTCAGCAGTCAGTGATATCTGATGATGCAGGACTGCAGTGGCAGAAAGCACTTGTGAGAAGCAACAGTAATGAGAAAAAAAGCACCTGCCAAACAAAAGACTGACGCTCAGTAGCAGGCATGTAGGCTACAGATTTATGGGGAGCTGGGGACCCAACTCATCCACAAAAAAAGATTAGAGTTGTTCTGGTAGCTGGTTCTCGTAGTCTGCCTCAGTGATCAGTGCACTGGAGGTCTGTTAATGTCTTTGTGACACATTGTTGCTGAGTAAGATATCTTTCAGTACTGTAAGTCAGAATCAAATGGACAGATCATCTTCCTCTTGGTTTTTACATTGATCAATGAATTATTTTAGGACATGTTGCTTCTGGTGATCTCAGGAGATCTCATTCAGTTTTTTATCATGCTTGGTTTCAAAGACCCCCAAAATGGTTGCCAGATGTTTAATTTAACTGCCAGTTGTTTACAGGGCTAGGCAGAATTTGAGGATTCTGTTTCTGTGTTATTTTCCACAAGAAAATCTCCTTATGGTAACTGTAGAATTCCAATACATCTGCTGAAAAAACAAAGTTTAAAGTAATTTTGTGATTTCCATAAAACTTCTGGAAAAAGATTATAAAGCCAATTACATTCCTGAAAAAATAGGCCCACAGTTTACACTGGACAATATTCATTTCCACAGTTTATATGGTGATATTTCAAGAAATGTTTAGAAATTTCCCCTGCAATATTGGAACAGTGAAATCTATAGTTCCATTACACTTCTGTGGAACAGAAATTTCCCACAGCCCTGTTTGTGGTAAGCATGATATCTGCACTAGAAATGTTATGACACTTTATATTTGCACTCCCTGCTTGCTGCTGCACCAAGCAACACCATCAAACCCATTTCTGGTGTTGGACTAGAACTCACAACTTTCCAATTTTCCAGCCCCAGAGCTGAGGATGCAGTAGAGTGGCTGACATTCCTGCAACATAGTCCTTCAACATGTAATGGTTCCCTTCTACTGCTTCCCCAGATCAGCTCTTTCCACACTCCCTGGCATCCATTCCCTTTTTTTGGAACCATTTCCATGCCCTGACCTCTATATTTGCAAGGCTGTGAGTGTTGCTACCAGGCTGCCATCACCTGCTGACATGCAGTAACTGTGGGATCGCACAGCAGCCTGTGACTTGGGGTGCAAGTTATGCAACACAATGTGCATTTGTGTGTGCATAAGAAAGGTTTGTGACCCTGCTGAGTATAGTTCAATAAAATTGCAAAGTTGATGTGGACACAAAGCAACCTCTGTGACCATTTTGTGACCACAATTTCAACTGAACTATGGGCTCCTAGTTTCTTCCTTTCACTATGAGTTTTGAAAGTGGCTTCATAATTGTTTTCATGAATGGCTATGAGGCACAGAAGAAGTCACTGTAACACAGTTTTCAATTGGAACAGAGCAAGAATTAGGATGTTTTTCTGAACCTAGTAGTTTTGACTTCTCATGAATCTTCTTGGGCACCGCATCATTTTCAGTATCAGAAGTTTTGCAAATACTCACTCCTTCTCCTCCTCCTCCTCCTGTTTGTGCTATTTTTACAGTGTGTTGGTAATTTGGGGAACATATTTATTCCTTTGTCACAGGACGTTTTGTCATTGGATGCCATATAATCTGCTAAGTAACCCTCTGGTGGCGAACAGTTATAACTAGAGTCATAATATGGTGTCTTTAGGCCACCTTTCATCTGATTCAGGTTGTTACCAAATAAGTTCTATTGGGCTATATGCATTGCAGATGTTACCTCAGGTTTTCTCTCCTTTGACACAGGTGTTCCACAAGTCTTGATTTTCTCTTTGTTTTATTATCTTACCACCTGTAACATTCACATGTATATTGCTGACAACACCATCCCATGTGGCCAGGGTAACTCCTATGGTCTTGCAGTCCTTTTCAGCTCCAACTCTCCCTTCATGGCTCTCTTGCCCAATCTCCAAAATGACCACAACAGCTTACTGCTCTGGTTCTGGAAAACAAACAGAGGCTAAGCCTTTTGTGTCATTCCTTGCTCTGTCATCTAGTTTCTATTAACTATTTCTAAGGCCCATGGTGCTTCAGAACTAGCTCAAAACACTATTTTAAATCCAGAACCAGCAGTTCAAGTCAAGTAGAAATAAAATCAAGTGGTTTTGTGAAAAAATAATTTCTAATGGTTGTTAAGAATAGAAACTCATTTAAGGATTCACAGGACTGAACAGGAAAGATTTTCTGAAAGTGAATTGATATTTTATTCATCTTCACTTTCTGTAATTTAGACCTTTGAGGTTGCAATGAAGATACTGGCCAGGAGTTCTAGTTAAAGCTTTAGTAAACTGAATGATAACAAGATTATTACAGCAGGCAAGAGCTAAGCAGTCACTGCAACTCAGCATACAACAGTGAATAGAAATCCCATAAAAACACTCTTCATGCCCTCTAGTGGTGTTCCTGAAACCATATTTATTTATTTGTATATATGTGTGTGTGTGTGTATTTATGTATGCATGTCTGTCTGTCTGTATGTATGTATTTATTTGGCTAGTTGGTTGGTTGATTGGTTTGTTAGTTAGTTACTTAGTTAAAGGCACACTAAGCAGAACCTCATTTTCAGGTGGAAGAGGAAGAAGTCATGGAAAATGGGAGAAACAGAGCGAGGTCAAAGAGAAGACCAGAGATGGGTCATGAATACTGGAGCAGCAGGATGAATCACATTAGCAAAAAAAGAGGATATGAATCAGAAGGAAGTGTTTTCTTTTCATCTTCTGTTAACTTACTCAAAATTGCCACATTTTCAGAGTTTAGAAAGGGTGATAGTAGAATGCGACAGATCTTGTTTGTGAAAAACATATTAATCTGGAAAGGTACAGTATGGTGTGGTTAACATTGAGGCCTGTGGCATTACCTTCAATTGCTGTTTGCTGTATTTTAACAAACACCTTCACATTCCTGAAATGAGAAAGTACTTTAGCCATTTTACACATCTAAACCTCAGCAAATGCTGTCAGTTAAGTGAAACTGTTTGGCTACAGTAATTATTTTCTTATTTGATTTTAAAGTTAATTCCTTCTTCACATAAATTCACCTGAAAAGTACTTGATGACAACCAATGACTGGAGTAGGGTATTGTCAATTTTTTATTAGTGGGCAAATTCCTTGTGAAGTTTGGAACTTAGCATTGTGCAGAGATTTTATAGTGTTCCCATTGAAATAACAATTCAAGAATTCTATGAAGTACTTCATAGAGTTTTCTAACAATTTTTGTGACAATTTACTCTTTACATCTGGGGAATGGGATATAACTTTGGTCAGCCTTTCATGACATCCTGGGGTTGACAGACAAACCACAGCCTTTGATGGTTAATAGCAATGAAGCCATCAGCATGGAGAGCAGGGAAGTAGCAAATCCATTCAACCTCATATTTACTGATCTGAGCACCTACCTTGGCCCTAACACTCCCCAAGGCGATATCTCCCCCAACCCCCTAGCAACACCCCAGGCTACTCACGCCACACTTGCCCAAGGTAGCCCAAATTCTACTTCAAACGTATCTCAGTTTCTGTCACTAAAACAGAAACATAGAAACATAGAAGCTGATGGCAGAAAAGGACCGCAAGGCCCATCCAGTCTGCCCATTTCTTTTCCTACTTTATGAATGTGCCATTGACCTTTGCTCTGTCAATGGCCTATCTAGTCATACTCATCTGTATTGCACCCTTATGCCTATCCCATATCTGTTTGAAGCCCTGCACTGTATTCATATCCACCACTTTCTGAGGTAGGTTGTTCCATGCATCTACCACCCTTTCCATGAAAAAGAACTTCCTCACATTACCCCTTAATTGGCCTCCCTCTAATCTCATGCTGTGTCCTCTTGTCTTGCTATTTTTCTTATATTGAAACATGTTAGGCTCTTTCACCTTGTTAATGCCCTTAAGGTGTTTGAATGTTTCGATCATATTACCTCTCTCCCTCCTTTGCTCTAGGGTATACATATCGAGCTCCATTAATCTGTCCTCGTATGTTTTCTGATGCAGTCCCTGCACCATTTTGGTTACACTTCTCTGGACTGCCTCAATTTGGTTAATGTCCTTGTGAAGGTGTGGCCTCCAGTACTGCACACAGTACTCCAGATGGGGCCTAACCAGTGTCTGGTAAAGAGGGGATTATTACCCCCCTCTTACAACTTGTGATACCCCTACTAATACACCCCAACATCCCCCTAGCCTTACCTACTGCTTTAGTGGTCTGCTTGGATGATTTCAGGTCATCTGTGATGATGATGATGCCCAAGTCTCTTTCTTCCCTTGTGACTGCCAGTAACTCCCCTCCCAACCTATAGGTGGCTTCAAAGTTTATCTTCCCTATGACATGATCTTGCACTTCTTTGCATTAAACCCCAGTTGCCACTCTTGTGACCATTTTTGCCAGTTTATCCAAATCTCTTCTCATTCTGCTCACTCCATCTGGATCATCTACTCTGTTGCAGATCTTGGTGTCATCTGCAAACAGACAAACCTTACCCTCCAGTCCACCTGCAATGTCACTGATGAACATATTGAAGAGGACTGGCCCCAGGACTGATCCCTGAGGTACCCCACTTGTGACTTGCATCTCTTCTGACTGTATACCATTTACCATCACTCTCTGTTTTTTGTCTGTCAACCAGTTTGCCACCCAGTTGACCAACTTCTGACTCACCCTGAGCATACCCAGCTTATTAATCAATCTTCTATGTGGAACAGTATCAAAAGCTTTGCAGAAGTTAAGGTAGGCAACATCAACTGCTCCCCCTTGGTCCACCACTCTGGTTACCCAGTCAAAGAAATCGATGAGATTAGTTTGACAGGACCTACCTGTTGTAAACACTTGCTGTCTTGCATTCTGTGCTCCTATGGATTTCAGGTGTTGCACTATCCTTTCCTCAAGGAGTGCCTCCATAATCTTGCCCACTACTGAGGTAAGACTGACTGGTCTGTAGTTCCCCTACCTCCTCCCTGCTACCACTCTTGTGGAGAGATATCACACGAGTCCTTCTGCAGTCTTCTGGGACCTCTCCTGTGCTCAGAGACTCATTAAACAGTTCTGATGATGGCTCTGCTAGTTCCACCCTTAGCTCCTTTAGTACCCTGGGATGTATGCCATCAGGTCCCATTGCCTTGTCCACCCTGAGCTTAGCAAGCTCTTGTAGGACCTTTTCTTTTGTGAAAGAACTAGTGCACACCTCCCTCCCTCCCCCCTGTGTCCATGGTGCTGAGCTGTGGGCTTTGTCCTACCTTCTCTTCAGTAAATACTAAGCAGAAGTATCTATTTAGGATAGATGCTTTTACATGGTCCTCCTCCTCACATGCCCCCTTATCCCCTTTGATCTTAGCAATACCCCCGCTGGACTTTCTCCTTTCACTAATGTATCTATAGAAAGTCGTGTCACCTTCTTTTTACTGCTCGTGCTAGTGTTTCCTCGGTTTGGGTCTTTGCCTGCCTTACTGCCTTCTCTGCTTCCCTTAGGGCAGTTTGGTATGCCTCCCTATCTTCATCCCGCTGTGTTCCCTTATATTTCCTGAAGGCCAGCCTTTTGGCTCTGACCTTTTCTGCTACTGTTTTTGAGAACCAAAGTGTTTTCCTTCTTGTTTTGCACTTCCTTTTCTCTCTAACACAGTGGGATGTTGCTTCAAGTATTGCATCCTTTTTTTTTTTTGCATCATTTGTTTATTGAGTTTTTTGCCAGTATACACGACAAACATAACATACAAGACATACATAAAGATAGATCAACAACTTATATACATCAAGATCCATTTCCATCACTTGATTACAAACTAAAACAAGAAGCCAATCATAAAAGACCACACATAAAATTATTCCCTTTATAGTCCAGATGATCTGAGGGATGGAGTCATTCTATTCTTATACAAAGATGTGAGCCAGCGGAGCAAGACCTATATATTCTCAGAGCCATCCTTCACTCAACATTATATTGTCTGCTGCTGACAAGGACACCAGTTAGGGATGCCATGTCTTATGAAAGACCTCTTCTTTATCTTTTATGACATAGGTCAAACATTCCAGAGTGAGTGCCTGCAATATTAAGACTTTCCACTGGGATATGCTTTGTACTCTTGCAGCTCTATATTTACGTATGGTTTATGTGTGCTGCGCTCACACTGATGTTTTGTATGTCATTTGTATCCTCCCGGGTCGTACCTGAAAATAGGCATTCCTATGTCTAGTGTACTCACCCGGTCAACAAAAGCAAATAAATTAATAAATATAGTGGGTGGTGTAGCAGACACCGATGTATTCAGAATACAGTGTCTAGCCATAAACAGTGCCACCCAGAGCCACCTCTGAACAGGGGTCCATTCCTCCTCCCCAGCATCTTCAACTCCAAATAAGAGCAACAAGGGGGACATTGGGAGCTGCCGTCCCACAATGCCCTGCAACTCATTTACCACATCCCTCCAGAAATTTTGCAAAACAGGGCAAGTCCAGAAGAAATGGTAATAGGTTGCTGGGTTATTATTACAGCTAGGACAGACAGGGGACACTGCAGTGTTATATTTGTGGACCACAATTGGCAGACAATACAATCGATGACAACATTTATAATAAGATTCCTTATATTTATTACACAGCAGTATACCCTGAGAAGCTGGGATATCAGTCTGCAGTTCTCCTCTGATATAGAGAGCCCAAGATCTCTTTCCCATAACTGTCTAGTTTTCTCTGTTGTATCTGGGAGCAGAGCTTTCCCCTCCTTGGCCATTCTATGAATTGTACCCTTTGGGTTTTTCTGTCCCACCAGAATAGGGTGTTCTAATTGGTCCCATTTCGAGTCCACCCCATGGAGTCTACCAAGAGATTTACAATATGCCCTAACTTGTAGATATTGAAAATAATGCTGGTGTCCCAAGCCCATCCTAGCCTGCAATTTCTCAAAAGAATCCAACCCTGACTAGGTAAAGAGATGTTTTAGACACAGGATACCTCTCTCCCACCACTCTCGATATCCCGCATCCTCTAAACCTGGCAAGAAAAAAGGGTCTCCCCCCAAGGGCAGGAGCAATGTATCATCCTGTCCCAAACCTTTTTGTTTACTCAGTCTTTTCAAGCTTTCTGTTACAGTCCTGATCAAGGGATTTGAGTTCAATAAGTTAAGATATGCCTGCCAGCCTCTGATAGATAGATATGCTGATATCCTACCCGGGCATCCCCTCTCTTCTAAATCAAGCCATCTTGCTTCTCTGGGTCTACCAATCCAATCTTGTATGTAACAACACTGCATAGCCATGTGATAAACTCCCAGATCTGGGAATTGGAGCCCTCCCTTTTCCGTAGAGACTTTTAGCTGAGCTAAGCCCACCCGTGGGCGTCGATCCTGCCAGACAAAATCCAAGAAGGCTTTCTCCGATCTCTTAATGACAGCCTTCCGTGGCTCTACAGGTAACATCTGGAGGGCACAGAGTACTCTGGGAAGGACATTCATTTAAATTAAATTTATTCTCCCCAACCATGAGACAGGGAGTTTGTGCCACCTGGTCAAATCTGCTATTTTTTTTTTTTGAACTCTATTTCTCCCCTGCTCCTTACCTCCAAACTCTCTCTGGCAACCTCCTGTTCCACAGTCTCTTCCTCCCAACATGGCTCGGTCAACTTGGGCTCCTCTCCGGTACCAGGCATCCCCCGGGTCTACCCTCTGGGGAAGGGTCTCCCCCACCCAGGGCGCTCTTTCTTATAGTGTTGAGACACCGGCCAGAGAGGACAGGGAGAAGCCTGAGAGCTGAGCCTGTGTGCAGGAGTGTGGTCCATGGAGGGAGGCGCCTTCACCTATGGGAGATGAGGAGTTATTTCCTCCTTTATGCCCTCCCTCCCTCCCTCCCTGATGGGCCCCGACATGCAGTGATGCCAGGGAACACCTTGCCGTGGCTCTGCAACCCTCTTCTTGAGCCCTGAAGCATTGTGGTACCACTGGTCTCCACCACAGGTCACCACAGTGGCGGGCATCATCCCTGGACCCTCCGAAGAATGAGAGCAGTCCCCAGATGCTCAATCCTTCCCCTTCCCTACCGACCCCCAGCGATCCAGGCTCATTCCTGAACCCGGGTCGCCGGTGTGGCGTGAGGTGTGGTGTCCAGCACCTCAACCCTCAGCGCCACCTGGCCGGCCTCAAATCTGCTATTATAGTTTGTAGGAGTGGGGTGTAATTAAGACCATGTAAACTTCCAGTATTGCTCCCCACTTTTATGCCCAGATAAGTAAATGCCCCTTGGACTGTTTTAAAACCCCACTCTGACCCCTGTCTTGTCTCAAGGTCTACAGAGTCACCAATTCTCATCTCCTCTGATTTCTCTAAATTTAATTTGTAACCAGAAAATTTAGAAAAGGTATCGATCAGTGTTAATAGATGGGGCATAGATTGAGATGGCTTAGTTACATATAGTAACATATTGTCAACATATAACGATAATTTGGACTCCCCTTCCCTCTTACCTACAACTCCTGAAATGTCTGGGCTGGCTGAAATGGCGGTAGCCAAAGGTTCAAGCGCCAGAGCAAATAGGAGGGGCAAGAGTGGGCAGCTCTGCCGAGTACCCCTACCTAGTGCAAAGCTATCAGAGAAAGTACCATTAATTAAAACCCTAGCCCTAGGGCTCCTATACATTTGTCGGACCAGACCAATAAATTCTCCACCTAGACCAAACAGGGCCAAGACTTCCATCAGGTACGTCCATTCCACGCTGTCAAACTCTTTTTCTGTGTCCATTGATAGGATGTTTACTGGCTCCTGTCCATTTCCAGCCCCCCATATCACATTTAGAAGGGTTCTCATGTTATGATAGGAATATCTGTCTCGAATAAACCTGGTCTGGTCTGGGTGAATTATTCCTGGCAACAATTTTTCCAACCTAGTAGCAGTGTCAGTGGCTCAGTAGGTAGCACACTCGCCTCTGAGGCTGGGAGATCAGAGGGCTCTGGGTTCAGTTCCCACATCTGCCACTTTGGTTAATATCCCAGTACTGACACTGTAGTGCAGCATGAGAGGGGTGCTGCACTTCTGAGGTGCCGTCTTTTGGATGAGACATTAAACCGAGGTCCTGTTTGCCTGGATTGCTGGTAATTCAGATGGATGTTAAAGATCCCATGGCACTTTTCGAAAAGAGTAGGGGAATTTTTTATTAATATAACATCAAAAAACAAATAATACAGACAGTGTTAAGTCACTCACAAATTATACAATCATATGGGAAACAAAGTCACAAAATACTGCCATCATACTCTATTAGATAACTGCAACAGAACTATGTATAATTTCCCCCTCTCCCATGAAAACAGTGGTATAATTGTTTATTAATCTTACATCAAAGAAATAGTTACCACACCGCACAGATACACAAACAAAACCAAGTAAGGAAGAAAAAGGAAAAATTAAAACATGCTTATCAGACAATAAACCAAATAGACTTCTTATAATTCCTAAACAAATCATTTCACACACCCATATGTACCAAAAGTTCCCATATTCTCCGTTCCTACCTGTAACTTTATCCAATTTTACTACTACCCACCTTCCCCTATTTATATTTTATAAACTTCGTGAACCCTCTCCACCACTCCATCACCTTCCTAGTGGTTGAAAACCCTAAATCATGAAGATAAACCCTGTTCATGGCTCCCTGAATCAATAACCCTACAGTATCGTAAGGCATCAGTATTTGATACAAAACCCATTGGCACCTAGCCTGCCATAGATAATATATTAAGGCACAACAAAAAATTTTCAAAATCTCCAGATTATACCTGTTCCCTAACTGAGGAGCATGACCAAATACTAATATATCATAATCTATGTACGATAACCATTTCATGTTCTATTTACAGGCCAGGAATTTCCAAAGAGACCTGGCATAAGTGCAAAAAAAGGAAAAATGCTCCACAGTCTCCTCCTGCACCACACACTCTAAAAAAGGACAAGTTCTTTCATTTAAGGCTTTATGCTTTGCATTTCCCCAAACCCCAATCCTTCCATAAACCATGAGCCATAAAATTTCCCACATATATTCCGGCAGTCTAGGATTTATTTAACCTCTTCAGGACTACCTCCATATAAACTGAAGGACAGTTTTTAAAGGCTGGTTCACTCAGATATAATTGTTGCATCACTTTGGTATATAACTGTGGTCCTGTACTATCCCTTACTACTTGGGCTGACAACCCCCATTTAAATAATTTTTTTGCAATTGGCAAAAAATAAGAAGGGATAGACAATGTAGGAATCGGTTTAGGAGGGCTCGTGAGCCAAACAGAGTAATACTGAACTAACACCTGTCTCATTAATACCCCATATCCTGCTGAAGATGTCACCCATCCAGCCTTAACATTTATTGTTATGAATAATGTAGAGAAGAAAATTACCGGATCCACCATCCCTAATCCCCCTTTTTTTTATCCAAATACGTATATTGCCGCTTAATTGGATTGAGTCTGTTACCCCATACCATCTGAAAAAATAAACTGTATAACTTAGTTTCGAATTTTATTTGCAACAGAAATATTATTGCTGTATATAATAAACCTGGAATTACAAATTGTTTAATGACTTGTACCTGTTTCAATTTAGACAATTTCCAGCGTTTCCAAATTTGAATCTTCCCCTCTATAGAAGTTAAAGCCTTTTCCCAATTTAACTCTGGCAAATTCTGGGACCCATATAGTAATCCGAAAATTTTTATAGGCTTGGATGAAATCCTCAATCCCTGTAGCAGAAGTGCTTCCAGAGTCCCTACCCCAATAAACAATCCTTGACTCTTTTGTTTATTTAATTTAGAACTGGAGATTAAGGCATAAAACTCCATAAACTCCAGAAATCTTTCTATATGTTCAGATTTGGAAAAAAAAACACACAAATCATCAGCGTATGCTTGTACATGTAATTTCTGCAATATTGAAGGGCTACAGACCCCTTCCCATCTTGGATTCTGTGATAAGGATTGAATCAGAGTATCTATTGTAAAGGCATATAGTAACGGGCTTAGGGTGCATCCCTGTCAGACCCCCATGGGAATATGAAAACTATCCCCAATTTCCATCTGAATTATAGGGTGAGTAATAGCATTATTATAAATAGATTTTACCCAGTGTAAAAATACATCAGGCACTCCATAGTGTTTTAAGGTCAAAAGTAAAAAAGGGTGATAAACCCGATCAAAGGCTTTCATTCGGTCAACCGAAATAATACAACCAGAGAGATTTTTCAAATTCGAATATTCTATCACATCTCTTACAATCATATGTGCCTGGTGGATTTTTTTTTCAGGAAGCCCACAGAATTGATAGGGGGAAAGAACGGTGACAGCAAACTGTTTGAGTCTTGTATTCATGATACCTGCCAAAAGCTTATAATCTGAATTCAGAAGCGTGATCGGTCTCCAATTTTCTAATAGATTTTTTCCCCTGATTTATACAAAAAAATTAACAGCCCTTCAGTAAACCAAATTGGAATTGCTGGGGAAGTTAAAAAAAATTAAATACCAGTTCCAAACACTCAGAGAATTCAGCTGGGAAAGCTCGATATAAATCCACCATTAATCCATCAATCCCTGGTGATGTACCTATTTTTTGGGCTTTGATAGCTGTTACTATTTCTGCCCGTGTAATAGGCTGAATTAATACTGATGTATTAAATTGTGTGTTTGGTAATTTAATCTGCTTCAAAAACTTCCTTATGGTACTCTCACTAGGAGGTGTCTCCGGCCTATGAGCTAGGAAAAAATTTTTTATCACTTCTTGAAGATTTTTTGAGTCTCTCACTAAGTGTCCTTCCTTATTTAAAAGTGTTTCCAAATGTGTGTTATGTTTGTATTTTTTAAAGGCCTCATATGGATCCCCAGAAGGCTGCTTATTTACCCCATATTGGAAAAGTACCTTCAGTATATTAGCCCTACTATATTGAACTGCCTGAATTTGTTCTTTCAAAGTTGAAATTTGGGAGGCAAGATCCACTTTTGAGGTATTTGCCACAGAAATTAGATAATATAATTGCTGCCTCAACTTAAGATAATGCAAATATTTGTCATTTTCCCTTGGCCTCTCTTGATTTTTTAATAATTGACAAAAATCCTCCTTAGAATCTTTCTACCACTCCCCCATATCTTCATATAAGAATACTACCGAAAGTCTTGCTACCAGCAATGCTTGAAATTTCCCTACTACCTCCGAGCATTTTAACAAAAGTGTATTCAGTTTCCAACGCACCCTCTGCCTATGTGGTACAGGTTGAGGAGAAAAAGTACATAACAGGAGCAAATGATCTGAAAAGAAAACTGGGAAAGTTTCAAATGTAAAGGGAATTTTTTCAGAAAGAAAAATATAGTCAATAGTAGATGTATAGAGGTTTCTTTTATAAGTGAATTTGAAACCGCCACATTGATGGCTACTACCATTCACTAATCCAGATGATTTTATCAGTTGCCATAATGCATTGGAGTCGGCCTAAATCTTTTTCCCAACCCCCGAGGGATGACTTCCTGCCGCCTTTAACTCGCAATTAAAGTCCCCACATAATAAAATATCATAAGAAGTTACTAAAAAAGGTTTTATCATCTGAAAATGTGCCACCCATTCTGCCTTTACCTGCGAGCCATATACATTGATAAACCAACATGTCCTCGATCTCCAAACCCCATCCAATATCATTAATCTTCCTGGAATGAGGTCAATTAGCTTAATTAAAGAAAAATCATAGGAATTAAAAATAAATCCTATACCATCCACTGTTTGTTGTCCAAAGGACCAATAGGATGGGCCCCAGCACCATTCTCTTTGGAAAAACCAGGCCTGCTCTATAGAGTACATCCAAGTTTCCTGTAGGAGACAAATATCTAAAGCATTGCTATGAATGAATTCATAAATCACCTGCCTTCTTTTAAAGTTTAATAAACTGTGTACATTTAATGAACCCAGTTTAAACCCCAACATTCAAAAGTTGATGTCAACCATCTTTTTTCCTTCTCTTTTTCTTTTTACCTTTATAACCTTCCTGAACCTGAAAAGGGGAAGGGGGACTATCCTGTATCGGCTGAAAGTCAGTTTCCTGGCAATCCATTTCTGACTCGCCCCAGTGAGCTGCCAAAACTGCAAAGGGATTACAAATTTCCACCTCAGTTGTGGTTAGGATCAGAGGGGGTTTAAGGTTCCGAGAAGACCTTCTTACTGGGATGACCGAAGGCGCTCTAGAGGGCTCCTGTGGCCTGCCTTCTTTTTGTACTGCATAACAGACAGGAACAAGGGTGGGAGACCTCTGACCAGGAACCTCAGAGGAGTTCCCCTCTGTCTGGGCCACCCCAGGCTGGGAAACAGGATTTATTTCTTCCGTTCTATTTATAGGGCTTGTTTGGACTACCCCTGTGACCAGGTCCTGAGCTTTTTGAATGAACAAATCTGGACTACCACTAGATGCCTTATTTTTCACTGCCCATACACATTCTGAAAAAACATGACCGATTTCCTCACAGAGATCACATTTTGTGAAATTAGCACATTGAAATGCTATATGGCCAATTTCTCCACAGTTTTCACATCTCGGCTTATCACAAGAGCTGGATAAATGTGTTCTAGAACCACATTTGTAACAAGCGCAGGGCTGTCCTGCATAAAAACACACCCTTCTATCCCTTCCTAACATAAAAGAATTTGGAATATGGTCTATCCCTGTGTCAGATTGCCTAAGTTTAACTTTGAAGCGCCAACCCCCTGTCCAAAACTGCTCAGAATCTAAGATAGCTTCAGGGGAACTCAAAATCTCACATTTCTGAGCCAACCAATATGAAATATCATCCACATGGAAGCCTTCATTTCGAAACATGATAGTCACATATTTAATTAATGGTTTTGTTAAGGGAATCACTAAGAAAGGTGTCCATATGGGGGAGAACTTTACCTGGTTGTATCTTTCCCAAAAAAGATCCAAGGCATAAGCAGAACGAAAGCTCACATCAAAATTATCTTCTCCCGATATATTTATAAACGCAAATACTTCTCTGGGAGAAAATTCCAAAAATTCTTTCAATAAACATTTACCCACATACTGTCTATCAGGCCTCACCTCCAGGCCCCCCTTATAGTGCAGTCACACAGCATTTCTGCGTGGTGTTGCATCTTTTTTAATTCTTGAAAATAAATCAGACATCAAATTCTTTTCAGTAACAGGAGGATCCTGTACCATGACCACCCTTTGCTCGATTCCAGCCTTATTAGTAACCACTGGAGCTTCTGCCTGCAAGGCAACCTCAGAAGGTCCTACCCTTCCCTGTACCCCTGCAGAATCCCCAGTAGGTCTCAGTTCATCCGGTAACTGTGGTTGCCATGTAGGCTCATTTTGAGAAAAGTTTAATTTAGGTTCCCACTCAGGTGTGGGTCTCCAAGACCCTTTTTCCAAAGTCCATCCAGCTTCACTTAATGCTCTCTGTGGGGACCGATTTTCCGCAGTTAAGGGCTCTCTCAGAGGCTTAGTAATCGAAGCCATCACACCAGCCCCTGCTTTATTGGAAGAATTTTCAGCTAGCCCCACTACTGGTACCTCTAAATTCCTTTTAGCAAAAATCACTGCTGCTCTTTTTTCTTTTCCCTCCTCTCCTACCTTCTCCTGATGCCATTTCAGAAATGAAAAGTTAGAAACCCCTTCTTGATTCAGAGGGTCAGTTTGGAACACACAGTTCGCCTCCATAGTTTGTGCAGTGGAAGGATTGAAAATCAGACCTCTAAAGACAAACCCTGCTTCTTTCATCAGGGTAGTGGTGTATTCAAAGGAAACTGAGCTTCCGCACTCCACTGTAGCCATATCCAGGACTTTCGGGGGTATCCTAGCAACCAACGGTAAACCTTCCAGAACTTCTGTCTCAGAAACCGACTTTTGGCACTGAATCTGCTCAGATTCTCTGCTGCCAGCCTTCTTCATTGTACATACAGTATTTCCAGTGTTTTTCCAGTTAGAATTAGGTAGCAACTCACCCGACTGCTTTAAAACGTTACTGAGGCACTGACTCACAGATTACAGTCTCCACGACCTCCGGTGAAGTAGTAACCGAGACCTCCTCTGCACAAAGTGCCGACAACTGCATATTGACCCTTTCTTGTTCCTGGTGTAAATCTGCCAGTTTCAGCTTCAGTTGTTCCACTGCGGTAGGCGTGATTGATACATTTCTCATTATCTCTGGTGTATGTAGACTCAATAAATCCTCCGTAGAGACAAAAAGCTCACCCTCCTCCGGGTCTTTATCCATATGTGAGTGCCCCGCGGGCTCAGTAGCTTCCATTAAATTCAACATAGAGTCCGACTGCACTCCCTGCTCCTCAACATCCATCCTCCTCCAGTTCTGACCACCAAATGGTCTGGCTCCCAACAACAGCTAGTCCCCCTACTGGCCAAGCAGTAGGGGAATTTCCCCGGTGTCCTGGCCAAATTTCCCTCATTCACTAAAAATACCACCAACAGCTTAATCTAGTTCAAGGTCAGTTGGCATTCATCTGTATCCCCCTTCCCTGGGTTGTGCCTGACAATAGGCAGGATTTGTCTAGTGCTCTTACCCGGTCAACAAAAACTAAATAAAAAAAAAAATAATAATCTTGGCCATGATTTTAGAATCACAGTTTAAAAGGGATATTACTCTAAATGAATCACACTCATATGGATTCTTCCCCATCTTTGGAATTAGGCAAATAGTTGTCTCCCCCCAGGAGCGTGGCAACTCTCCCAACTCCTCTCTGGCCTCCCTAGGTACTGCCTCCAAGTGCTCAACTAGGTGTGCTTGCATGACCTTATAATATTCAGCCAGAAAGCCATCTGGTCCGCTAGTCTTCCCTCTCTTAAGGGCTGCAATGGCTTTAGCTATTTCTTCTCTGGTTATTATGGAGCCTAGCCAAGTTCTCTGGGCCTCCGTAATCTGAGGCAATTTAAGCTTATTCAAAAACTCAGACATTCCATGTTCCCCTGTCCCAGTTTGAGAGTGGCATAGTTCCTGATAAAATCTCATGAATCTCTCTCCAATAGATTTTTTATCTGTTTGGAGCGTGTCATCTTCTCCCCTAATAGCATGTATTAAATGTGTTCCACGTTTTCTCCTTATTAAATTAGCCAACATAGTTCCAGGCCTATTTCCCCATTCATAAAAATGTTTCTGCACAAAAAGACGAGTTTTCTTCACCTCTCCCATCAATAAATTATTTAATGCCTCCTGGGTTCCTGCCAACAACTGGTACACATTATCTCCCCCCTCCCCTTGAGCTACCCTTCTCTCTAAGATTCTAATTCTCTGCTCCAGGTTCATCCTACAATCCTTAACTTTCCTTCTGTGATGTACTACGTAGCTGATTATGGCCCCTCTCATAAACGCTTTTCCAGTGTCCCAAAAAATAACCCTTAAAGGATCCATCTCTAAAATAGCCTGCACATACTGCTTCCACTGTTCCTGCAAATGCTCTTTAAATTCTTTATTTGCTAACAAATAGTTAGGAAATCTCCATTCTATATATGGTCATTCTTCCCTTCCCCATTGCAAGGTCATTATGGCCATAGCATGGTCAGAGATGTAGATCGGGCTATGTTTAATGCATATGAGATGAAAATTCCATTCCTGTGGTAGAAATAGATAGTCCAATCTGGACCAGGTGTGGATGAGAAAAAAAGGTATATTCCCTAGCAGTGGGATTGGCTGTTCACCACCCATCAATAATATCTTAGTCAGTCACACCTTCTAGCCAGCCCTGAATGGCCCTTTTAGGGGTTCCCTTACCTTCCAAGTGATCTAACATTGGATTAAGTAAACAATTCATATCTCCTCCAGTTATTAAATTCAGAAATTGTTCTTTAGTTAACAAATCCAGGAGAGCCCTATAGTATAGTGGGTCATGGACAGCAGGTGCAAATATACTCCCAAATGTGACCCTTTCCCCTTATATATTCCCCACAACAAATACATAGCACCCCTCAGATGGGTCCTTCACCAACTGCTCCATCCGAACGGGTAATTTCCTGTGTAGGAGAACAGCCACCCCTCGTTTGTGAGAACTAAAGGAAGCCACGCAGCATTCCCCAACCCAATTCCTCTTCAGTTTAATATGTTATTTCTCTGTAAGGTGGGTCTCCTGAAGGAGGACCACCTGAGTATGTTGTCGCTTCAGGGCAGTCAGCAACATTGTGTGCTTAACTGGGGTGGCTATTCCCCTAACATTTCATGAAACTATTGTCAGGTCTTTTAAACTAGCCATATAGCTTCCCCAACCAGTATCCATTATGAACATTCTCAGACTCCCCATCCCCTGTCTCCAAAAAGGCTTTCAGATTGGCTATACATTTGGATCTTAAAATTAGAAACAAACCTACAGAATAACAAACAAACAGTAACTATATACAAGTCTTCCCCTCCCCTCCCCACTGCCCCACCCCATTGTAACAGTAGCTGCAAAAAGCAGAAATTTTGCCACCATTCCTCGCTGTGAGACTGAGACACTTCCCTCAGCCCGCTCCCGCCGCAGATATTTGTAAAATATAATATTATAACTGCATAAACATTCCCCTTCCTCCCAGCCAGCTAGGCTATAGTTAAACAGAGAAAACTAAAACATAAAAGGAGAAAGGGGAGAGTCAGAAAAATAGTTCAGCTCTGGAGTCCTCTTCAGCATATGCTAATTAGCCAAGCTTTTTCAGCAGGGCAACCAAATAGAGGGCAAAACATGTCCAGCATATTTGGCACAGGTCAGGGCAGAGCATGCCTGAGAGAATAGCGCACAGCGCAGATTACCGAAAGGCAGTGCAGCTCCCTCCTCCCACAGCCACCCCCCACCACCCCTCCACATACCAATCCAAAATGACATTACATATCTCTCCAGGCTGCCACCATGTTTCCTTCCATGGAAAAAAACCAAAAACAAATGAAACTTCTCAGGCCCATGATGACAAATAGCTTCGGGCCTGCTCAGGATTCTACAATCTCCCCCATCCTTCCAAGTGTCTCGGGTTAGTCCAGCCCCATCAGCTGCCTTCCATCCAACAAAAAAGTAGAAAAAAACAGCCTGCGCCACAAACAAGCCCATCGTCTCTGATCCATCCACTATATAAAAGTACCTTAATCAGGTATCATGTTCCAAGTTCCAGTGAGGCCCATGTAACTGAACCTGGTCTGCAGAAAAGAATACTCCACACAGATCAGGGTTAAACAGTATCACCCCATTTTCTTTCTGAGGTCTCGGACAAACACCTCCTCCTTTGGTATCTCCCAGAATGAGAAGACAGCCCCTTCATGTTTGATTTAGAGGGTTGCTGGATACAGCATATAACACTCCACCTTAGCCTCTCGTAACTGCACCATCACCGGATTGAAGGCCCGACAGTGTTTCAACAGCCAAGCAGAGTAATCTTGCGAGAGGAACAATTTGTGCCCTTCATACTGTAACCCAGGGTTCTCCCTATAAGCTTTCAGAAGAATCTCCCAATCAGGGTAATTATGAAATCTCATAATTATTTGCCATGGAGGATGATTTTATGTAGGTTTAGGCATAACTGCCCTATGAGCCCTCTCCATTTTGAAATGGCCATTTTTTAGTGAGAGTCCAAGGAGCTCAGGCAGGGTTTTTACACAAAAATCAATCACATTCAGTCCTTCCATTTCCTCTGGCAGCCCCCGAAGCTGCAAATTCAAGCGGCGCTGATAATTCTCCTGGTAGTCGAAAAGTTCTTTAAATTCCTCCAGTCCCCTTTGTAGAGCTATAATTTGTTCTGGCATAGAAGATGTGGCATCTTCTGTATCAGACATGCGCTGCTGAACTTTAGTCAGCTTGGTAGCCTGTGTGGCATGCAAATCCACAAGTTCCTGCAATTTGTGGTCAAAATTAGTGGCCAAACTAGTGAGCTTGGGCTCCAGTGCAGCCAGAACTTGCTGGGTAACCTCGAGGCCCAAGACGCTGACTTCCATGGCCAAGAGGGAGATGTGGCCTGTATTTTCCACCTGCAAGGCCGGCGGTTGCTTTTTTGGTTTCTTCCCGGTAGTTCGCAAGCTTTTTGCTGCAGTAGAGACCACAAATTCATATATCCTAAGTTCCTCCACAGGTCTCTTATCTCTTAATAGAATTAAGTTTCATTAAAAAAGCAGTTTAATTTGTTTATTTTGCAGTGGTAATAGGAGCGAGGGAGAAGTGCGTTTTTAGTTTAGTTGGCTCATTAGTTCCCCCTCTGGTGAAACTCAAGTATTGCATCCTTAATGCTTGCCCACTTTGTCTGTACCCCCTCACCTGTATTGCTTTTTGCCAGGGCTAGCTTAACTCTGTTGGCCATCTTATCAAAGTCAGCACCTCTGAAGTCCCATATTTGTGCCTTGGCATGGGATGATTTAGTTCTAGTGGACAAATTGAACCATACCATGTGATGGTCACTGGCCCCCAGGTGACCTTTTACCTGGAGATCTGTGATCCTTTCCCTGTTAGTCAGTACTAGATCTAGGATAGCCCTGTCTCATGTGGGTTGTTGTACCAGTTGTTGAGGCCCTCCCTCTGCAAGGAATCCACTATGTGTCTAGTTCTGGCAGATGTTCCTGCTGGTATTGACCAATCTGTATTTGGCATGTTGAAGTCTCCCATTATCAGATCCTCCCTTTTAACTGTCATGTTTTGTATATCTTCTAACAGAAATGTATCTATGTCCTCCCTGTGGTCTGGAGGCTTGTAGACAACCCCAGTTCATATGGCTGTCCCATTTAATGTTTCCAGGGTGACCCACAGTTCTTCTGGCTCCTTATGTGTATTCTGAATTTCTGTAGCTTTGATATTTTCATTGACATAAAGGGCCACGCCATGCCCCCTTTTCACACCTCGGTCTCTTCTGAACAGTACATAGCCAGGTAGTGAAGTCTCCCAAGTGTGGTTACTGGTAAACCATGTCTCTCTAATGGCTACTATGTCCAGTTTAGCCTCTGTCATTATTGCCTGCAGGTCTGGGATCTTGTTTCCCAGTCTGCGAGCCATTTGTGTACATGATTTTCCATTGGCCAGATTTCAGTGTGTTAGTTGCTGGGTGAGGTCTGGTGTTTCCCTGTGCATCGTATGGGGAGCCAGACCTTTTTCCTTACCTGGTGATGCAAATGAACTACAAACATGCTGAACTCCTGTTTGACCACTAGTTAAGGGGGGAAGGATGTTCTTCCCATTTGATGTATGGGGTACTGCACCCCTCTCCCTATTTGCTAGTTTAAATATTCTGGAAATACGTCAGACTTCTGCCCCAATGCACTGACTCCCTTCTTAGTCAGATACAGTCCATCAAATTTAAAGAACTTTCATTCCCAAAGCTGTTGCCAGTTCCCTACAAATTTGTGTCCTTTTTCCTGGCACCAGCCCTTGAGCCACACATTTAGCTCCCCTATCTCCCCTTCTCTGACCTTCCCATCCATCTGCCCCCTCTCCCAGACTGGCAAGATCTCAAAGAAGGAGATGCTGGATGAAATGGATGATAGTTTGTCACCCAGCCTGGTCAGGTGTTCCTTGGTCTCTACAACTGACCGGCTGGTGATATCATTAGTCCCTATGTGTACCAGGACATCAATGTTTTCTCCTGCTTCCTGTACAATTTTAGCAATGTGGTCAGTGTCTTTCCATGCTGACGTACCTGGGAGACATCTGACCATTACCCCTGGCTGGAGATAGGTATCAACTCCCCGAATCATGAAGTCTCCTATGATCAGAAGTTTTTGGGATTTCCTTTTTGCTTTTTTTTGTTTTGGTTCCTGTTTTGTATTTCTATTATATGTTTCTTCTCCTAAGCCTGGCAGGCAGCTTAGGTCCCTCTCTTGGAGGGACTCAGTCTCTGGCCGCACCGTTCCCCCACCTGAAACCCCCTAAATCCTCCATGGGTTCCCCCCATGGCAGGGCTGAGGCAAAGGGGTGCCAGCTTTCTCCCACCCCCGTAGCAAAATCCAGACATTGGGACCCTGCTAGCTCCTATTTCTCCAAGTTTTCTTCCGCCTTCCTCTCCACCGATTACATATGTCAGCGACATGCCTTCCAGCCTGCATCTTCCCCTGGCTGATGCCAGAGGGCAATCGATGAATGGGATGGCAAACCCTCCCTCCCTGAGAGAGGATAGCAGTCCTCCAGATGCTCAATCCTCTCTCTCCCCCCTGTCGACCCCCAGTGGCCTGAGCTCATTCCCGAACCTGGGTCGCCAGTGTGGCATGAGGTGTAGTGACCAGCGCCTCAACCTCCAGCACCACAGGACCAGACTGGATGTTTTCCCTTTGAAGTAAGCAGTTTACAAAACTGGCTGTCTTCATAAATTGCCAAAATTGTTTGTGAAGTCATGCAAAATGAATTTCTGCCACTTCATTCATGACTAGAATGTGAATGTGACATCATTTATACAGTCTCACCATTGATTCAACCAATAAGCATTGAGATTTACTTGGACATGAGGACCTCTCAAAAAAAAAACAGCAGCCCTTACATACTTGAGTTGGCTAAGGATATTGATATGGACTTTGAGGTGTCTGTTCGCCTGCTATAAATGTTGCAGCACGTTGCATCCTGCATCCTGATTGTGCCAGGGCCACCTGCTAAGATTGTAAGAGTAACACAAATCCTGAATACAACCAATAATAGGCAGTTCATTACTCTGATCCTAAAAAACAAAGGCAGATTCTACTGAGATATTCCTGCCTGGAAATGATAACAAAAGTTACTAAAACCTTAAGCCATCCCCCAGATGCCTAGGGCTTGCAATGTGGCCACCTCCCATTAGCTATATCCTGCCCTGGTCCTCCTATGACAAAACAAACTAACATCTCTGCCAGCCATTCCCCACCTAACAGTAACATTTGAAACCTACTTCCCATTTCTAACCTGCCCCTCCCTAAGTCCTCTATGGGCAGAAAAAACAGTACTTACAGGGTGCCCCCATACCCCCCATAATTGATGGGGGACAATAGGTAAATTCTGGCAGCTCATTGTGGTCCTTTCCTTCCAACTCTATCATTTAAACATTTAGCCTCCTGTATGTCCTTCTCTACCTTTATGGATAATCCTCCCAATATTTTCAATGGTGCTGCCTGACCTTGCCCTAATCCAGGAAGGGGGGTATAAGCAAATTATAGCAGCTCAGGCATGCCCATTTTCCTCACAGCAACTGGTGACACCTCTGTTGGTTGATGCACAGCTCTCTGAGGCACGAGTCAGGGAAGTTACACAGCACCACATTCCATGGGCTAGGATGCACTGCTCTGGTTAGTGCTTCTCCAGCCTGGTCACTCTGGCACTAGTGACCCAGGCCCACTCTTTTACCCAGGTCACTAGTATGGAAGCACAGCATTTTTCCTCTGGGTACTGAGGGGACCCCATCATAGCATGCTTCAGCTACCTGGCTGCCTGTTTCATTGCATATCAAGACCACTAGCTGACTTACTGTATGCTGTTTGCACTGTTTGCAGTGCCACCATGTATCTCTATTTCTCTTCTTTTTTGGCTGCTCTGTCCAACCATAAATCTTCACTGACAATAGCATCTTGTGTTACTCTGGTTGTACCCTTTCCTATAGTAAGTACCTACCTGCTAGGCTGCCTGTCTGCCCTAGCCTGTGCCATCACCATTGTGTGACAGAAAATGCTTTGTTGGTACCTAACTACCAAGTTAAATTCACAGCAAAATCTCTGTAGCTTATTTGTGGCCCACATGAAATGACAAAGACACATTCAGGTTAACAGATAATGAACCCTACATAAGGAAAACATTTCCTGACATTTTCATCCTGAGCACATGTACTTTGGATAAGGTTAACCTCAGGATAAGCAAGGAACCTGACAGAGTGTACACAGTGTGGTTAAGGCAGTATCCAAGCAACTCTAGTCAGGAGCTGGGCTGCAGTGTTCTGCTCTAGCGTCAGATAATGGATATTATTTGCAGGCAGGCCCTTGAGGAGTGCATTATAGTTGTCAGGCCATGTGGTGATAATTGCAAATGCCTCCACCAGACTTCTCAAGTAGTCCTGTTTCAAGAAGGGATAAAAACCGTCAGTGATCTTTAAATGAAAAAAAGCTGCTTTAGACAGCAGTTGAAACCTGAGCCTCCAGCATCCCACTGCTCTCCAAAATAACCCCAAATTTACAAACAGCCTTCTTACCCTGAAGATGTACCCCACTTAGAGTTGGTAGTCTGAGGTTATTATTTAACATTTATCAATAAAAGATGACAAACTGATCATAAACGGCTCCATGTTATCTGGGTTCAGTATCCATCCCTTCTTTGATTTCTATCCAACATCATTTTAATACAGGCACAGAGGATCCCTGCTCTGGGGCAAAGGAAAGGTACAGCTGGTGTCACAATAACAGTGAAACCTCATACTATACATTTGGATCACTTCTCCTAGTGGCAGCATGTAAACAGTGAACGACAGTGACAAAACTGACTCTTGAGGCATGACCTTTCTGAAAGCAGTTGGTTGGGAACAAAATGTGCTAGATACTACAATAAGCTGTCATTGACCAGTGAAGTAGGACGTGAACTTCCTGAGCTGGTCTGCCACTTCACAGGAATTGACAATGTCAAATGCTGCTGAGAGACCAAGGGAACCAGATTTGATAGTTCGCCTCACACTCTATCCAGTAGGAGATCATTTAATACCCTAACTGGAGTTGTCTCACTGCTATGTTATGGATGAAATGGCTCATTGAAGTTGTTACCCTCCAGGTGCACTTGTAGTTGTGTTGCAACTAGTCTTAATAACCTATCCAAGAAGGTGGGATAGAGTTCAGTCTTTAGTTTATAAGATCATGCACACCCAAAGGTAGACTTGGGGGAGCCTTACCACAGCTTTCTGTAAGTTAAGGGTGAATGAATATAAAAATTATTAATTTCAGCTTGGCTTTGATTGCAATCCCCTGTCTTTGGTTCAGCTTCAACTCCTCAGCAAAGACACTTTGAGTCCTTGGTATGGAGTACTTGCAGGTTAACAACAGGTGTATTAGACACTCCTACACCAATCCGTACCCACTCCAGTCAATCTCAACATGTTCCACCCTTCCCCATTCCTCCAGACAGTTTTTAAAATAAATCTGTTTGCACCTGGCACAGTGCCATGAGATGGAAATTTTTATATATAAAAATTTGTAGGGAAGTCAGGGGAGAAGGGTGGAAAGTGACTTGGGTAGGGAAAAGGATGGCTCCAGGACTTGAGGACTTGCCCTGGTCACCTTGGCATTGTTTGAATGTTATTTTTTTAATTATTTGACCAAAGGTCAAAGTGACGTGAAGTGACCCAATAGTTTGTTTCACCTTTTACCTTTCGAATCAAAGGTTAAAGTGCCAGCCTTGACTAGCTGCGAAGGCATGGGATTCATCTCACAGAGGGTTAATTTCAGCTCCAGCAGCAGACAGTCAGACAAGCAACTGATGTGAATTCCAACCAGATGTGCTGAGGGACTGCTGAACTAACAACATTGCCTTTATAATTTAAATATATGACAGTGAAGTGCATCCCAGCCCTGATGCTTACAAACATGGCTGTGACAAATTGGTTGAATTCTTTGCACCTCTCTCAGCTAACATCACCTCTTTTTCACAGAGGCAATCCAAGGGGAGGATTTTGTTCACCAGCAGAAAGAGGGCAACTGGCCTAATCATCTCAGCTGTGATGTTACATGGAAACATGAAGAAATTGATGTCAGATAAGGACCGCTTGACCAACCCCACCAAGTAAGCCCATTTTTCCCTACCTGGATTATCACCATTATCACCAAAGACTCTATTTGATCTACAACTCTTTCTCCCTCCTTCCTTCCTTCCTTCTTCCTATGTGCCTATCCTATGCATTTTTGAACCCACCACTGTTTTCGACCCAACTACTTCCACTATAAGGCTGCTCCAGGAATCCACCACTCTTCCTGTGAAGAAGTACTTCCTCACATCTCTCCTGAATCTCCCTTCCCCCAGCTTCATAGCATGTCCCCTTATTCTTGAGCATGTTTTTTTCTAAAAATTAATTCCCTTCTATACCTTACTTACCTCCTTGAGGTATTCAAAGATCTCTATCATATCTCCCCTCTCCCTCCTCTCTTTCTGGGTATACATATTAAGGTCCTTTAGTCTTTCCTTGTAGGATTTTTGATGCAGATCTTACACTGTTTTAGTTGCCCTCATCTGGACAACTTCTAGCCTGTCTATGACCTTCTGGAGATGTGGTCTCCAGAAGTGAACCAGAAAGATAATTCCTCTACATCACCACCGCCAGCTCTGTGAACACCTTATAGTGGATACCAGACCAAGTATATCAACCTTTTTGCTGTACCTAATTCACCCTACACTAAATGCTATACCAACCAGTCATGCTCATCACTAAACCATGCAGAGCTGAACAGCCTACCACTGAGTAGGAAGAAACTAGTGCCAGAGTCCCAATGGCAGCTGAGAAGTCCTATTACAAGCCCACACTGCCATCATTAAACCTCTGTCATTTCTGTCACATATATATCTGAAAATGGGATTTTTTAAGGAATAGACCACAACCCAGGACCAGCCTGTAAGCACAGTGTACAGCAAGGTATCGGAAAATGGATTCTTCCCCTCAGCTGGAGCTAACTTTGTAACTGTAACTTTAAGGTTTAACTTTTTTTATGGTTGTCAGACCCTTTTAGATTGTTTATTTACTACCTGTGCATTCCTCCTAGCTTGCAGTACTTTAATCCAAATTCGGCTGTTACTTTTACTAGAACAGTTTACAGTGCTGACTTATTTTTCTTAACTTGTCTCCATAATTGCCTGCACAGCCTGCATTTAGAGATGATTTTTACCTGTCTCCACTGTTGTCTTAGCCTGCCTTGACTGTAGAATTTGCCAGATTGCATTGTTCTTTGTCCTTTCCTCCCAACTTTGGAGTCTTCGCCACACTTGCTCCCCTAAGCTGTGTATGGGCAGATCACTCACCCATTCCCCTCTCTAAACTCCTGCCATGTCTCCATTGTTCATTCTCCCCTCCTAAGATGTTCCTTGTGTTCTTTCCACAGGCTCCTCCATTTACACAGGTAACTCTCAACAGAGTCACCACAACCCAGGAGCAGCCGCACAGTGCATAGCAAGGTATCAGAAAATGGATTCCTCCCCTCAGCTGGAGCTAACTTTGTAACTGTGTTAGCTTGTCGATGCTGCGCATCACTGCCCCACCCACCCTGGCTCAGCATTTTATTTATACATTACTGAGGTCACGCGACTGATCACATGACCAGCTGCTGGACAGACACTAAGTCCCCTCTTCTCCACTAGCTTGTTATAATACATCACCCCTAGGAGTTGCCCCTGAGCTCATTGATTTTATTCTTACCACTGATTTCTGCTACTCTCCATCCTGCCTCTTCCTACCTCTAGCCTGCCCTCTCACCATTCTGGCTAAGCCAGTTTTCAACAGTATCCCTTGCACTCCCACTCTCTGTCCTCTCTGGTCTCAAACCTATGACCTTCTGCACCGGGGACTAGCACTCTGACCACTACGCTACACTGGGAATACTACTGCTAGCTAGGTTCCCACACTCCTTGTTTTAGTGATACTGTTTATCTTATCACCTGTTGACACATACTTTACCCCCTCGGTAAGGTCACCTTACTGCCCACTAGTTTATACCTTCCCCAGTAAGTCCTTTGTCAGGAACTTTTCAGACTCACTAGCCTATCCTCTGATATATTATGGCACTCTACTGATACACTCTCCTTAGTGACCTGTTAACTATAACTTGGCTACTCTCTTCTGACAACAATTCAATAACTACTTTAGGCTTCTCCCCTACTCTCTCAGCCCACACAGTCTTTGGCACCATAACCTCTCTCCCTAACTTGGTGCCCAAGCCTGCTAGATTATTTTCTAACACTCACTGTCTGCCATTCCATCAGGCTTATTTATCTAGCACTCCATCTCCCCTCTATACTGACCCCCACCATCTCCACAAAAGCCACCAGTCTTCCACCCAAGCTAAAATGCACACTCTGCAAATACTTCCTGGCCAGACAACTTCTACTACTTCTACTGTTGTCAGGTAATGTGCACCCCAACCCTGGGCCTCTGCAGAAGCCATCTAGTATAAACAGTAACCACGGGGGTCAAAAAAATCACTTCCATAAACATCTGTAGCCTTCTGCCAAAATTAGATCAGCTACAAGTTTGGGTGCTACAGCACAGGCCTGATGCCCTCTACATAGTCAACCCCCCCCCACTGTACCAGACTCTGCAGTCTCCCTAAATGATTACACAGATACAGGTCAGATAGGGTTGGTAGACATGGAGGTGGCTGTGCCTTATACATCTCGGACTCACTTCAATGCTAGGCTTTCCCAACACTGTCCCCTAATGACAGGGCTCAATTACTAGGGGTAAACATTACCTTAGACAATAAAAGGAAGTCAGTTTACATCCTCTCAGTTTATATTCCACCCAAGGAAAATCACAAAGACTTCCAAGCGTTCCTCGACCTTATTGCTAACCTCCCTAATGACTCTGAGGTCATTGCACTGGGTGATAGCAACACCACCTGGCTGTCTTCTGACTCTAACCCCCTTAAGGATGCAGCAGTAGCCATCAACCTTGCTCAGCTTGTTTCCTCTCCTACTTGAATAAACTATAGGACCGACACTAGTACTCTCATCGACTTGTTATTCTGTAACCACCTCGAGAGGATCACTGACACTACAGTGTTTTAGGATGTGCTGAGTGGCCACTCTCCAATCACCCGCCGCTGGACCAATAAGGCCCCTAGATGACCATGCATAACATCCTATCAGCGGGTCCTCTGGAAAGGGCATCTGGAATATCTCCGAGAATATCTCCACCAGTCTTCCTCACAGATAACGTTGATGAGGCACTAAGCCACTTCATCTCGCACTTCAATTTGGACTGTGACATATTTGCCACCCCTCAAGAAGTGCAAGGTGAAAGGGATCTCTAACCCTTGAATCACACCCTCTCTTCTTCACCTTATGGCCACTTGGGACCACCTGTGGAAGGTCACACAAGCCACTGGCAAACCAAGTGACTGGCAATGCTACAGGACAGCCAGAAATAATTGCACCTGGGCCATCCAGCTTGTGAAGGCCTCATACTACCAGGGCATGTTTGCCAGTTCATGGGATACTAGTAAGAAATTTTGGTACAATATTAAAAACCTTATGGGAAAACCCAATCAATCCCCTTCCACACTACTGAACTACAATGGACACACCATTCAAGACTCAAGTGATATTGTTAACATTCTCAACACTTCATTCACTGACCTGAGTGGAGTACTCCCTCCAAATGTTTTCAATGAACCATCCACTGCTGACATTGCCCACCACAGGACCTCCCCTCCTAACACTCCTCAGCTTTATCAGGTCAGTATCACTTTCTGTCACTAGGAAACATCTCATGAAAGTGCTCGTTAAGTCCAGGCACAGCTCTGATGCCCTTGACCTCAAACTAATTCTCCTCATCATTGATGTTGTCCTGGCCCCACTTAACTGGATCCTGAACTTGTCCCTACATCTCAGTCAATTTCCATCTGTCTGGAAAACTGCAGTTGTGACACCAATCCACAAGAGTGGTGACAGACTCAACCTCACCAACTACCGTCCCATTTCAGTTTTACCACCTCTTTTGAAAGCCCTTGAGTGCATTGTGGCCAAACAGCTAACAGCATATTTCTCCACTCATGACATCCAATGCACACAGCAACACGGGTTTCGTAATGATCATAGCACTGCCACCGCCTTGCTCACCTATATATGGACTTTATCCATAAAGCCCTCGACCGTGATCACCTTGTTGAGTCTATCTACATAGACCTTACAAAGGCCTTTGATAAGGTCAATCACTCTTTACTGCTCCTGACCCTATCCTCACTTGAACTCTCAAACAACATATTTATTTATTTATTTTTTATTTATTTCATAGTTCAGAAATTACCTTTGAGCACAATGTTCTTTTTCAAAGGTTCCACGTCAAATCATGAAACAAGATTAATACAGCAGGTAAAAATCAGTGACTAAGGTTCTCAATTACATAGTAATATGTACATTAGGGACAACACACAAATTCAGCTACAGTTATGATACACAATTCAAGTGCAGGAGGAGATTCTGTTACAGCTGAATCAGAGAAGGGCTGAGGTCTAATTTAGAGCACAAATGGGAAAGCAAAAAACTTATAGTTCAACAGGCAGAGCCACCTGAGTACAGGCATTGTTAAGATTAGGAGATGAAACATGGCAGGGTTAATGCAGGAAAGAGCAACCTGAGTACAGGTATTGTCTAGTATTAGGAGGAAGAAACAAGGTAGGGTTAGTGCAGGGGGGGGGCAATAGGTGATGAAAGCAGAAGCAGATAACGCAAAGGGCCCAGGAGGGATAAGAGAAAAGATAAGTGCGTAGGACAGGAAGCTAGTGTTAGATCGATGAAATGGGAGTGGAACCCCCCCATCCAAGAACTTGTCACAGTGGACTGTGCGAATTACCTGCAGACACGGGTACTAGCAGCAGTGAGATACTGCATCAGATCTAACTTAAAGACAGGAAGACTGGGAGAAGTAGTGATATGTGCTGGGATCTCATTTAGCCATTGGGGTGCCATAAAAGTAAAGGACCTTTATCCAAGAGATGTTTTTATAAACAGGATGGCTAGTGAACAGTGGGTCATACCCCTGGTGTGGTAGGAAGAGTGAGAAGCCTGCACCAAGGCTTTGAGAGAGGGGTGAGCTTTGCCCAGTAGGGTTTTCTTGCCCAGAATGCATGTCTGATACTTTATTCTGTTGTTGAGGTTCAAGCAACTAGTGAGTTCATAGAGTGAGCATGTGTGTGTCTGGTTGTCAGCACCCAAGGTTAATCTGCAGGCCTTATTGAGGGCAGTAGAGACTCACTTAAGCACTGTGTCTGAAGCAGCCCCATAGACCACCAAGCCATAGTTGATTATTGACAGAATGGAGCTGGAGACAGATAATCGGAGGGAAGAGGGTGTTAGGTATTGTTTGTGACTGTACAGGATGCCTAGTTTGGCATTGACTGTTTTGACAACCTAGTCAATGTGCTGAGCAAATGAAAGGGTGTCGTCGATGTGTTTCCCAAGGTACTGTACTTGAAGCTATGTACTTGTTCAGGGGGTACGTCCTTATTGTTGACAATTGTCAGGTTGGAGTAAGATTTCTTATACTCAGGGTTAGTGATCAGCATTGCTTTTGTCTTTTTATAGATTAAAAGCAGCATCTGTGAGCTAAACCAGCCCTCTAAGGAGTGGAACGTGGACTGCAGTTCATTCTGTAGATGGTCAAGATGAGTGCTAGTGCTCAGGATGATCATGTCATCAGCGTACAGAATAATATTACTCTTGCAGGCTTCAGGGAGTCTATTTAGGAACAGGCTGAATAGGAGGGGGCCCATAATGGATCCTTGGGGGATGCCGAGTCTGATCTCATTTGCCGATGAGGTTACTGGCCCGATCTTGACACTCTGGTAATGGTGAGAGAGATAATCTTTGAACCAGAGAGCAGCTTCAGAGCAGAACCCCATATAGAGTAATTGTTGGAGAAGTAAGGGATGGTTGACGGTGTCAAAGGCCTTTGTGAGATCTATAAAAATAGATCCCACTAGTTTGCTGGAGTCCAGGGCTTTGTGCACATAGTCAGTGAATTCAACCAAAACAGTAGTAGTGCTGTGGCCCTTTCAGAAACCATGCTGCTGCTGGCACTGTAGACTGTGTTTTTGAAGATACCCCAAGATTTGGTCTGACACGATTCTCTCAAGCGCTTTCAATAAGGGGGAGAGAATTGAAATTGGCCGATAATTAGCTGTGCTAGAGCGATCACCACTTTTCAGCACAGGGTCACCTGTGCTAGTTTCCAGGTGGCCGCGAATTGTGCCAAGCAGAGAGATTTGTTAAAAATTTTGGTAATGGGAACCAGCAGTTCTTCAAGTGCAACAACCACAAGCTTCATGTCAATATTATAACTCCCTAGTCTAGTTGTTCCTAGCACCTTCCTAACATAGGTTCTGGTCTCCTTAATTGAAACACTCCTGGTTTAGTACTTATCTAGGAAGCAGAACTCAGCATGTAAAAATCTCTGACTCACTCTCTGCTAGCCACCCCTTATAATCCGGTGTTCCACAGGGATCAGTCTTGGGCCCCCACCTATTTAGCCTCTACCTCAATACCCTGCCCCTAGCCTTCCCTAACAACCTTCTTCTGTATGCAGATGAAGCTGTGATTTACTCAAGCCAGCCTGATCCTGCACCCCTTACCTGTGACCTGCAATGCAGCTTTACCTCCATTGAAACATGACTCGCTAAACAGGGTTCTAACAAAGAAGGGATCACAGATCTCCAGGTAGAAGGTCACCTGGGGGCCAGTGACCATCACATGGTATGGTTCAATTTGGCTACTACATCTAAATCATCCCATTCCAAGGCAAAAATATGGGACTTCAGAGGAGCTGACTTTGATAAGATGGCCAACAGAGTTAAGCTAGCCCTGGCAAAAAGAAACACAGGTGAGGGGGTACAGGCAAAGTGGGCAAGCATTAAGGATGCAATACTTGAAGCAACATCCCATTGTGTTAGACAGAAAAGGAAGTACAAAAGAAGAAGGAAACCACTTTGGTTCTCAAATACAGTAGCAGAAAGGTCAGAGCCAAAGGCTGGCCTTCAGGAAATATAAGGAACACAGCGGGATGAAGATAGGAGGCATACCAAACTGCCCTAAGGGAAGCAGGTAAGGCAGTAAGGCAGGCAAAGTCCCAAACTGAGGAAACACTAGCACGAACAGTAAAAGAAGGTGACAAGACTTTCTATAGATACATTAGTGAAAGGAGAAAGTCCAGAGGGTATTGCTAAGCAATGGAGAAAAGGGAGCATGTGAGGAGAGGACCCTGTAAAGGCATCTATCCTAAATAGATACTTTTGCTCAGTATTTACTGAAGAGAAGGTAGGGCAGGGCCACAGCTCAGCATCATGGACACAGGAGAAGGGAGGTGAGGCACTACTCCCTTCACAAAAGAAAGGGTCCTAAAGAGCTCAATAAGCTCAGGGTGGATAAGGCAATGGGACCTGATGGCATACATCCCAGGGTACTTAAGGAGCTAAAGGAGGAACTAGCAGAGCCATTAGCAGAATTGTTTAGTGAGTCTCTGAGCACAGGAGAGGTCCCAGAAGACTGGAGAAGGGCTCATGTGATCCCGCCCACAAGAGTGGTAGCAGGGAGGAGGCGGGGAACTACAGACCAGTCAGTCTTACCTCAGTAGTGGGCAAGATTATGGAGGCACTCCTTAAGGAAAGGATAGTGCAACACCTGGAATCCATGAGGGGCACAGGATCCAAGACAGCATGGGTTTACAAAGGAAGGTCCTGTCAAACTAATCTCATAGATTTCTTTGACTGGGTAACCAGAGTGGTGGACCAAGGGGGAGCAGTTGATGTCGCCTACCTTGACTTCAGCAAAGCTTTTGACACTGTTCCACATAGAAGATTGATAAATAAGCTGGGTAGGCTCGGGGTGGGTCAGAAGTTGGTCAACTGGGTGGCAAACTGGTTGACAGGCAGAAAACAGAGAGTGGTGGTAAATGGTATACAGTCAGAAGAGATGCAAGTCACAAGTGGGGTACCTCAGGGATCAGTCCTGGGGTCAGTCCTCTTCAACATCTTCATTAGTGACCTTGCAGATGGACTAGAGGGTAAGGCTTGTCTGTTTGCAGATGACACCAAGATCTGCAACAGAGTAGATGATCCAGATGGGGTGGGCAGAATGAGAAGAGATCTGGATAAACTAGCAGAATGGTCAGAAGAGTGGCAACTGGGATTTAATGCAAAGAAGTGCAAAATCATACACATAGGGAAGAGAAACCCTGAAGCCACCTATAGGCTGGGAGGGTTGCTAGCAGTCACAAAGGAAGAAAGTGACTTGGGCATCATCATCACTGATGACCTAAAATCATCAAGCAGACCTCTAAAGCAGTAGGTAAGGCTAGGGGGTGTTAGGGTGTATTAGTAGGGGTATCACAAGTCATAAGAGGAGGTAATAATCCCTCTGTACAAGACACTGGTTAGGCCCCATCTGGAGTACTCGTGCAGTATTGAGCCACACCTTCTCAAGGACATTAACCAAATTGAGGCAGTCCAGAGAAGGGCAGCCAAATGGTGCAGGAACTGCATCAGAAGACATATGAGGACAGATTAAAGGAGCTCAATATGTATACCCGTGAGCAAAGGAGGAGAGAGGTGATATGATCGAGGCATTCAAACACCTTAAGGGCATAAATAAGGTGAAAGAGTCTAACATGTTTAAATATAAGAAAAATAGCAGGACAAGGACACAGCATGAGATTAGAGGAGGCCGATTAAGGGGAATGTGAGAAATTATTTTTCACAGAAAGGGTGGTGGATGCATGGAATGGCTTACCACAAGAAGTGGTGGCTATGAATACAGTGCAGGGCTTCAAACAGGCATGGGATAGGCATAAGGGAGCAATACAAATGACTATGAATAGATAGGCCACTGACAGAGCAAAGGCCGATGGCACATTTATAAGGTAGAAAAAGAAATGGGCAGACTGGATGGGCCTTGTGGTCCTTATCTGCCGTCAACTTCTATGTTTCTATGTTTCTATGTATGTCATGACGGTGATCACAGATTAGCGATTGCCATTTGTACAAGTGTACAATGCCAAAAATGAATTACGGTGATGTACACTCACAGTGACTAGAAAACCAGTGACTGGTTTTCTATGTTATGTCAGGGGGCTGTGCCCCCACTCCCTACTAAGGATTCTCAACTCCAGGGGTGCAGTAGTCAAGTGTGTGTAAAACTTAAACAAAATGAATACCCTGATCCGACACAAAATAGGAATTCACCCAGAATCGAACCCTGCACCCTCCCAACCCCAGCCTGCCTCCTACCCACCATGCCACATGGCCAGCTTGGCAGTTGACCGCTGCACTACACCCCACATACCCTCCCTCCCCTTCCACCCATCATGCAATGTGGTCCCTCCCACCCACTCATGTGTGTATATATAGTGACATCATGTTGCTGTACTCACCTACCCCTGTATCCGGTCACTACCCTACCAGATAGCCCAGAACACAGGCGCCGTGATTGAGTTACATTTTTTGGAAGCGCTCAATTGCAGTTGCTTTGCTCACTGGATACCACTAAACAGAGATTCATTATAAACTATAAAAAGACCAAATTGATGGTCTTTGCTGGTTCACGTAACAGGTTTAAAACAGCCCGACTAGCCATTACCAACAATGCTGGCTCACCCCTTGAACATGTAAACAGCTTTAAATTCCTGGGCATCACTCTGGACAGCATCCTCTCCTACCAAGAACACATTTCGAACATCTCCAAAACTGCTAACATCAGACTAGACCTCCTCTACAGACACCAATGCTGTATGATCCAAGAGGCGTTACACCTCACTGTGACGAGCTCCATACTATCCATCATTGACTATGGCATTGTATGGTATGGTACTGCCTCTGCCACTGCCCCGAGAAGGATTGAAATCACCCTTAACAAAGCTTGCAGGCTACTTACTGGTGCTAGCCACGACACACATACATGTGAGCTCTACATGCAATCCAATTGGATCAACCTCCAAAACAGAATCTCCTATCACACCTGCCTTGTGGCCAAAAAGATTTCCTTAGGGCTTGCCCCCCATCCAGCTGCTTCTTAAGAAGGCCCCCGCAATCTTGTGCTACACGAGAGGCACGCCCAATCAAGCCTTTCAGGTTCCATTTGCTGGACATCCCAAGGGCAAAGAGTTTTTATGTTCAGAGCACCCAGTTGATTTAACAATCTCCCAGAACCTATACAGTCCACTCCTACAATTAGTTCCTTTAAAAACTGTCTCCAGCAACACCTAGCCAACATCAGCAGATGTGACTGTCGCAATTAACCTTAGTGGCCTACTGCCTCAGTCCTATCATCCTTCTGTTGACAATGCCTCCTGAGTTGCTATTTCTATGTGACCACCGATTCCATGGTCCTTCGCAACGCTAACTTTTTCTGTCTACCAACATCTGGCTTCTCTCTTAATCATTGCTTTTAACCTGTAAAATTGATTGCTTGTCTAACATCCTGCTTGTCTGATCTCACCTTGCCTATTAATGTGTTCCCAGTGTACCTATGCCTGTCACTCCCTCCTCTGTATAATTCAGTTGTTGACGTGGAGCCTTTTTAAATGAGCTCCTGGCTCAAAGGTGTTAATTCTGAGATTCAATAAATAAAAATAAATAAATAGTAGTATAAGAAGTGTGGGTATAGATAAATAGATAAACATGGGGGTCAAGGGTGGGAAACATTAGGCTATGGAGGGAGGGTACTAGACGAATATGAACAAAAAGCAGCCATCCTTAATGATTACTTCTGCTCTGTCATCACAAGGGAAGACAGCGGGGCCCTGCCCGACAGTGACATCAAGGCGGCTGTCAGGGGATTCCTGAAATTCAGCAGACAGTATTTACCAGAGAAAGGGTCAGGTCCACAAAGGGCTTGAAGCCTAAGATTGATAAAGCCCCAGGCAGGGTGGGATACACCCGAGAGTGCTCAAGAAATTGGCTGTGGAACTGATGGACTGACTCATAGTGCTATTCAATCACCTAATTCAGACAGGGGTGGTACTGAAAGATTGAAGGGTAGTGAATGTAGTCCCACTACACAAGATGGGGAGTGAAGGAGCAATCTGGGAATTACAGACCTGTCAGCATTACCTCTGTAGTAGGCAAACTGATGGAGTCATCAATCAAATAGGACCATGTGGACTATCTAGAGAGTGGCAGTCTACAGGATAGTAACCAGCATGGGTTTGTGGCAGGGAGGTCTTGTCAGCCCAACCTGACAGTTTGCTTTGACTGGGTAACAAAGGTAGTAAGATAAGGGACATGCTTTGGATTTACTCTACTTCAGTTTCAGAAATGTTTTTGACTTGATGGCACACAGAAGATTGTTGAAGAAGCTGGAGGACCTGGGTGTGGCTAGCGATGTAGATGGATAGGAAACTGGTTGAAGGAGAGACAAAAGAGGGTAGTGATAAATGGGGTCAAATCTAAAGAGAGGGAGGTCACATGTTGGATGCCACAGGGATCTGTTCTGGGTCCTGTCCTCTTCAATATGTTCATCAGTAACACTGGAGAGGGCATCAAGGGCAAGTTGCGTCTCTTCACAGATGACACAAAGCTATGTGGTTGATTAGATAGTGACAAAGGGACCAAGGAAATGCAGAGGGATCTACAAAAGCTGTAGAGGTGGTATAATGTTTGGCAGTTGAAATTCAATGCCAAAAAATGCAAGGTTATGCACCAAGGGGAAAAAACAGATCACAGTACTGCATGGGAGAGGTTAAACTGCATACTACAGTAGAAGAATGGGACCTGGGAGTCGTTATAAGTGACACCCTCAGACAATGAAGCCAGTGCAACAAGGTCTGTAGTAAAATTAATTGGATGGTGGGGTATATCGGACAGGGTATTTTCAGCAGGAACAAGGAAGTACTACTGCCCCTAGATAGGTCACTGGTGAGGTCATACCTGGAATTATTGTGCTCAATTCTGGAGTTCTCACCTAAGGAAAGAGATGGGCAGGCTGGAAATGGTGCAGCACAGGGTGACCAAGATGATTCTTGGCCAACAGAGCAGATCTAATAAAGATCATATCGAGGCACTGAACATGTACTCACTGGAGACTAGGTGGGGGGGGGGGTTGATAGAGACATTTAAGTTCTTAAAGGCAAAAAAAACAAGGTGAACTGTGGGAAATTATTTTCAGGAGTAGAGAGTTAAGAAACTGGGGTCATGAGTGAAAATCATGTGAGGGGAGGTTTAAGAAGAGGGATATGAGAACGTTCTACTCTGCGAAAATTGTGGTGGTGCCATGGAACAGACTGCCAGAGGAGATGGTGGGTATCAAGACCATAAATGATTTCATAGAAACATAGAAACATAGAAGTTGACGGCAGATAAGGACCGCAAGGCCCATCCAGTCTGCCCATTTCTTTTTCTACCTTATAAATGTGCCATCGGCCTTTGCTCTGTCAGTGACCTATCTATTCATAATCATTTGTATTGCTCCCTTATGCCTATCCCATGCCTGTTTGAAGCCCTGCACTGTATTCGTAGCCACCACTTCTTGTAGTAAGCCATTCCATGCATCTACCACCCTTTCTGTGAAAAAGAATTTCCTCACATTCCCCTTAATCGGCCTCCCTCTAATCTCATGCTGTGTCCTCTTGTCCTGCTATTTTTCTTATATTTAAACATGTTAGACTCTTTCACCTTGTTTATGCCCTTAAGGTGTTTAAATGTCTCAATCATATCACCTCTCCCTCCTTTGCTCAAGGGTATACATATTGAGCTCCGTTAATCTGTCCTCATATGTCTTCTGATGCAGTCCCTGCACCATTTTGGTTGCCCTTCTCTGGACTGCCTCAATTTGGTTAATGTCCTTGTGAAGGTGTGGCCTCCAATACTGCACGCAGTACTCCAGATGGGGCCTAACCAATGTCTTGTACAGAGGGATTATTACTTCCCTCTTACGACTTGTGATACCCCTACTAATACACCCTAACACCCCCTAGCCTTACCTACTGCTTTAGAGGTCTGCTTGGATGATTTTAGGTCATCAGTGATGATGATGCCCAAGTCTCTTTCTTCCTTTGTGACTGCTAGCAACTCCCCTCCCAGCCTATAAGTGGCTAGGGTTTCTCTTCCCTATGTGCATGATTTTGCACTTCTTTGCATTAAATCCAGTTGCCACTCTTCTGACCATTCTGCTAGTTTATCCAGATCTCTTCTCATTCTGCCCACCCCATCTGGATCATCTACTCTGTTGCAGATCTTGGTGTCATCTGCAAACAGACAAGCCTTACCCTCTAGTCCATCTGCGAGGTCACTAATGAAGATGTTGAATAGGACTGGCCCCAGGACTGATCCCTGAGGTACCCCACTTGTGACTTGCATCTCTTCTGACTGTATACCATTTACCACCACTCTCTGTTTTCTGCCAGTCAACCAGTTTGCCACCCAGTTGATCAGCTTCTGACCCACCCCGAGCCTACCCAGCTTATTTATCAATCTTCTATGTGGAACAGTGTCAAAAGCTTTGCTGAAGTCAAGGTAGGCAACATCAACTGCTCCCCCTTGGTCCACCACTCTGGTTACCCAGTCAAAGAAATCTATGAGATTAGTTTGACAGGACCTTCCTTTTGTAAACCCATGCTGTCTTGGATCCTGTGCCCCTATGGATTCCAGGTGTTGCACTATCCTTTCCTTAAGGAGTGCCTCCATAATCTTGCCCACTACTGAGGTAAGACTGACCGGTCTGTAGTTCCCCGCCTCCTCCCTGCTACCACTCTTGTGGGTGGGATCACATGAGCCCTTCTCCAGTCTTCTGGGACCTCTCCTGTGCTCAGAGACTCACTAAACAATTCTGCTAATGGCTCTGCTAGTTCCTCCTTTAGCTCCTTAAGTACCCTGGGGTGTATGCCATCAGGTCCCATTGCCTTATCCACCCTGAGCTTAGCAAGCTCTTGTAGGACCCTTTCTTTTGTGAAGGGAGTAGTGCTCACCTCCTCTTTTTTTTTTGCAGTTAATTATGTTTATCCCCAGAACACCGGGTGGCCCCTTCATGCCAGCCACCTCAGCTCTATTATTCTAGCTTCTCCAGGATGTATACTATCTGTGTGTTCCTCCAGGGCTTACCCCCAATGGTGGGAGTTGCCCAACCCTCACTGCTGAATGGATTCAGTTTCCAGGCAGTGCCTGGTCATCTAATGTGGGGGCTGTGGGTGGCTGGAAGTCATCTTGCTGATTGGGGAGTTTCCTTTATTTTCCTCCTCCCTCCCCATTGGTGTGATAGAGTGTGCATGTAATGGCATTAAAGATGGCACCATGTACACCTCCATATGTGACATGTTGGACTCCTGCCCCTCTGATGCTGCTCTCTTGCAGTTCCTGCACCCTATCCCCTAGGCACTACTGGGGCCAGGCTAACACTGGGCTCTGTTCCACCCCCTTCCTGGAGGAGGAGGAGAGCAGTCCACTGGATGCTCAATCCTTCTAACCCTGGCCAGCCCTCCAACATCCTGGGTTCTATCACAAACACAGGTTGTTGGCACCACTAGTGGTTGTGTTACCACTGTGTCAGCAGGCCGGCCCACCATAAATGGTTTCAATCATGACTGGAATAGAGTGATGGGTTTGGTGCTTGATCAGGTCAGTAGCAGTAGGAAGGGGAGCCGGGGGGGGGACTGGGAGGGATAAAACCCTGTATGGACCATATGATACAGTGCAGATAAGAAACTCCAGGCAGACTACATGGACCTTTGGTCCTTTTCTGCTACCATCATTGTCTACGCTTCTATGTTTCTTTGTAGTGAATGATACTAATGTTGTATGTTATATATTGTAGATATAGTGGACAAAGATGATATATAAGCTAGTGACTCTTTGTTATTTGACCAAAATTCAATTAGAGTCCGTTTTAGTGTACTGCAAATTGTTACTGTTCTGTAAGTTTCCTGCTCTCCAGTCAGAAAGAATGGGTATCCTTTTTCACCTCAGTTTCTTTCAGAATGTAGCATGCAGTGAACATACACTGTACTGTTGTTCCATGGGCTAAATAATCCTGTACTACAGTACTGACTTTAAGACGCCTTTCCAGGTGAAGTAATATGGACATATAAAGTATTCTTAAATCACAATTCTCAAAAAGTAATTCCCTTTAAAACAGGACTATAACATTGTAAGTTGTTTTTCTTTCCAGTACAGGACATTATCTGCATCACGTGCTTTCACTTTTCTTCCTCTGGATTCTCATTAGTTTTATATTAGGGGCTTGGCTTTGCAGACAGGGAGCTCATTATCAGTTTCAGGTGAAGCAATTACTTACACAGGAACCATGGAACTGCTTGGGTGTGAAGAGATAATGAAGCCTGGCATTTCAAGCCCAATTACCTCATTTATCTAGGTTACGGTGAATCAAAATGGAAAAATCCAGAAAACTGACCCATAGAGCACATGTTGCATTCAAATAGACATGCTGTTTAAATGAGATATTGCCTCTGCTTCAGTACTTCGGGAGTTTTATTACATCACTTCTTGAAATAATTACCATTGGTGATGAAAAACAGCAGCCATGTGGATTATAAAAAAGATACATATGAAATCCATGACATGGATAAAGTTGACTTGATATACTGTAGATTATGCTAAATACATAGAAATGAAACACTTAATCAATGTAAAATTTTGCCTTCAAATTTCTTTTAACCTTGTAGTCTGTCCTGAACCCACAGTCTTTGCCCCATACCAAATGTATGGGCCAGTCAACTATATGACTTACATGGTCATCTAGAACTAGATAATTACCAGTGCCTTCCCAGTGTTTTGGGGCACATGCCACCCTCTCCTTATTTAAAATTAATTGCGTGTACTTTCATCTAACCTTTATGAAAGTATTCACTTCAGACTCTATTCTTGTCCATGTGAAAGTTACTGTACAAGTGGTGTGTAGGGCCATTTGCAATTGTTTTCCAAATACTGAGGTGCTAGAAATGACCATGTGGCAATCTTTACCCCAGGTCATCCTTGTGAGGCATCCACAGTCCTATTCTGGTCATTGTGTGGAATTATATGAGTGGCACGATGGTGCATTGCCTAAGTAGGGCATGTGGGGCATGGTCTTGATACATGGATCTTAATCACTGGAGGTGCTTACTTAATGCCACAGGGACCTTAATAGATTCATATGCATTCCTACCGCTGCATTGTTTGGGATCATTGTGAGTGCGGGATCAGCTCTGGTGAACTGTGCATTTTCATTTAAAAAATGTAATTCTTCCTTTGAGCATAGAGAAGACCTGTCTGTGAACCAGCATATCTCACGATTCCCCTGCAGCTACAGAGCAGGGGATCCACCATGCAGACACACTGGGCATATACCCTCTTTTGTGGTGCTCTCCATATGCATATAGGAGCAACCAGGGTCTGTGAATGCCACCTGTGTACAAAGAGTGGCACAACAGTTTCACAGTACAAACACTGCAGACTAGCAGCATTTGGATCATGCATATGCCAGCTGCCTGCAAGAATTGGTCTTGAGTCTCAGTCAAAATAATGAGTAAGCTCCAGACAAACATCAAACCTACAACTGCCTTTTTTTGTAAAATATTTTTATTGTCAGATCGTCAATACATTATAAAAAAAACAGAGAACATGCAACTTAAAGGGTATTACAACATTTGACAAATTGGTATGGATGCATAACATTTTAGTACAATCAGCACATTAGATCACTTCTCAGCAAAAGTACAGAGTGGAGGTGGTTATCAAACAGACACTTGTAACATGGGGAAGAGAAAGGGTTGCACTGGATTGGTCCAATAGCATCAGGTGACCATTGATTAACTCTCAAGTAATCCATTGTTGCTTGAGAATTAATCCATGGTACAGTCCCCACAAATTCTCTTCCCCATGTTACAGCTTCCTGTCCATGCTGAGTGAAACTGTTGCAGTTCCCTGAGTCACCACTTAGATGGAAAATATAATTTAGTCAGGTACAAAAGACCATGTGTGACATATGAAGCCCATGTAATGTTAATCCTTATGTAACAAATTCAGTTTCCATTGATGTCTGTGTCCTTAACTGTCATATCCCTCCACACATTTTTGTACTTTTTTTCCCCGACTCCCATTTCTATATCATCCTTCAGATGATTGCTTTGGTTCTATTTCCCGTTCCTGTCTCCAGTGATAGAGAAATACAGTGTTTCTTAGCAGAGCAGAGCTAAATCCAGGTCACACCGTGATGCTCACAGCACAGAGGTATTCAGCCAGGATAGCAGCCACCTACAATGGTCATAAATATGTAGTGCAAATGTCTTGTTTCACTATTACACCCATTATAGTATAGCGCAAACGTCCTGTTCCAGTAATACACCCATCATCGTGATGCACTTGCTTTTCTTCCACCGAGTGGGTATAGCGTCGGAAACATTATGCAGCATGGCACAGCACTGTAGCGAAGACAGTACGAGAAATAAGAATTTCCATAAAAAGTTCAGCAGCAGCGCATAACATCACTGTAATCTTAAGGTGCAGTTGGGATGGTAATTACTTAGCTCACTCTGTTGCTGCTCATAACTTCAGTATCATAGTCAGGCGCTATTAAACCAACATGATCTGAGCACCAGAAATGCCTACTGGACAATAACAGCAGTGAGGTAAGATTCATAACTTATCAAAATGTTGACTATCATATTTGTATTGTTCTCATCCACTTCTTGTATTGATTGGTTGTCCTGCGCACATCTGTTGGACCTACCATAGGAGGAAAAAAAAGTCCGACTAGAAGCAAATGAAGCACTGAACTGTTGGCCTGTCAGGTCACTACCATCGCCCCGCTACAGCTTTTCATAACCTGTTACATGGGGAAGCAAAATACGGGAAAAGGGAGCCAAACCCTTTCTCTTCCCCATGTTACAAGTGAATTAACCCACTCCAGAGTGTGGGTCTACTTGGGAATTAATCCACGGCTGGGTGGTTGGAACTTCCAAACCCCCAGCCGTGGATTAATTCCCAAGTAGACCCATGCTCTGTCATGGGTTAATCCTTATTTGTCACCTCCATCTACTACTTAGACTCGAGTTCATACATTCTGGTACCTCAGGCTCCATATGAGCAATAGCCCTAAACAAAACCTCTTTGGAATTTCTTTGCTTGATCAATCAATCTAGGCCATATTGACTCCACCTATAGGAAGGTACCCATTTCAAGGGCTCTGTCAAGCTTGCTCCAGATTCTGTCAAACTCTTGGCCACTATCTGCAATGATACTCTTTGCCCTTTCTATTTTTAAGCAATTTAGTAAATTATTTGCACACTGTTGTATGGTCGGGGGTTTCTCTGAAATTCCAGCATTATGCAATTGTGGTTCTGGCATTGACTATGGCTAGAGACCATAGCAGCAGGTCATGCCCAAAATGACCTCATTTGGGATCAGCTCCAAGTAGAAATTCAAGTGGAGATTTAGGAAGAGTCACCTCCAATACCCTGGTCATAATTCTATGGATTTCATGACAGTAGGCCAGAATCCTCGCACACATAAGAGTCATGTGCAAAAAAGTTCCCTTGGTAGCTTGACATTTGGGACATATAGTGTATTTAGATGGGTCCAGGGCATGTCTCTTAACTGGTGTAATACAGGTCCTTTGCAAAAAATTAAGCTGAGTCTGCCACAACCTATTGCTCCTGGAGCAATTGTTTAGGTGGCGAGTTGCCCCCGGCCATATTTCCGGGATCATTGCAATACCCAGATCTTCACCCAAGGCTGATCTTAAGAGAGCGGGATCTACTCCCCCCTTCAGTAGAATATTATAAAAGATAGACAGTGGCCCTACCTTGGGCTGGGGTTTAAACATTTCTTCAAGGAACGGGTTATGACTTATGCACCCCTGAGCCTCTACAGCCAACGCGGGTAGCCTTGTACTTATTTTAGGGTATATTAGAAGGTCGCCAGCAGGTAGTTGCCATTTCTTTTGCAATTCACTAAAGGCCAGGAGTCTCCCCCTTTGTAAAGCTTCATGATTTGTCCCAGGCCCTGCTTCTGCCATCTAAGCAATCCACCATGTAAAAATACATTATACCGTGGTGTCTGCTTCATGGTGGATCAGATGGATGCAGATTGGGAGGGTGTACTTGCCAAACCAATATGGTCATGGACAGCTCTCCAGACCCTCAGCAGCGTTCTAGTAAGGGGGTTAGGGTATGTCTTTACAGATGATGTCAAATGGGGACCAGCTGCCAACATGTCCCTGTGAAGGTCACCTCCTGCCCCCTCCTTCGATGCTCATCCACAATGGCGCAATAGGAGCCATGCCAGTGGGCATGAATACCAGTTAGGCAGCCCAGTAGTATAGTTTAAATTCAGGAGTCTAGTTCCCACTTTATATGTGGGTGGTTGAAGGGTTCTTCTGCTTATTCTAGCATTTTTCCTGTGCCACACAAATTTGTGTAGAAGATTGTCAAGTTTCTGAAAAACCTGTCCGGGATGCAGCACGGGAGGGACTAAAACAAGTATAGGCACTGAAGCAGAATAGATATCTTTATGATGGCCACCCTGCCATAAACTGTAAGGGGCAGGTTGATCCACCTATCACATTCAAGTACTAGTTTGGTAAGCAGGGCCTCATAGTTCAGAGAGTAACATTTAGAAATGTTGGCTGAAATATGCACCCCTAGGTAGTTAATTTTTGAGACAACCTGAACGTCAAGGTAATTTTTTATCAGAGCATACCTGTTAAGTCCACCCACTGGAAGTAGTTCACTTTTAGACCACTTAATCTTATGTCCTGACAACAAAGCATATTCCCAGAGCAGTGCATGTACATGAGGGAGACCTTCTTTGGGGTTTTTAAGGTAGAGCAGCAGATCATCAGCAAAGAAGGCCAATTATGTTCACCCCATGTTCTGTATCCCACTATACCCAGATATTTCCTTATGGCTGCTGTCAGGGGCTCGGGGGCTATAACATACAGGAGAGGTGAGAGAGGGCACCCCTGTCTTGTACCATGCTGCTGGGTAAAGGGTGGGGATATTACTCCATTTGTCAGGATTTGGGAGGGGGTGACTTATATAAAGTTTTAATCAGTGACAGCATGTAGGGTCTCACTCCATAAGCCCGAAGGGCGGCAAACATATACTCTCATTCCACAAGGTTGAATGCTTTTTCAGTGTCGAGGGCCATGACCGTTGCACCATGTGTTGAGTGAGTCCCTACCCAGAAGTGAATAATATAAAGTGTTTTTCCAATATTATGTTTGCCCTGTCTCCCTTGAACAAATCCACTTTGGACAGGGTGAATATTCACGGGCAGCGCAGGCTCCAGTCATGCCACTGTAGTTCTGGCCAAGATTTTATAGTCTGAGGTGAGTAGTGAAATTGGTCAGTAGGATGAGCATAATGCGGGTTCCTTGCCAGATTTTGGGAGGATCATGATGGTGGCTGCTCTCATGGAGGAGGGAGCTGTTCTTTCTGTACGCTTTCCTGACACATTTCATAGAGACTCTCTAGCAGCTCAGGCAGAAAGGTTTTATAAAAATCCATTGGTAGCCCATCTGGGCCAGGGGCCTTTCCACTCTTTAGGTGCTTGACTGCTCTGGATACCTGCTCTACAGTCAGTGGGGACAGGCTCAGTAGCTGCACTCTCAGACATAGGAGCAACTGAGGCATTCTGAAAGAAATCTTGTAGCTGCTACTCGGTGGGGTTAGCCTCAGAGGAATACAGGTTTTTATAAAATGAAGTGAAGGCTAGGCCAATGGACTGGTTGTTGGAAACGTATTCCCTGTGTGTTTTGTACATTCTTAATGCTGGATTCCCTCTCTTTGCACTTCAGCTGCCATGACAGAAATTTCCCTTCCGGATCCCCATCAAAACAGGACCCTGCTTTCCCCAGAAGAAGATTCCTCTCAAGCATGGACGTGCTCAAGGAGTTATATTTCCATTTTACCTGTTGCAATCTATGTAGTAGCTCCAAGTTAGGACATGCCATATGTGCCTTCTTGAGCAGTAGGATATTTTGATCAAGCTCCTTTACTTCTTTCTCCTCAACTTTTTTCTTGAAAGCTGCAAGTGAAATGGATTGCCCTCTTACATAGGCCTTCATTGCCTCTCATCTAATTGCATGTGTCATTTCCTCTTTTTTGTTGTTAGCCAGGTAATCTGATATAGAGGCCTGCATATGACTAATGAATTGTCTGTCTTTTAAAAGTACAGGGTCTAACCTCCATGGTTTTAGGGCCACCTCTGACACATCCCCAATGAGTGTAGATGTTATGGGGAATGGTCCAAGACCAGGATTGCCTCATATTTTGCCTGCACCATGTGTGACACAATAGCTGAGGAAACCAGCAGCCTATCCAACCTGGTATATGAATGGTGGGCATGGGAAAAGAAGCTATATTCCCTGCCAGTCAGATTTTGGTATCTCCGTATGTCCACCAGGGAGCATGTTCTCCCTATTTCTTATAGTGCATGAGCATTCTTTGAAATTGGGACTGGAGCCGGGCTGGACCTGTCTAGTGTGGTGTCCTCAATTAAAGTCCCCTCCCAAGATCCAAGAGCCATGAAAGGATGCCATGTCCAGGAGTAGTTTATGATAAAATTTTGGATCTTCTATATTGTGAACATATAGGGACCCTATAGATACATGCCTCCCGTTGTGATTGGTTGACCATCCATGGCACTCCAGACCTTACATCATGGGTTTTAGTTCACCTGATAGGCTAACGCTACACAAGACCTAGGATCAAATTTCTAGACCCCAGGTCCCAGAAGCCCCTGTTCTCCAGTTCGACTTGTGCATCTGAAAAGGCAACAAGCACTCCAGGAGTCCCTGTACTGTGCCAGGAAAGGTAGGCTGTGAATTCCACAGAGAATTATCTTTTTTATGTAAAAAAAACACTGAGCCTACCTAGGATTCAAGTTTAAATAATTCCTACAGTCTAGTCAAGTCCTGACTTTGGTTTTATAAAACAAAAACTGTTCAGGAGCCTGTGTTGTCTAGGCCCCTGCTGGCCTGAGACTTTGTTTGTTTGAATTTTATTGGAATTAAGTTGACCAGAACAAGTTTGTGAGGCTTAATTATGATGCATGCACATGGTTTCTAAATCATTTTCATTGATTTGGTTGTTTTTAATTGTGAAATTTGTAAGAAAAAGCCCTCGAATGCGCCTCAGCATCTCCGCTCCTTAAGAGCAACTCTGTACCCTATGTCACCCAAAAGCATGGCTCTATGCCTCCCAAGCCGGGGAGCCTTTCCTTTTATGCTCTTTTGGCATTAAGCCTTCTCCACGGAGAGGATTTTTGCTCGCTTCACCGTGTGTGTAAGCGACCCACCTCTCTACTTCCCGCTCACATCTCCGTTCGGAGTTTTACAGATTCCATCCCTGATGCTAGGAGCCAAAGAGGTATCGCCACCCTTCATAGTGATGTGATTCCACGTGGCCTGCAATTCACTTTCCAGCTTGCAGAGCAGGCCGCTGACTTCTGCTCTCGCTTCTTCCCCACTCGCTCCCGAGTATTTCACTCAGCCCTTGCATTCAGGAGGGCTTGTCACTCTTCGCTCCACTCTTCAGAGAATAAGCAAAGCAGTCTAACCAAAGTTTTTCCCCTCACCATCAGAGGACCCTCCTCTTCCCATGGGAAAGATTCTGGGGAGGGGGGACATGAGAGCTGCTCCTGGGTTCAATGGTTGCAGTCGGATTTAAGATTAGCGACAGAGCTGACGGTCTCACAGAAGACCTGTGTACCTAAGCTTTTTATTAGGACATATAGCCTCATGGTTACTCGAGCCTTAGGGGGATCCCCTCCCATAGTGGAGACCTCATGGCTCAGGCCCAAGCACGGCATATTCGACTACTTATAATGCAACTCTCAGGAACCACCTCACCTAGTCCAGGCCCCTCCCATAGTGGCCAACCCAGTTGAACCACCTCTCTCCCCTTGGGCTCCAGTGTCACTTCTATGCAGTGGCACAAGTGGATTCGAATCACCTGGCTGGGCCAGTTCTCTCCCCTCTCAAGCGGAGACTCCTAAGCCCCAGCAGAGCAAGCAAAGTAACCTGGAGAGACATTGTAAAAAGCATCTTCCTTTTGGGGGCACCTCACCTAGAGGCCCTCGGACAGAACCGCTACACACACTCTCCTTTCTTTCTCCTGCCCAGCAACTCGCTGAGCGGAGAAGGGGAACAATTAGGGAGCCTACTAACCATTTCAGCCGACCCTTCAAGATCTCTACACTGCTTCTTATAAAAGTTTTGTCATTCTGGGGCCTTCAAGATTCTTCTGACAGATCGTCATCTCCCATCCCTAACATATTGCTCTTTTCTCTCCCTCTCTCTCTTTCTCCTCAGATGGCACAAGCGAGAAAATGTACGGCCTGTAGCACCAGCCTGATGTCCCCCAACTTGGGCCCTCTATGCCCCACGTGCATTCATGACGAGGAGCATTCTTCCCTGGACCCCTCCCTGATGGGCTCGGATGCCCCAGGTACCAGTGGTAACACTTGGCTGGACCCAGGGGCCATACTCTGACAAAACCAACAAGCAGCAGTGGCCATGATGGAGAGTCAGCAAAATTTTATGTTGAAAATCATGGAAAAACTAGAAGCCATGATGCAGTCCAGATTAACGCCCACCCCAAATCCAGTGCTGGTGCCTGCAAACCATGGGGGGCCTCTGGGATCCGGTCCAAACTCACCTGTCCTCCCCTGAACCCCACTGCACCCACCAATGGGGATGACACCGGAGACAAGGAGCCCCTCGAGGATGAGGAGCCAATACCATCGGAAGAAGAAGAAGGGATGGAGACACAATCATTCCCATCCCTCACATCCAAACTGTGCTCCTTTGACTTAATAACAGGTCTCATGAGGATAATTAAGTCCACCATGGGGTTCAAGCTAGAGGAGGAACAAACTAAGTAAAAACTCGATCCCCTAATCCAACAAAAGAAAGTCTCCAAGGAAATCTTCCCAATTTGTCCTGCGATTGATGACATATTCATTAAGGAGTGGGAAGCTACAGAGCTGGGCAGGATGTCAGATAAAAGGAACCTAGACCACATGTATCTGGTCCAGGAAGACAAGGCCAGCATATGGTGCACCGCTCCCACGATCGACCCACAAGTAGCTGCACTCAACAAAAAGACAGTCCTCCCATGCAGGGCCATCTCTCTGAAGGACCCGGCAGACAAAAAAGGTGGAAGACATGTTAAAAAAGTTGTTTGAAATAGAGGGCACGGCTGCCAAGGAAGCCACTACCACCATATACACTGCATGCACCCAGATTCGCTGGCTTGAGGAGCTCCTAGAAAAAGCAGCTCCTGATTCCAAAGAGGCCGAACTTTTGGAATGCTCTCTAGATTCTGCCAGATACCTAGCAGATATGGCAGTTGATTCCCTGAAACTGAATGCAAGAGCTTCCGCCCTGACTAACTGGGGCAAGAAGGGTGTTATGGCTAAAGTTATGGGAAGCAGACAATGAGTCCAAATTACTGCTGCAGAACCTCCCAATGAAGGGGAAACATGTCTTCAGCAAACGCCTGCAAGATTACCTAAAACAAAAAGAGGAGGGAAAAAATTTACTCAAACACAAGAACAGACCAACCTATCTACCCACTGGGCTACGGAGATTTCAGAGGGGCTACAAGCACCAGGCCTGCAGAGACACTTGCTACCAGAGTACCTCATTTTGAGGAAGAGGGAGACAAGGGAGACACCGTTCCTCATTGACCAACCACCTACCAATCCTCAAACTACAGGGGCCACGCCCCAAAGTTCGGAGGAAGAGGAAATAGAAGCAAACAGCAATGACTACACACTCTTCTCCCCCCACAGATGACACCCATCTGCGGTTCGTACCCGCCCATGGGAAAAAGACTTATGCTTTTCCACCACCAGTGGCGCAACACAACCGCAGACAGATGTGTATTGGAGGTAGTTTCAAGGGGTTATTCTTTAGAACTATTCAACTCTCAGATATCAGACAGGTTCGTGACCTCCCCCATAGCAAAGAACAGGACCTCTCCCCATCAGGTCCAGCAGATTCTACTGGAACTGATGCAGAACAAGGCTATTCAATTAGTTCCCACCTCCAAACAAGAACAAGGAGTATACTCCATCTTCTTCCTTGTCCCCAAAAAGACCGGGGAACTTCGTCCCATCTTACACCTAAAAATCTTCAACAAGTCTGTGGTCACCCAGAGGTTCAAGATGGAGACACTGAGGTCAACACTCCGCAGCATCCAGTGAGATGACTTTCTCACATCCATAGATTCAAAAGACGCATACCTTCACATCCCCATTTGTCCCTGCCACAGAAAGTACCTACGTTTCCACATTCTCGGCCAACATTTTCAATACCAAGCATTACCATTCAGGCTTACCTCGGCACCAAGGGTATTCACCAAGGTGTCCATAGCTCTTGTGGCCAGGCTGAGACAGCAGGGAGTGGATATTGTCCCCTATCTGAACAACTGGCTAATCCGAGCACGGTCCAGGGATCAATCCAATGTCACCACCGTGAAGGCCCTAAAGGCTCTGAAAGACCACAGCTGGGTCATGAACCAAGCCAAGAGCACCTCATGCCCACGTAACAACTAGAACACCTGGGAGCAGAAATAAACACATCCCAGGGGTGGGCCAGGCTATCCCAAACAGGGTGAAAACGGTGATGTCACTAGCACATCAACTTCAAGTCACCAATATGCCGACTATCGGTCAGATCGCTCAAATGCTAGTATGCATGGCCTCTTGCATCGATCTAGTCCCTTGGGTCAGGTGGCATATGAGACCCCTTCAGAACTACATGCTGTCGCACGGGTCACCCAACGAACGCAGCCTGACAATAAAATTACCGCTACCCCCCACAGTGAGACATTCCCTGACCTGGTGGAAAACTCACAGATCCCTCATACAAGGGGTTCCTCTAGAGACTACTTACAGTGTCACCATCGAGACAGACACCAGTCTCCTTGGATGGAGGGCATGCATGGGATCTCAGTTAGCCCAAGGCAGTTGGACAACTTCAGAGGCCAGACTGTCCATAAATGTACTGGAAATGAGAGCAGTTTTATCATGCTCTCATAACCTATCAAAGGGTCATTTCCAGTCCATCAGTACTGATTCGCTCCGACAACCAGGTTACCATGGCATACATAGCCAAGTGGGGGGGGAACAAAGAGCAGAGCTATGCAGAAGGAAGTGATGAGGGTAATTGAGTTGGCTCAGGCCCATCTTGTCCACCTTGGAGCAATCCATATAGCCGGCAAGCTCAACATCCGAGCAGACTGGCTCAGCCACCAACAGGTACACCCAGGAGAGTGGCACATACACGCTGATCTATTTTGACTGATACAGGACACATGGGGACCTGTTTCCATGGACCTCATGGTAACGGCAGACAACGTTCAAGTACAAGGGTTCTTCTCCAGATACAGGGAATGCCACTCCCAAGGAGTAGACGCGCTATCCCAGACCTGGCCCTGGATCGAGCAAACGTGTTCCCCCCATACCTCTCCTACCGCAGGTCCTAGTGAAGATACACCAGCCACAGAAGACCTTCATTCTGGTAGCTCCATACTGGACACACAGAACCTGGTTCTCATCAATGACAGCCATGACACTGGACAAGCACAGGCTCCCATACAGACCCGACATGCTAACCCAAGGGCCGCTAGTCCACCCCGCCCCGGGGACCCTGAAACTAATGGCCTGGCTCCTGAAAGGCAGAGACTGCTAAAAACAGGCTATAATGCCTCAGTCATAGCCACATTGCTGCAGTCCAGGCAGCAGTTGACCAACACTACATACAGAAGGCAGTGGTCCCTTTTCTCGGCCTGGTGCAAAGACAGAGAGAAGGTACCACAGCAAGCAGATATGTCTACCATACTACTATACTTGCAATAGGGAGTACAGAAATGACTTTCTCACTCTTCCCTCAGGGTACAACTCTCGGCCATTGGAGCGGCCATCAGCCACATAGAACACCAGACCCTGGGGTCTCACCCGGATGCAGTACATTTCCTCAGAGCCGTAGAGGGACTTCACCCAAGGACCAGACCCCTAATCACCCCATGGGGCCTCACGATAGTCCTAGACACCCTCAACACCACCCCCTTTGAACCATTCCAGGATGTGGACCTGTATTGGGTGGGACTAAAGACCTGTTTCCTGGTGGCTGTTTGTTCCGCTAGAAGGATCAGTGAACTCGGGGCACTGTCATATAGGGAGCCCTACACCATGTTCACCTCCCACGGGGTACAACTGCATACAGTCCCAGCCTTTAGACCAAAGGTCATGTCAACTTTCCACTGAGAGCAGCCCATTGAGCTACCCACCCTCTCAGACGTCTCACAAGCAGGGGATATATCTATCCCTCACCACCTAGATGTCAGGGATACACTAGCCAAGCACATAGCTAGAACACAGTTGATACAACAAACTGAGAGGTTGTTCATAGTGTCGAAGGGACAACGACAGGGTAAGGCAGCTTCAAAGACCACCATAGTGGGCTGGATCAGGAGGACCATCCAAGAGGCTTACAAGGTGAAAGGGCTGACACCACCAGAGGGCATTAGGGCTCACTCAACAAGGTTGGTATCCACCTCCTGGGCAGAAAGAGCCAACGTAACTACAGAGGACATTTGCAGGGCAGCCACTTGGAGCTCTATCCATACATTTACCAGACATTACAGGTTGAACCATCTGTACAACAATCAGAACCCTTTTGCCACTCAGGTCCTCTCGGCAGTCAGCTCCGCTCCCCTCACTCTCAGACCACTCTGACCCACCCGAGAGGGGTATAGTACTGCTGATTAGTAACCCATGATGTAAGGTCTGGAATGCCATGGATGGTCAACCAATCACAATGGGTGTTTACTCACCTGGTAAAGGTGATTGTGTTGGTTGACATCCATGGCACGCCACAGCCCACCTTACAGAGCGATCAGAGTGACTGGGAATCTATAGAACAGTACAGTAAATAAGGAAAGCTACTTTAAGGAAATGCCAACTCTTTGGATACATCCATCGGCCACTTAGCAGGCCGAGTGCTAGTATTGTATTAATAGGGAAATAAAGTGGTCCTCCGGCCATGGTTAGAAGGCTCATCAGCGTCTTCGTGTATTGTTATTAGAGTATTGTGGTGTTTACTAACCTTACTTTTCAGCTATGGAAGATTCAAACTGGAGAACAGGGGCTTCTGGGACCTGGGGTCTAGAAATTTGATCCTAGGTCTTGTGCATCGTTAGCCTATTAGGTGGGCTAAAACCCATGATGTAAGGTCTGGAGTGCCATGGATGTCAACCAGCACAATCACCTTTACCAGGTAAGTAAACACCCATTACTGAGTTGTAGCTGAACCAGTGCATCTCTACTGCCTGGGTCACAGTAGGACATTCTAATAGTCCCTGAAAATCCCTGAAAATCCCCGTGGCAGCTAGATTGCCACTCCCCTGGCCCTGGATGAGTGGAATGCCAAGACCCCATGTGCCCCCCGGACTGCTCAAGTCTTACAGCCTCTTTAACTGACATATGCATTTCCTATAATCGGGCTATTTGAGTTTTCATCTTCTTTAACCTGGTCTGGACTTTTTTCCATTTCACACATTCTTTAGCCCATTCACATTCCAAGTAGTGACATTTAGATCAACCATCATTAAATTTGTACACATAAAGTTTCCATACCAACATACTTCCACTCATCATCTGTTCATGCTTTCCAATATACTGTCAGGGAGAGGTTGTGATTGCAGTACTTTTGCATCCATAAACAATCTTAAAACATATAAAACTGTAACTTTTTTCCAACTTGATTCCTCCATTTTTCCCGTTTTTTCCTCCCCCTCCTTCTCTTCCCCCAACGTGTCCTCTCCTTCTTCTCCCTTTCCTACCTTCCCACCCTGCTAACTAACAAGTTAAGAACCAACACACTGTTATCCGATGCATTGTTTGGATCCCCCCAATCCCCTCTGTTAAGGATGGCATACATTAGTTGCACTATAGGCAATTATATACCACATTTATTTCTACAGTGTGATTTATTAAGCAGCGTAAGATCTATTATTCAGATCAGTGTGCTATGGGGCAACTTCTTGCCCCTGCCAAAAACGATTAGACTGTAAAGCACCATCACCCATCAATCTTCAAGTCTCTTGCCCCAGCCCGCCCCCTCCCTCTGGATCGGTACTTTAATAGCCCCTGAACCAGAGCCCACTCCCCTCCCCCCATCCCCACAGCAGCACATCATCATCAAATGTATTACACATTATTGTAAAATAGGTAGAAAATATCCTGCATTTTGATTGGCTTAGAGGTACCATTTGCCTTTTCCTTATCAGGACATATAAGGGCAACTGGCACTACTTATGCAACCAAAATGTTGCACACTCAAAATCAATGCCTGCCATGGCTCTTCCACTGCAGCTCCACAACTGGCATCAGATGAAACACAAAACTCAACACCTGCAGTGGGAGAGCTCTGCCACCAGAAGTCACACTGTGTCCAAGGTCCCCCATTACTGTACCACAGGTAATATATACAGATCACCCCCATACAAGAAGAAACACTTTACAGTTGAAGATTTAATGTCCTAGAATAACTGACCAGCATTGCGGTTGCTGCATGTGATCCTCAAACTGTGGTGTTGAAGGAGCTCAGCCCACCCACTTGGCTATCAGTCAGGTCGGACACATTTCCTGGCCATATAACTCTCAGTTTTAAACATGTTTTGTTGTAGGAATATTTAAAACACACACACACACACACACACACACACACACACAAAATCATGCCTCCCACAGACATTTCAAAAAATTCTGTCTGCAGCGTGGGAACAGTCATAGGTCTCGCCATGCTCGTCCACCCACCATTTGGCTACAAAATGAGCAAACTTGCTAAAGGAAATGCAAAGAAAAACAGTACCTTGTGCTGATTTTAAAAATGATCATCAGCTGCAAATGCCATGTAACTGCGCACCATCGACGACTATCAGAGTGACCGTCTTGGTATGGTGACTGTGAAGGAACTTCTTCGCTTTCCACCTGCACCCAGTGGAAACCAGGTGATCTCTTGTTTTGCTTATTACAAAATTTATCAAAAGTGCCCCATCACACCATCAATAACTCTCCATGTAGCCATCAATCTTACCACTAAGCTGGGTACAACAGCTGCCGGCGAATATGCACCCCCTGAAATCCAACTGTCTCATGCTATGATGCTCTGTACAAAACTCAGCCTGATAGTGAAGTGAAACAAAACAAAAGCATGCCAATAATTAATTAATTAATTAATTAATTAAAAATACAATGTGGGGGAGCAGACAACACCCTCTAGTGGCTTCCTTTTACTCTCATTACAAATACTGTTCAATGACAGGGACTATTTTTCCTGTTTTTTTTTCTGTTTTTTATTTATATTAACATACATTGTAAAACTTGTTTTCTGAATTTTTTAAATAACATTTTCACAGAAGGACCCATTTTATAAGCAGAATAAGACACTCCGAGGTGTGGTATATAGCCTGATAAGAGCACTTTCCCACTCTGATCCTGACCTGTGTATAAATACAGGACTTGTGTTTCCTGTGTTGTCAGTCCCTTGTGACCAATACAAATCCACAAAAATTAAGAATATGTGAGATCTGGGCAGATTTGGTGAATAATATAAAGGTATAGGTTCTTTGTTTTATAGCACTAGCCAACAAATAACCCTTCTTCCATGCTCAGAGTCATGTGGAATGATGCCATATAAAAACAAGTGCCTTGCCTTTAAAGACACCGAAATATTTTCTATATGTGATACACTTTATTCTTAAAAATAGCTTTTCTGTAAACATGAAGACTAAAGTTGATATTTAGCCAGGATACTCATGGACAGCTGGTACAGCTCAAATTTAGTTAGTTTTCCTTTAACCTAGATTCTGGAGTCAGTAGTTGAAGAACACAAGACTGGAGCACAGGGAGAATATGTTGTTGAACAGAAAGGTTAGTTAGCTTTCATACAAGTGAGATGTGTGTTTAGCTTATTAGCTGTGTGCTCATGACACTGTGCAAACAGGTTCATTTCACAGCATTGAAAAATATACCCTGAACCTTGTTAAGATGCTGCAAGTCAAGTTTAGCTGCAAAATAATAAAAAGGAAATCCTTTTGGTTCTAGTAGTCTGCTCATATGTATGGATTTTCTGTTTTTGATGTTGTTCATGTTAACGACTGTCTAAATAAGTTTAACTCTGAAATCACTGAGTAGATACCATAATAATAATTGCGTAAACAGGACAGAGGAGAGGAATACAAAACATTTTGGGGACACAAAAGTCCATCAGTGCCTGCTATGTCCTTAAATTAAAAGGGAATCCTCACCTTCCCTCTGGAATGCTGCGGGACCTTTAAGTCCTAAATAAGAGAAACACAATTAAAGGACATTTTTCTATATACTTACTAGTAGTGTGCCAACAGAATTTCTGCCAAAATTTCACTGGTTCTTCTGTGCAATTCTGCCTGCTGTGATCCGCAGAATGATAGTCCATGACACAGCATTTCTGTCTGTTGAAAATCATTCCTCTAGTAATGTCACCAGCCATTCTTTCCCAAGTGTCTTGTGCCCCCCCCACTGATAACTGAGACATAAATAAAATCTAGTGGTCCCTGTATTGATCACTGGCTAATTCCTTTCCCTCGTTTCTAGTGCCCCTCCCCGCTGATCACTGGACCCAGTAAAATAAATGAATTCAATTTCTCTGATGTCCAGTGGCTCCCCCCATCCCAATCCCCTAAGATTTAGTTCCCTCCCTGGTGTCAAGTGGACCCCCCCCTTCCTGTCCATTATGCCTGACTGTAACTGGTGCTAATAAGAAAAAAAGAGTCTTATTTTTGCTGGTGTCTAGCATGCCCCTCTCCCTATTTCCAGTCCCCTGTAATTAAAAACATATATTTCTTCCCTGGTGTCGAGTGGACTCCCCCCCCAACCCTACAGATAGTGCCCCACCACCCCACTGCCTCCCAACCCCAACCCCAACCCACAGCCAGTGACCAGCACAGCCCTCCCTCTCCACCATGGCCAGCCACTGGACTGAGCTACAATGAATGAGCATGTGCTTGAACAAGTACGCGCTCATTCATTGACAAAACAGCTCCATGGGGGGCCTGCCGTGGCAGTCGAACTCAAGAACAGGGGGCTGTGCCAGTTGCCAGCAGGGGGTGTCAGGATGGGGGAAAAAGAGCAGAGGTCCACCACACCATTTCCCCCAATCCGGACCCCCACCGGTGACTGGCATAGTCCTCTGCTCTCGTCTCTGACCCCCACAGCTGACCCTCTGCAGAGCTGTCCTCAACAAACAGTAAAATTACTGTGTTTAGGGTTAGGACACAGTGCATTGCAGTAACAATATTAGAACCATTCACAATAGTTGCATTTTGTTGAAGGATCAGAATGTAGTCTGAAAATCGATACAGTAGAAGAGCAAGCTTTCATACCGGCTCATTAAAATATATTACAAATTGAACATCTGAGCATTTTCTGTCCTGCATGACTAATGGAGCCCTATTATGTACACATGAAAATATTTTAGAAAATGTTTTCATTGGAAAAATGGTTCCTGAGCTGATGTGCTTGTGATCTTTTTCTAAAACCTTTGCATAATTGGGTGCTTTATTAGTGTCTCTTTCTTCTCTTCTGTTCCATTGGGGTATTTTGTGTTACAAGTAAGGTACAACACATTTTGTGGCTTGCAGTTTAATACGCCTTAGGAGGCACACAACGTTGTGCAGTACGGAGATTAGCATAGTTGATTCTGCACATAAGTTACCCATTCTGATTTTCAGAAGGGCATTTCTTGCTATAGGAAAAGGCAGGATATATAGTTTACAATGAATTATTATGCTGTTAAGAATGAAGCATAAGTTTATTGATAGGAGATTACATAGCCATTGAGCCAAGGCTCATTTCAAATGGTGTCTCTTAAGTCTGAATGAGGGACAGAAAATTGGAGTGTATAAGATATAATGAGGAAATATGTTGAAGACAGCTCTGCAGGAGGCCAGCTGTGGGGGTTGGAGATGAGAGCAGAGGTCTGTGTGGGTGACCGGCACAGCCCTCTACTCTCATCTCTGACCCCGATGGCAGGCCCCCTATGGAGCTGTCTTGTCAATGAATGAGCATGTGCTTTTACAAGCACATGCTCATTCATTGTAGCTCAGTCTGGCAGCTGGCCATGGTGGAGAGGGAGTGCTGTGCTGGTCACCATCTGGGAGTCAGGGTTTGGGGGGAGTGGGGTGGTGGGGTGCTATCTGCAGGGGATGAGGGTCAACTAGACACCAGGGAAGAAATATGTGTTTTTAATTACATGTGATCAGGGATAGGGAGGTGGGCCTACTAGACACCAGGGAGAATAAGATTTTTTTTTTATTAGATCCAGTTGTAGCCAGGCATTGAGGACAGGGAAGAGGTTGCTATTCGCCAGGGAGGGAACTTAAACTTCAGGGATTGGGATAGGGGACCACTGGACACCAGGAAAATTGGAAATGAATTAATTTATTTTATTGGGGCCAGTTATTGGTGGGGGAGGTGCAATAAACACCAGGAAAAGGAATTTGCTGGCAATCAGTGGGGGTGGGAGGGGTGACACCACTAGGCACCAGGGAATTTTATCAGGCAGCGATCGGTGGGGGGGTTGACTCGGCAGTGGAGTTGCCCGCAGACTTCATTTTCTGCTGAAAACCATTCCACAACCATTTCCACTGAAAATATTTCTATGGAAATGTTGCCAAAATACTCATTCTGTATGGAATTCCACCATTTCATTTCCATCAAAATGTGATGAAATTTCTGTGGAATTTCAAAAATTCTGCGAAATATTATTCTGCTTGAATTTGAAATTTCCTCACAGCACTACATACTAGTCTGTAATTATTTTTTGCATCTGGTTGATCCTATGACCCTCCACCCACCATACTTAATCACTACATGTTCCACTATCCCCCACAGCCAGCCCTCTGATGATGTGACTGACAGACTGCACAGCAGGAGACCTCTTCATGCCGGCAAGTCAGTTAGGAGTGTAGCAGTGTGAATGAGCACATTATCACGCTTATTCTACCGGTACTGATTGTTTTAGCACTAGTGTGATTGGTACAGGTACAATGAATGTGATCTTGTGCACATTCACACTGATACACTCCTTACTGACTTGCTGGCACATAGAGATCCCCTACAGAGCAGTCCATCAGTCATGTCATCAGAGGGCTGGCCACAGGGGATAGTGGGACATGTAGTGATTAAGTATGGCAGGCAGAAGGTCACAGAATCAACCAGATACAAAAATTAATTACTAGAAAGTACATAGAAAAATGTTCTTCAACTGTATTTCTCTTAATCAGGATCTGAAGGTCCCACAGCATCTCTTTAGAGGAGTTGAGGATTCCCCCTTAAATCATGCGATTAACATTTGTCATTACAATGAATATGGCTAGCTGGTAGATCAGGGACATATCATCCAAAGAGACATAGGGCCATGTCTCCTACTTAAAACTTGGACTGTAATTGTTTTTTAAGAAGGGTAAAGTTCCAACCACATTGAAGAGGGTAACCAGTGAACAAGGCGACTGAAACTGGGCGCCTACAAAAACGGTTTCTCAATTACAGCACCTGTGTTTAGGGCTACCTTGCAGAGAAGGCGACTGGATAGTGGGCTGCGCAACATACAATGACAGGAATTACGTGCATATACGTGCACGGGGGAGAGGCAAGGGAGGGATGGTATGTGGGAGGGAGTGTGGCAGGCAGCTGCTGAGCTGGTCCGGTAGCGTGGTGGGGAGAGTGGTTGGCTGGAAGGTGTAGAGTTCAGGTCTGGCATGGTGCATTTTTTTTTTGCTGGCAGGCGGCTTTCAATATTTTTAAGTTTTTCAACCCACCAACATGCACCCCCTGGAGTTGAGAATCCATAAGTAGGGGGGTGCAGAGAATGCAGCCCCCACATTAAAAGCAAGACCTGTAGGTCTTGGGTGCCTTTTTTCCCCCTCACCACAAGTGTGCACTGCCGAAATTCATTTTCAGCGATGTACATTCACTGTAACAGTGATTGCTATTCTGCAATAATCGTTATGATATGGAACCATCGAAGAGCTAAGGTGTGAATCTCAGGGAGTTAGGATTTGGTCTGTGTGCATTTTTGCACCCCCTGCTGGTCACTTGAGCAGTGGCATTGGTGTTGTTGGCTATGATGGGAGTAACTCCCCCCCACCCAAATTCTTTTGTTTTTAAAGAGGACAGAGCAAGAAATGATTTGCAGTGCTATGCTTGGTATTTTTTGACCTGTGCACAATCCCATGCATTATTAATAATTAGGTTTTCAAGCAGGTGGGGAAGCACTTATGTGCATTTCAGCTTTAGTGAAATAACTTTCTTCAGCACTCAAGTTCTGTGCTACCATAGAACTCGCCTCAGAAATAATGTCTCTCTGGAACGTGCTTGCACAGTGGCAGATCTGTTGATCCGTATGCTAGCATGCAGCTGTAAACTACATGCAGTACATAAGAGTCTGTCATATGAGAACTTGCACATTACCTTACCCACCCCAATGCCCTCTGCTGCCCTGTCCCCCAGTAAAAAGTGAAACTCACCCTGTCCCTGCCTCTCAAAATTAGATGTAATTATTTGTGTAAACATTACTTGCAATGTATGTTTATCAGTCAGGTAGTCTTGTTTGAGATTTGTTGGATTATCTATGTATTATGCATTTGTATTCATACATATACTGTAATTCCTCAGGCATCACTGAAAATGGGCCATATGACCTGCACCATATTCCTGGTTAAACAAATAAAGTAAAATAAATTACTCAACAGATAACTAAATAAATAAACAAATACTGTACATCTCATTTGGCAATCTTACCGTACCTGAGTTCCCTGGCAAAAATATTCATTTTTGAAACATGGTAAAACATCTCAGTGATTTACTGTGGCATGTTTATTGGTAGGGCATCTACTGCAGTACTGATGGTTTGAGCGGATTCCTGTACTTAATTATTGGGTTCTTGTGCCTCCTAATAACAGGCTTTCAAATTTGTAACCCTCTGCTCCTTGCACTGTTCATGTTGTGGAGCAAGCTGATCTTTGATATAAAAAGATGATTTACTTACCATAATGCTCTCACCCAGGTCTAAGCCGTATGCAAGTAAACCACAGCACAACACCAGTTTCCCTGTACATGGCAAGAGGCAGGGAGGATAGGCCTATATGAAAGAGCAGAACAGACCTACAGGACCAAGTGCTCAAGCTCCAATATAACTTTAAAGGTTTTTTTTGTCTCATTTTCTTGCAGATAGCTTAGTTTTTGCCATGCAGTTCTATTTAATCAGCTCAAAGGTTCTGAGCAATTTACATTTAAAACAAAAGCAAGATCTTATATCAGGACCAAAGTAAAGTTTTTGGGATCATTTATATTTTTAATTACTTCATCTTTGCTTGCATATGCATAAAGTAATGTATGAATAGTGACTTCATTTTCATTCTGCTTAATTTATATAGCATATTGAGGTTTGTCACTGTATCCTTGGAATTCCCTTTTCGGTAAATTATTGCTATGTATAACACAAATTCTAATATAATGCAAGTTAATAAAGGAAGCTAGGTTATGTGGAGACTCACTGACTTTGATCCATTCAAGGTTCATTGATTATTGATGCTGGGGTAATTCAAACATCCAGCTCTCAGTGTAAGGAAGAGATCCTTTTTATGCCCAATGTGTGTATGTAATATGTATGTATAACATATATTATATAATATATATGATATATAGGATATATATATATATATATATATATATATATATATATATATATATATATATTTATAAAATGGGTAGGAAAAAAATAAATCATTAATAGCATACCTGATTGGATAAAACACATCACATGATTGTGCGTATATCAGAGCGCAACCACACACCTGCAATTTTACCCCCCTCCAAAACAATTTTGACATTTTATAAGATAGATAAACCACTCTGAGGTGTACAGTCGCGCTCTGATATATGCACGCCTTGGGCGGTTGATGCACTCAGCCTGCAGCCTCGTGCGTACAGTGCACACCAAGGCGTACATACATCAGAGTGCGACCGCCCTCAGAGTGGATATCTATATACTATATATATATATATATATATATATATATATATATATATATATAATAAATGTAGTGTTAGGGTTTCCAACCTTAACTCCTTGCCACCCCAAGCAGCAAAAGGAAAAAAATTAGGGGTTGGGTCTCTGGAGAGTTAGGCCTGATGACCACAAGGCACACCCCATCACCTATTGGTCTGTGAAGGGTGGGGGTTGGGTGGGGTGGTAGGATGGGTGGTGTTAGGGTCTCAACCCTAATGCCTCATTTCCCTACTTTTCTTGGTTCAAGCCTAACTGATGCATTAATGAAGTTCTTTGCAATGAATTTCCTTACTTTTTGAGAAAGTGTAATCTTACCCAAATATGGTTTGGGGAGCACAGGGCCCCATGGTATCAGGTTTGTGGAGTGCAGGGCCCCACCTATCCATAAGTGTACAGACATTGTAATGAACTGTTATCTCCCTGTGGAGGCCCCTGAGCTCCCAGTATTGCATAATGGATGGTCCTGCCTTCCCATTACTGCACAGTGGTATCCATATGTGGGAGCACAGGGCCCTCTGGGCTCTGCACTCCCATATAGCTATAAAGGCCCTGTGCTCCCATCATATCAGTTTTTTGGACCGGAGCTAAAATCTATCTATAAGTGCACAGACATTGTAATGAACTGTAATCTCCCTATGGGAGTACAATGCCCTCTGAGCCTTAAACTTCCAGTATTGCATAATGGTTGGCCAAACCATCCCATTACTGCATAGTGATATCCATATGTGGGAGCACAGGGCCTACCTATAACTGTAGAGATGCAGCGCAGGTCTAGAGACATTGCAAGTAAGCCTTGTGATACAAATTGTGCAATATCTCAGTAACCATAGCAAATTTTGAAAAAATTCCACTGCAGTTGTAATCATGGACTGGTAAACTGCATGCATGCTTAGAGGTGTACTAAGCTGCACTTAGAGAAAAATCCGTATCTCAAACCATTTTTGAGATATAGGCACGAAAGGTGCCGTGTTCATCACAATGCTATCCTATAGGAAATTTCTAAGCTTTGGAATGACATAACTATGGAACCAATGAAATGTTTACCCCAAACCAGCATAAGTCACAATTGTGGGACAATCACTTTGTAGCCTGCAAATTTCATGCCAAAAGTATAGTTTCTTTGCAGTGAACTTCCAAAGAAACAGCAACCTTTAAAAATCCCTGTTCATGAACCGAATCCCTGTTCATGAGGTGTCAAAATCCCTGTTCATGAGTAAATCCCAGTTTGTGAGATAGGTCCATCTGGTCATCCCCTCATGAACAAGGAGTTTGACACCTCACGGACAAGGATTTCTCATCAACAGGGATTTTGACTTCTCACGAACAGGGATTTTGACACCTCACGAACAGAGATTCCTTTTTACAGTCCCTGTTCATGAGGTGTCAAAATCCCTGTTCATGAACTGAATCCTTGTTCATGAGCTGTCAGAATCCCTTTTTGTGAGCCAATCCCTGTTCACAAAGTAGGCCCATCTGGTCATCCCCTCACAAACAGGGATTTTGATACCTAATGAACACAGATCGGAAGCGAGTGACAAACAGTGATTTTCAAATTTAAAAATGGCCATTTTTTTATTAAACTAAACAGAACCAAAGCCATGGGTCTGTAGAGGGTGTTATCCTGAATAAAACCCATACATTAATCTCTACAGAAGACATTTCTGTAACAAGTTACAAGATTTTGTTTATGAAGAAAATTGAAAACGATGGCGGCTCGTGAGCCTGGATTTTTCTCATACGAACAGGGATTTATTGAATCCCTGTTCATGAGCTATCAAAATCCCTGTTCGTGTGCCCTAAATCCCTTTTTATACCATGCAGCTATCTAAAAGACCGAACTGAGCATGCTGTAAACTGAAATTTCATAACTGAGCAACTTTGGAAAGGATTATTTTTTTACCAAACCAATGCCGACTTGTCCTATGTGGCAAGCTCTTTCTACCCTGAAACGTTCAGGCCAAAAGTCCAAACAGTGTGGCAGCAGCACGATGAGGAAAAATCAGCAAAAATGGGTGAAAAAATTGACTTATATACAGTACTTGTGTCACTATGCGCTGCACAACATCTGCACATCTGATCAAAACGAAACTTGTCAAGTAAAGAGATCTACCCCTCAGGACTGCACATACCAAATGTTGTGCAAATCTGTTGAATGGTTGCAAAGTTATTAAAGTACTAAATTTGAGGTTTAACATTAAACTACCTACTCAACCTTAACTATAGTGGCGCTACTGTGCCATTATAATTTATTTAATTTTTTGGAAATAAGGAACTAATATATCAAAGCATATGTTTTATCTTGCATTTAAAATATTTCCAGTGTTTCCACTGATGATGGACTAGGCTCTGAAACATATGGATTTAAACACTGTACTCATGAAGCTATAAAGGGAAAAAAATATATAAAACAAAAAAAGTTTTGAAACTTTCATACTGGGTGAGTGGGCTCAGTTTATACCAATTTGTCTTTTGGTTTTGAAATTTTATCCCACATTTTCTATCCGTTTATTTCCACTTGGGTTAAATAAATTTCAGAACCTTCATTTGTTTAACTCCAAGTGTCTATCATCCCCTCTCTTACAGTATACTTTTTACTTTCTGCACATACTGCACCTCCCTATTCAGCACAATATGTCCCACCTCATCAGCCCCCACTATTAATCTACAATGCGCCTAATTTTCTTTTAACAACTTTTACTTTCTAAAAATACCCCTGCTCCAAACCAATACACACACTATATTCTACATGCTTAACTTCTGAGAAACAAAATATGAATATTCCACCCCTGCTTAAACCCAAGATTACCAGGCCATCTCTAACTCCAACTGCCTTTCACAAACTGCATACTGCAGTATCAACATCTGTCCCCCACCAATATGGCCACAGTAATAAAATTCAACCTTTTCTCTTTCGTTACCTTTTGTTCAGCATTTTTCTTCTCAGCTAGGTCTACAGCATTTCGGACTTGGATTCCACTCTGTCAGCAGCTGACTGCCTGCCATCCTATATACTTATTCACACTTAGTATCAAAAGTGCCACCTCCCCGCATCCAAACAGCCAGATTTTTCTGGTCTGTTTGTTTGTTATAACATTATTTTTAGACAAAATATTACTTTAGATCCAAGGACCTATTTTGAAAGTTGTCCTGTTACATAAATACATACATATGTTACTATAACAATTCACATTATATACATATAACATTATCACAAATTACAACTATCATCAATCCTGACCTAAGTAACATGACATCTATTTCTAATTAAATTAGCTCTACACCCTGGTTTCTTCTCCACTGGGACCAGTCTGAAGAAAGCTACAAAAGATTATGTTGGCAACATGTAGTGAGACATACTTCTCTGCCGTCGAAGAGTGTATCTCTGTGAGACACGGTCTTGGAACTGTACCTTGTGCTTCAGACAGGAGGTTAGGGGCTGGGGTAGGGGTAAACATTAGGGTTGACAACCAGAAGGAATACCCCACTACTGATTCCCCAAGACTCCAGAGACCCAAAACCCTAATAATTTTTCTGGCTGCAGTGGGAGGAGTCTGTAGCCATATTGCTGTAGCTGTACAAACAGGATACCAGAACACAAATTTGGAGTTGTAGTACATGCTTCTGCAATTCAGAATCACTCCGCTCATCCCTCCACTACTATTTTTTCAGTTTGTTTGTCTCTTGTCATACCTGACAGTTAGTGTCCCCGAGTAGTCACAAAGGCAAGTTACACTTGTTTGAAGCAGTTAAACTGTCTGCAGCAGTGCAATTAGAAACTTTTCCTAGACCTTCCCCCAGTCCAAAGTGAAAGCTAGCACAGAAATGATTCTTTCTTCTGATTCAACAGCCCACACTGGAAAAGGTAAACATTTCAGTTAGTTGTAACAGGCATTTGTGAAAAGAAAACATCAAAAGTTTATTTGACCTGTTTTAATACAGGAATTAGTATGTTCACTTGCTGGATTGTTAGTTTTATTTATTGTTGAAATGTGTTTTTTTAGACTTTGGAAGGTAAATAATTTACTGACATAACTTTCAAAAGTCCAGCAGGCTAACTCCAGAGTAGTTTCAAATTACATTTCTCTCTCCCCCTCTCTCTCTCTCTCTCTCTGTCTCTCTCTCTCTCTTTCTCTCTCCTCCTGTCTGGAGAGTTGGTTTATGTTAACCCTTTCCAGACCTATTTAATTCTTAGTGGCACTGGAACTCTCATGACTATATATTTGTAGGAGAGGTAAATGCTAGGCAACTAATGTTCTAGGGGTTTCCAAGGGTTGCCAGGGGCATCATAGGGGACTGCAAAAAATTCATAGGGGTGCTAACTGCAACACCTGGCTACACCCGAATGCATACCTCTCACCATGCGAGGACCAAAATGAGGGACACTGTCCATTAAAATCAGGGAAAAATGCTCAAAATCAGGGACACCATTTTTATTTGACATATAGTGCAGTGTCACAATTTTTACAAAATGCATGCCACAGCCTGTCATTAGGGTAACACTGTGCCACTGCTATTAATATATACAGTATTTTCTTGTAAAAGGCATGCATAGGTAAACCAGAAGTTAATTGGCTGAACAAAATTGCAACCACTTTACAAGTGATTTGCAAAAAATGAATAAAGTGGTAAAAAAACAAAAAAAAACAAACAAACAAAATAAAAATGACACAAATTGTAAGGAGCAGCCTTGGCTATCTGTCATTACCATGTAGACAATGTCTGGATTAGTGAAAATAAAACAAAAATAACTAAAATCCCATATTGTAGCTAACTCAACATTGGTATACAGCTGGGTACCATCATAATACAGTGACTTCATACAGTATGTACCTATCATGGTGTCACCTCTCTGTGTGTAGTATATTGCTTCACATGTGTTCCCCTTGATTTTTTTCTCCCTTGCTTAATGCATATATTATTACCCATGTGATTATCAAGTCTGTGTAGCATAGTCCTACATGAATTATGTGTGCCACACAGTTTACAGTATCAACTTTGCACATATTAATAATTTTACACTGTATCCATTTGAATCATATGACCTGTCATAAAAACATAGAAACTGATGGCAGATAATGACCGATGGGTCCTTCTAGTCTGCCCCTTTTTAATTAAGATCACTTTTGCTGCAGACCCAACTTGATCTACAGCACTGTCTCTTCCACCCCTTCCTTCCTCCAAACTAAAAATGAATTGGCTGAACAGATATGCAGCCACGTTACAAGTGATTGCCCGAAAATGAATAAAGTGGTAAAAAACAAACACAAAAAAATCCTCAAGGTTGCAAATTGTAAAACGCATCCTGAGCTATGTGTCATTACGGGGTAGACAATGTCTGGATTAGTAACAATAAAACAAAAGTAACTAAAATCCCATATTGTAGCTAACTCAACACTGGTATACAGCTGGGTACTATCACAATACAGTAGCTTCATACAGTATGTACCTATCATGGTGTCACCACTCTATGAGTAATATATTGCCTCTCACATGTTCCCCTTGATTTTTTTCTCCTTTGCTCAATGCATTTATTACTACCCATGTGATTATTATGTCTGTGTAGCACAGTACAACATGAATTATGTGTGCCACACAGTTTACAGTATCAGCATTGTGCATATTAATAATTTTACACCGTATTCATTTGAATCACATGACCTGTCATAAAAACATAGAAACTGATGGCAGATAATGACCCCTGGGTCCATCTAGTCAGCCAATTTTTAATTATGATAACTTTTGTTGCAGACTCACTTGATCTACAGCACTGTCTGTTCTACCCCCTTCCTTTCTCCAAACCAAAAGTTAAATTGACTGAATAGAATTGCAGCCACATTACAAGTGAATTCACAAAAATGAATAAAGTGGTAAAACAAAAAAAACTAACAAACAAAAAATGAACAAGGCAGCAAATTGTAAGGAGCAACCTTGGCTATGTGTCATTACTGTGCAGACAATGTCTGGATTAATAAAAATACAGTAACTAAAATCCCATGTTGTAGCTAACTCAACACTGGTATACAGCTGGGTCCCATCATAATACAGTGACTTCGTTCAGTATGTACCCATCAAGGTGTCACCACACTACGAGTAGTAAACTGCTTCACACGTGTTCTCCTTGATTTTTGCTCCCCTTACTCAATGCATATATTATTACCCATGTGATTATCATTTCTGTGTAGCATAGTACAACATGAATTATGTTTGTCACACAGTTTACAGTATTGACGTTGTGCATATTACTAATTTTACTCTGTATTCATTTGAATCACATAACCTGTCATACATAAAAAAGATAGAAACTGATTATAGATAATGACCGCTGGGCCCATCTAGTCTGCCCATTTTTAGTTACAATCATTTTTGCTGCAGAACCACAGCACTGTTTCTTCCCCCCCTCCTTCCTCCTTGGATTCCTTTGTGCCTATCTGGGGCATTTTTGAAACCTACCACTGGTTTCATCCCCACTGCCTCCCATAAAAGGTTGTTCTAAGAATCCACCACCCTTTCTGTGAAGAAGTTCTTCCTCACATCTCTCCTGAATCTACCTCCTTCCAGCTTCATATCATGACCCCTTTTTCTTACAGCACCATTTCTCTGAAACATATCTCTTTCCTGTACCTTATTAACCCCTGTGAGGTATTTAAAGGGCTCCATCATATCCCAACTCTCCCTCCTCTCCTCTCCTCCAGGATGTACAGAATGAACTCCTTCAATCTCCTCTATATAGCTTTTTATGCACACCTTGCATCATTCTGACATCCCTCAGCTCTCTTCTTGTTACTCTCCTTTTTCCAATTATTCCTCCTTCCTCACCTTTCTTCTTCGACTGCTCCTTCACCTCTTCCTCCTTTGCTAACATCCTGCTTTTTTAAATAACTTGCATCCTGGTGAAACTCTCTCTCCCCTCCGGATCTTCTTAGGGTAGCCCATTAAAACAGTGAAGGAATTTAAGCTAAGCCATTACAGCTAGTGAAAAACAGTGACTGTGTTTTCAGCGACATGGTTATTATAGCATACGGTTTTGTCAGCGATGGAGTAAACCTGGCTGTTGTATACTGTGAAGTGAAGTTAGCTGCTGTGTGGAGTCCTGTTGTGCTGCAGTGTTGCATAGTGGTTAGAGTCAGTTGCTCTGTGTCTGCTTCCTACCTCAAGCAGATTTGGGTTCAATGCTGTAGTTTCCCAGTGTTTTTTTTATTTAGCAAAGTTGTGACCTGTTTTGCAGCTCCCCCCAGTTCTGTCTCCCTCCTGGAGTTGGAATATTAGATCGCTCCCACCTACTGACTTTCTCCCCCTTCCTGAGTTAGACCCCCTACAGAATGTCTCCCCTTTCAAGTTTTTCCCTTACCCTGAGTTGTGTCCCCTGATGATGGTTATTTAATTTATGGTGGGTGTGGGGGATGAACCCCCCCAAGGCAGAACCCCTGCAGAAAGTCACTGTAGCACCATTTTCACAGTTGACAGTGATCACTGTTGGTGGGTGTGGGGGATGAACCCCCTCAAGGCAGAACCCCTGCAGAAAGTCACTGTAGTACCATTTTCACAGTTGACAGTGATCACTGTTATTTGTGGTTGCTGTCTATGGATGCAGTATTGTTGAGTTCCTGTTTTTGTTGTTGCTATTATAGTTGCACTGTTTTGACATGGAACCCTCACTACTCTCTATAACAGCCTGTGGTAGCCCATTTTCTGCCTCCCCTATTTCTTCTGTCACCCCCCCTTGCTACTTTAAATTTCCATCAAAGTAACATTTAAACCATCCACTAAGGACTATGGTTCCCTCCTTGATGGAAGCAGGTCATCACCTCGGTATAGGCTGTTATCTTTCCAGGTTGGCCCTAGTGTTGGGTGAAGTGAGAAAAATTTGCTTCACGGAGTAATCTGTGAAATTCTGTCCATTTCATGGAGCGACATGTGAAATTTCTCCTGACGGAGTGGTGAAATTTTTGCCCGGAGGAACTGCAAAATTTCGCCTTCCATGGTGAAATTTCACCTTCTGTGGCAAAATGTCACCTTCCACAGTGAAATTCCACCTTCTGTGGTGAAATTCCACCTGCAGAAGGTGAACTTTGACCGCAGAAGGCAAAATTTCACCTTAGGCGGAAAGATTTTGCAAATTGCTCTGCCAGGCGAATTTGGCCACTTCGCCAGTGGAATTTAAATTTGCTACATCCCTAGTTGGCCTACAGTCCTCACTGTAGCCATACCTCTCATTTCTGCACCATTCCTTCTACCATTACATGAAGACCTTGGTATGAAACTTCCTCCCCTTCCCCATATAGTACAAGACACACTCGCCGCTCGCCTTTTAAATACATGGGAAGCACAGAATCAACCAGATAAATGATCTAACTTTAACAAAACTGAAATTTACACATGGAGCTGACTACAGCAATTCATCTTTACATTTAAGCCCATCAAACACCCTTATCAAGTTAATGCATTAGCAGTTGTAGTGGGTCTGATCAGAACTTGTTTCCTTTTGCTGTTACGTTGGTGACATTAACTTGAACCCTAACTGGAGCATTAACACAGTTTTGTAGAATGAAAAAAAAAAATATATATATATATAATCTATCTATCTATATATATATATATATATATATATTATAGTGCACAGTAGTGCCACTATAGATTAGGAGTTGAGGAGCCATTTACATTAAACCCAAAATTATGCACCTTAATAACTTTGCAACCGTTTGACAGATTTGCCTGAAATTTGGAACACACAATCAAGACCCATGCACCTTGGGATCTGCCAAGTTCTGTGCTGGTCAGATACACAGCTGTGGAGTTATTAAGCATGATCTGCGTGTGCGTTTATGCTTTTTCTGGAATTCTACGGTCGCACCTACAGATCACACGGTTTGCATGACCAGCCCCAAATCTTTAGGGAAAATGTGGCCAGGGTCTCTGATGTGCCTTTTGAAGATTTCATGAAAAAATATTAAACGGTTCAAAAGTTATTCAAAAAACAATTTCCCATTATAAGTCAATGGGAAAAGTTAACAAAAAGTTCGACAGTGTCACAAATGCACTTTTTACTGTCGCAAATGGCCCTTTTACTGTCACAAATCCATTTCATTTTCAGTTAATGATCATAAAAATGCTTGGCATTTAAAATTGAGACCCTCTAGCAACCTAATTCTTTTTGTATTCACCTAGTCGGGCCCTGAGGATGCTAGCCATGTCTTTATTTTGGGGTAAAACACCCCAGAAATATGTTTTTTAGATTTCTGAAAAAAGTACTTTCACAAAGTAGTGTCGCACTCATGAAAGTGTCGCAAATTTTTGCGAAAGCTTTCGCAAATCACAACACTACTTTGCGACACTATGCCCAAAATAACAGTAATCCTTTGGTACCCCGCTGCAAAAGAACTGTTTGGAGTTTTGGGCTGAAATTTGGAGGGAACACAGCCAACATCTCACAAATGTGCCTTTCAGTGTTTTGTTGAAAAAATATTACACAGCGGCAAAGTTACAGTACTCCAAATTTGAAGCTTTTTCCCATAGGATAACATTACGGCGTACGACGCATTACAGCAATCGTTTGGCGCCCTGCTGCAAAATAATGGTTTAGTCTTTTGGGCTAAAATTTACAGGGAACACAGCCAACATCCCACAGATGTGCTTTCAGTGGTGTGGTGAAAAACTATTACAGGGAGGCAAAGTTATGTCAGTCCGAACTTCTGGTCTTTTCCCATAGGATAACATTACGGTGTTCGCCGCGCCTTTCAGGGCCCGTATCTCAAAAAACGGTGTGAGATACGGACTTTTTGTCAAAAAAGTCTTACCCCCTAGAGGGGCTAAGAAACAAAATAGCCAGGAAAGTGATAATTCATATGACTTTTACATTTTTTTTCTATGTCGTACGGTTACTGAGATATAAGCAATTTACTATTCCAAGTCCTCATTTTTGTGTTCCGAGAGTCATTATTTTGCATACATTCTTTGTACTCACTGTCTTTCTCTATACAGCTTTTGGGTAAAACCAGCCTGTGTGCTTACATTACTGTTACCATTACCATTTCTGCTTGCGGTTCCATACCCGTTTCACTTACCGTTCACGTTTACGCCACCATGTGCATTACCCTTTGCGTTTTCATTTGCGGTTGTGTTTGCGTTGTTTTTCACATTATGTCTACAGTACTGTTTCTCTTTCTGTTTTGCTTTGCGTCACCATGTGCATTATGATTTGCATTTGCGGGCACAATATTACTATGTGACAAGACATTACGTGGGCCCCGCGCTCCCGCTGCCTCATTACATTCACTATTTCTCATTATCCATCTCAAAAAGAAGGGAAATTAGAGGCAAAAAACTCCATTTAATGCATCAGTTAGGGTTGTTTCACAGTGACAAAAGCAAGGAAATTCTATGTTAGGGTTGAAACCCCCTTTGCACCCCTCCAGCCCACCCCCCCAACTGGAATCAGGGTGCGCATTGGGGTCATCGGTCCTAACTGTCACCACATTCTCCTATTCCTCAGCTTCTTTCCACATGTAATGGGGTGACAGTTAGGGCCGATGACCCCAATGCGCACCCTGATTCCAGTTATTCCTTATGGGCACTGAGGGCTACATTTACGGTTTAGCAAACACTTGAAATCTAAATGAGTGGATATTCTGTAAGAAAGCAGATAGTGTCTTTATAAATTATAGCATTGATGACCAAGGGTGATTTGTGAGCTTTTTATAGCTAGAAGTAGCTAGGGAGGCAGAATAGCACAGTGGTTTAAGGCTCTGAGCTGCAAATCTGAATAATAATAATAAAATTTATTTGATTAAGTGCCTTTAAAATTTCAAAGCACTGTACAATATTCATAAAAACAAAACACATATACAAATACGCATAATATAAGAGGACGATAAAACAGGAAATGCCTTCCCCCATAAAAAGGTCTTAAGTGCCTGCTTAAAACTCCCCACTGTCCTGCACTCCCGGAGCTGATGGGTCAGAGAATTCCAGAGGGTAGGTGCCACAAACCCAAAGGCACATGCATCAGATGACTTTAAGTTGACCCTCGGAATCTCCAGTAACCCCTCATCAGCCGAGCAGATCTGTCACAAGGGGGTGTAAGGAACCAGGAGCTCTTTCAAATAATCGGGACCCAATCTGTGTAAGGCTTTGTAAGTCAATAGACCTTCTTTAAAGGTGATCCACCACTATATTGGCAGCCAGTGCAGAGCATGCAGCACTGGGGTAATGTAAGATCTTCTAGATGCCCGAGTCAACAAACATGCTGCCGTGTTCTGCACTAGCTTTAAGTGGCAGATATCAACCCCAGAAAGTCCTAGACAAAGGGAGTTGCAATAATCAAGGCGTGATGTCACATAGGCATGGACCAAAACAAGCAGGTCACTGGATGGAACAAGGTGCCTAATCCTGGCAATGTTCCTAAGATGGAAAAGGGACAGCTTGATGACTGCCGATACCTGATGTTGAAGAGTCAGACCATCGTCAAGCACCACTCCCAGATTATGCACCCATTCAGAGGTGAGAATCTGGGCCTCCCCCAGGACTAAACCTGAAGGGAGCCCAGTCCTCAGTCCCTCTACCCTATGACCTGGGTCCACAACAAAAACCTCAGTCTTTCCTGGGTTCAACTTTAGACTGCTGTAATTCATCCAGTCTTGGATTTCTGTGAGGCAGCTGTTAAGTACTGAGATAGCACCAACCTGGTCAGGTGCAAAAGACAGATAGAGCTGGGTATCATCAATGTAGCAATGAAACCTCAGTTCATACCATCTTACAATGTCTCCAAGGGGTAGCATATATACTGCAAATAACATGGGGGACAGCACAGAACCCTGAGGTACCCCTCAAGGCAGAGAGAATGCCCCAGATGAAAACAGACCCGAGACCACTCTCTGCATTCTCCCAGTGAGGAAGGAGGAAAACCATCTGAGGACTGTGCCTGACAGCCCACAGATGAACCTCAGGTGTTCGAGAAGAACCCCATGATCCACAGTATCAAAAGCTGATGATAGATCCAAGAGAACCAAGATAGAATGGTGTGTCCAATCTCTCACCATCAGGAGATCATTGAGCACCCGAACCAGAGCAGTCTTAGTACTATGCCTCTTATGAAAACTGGATTGGAGAGGTTTGTATCAATTGTGGATGGTTAAATGGTTATTCATTTGAGCAGCCACAACTTTCTCAATAACTTTCCTCACAAAAGGGGGGTTAGAGATAGGCCTGTAGTTTGCTAGGTTCTCTGGGTCTAAAGAAGCTTTTTTCAGAAGGGGGATCACCACCCCCTCCTTCAGGGAGCTAGGGAACTCACCCATGTCTACAGAGCACTGGACAATCTGAGCTAAGACCATGCCAATGATCTAATTACAACCCAAAATCAGAGAAGTAGGGCCCAGGTCTAAACTACAGCATGTGGGACACATCTCCTGGACAATCCTCATAATGTCTATGAAATACAGCAGGTCAAAGGTACTCCAGGAAACTCCAGACTCTGCGACAGAGCACCGATCAACAGCAACCCCCCTTAGAGTGAAGTTGGTGGCACTCCCTCCTGATGTCGTCGACCTTATTTGCAAAGAAGCGAGCAATCTCATCACAATCAGTTTGTGTAAAAACTCGACAGAGCTGCTGACAGGCTGGGTTGCACAGCCTGTCAACAGTTCTGAAGAGCTGAGCTGTTGGTTCCATGTGACAGAAATTTCCCTGGACAGGAATTCTGCCTTCTTATGGGAAATTTCTGTTTGATAGAGTTTATAATGCTCTAGCAAAATACAGTGGACGGCATCAGCGGCAGTCTTCCTCCGATGATGCTCTAATCTATGCCCCAATTTCCATAACTCTCTCAGAGCCCAATTAAACCATGGAGCTCCAGGGTGATGCAGAAAGGGGGCAAACTTGGATAGGAGCAATCTGATTGAGGGCTGAAGATATGGCCCCATTATAGGCCACTACCAACTGCTCAGGATCAGTGCAAGACTCGTCCAACAATGAGAGGTCAATAACTACCATCAGATCTTCAGGAACCACATCCCACAAAGGGTGGTACCTGACCAACTCCAAAGGGGCTGACCTACCCAGGGGGGGCCTCAAAATTGAACCCAACTGAGTAATGATCAGACCAACCAACTGGTTCCACCACTAAATCAGAGGCCTCAATCTCCAGGAGGAAGATCAGGTCAAGAGAGTGACCTCCCTTGTGTGTAGCTGAGGAAACAACCTGTGTGAAGCCCAAAGATGTCATCACCTGGAGGAAATGTTGGCCAAAAAGCGAGGATTCGTCATCAACCCAGGCATTGAAGCCACCCAGGACCATCAGTCTCGGCAACTCCAAAGCCATGTTGGCGGCAAAGTCTGCTAGTCTGCAGGAATAGCTTCTCATCACCTGGTGGATGGTAGATGAGGGTGATCCTGCACCCAACACCAGCTACCATGGTACACTCAAATGACCTGGCCTCCTCAACTGGTACACCAGTTAGGCCCAATTCAGTCTTGAAACAGACCACAAGCTCCCCGGGTTTGAATCCCACAGCCCCCACTTGCATACTGTGTGATCCTGAACAAGTCACTTAACTTCCCTGTGCTCCCAGGTTGCACCTGTAAACAAGCTTTCAGCTTAGTGTGTCTCACCTGGTTAAACAATTGGGAAAAAATATGAAATTAAAAGCTTTAAAAACAAAAGATTTACTCTTGCTTGCTAGACCAAACATACACATAGTTGAGGCCAGACCATGAGGCTCCTATCTGCATATTACTGCTGTGGTATTTCCACTTTCTGAGCCTATGTTCCTGGACACATCACTATCACATGAGTAGATAAAAGAAGAGCAATGAACCATGCTAACATGGAGATCCCCAGAGGCCATAAAACTAGAAGACTAGTTTAGAAAAACACTTCTAATAGTGAACATAGGGAAGGACACACTAGAACTACACACACAAATCAAAACACTGCACAACATACATTTTTGCAAATTTTGACTGCATTATTCCTTTAAAGAATTAAAGTTTAGGGCCTTTAGATGCCTTTTAATCATTTTTTCTTTTATTTGTTTCTTTACTTACTTTTTCATCATTTTATTTGTATTTTGTCAACTACCAGTAAACCAGGATACAATAGAACCCTTGTATTGTCAAGTCAGAAATTTTCTACTGCTAAGGCTGGCAGTGTAGTTCAATAGCAAACTGCAAATGTTTTCAGATTTTTATAGAGCAATAACATTTTCTACCCCCCAAATATTATATATTTATTTGAAATATATAATGTTTCATACCTGTGGTCTTTTGTTATGATTTATCACATGACATTTTATTCCTAGCCAGATTTTACTTGTGAAGAAGAAAAGAGAAACCAATTACAGCTTTAAACATTGTAAAATCAGAGCTGGACCACAATAGCACAACTATATAAAAGACAAAGGGCCAGATATTCAAAACTTTGCCCCGGGGCAAAATTAGCACTGCCCAGAGGGCAAACTTAGCCCAGAGCACAGAGCACGCTATATTCAAAAGGAATAGCCCAGGGCAAACAGCTTCCGAATATGGCATGGTAATGAGGCCATGCAAACTGGGTTGGGAGTGCAGGGCAAAAATAGCCCTGGAATAAGACAGCACTGAATAAAGCAACCAGGAAGTGCAACCCACAACAACAACACAGTACACAGCAACATGAGGCAGGTACAGGCAGACTCAGTGGCCAATGTGTGTGTGTGCCAGCAAATGCATGGACTCAGTACAGCTGCAGGAAGCAGCAGATGTGAAAGAACAGTGATCAAAACTGTATAATATTCCCGTACACGGTAGGCGGCGCTAACACATTAAGCGGCATTAGCGCTTGAGCTAAGCAGTTAGCACGGAGCAAACACGCTTGCCCGGGCTAAAATGTGCCATATTCAAAGTGCTTATGCAAATGAGCCTACTTACGTAGTCTCTGGGCAAACAACCGGATTAGTATCTCATTATACCCTGATTTGCATGCAGTTTGCCCAGCGTTACTGCAGAGTCCCACAGAGCCACCTGTAGGTCAGTCTGGAAGTACAGGGGCTGACCAGGTCCAACCGCAGCTCCACCTGTAGGTCAGTCTGGCAGTGCATGATGATAGCTGCAGGCTACATGTAAACAGTACAGCATAGCATATTATACCCCAGGGGACAGCACACCATAGGCACAGGGGTGGTGGTGCTACATGCAACTGTCACATTGTAGGGCGTACTACAGTGCACAGCAGAAACTACAGTAGCAGGGGCCAGTAGTGCGTGGACACAGCAATGCCTATGGTGTGTAGGGCAGTGATGATGACTGCACTATACACAGTGAGCGGCCCAACCTGCGGATGTTTTCTGACACTGGACATTACCGTTACGCTGTTGAGTGACCCACAGATGCTGCACCTGTGGCATGGATGCTCACAGTGACATGTACATTCCTGGCTTTGTGTGCTATGGCAGTTGTACAGCTGTGAGGTATGTGGCCGGGGGGGACATATATTATCCAAAAGGCACACTGGTGTTGGGGTATTCCCAATACTGACCCATGTACACTGCATGATGTGTCCCAGCCTTGTGGCCACACCTGATCTGTAGCACAGCCTCGCCACCCATATATGCTCCCTCAACATCCTCCATGCCCACAGTGCTGCATGTGTGCTGGCATCTGTTGGTGTCCACGGAACTGTGGTCCACAGGTGTGTGCTGTATGGCCACACTGCCATGCTGTTCACTGGTGGCAGGGTCACCACTTACTGCCTGGCATGGCTGGGACTGGTGACAGATGATGGCATCATTGTGATGCCATCAGTTAGCAACATGCTTCCTCTATGTTTGGCTTTATCTATGTGTCATATTTATTTGTTAAGGTCGGCAAAAACCGCGCTAAACCCGCGCAAAACACCGTGCAAAGCCATAATGTCGCCAGCAGCTGATTGCCCAGGATTAAGACCAGCTTTTCCTGGGCGGTAATGTGCACTGTGTTAAGTGTCGCTACTAAGTCACAAGAAACCACTTAGCACGGTGCTAGTCGCTGAATATAGCATTGCGCCTGTATTCATGTCAGTTTGCCCCTTGCATACATTATACTTTTGCCCGGTGCTAATGCAGTTTGCCCGCGCTATTTGGCCTTTTGAATATGGCAGACCCGCGCTAATCCCGCGCTAAACCTGTGCAAATGGTTTTTGCCCAGCGCAAAGTTTTGAATATCTGGCCCAAAGTTTGTTGCTGAAAGAAGTATATATTTCTTTTGAAAAAAATAGCATTATATCTTTTGTTTCTTATTGACATACATTGGGCTCTGAAATCGTGGGTAGTTTCTGATATCACAATACCAGAATTACATTGAGTTATTTTTACTAGCAGTGTGAAAAACGAAGGAGAACATTCTATTACAGTATTTTACATGCACAAAGATATTATAAAAGTACAAAGTATTTACTAACACACCAAAACAAAATAACTAAAATAATTAACTGTCCATTTATTAGAAGTGAACAAGTACTCTTTGATAACACATATAACAATCACCTTAATAACACATGTAACATCCACCCTAAAAATGCATGTAACAGACAGTGAATTAACACATGTAACAATCCCCCTAATTATACACATGAAAACCACAATACAAACCCAACAGTCTCCCTTGGTACAGCCCAAACAAAACCAACAATGACATCATAAATGTCTCTAAATCAACTACAATGCAGAACCTCCATCCAACATAATTAACCACACAGCCATGTCCCTTGATGCTCCAGGCTTACTCCAGCTGACAAGTCCTTCAAGCTGCTCCTACCCACATGGTTCTCTAATTGCTGACACTCCCCTGACCCACCACTCATAATCATTCCTCCCAACCACATAGCCATGCCAGACCCCCACTTCTGACTGTACAGCCATGTTATACTACTGTTCCCAGTCACAGAGCATACCCCAAAGTGGGTAGACATGCCATAGAAACATAGAAACATAGAATTTGATTGCAGATAAGGAACACTTGGCCCACCTAGTCTGCCCATGCCAGGCCATGCAAATGCCATCCTTTAAAGTAAATACCACCAAAACACTCCCCTTTTGCAGAGGATATCTGGAATGGGTGTCCATGCCCCCACAACATTAAGGGAAAAAACATTCACTTAGTGTGACAATCAGACAACTTTTGGTAGTAGTTTAAAATATGTTTGTTACATGGAAGTAACTTCTGAAGCAATGTGGGGCTAGGAGCCAGAGTTCAAAGGTGAGAAAATTATTCTATTTTGGAGATTTTCAACAGCTCACCAAGGTTTCTTAAATAAGTGTGGACTTCCATTGTGTTGGCTTCCTGAAAGGGGAGATAAATTCATTAGTACACAAAGGTATTGGAGACAATCTGTCTCAATGGCATCCAAACACATACATTCAGATATTAAATAATCTGTGAAAGGAAGTTGGGTCCCAGACACACCAAGGACAGATAATATTACAAAGTAGGTGTCACACAAAATTCCAGACCTGAAGCAGTTTCACCCAGTGGATTGAACCCGAGTACAGGAAAGTGGCATCAGCCTCACTTGACCAAGGCACCAGGGAGAGAGAAAGAGAGAAAGAGAGAGAGAGAGAGAGAGAGAAAGAGAGTGAGAGAGAGAGAGAGAGACAGACAGACAGACAGAGACAGAGGAGTGGGCATAAATTCTTCAACCAAGAATTTCTTCCTCCTTTTGCTGAGGTTTCTATGTGCTCAAGAAGGGAGTCAGACGGTGTGTCTGCAGAGAAAGGTTGAGATAACAAGGCCAGTGGATGATGAGGTAAGAAGACTCTGCAACTTGTAGGAAAGGGGGAAGTGTTTACCAGCACAAATGTACAAGCGCTCATTAATTAATTTATTTTTGAGATCGGAATTACAAACCTTTGAGTCAAGGGGCCTGATTTTAAAATGGGTTACGCATGTTGCAAGGTGACTTGTTCCAAACCCAATGGCACAAGTCACACCTTGCAGCATGCATTATGCCATTTGTGATGATTCTGAGAGGTGGCCTGCACCATGGTGTAGGTGGCCTGCATCCAAGGGGCCTTCCACCAGCCACAGCCCCTATGGCATGGTGGAAGGGGGGGTTACAGCAACAACTGTACCCTATTCTGAAAGGGCAGCTGCTGTAACCCAAAACACTGTGCAATTCTGAGACCCACTACAGCACTGTGGGTTTAGACCAGCAGTTAGCTGATCTTAAGGGCATCCGTCCATGCCAGTCTGTGGTTGCCCCCCCACAGTGCCACAAGACACACACACAGGCATGCCCATTGGACATCCTCCATTACATAGATGCCCACCCCACAATTCTGGGGTGCCACCTGCTGGCACCCGGGTCCATTTTCTCCAGTGCCACCCTTGCATCCCTGCCACACTGCCATCTCCCCCATGGCCCACATGGGGATCACAGGCTTTTTCATGGCTAGGAGGGTTCAAGGGTGTTTATTGTGGTCAGTGGATTGCAGCACCCAAGTCCATTGCACCATTCCTGTGGCACAACCCTGTAGCTGCTGCAAGTCACAGGACATAAGTGCTGGGGACCCCACCTGCCTTGGAATAGGGTGCAGGGTCCCTGGCATAGTGGCACATGTTGCAACTCACATACACCTGTGAGTTGTGACATGCATCTCAGCATCAAGCCCAAGGACTCCTTTGCATAGGCTCCACATCAAGTACAACATACTCAGAATTAAGCAGTAAAACATCTAGGAAATACAAACAAATTGACAAATATCAAGGGGTGCAAAGACAAACTCTGAGTCAATGTGTGTTACAGCAGACAGTATGCAATAAAAGGAAATTATATGGTAGATTCCAAATGCTAGAGTACATAATGAGACTCAAATGGCACTGACTGGTGATAAACTGGGGGTGGATAATCCTGTATGTGTACTGTTGTTTTACTGTATGTAAATAGGGTTATACTTGATTATTACTGCTGTATTTACACAACCAGTGTTTATTAATAAATTAGTTATTTCTCTTATGACTGGAATAACTGGTTGTTTGTGACTGCATCTCTGAGGGAAGGGTACCTGGATAAAAAGGGTACATAGTAAAAGGTTTCTGACAGAGTACAGTGTGTCCTACCCAGAGCAGAGACCCTCACTACAGGGAGTATAAAGGGTAGCAGATGGCAGAAAAGGGGCATTAGATCACCGGGATCTGCACTCTTGTTAAAGAAGGGACCTTGACAGTAATGACACTAGTCTAGATGGCCTCAGTGGCAAAGGCCTAAGAGAGAGAAAGAAGCTCAGTGGGGACTGTGGGGTATTCTGATCATCACACTTAGGAAAAAACACTACCTAATGTCTCACTACCCTATGAAAAAACAGTATACTATGGCAAAACACTAAACCCTAAAGAAAAACATGCAAAACTAAATAATAAAACTTATAAAATAAATATCAGTGTTCAGTATATTAATGAAATAATACCATATTGTGGTAGAACAAGCTCATAAAGGCCACTTGCCCTTTGGGCATGTTGCTTTATGTGTTGTTTGACTCCTAGATATAATTATCTCCTTGTGTACAGTATCACACATTGCCATCATTTATTCTCTCACCCTTTGCTTTCATAGCTCACTTGTGGCTTTGCTACTTATGAGTTATGGCCTTGGTACCCCAAATACTTGGAGATAAATTGAAAATTTTGAATCAGGCCATTGCATATTGTCTATATATTCAGGAAACTTAGGAACTAGTGATCATAACATGATATCCTTCTGCCTGACCTCATGCAAAACTAAGTACATTGGCAAAACTGTTCTAAGAAATTTTGCCACGGTACAATGTAATAACATTAGGAAAAACTTAGATACCATCGACTGCAAAAAATAAATGAGTGGCTTATTAGTGGAAGCATGCTCAAAATTCATAAAAGACAAAATACGTGAACTGGAAAACAAATATGTTCCACCAATAAAGAAAAATAACAACAAGGGAAAAATACATACATGGTTAACAAAGAATCAAGAAGAAAATAAAAGAAAGAGCAAGCTTATGCAAATTTAAAAAAGATCCTTCTGAGGTAACAAAATCAAAATATAAATCAGAACAAAGATTGTAAAATCTCTGATTAGGAGGGAAAGAAAAAAGTAGAGCTTAAGATTGCTCACGCAAAGGACAATCAGAAATCCTTCTACTCTTACGTTAGCAATAATAAGGGAGACAGAACTGTGGGACCCTTGGTGGGCAAAGGAAACATTATATAAGACTCAACTGAAATTGCCAATTCACTTAATAACTACTTCTGCTCAATTTATAGTGCTAAGCAGGGGTCGACCTTAACATTCATTTACTAGCCTGGGTACTAGTGCAGATTGCCGTGGGCTAGTACAGAATCTCTGTTACTTGCCAGGCTGGGCTAGTGCAATTCCTCCTGTGGAAAGCTGCAGTTCCATTCTCAACCCAGGTATCAAATAAATAAATACATAAATATAACTGTTATTTAATTTAAAGCCAGGTCCTTTTTATGGAGGTTTAACTATGTGCTGCCTTAGCATTAGTGAAATGAAAAAAATTGATGTCTGTGTGTATTGCATTTACAAACTGTTTCATTTTATACCAACTACTGCTTTTATTTTTCACTGGTAAAGATCATTTCTCCTTTTCCTTTCCTTGTTTAACTCAGTACTCATGGCAGGCAGATGTGTGACTGTGCCCATGAGCAGCACAGTTCTAAGGCTGCCACCTGTCCAGTTGTAGATTGGATAATCCAGTTTTCATGGTCCTTATCGGGTCATCTAGTTTTGATTACAAGTAGCCCAGTTTTTGGGCCATTTTGAGTGCTCAGATAGTATTAAAACTGATTGTATCAAATCGTTCACTGTTGCAAGCATATCCAGGTTACAAAAAACATTCTGATGTCACTGGTCACAGGCTTTTGTTTGTAAAACCAGTTTGTCTAGGAGGTGAAAAGTATGGCCATTTAGACCATTAACAGTAAATGAACCTAATCTTTTCAACTCCAACTATTAAGTATGGCCATTTACTGCCAATATAGGAAACAGGTTTTACACCTCCATACGCTATAATGGGTTCCTTATTGTTTTTCCTATATTCTCATATGTTTTAGACCCACTTTTTCAAATAGTTTTCACATTTTATTGCCTTTGTCACCGTGTTGATTATTTATCTCTTAAGTCCTCAGCAGCTGCTGCTCTTAATTTTTATACTACCAACCTGAACATTCCATGATATTAGCTACACCTGCACAGGCCATTGGAATAAATAGCATGGAATGGTGTGTCTGAAATTATGGAATGTGATGTCTTAGACATTTGAAAAGAAACAGCAGCAGCTGATGAGGTAAAGGGGACACAATGTAGTATTGAGGATACCACAAGTACTGATAGTTCAATTATCAAAAAGTGGCCAAAGCATTTCAGAATACATGGCTGTCTTGGAAAGGAAAACTGGAGAGTGTTTAACAAAGAGAACAACAGGTTGTGAATGGGCTTCATACATCCAGTAGATCTGGTTTTTAATTCCCACAGCCTCCACTTGTATACTGTGAGACCCTAAGCAAGTCATTTAACCTCCCTGTGTTCCTGGGCCACCCCTGTAAATGGGTCTTATGCCCAATGGGAGTTACCTGGTTGCCAAAGAATAAAAATAAATAACAGTATGGGTTGATGCTGTTGAATTTACCCTACTTTTTTTTTGGGTGACCATTTTTTAATAGAACTGTGACGATCAAGCATTTGTGGGATCTGTGGCCAGAGTGGGAAAATGGAAGAAAAAGACACACACTTTTCATGATACAACTTTATTAACTACGAATCTAAAAATGTGGAATTATATTAAAGAAGTCAGTAACCCAACTGACATTAATAGAAAGCATGTTGACAAAGACAAACAAATAAACGATCATGAGTACTAAAAGACAAAGTAAAGCCGACGGTTCCAGCAATGTTGGCTAGAACAATATGACTGGTTGGGGTATGATGGTGCAAAAGATCTGACGATCTGCCATTTGTGTATCAAACATGAAATACAGTTGGGTAAGGTGGGCAATAACAATAATTTTCATTTCAGTTCAGATAACTTCTGGCTTGAGACTGTCTCGTCCTATAATATCAGTGAGCTCATTCTAGGGCAAAGGAAAAGGAGGATGCCAGCACTGCTACTCCAGGGACAAGTAATGCAGAGGGAATGCTGAAGAACATGAAAGAAGCAATGCTTAACTGTCTGGATAAACTGTTTCGCACATGCCATGCAATTGGTAAGAAAGGACGTCCTTTCACAGACTTTGTGTGGATGTGCAGCCTTGATGATATGAAAGGGCTATATAGCAGTTCAGCATATCAGAAGGACAAATATGCCTGCAGCTTTGTCCACTATGTAGCTGAGGTTGGACACAAGGCGCTACGAGAAAAAAATTATGGGAACAAAGTTCATTTCAGTCATCAGTGACAGAACCACTGACTCTTCAGCCACAGAAGCTGAGATAGTGTATATGCAGTTTGCAGTTAAAGGCATAGTGCAAAATCAGTTGGTAGGTGTCCAGACTGTTGGCAGGACAAATGCGATTTTATTTGCCTTTTGTTTAACAAAGCACTGGTAACCATACTGACTGAAGGCTATTACAGACTTCTGTGGGCTACTGCAATCCCTGGTTCACTAGCCCAGCTGGCTAGTGCAAAACAAAGTTAAGGTTGACCCTGGTGCTAAGAATAAAACCAAAGTAATCAGTGATACTGTCCTAGGTGTTCCACACAGTTGTTTGGTAGCTGTTTTGCTAGCCTTAAAGTCCATTAAGACAAATACATCTTCTGGTCTAGATAATATACATCCTATGTTTATTAAAGAACTTGCACAGCTTTATTTTTCCCACTGACATTACTGTTTAACAAATCCCTGGAAGTGAGTGAGATTCCCTGAGACTGGAGGTAGGTGATTATTACTCCAGTTTACAAAAAGGGAAGTAGGACATGTGCTTGAAATTGCAGGCCCATTAGTTTAACATCACTTATTAGTAAAACCATGGAAAAATTGTTAAAAAGTTATTTCACAGAGATAGTAGCTAAAGGGTTATGTGATACAATGTAGCAATGTTTTACCCTGGGGAAATCAAGTGCTACTAATATCTTTTCATGAAAAGGTTAGTGTAAGTATGGACAATTGTACTCCAGTAGATGTTATTTTCCTGGACTTTGGGAGAGCCTTTGACAGAGTCTGACATTTTGAATTAGTGGAAAAATGAAACAATATGATGTTCAGTCTCAGTCTGGTAAAATTGGTTGAGGCTTGGCTGATGGATAGAACTCAGCAGGCAGAGATTAGTGGACACTATTCTGATGAAAGACTGGTTAGTAGTGGTGTCCCCCAGGGTCGGTTTTGGGCCTAAGACTATTTGGACTACTTATAGGGGATATGTACCAGAACCTGAAAAATAACATCATAAAATTCAATGATGACAGAAAGATAGATGGAAAAGTAGATAATGTGGCTAAATGCCAATCCCTAGCAAATAATCTGAAGCACAGTGTAATGTGGGCCATCAATAATAAGATTCTCCCAATACCAAGAGCAGGAATGGCAAGATCTACAGTATAGAAATTAAAGGGTTAAATAGAGGGCTATACCGGTGGTGCAAGAGGGAGAACTTCTATTTTTCTGGCAACTGGCAGAGATTTGTTGATGGTAGAAACCTTTTTGCAGCCAACAGACTGCATCTGAATAGGCAAGACACTAGGGTACTGGCTCATGAAATAAATCATACCATTCATGGCCTTTTAAACTTGAAGCAGAGGGGAAGAAGGATGGAGATACCAACGTTGTATTCAATGATAACATCAGGACAAATTCACACAAGGAGCAGGAGTTTTGGAAAGCCTTACTGGCAAATGCAAGGAATCTGTGAAATAAAATAAAAAAATTGGAATATACCCTTCGCAGTGAAAATATAGAAATTTGCATGATTACTAAAACATGATAGCAAGATGAACAATGAGGAGTACATATTGAAGGTTATTAACTGTTTCAGAAGGATAGAGATAAATAAAAAGGGTGAGGGTAGGCTGCCTATGGTAAGGAAGGAATACAAGTTTCAGCAATTGAGAAATATAATAATGTACCTGGGGTAGAACAACTCTGGGTAACTAAAGCAAATTATAGAATCATATTGGGAGTTAATTAAAGATCTGTATCTTTAACAGGGGAGGGAAATAACAAATTCCTTAAATTAATAAGGGAATTAGAGACGGGGGCCTGGATATTCAAACTGCGCTCAAAACTGGCACAACAGCAGGAGCAAGCGCAAACCAGTTGCGCAAATGCGCAACAGGTGCGATATTCAAACATGGAGCAGAGCAAATTGTGCAAGCAACCAACGTCTGAATATCGCACATACTGCGCCATCGTGCAACCAGGAAGGAGAAGCTGAGCCAAAATGTTGCGCTATGGCGCAACCATGGAAGCTCAGCTGAGCATTCCAGAGCTGCCACAGCGCAAGCACAGCCCCCAAAGCAATGGAACTGCACATCCAGGGAGGCAGGCTGGGGCCCACCGCCAGCCACGCCACACAGGCACAGGAACACACTGCAGAACCCACACCACACCGCACACCCCAAGCACAGCATCACTGGGGTGGGGACGGATGATCCACGTGCCCATGGGGACAAGCCAACAAAGCATAGCAGAGCCCTGACACCCCAGCACAACCACTGGCAGGCGGAGTGCCACACACAGGGGTTGACAACCACAGTGCACATCAGCTCCCTGTATGCACAGCGCACCCTGCACTGTGACCCCAGACACCACCCATGTGCAGTGACTGGCACTGCAGGAAACCATGCAGACCCCCAGCACACGTCAGCCCCATGCAACACAGAAGCCTACAAGCCAGACACACCCTGTGCACCCAGCAGTGGGTGGCAGCAGATGGCAAGACCAACCGAAAGTCACTGCCATGCTGGAGATACCCCCATGCACACACATGCACACACACACACACACACACTACCAGGACCATACCAGCCCAGATGGCATGTACACACTCCTGCAACTGAGCACCCATAGCCAGCTGCAAATCAGAGACCAACACAGTATTCATATATCAAAATAGAAACGTATATTAAACATAGTGCAATAAGAACAATAACAACTATTTACAAGGGGGGGACGGGTACAAGGAAGGGGTGTTCAAGAGGGAGGGATTAAAAACTTGGAGAGGGAAGGCAGGGTGGTAGGGATGGAAGAAGTGGGAAGGGTAATGCGGGCTACGGCTCAGCCGGCTCCTGGTCCTCCCCCTGCTGGCGCCCCATTCCAGTCTGCCCCTGATGGCGCCCATGCCTCCGTATTGCTCGCAGGATCCTGTGGCTTGCCACGCTGACCTCTGTGAGGCGACGGACATCCCGCTGCATCCTCCTTAGAACCTCGAGGCCTAGGAAAATGGGAACACAGTCAACGGCTGTGACTGACACAACCCTGAACACCACCCAACCTGCAAGCCATATAGCCCAATCGTCCCGCACCTGTGATGGCATGCACCCACCCACAGTGAACATGCACATGGCCATCACAAACAGGTGGCACCAGCTATGCGCACTCACCGCCACACACACTGCCCACGCCAATCACAGTACAAACTAGGCTGGCAAGTGATGTGGCAACGTGGTGCGATGCCAGTTACACAGCTATGTGCCCAGTGCATGCCTGACCACCAGTGACGGATACACAGAGCGTGCCGTGATACTGCACTGTGATGCAGGTCACCTGTGTCATGCCCACATACATGGATACATAGACAGTGTCGGCAGATAAGGGCCTATGGGACACCAGTCTGTCCATTTGACCTTGTAAGTTCACTCTGTTGTCCTATAAGTCTGTTGCCCCTTACCCCTGACCTCCAGAATTCCTTTATGGCTAACCCATGCATTCATAAATCCCGTGACCAAGTCAGTCCCCACCACTTCCTCTGGCAGGCTGTTCCACTTGTCCACCACCCGTTCTGTGAAGAAATACTTTCTCATGTTTCCTCTGAATCGTCCCCCCTCCAACTTCATCCCATGCCCTCTAGTCCTGGAACATCCTTTACACTTAAAAATACTGTTTTCCTGCACTCTGTTCCCCCCTGTAAGATACATGTATGTCCCCATCATATCCCCACACCGTCCTCCCCTCCAGGGAGTACATGTTCAGTTCCGTCAACCTGTCTGCATAGGACTTGTGATGCAATCCATGCACCATCCGTGTCGCCCTTCTCTGAACCCTCTCCACCCAGTCCATGTCCATACGTAGGTATGGTCTCCAGAACTGTACACTGTACTCCAGTGTGGGGACTCACTAGTGTTTTGTATAGTGGAATTATGACCTCCCTTTGGTTGTGTCCCACATGGCTGGTGGTCTTGCCCCCCCAGCATGCAATAGCATCCATGAAGTAATGATACTCACACTCCTCCAGCAGCTGGGTCTGACGCTGCTGCTGCTGCTGCTGCTGATGTTGGGGCACAACACCCCCCGGCACCGGGGCCCTGGCACGGCCCACGTCACCCTGGCCCTGTGTCCTCACAATCCGGCCTGTGGGAGACATATGTTGAGACAAACATCAGTGTGACTCAATAGCAGAGTGCCCCCTGCCCCAGTGAGAGTGCCTGCCCACACAGCCATAACCATCCATCGCACAGCTGCACACACTGACACAGCCCACCGTGTCCAAGCCGGCACCTATGCACAGCCACCCAAGCACACACACACCCCTACAGAGAATATAGGTGCATAGATGATACACTCACCTGGCCTAGGCACCACGCTCTGCCTGGCATGTGAACGCAGCCTCGTCAAGAGTTCTGGCTCCCTCCGGCGGAGGTCACTGTACCGGTGCCAGCACTGCTCAGCAGACCGGCCCCGGCCAGTGACCTCCACCAGGTCAGTGGCCACTTGCTGCCACATGTGGGTCCTAGGCATGGTGAGGGGGGCCTCACCATACAGTGCCTCACAGTGGGGCTCCACCAGGGCCACCAGGTTGGCCACTTCAAGCTGGCTCCAGGACACCTCCCTCCTCCTAGCCATGGCACCAACTTTACAGCAGGCAATATGGTGCCCCGCTGCACCGTAACCCCACATGGAGTTGTTGCACAATAGACCACCACAGGCTCCAATCGGGCTGTTCGAACAATGCCGTCACTACATGGCGCTGTCAGCACGAACAGCGCAATAGAACAATACACATGGCATGCCAACAGCGCCAGGGGTCAGAGGGCATACACAAGGTCATGGCAATGACGCAAGGCTATGCACAGTGCCATAGGATGTATAGGCATCCTGCGCGACTGCCAAGCTGAGCACCAGTGCCACAGTGGACTATCGCGCAGTAGTGCCACATCACCATATAGTGCCCAGTGCTGTAGCGCCACTGGCACAATGGTGGCCATGGTCTGAATCGCCTATCGCACTCAGCAGGTCTGCAGCATGATAGACGCATGCGTAAGCTGTCTGGGCATGCGCAATGCAGTGTGGCACACAGCCACAAACCTGCGCCATTGGCTCAGCCGGACCTTCTGTATTGCGCAAAGCACAAATACGCGATATTCAGCCGACATATGCAAATCATGCGATCAGCCATTCAAAGGTGCAGTGGCGCGATTAGCATGTCATTAAAGTTGCGCCACACCTCATTTGCATGTGTTGCGCTAAAAAATGCGACAGTGGGTTGTGCAGGCCAGATTTGGTTACTGCAGGTGAGAGGTGATTACATGCTGTGTGATGCTCAGGACAATGCTCATGGGCGGAGGATGATACAGGCTGAGGGGCTGAGCATGAAAGGGCACTTAGAAAGGGACAAAGGGCACCCTTTGATCAGTATCTGCCATGCGGAGTGGGAACGTGGGGGCTTCCGCCCCGGCCGGGCAGCTATGCTCATGGGGAAATGCTGTCGACTGCACAGTGACAGGTGTCCACTTCCACCCATACAGATCACCATGACTGACCAGAGCCAAGCTGAGGGTGTGGATGGTGGGAGTAGGAGGCCGAACTTCACCGCGGCAGAGATGGAGGCTCTCTTCCAGGCCTACCTGTAGGATGAGCCACTAGTGAGTGGATGGAGGGGCACCCCTCAGGAACGTGCAGCTGCATGGGAGGGGGTAGCTCGGGCCGTCAACCTGCACGGAAGCCACCAGCGCTCCGTGCAGGAATGCAGAAGAAGATGGGGACTGACCGCGGGAGGCTCAGAAGGAGAAGGTGGCAGCCTTCAGGGTGTGCGATGCTGGCACTGGTGGGGGCCCACCAGTGGTGTTGCAGCCAGCCCCTACAGAGAGACACTGGTTGCGGCCATGCAGCCGAGTGCCATTACAGGCGTACCAGGTGGAGGATTCAAGACAGGTGGAAGCCCATCACTGCACGGTATGACATGGTGGTGTTGTTGGGGGAGCTGTTGTTCACATGCACTCACATGTACTCTCTTTCTGTTACAGATCCTGTTCGTCTTCAGGAGACGGTGGTGGTGGTGGGTCCAGACAGTGATGCAGACCTGCTGGACATGGAGGAGGGACCATCCTCCGCCACCAGCCTGCAGGCACTGCAGCAGCATGCACGCTGGGCCAACAACTCCGGTGTCAGTGATACGGGTGCAGGGGGTGCACAGCCTGTGTCTCAGCAGTCTGGCATGCAGGTATGCCAGCATGCTGTGCCTATGGCAGTGGCACGCACCTGCACCATTGATGATACAGGCCTGCAATGGGCAGTGATAGTGTGTGTCCCATGACAGACACATGGCAGGCCAGCACATGCCCCTGGGCCTTCCTGGTTCACACCTGTGTACCAGCATGCTGGCACAGTCCCAGGCTGTGCCTGTCAGCACGGTGGGGCAGCACGGTGGCTGTGCAGGTGTCTGGCACTGTTGTCAGCACGGAGGTGGAACAGGTGGACCTGGGGGCTCAGCAGTTGGAGGGCGGCAGCAGCAGTCGCACACCAGGTCTGGGGGTACAGTGTCAAGCAGTGGCACATGTCCACCGCCCTTTGATCCACCCATACCTGGTCCTGGTGAACAGCGCCCACCCTCAAGGGGTGCTGTGCACCAGGACCGTCCACACTCTGGGTGTCACGATGCCATTGGGGCACAGTACCCATTGGATGCGCACACCCGCCTGCTGCAGGACTTGGTACAGCTGCAGGGGTGGGTTGCAAGGTCCGTGGAGGCACTGTCTGTGTCTGTGGAGCAGCATTGCAGGGAGTGTGCTCAGGACTGAGCCGAGCTGGTCCTTATGTGGACGGATGTGACCGCTGCCATTGACAGGCTGACCCAGGCAGTGGTCTCTGTCACGGATGCATTGGCCACACTGTCAGGTGTCCCTGTACCACACACCCCACACAGTGCGCTCTCCACTCCCCGTTCCCGGCGTCATGCGACACCAGGCCTGTCGATGCCGGGTTCTGCTGTGGGCATCCCGAGCACCCCTGGTGCAAGTTTGTTTGGCAGGATGCAGACCCCTGTGTGGGCAAGGTTGCGTTCGCGCGGTGGGACCCTGGTGGTGCACCAGCACCACCCGATGTAACCCCTGCTCATCCTGCCAGTGCTGCTGGGCCACGGGCGGGCTGCTGCGCATCCATGGTGGCTGTGGGACAGTGCTACCTGACTGAGCTGTCTCCCAGTGCAGGCCCTGTCTGGTGCTGCCCTGTGTTGCAATGTGTGTCGCCAGGTGGGCAGTGCACTGCTGGGTGCTCTGCTCTGAAGCTGACACACGGACCACTGCACACTCTCCCAACTACTGTCCACAAGTGCGGTGCATGATGATGCCTGCATTGCACTGTACACCAAGGTGCAAAGGTGCCCAGGTCCTGACACATGCCGTGGACAATCCAGGTGGTGGGGGTGGTTGGTGGTGCTGTGTGTTGGCAATGTCATTTCCGCAGTGCTGTGCTGCTGCCCATGTATGCTGCCTGGTGTGTGTGTGTGTGTCCATATGAATGCCCCCCTCTCTGATGGTGTGTTGGTATGCCTGGAACCTTCAACTCCCCTGACCTTCATGCACGGTGTGTTCCCCTGTGTGCCTGTGGTTTGCGCATGGACAGTGTTGCCTGCACATGTCCCCTTGTTTACCTGTGTTGGGCGTAGTGCTCTTCTGCAATGGCGTCCCGGTGCAGCAGCTGGGCCTGCGGGTCAGTTGGGGTCCCTCCATCCTAGGGGGCTGCTCATCACAACATCACCGGCGCCCACTGGTGTCCCCATCGCTGTCCCCTCTTGGGCCTGTCACGGCTATCCCATGGTCTTTGGCCATGTTGTGCAGGATGCAACAGGCCAGGAATATCCCACAGGCCTTTTGGGGCTGTATGCAGGGCTCCACCGAGGTGTCCAGGCATCGGAAGGCCTTGAGCATCCCAAACACCTGCTCTATGATGTTACGTGTTGTGGCATGTGCCTCATTGAAGCATAGCTGCGATGGGGTCGTGGGGCACCGGTACGGTGTGGGCAGCCAAGGACGGAGTGGGTATCCGCAGTCACCTGTGTGGAGATAGTGGAGATCAGTGTCGTGTCAGGTCCATATTGCCCATATCCTGGTGTGCCACTACCATGGCACCTGTGTCATTCCCACCCTTGCCCAGAGTTTGCATTCCATACATGTGTACTCACCCACTAGATGACCCGTGGGGATGTCCCCACTCGAATCGATGGCACAGTGCAGACTGGTGCCATATGAGAGGCATCATGTGCTCCACCAGGGTGTGTGGCACAGACATTGATAATCGCCCAGTCTCATCACACACCACCTGGCAGTTGACACTGGAAAACCCTTTCGGTTCTGATATGCCTGGCCGTTGGGGCCAGGTGGTGCTGAATGGCCACATGGGTGCAGTCCTATGGCCCCAGCTACAGGCATACATGCTACCCTGTGGAACTCCTGCATGTTTGTTGTATGCTCTGCCGCTGGCTGGGGAAATGGATGTACTCTGCAGCATGAGGCAGCAGTGCGCTGAGGAATTGGGTGAGGATGCGTGACGTGGCCAACTGTGTAATGCCTGTGGTGTCCCCTGTTGGCCTCTGGAAGGTGCCCATGGTGAGCAGGCACATGCAGGCTGTCACCTTGGTCTCCACGGACAGAGCGTGACTCCGTCATGAGGGTGCCTGCATCACATCACTGCACAGCTCGCAGAGCCGTCTCAGTAGTGCCCTGTTCAGGCGGTACCGGCCCACAATCTTGATGTCTGTGTACAGCTCAAAGCTGATGCGGGCACGATACCGCCTGTCGGGGGCATACCGCTGACGGCCCTCCACGGCCACGCCCCCTGCAGCATGGTGTCTCACCCCTCATTACAACTTCCATGTGGAAGCTGGCACTGTCCATCTCCCTGGCTTCTGCCCCCGGCTGCTGTTCCTGTGTTACCCCCGCTGCCCCCACTGCTGCTTCCACTGCACCGGGCACCCCCCACTGGCCTCTCTGTCCTCCTGGACCCACTGTCCCTCTCTGCCCTTCCAGCTCCTGTCTCTCTCCCCCAGTTTGCGGCCTGCTAGGGTTCTTGCACCACTTCCTTGAGCCTTTTTATTTTGGCTCAATTCCGCTACTGCGCAACTTCCGGCTGAGCCACTCTTGTGCATTGCGCAAGTGTTCGATTATCGCATTGCGCACTTATGCATGGACCACCCCTTCGTTGCGCATGCCTTCATTTCCATTGCGCTGTTGCTCAGCATGTTTTGAGTGGCACAACTGGCCCCTTCTGAATATCATGCAGAATAAGATTTTTGAGTTCGCGACACCAGAACCCTGTTGCGCATGGCGCAACCCTTTTGAATATCTGGGCCCGGATGTAAACTAATACTATCTGGAGACTTCAACTGCCCAAGTATAACTTGAATGGATAAATCAGCATTAACACCATTTGAAGGACAGTTTATAGACACAATGGTCAATCTTGACTTGGAAAATTATGTTATGGAAACTACTAGCTGGGATAACAAGCTGGACTTGGTTATGAGCAATAAGGAAGAAGAAATAAGTGATTGCAAAGTTAGGGAACCTCTGAGCAATAGTGAACTCTGCATGGTTCAATTCTCAATCAATGTAAAAAAGAAATAATTCGCAAGGAGTAATTAAAGTATGAAGTTATGGTAGGGCAAATTATAAGGATATTATAGAACATCTAAGAAAGTGGAAATGGGACAAGAAGTTTCAGGGACCTGACACTGAGAATATGTGGAATGTATTTAAAGCAAAGCTTGAAAATTTTATAGAAAGCTTTGTACCACTATTTAAAAAATATAACACTAAAGGTAGGGTTCCTACTTTGTTCACAAGGAGCATTTCTAGTGCTATCAAAAGGAAAATAAGAGCCTACAAGATGGCAAAAAAATAAAGGTGCTCAGAAGTTATGAGCAAAGTACAAGGAACAAGTCAAGGATTGTAAACAACAAATTAAAAAGGCAAAAACTAAGATGGAATATAATTTAGCAGTACAGGCAAAATATAACAAAAAGGCATTTGGGGGGGTATATTAATAGTCTAAGCAAATCAAAATCACAGATAGGACCAGTCTGTGTGGATAATAATATTATAATAGACTGCAGTGAAATGGTGGAAATATTTGATGACTACTTCAAAAGTGTCTATCAAAGAAAGGAGGACATAAAATTAGCAGAACAAATTGAAAAACAGAGTATGATCATTACAGTTTCAGTTACTGAGGTAAAGTGCAGATTTCAAACTTTGCATCCTATTAAATTGCCAGGTCCTAATAGCCTCAACCCTACATTTCTGAAGTAAACAGCAGAAATAATAGCAGAACCACTTGTGGCGATCTTTCAGCAATCATTGAAAGAAGGAAGCACTGTTGAGGACTGGAGGGTCATCCGTGTCATCCCAATTTTTAAGAAAGGAAATAGATCTGATTTTAGGAATTATAGGCCATTTAGCCTGACATCCTTAGTTAGGAAGGTTCTGGAGGCATTAGTTAAAGATAAAATAGAAAAGTTCCTAAAAGTCAGTGGTGTGAGTGATCACCTACAACACGGGTTGACTAAAAACAGAAGCTTCCTGACAAACCTACAGTATTATGCTTCTTTGAACCTATAAGTAAAGCTCTAGAAAACAACCTCCCAGTGGACGTTTTATATTTGAATTTTTCAAAAGCATTCAATTCAGCCTTACACCTAGAATAGATAAAAACCTTGGAAGAAACAGGCTTCAATAAATCATTGGTAAAATGTTTTTTTTCTTGGTTGAGCAACAGAAGGCAGAGACTGGGTATTAGAGGACACTACTCGGGCTGCAATGTGGTTTCTAGTGGCATTCTCCAGGGTTCAGTGCTGGGACTGATACTTTTTAATATCTTTGTGTCATCTATGAAATGCACAAATAAGGCGTGGCTCTGCAAGTTTTCAGACAACGCCAAAATGGGAGCTATAGATAATAGTATTGAGGATAGTATAATGTTCCAAGAAGAAATTAATAAGATAGCAGATTAGGAGGATAGGGCAGATAATAAAAAGTTGAAGTTTAATATTGATAAGTGCAAGGTAATGCATTCAGTACCAGAAACAGAAGAACCATTTATTTATTTTTATTTATTTAATTCAGTCTTGGATTACAATACCTTTGAGCAGAAGACCGTTCTTTTACAAAGGTTCCACGTTGTAAGGGTAGGAATACATACACTGTGGGTTTAGGAGTATCTAGCTAGGTGGATTAAATGTAGACAAAAAAAATACATTGTGAATTTGTAACAGAGAAGATTTTAACACAATGATTATTGAAGTAGTAGAAGAAGCTAGGATGGCAATGTCAGGTAAGAGATGGTAAACAGTCATCCAGAAGGATAGTGGGGCAGCGTGGGGGGTGGGAAGATGACTAGTCTGGGGAGATGGGAGAAAGTGCAGGTATTGCAGGGCAGGAGGAAATTAGGGGTAGGGGGACAGAGATAGGAGGAGTGATGGGGGGGGTATGACCTGGTGTCGAATAAGACCAGGGTCAGAAGTTAGGAAGATAAGCAATTAAAATGTACAGTCACAGGAGCTTTTCTTCAGTAGGTGTTGTCTTAGCTTGGTCTTGAAATCCCCCAATCTCAGCATGGCAGCAAAATCAGTACCGAGGTTATTGAGCCAGAGTGGAGCCCGGTAGGCATATGACCTCTGCCCTTGGGAGGTTCTGCAATGTGGGACGGTGAGAAACTGATGGACAGAGTTTCTGGTGTGGTGTGGGCCTGTGGATATGCTTAGCAGGTTTGTGACTTCAGGAGATTCCAGTCCAAGTAGTGTTTTCTTAGCTAATAGGCAGGTTTGGTATTGTATCCTGTTTTCAAGTTGTAGCCACCCAGCTTGCTCATAGAGATCACAAGTGTGTGTTAGGCAGGGGGAACTGGTGAGCAGTCTACAGGCTTTGTTGAGGGCTACTGCTATCCTACGTAGTGAGGTGGTAGTGGCTGAGCTGTAAATGACCAATCCATAGTCGATAACGGAGACAATTGAGCTTTGGATTTCATTTTTTAAGGCTTCAGGTGTCAGGCATTTCTTGTGGCTGTGTAAGAGCCCAGTTCTTATGTTGACTGTTTTGGCCACATTCTTAATGTGATCTGCATAGGCGAGAGAGCAGTCGAGTGTAATCCCCAGGTATCTGAATTGCTCCACTTGTTCAATTGCAACTCCTATGTAGTATCTACAGGGAACGGAGTTAATGACAACTGAGTTAAAGATTTTTTTTCTCAAACTGATTATTATTTAAAGCACTAGAGTGTAACTAGTAAAGAGAATAGGATTTTGGGCTGCATAGGTAGACATATCAGGAGTAGGCAGAGGGAGTTGGTGGTGCCTTTGTATGCTTCAATGGTGAGGCTGCATATGGAGTATTGTGTCCAGTTGTGGGCTACTTATAAAAAGGAGGACATGAAGAGACTGGAGGGGGTCCAGAGGAGGGCAACTTACTGGTAGCAAACATCAGACATAGAACGTATGATGAAAGGTTAAAGGAACTGGTTTTGTACTCCTTGGAGTATAGAAGGATGAGGGAGATCTGTGCCTTGTATATAGGGCATATAACAGTGCAGACTTGTGGGAATGCATCAGATTAGAAAAAAAGGAAACTCTAAGGTCACTAGGAGTAATGACCTATTAAAAGGAGAGCACCACAAAAGAAATAAGGGAAGGGCTTAGATAAATTAAAGGGTGGTCTCCTAGTGGAATAGTCTCCCAAGGGAGGTACTGCATAGTGTTAATATGTCACAATTTCAGAAAACTTGGATGTATTCCTGCTAAATCTGGAAATGGTAAGATATGTTTAAAGGAATCAGGTCAACTTTGACTAATGCTACTAGATGTATAAAACCATATGATGCAATGATCCCATGCAGTTCAAACATAGATAAATGCACTGGGCTTCATCTAGGAAGAAACAACCCAATGTTTAGTATACTGTACTTATAAACTTAATAATGTCCAATTGAGGATGACAAACAATGAATGTGACCTAGGGATTATTATTAATGACAACCTCTCCACTTTAAATCACTGTAGAAAATCACCCTTACAGCGAATAGGCTAAAAAAAAAAAGCTATAACATATCTTTTATATCGAAAAGTGAACAATGTATTATCCTACTATATAGAATGTATATGATAACCCACTTAGATAATGGATCACCTTTTTGGTCCCCACACCTGAAGGGGGGCATACATCTGATAGAGGGCATTCAGAGAAGGGTAACCAAATTAATTTCAAGACTGAGAAATAAACATATATGGAGAGACTATCTAAACTTGGTATGTTTAATCTGGAGGAAAGAAGACTAAGGAGTGACATTTTATTTTTTTTTTATTTATTTTATTTTATTAAAGTGTTTCATTAGGAAAAAGCATACTGAGAACAAACAGCTTATTTCCAGATGTGTCCTGGGGAATGGGAGAGGGATACGCTTATGAACATATTAAAAAATATATACATGTATCCCCCTTGCAAATGGGGGTTCCCAGAAAGTCTTCCTTGGGTGTGCTTAAATGCACACTGCCAGGCTGGTGTCCTGTGTCATTAAAAGTTAAATGAGGTTAGCATGTGAGTGTACTATTAGCCTCCATGCCTGTCTCTTTAAGGGCTACTTATCTCATAGAAATAATCAATCTGGGTAGGGGCCAAGTAGTTTCAGGCTCGAGTCCCACCAAGGCTGCAGGTTTATCATTGCTTTTTGCCATTGCTGTTTGCACAGAGGAAGCTCTGATAGGAGATGTAAATGTTTGCTGATTATCCACATTGAAAATAATGACACTGTAGTTTGTCTAACCTGCCTTTCTTTGCAGCATGGACATTTCTGTGATGTACCACCATCTTGGTTCTGGACTGCTAATCTGCACCAATCAGTACCTTTGGGGGCTCTAAAATGGAGTCTGCACCCAGAGGGTGTTGTGGGAGTAAATTTCTGTATGAATTGCAGTTTTCACTCTTTGGTGCCTAAATGGACCTGGAGGGGGAGCCAAGCTGTGACAGACAGCTGCATCAACCAACAAGACCTTTTGGGTCATGGAGGGGAACCCCCAAGCTGCCAGCAGTAGTCAGTCAGTACGGAGATGGAGTTGAGAGAGTGAACAGCTCGAGAGAGTCAGGTAATTGCTCCTGCATAGTAGCATGAGAAATCAGCGGGGAGGCTGTGTCTGGCCTATCTGCCACCATCTTCAACAGCAAAGAAGTTCGGCTTTAGACAAATCGGACTTTATCCAAGGAAAGCCTTGATTGTGACCAGAATCCCAAATTGTGCCAAAGGGAATTTCACTTGTTTTAGACCAAAGATTTGCCACAGTGCGATCGGCCTTTCAGGACTGAGACTACCACGGGGCATCGGTTTGCACAGAGACACTACCGTTAACAACTGGTCCATCATCCGAAGTGTGGTAATTGCTTACTCTTACTATAAATATGCTGAGAGCAGAGAGTGGGTCAAGAGTTGGTTCCCCACTGTGTTGATTGTGTCATGCTCGCTGGATGCTGCATTCAGCAACCTTACCGGACTGCATCTGCATTGTTCTCCCAGTCTGGGCCCTGCCATCCTAGCCCAGACACCCTCTCATGCTGCAGAGAAAGATCCAATGAGAGACCCGCCTGGAGATTCAGCTCCCTGATCAACACCACCGAACAGGATCGAACACCATGTCGCATCGTGTGGGCCCTGCTTCTCCTGGCCATCCAGCTCTTCATCTCGAGGTCACCATTTTGTCCATCCTGCATCCAAACCTGGGTAGCATGAGTAAAATCAGGGTAGCTTCCTGCAACCTAGCTAGCAATCACAGTGTGTCATCTGAGTGAGCCATCTGACTCCAGATTACAAATTGTGGGTTACAGTGCGTGCTTGTTTCTTTCCATCACAGGGCTCCAACCAGCTGCAACGCTGGCCTACCCTGGGCAATGCTTCAGGCTAGCCTGCAACAACAACTGGGTACCCAGAGTGTTTATGTGACTGTGTTAGGAGGACTCTTAGGTGCATGCCTTATACCCTGACTAAATTAGTATCTGAATCAATCACCAGATTGCTGACCCTCCCTTGTTCACGACCCCCTATAAATAAATCAGATCTGAATCTTTTTGCAGTTAACCTGGTTGCATTGTGCTTCTGTTACTAATGGTACTGTGTTACTGCTGTTTATTGTTACAGGTCTTATTTTACAGGGGGTCCACAGGGCCATACAGCAGATCTCACTCTGGGGGTAAGTGGTTACAAGGAGCGGTTCACTGTGTAGTGAAAAGTGTGTTGGTGTGGGGTAACTACAGGCTTAGCCAGACCACTAGGGGCAAAGAGATTGGTATCAGTGTCCCCCAGGGCTGTACCCAGGGCAGACACATTGCCATCAACCATGTACTCTGGGTGGAGGCACCCTTTCCGTGAATGCAGAGCTCTCAACCTGCAGGCTACTGTGCAGGCAGGGGTAGTAACCCTCGGGGTAGAAGCACCTAAGGGTTACACACATTTACACAAATGTAAAATACAAAGAATAACCTTACTCGGTACTAACCTTTTGTTACCATTCAAAACACTGAATAACCTAGATCTTATGATTCAGTGTGGTATTCATTTAGGGACAGAATAGCAAACCTCAGGTCACATAATAAACAGCTTATAATACTTAGGGTAAACACCAACAAATGAGGTAATTTGTTTTACTGTTCAGGCACCAAAAGTGTAAAACATGCTACCACAAGAATTAGTAAAAATTACTTCTTTGAACAAATTTTAAAAAGAATTAGAAAAGTATCTGCTGTCAGTAGTAAATAGGAGATGATATGCCCACTAGGAGTGGAAGACAGTCTCGTTGGGCTACAACTGCCTTCTTCTGTCTAAATAAAAAATGAGTAAACTAAGTAATATTACACTTGCTCTTATTATATAATCAGATTTATTTTCATGAGTAGCTCCAAGCAAATGTCATAGCCAAGAATGTGTTATTGCACTTGGAGGTAGGAGCAATAGGGAGGCAGAAGATAGGGGGACTTGCTAGAATCTGCTCTTTTTGACCCTTCTTTCTCTTCCCCCTCCAGGTGTCCCACATCCTTTGGGTGGCCACAGTGGTTCCTCCCCTGGATGTATTATATGCAAATACAGTATAAAGGGAAAATAATTCCTTAACCCCTCTCCACTGGGTATTAAAAAAGTCCAGATCCGGCACTTCATTACCTGCACCACCACTTATACAGAGTACACCCTGTGGTGCTCCTGTGGAAAAACATATACTGGAAGACCAGTCCATGCATTAACAGAGCACATGCAGGAGCATTACAGGGCTACAAACAAAAGTAATTTGCAGTGCCTAGTAGCACAGCATTTGGCCACTGCACCCCACGAAAATGGAAAAACAGTTCAATAAATGGGTACTGAGGCTTTTCAAAGCAACCCACAAGATGATGAGAGGCTCTGTATACTGTTACAAAAGTTGCAAAAAGATGTGATGTGGATGTTTATGCCAAAAATATTAAAACCACCGGTGGGTGGGCAGAGGGGGACAGTGAAAAAGCAGGAATACTGAATGAATATTTCTGCTCAGTATTCACAAAAGAGGAGGAGGAAGTGCCTAATCCAATTAAAAGAAGCACTCTTGATAGGGGGGTCGATCCCAGTCCTTTCACAGAAGAAAGGGTTCTGCAAGAACTCCTAAAACTGAAGGTGGACAAAGCAATGGGACCTGATGGAATTCACCCAGAATTCTAAAAGAATTAAGGAAGGAACTAGTGAAACCACTGGCTACTCTTTTTAATAAATCATGGGAAGATGGTGTGGTACCCGAGGACTGGAGGAAGGCGGATGTGATTCCCCTTCACAAAAGTGGGACCAAGACAGAGGCAGGAAACTACAGACCTGTCAGTCTGACCTCTGTGGTAGGGAAAGTGATGGAGTCACTTCTGAAGGAAAGAATAGTTGAGTACCTAGAGGTCAGTGGAGCACAGGATCCAAGGCAGCATGGGTTCACAGCGGAAGGTCATGTCAGACGCAGATCTAATAGATTTCTTTGACTGGGTGACCAAAGTAGTAGACCAGGGAGGGCTGTGGACATGGCCTACCTAGACTTTAGCAAGGCATTTGACACAGTCCCACACAAGACTAATAGTCAAATTAACCAGCCTGGGAGTGGGTCCCAGGGTGGTAGCCTGGAGTAAAACATTGGCTGGACAACAGGACACAGAAGGTAATTGTAAATGGAGTCCACTCTGAAGAAAGAGGCGTGTTACTAGTGGGGTACTGCAGGGTTCAGTATTGGGTCCAGTCCTTTTAATGTCTTCATCAGTGACATTGCAGAGGACTGGAAGGAAAAGCATGCCATTTTGCAGATGACACAAGATCTGCAACAGGGTTGATACACAAGGAGGCGTGGAAAGGATGAAAAGGGACTTGGCAAGGTTGGAGGAATGGTCAGACGTATGGCAGCTAGGATTCAATGCAAAAAAGTGCAAAATAATGCACCTGGGAAACAAGAACCCAGGAGAAGAATACACAATGGGTGGGGAGGTAGTAACAACAACAAAACAGGAAAGGGACCTGGGGGTAATCATATCAGATGACCTTAAGGTTAGCAAGCAATGTGAGAAGGCAGTAGGGAGGGCCGGGGGTATACTGGGATGTATAGGGAGAGGCATCAGCAGCAGAAAACAGGAAGTTGTTATCCCTCTGTACAGACAGTTGGTGAGACCCCATCTGGAATACTGTGTCCAGTTCTGGAGACCCCATCTCCGCAAGGACATAGACAGGATAGAGGCAGCCAGAGGAGGGCAACTAAAATGGTGCAGGGTCTGCACAGAAGCCGAGGAGGAGAGACTAAAGGAGCTTAATATGTATACCTTTGAGGAAAAGAAGGGAGAGGGGGGACATGATAGAAACTTTCAAGTACCTCAAGGGAATCAACAAAGTCCAAGAGGGTAGCATCTTTCAGAAAAAGAGACTTGCAAGAACAAGGGGACACAATTTAAAGATAGAAGGAGGGCGGTTCAGGGGCAATGTGAGGAAGTATTATTTCACAGAGAGGGTAGTGGATGCATGGAACAGCCTTCCTGAGGAAGTTGTGGGGTCTAAAACTGTGGGAGAATTCAAGAATGCATGGGACAGACATAAGGCAATTCTTGTGGGGGGCAGGAAGATATAGGCTGTTGGTTAACTAGGATCTGCGGCCTATCCTGTAGGTAGGGAAATGGGCAGACTAGATGGGCCTAGCGGTCCTTATCTGCTGTCAAAGTCTATGTTTCTATGTTCCAATGATTACATGGATTGAAAAACATTTCTATGAAGGTAATGAAAGGTGATAAGACATTTTTTAGATCTGTAAGTAAAAACAGGAAGACCAGTGGTGGGACTGTAAGGTTAAAAAGGGAGGGGGGATACTATGCAGAGGGGGACCAGAATAGGGCAGAAATCATGAACAAATACTTTTGCTCAGTGTTCAGAGAGGAAGGAGAAGGAGAGGGATCACAAAAAAATAATTAGATCATTGGAGGGAGGGAGGTGGACACTAGTCTGTTTTCAGAGAAGAGAGTCCTGAAGTGACTCACTAATCTGAAAGCAGACAAAGTGATTGGACCAGACAGAATGTATCCACAGGTATTGAGGGAGCTCAGGAAGGTACTAGTTGACCTCTGACAGTTGTATTTAACAGCTCATTGGAAAAAGGAGTGGTTCCGGAGGACTGGAGGAACTTGGACATAGTCCCACTACACAAAAGTGGTATCAGGAAGAGTCCGGTAATTATAAGCCAGTCAGCCTGACATCAGTGTTTGGAAAGTTAATAGAATCACTGCTGAAGAAAAGGATGTGGAATATCTTAAATAGAGTGGGTTACAGGACCTGAGGGAGCATGGATTCATGGGGGGGGGGGGGACATGTCAAACAAATCTGATAGACTGGATGGCCAAAGAACTGGATCAGGGTTGACATAGCCTACCTCAATTTTAGTAAGGCTTTTGACACCATTCCACATGGGAGACTTGTAAGCAAGCTGGGTAGCTTAGGGACAGATCCAGAGGTGGTCAACTGGGTAAGAAATTGGCCTGGGAATAGGTGTCAGAGTGCGGTGGTAAAGGGCATTCATTCTATGAAAGTGAGGGTGACCAGTGGGGTGCTTCAGGCATCAGTACTGGGATCGGTACTCTTTAATGCCTTTTTAAGTGACATTACAGAAGAACTAGAAGAGAAAGTCTGCCTCTTTGTGTATGATACCAAAATCTGCAATAGTGTGTGTATATGTGTGTGTGTGTGTGTGTGTGTGTGTGTGTGGATAGGATGAGCTGTGATCTGAGAAAATGTGAGGAGAGGTCAAGGGTATGGAAGCTGGGTTTCAATGTGGAAAGTGGAAAATAATGCACTTGGAGCACAGAAACCCGGGGTGGAGTACAAAATGGGTGGCGTGATGCTGATGACCATCAAACAGGAGAGAGACCAGGGGTAATCATATTAGATGATCTAAAGGAGGTCAGCCAGTGCAACAAGGCAGTTGGGGGCACTAATGGGATACTGGGATGCATAGGGAGGGGTGTCATCAGCAGGAAGAGGGAGGTAGTACTGCCTCTGTAGAGATGAATGGTAAGACCACACCTAGAGTACTGTGTTCAGTTCTGGAAACCACATCTCTGGAAGGATATAGACAGAGTGGAGGCAGTCCAGAGGAGGGCAACTAAAATGGTGCAGAGTCTGCACAAGAAGCCCTACAAGAAGATACTTGATGACCAGAATATGTACAATCTAGAAGTGAGGAGGGAGAGGGGGCATATGATAGACACCTTTAAATATCTAAAGGGGGTAAATAAGGTACAGGAAGAAAGTATTTTTTTCAGAAAAAAGATGCATAAGAACAAGGGGACCTGCTATGAAGTTGGAGGGAGTAAATTCAGGAGAGAGAGGTGAGGAAGTACTTATTCACAGAAAGAGTGGTGGATTCCTAGAAAAGCCTTCTGGTGGAGATGGTGGGGGTAAAAACAGTGATGGGGTTCAAGAATGCATGGGATAGGCAAAAGGAAATGTTTGGGGGAAAAGAAGGGGAGAGATAATGGACCAGAGATAAGTAGCGTCTGTTGTGATACTCTAGGCAGGGAAAAATGGGCAGACTAGGTGGCCAGCTGGTTTTTATCTGCCAGCAAATTCTATTTCTGTTTTAAATAAGCAGCAGTATGTCCTGTTTCAATTATTTGCTTCGATATATAATTGTCAGTGATTGTGTTTTACATTATCACCTACTTTTTCATGTCCCCTGTTTGCACTCTCCTCCCCTGTCTTTCCATCATTCTCTCTTTACCTAAGAATCACATTTCATATTTAAATTTTTAATTTTCTCAGTATGCTTTTTCTTGGATTTTAAGTTTTATAATTCATTACTTTGCTAGTACCCCCTTTGGCAATTTCCTTTGAGCTCACTGGCACATTTTCTTCTTGATCCTCTGATTTGTATTACATTTCACTAATTTCCCCAGCAGTCCCTGTCTTGGTTTGTTTCCTTCCCTCATGCCTCCTACCCTCACCCAATCCTTACCCCATCCTTTATCTTCTCACTTCACACAATCCAACATATGCACACATATTAGTTCATTAGTCCATTCCATGTCTCATATTGCAATCATGCAGCATCATCTGTTATTTTTTTTGCCAGCAAAATTGGTAAAGATTATCATGTCAGTGCATACATTCTACAGATTTTTCATATGCATGCGTGTGGTGTTAATCTCTATGGTACATGCACATAGTGCATTTTCACAGTTCCTCGTTATCTGCTTTTTCCAAACAAGTTGTATTGTTATTTAACAGTCCTATTTTTTACCATATCTGTTCCCCAACTTGCTGCCATAACGTGATCAAGTCGGTTCTGATTAGTCCCTCTGGGACTGAAGGCACTGGTTATACTTTGAACCTTCTATGCATTGTACCAATCACACTACAGTTTTACTATTGTTTACTTATCATGTGCATTACAATGTCATAATACTTCCTTCCATTCATTTGATGTGGCCATTCATGGTGGGTTTTTGAAATGCATTCTTGTATATCAAGTAATACATTTTTGGTACCAGGTCAATATTGCACATGAAATACAGTACAGCATTAATCGTGGTGTGTAGAGCATGCTTGCAATAACAGTGACAGGGTATAACAGTGCTAGTGAATTACCGCTACTCCTGTCACTGCATGCTTTTCTTGAGGGGCATCAAGTTACCGTGTGCTGGGTGCCTGGCTGAGCCGCTCTTTTGGTGGAGTGGCTAAGGCACCATCACATGGCGAAATCAGGAGATCTAGTGCTGTGGTTCAGTTCCCCCCAAGTCTTCCCATGCTACTACATTCTATTGTTTTTTTTTTGTTTGTTTGTTTTTTTAAACAAAGTTCCTCCCTCCCAGTTTTCTTCCCATCCCCTAAATCCACCCCCCGAACTTTGTTATATAAATTTCAGGGTGTGTGGGTGGTGAAGCCCCTGCAAAAATATAAGAAAGCCCATTGTAGAGAATGGCGTGCACTGTTTGTGTAGGTCGGTGTTTCACCTTACCTTATTTCAGTGCACGTCATTTTGCCCGTGGCATCTATTGCGACACTGTTTTTGTTTCAGGTGATATGTCCCTGTGCCTAAATTTTTTATGTATTAACAGAGGTATCACACTATTGATGCAGCTCATGCCTTTTCCATTTAATTAGGATATTTTATAATCAGTGGTGAGTGCATTTGCAGCTCCTGACAATTCATTCTTAATTAGGCAATGCATTACCATCATATCATACCAGTGTAGACACATGGCATCTCTAGTATTTTAATGTTATTGTATATTATGTAACAATGTCTGAATGGATAATGTTGGTTGCTATGGGCACCATGATTCAGCTGTTAATAAACTCAGGCATCATAATAACCAGACTGTGTTTTAAACTAATGTTATTCAATGTTTTCTAATTTCTTGTCAGTTTGCACAGTGACAATCACTTGTATGTCACAATTTAAATTTACACTGGTCGCTGTGACAGCCACACACCATAAGAAAGAGATGTGTTTCTCAAAGCACCAGGGCTCATTGTAAACTGGTCCAGCCTATGGTATTTGTCCCTATTAGTTTATTATCTTTTTAATTCACTTTGCACTTTAGAAACAGAACTAAATCTGCTCTGAATAGGCAGGAGTGCTTGCCTTGCATGTTTCCATGTTCCTCTCATAGGGGTGGTGCAAAGGCTAAGTCCCTGCCCCTTTGGGCAGACCCCTACCTGACTATCTACAGGTTACAAGTGAGGGTGTACAGATAAGAGGTCATACGCTGCAATGCTTTGGCAGACTTTGTCTAATCTGATCACAAGTGAAAGCAGGCATTACCTCGCTTCTCTGCTCACCAGAATATAAAAACGACAAAAAAAAAAAGAAATTATATTTTACAATCTGGGCAAAAGACATGTGACTAATATAAACAGCTACTGTTGTTTGACTAAATAATTGATGACATACATACATGGAAATAAACATTTATTTTTATAGATTTCCATGACAATATTACAGTTTTCTTGTATGTTTTTCTGCAGGTGTTGTATGGATAATTGGATTTGTCTCTGTTTATATCCACTACATTTGTATAAATAGATACATATGATGAGTCTGAAAATCAGGTAGATGAGTACATAGCTGTTGTTTAAAATCTAACTTTCTAACTGGATAACATTAAAAGTGAAGCATTCCAAGTCCCAGTTATTAACAATCATGTGTCAATGCTGAATGTTTGCTGCTGGTGTGCATCTCTCTTTTTGTTTTCATGTAAGGAGAGACTGGAGGACCTCAATATGCATACCCTGGAATGGGGGGTAATGACAGAGACCTTCAAGTACCTCAAGGGCGTAAATAAAGTACAAAACCTTACCGGCTATTAGAGTGCCGGCATTGGTGCGCTGGCACATCAGGGCACTGATTTGGGGATTTGCTCCCCCTTCCCAAGATCTGCCCCCCCATCAGAGTTAGAATATTAATAAATGGTATATGGTGCTTAGCTCCCCCCCACAAAAGCAGAGATAGGCAACATCCCGACTTGGTGGCCTGATGACTGGGCGCACTAAAACTGGTGCTCTGAATGGGTGGAACTGGTGCAAGAGGGTAGCATCTTTCAGAAAAAAAAGATGTTCAAGAACAAGGGGTCATGATATGAGGCTTGAGGGGGTAGACTTATTTTTTAATGGAAATGTTAGTGGATGCGTGGACCAGCATGGGGCAAAAATGGTAGAGGAATTCAAGAATTCATGGGATAGGCACAAGGGAATCATAGCAGTAGGAAAGAGTGGGTAGAAGCCAGAGATCAAGTAGGATCTGTGGTATTGCAGTATACACTGCAGCCCTGCCATGGCGCAAGCCCTGTTATGTCCTGGTGCACCACCTGTTCTGGTGCAAGGGTTGTGCAGGGTGGTTTTGACGCACAGCACCCCAATTTTGATGTAGCCTGCATTCAAAAATCATGATTGCGGCAACATTTGGCATAAGTTGCCACTTGCACCAAACCCTTTTGGCGCAGGCATCTTGCACAAAATTTTGGCGTTTGAAAATCGGACCCCAGTATTTTAATTTTTGTCACTAATGCTCTTGATACTATCATATGTAGCTGTAGGTTTGATTCTCAGCACTGCCACTCAAGCTGGTATTTAGAACTACAGCATGTTTTCAGAGGCCTGATTCTAGAACAGTATAGGGTATTTAAAAAAAATAGGAGGCAGGGGGTTGCAGTTACCGTGGCGGCTGCCACAGACATCGATGGACCATTTTCCTTTTTGCAGGGTATTTAAAAAGAAATGTTGAGGGAAGGTTTTCTTTATTTCAGGTTTCAATACTGGGGGATTGGGCACCCCCAGTTTCAGTATTATGTTTGGGGGGTGTAGGGTGGTGGCTGCTGAGTGGGAGGGTTGGGTGAGGGTCACAGTTACAGGGGTGTCAGCAGAGGATACTGAGGGATTGGGCATCCCCAGTGTCAGTGTTATAAATGGTGGTTCCATGTCATAATGGCAATCGTGGAATAGCGATCGCCACCGTGGTGAGTGTACATTGCTGAAAAAAGGATGTACACTCACAGCGAGGAAAAAACAGCGAGAATACAGAAAGGTTGCTCTGCTGGGCTATACCCCCACTTACACTTACTAAGGATTACTAACTCCAGGGGGGGCGCATGTCAGGGAGGGGATGAAACATTGACAAAAAACATAAATTACAGAGCTACGGCTCTGGGTGTTGCAGTTATGGTGGTGGCTGCAGCAGACGTTGATGGACCATTTTCCTTTTTACAGGGTATAAAAAAATGCAGAGGGAAGTTTTTCTTTATTTCAGGTTTTGACACTGGGGGACTGGGTACCTACACCCTGTGTCAGTGTTTTGATTTTATGTTTAGGGGGCTGGGTGATGGGTGCTGAGTGGGAGAGTTAGGTGGGGGTTGCAGTTACAGGGGTACTAGCAGTGGAAACTGGTGGATTGGGCACCCCCAGTATCAGTGTTATAAATGGGGGGTGTAGTTCACATGGTGCAGTAGACATTAATGGACAGTTTTCTTAGCTGCAGGCTTAATAAACAAACGCCAAGGGAAGATTTCCTTTATTTCAGGTTTTGACACAAGGGAATTGGGCACTTCCACTGTCAGTGTTATGTTTTGGGAGGGGGTGGGGTGGAGGGTGCTGAGTGGGAGGGTCAGGTGAGGGTGACAGTTACAGGGGCACCAGCAGTGGACACTGGGGACTGGGCACCCCCAGCGTCAGTGTTATAAATGGTGGGCAGGGTGCAGTTTCCATGGTGCAATAGACATTGATGTTCCATTTTCTTAGTTGCACGCTTTAAAAAAAACTAAAACTACAAGGCGGACACTAGGGGATTGGGCACCCCCAGTGTCAGCATTATGTTTCGGGGCGGGGGTTGGTGTGGCGTGTGCTGAGAGGGAGAGTCAGGTGGGGAGAGAGTTACATGGGTGCCAGCAACAGATATTGATGGATGTTTTTTTTTTTTGTTACAGGGCTTGAAATAGCAGCTGCACACTGGTAAGGTCCATAGCAAACTTCTGGTGTGCAGCTGCATCAGTTTTGAAAGCTGATCAGCTGTTTGCTGATGCAACTTTATGCCTTAGTGAAACAGTTTTGGCTGGGAGAAAGGGGGAGAGAGATTTCAGCTCCTCTAGTTGGAAGCCGATCAGTTGTTTCCTGATGCTGCTTCCTGTAAAAGAAAAAGACTGCACAGAGCCAGGCAAGTGGGTCCACAGCATGTAATACAATCAGTCATGCAGAAGCTGGTCTCAAACACTTCACCAAAGTCAAATGAACTAAAGATTTTTTCAGATAAACCACTTATTCGTGTTGAACATATGAACTGAGTAAAAACACTCCAAACGTACACCCGCAGTACAACCTTCCTCACCCTAGAATGGCCAACCACCGACTTATCAGTACAGGAGCACATACAGTAAATAGTAAGCACTCATTGGTTGTCTCACAGCAGTGAGCGTGTACTGTTGTGTATGCTCCTGTACTAATCAACAGCTGGCCATGGTGAGAATGGAGGGCTGTGCCAGTCACCAGCATGGGTTGGGATGGGGGTGCGTGGTGGTGGATCAATGCCTAATGGGGTGGGGGTGGGGAGCACTAGCCACCAGGTAACAGGAATTTGGTGTTTGATTGTTGGGCCAGTGATCAGGACTGCAGGGCACTTCACTATGGAAAAGGGGAATCAGGTTGTGTTATCATTTGATGGAGAGTGGGGCTGGGGAGGGGGGGGCCACTGCACTATGGAAAAGGGGGATCCATTTATGTTTTTATTTAACAGAGATCAGGGCTGGGGAGGGGGTGCCACTGGACTTTGGAAAAGGGGGATTGGGTCGTGTTATCATTTAACAGAGATCAGTGATGGGGAAGGGGCACCTGCACTATGGAAAAGGGGGGTTGTGTTGTGTTATCATTTAATAGAGATCAGGGCTGTGGAGGGGGGGGCCACTGCACTATGGAAAAGGGGTATCAGGTTGTGTTATCATTTAACAGAGATTGACGCTGGGGAGGGCTTGCCTGCATACAACACAGTGGCACAGCCACGCAGACAAGCCCATAGTGGGCGTGCAAATGGCCCCATTGCACCATGCATGCCAAATGGGTTCATCTGCATATTTGGGCTGAATATCACTCATGGGAGATGCGGTGCATACAGGTATGTGCCATGCATTCCTCTAAGGGTGGTCCTCAGCCCTGTACCCTGGATATGCTGTGTGGGACTTGGTGCCCCCTGCTCTGCACATCCAGGATCCGATATTCAAACTGATTGTGCAATCTGTTTGGATCACACATTCTATCTGAATATTATGCCAGAGCCGGCTGGCCAATTGTTTTATATGGTGCATCAATTTGCATGCACATCTGGCTGGCTCTGAATATGGGGCCTGCATGTGCTGAAAGGTTGCCCACCCATCTAGATGTCAAAAATGCCTTACTCTAGTAATGCCCCTATCCCTCCATAATGCAAGCAAGCAGGTCTCCCAGTGAACTTAAAACTGAGATTATACCAGAGCAGCAGATCCAGAGGCTCTTCTGGGGAAAATTTAAGAGTATGGCAGAGCTGGCCAAATATAGTGACAGAAGTCCCTATTGGGGTATCAGCTAGGGGTTTTTGGTAGCTCAGCCTTTGTGCTGTAAAAAAGGGAAGATTAAGTTATATGATGGGCCTGACAGAGGTGTTTCTCAATATCAAGGCACTACAGAGTGTATTGCACCATGGGTGGGTCCACAGAACTATACCATCTGATATACTTTGGCCATTTGACTGCATGAAAATAGGACAAAAAGTATGGCAAGGAGCAATTCCCCCTTAAGCTTGTCAACTGCCAGTTTTAATTAAGCTCAATGAGGCCTTTTCCCTGCCATAGAAAGGAGAGAGCATGGCATGTAAGTTCCTTATCCATGACAGGGCAAGGTCACAGTCAGCCTATTAAGTGGATACAAGATCCTAGGCAAAATATTCACCTTTACTGGGGCTATGCAGCCCATAAGTGAAAGTGGCAGCCACCTCCCTCTATCTAAATCTTGATTAATCACAGGAAGCAACTTGTGTAGACTGTTCTTGACCATTTGTGATGCTAACAGAGAGACCTTAATGCCCAAATATGCAATATGTTGGCTAGACATTTGAGGCCCAAAGGTTCAAAGTCCTGCTGCCTGGTCCTACAGTTGAGAGGCAAGATAGTAGTTTTCCCAACACTCCGTTTGTAAAAAGAGAGAGCACTCAAATCCTCAATTTCCTTTTGGGTAGCTGGAAGGGAAGGCTGAGTGTTTTGAACATCCATCAAGATGGCATCTGCCTAGAGAGATAATTTATATTGGTAGCCTCCAAAATGAATTCCCTGGATTTCTGGATTGCAATTAATTCTCATTGCCAGGGGTTCTGAATGCAGATTGAAGAGGAAAGGGGAGGGGGGGACAACCGTGATGGGTACCTTTCGTCAACTGGAAGCCAGGTGACACAACCCTCTAACAACAAACTAGAGCTGAGTATAACAGTTGAACCCACTTGATAAATTCCGCAGGAATTATATGTGTCCAGCACCTTGAACAGATATAGCCAATGAACAAGGTTCAAAGCTATCTTTTCATCCGGTGAAGCCAAAATCATGGGATCTGGGGCATCCCTGGATGCAGAGATAATATGTAGCAGCTTTTGTAGATAATCAGAAGAGACCCTTCCCCCATAAACCCCACCTGCTCAACCCCAATCAACTGCGACCACACTGTTTGAAGTGTCAGAGCCAATGTCTTCACTAGAAGTTTCGAATCAACATTGAACAAAGAAACTGCTGTAATTTTCTATATAATTACTGGTGACCCCTTTTATGAAACAGTTAACATACCTCTGTCAAATGCCCTAATAACTGGAAAACCGGTTATTACAGTGTTCTCAAAACTTTTTTTTGCTAGCAGTGTCACTTATTTGCACCATGCCACATGACAGGCTCCTAGTCTGTGTGTGAGTGTGCTTAACCTCAAAAAAATGTCAGCTCTGTTTCTAAAGGACTCGCACTGATCACCAGGACATACAAAGTTTGCCTCTCACCCTCCTCACAGGCAAGTTATTAATTTCTTCTCACTATTTATCTGGTTGATCCTGCCTTTACAACAAAACATCTATCTGGTTGCTCCTGCTATTGTTATGCTTTGGTCGTGGCTTTAGGAGACAGCATCTCTGATCGGGAATGGACCCCGGTGACCAACTACTTTCATTGTGGTACCAGGGCACTTCTGCAGTGCAACCTTGAAAAAAAAAAAAAAAGAAAAAAGAAAATAACAACTAAACTGGAGAGAGAGAGACTGACAGACAGAGCTGCCTGCTGTGTGTGTGTGTGTGGGTGTGTGTGTGTGTGTGTCTATGTCTATGTCTGTCCCTCTCTCTCTCTCTCTCTCTCTCTGAGAGCAGTGCTCGACTAACTTTGTCAAGTGTTTAAGGAAAAAACTCCCTGCACCAGTAATTATAAAAAATAAAGGATAGGCATGTGTGTGTTTATGGATTTTTTTTACACATCTTTGGTGTGTGATGACCTCATAAACCTCTCAAGCTTCACTCTTGAGGTTTGTGGTTAGAGACCCGTGTTTCTTTTTACTAAGAAATAACTAAAAATTCAAGAAATAAAAAGAAATACAATGAAAACAAACACATGAAACAAAACAAAAAAATGCTTTACATTTTGGCAAAAATGAAATGAAATGAATGCTGGCAGCGGTTGTTTAGCTCCATTGTCACCACAGAGATGATTTGCAAGAATTGTCTGAGTCACAAAACCTTTCAAGACCATAGCATAATGTAGCTTAATATAATGTAGTATACTAGGAATGTGATTTCTAGTGTGTATAAGGGCACGTTGAGGTATTTTATGAATGTAAATGCGGTAACAAGAAATAAAACTAAATTTTCAATGAATAAAAAGAAATAACACAAAATTCCAGAAAAAGAAAAAAACTATAAAAAATTAAAATAATTTCACAGGGCTCCATTTACGGGTCATCACACACCTCAGGTGTTTAAAAAAATCCTTAACACACACTTGCCTATCCATTATTGTCTATCTAACACACATATTTTCCTGGCTTTGCTAAGGCTGACATTACTGCATGCTACATTGTGTGATCAAGCTCACCCTACTCACAAATCTCTCTGTATACATCCCAGAGCAGTTGGAGAACACTTTTCAGGGTTTTGTAGAAGTTACAAGAAAGACCACCTGGTCCTAGTGTCTTATCTAGATTCATGGAGTCAAGGGTTGCCTCAATCTCCTCTAACATCAGGGATTGCTTTAGGGGTACCTGTGTCTCCTGGTCCAGAAGCAGAGTGTCTCATAAATCATTGCCTATCTGCTCCCCAGAAACTGGACCCTGCTCAATGTTGTAAAGCTGCTGATAGAAATCTCAGAATTCTGCCACGATATCCCATGGGTTAGTGAGGATTTTTCTGGAATGGGTCTGACTGTTCTGGACACCTTCTGTGCTTTAAGACACAAAGCCAGAAATTCTCCTGCCTTTTTTCCCTGGGAAAAATAGTGCACTTTGGCCTTAAACAGGGCCAACTTTGCCTGCTCCCTATTTAGCCCCGATATTGCTCCCTAATGGTTTTGAGTTGTTGGCCTGGAACAATCTACCCACAGAGAGAAACTCCTGGTTGGAGGCTTGGGCAAGCCACTCACAAACTCAGCTGTGGAGGGGACAGAGCAGCAAGAAGACTGCAGCGCTGTGCTGCTCTCTGCTACTCTGCTCCTTATAGAAATTTTTTAGGTTACCTGCAGCATCTTTGAACTCTTTGTTGGCAACTTTTGGGCTGCTTGTCATTTTGAAGAGACATAACATTCATCGGAACACACTCTGAAAATGACACCAGTGCTTGTGCAGTGAGAAAGCTGAACATTCAGGTTCCGAGTTCTGAGCTCCAGTGGTTCTGTTCCCTCTTTGTATGGATAAGTAGCGCTTTAGTGCATTAACGCTAAAAATTAATGTATAAAACCAGGTATGACAACGTTGCCATGGGGCAGGGGGTCCATATGCCAAACGAGCAAAATAATACTACTTTCAGAGAAGCGTTCTTTGTGGTTTTCTGATTCTGCAGTTCAACATCAATCAATCAGCTTTATTTTTAAAAAGTGCCTTTCCAAAGCCAAGGCGCTTTAACAATAAGTAAATCAAATACATAAGTTGAACAACAGCCTAAAATTAATCATTAAAATATATTTAAAAATCAGGATAGGCCAAACTAAATAAATGTGTTTTTAAAGCTAATTTAAAACTTTGGACAGTCAGGCAATTTTTACCCGATGAGGTAGAGAATTCCACAGGGTTGGGGCCATAAAACTAAATGATCTGGCTCCTGATGTCTTTAAACGTACCCTGGGAATCTCGTGCAATCCCTCATCGGTGGATCGGAGTGGATGGGAGGGACAGTAGGGACAAAGAAGATCTTGCAGGTAGCTAGGTCCCTGATCATGTAGGGCCTAATAGGTCAGCAAACTGACCCTGAAGGTAATCCACCACTGTACAGGCAGCCAGTGCAGTCCACAGAGAACAGGCATTATATGACTGGTTCTAGATGTACCAGTCAAAAGCCTGGCCACCGCATTCTGCACTAACTGCAAGTGGCGGATATCCACCCCCAGTAGCCCTAGGTACAGGGTGTTGCAGTAGTCCAGGTGGGAGGTAACGAAGGCGTGGACCAACGTTGGAAGGTCATCAGCAGGAACCAGATGCTTCACCCGGGCTATATTCCTCAGATGATAAAAAGAGGTTTTGACAGCAGCTGACACTTGATGTTTAAGAGTCAGGCAATCATCAAATATAATGCCCAGGTTCCGCACCCGGTCTGAGGTAGCTAACTGGGTCCCCCAAAGCCAAAGACCCGAAGGTGACCCCATTGGCAAACCCGCCCCCCGACAAGCTGGGCCCACAACTAACACATCAGTTTTATCCGGGTTTAACCGCAACCAGCTCTCAGTCATCCAGTCTTGGATCTCGGTGAGACAGTTAAAGACTGATACAGCATCACCCTGGTCGGGCACAAAGGACAAGTACATACTTAAATGGAAGTTCGAGAGTCGATATCCTGAAACACTGGAGACTGCTCATGAGGCTATCATACCTGAGAAATTAGACAGTGACAGCTCCTAGAGAGCTTCAGGGGGATGGTAATGCCCATGAATTTTCTGAATGTCAGCAGATTTCATAAAATGTCTGCTGATACTGTGGACTCCTAGAATAGGAGAAAGGAGTTAACTTTGACAGTTTTCCTGCAATGGTTATTTTTTTAATTTCATGAAGACGATGCTCTGGTGGCTACTTGAAGCTGGTTGTGGGGTAAAATTCCCCTTAAAGGTACCCTTTTAACCCTTCCTTTTTATGGACCATGACTTATTTCTCAGCCTACTCAATGAAGCAATTTATTTATTTATTTAAGAGATTTACCAGATAAGCATACTGAGTGGGGACCGCTCATTTCCAGATGTGACCTGGGGGTTACATAGGTCAAGATAGGTACAGAATTCACAGTACTACAGTAGTTAGACAGCAGGTTCAGTAGACAACACAATACAGTGGTATGTAAGTCAGCTGAGAGTGGATACAAACAAGGAGAGATTTACAGGTACAGCAGGTGCAGCTAGGTTGAGCAGTAATTTTAAATTACGAGGTTTGGTCCGCAGGACAGAGTGCATAGTTTGTTGTGGCATGGTTAGGTATAGACTACCGGGTGAAACAGTAGAGCAGTATAAATATGGTGACACAGTAGGAATTCTAGGCTTGTTGCTTTAGTTATAATTTAAGAACCTTTTGGATGCCCCTGTTGGCAGGTCTAGGCTGTAGGTAGCAGTTACATACATCTGAGAAGTGGGCTAGTAGAAGTGGTTTGAGAAGCCATGGGGAGGTGGAGAGCCTGATATCTGCAGGTAAATTGTTCCAGAGTTTGGGCAGCCAATGTTTGAAGGCCAATTGGCCCTTTGAAGTGCGCATGAAAGGGACTTGGAGTTGTTTTGAATCCGAGCCTCTGATGCAGTATGCGGGGGGCTGAGTTGCTAGTACACAGCTGAGATGGGGGGGGAGGACATTGGACCAGTATTTGGCTATGAGATTAGTGCAATGAAGCATTGCATTAGCACTAGAAATGTATAAAATATTGCTTCAGTTCTGTTCTATGTAAGAAGAAAAATTATGGCTTTGTCAAATCCTGTGTAGAAAAACTATTTAAATTTGCAATCTTCTTAATTGGCTACAACTGGCTACAATTGAGCTCTACTAGCATAACTCTGTACTCATAAAATTAACTTGTCTGTTATATAATACAGTGAGGATATAATTGAATTTGTTTGTGAGTTATAAAGTGAACTCATTTGCTGCAGGATGCATTTTTTTAATTATACAATGGCAAGAAAGAATGCTGGCCTCTGAATGGTTCATCTGGGGCTTGACCCGAGATGTTATCCCAGCATAACATCCTGGCTGTAGTCCCACCACACAAACAACCAAATGCCTTTAAAAATCACTGTCCATTCCAGCTGCTTTCATAATCTGACCTGTGGTCAGCAGCGGAGTTTTCAGAAAGGCAGTGTGCCTTACTTCAGTCACTTCAATGAAAAGTTTATCCCCTTCACACAAACCGCGCCAAGCATTATTTTTCTTTTAATCTCTCCATTTAAACAAAGAGCTGCACTGAACAGCTTCTGAAAGTAACGAGTGTTTCAACACTTCTTCTGCTCCCCAACCTCCCTCAATTCATCTGTGTCACCAAGCAGTAATGCTGCTGTCCTTAGCTTTCTCCTGGTACAGATCATAAATGCTACAAACTGTACTGGGAGAACATAAAATACAAATTATATCAAAACCCGATCAGCTACTACAATGCCAGCGCGTGTGCAGTTCAACAAAGCTATGCTCTCGGCTTGGTGGCAAACCTGAAGAAAAACTTACTCCTATTAGTTTTGTTCTTTTTTTTCTGAGAAACATAGCACTGTAACTTACCAGAAGGTAAGAGAGTAATACCAAACAAAACCCATAGAAAGTGAGACAGAATGACAATAGGAGACAACGTGGTGGTTGGGGGGGGGGGGGACACAGACCTATGCACAGTACATGCTAAGCATGCCACCTGCTAGAGAAACACAAAAGGAACTTCTTTTTGTATAAATACTTCACACTACTAAATCAGTAAAAAAAAAAAAACTGTTAAGTGTATTGATTATATTTTATTTTTCAAAATATGATCCATTGTATAATAGGAATAATGCACTCCAGGGTGGGTGTTATGCTGGGATAGCATTTCTTCTCAAATGTTGAATGCACTCAGCCTGCAGTCTCATGTCCAACCATCCGAGGCAGGATGTTATCCCAGCATAACACCCACCCTGTCATACATTATTCCTTTATTACTTGCCAGTCTAAATGCTAGTGTCCAGGTGAGAGACTCCTGACAGTATTTGCTTAATTTGGCAAGATAGTTGGAAATTTTAACTCACAGACACTAACTGCCAACGCTGAAGGAGCAGACATTTTTACCTTTGAACATTCTTGGTGTTTAATTACTATACATTTAATATTTAAAGTAAAAATCTTTTCCAGAACTTTTTTGGAATTGGGAAACAAATATGATATGAGGAAACAAATACAAATGATAAGCTTAAAGTTTAATAGTATTTACCATCATAACTTATTATAACGAACCATGGATTAGGTTAAGTATGCATAATATCTAGACTAGAGATTGATGTTTTGCTGGCAAAATCACTATGCATCTCTAATAAAAGGAGGATGTAATCTGGATAGTGCGCATAGACTTGAAGGAAATTAGGTAATTAAACCTGCTAACATTATGATGGCGGACTGACAGTGAATATCCAAGGTACACAAGTATGTTCACCATATGTGGTGCTCTATACTGGTCATTGGGGGTTGGTAACCAGGTGGTTTTGTAACATGGTATCTGTTGTAAATTGCTCGTTAGACGAAAAACTGGTATGACATTGCGCACTATGAAGTGTAGGGTGTAAGCCAGTTTAGTAGCAAGGGCAGTGGTGTTTGTAAACACCATGGTCTTTCTGCTTGTGGTAGACCCTAACTACTTTGCAAAGTATTTGAGTACTGTTAATTGTGTATCCTGAAAGTATGCAGGGTATTTAACTGGTATTAAGTTTTGCTATTAAATGTTTAGTTTAGTTTAGTTTAGCTTTTGTTGAATGTAAAATCAGGGTGCCTCAAAGTACAAAATCTTTGTGAGTTCAAACAGGATTTATCTTTTCCTTGATTTCATAAAATGTGGTACTGACATCTGATAATGTCAAGTGGGTTAAATGGCTCAAAGTACCCATCAGGTTAATAAGTATGCATGACGGCATGGCTTAATAATACAGTTAATAAGGGTGGGTAACCTATAGGTGGTGCTTCTTGGAGCTGACTACAATTTGCTTCTAAGCCGGCGAACTTCCAGTAAGACATGGAGCAATATGAATTACAGGGTGTAAACAGGATAAGTAGCAGAAGTGGCAATTTAGTTTGGCTCATAGCATGCGCTGTGTTGGGGAATGCCTCCCTCTAGTTGTATCTGTTTGCCATGGGCATCTTGTTCAGAAAATGACCAGTTGTTGGAACTGATTCAAATGACCTTACTAGTGTATCATAGCAAGAGGTTTGAGATTCTTGTAACTGGGAGGCAGTGATTATAGTATGTATTTTTTTAATGACATTTATAATGTTTGTGATTTTTGTATTAGCATATGTGTAATTCACATTGGATTGTTCATACTTATACATTTTTATAAAAAATTGTAATGATGTTTTGATCAAACGGTAACGCTGAACTGAACTAATCTGGCCTGTAACCACAACTGCCAAATGTTGCTCTCATACCCTAACCTGCATCAAAAGCTGTGTCACTTGGGCCTGTTTTTGTTGAGAGCCTTCAAGGATGAATGGAGAAGTTCCTCCCTTGTGACATGCTTGAAGGCACGCCAGAGGGTATCATCTCTGTCGCACTGTGCCAATATTTTTGGAAACGAATCGTTCTGCACAGTCCTGGAGGTGGACAACTGTGGCCTCATTTTTAAGGAGATTATTATTTAATCTCCACATTTTGTCTGTCTCTGTCTGAAGATCAATATATGCCACCAATTCCAATGGGGCATGGTCTGAAATGACTCAGAGTAAAATCTTTGTTTGGCTCAAATCTTGCAATAGCCCATTACTAATCAGAAAAAAAATGCAATTGAGAGCTAGTATTGTGGGGAGGAAAAAAAAATCTGTACTCCCATTCAACAAGGTGAAGTGTCCTCCAGGAATTAATGAGATTAAGTGAATCCCTGGGCTCCCTCAGCACCAGTTGATTCGATAGACCCATTCTGGGCTCTCAGACCTATTGAGGTCTGAATCCATACTAGTATTCCAGTCTCCTTTGACTACCAATGGAAGCTGAGGCCACATGGCTAAATGTGTCATAATATTTGTAAAAAATTTGACGTCTTCCTTGTTAGGCCCATAAAGATCAGCTAATATGACTTCTTCCCTATCTAAAATACCTTGCAAAATTATATACTGACCTGCTGGATCCTCTAATTCTTGTAGCGTACAAAGGGTGTCATCCTCACAATTAATTTCATTATCCCTGCCCTTTTGGAATGTGCCCCAATCCCAAACACCTGCCCCACTCACACCTGTCTTAGCAATGTTGATTTAGCAGTAACTAAATCAGTTTCCTTTAAAAATTTTTATTAATTGGTTATAGTTCTTTAGGTGGGTAGGAAGCCTAGATCTCTTAGCTGGTGCATTAGCCCCCTTTAACATTCTAGGTGATAAAATTAAAGGCCAGTTTATTTTTTTATTTTAGTCTTTGATAACAGGGTAAGACCCACTAGGCACAAGTGCCTGTTTTCAGGGGTGAACTGGGAGCACTGGGTGGTTAAGTGACTTGCTCAGAGTCACATAGTATGCAAGTGGAGGATGTGAGAATCAGACTCAGGTCTGGTCTGCTGGATGTATCAAGCTCATTCACACCTCGTTCCTCTAATCTCCAGGCTATATTGCCAGTCCACATTTAGCCATAATTTTCATCAGTTAGATATACCATGAAACCCCTACTAGGCTCAAACATCAGCCTACACCACTGCTCCTGCATATTGGCTACATCATTGCCGGAAACCTGATGTCCACCAAGATCTACACCCTGCATCTCAACACCAGTGACTGTCTGCCCTCCCACCCCAGCAGAGCAACCATCGTCCCCCCATATCCAATCCCCCATTCAGCCCCTAAAAACACATAATGCAAGTAACATTTACTTCCTTACCCCTCAGCTTACCCTCACTACAGGATGATTCCAAACTGGAAAACAGTCCAACCCCCTCGGTTGGAAACTCACCAACACTGCCTGTCTGGGGTGGAGACATCAGGAGTCAATCCATGTCACAAGAAGACAGAAGGATCACCCAGCTTAGTAGCCAGCCTAATCCTCTATACCCCCTGTACATCTAAGCCACCACATGTAGTTCAATAGGGGCAATCCCATCCCACATCATATAGAGAAAAAACTCTTACACCACCCCTGCTCAAGCCCCCTCCACAACATATTCCCTCTCTTTAATAGACCCAAACTGAGCAAACTGTGCCACACCAGGAACCAGGTATAAATGGTAATTATCCAAACTGGTGACAAATACCATTTCAGAAAAACTGACTATTCTATTAACAAAAGGAGATATGATAACAATTGTGTCCCACATTCCAGCTCGAGTAACTGTCAGTCTTTCAATTGGGGAGGGCTGCTGACAAACAACATCAGTACCGTGGTGTCAGAGTCCATAAACAAAAATATATGCTCAAATCCAATCTTTCCTCCTGAGACAAGGCAATGTGCTCACACTGTGATGGAAACAGCCCCATCAGAGAGCAGGAGATGAACTGGGTAAGTAGGGTCCAGTCTCACTGTCATGTGATGGACACTGGCAGAAGCTAACAGCAGCATGATGGGACAGTTACCATTAAAACCTCAACTCACATTCTGTACTGAGTTTTAAAACCAAAATCAGCAAACTATTTGCAGCTGTCCAAAAGAAAAATACATCACACGCTGCCATGACATGCAGTGTTCTGCTGGAAACAACTGATGTCCCCATGTATCACACAAAGCTGTAGTTCCAGGGGAGAAATGGGCACTATCAGGAAGGGCGGACCTTGAAGGATTTAGGCAGAAGGCTGCCATTGATACAAACCAAGGCAAGAGCTGAGGTGTCCGAGCAGCCACTGAACATGCACCACAATAACTACACACATCTAAGGGCCAGTGGTGCCAAAACCAGCCCCGTGCTCTCCACATTTCTAGCACACACTCAAATTAATCAGACAAACATTAAGAGAAATGTAGAACAGCTCCTCACCCAATAAACACATTCCAAACAATAGCAGAAATTTCTCAACTGGGACATTTATGTATTTATTTATTTATTAAATTTTGGTGACTGGGTTAGCCCACTGAGCCCTGGAGATCCCTTTTTCAGGGGCGACCCAGGAATTACATAAGACAAGAAGCAAATACAGCGTTATTTGAACACTCATAACTAGAATACTAGCAATCCACAGAAGTGTTCATAGTTCTGCTGGTAAGGCTGTCATGGATCCATGCTCTCCTGAGTATAAGGGCCATGTGATTTCAGGAAAAGGCTAGGGGAGGACCTTGTAGAGCTGCTGGTTACTGACTCCTGTTGACTCAAAAGTAAACAAGCCATGGGGAAGCATGATGGTCAAACAACGGGAAACTGTATACACAACTTGATATTTCCTTTATGCAAATTCTGCTTGATCTCCTTGTATGCCTTTTGCTTTTCACACACCAATTGACTAAAGTCATAAAAAATATGGTATCTGGAATTCTGCCAGTGTACTGTTTTGTGTACTCTAGCAGCTTGCTGTATAGCTATTTTATCTCTAAAATTTAACAAACAGCAGGTAAGTGCTTGAGATCATTATCCTGGCTGCAGCATAAGGCAAAGAGTACCTTGAGCCTGCTCTATTTCATATTCTGTACCATTGCTCAGGGGCCCTGTTATCTGGATAAAGAGGTCATTCACAAATTTAAGCAAATCAGAGACCTCTGCCTTCTCGGGGATGCCCACCAGGATCAGGTTATTCCTCCTGCTCCTGATTTCCTGATCATCAATATGTTCTTCTAAGTGAGCCACTTTCCTATGTTGACTGATAACCGCTTTCTTGTCCAACACCATCATATCCTCCAGGGAGCATATCCTTCCATATGGCAAGTACATCCACCCAAAGCTCTCATGTGAGGATTTCACATCCCCTATCAGGTCAGTGAGCATGAGATTAATCACAGCAAACTCTAGTAGAAATGTCTCTGCCAATGGCTGACCTTGAAGCAGAGCTGGAGACTCAGCATTTGGTGAGTCAAGCATATGCCTTTTGGGGTCCTGTGATCTGGCCAGTAGTGATGGAGCCGGGAGCATCAATGGCTGAATTTCAGGCATAGGTTGCTCCCTTCTTAGACTGGTGAGCATCAAAACAAAGCCGTTACTGAGCAGCAGCTACAAAATTAACTGGAAGGTGGCTAGGTGACTACTGAGCAGCTGAAGTTAATTGATTTTTCATGGTCCGGTTCGGAGCTCACTTGGACATGTTCACCACCATCAGCGATGTCACCGGACATCCTTCCCTTATTTTTTTAATACAAAGGGGATTTGCAGACAAATAACCCTAAGCATTCCTACTGCACACTATCATGTAAACAATAAAGCCAGAGGATGAACCTGTGCACCAGGGGGGGGGAGGTGGGGCCATGGACAGGAACAGCATGTTGGCCGGTGTTCGAGAATACGGCCGATGTGCATAACTCCAGAGGGTGCAGAGCTGTGCGGGGGGTTACATGCCTTCCACATGTAACCCCCCCTGCTTTAGTGAATAGGCACCTTTGTTCTGACTACCTTCTTGATTTGCTAACTTGCCTCACATACCACCTCACCCCTTCTCCATATTTTGAGATCCAGGGCCTGATTCTCAAAAGTCAGCGCAAGCTGTGCCACAGGCTGCCGGTGCCAATTGTTTGTTTGCATCGCCCAATTCTCTATCAGGTAGGGTTCCAGCATCAAAGTCCCATTGCTAGCAGCAAATGTGGCCCTGTGCCAAACAGAAGGCACAACAGGAAGGTTTTCTGCAAGCTGTATGTCAGCCATGCAGCAATAGCACCATGGACAGCTACCTGGTGGCTAGGGCCCCCCTGAGCCCCGATCCCCGATCGCAAATAAAAGCTTTCACTGGAATTCTGGGGAACTCACCCAGCCCTAGTCCCCAGTCATAAAGAAACATTTTTCCTGATAATCTAGTTGTCGCCACACCCCCACATCCCAGATGTCACTGCCTCACCACCCTGCTGCCGCCCAAGCCCCAATCCTTCATAATGAAATATTAAAAAATCATTGGTGGTCTAATGAACCCCCCCATGTCCCTATGAAATATGTATATTTATATTCTCTGGTGGACTAACACCTCCCTCCCCAAGCCCTGATCCTCTGTTGAATATAAAAAAATCATTGGTGGTCTAGTGATTTACCCCCACCCGGCAGGCAGTGTCCCACCACCCGCTCACCCCCATCCCCAAACCGAGGCCGATGACTGGCACAGCCACTGCTCACCACCACAGCCAGCTGCGGCTGAACTCTTAATGAGTGCTGTACTATATACACTACACGCCCACCCATTGATTGACAGACCTGTCAACCAATGGGCATGTACTGTATACAGTACAGAGCGCATTGAGAGCTCAGTTGGTGGCTGGCTGTAGCAGCGAGTGGTGGGCTGTGCCAGTTGCTGGCTCAGTTTGGGGATGAGGAGTGGGGTGGTAGGACACTGCCTGCCAGGGGTGGAGGTGGAGGTCCACTAGACCACCAATGATTTTTATTATTTCATAACAGAGGATTGAGGCTTGGGGGGAATGGAGGCGCTAGTTCATCAGGGAATATAGATATACATATTCCCCACTGTTCCTCCTACTTACTTTAATCACCCCCTATTAGACTGTGAGTATCATCTCAGGCCCAGTGTCACCTTCACTTTCTACTCTTGTGAAAGGATCAGTAACTATTTTCCCATCAATGGCAGCAAGGCAAGAGACATTCACAATTTTTTCAAAGTTCCGGATTCACGTCTGATGCTTGCAGTGAGGTGGCTGGGACCTTGCAAATATGATTTGACAGCTGCAGTAAGCACAGCACTGCTTCTTACCTTTCAGGACCCCAAATTCTGACAGAAAGCAGGCCAGGAGAACATTCTGTCCCAGTTCCTAAATAGCAAACCTCTATTTAGGGAGTGACACTATGACAGATTTGCTTAACAGAGACAAACCTCTACCATAAACGCAAATGTGCCCATAACATGTTTCTAAGGATGCTTGGGCCCCCAAACTCAACTAAAACCAACTATCTTATCATTCCTATGATTGAAACTCTTTTATTTTTCCTTTCCTGACAGCTGGTTTAAGCCTACTCTCACAAAACCAACCTGAACAGAACTGCAAACTGGGGTTTGCATGTTGGACGTTGTAGTCTTTCAAGTTGCATATGACTCCAACAAAACAAGAGACATCGACAAGATAACACATCAACATCAGAATAACAAACAAAAAAAGGATACATTTGTGGCAACTCATTGTATCCTCCAAACTCAGGCTCACCTGTACATTAGTTACTATAAGTGATGTGGGGTTGGCAATCATAAAATAGTGGGCAGAATTTTGATTTCACAAATTAAGTGCAAAGTACAATGTGGCACTAAAGTTCAGTCAAGCATGAAGGAATGATGGCTTGGTCCAAGACGTCATCTCTTTGACTCCTTTCATGTTTTAGAGATGGATCTGAGGAGGGGACCATAATGTTATTCACAGCACTTGCTGCACGAATACAGCTTTTTTTTTTTTTTAACTTACCACATTAGCATATAGTGCTACTCTGATTGGCTGTTGCCACAGTTGCATGACATCAGACATCAATGGGCATCTGACAACAATAAAGTGATTGTTGGGGATGATGGAGACAATCCAGAGAACACTTCCATTCTCCAAATGCAGGTGCATTTTCAGGTGGGACAGGAGGGCTGAATTTGGAAAATCCCCAAAAAATCAGGACAGTTGAGGGGTAAGCTGGAATGACACCCCTGCCCGTAACATTCAGTGGGTTCACACAGAGGCAGATGTATTGACTCTAGGGAAGGGATTGTCAGATGGGAATTGGTTGGGCAAGGGGTACAGATAGTAATTTATTCGTTTTTAAATTTACATAATAAAACTGGAATTTAAATGATTTTTCGAGGTGACTTTTTTGTGGGTACTGACCCAGGCCCTGCAACATGAAGTGAATGCTTTTCTTTATATTTTAAAAAGGTCATATTAAATTGGCCTTCAGCACTGAATGGAATCTGTTTTCTGGTTCTCAGAATCATGATTCAGGTACTCTGACTACACTCATGGATAAAAATTTCCCGAAAGGGGTCTCCACCTCAAGGGACACATCGCCCTAACCCGCCCCCAGTAATTTATAGGAATACTCTCAACATTAAGGCCTGAATCCACTCCTGGCTTAATGTCTTCTTGTCACTTGCAAATGCAGGTCAATTCATTTTTATAAGTCTGCTGTATATACATTTCTTAATTATGTGCCACATTGCAAATGATTTTCCCAAAATTAATGAAATGGTTAAAAAAAAAACAAGGTCACAAATTGTAAGGAGCATCCTTGGCTATGTGTCATTACTGTGTAGACAATGTCGAGATTATTAAAAAAAAAAAAAATTAAATCCCATATTGTAGCTAACACAGTATCTGTATACAGTTGGGTACCATCATAATACAGTAACCTCATATAGTATGTACCTAACATGGTGTCCCCACTCTATGAGTAGTATATTGCTTCACAAGTGTCCCCCTTGATTTGTTTCTCCCTAGCTCAATGCATATAGTATTGCATGTTTGATTACCGTGTCTGTGTAACATAGTGCAACATGAATTATGTGTGTCACATGGTTTGCAGTATCAACATTGCACATAATAGTAATTTTATACTGTATCCATTTGGATCACATAACCTGTCATACATAGAAACAAAGAAACTGACAGCAGGTAATGATCACTGGGCTCATCTAGTCTGCCCATTTTTAATTATGATCACTTTTGCTGGAGACCCTACTTGATCTACAGCAGTGACTCTTCCACCCCCTTCCTTCCTCCTAGCATTCCTTTGGTTATCCCAGGCATTTTTGAAGCCCACCACTGGTTTCACCCCCACTGCCTCCCATGGAAGGCTGTTCCAGGAATCCACCACCCTTTCTGTGAAGAAGTACTTCCTCACATCTTTCCTGAATCTACCTCCTTCCAGCTTCATATCATGACCCCTTGTTCTACCGCACATTTTTCTCTGAAACATATCTCCCTCCTGTACCCTATTAACCACTGTGAGGTATTTAAAGGTCTCCATCATATCTTCACTCTCCCTCCTCTCTTCCAGGGTGTACATACTGAACTCATTCAGTCTCTCTCTTCATAGGACTTCTGATGCAGCTCTTGCACCATTTTGAAAGTCCTTAACACTCTTCTTATCACTTTCTCCTTTTTTCCAATTGTTCCCCCTTCCTCACCTTTCTCCTTTGACTGCTCCTTTTCCCACTGTCCTCCTTTGCTAATCCCTTCTTCCTTGAATAACGTGCATCATGGTGGGACTCTGTCTTCTTGAGATCTCCCCACTCTCTATCTCAGCCTGTGGTGACCCACTTTCTGCCTCCCTTATCTCTTCCATCACCCCCTCAGCTCCTTTAAATGTCCATAAAAGTAACATTTAAACTGTCCACTAAGGATTATGGTCCCCTCCTGGATGGAAACAAGCCATCACCTCAGTATAGGCTCTTATCCTTCCAGATTGGCCCACAGTCCTCAGTGTAACCATACCTCTCCTCTCCTCTCTGCACCATTCCTTCAACCATTACTTGAAGGCCTTGGTGCAAAACTCCCTCTCCTTCCCCATATAGTAGTATAAAATGCACTCACCATTGGCATTTTAAACACATGGGAAACACAGGATCAATCGGATAAATATCTAACTGTACCAAAAATGAAATTTACACACAGAGCTGATGACAGCAATTCAGCTTTACGTTTAAGTCCATGAAAGACCCATATCAAGTTAATGAATTAGCAGCCATAGTGGCTGTGACCAGAATTTGTTATAATAAAGTCAGTTATTCATGACCTCTGTGGCTACTTGCGTATGATCAGTTCTTTTTTCATGAATTGTATTGAACTCTATGTTTAGCTTTATTTTCCAGTAAGTACAGTAGTGCTGTGCGGAATTCCGCTGGCAGAATTAGCATGGAATGACCATTCCACCATCAGAATTTCTGCCAGAATTTCACTGGTTCTTCTGTGGAATTCTGCCTGCTACAATCTTCAGAGTAATTCTGTGGAACAGCATTTTCCACCAGAAAATCATTGCGCAACCATTTTTTTGTGGAAAATATTGAGACCCATGGAAAACATTCTGAAGAAATGTTGTGGAAAAAATCATTCTGCATTTTTCTGCCACAGAATTCTGTCATTCTGTTTTCTGTGAAATTCAGCAGAATTTAGAAAATTCCATGACATTTCGTTCAGCTGCAATTTGTAATTTCTACTCCACACTAAAGTACACTTATTCAGTTCTTGAATAACTTAGTCGCAGAAAGACTTTACTGTAGTCAGAAAAGTGTTCCTTATTTTGCTTTTTCAACCCTAACAATATAGAAGAGCTTATTACACCTCTGCTTGGAACATAGTGCAGTGTACCTGGTCTGGTATCTCTTAGGCTTGTTTTAGCATGTAGCCATTATTATGGATCTAATTATCAACAAAACCCACAACGCACTTGTTAATTGGCTACTGTGCAAAGCATTAATTTTACAGTACATATATTCACCCCCCTTGGGATACAGGGTCCCCTTTTTGGAGGCCATACTTAAAGCAGGACATAGAATTACTGGGAAGGGTTCAATGTAGAACCACCCAAACTATACCAAAATTAAAAAAACACAAGTTATCTTGAAAGACTTTATAACATTGGTCTGGTTAGCCTAGGTGACAGGAGAAAAAGGCATGATCTATTGCAACTATACAAATTCTTGTAGTGCACAGAGCTAACATCACAGTGTGGCTTCCAGTTCAGCAGTTGCATACCAAATCTAAGAAGCCATAACTGATAACTGATTGTTCCCAAAGCGAACACCTGTAAACATGACAACTATTACACTGTCAGGGCTACCTAGGCTTGTAAAAAAATCCCACAGCCTGTCATAGAAGCAACTACCTTTGAAATGTTTAAATCCAGATTGGATAAACATCTTGGATGGACCACTTGGGATACATAATGTACCCACCAGGGAGTGGGAGACATTCTAGATGGGCATAAGTCTACTTATGTCTATTCCACCAAGTAATCTCCTAGGAATGCCTGATGCTGCTAAAAGGGCCACAATGTATGTCACCCTTCTGTAGTCATGAACACAAACTAAGTTAAAAGTAAAAAAGAATAATTACAAGTGATTAGAATTACAGTGTGATTGCAATATCACTCTCACAACCATAAATATCTTGAGTCTTAACACATCACTTGGGGTCAACTTTTCTAAGATGGGCATCCCTTGAAAATGTCCAGTTGTTCATACATTATTGTATAAATCAATACATTTGCAGATTTCAAAACATTGCTACACATTGGGGGAAAAAACGTGTGTATAGCTACTCCTAGTTGCCTTTATAATTTCTAATGAATATATATTGCATGTGTATGGATGGATACAGACTGGACTTCCATAAGACAATATCTGTAAAACAAAAATCAGTTACTGGTAGTAGTTAATATGCATAAAGTTATGGTATCATATGTGAATATCTCTTAAAAAGGATATTGTGACTACTGTAAATGAATGGTGACTGAGTCATTGTTTAAAGGTTGTAGTATTGTTGGCAGTGGTGAAATTGAGACTTATTCAGTACTTTGGCATTTAAGATTATGTGAAAATGTCATCTTCGAGTTACCTGTTAAAAAAATCAGGTTGGAAAAGAATAGCTGCAAATGGCTTAGAAAATGTCAGGCCTGAAATCTAACACAAATACAAAGGCTGTTGGGTTGTGGTTGTGCTCCTATAGCATTACTCATTCTTTAACTATGAGTCTTTCATATAGATAGTGGGATATTACAGCACTTCTTAGAAATAGAAAAAGACTGAAAATCATATCATTTGTCAGTTTATGATACGTAATCTCATATTGTTTGTAATTTCCTGGTCTTATCATATTTCTACCTGCAAAGTGCAGTACAAGTGAAGTGCTATATAGTGTGAATAAAATCACTACAATTGCTAGGAGTTCAGACCGGAAGGTTTTGCTGGGTTGTTCTGAGTATGTACAGTAGCTTGCAGTGTCCAACGTGCCCACATGGACTCATGGAATTTTTCAGGTGTGCCACCCTCAGTTGGGCTTCTCCCCTCCTTCCAATTTCTGAAAAAAAAGTGCATACACAGTATGAAATCAGAGTGGCCTGCTGATATAAGTGTGTTACCTCTGGGCCCATACCTATTGATTTTGCAGGTGGGCCTGCAGTGTAAACTTTGCAGGTGAGCCTCCTGTACTATAATGCAACCCTGTGAACTTGAAAGGGTTGTGCAAGATTTATGCAGAATGGTGGTAGGGTCCTCCATGATAGCTCCCTATTCCCCTTCACCGTTCCATTATGTACCTATATATGGGTCAAAAGGAGACTAGAGCAATGTGGAACTACAATACATACACAAGGTTAGATGACTACTTTGCACGATCTGCTAGGCATGAGCTGATATGTACCTCAGAGGGTACTATGCACTGGATGTAGTATTGACTCATTATGAGCTATCCACATAAATGTATTATTTTCTTAATGACTACTGTATATTTCCCATAACACTCTGCCACCAGGACCCAAAAGAGATATCCACTATGACTGGGTCTAGCAGAAGTGATGGACAGGCAAGGGTCATCTTCACTTTAGACAGGAAGAAGGAAAAACTAAGGTAGAAACACATTGCTTTAAAAAGTAAGTATTGGTCACAGTAGCCTGATGTACAGAAGGAGCATAGATACTCCCTAACTTAATTAGAAACAGCTAGCCAGTACAGTTTTTGTTTATGGCTAATATCATGAACTAGTGCTTTTAATGTGTACACAATTGTTTTTGTTTTTTTCTTTACCACAATGTCAATAGCATTCCAAATATATATGTTATATTTTTTCAATATACCTGTTTTAAGAAATCTTGTAGCGGGTTTCCAAGTAAACTCCCTCTAGGTTGTTATGTTTATGACTTAATAAGTAGTCTAAATCATTTTCCACAGATTAACAGAAAGTAATTTATTAAATTCTGGTCTCCTTTCAAGAATTTGTAAAATTTAATTATTTTATTATATTTAATTGATTAAACTATTCACTTGGATTACTGGTTTATGTATAGTTTACTTTGCTGTGCTAATTTTCTGTTACTCTTTTTATACAGTGTGTTTACTCTTGCAGTCTGATAAATTCAGTACAACTCTTTAATACAAAATATTTGCTAGCTTAGGATAGTTTGATGTCTAGCCCTTCAAGTTTTAGTAAATCTTCAAGATTAATTGGAAGTCTGGAGACTAGGGGCTGGATATTCAAACTGCGCTATTTTGTGGCGCAAGCCCTTGCGCTGCACAAAATAGTTGCGCTGGGGTGTGTCCAGAGCGATATTCAAAGGAGTTGCGCCCTTGAGCAACTCCTTTGAATATCACCCCCTGGCCACAGCCACCCTGTGCATGGCGCAGTGGAACTTGCGCCACTGCAAGTTGTCAGAGTGGAGCATTCAACTTGCGGTGGCTCAAGTACCATTGCGCCATGGTCAAAATTCCCATATTCAAAAGGTGACATGCAAATGGGGCCATAATTCATGCAAGGTGCAGGGGGGGCCATTTACATCTGATTATGGCCTCATTTGCATGCCATTAACATGCAGGTGCGCCGATCCCCGAGGACTTGCGCCTGGCACCCGGCCAGGCAGCAGCCGTCGGGGTTAGCGCCCTGCAGCCTGATACATTGGGTGAAACAGTGTACAATCCCCACCACCACCCCCACTGGCCGATCACGGGCCATGTTAATCCCCACCAGCCTGATCGCGGGCAGCAATGTGGCTCCCCCCCGAACGTATCCCTGGTGGTCCAGTGGACCGAAAAGCCCGATCATGGGTAGTGGTTGTTTAAGAAACCTCCCCCTCCTGCATTCATCCCTGGTGGTCCAGTGGACTGAAAAGCCCGATCGCGGGCAGTGGTTGTTTAATAACCCCCCCTCCTGCCGACTTCATCCATGGTGGTCCAGTGGCACATCACGATCACGGGATGTACTGTATATGTTGAACAAACCCCCCCTGAACATAGCTTTGGTGGCTAGTGTCCCACCACCCACGAAGCCCACCGCTCCCCGGCGGCGGGCGGCAGCATCCCCCGCCTGCCGCCCGCCGCCCGCTGACTGACTGCCGGTAGAGCTGCATGCCCATTGGTGCAGAGCAAGGCCAATGGGTGTGCAGCCCATACCGTACAAGACAGTCAGTTTTGTGAATGAATGAATGTATTCATTCACAGATCTAACCTGTCATATGCGGTATGGGCATATGCCAGTGGCTCTCTGCCGCCAATCTTGTCCCAGCCAGGCAGTCAGCTCGGCGGCGGCGAGTGGCTGCTGTGAGTGGGATGCCTGCTGCCGCCGGCTACCGTGGGCGAAATGAGCCGGCGGGTGAGTGAGAGAGGACACTAACCACCTGGGGCTATGTTCGAGGGTTTGTTCAACATATACATCCCACGATCGATGTGCCACTGGACCACCAGGGATGACGCCGCAGGAGGGGGTTTATTAAACAACCACTGCCCGCGATTGGGGTTTTCAGTCCACTGGACCACCAGGGATATGTTTGGGGAGCCACATTGCTGCCCACGATCGGGCTGGTGGGGATTAAACTACGCCCACGATCGGGCCAATGGGGTGGTGGGGATTTACAGTCGGCTGCCCACAATCGGGCTGCGGGGGGCAAGGACTGGTTGGGGGCCAGCCACAGGTGGCAGCTGCTGTGTTGCGCCCTGCAATGCAGCAGCTCACCTGTGGGTGGCCCTCAACTTAAGCCTTTTTTTTTGGCTCAAAGTTGTGCAGGCACAGGTTAGGGGTTGCGCCTGCACAACTCTGCACAGCCCTGCTGAATATCGGGCTGTGCAGTTTATGCATGGTTCCTCCCCCTCCAGTTCAGCATGCATTCATTTGCATTGCGCTGTTGCTCAGCATGTTTTCTGCGGCGCAATTGCCTCCTGCTGAATATGGCAGAATGGAGCAAGTTCGGACTTGCGCAGGCACAACCCTATTGTGCATGGCGTAACCCTTTTGAATATCTGGGCCTAGGTGTCTCATGTATTTCCCTTGCATTATTTCTATGAGTTTATACAATAACTATTGATTTACTACAATAACTATCGATTTACTAGTATCCCAATTTCTAATGTATTTGCAAAATAGTTCTTTATCTGGAAATATGGATATATTTATATCCTGTCTAAATGTTATGTTTTACCATGTTATGTTTCTGTGTCCCCGTTCTTTACAAGCTAAAACAATTACAAAAGTTTCACCCCTTCCCATTTTTTTTTTCAAAAATCTGATTCTGATATGGCAACAATTGCTATCTCAATTAATAGACTTGGACCAGACTGTTTATATAGCATTTGGACACAGTTCTTTCCATCCAAGCACTTAATGCAGTTTAAATTCCAGAAGGCAAAATTGTATCAATTGGTCATTCTGCTTGTTGTGGCATTTGATAAAATGACACATCTTTCTTTGACTTCATGGGTTTTCCTCCTACTAACTAAGTACATTAAGATGATATGCAACTAATGTTCTAGGAATCAAACAAATAATTCTATAACTTTCCCACTCAGTGAACCTCTAATAAGACCTGGTATTGGTATATTGTGAAGAGGACCACACAATTGACTTGGTTCCTGCACATGCGTACTGTTCATGCACCTTAAAGCAGCAGTATTTGTTAGTCAGCAAAAGAAATGTATTTGTGATAACCTAAGATTCATGCTCAGTATATTTATTTGTTTTCTCAGATGTTGTCAAAACTTTTTTAGCTCACTTTGTAATTAATGACTCACATCATTAAAGATGGCTTCCATTTGCCATGTTTAAAAATCTCTTCTGGTGTTACTTGTTGAATGTACATGCTAGATTCATGCTGTAGTTGTATTAGGATGGCTCTTCTGTTTCTGATAGTCAAGAGCACAAAATATTTAATGTTTTTCATGGTGGGTGTGGCATGGGCATGGCAGGGGAACTTTTAAAACTTCAAGACCCTATATCTTGGTTCAGGAATAAAAGAAAATGAAAAGAAAAATTCGTATTTTGATGTTTTTGCCAAGCGAACCCTATTACTGAAAAATGTTTATCGTTACTAACAAATGCTGCTAATTTAATGTGCAGCTGGTGCCTTTGGGGGGGGGCTATGAAAAAACATAAGATTTAGACACATTTAAGCTTATATGTCACATACTGGTATCTTCTGTAGATTTATCATCTCCATAATATATTACTAAAGAAATGCCCACACAAATAAAATCTTTAACCCTTAGAGTTTATCTGACTCTACAGCTTACAGTATTCCCTATTTGAAATTATAATGCACTGTTGTGTCTTCACAGTATGTTGCCATAGGAATAACTGTGATGTCACCAGCAGAGTATTATGACATCAGTTTGGGAATAAACAGAAGGACGTGGTGAACCCTCAAGGAGCAACTAGCCAGTTTTCATGCATATGACCTCAGTAATACAGAAAGGAATAAGAAAGAGGTGAAGAGAAATATACTAACATACTAATTGCCAGCAGATTAGGCCTTATGGTCTATCGAGTCTCTTGAATCTCAGATCCCCTGTTGGGAACAGAGGACCCCCCAGTGTTCCGATACCCCTTTCTGTATCTGTTCCACCCTTTCTTGAAGCCCTCCACATCAGAAATCTGGACCAGCTCACCAGGCAGCATGTTCCAAGGATCTACTACCCTCTCCATGGAAAACCTCCTCCTCCTCTTTCCCCCCTCATCCTTCCTCCTTCCTCCTTCCTCCTTTCAACTTCAAACCATGCCCTCTGGTGATGCCTCCCTCTTATAGTTTAAAGATCCCCTCCCTGTTTACCCTATTTATTCCCTTGAAGTACTTGAAGACCTCGATCGTGCCCCCGTCTCTCCTCTCCTCTCCTCCAATGTAAACAGTCAGAGCTCCTCAAGTCTATCCTCGTACGTTAACTCCCCCAGTCCACAAATCATCCTGGTAGCCCTCCTCTGTACCCTCTCCAGGAGCTGCATGTCCCTCTTTAAGTGTGGTCTCCAGTACTGTACACAGTACTCAAGGTGAGGCCTCACCAGCCTATTGTACAGGGGCAGAATCGCTTCCCTGCTCCTAGAGATGATTCCCCCTTACAGTGCATCCCAGCATCCTGTTTGCTTTCCTAGCCACTGTCCTGCACTGCTCAGAGTTATTCTTACACACATCCACCGTGACCCCTAGGTCTTCTTTCCCCAGATGAGGCCTCCAGCACCAACCCTCCCAGGATGTACCTGTGTTTGGGGTTTCCCCACCCAATATAAGCTATGTTGTGTCCAAATATGTTTTTCAAAGTTCTTCGCAAAGCATCTGTGGCTCATTAATAAGGTATTTGTTGATATAAAACCTCTTTGTCTTTATATCTTATTAGAGATTCACTGGGAGGATGTTGCTACCTTTGTTTTGTTTGATTCTGAGACTGGTTATTAGTGTTGTGCAGAATTTTGAAATTCCAGTGGAATGAAATTCCTCAGAATTTTCAAAATTCCACTGAAATTCCACCAAATTTCACCAGAAATGGAATGGTAGAATTCCACAGCAGAAAATAGTTCCGGAATTATTTTCCATGGAACAAATGCTGTTCTGCAAAAAATTACTCTGTGGATCTCAATATTTTCTGTGGAAATTGTTGCAGAATAATGTGCAGCGGAAAAATGCTGTTCTGTGGAATATCATTCTGCAGATCAGAGTAAGCAGAATTTCACAGAATAACAAGTGAAATTCCAGCAGAAATTCCACTGGTGGAATGGTCATTCCACACTAATTTCACGGGCAGAATTTTGCTTTCTACACAGCACTACTGGTTATGCTAGCACACAGGAGCACGATGCCAGACTCACCAGCAAAATAACAATTCACTCTCCATAATACAGTGCACAAATATTTTATAATAACAGGTGAGCATTTTTTCCCATATGGTAACCTGGTTATAATTTACTGTAATAACCAGCTGGTTATAATGGCCAACATGCTCTCGGTTTCCCTCACTCCACACATGCTCCAGCCACCACTCTTTCCTTACTCAGCACTGCACACTTCATCGCCACTCACATTTGGCAGTAAGTAAATTTAAAAAAAACTGCATGAACCTTTTAAAAAAAACAGAATGAAGAATGAACCTTTAAAAAAACAAAAACAAAGGGGAAATGTTTCAACAGCTGCTTCAACTCAAGGGTGGACTGCATATAAACACAACCAGACTGTGGCTGAACAGCTATGTATTTCTAGTTTATATAATTGATGTGGCAAAAAAAACACTTCTCAACAATTATGTAAAATGAAACATGGGGTTACAAATTTTACACACACCCTCAGTGTTGGATGTTTATTTAAAACCCTTGAGCTTTGCACTCAGGGTTTACAGTATGTAGCATCCAATACCAAGGGTATGTGTAGAATATCTTTAAAAACACCACTCCATGTATTATTCTATATATTTTGGATAGCCAAATATTATTTAAAAGAGATACTTACAAAAGTTACTAAAGCAGCAACAGCGGAAGAAATAGCCAATGTTTCACTTCCCTTCGAGCTTGTTCATGGCTAAATCACGGCCAACAGTTAAGTGCAATTCATAGTGCAAATCACAAATGCTAAGGAAATATTGGAAACTTCTTGTAAAGGTGCAGTGTAAAAGTGCCATAGTCAAACAATTACCCATGAAAATAAAAAAAAACATTAATTACCAAGGCTACTTAAATTAAATGAACCGTATGCAATATGCCAATGCACAGCGTAAACCAGGTGCATTGGCATAGCTAAGTCGGAATGCTGCTGAGCGTTGGTTGAGTGGCATTCATGACTGGGGCATGCAGCTGGCATGCACCCAATCCCCCAGTCACATGGACAGCAGTGCACTGGGGGTGGGTGGGGGGCATGTTGCGGGTGTGCCAGCATGCACCATGGTGAGTAGTGCTGCACACTGGGGTGCATCGGAGGCCAGCAGGTACACCATGGAAAGCCCTGCTGTAAGTGCCCCTATGTGCCCAGCCCCCACACACACTGAACAACAGAATGGGCCTGCAAGGAGTGGGCAGTACCCCCACACATCTTGGGCCTTCCCTGACCCCATACCCCCCTGGCAGACACCCACACACACACACAATGGAGCTCCCGCACCCCCCCATGCTGAACAACCCCCCACACCATGGCTGCACTGCCATGCCCAAGGGGCCAATCACCCCACAATGCCGGCAAGGCACCCAGTGGAGAACAGTCACCACCCTGCACCAATGACCCCCAACCTATACCTGTGGTTAGGGTACTGTGAGCCAGATGGCAAGCAGCACAACCCTTCGGACACCTCCACAGCCACCAGCCATCTGACCTATGCAGGGGTGTGTAGCCAATGTGCACCCACGTATGGCAGATAGCCAGCAGCCGTGGAGGTGTGTGAAGGTCTGTGCCACTGGCTGTCCGGCTCACAGCACCTTAACTGCAGGTACAGGTTGGGTGTTGTCATGGGGGCACCACAGAACACTTCTGTAGGGTCTGGGGTATGGGGTTCAGGGGTCACCTGCATGGGGCAGCAGGTGCACCTGTATGTGGTGTGTGCATGGGGGGGTCCTTGCTGCATGGGAACTAGGATTGCCTTGGGCAGGGGAGGGTGGTGGGGAGCAGCCCCCATGCTCCGGGGACTTTGCCTGAGTTTCAGAGCCTGATGGAGCATTGCCACACAGGTCCTAGTGTCCACAGGTCCACTTCACACTCCTGGAAGCCCAGCTATGCAAATGGTACCCTGGGGACCCAGGGCAGGCATCTGGTTGGATGCCTGGCTGGGTCTGCTATGCCTCCCTGGCCACCCTGTGTGGAGCTGTGGACTGGGGGTGGGGCCATGGACAAGTGATGGCCAGTAGTGAATACCAGCTGGTGCGCACCTGTCCACAGGTGTGGAGCTACGAGGGCAGGTTACACACCTCCGGTGTGTATTACCTGCCTATTAGTGCATAGGACCCATAATGTGTAACACATATAGCATGTTTGCACATTTATTTATTGAAATGTTTCACCAGGAGGGCACACTGAACAACATGTTGCTCATTTCACGGTGTGACATGGGGGGGAGGAGTTACATAGGGTTGTGAAGAATGATCAGTTACAATAGTACGTGGGTAGCACAAACAATACAACATTGTAAGATTGTGCAACAATTAGAACACAAGTTATTGTACAATAAACAGCAGTGGAACAGTGGGTAAATTACAATACATGTCCAAAATCATACAAAAGAACATATAAATGTATAAAACAGTAATAATGCTATAGAACCATTTATAGTGCTTGAGTGTACTAGGAGCAGGCTTGAGGTAGTACACAAGTGCTGTTGGAGTAAAAAGAATGGGGTTAGGTTGTGCACATTGGAGACCCAGAAGAGCAGGTGGAGAAGAGAGGGGGGAGAGGCAAGAACTGAACATGAGAAGAAGGGGTAGCCATTTCCTGATTTCCCCCTTCAGGATGTTGAGAACCCTGCTGGGTGAGGGGGTCATGGTAGGAAGGCAGAAACTGGGGATAGGTATTAAGGTGGGTTGAAGCAGGAACAGCTGAGGAAAAGGTTATTGTGTAGGGCAGAGGTAAGGGAGTAGTTGGAGGAGGAGTGTTGTATTTCAGGGGGGAGGGAATTCCAGATTTTAGGGAAACGGTGGGCGAAGCCAGTCTGACTGATGAGGGTGGAGCGGCGAGGCACCGTCAAGGTGCGGGCATCATTTGATCTGAGAGAGTGGGTGGGGGGAGGTGGAGTGAAGAGAGAGTATGAGAGGTAGGAGGGGAACCCCTGAACCAGAATTTGGAGGTTAGTTTGGCACAGTGAGAGATGCGTCTGTGAGAGTGGAAGGAAGGTTAGAGAGCGATAGACTTCACAGTGGTGGGAGCGGAAAGGGGAGTCGATAGCAAAGCGGCAGAAGGAGTTAAAGAGAGAGTGTCCAACTTTGTCAGGGAAGATTCAGGAGCAGCACCATAGACTACATCACAGTAGTCAAAGATGGGGAGTATCATCTTCTGGACAATTTTTCACCTCGCAGTCAGCGAGATGCAACTATGATTCCTGTACAGAGCACCAAGCTTGGGGTGCAGTTTCTTCAGAATAGCTTCGATATGCACAGAGAAGTTGAGGTGCTGGTCCAGCCAAACCCCCAGATATCTAAATGAGGAGGTGTCCTCCAAGATGATCCCATCAAGGGTGTGGAAGGTGGGTAGGACTGGGAGCCTAGAGAGTCTCTGCTTGGTGCCAAAGGTCAGTGAGACTGTCTTCTAGGTGTTTAGAAAAAGCTGGCGCGAAGCAAACCAGATCTGATCTTGGTTGAAGTCATGCTGTAAGCTGGTTTGCACAGCAGCAGGGTTTTTGCCGTAACAGTACAAAACAGTATTGTCAGTGTACATGTGGATAGAAGAGGATGAGCAGGCTGTGGGAAGATCATTAAGGAAAATGGAGAAGAGTAGGGGACCAAGTACTGAGCCCTGAGGGACACCACTGTTGATGGGGAGTGGGGGGGAGGTGGAATCAAGGATTCTCACCAATTGGGTCCTGCCAATGAGGCAGGATTTAAACCAGCTGGTGGCTGATGGAGCAAGGCCAGCTGAGGAAAGTGAATCAAGGAGCAGGGGATGGTAAACAATGTCAAAAGCTTTGGCTAGGTCGACAAAGATGGCCGAGGTGATTAGGCCATCGTCCATCCCTGAAAGGATGGAGTCAGTAAGCCTGAGGAGGGAGGTGGTTATTTAGTGGTTTTTCCAAAAACCAGATTGGAAGGGGGTGAAAAAAGGAGCAATCAGAGAAAGGGTGATAGTTTAGAGAGAACTAAGTGTTCTTGAAGTTTGGCAAGGGTAGGAAAGAGGGAAATGGGGAGATAATTGCCAGGAGTGGATGTGTCACCACCCTTGGGGAGACGAAGGACTACAACATATTTCCAGGATGAGGGTACTTGGGCAGACATAAAGGACAGGTTAAGGATTAGGGAGTTAGGATAAGCAATTGCAGGAGCAGAAAGGTAGAGAAGTTTAGGATCAAGCTCATCTGGTGAGGAGCCTTTAGAGGGGTTGAGGGATAGGAGAGCATTAAGAGTTTCATCAGAGGAGATAGTAGAAAAGGAAAATTTGGGAGGGGTAGGCACTGGCTGAGATGAAGGGCTGAAGTTAGTAGGTGGCAATGGGGAGAGGGAATTAAGAAGAGACATGGAGCACGAGGTGTAGTAGGCATTAAATTCATTGGCCACGGAGCCAGGGTCAGAAACTAGGGAATTATTTATTTTGAGAACTGGAGGTGGGGGTGAGAGAAAAGGGCATGAACTACCCTCCAGAATTTGGATGGAGAGTTAATATTAGTCTTCTAAATAATGTTTGGCTGTCCAAAATCAAATATTCATGCACTGCATTATAGTGAGTGAATTGCTATTTTGCAGGTAGTGTGGTGAGTAAAAAAATCAATCTTGCAGCACTCACCAGAAATAGAGTGTAGTCATTTTTATTTGCAACATAGCCATTATGTAGTGAGACACAGAGCTAGACTCTGCCTAGCACCCTACCTATGGGGCTTCATCAGGGGCTAGTGAGCCTGGCATTGTGCTTGTCCTTGCTGGTTCTGAGCCATGATCCTACCTCACCTGGAGCCACTGTTCTGTTTTGGTGATTATGGTGGCACATCCCTTGGTGCCCTGAAGTTGCCTTTCTTTGTTAAAGTTAATGTGCCAGGAACAGGTTTTTGGAAAACAAGACCCTAAATACAGAACAAGGATGAAATAAAAGCTAATGTACAAAGAGTATAAAAAAATGTCCTTGGAGTTGTCACGGGTTCTTTAAAGGTTCTATTTTGTAAACCTACATACCACATATATGCAGCACATAGGCATATATATTACAATTCACCAACCTCCAAACAATGTTGCTCCCATCCCAGCTGTTCTGCAGATCTACACAGGCAGCCAGGGTGCAGGCATACAAGAGCATGTCAGGGACAAGGCTGCAAAACATGGCAGTCTGGATACCACCTACTCATGTCAGCCAGCTGCCATGGATGATGCTGACTTTATATCAAAAAGACTCTGCCATGAAGTCCTTTACACCCCCAGAATGGAATGTTTATGGCCAGGAATGCTACCATTGGAAAATGCCGGCCTCTGCCCAACCTGCCCCTTTGCAAATATGGGCTGGGGTCCAACAGGATGGTAATCCGTGCACATTTTTCAAATTAATGAGAGCCTATGGGGATGCAGCAGTCCTGATCTCAGTCTGCTGTGTTTCATTATCACCTGCTTCTGTGGAGCAGGAGATTCACTATGTGGCTGTCTTTTACTTACTATTAGAGGCCTGATGATTGCAAAGCTCTGTCTGCTTGTCACCTTTGCCCCCATCATGGTGCTCTGCACACTTGCATGGGGGTGGCCATGGAACCTTGATTGCCACCACAGAAGCATCATGGTACAGAACTAAGCAGGCTAACAAAGTGCAAATCATTCATACTTTATGGTTGCCACCAATGAGACTTGGCCCTACATAACCTTCTTTAAAAAAATCCTTTTGCAAAACATGAGTTAAATATGGTAAAAATTCAACTAATTTTAAACAAATGACACAGCAAATTATGAAACTATTGTGTAAGCTCACATTATTACTCTTCTAGACATGTTTGTCTGTCATGAAGTTCTGATAAGGGGCTGGCAGAGATTGAAGCCCTTCGTTTATCCACTGGTCTGTAAAAGGTAGGTTTCCACACACAGTAGTGGATTTAGTACTGATATATAAGGTAAGGTTTTGACAGCATTGGATACTGACGCTCTCTATTTTTTGGGAAGACAGAATAGCCTAGAGAGTTAAAGCACCAAGCTGTGCACCTAAAGACCCAGTATTACCAGGTTTGTAACCACAACTGCCACTTGCAGAATTGCCCGTCTATCTCTTGGACCATAAGCTAGCAGAATTAGTCTTTGGGTAGGGCCCTGCCCCTGCAAGATCGGCCTCCTCCTTTTGCCTTGATTCACTCCTGTTGTAGGACAATGACTTTGTAGAATGGCTGAAAATGGAGACATCTTATTATTTTAGATTAATGACACCTGGGGAACTAGTAAATCCAGTGTGGGATGCATTTAAGGCTATGATACCTGGACATCTAATGGGCAATGCAACTGCAAGAGGAGGAAATTGGAGGCTGAGCAGAAAGCGTTGGAGTACCATTTAGTTTCTAAAGAGAAGCTGTAAAAGGTGATCCTAGGGAGCAAGAGAGACCCCTCCTAATTAAAAGAAACTAGGTTCGTATGCATGCAACTTAACTTACTGGCCACCAAGAAGGAGGAATTAGCAGTCACAAAACTGCAGCATCAGTTTTGGGATGGTGGGGACAAGAAAGGAAGGAAGGTTGCCGTCTTATAGACTTAGAAAACAATAGGCAGATAGGCATATTAGTGGCCTTAAAGATTCTAAGTGAAACTTACAGACCCAACAAGAAGCAGTCAATAGAATAATGTTACATTTTTATGAAACGTTGCATGATATCCAAGGGCCAGTAGGCAAAAGTAGCTTTGACCACTTTTTGGGGGATTTACTCATCCCCTCTTTGATGGATGCCCAAGGGACTCCCTCGAGACTCCTTTCTCCATTAATTAAATCCAGACAGCTCTCTCCTGTTTGGTTCCACATAAGGCACCTGATGGAGATCATCTACCCACTGACTTTTATCAAGCCATCTCAAAGATAGTGTTTCTGGTGTTCCAAGAGCTATTACTAGAGGCACACTCTAAATTCCAACTCTCTGAAAATGTAGAAAGCAGTTAATTTCCTTGATAAATGCTGATGCCAACATTTTGGCAACAGCTCTAGGCTACCACCTGGAACATATGCTCCCTACATTAATACATCCCTCTCAAGTGAGCTTTGTTAAGGGATTGCTCAGTACAGACCACCATAGATACTGTATCTTTGCTCTCTTATGGCAAAGGTTAAAGTTACCCACACTCCAGCTGCAAAGGTAGCTATAGATTTGGAAAACGTCTGTGATTCAGTGGAGTGAGGGTACTGCCACGTGTTTCTGGATAGAATGGACTTTGGCCTTCATTTTGGGGACTGGATCCGGACTCTATACACAAAATGCATGGCAGCAGTACTGACCAACTCTGCGCTGTTGTATCCTCTCCCCCTCCACAGAGGGATGTACCAAGGCTGCCCTCTCTCCCTTGTTTTATTTTTCATGGCTATTGAACCTCTGGCTTTAGTGATCCACTGACTCCCTATCCAAGGTGGTGTAGAAATAGAACAGCAGGATTTCCACACTTTGTTGTATGGAAATGATTGCTGGGTTTTGCTATGGGATGCCCCTGCTAGCATTTCAATTCTGCTGACAATCTTGTCTAGCTTTCACACCATATCAGGCTTAAAAACTAACCCATGCAAGACTGAGACCTTACCTCCTAACCCTCTATGTTCTGCTGTGGCAGACAATCTTGGTTTATGATGGTCTTCTAAAGGCTTAAGGTACTTAGGAATCTGGATAGTTCCTGATTCTTCAGAGTTGATTATGGACAACCTGGGGTCCCTACTTAAAGAACTGAAAGAGAAATGATATAGATGGAAATATTTACATCTCTTCCTGGTAGTAATGTTTTCAATGATTAAAATGATTACGGCTCCCAGAATCCTTCACTGCTTAGCCCACTTAGCCTTAGAGATTCTCACTATCCAGTTTACAAAATTTGAGAAATTGTTTAGTGATTTTCTCTGGGAGAGGAAGCCTTCCAGGTTTAGCAAGGTTAAACTTATGGTGCAGTGGCACAGAGGAGGTCGTTCTCTTCCCTGATGCTATGTATGCTATTTAGCATTTAGAAGTGCACAAACAATGCAATGGCTATTCACACACTCTTCCCCAATGGGTGGAGAAAGAAAACTCTTGCAGGGTATGCATCCATTCTCACTTCATGCAAGCTCTGCCCTATCTGTCCCTTAAAACATGGAGAAGATTAGAGCACTGGGTTCACCTTTCTCTTACTCCTAAGTTTCATGGCTTGGAAGGCTAAGGGGATCTACACAATTCAGAACCTTTGCCACCCCTCACATGCCCATCTGGATTCTTTTGAGAACTTTAAAACACAGTATGGTCTCTCTTATGGGGAGTTTTGGAAATACCTCCAGATCCATAGTGCCATAGATACAACACTGAAAAATGTGCCCCCCTCCCCAACTCCTTTTCACCCCAAGGATACTGGGATCTTGACTTCAGTCTCCAAAAGGGACCACTGGCAAAATCTACAAAGTTATTGTCAGTCGTGTGCCAAGTCCCTCAGACAGACCTTGTCAGAAGTGGCAACAAGATCTGTGTATTACTATTATGGAAGAACAGTAGTGACAACAATGAGATCTGGCTCACAAGGCTTGCCCAAACCCCAGGAGCCTGCTCATTCAAAATAAAGCTCTGCACTACTGGTACCATACACCAGGACAGCTAAAAGGACTTGGAATCATGTCCCGTGACTTATGTTGCAGATGTCAGAGTCCTGGAGCTGACCTAATGCATGTCCTCTGGTCCTGGGATAAGTTCATTCCCTTCTGGCAAATCATTCACAAATGCTGCTGTAATATTTTACAGTTCCCAATCCCGATTTATCCTCCAGTGTTCCTTCTAGCCCTTCCTCCCTCTCTTACTGTCTTGCACAGGTCACATTTACACTGGCTTCTCATGGTCAGCACAGAGGCAAAGTGACTGATACAGAAGAGTTGGAGGATAGGCAAAATCCCCTCTGGTGGACAATGGCTCTCAACAGTGCATATTTTGGCCAATAATGACCAGGATGTCACACTTTGCAAAGAAAACTCTAGATTCATAACAGGTAGTGTGGACCCTTTTTCTAGGCTCTCCTTATGCATCATTTGATACTCCATAGAGGATTCTATATATATTGTATGTGCATAACACTGAGAACTGTGCTATTCTATCTCCACCCCCCTCAAAGAATTATTGTGGACCTGTCCCACAGCTTTTATTCTGAATATGTTATGACCACTGAAGAACTGTTAAGTATTTTCTGTTCCTGTATGTTACAAACTGTTACTTGTTAGAGAAACCAATGTATAAGATGTCCTATATTTTAAAAGTTCAACAAAAATAATTAACTGCAAAGAAAAAAAAAACTGCCACTAGCATGTCATTTGACCACCCCTTAAAAAACCCTCCTTGGATCCTGTCGCTCTAGTTAACTACTGACCTGTCTCTAACCTTCCTTTTGTGGGGAAGGTTATTGAGAAAGTGGTTGCTCTGCAACTGGACAATCACATGGTAACTAACAATGTCTATGAAGCCCTCAAGTCTGGTTTCAGGAAGATGCATGGCATGGAAACTGCCCTTGTTTGGGTATTAAATTACCTCCAAATGGTGGGAGATCGAAAGGCTCATACCATCTTGGTCCTTCTCAATCTCTCAGTAGCCTTTGACATTGTGGACCATGAGGTGCTTTTGGAAACCCGTGATTCCTTTGTGGACTGTCAGGTACAGTCATCAAATGGTTTTGATTCTTCCCCGTAGGCAGGTCTCAGAGGGTGGTCACTGGAATTTATTCCTCTGATGCCCTTCCCCGTACTGCGGGGTGCTGCAGCGCTCCATATTGGCACCCATGTTGTTCTCAGTCTATATGCTGCCATTGGCAGATATCATCAGGTGTTGCGGCTTGAGTTTTTACTGCTATGCAGATGATACTCAGCTGTATATGTCTTTTGTGCCCAGACAGGTTGATGTGATCTCTATTCTAAATAGCTGCCTCTCTGAGATGAAAGACAGGACGAACTCGAGTTGGCTGAGACTGAATCTGGATAAGACTGAGGTGTTGGTTGTGGATCCGGGCTGCCCAGGGGCAGGTCTTGGTGCTGGGCACATGTTGGGCCTTTGGCTTGATGGTGTCCAGCTCATTACCTCAGATTGGGTGCGTAACCTGGACATTATTTTTTTTTTTTTTGTATAATCTTTTTTATTGTTTCTGCTTATATCAACAGACATACAATACATAGACAAGTAGCCCTACATGCATATTACAGTTGGCAGATACATCACACACATAACTATGTCAAACACATACACATATAAATAGATGCACTTACATATAACTTTGTTTCTCACGTGCAGCAAACCCTTTCCGCCTAATTAACTCCATACAATTGACTAATTCTTAGGGATTCCTTTAACATATTGCAGGGAGGGCAGGGTACTCCAACATATGATTTAACCATCAAATCTATGTACCACAATACCAATCTATGTTCCTTAAGAGTATCTCCTTCGGATGCACCAATGGGGGGGAGGGGGAAAGGGGGGCGGAACTCCATCCAGTCAGTCCCCATCTATCTAGAACAGTCCCTCACATAAAGTGGCCAACTCTTGCATTTCAAGTGTAGCGAGAAATGGCGCCTACTCGTCATAAAATACCTCTATCCTATTCGCTAATAGCAAAGATAGCCGTTCCAATGCCAGATTTTGCAGTATTAGCTGGCGCCATTGCCGGATTGTAGGTGCAACATTACTAACCCATGTATTCTGGATGCAATGCCTAGCCATTACCATAAGAACCCTGATCCAACGTGGCATTGCTTCCCAGTCCTCCACTCCCTCCGCATTTAAGCCAAATAACCCTTTGATAGGATCCAACTGGATAGGAGCCCCTGCCATCAATTCCACCTCTTTAAATATCTTTCCCCAAAAAGATTTCAAGACTGGAAAACCCCAGAAACAATGCATATATATCCCCTCCTCCTCCCTGCACCTTCCACACAATGGGGAAACAGACGAATAGGCCCCATGTACCACTGCCGGAGGACAATACAGCCTATGCAGAAATTTAAAATATGCTTCTTTAAACCTATTACATACCAACAAATCCATATGTCCCAACAATAACTATTGCCAATTTCCTACAGAATTTCCCTCTCCAAATCCCTACTCCATCTGTTGCTTTACTTTCTGAGTATAATCCGCCAGCCTCCTTCCGATCTTTGCAGCCTTTCCAATAAACCCTTAGGATCCCTCTGTGCTCCCAAAATCACCATTTCCACTGAATCCACCCCTGCCCCTAGGTTTCTCTCTCTATCCTACTCATAAACGCCTTTACCTGTAAATAACGAAACAACTGTTGCCCTTGTAGGTTCATGTTCTTTTAATATCCTCCCAAGGAAGCAGCATTCCCCTTCCAAGCAGACTGCCCATACATTTTATCCTCTCTTCCCCAATCTCTAAACCCTCTATCCTCCAGTCCCGCAGGAAGAACGGATTGCCTGCCACCCGGCATGAGTATAGTTTCCTTAACTATTCCTCTCTCTTCTTTAACCTCACCCAGGCATCCAAAGTCATACCCACCAATGGGTTCCGGCCCCCGACTTCTATATGCCAGTGGCCACTATGTAAATAAGCCGATAGTTGTCCTATACAGCCCTCCTGTTCTAGTGCCACCCAGCTAGCTACCTCTGGCCTGAATACCCAATCCGCTATACCTCTGCTGAATAGACAGATAATAATTCAGTAAATCTGGGAAGTTAAGGCTTCCTTTAGCCACTTACGCCTTGAGTCTTTGAAGCCGCATTCTTGGCCTTTTCTGCCTCCATATAAACTGGGCAAATATCTTCTCCAACTTATCTATATCCTTCTGAGTTATTCGCATAGGCAGCATCTGCATAGGGTACATTATTCTAGGCAGGGCATTCATCTTTAATACATTTATCCGTCCCAACCAAGATATTGGCTGCATCACCTTCTGAGATCTGACTCTATTGTTTTAATCAAGGGGCATAATTCAGCTCATACAAGGACCCTATTGTTCTTCCCACATTAATCCCAAGGTACTTAATACTTGTAGATTTACATTGTATACCCCATCGCTCATCATCCATTTCCTGCTTGGGGAAGCATAACATTTCTGATTTGCTCAAATTTATTTTATATCAGAGAACTCCAGCTCTCCACCAACTGTAATAACCATGGCATGGGGTCCCCGGTTCCCTCAAAATACTAACATGTCATCCGCATATAATGTGACCTTGTGTTCAGTGTTGTCCATCCCTCTTACCCCTGAACCTCTCGACACTACCTGATCGCTGCCGCCAAAGGGTTCCAACTAAAGCAAATAATAATGGCGAGGCGGGCAGCCCTGCCAGGTCCCCTTTCCAACCTAAAAGGCCGTGAGGCACCATTAACTATGACACTGGCCTGCGGGGAATGGTACATTGCCCTAATCCATCATATGTACGGGTCACCCAAACCAAACCGGCCTAAAACCTCAAAGAGGTACTCCCACTCCACCCTATCAAAAGCCTTTTCGGCATCCATTGATATAACATATGTTTTCTCCATTTCTCGGCCCACCTTCTAGATTACATTAAGAAGTCTACTTACATTATGATACCAAAATCTTCCCTTAATAAACCCGGTCTGGTCTGGGTGAGTCAGTAGTGGCAAGTATCCCTCCAACCTCAGGGCCAGTGCCTTGGCCAAAATCTTCAAATCACAATTCAACAATGCAATTGGCCTGTATGATGCACAATATAAGGGGTCTTTACCTCCTTTTGGAACCAAGCATATCGTGGCATCACAACACTTCTCTGGGAGACACGGCCCCCCCTGCCTCTCCTCCACCTTAAAGACCTCACTCAGTGTTTCTGCCATTGGGATCGCTAACGCCTTATAAAATTCTATAGGGTACCCGTCCGGACCACTCGCCTTCCCCACCTGAAGCCTGCCAATCACCTTTAGTATTTCCTCCTTCGTCAGGGTTGCCCCAGACATTTCCTCTGTTCCTCTGTCAGACAGGGTAACAATCTTCTCCAGAAACTCCCACATACTCCTTTTCCTTCGTCCCCTCCATCTTATACAGGTGGGCATAAAATTCCCAAAACCTTTCTCTCATCTGTTTCCCTCTCTGTACCCTACCCTCTTTATCTTTAATCCCTGTTATCTTGACCGGGCATCTTCCCCTTTCAATAATCTCACTAACAGTGGTCCTGGTTTATTGGCCCATTCAAACACCTGTCTTTTACAGAAAAACCAAGAGGTTTGGGCCTCCCCCCTAACCAAGGAATTTAATGCCTCTCTCGTGATCATCAATAGACGCTCCGTTTGCCCTCTCTCTCCCCCAGCGACCCGCTTTTCTAATTCTTTTAACTGCCTTTCTAATCTTTGCCTTTTGTCCCATCTCTCCTTCTTAACTCTGGCCATATATGCTATTATGGAGCCTCTTATAAAGGCTTTTCCCGCATCCCAATAAACCGCCCCATCTACTTCCATGCCCCCATTAGTCTCCCTATATAGCTCCCATTGTGTTTTCAGGTATTCCCGAAAATCCTTATGCTGGAGTATATACGTAGGAAATTTCCACTGCGGCCTTATATCTCTCTCCTCCTGCATGTGGAATCTACCCACTACCATAGCATGGTCCGGTATATGAATGGGGCTATGTGAGATGTCTATAACCCTTCCATGCCATGCCCTAGGTATCAGGATATAATCTAGTCTGGACCATGTTCCATGTGGGTTGGAAAAATGTGTATTCCGGCCCCAGTTTGTCGTTGCAACTGTCTACCAAATCCAACTCTGATATCCCAACTAGCCACTGGACCACTGCCTCCGGCGCCGCCCCTTACCCTCTGAGTAATCTAACACAGGGTCTAAAGTACTATTAAAGTCTCCTCCCAGAATTAGGTTTGGGAATTGCTCCTAGTAATCAGATCTAAAAGCCCGGAAAACTACGCGGATCATACTGGGCTGGGCATACACACACTCACCAATGTAACTAACTCTCCATAAAGCTTCCCTACCAAGAATATGTATCTACCCTTATTATCTTTACAATCGATGGATCTCCAATGGCAGACTTCTATGTACGAGGATGGCCACCCCTCTCTTACGTGATGAGTAAGAAGACACAAAGCATCTGCCCACCCAACCCTGTGCCAGCGTTGCGTGTTCACGTGTCTATCAAGTGGCATTTCTTGAATCGCATGATTTGTGCCCCCACTTACCGTGCGCAGTCAGTAACATTATGCGCTTAATCGGGTTTGCAATTCCTTTAACATTCGAAATTACCACCATTTCTTGCTTATTAGTCATCAAGTTATGTCACATGTTCCACGCCCTCCCATTTTCTTTTCCAGTCCCCCACTCCCCATCTTTATCTTTCCATCTACAAGCCCCTATTGGCCATTGTTTTATATGAAGTGCATCTGTCAACAAACAATTAAACAATTCAACTATATACATAATAACAAAAACAGTATTTCCTCTATCTAATCTTTTCTGATTCTGTTTCCCTTTCCCCCCCTCTTGCCCTCCCTCCATTCTCATCATTGGCTTCATTTGGATCCTTTCTGTCCCAAACCCACTGTCCCTCCCCCTTTTTGACACTAACTGCAAAATCCGCATGAGTGTCCACCAAACAAACTCCATTATAGACCTGTGCCCCCGCCCCTGCCCCACTAGCATTTCTCAGCCCATCAACCTGTTCCATTCAGCCATGTAATAAGACTGTGTCACCTTGCAATAACTGGTTACCGAAGGACCTACCAAGAGGTCACATAGGTGCAGATTATCAGCCAGATCTCCCCTTTAAAATCCATTTCTTCATCAGCCATTCCCCAGAAGCCATTTGGAAGCCTTCCCTATGACTCCCATTTGTCTCAATTCCATGCACACCATAACCCTTTCCATCCCCCACCCCCCCATCCGTTCATGGTAACGGTTTTCTGCCAGATCCTTGTCCCAAACCGTACGCAGATTTCCCCTCACCCCCCTCCAGTCCTCATATTACTTATTATCATATTCTAACAGTCTTATTCCCTATACCCCCCCATCATGCCCTTTGTCCTGGGGTTTCATAATCTGCAAAGCTGGCCAATACCACGTGACTTCCCCTGAGATCCATGCAATTCTCCGGTCCCAGTTTCACCCATTCATCTTTTTCTGCAGCTCTGAGACGAAATGCTCAGCCTTGCACAGTTCCCAAAAAGAGTAAGTCGCGCCTTCATGCTTTATTTTCAGGACCGCTGGGTACACCATAAAGTTCTCTACTTTAAGATTCCATAACTGTGCCATCAGTCCATTAAAGGCCTTCCTCCTCTGCAGTAGCCTCATTGAGTAATCCTGAGAGATATATAACCAAGTGCCCTGATATTCCAGTGTTCCTGCTTCTTGATATGCTTTGAGGGTCACCTCTCTGTCCTGATATGAATGAAAGCGAATAATAACTTGTCGCGGGGGTGCCCCCCCCCCGGTGGCCTGGGCATTACGGCACGATGCGCCCTTTCTAGTTTAAACTTCCCATTTTTTGGCTGCAGTCCCAGCAACTCTGGTAAAGTCTTAGCACAAAAACCCAGCACATCACCCTTTTCTGCACCTTCCGGCAACAACCTGAGCCTTAGATTCAACCTTCTATAATAATTTTCCTGATAATCCATCGCATCTTTCAACTCCTCCAGTTCCTTTTGCAGATGTATTACTTGACTCGGCACTTCCCCTGTATCATCTTCCAAATGTGATATTCTCTCCTCAGCCTCTGCAATCTGGTTCGCGTGGGCTGCCTGTTGCTCTAGGATTTCTTGCAACTTGAGATCTATCTTACTTTCGAGCTTAAGCAATCTTGGCTCTAGGGCCGCTATCACTTGTCCTGTCACCTCGCGGCCCAGAGCTCCAATTTCGGCTGCTGATAGTGAAATTACTCCCGTGCTTTCACCCACGATAGAGGTCACAGGGGCCACCGCTTTCTTGCCCGTCTTTCCAACCTGTCTCTGGCTTTTCCCGCTTCCTGCCACCAGATATTCCTCCATTCTTCCTTCCAACACACGCTACATCTGTAATATTTCTTGTTACAGGTCGATTTTTACTTAATTTTACTTTTTAATTACTCTTGGAGACAGAGCGACGCAAAGGCACGTCTATTCTTTTCAGCCGCTCATTAGCGCCCCCGGACATTATTTTTGATGATGGCTTGATCCTGAAGTCTCAGGTGTCAGCTGTGGTCAAATCCTCATTTTACCATCTGAGGAACATTGCCCTGGTGATACACCTGATTTCCCCAGATGACCTTCCAACATTGGTCCACACCTTCATTACTACCCATCTTGACTACTGCAATGCCCTCTACCTAGGGCTGTCTGGGGTTGATATCCACCACTTGCAGCCTGTGCAGAATGCTGTGGCCAGGCTGTTGACTGGTACCTCCAGGACCAATCACATTATGCCTGTGCTGCACGAACTGCACTGGCTGCCAGTTCAGTGGCAGATCACCTATAAGGTAGGCTTGCTTACCTTTAAAGCCCTACATAATCAGGGACCTGACTACCTTAAAGATGTTCTGACTCTCTACTCCCCCAATCGCCCTCTCTGATCCACTGATGAGGGATTGCTAGAGATTCCTAGGGTTCATCTTAAAACATCTGGAGCTCATGCTTTGACATTTGCAGCACCGACCTTGTGGAATTCTTTACCTTGTTGGTTAAGAGAACGCCTGACCATCAGCAGTTTTAAATCCATACTGAAAATGCATTTATTTTCTTTGGTCTTCCTGAATTAATGAACTGATTTTAAATAATTATTACTGTCTGTTTTTATATTGCAAGTCATAATTTGTACAGCGCCTAGATTTTGAAGTGGGCTGTAAAAATAAAGATAGATTGATGTGACCTTAAACAGGACACAGCCTCCCGTGTTCCTGAAAGGCATCTGGAAATGAGCATTGGCTCAATGTGTTCTTCATGGCCAAAAAATTCTAAAATAACAAAAATAAATAAATGTATCCGCAGCCCAAGTACTATATTTTATTTTTATTTAATTATGTCTTTGGTAACCAGGTAAGTACACTTTGGGAGGCTGTATAGTGCAGTGGTTTAAGGCTCTGAGCTGCAAATCTGTTGACATCCAGCAGACCAGACCTGGGTTTGAATCCCACAGCTTCCACTTGCATACTGTGTGACCCTGAGCAAGTCACTTAACTTCCTTGTGCTCCCAGGTCACTCCTGTAAAAAAGCTTTCAGCTTAGTGTGTTACTCCAGGTTAAACAACTAAAAAATAAAAAAAACACTGATCCATTGGACCATTTTCAGACATGACCCGGGCCACAGATGTGGCTGTAAAATAACGTAATCAACAGAGACGATGCACAAAAAATTGCAATAGTACAGAGTAACACATATAATACAATATATACAATATACAGCAATACAAGATTTGGTAACTTACCTCCAGATGAGATAATTAACACGTGATGGAGACAAAGCAGGTCTGCAAGCATAGTTTCAGTGTTCAAGTTCTATCTAAGATGCCTACCTGCTGTAACTGTGGGCAGTAGGCTAAATTAGTAGATGCATGGAAGTTTACATAGAGCATACAAGCTGTACAGTATAGGCATGTATCCTGCAGGCTTCTGAACACTGTGATGAGGTTGATGTTGTTGAAAAGTGAGGGACTGGAAAAAGCTTTAGGCACAGGAATGGTACATCATAGGCAGAGACAGTACAGGGTTTCCCCCAACCCCACTGTGATGAATTTAGTGCCGGTAAAATTTAAGGAACTGACTACTACAGGCTGATGTCCTCTTGTTATCCACAGGGGTAGGTACACTGCTCACATAATCTAAGACTTGCCAATAGTGACTTAAATAAGCATGCATCATGCAGTGACATGTCACATAGAAACATAGAAACATAGACTTTGATGGCAGATAAGGACCACTTGGCCCACCCAGTCTGCCCATTTCCCTACCTACTGGATAAGCTGCAGATTCTAGTTAACCAACAGCCTACTTACTGCAACCCCCAACTATAATTGCCTTGTGTATGTCCCATGCATGTTTGAATTCCCCCACTGTTTTAGACCCAACGACCTCCTCAGGAAGGCTGTTCTATGTATCCACCACTTTCTCCGTGAAAAAAAAAATCCTCACATTACTCCTGAGCCGTCCTCCCTCTATCTTTAAATTGTGCCCCCTTGTTCTTACACATCTCTTTTTCTGAAATATGCTACCCTCCTGGACTTTGTTGATTCCCTTGAGGTACTTGAACGTTTCTATCATGTCCCCCCTGTCCCTCCTTTCATCAAGAGTATACATATTAAGCTCTCTCAGTCTCTCTTCATATGGTTTCTGATGTAGACCCTGCACCATTTTAGTTGCCCTCCTCTGGACTGCTTCCATCCTGTCTATGTCCTTGCATAGATGAGGTCTCCAAAACTACGTGCAGTACTCCAGATGGGGTCTCACCAACTGTCTGTACAGAGTGATAACCACTTCCCTTTTTCTACTTGTGATGCCCCTTCCTATGCATCCCAGTATCCCCCTGGCTCTTCTTACTGACTTTTCACATTGCTTACCCACCTTTAGGTCATCCAATATGACTACCCCCGGGTTCCTTTCCATTTTTGTTGGTGTTAGTACCTCCCCTGCTATTGTGTACTCTTCTCCTGGGTTTTTGTTTCCCAGGTGCATTACTTTGCACTTCTTTGTATTGAATCTAAGTTGCCACGTGTCTGACCATTCCTCCAACCTTGCCAAGTCCCTTCTCATCTTTTCTACCCCCCCTTGTGTATCAACTCTGTTACAGATCTTTGTGTCATCTGCAAAGAGGCATACCTTTCCCTTCAGACCCTCTGCAATGTCACCTATAAAGATGTTAAAGAGGACTGGACCCAGTACTGAGCCCTGAGGTACTCCACTATGACCCCTTTCTTTGGAATGTGTTCCATTCACTATTACCTTCTGTGTCCTGTTGTGCATCCGGTTTGCTACCCAGGCTACCACCCTGGGACCCACTCCCAGGCTGGCTAACTTCATTATTAATCTTTTGTGTGGGACTGTGTCAAATGCCTTGCTAAAGTCTAGGTAGGCCATATCCACAGCCCCTCCCTGGTCTATTACTTTGGTCACCCAGTCGAATAAATCAATTAGATTCATCTGACATGACCTTCCTGCTGTAAATCCATTCTGCTTTGGGTCCTGTGCCCCGCTGGCCCCTAGGTACTCAACAATTCTTTCTTTCAGAAGTGATTCCATCATTTTCCCTACCGCTGAGGTCAAACTTACAGGTCTGTAGTTTCCAGCGTCTGCCTTGCTCCCACTTTTGTGAAGGGGAATCACATCTGCCCTCCTCCAGTCCTCAGGTATCGCCCCATCCTGCCATGATCTGTTAAAAAGTGTGGTCAGTGGTGTCACTAGGTCCTCCCTTAGTTCTTTTAGGATTCTGGGGTGAATCCCGTCAGGCTCCATTGCTTTGTCCACCTTGAGTTTTAGGAGTTCTTTCAGGACTCTTTCTTCTGTGAATGGACTGGTATCAACCCCACTACCCAGAGTGCTTCTATTGTCTGGTTTAGGTAACTCCTCCTCATCTTCTTTTGTGAATACTGAGCAAAAGTTTTCATTCAGTATCTCTGCCTTTTCACTGTCTCCCTCTGCCCACCTTCCCTCTCCTTTATTAATCTTCACTATCCCTCCCTTAACCTTTCTATGCTCCCTAATGTACCTACAAAAGGTTTTATCCCCCTTCTTAACTGAGTTGGCTATTTTTCTTTGGTTTGGGCCTTTGCTAGTCTGACTGCCTTCCCCACTTCTTTCTGCTTTAATTGATACAGTTCCCTGTCATGCTCCTTCTGTGATTCCTTATACTTTTTGAATGCAGCCTTTTTCTCCGTAACCTTTCCTGCCACCTCGTTTGAAAACCATAGTGGTTTTTTACTCTGCTTTGTTTTCTTTATTTGTTTCACACAAAGGCTTGTTGCCTCTATGACGGCAGTTTTGATTTTTCTCCACTGTTCTTCCACCCCTCCTTTTTGGTCATCTGCTAGTACATTTTTCAGGTATTCACCCATTTTGGCAAAGTCAGCTCTTCTAAAGTCCAGTATGCTTATTTTTGTATGGCTTATCTCCATGGTTGTGCTCATCATGAAGCACACTGTGCAGTGGTCGCTTGTTCCCAGATGTCTACTGACTTCTAAATTTGTGATCCTCTCTCCATTTGAGAGTACCAGGTCTAATATTGCTCCCTCCCGGGTGAGTTCCAACACAAGCTGTCAAAGGAATGCCCCCTGCAGGACATCGAGAATGACCCTGCTCTTGGATGTGGCTGCAGTACCTGTTATCCAGTTAACATCTGGCATATTCAGGTCCCCCATCAACAGTATCTCCCCTTTTTCAGCCATTTTGAGAATGTTCTCTATCATTTTGTTGTCCATTTCCTCCCCTTGAGACGGGGGTCTGTATACAACCCCTCTGTGGATTGTGATGCCATTCCCTGTCTCCAAGGTGACCCAGACTGCCTCTTGTCCTCCCCCTTTACTTTTTAGTTCTGTAGCTTTAATCCCTTCCCTTATGTGTAGAGTTACTCCACCTCCTCTTTTACCTTCCCTGTCCCTTCTGTAGATTGTGTACCCTGGTATGTTGACATCCCAGTCATGGTTCTCGGTGTACCATGTTTCTGTGACTGCCACAATATCCAACTGTTCATCTTCCATCAGGGCTACTAGCTCAGGAAGCTTGTTTCCCAGACTATGGGCATTGGTACTCATTGCCCTCCATTTAATGTTGGCTTTATCCTTTTTCCCCATCCCTGCTCTTACTGTCCTTGTCTATTTTTCCATTTACCACTGTCCTGCCCTGTGTTGAGCTCTGTACCTCAGTGTTTGCCTTACTACCTGCCATGTTTTGTGGGGGAGGCTTGAAATTTTTTGCCCTTTATCAGTGCCTCCCCCCTTGGCTAGTTTAAAAGCTTGCCAAGGAAGCATTTAAACCTATCACCTAGGAACTTGGTTCCCTTCATGGACAGATGCAGCCCATCATGCCAGTATAGACCTTTATCGTTCCAGGTGGCCCTCCAGTCCCCAATGAAGCCAAAGCCCTGTGCTCTGCACCAGTTTTGCAACCATTCATTAAACTGCATGGTGTGCAGTACCCTAGCCTCACTCCTGCCATGGACTGGTTGCACCTCTGAGAAGGTTACCTGTGCTTGCCACCCATCTGGGGCCCCTTCCCAACTCCACAGATTCATTCTGTACTGCACTGATCCCATGCCTAGCTAGGTCATTTGTCCCAAGGTGGATTATGATATCTAGTTTCCTCTCCTGTGATGCTGCTTCTGTAATCCTGAGGATTTGCGTCCTGTCCCTCCAAGCCATGGCACCAGGCAGGCACCTTACTTCCTTCTCCTCTCCCTTTCCCAGGTTTACCCCCTAACAATAGAGTCCCCTATCAGAAGCTGTTTCCTTCCCCTGTGGTGTCCCTTGCCACCCTTTTGTGGGTCTCCCTTGTGGATGTCCTCAGCTTTCTTCTGGGTCTCAACTGAGGCTGCCATCACAGAGGAACCTTGCTGTGCCAGAATGGCATATGATTTGTGTAGAGGTACAACTAGGGGGCTTCACCTCTGGTCCACCACCCGCACCCTCCCAGAACCCACTGTGGTCCAACTGCTCTTCATACTTGGCAACCTCTGCAGCAGTGGTTGTGGCAGTGGTGCTCTTTGGAAGGGGGATGCCTTCTTAGTCCTTGCTAGTTCAGCCTGGAGGTAGGCAACCTCCTCCCTCAGAGCTGACAGTTGCCTGCAAATAGGACAGCAACGCAGTTTCCAGAATGTCTCCTGGAAAACTGCTGCCCCACAGCCAGTGCATTGCACCACTCCCCACATGTCCCTCTCCCTTATAATATACAATATATATATTTTTTTTATTATTATTTGTGGTGTGTACCTACCCTTTTTGCACTGTGCTGGGTTATTAAGGATATGACAGTTCTGCCCCAAGACCTGTTGAGGAAGTGATGTCAGAACTGTGCCTATAAAAATGCCACGCCTGGGCGGGTGTGGGAGTAGGGTGGGTGGGTAGTCCACAGCCACTGGTGACTGTTAGAAACAATCAAATACACAACTGCTCCACCAACCTGATTTGTATTGCCCATTATAGTACTTCAACTGACACCACAATTTACTAGACCACGTCTCCTGCACAAATCACTCTACAGAGTCCGGGGAAAAAAATTAACTAATTCCTCAGCCAGCAGGACACTGATCACAAAATACTGCATGACAAAAGGGCTTAGTTGTCATTTAACTATCCTGTTCTTATTTATTTATGTATTAATTTGCTTTTGTTAACCAGGTAAGCATGCTAGACAACCAAGTGCCTATTTTCAGGTGAGACCCGGGAGAGTTACAGAGCATACAGGTAACACAATACACATTAAGGAAATAGAATACAATGTAAGAGAATTACAGTCAGGAGCCACAGGCTCTACAAGGGTGAGAGGTACAGATCAGGCTCAAGTGAGGCTAGGCAGGCAGATAAGTTATAGTATACAACACTACGTGGGGGGGGTCAGGTATCCTAATATGTCTATAGACTGATCACAACTCAACAGTAGTGCATGATAATACAAAGACAGGGAGAAAAGAGAAAATGACAATATATAATAAGCGCACAATGGGGGGGCAGTGAGAACTATACTGGTGGAGGGTATAGATATAATTGCAGCTTACTTCAGCATTTTGCAATAATACTGCAAGATCCTGCATTGCATCCTAACTGGAACTGCTGTACAGGTGCAACAACTGATATGGCCAGATATTTCCTTGAATTTCTGTGATGTCTCTAGCAAAATTCCCTGTCTGTCTGCTGTACTACTGAAGGGACACAAAGAGAGAAGCTCTTTAGAAATATCACAAAATGTCAGGAAATATCTGGCCATGTCTACTGCTGCAGCTATATGTGTTACCATGTTAACATGGCTGTACCCTTCTTCCAGCTGGTAGGTCAGGTTAGCACACATATTTACAACTAACATCAGCTCCACTCCCTGATTGGCTGGCAGGAATGAGTGAATGCATAGCCATTCTTCCCGGGTAGCTGAGCATCTCACCACTGCCAAGCAGATACCGTACATGGAGCCTTTTTAGTGTTACAGTAAATGCAACGCAGGGAGAGGAAATGGAATTGCTAGTTACCTCTACTTATTTGGATAGGTTGTAGATTTGGTATTCACGTGGTGGGGTAGGGGTATTTATCTACTGGCACATGGGTCATAGAGTAGCACTGGGTTCTAAATAAAGGTTCTCACACTTTCACTTACAGCATAAGGAAGTATAGTACCAGGTATTAATAGTGCTTAACACCAGCTATTACATCATAGCCACTAGAATTTCCTCCCTTGTAACTTGGTCCTATCATCACCTTTTGCTCTATGCCAAGGTAATAGGCAGGGTTGTCTGCTCTCTGCTTATTTATTTAATCTTTTCCTGGAACCTCTTATTCACAAACTTCATCTTTCCCCTCAGGTTTCAGGTATTTCAGTAGGTCCCACAGTTTAAAAACTACTGGTATATGCAGATGACATTTTGTTGCATATCTCCTCCCTCACCACTACCCTGCCCACTGCCTTACAGATTATTTCCCTATTGCTGATATCTCCAATTATAAATTAAATCTCTCCAAAACTAAGGTCATTCCTGTCGATAATGCCAACTTCAAGGCTGATGTAGCTCACCTCGGCCTAATCTGGAAACCAGATAAATTGAAATACCTAGGCATCTGTCTTAGTGTCTTCCCTTCCAAGATGCGCCAACTTAATTTAGATACACTGGTGACTTGCCTTAAGGTAGACTTGGGTCACTGGCCTCTGCTATCCCTCACACTCTGGGGTCATTTAAATATTGTTAAAATGAACATTCTGCCTAGGCTATTGCACCTCCCCCAGATGTAAAACTACCCCTTCCCCAAGTCAGTCAAGTTCATCGCCTTCTATCTTCCTTTTTATGGAGGGGTAAAGCAGCCCACAGAGCTTTAGTTAAGCTGCTACATGCAAAATTAGATGGGGGCTACAGGCTCCTAACTTTTTTCTGTATTATTTGGCCTTACACTTCACTCAGTTTTCCTAATGGTTGAAACCAGTAAGAGGGGACCCATCGTGCCCCTGTGTCTCACAGTGGGTGGACACTGAGCATTCCCTTTGTTTGGACAATGGTTTGGATATACACTTACTCCCTTATCTTCCTTGGAAAGAACTTCCTTCAGTGTTATGGGACACCCCCTTGACACTTCTCTTTGGGTTCACTTGCATCTTTGCTCTTTCCTTAAAATCTGCCTGTCTAAAGATACATCTCAATCCTTGCTTGGGAACCCTAACTTCCGTATAGCTGGACAGATCCTTTCTAAGAAGTTATGGCCGGATCTGGGTGTACAAACGGTCAGCGATTTTATCTTTAATTAAAAATTGCTCCCCTTTCAGGATGCCCAGGTCAATACTGCTGGCCTGCCTCCTTGTGCTTCCAATATTTCCAATTAACACACATGCTCCTTAAACATTTTGGTAGTGGCCTATGGTGTTGCCCATTTGGTAATTTCATCCTTCCTCTTATTCAACTGGCCTCTACATCTCATGATATTTTGTATTACTACTGGGCACTAACATTTTTTGGCTACCTCTAAAGGCCCAAAGTTTTATATTTGGGACCAGTCCCTCCCACCAACCAGTACCGCCAGGAATTGGATTACCATCTGGAAGCATCTTTATAAATTTATAAAATGGGATAGATATCATCTTATGCAGTTTAACGTTATTCATAATCTGTACTATACCATTGTTAAGCTGTATGGAATGAGTAGACTCCCTGATGATCTCTGCTCCAGATGTGCAGAGAACCAGGCACTCTACTTCAAATCTTGTGGCCCTGTGAGAGGGTGGCCTCCTTCCGGGACACAATTTGAGCCCATCTAGAACCCTTGTTAGGCCTATCTGAGACCTTTCTCCCTGAAATATGTATTTTGGGGGATTACACCACTGCCTTGGTTGGGAACCAAAGGTCACACATGGCCTTGATTTCTGTATGTGCCAAGAAGGTCATTCTCCAGCATTGGCTTGATCAATGTACACCCCCGCATCTTGAGTGGCACAGGAAGATTCTATTTTCCCTACAAACTGAGCACCTCATTGACAGCATGGCTGGCTGGCTATCTAAATACAATTAGGGGGTCTGGGAACCCTTACAGGTTTTGTTAATAATCTAAACATAGTTAGTCCTTCATCATATCAACTTTTTTTCTTGTTATCGTATTGGTGCAATTTTCCGTTGGCATGTCATGTTTTCTCTTTCTGCCTTGTTGTGAATTCTCCTGGGTCTCCTCTAGTGGTGGGTGGAGGGTATTGTGTGGGGATGGGAGGAGGGAGTGGGGGGTGGGTATCTAATTATTTAAAAAAAAACTGTACACCTTCTGGTTCCTTTCTTGTATCATCCACCCTTGACAATGTGTTTGAGATCTGATATGTTCTGTAGTACATGTTTTTTTCTATTGGTGTTTTCAATAAAGTTTATTCAATTTGAAAAAAAAAAATAAAATCACAGTTCTTACTTGAAATGCCATTCAAGTATTTAACTAGTGTTGGCATACATATTGATTTATTTATTCATATACTGTATGTCTAATTTATAGTTTATTAACCCAGTATACAAGAGTCCTGTTAAGATTCCATATTTTACTATCAGCGAGGTACGCTCCTATAGTACTTCTTGCAGTTTTACCGGTGGCTGGGCTGAAGAGTAGGGAGGGCAAATGGATTGCTCCAGGTTGCAGCATAAGCCCAGATACTGTATATTTAAATCCGTCTACGTGATGTCCTGTTTCATAATCACCATACATCAGTGTCATCCTAATAACACGGCAGCAATGTTGTGAGAAACAGTATGCACCTCATGGCCTATTGAAATAGTTCTACAATTAGACAAAATACTGCCAGGTCAGGTTAATCATAAAAAAGATGGTAATTCATGTAAATTATGTGTCAAGAGAAAAGGAGTTAAAACTCCATTTTCACTTGACTGTAATATAAGATTTTCCCAATTATTCAATTCAGTTCTACATTCAAATAAAGATCCTCTATAAAACAAGATATGAAACTTGTGATTCTCTCAGCTTTACTACTATTTACAGGCTCACTGCCCACAGAGAAAACTTTTGCAAAATGAACATTACATTACAAAGAAACCTAAAAGCCTTAGCCCGGAAAACAGATACATCTTATGTGAGATCAGTGTTGCTAATATGCATTCTGTATGTTCATGATAATAGTTATATATGTTATAAAAAAGATGGGATTATTATTTTTACATATACAGTTCTACTCCATACTGAAGAGTGCAACAAAGGAACAATTCTAGCAGAGAATCGTTGATGCCTATAGAGTCTCACTATCAGTGGCTTGGCTTTTCATACTGACAAAAAAGATTCAAACCTCTTTTTGAATGAATTTAAAACTGTCAGTATTGCAATCTTATCTAGTTATATCATCAATGCCTTTCAGTACAGTTACAGCTATGTTGAATCTTGACACATACTGTATCTTATGTATTACTCCTTTTGTGTCTGTAGTGGGTGAGCTGTGGTGGTTCCATTTCTTGCCAGTGTTGCTATGCAACTAGGAACTCAATAGCACATCTTATTTTTCAAATTCCTTCTCACCATCTCACTGTTAATTCTACTGGTCTCAAAATACACTGTCAACTAAGGCAACAGCACTGTATTTTGTATCCTAACCTAAGAGCTTATTCAATAATTGGAGCAATCTAATTATAACCAAAGTGTTTGTAACTGCTTCTGCCAAAATATCAGAATGATATTGTGTCTGACTAGACACAAATTCAGCAAGATTGGTACATTCAGAACACCTGTGCTTGACTCCCACAACCTCAGCCTGCATACTGGTGTGATCTTATGCAAGTCACTTAACCTTCCCAGCACTCCTGGTTTGCCCTGTAAATGGGCTTTGTGCCCAGTGGGCCTTATTAGTTACCAGTGATGAAAGTGGACAGGAACACACAGGAACTCGGTTCCTGTACCTTTTTTGCAGCAGGAACTGAGTTCCTGTACTTCTTCCCACTGACAATGGAACTGAACTTCTTAAACCAGCAAAATAATGACAGTTTCTGGGCCTGTGACCTGAAATCAGGGATTCCATCACAAAATGTGACTTGTACAACAATATTTTCCTAGAAATACTTCAGTATCTCTAATTGAATCCCATAGTATTTATACAATTATCCTTCATATTCAAGAATTTTGTTTTGCGTTTCATATTTGCAAGTGCCTGAGTTCCTGTACTTCTTGTCTACCACTTGCACCACTGCTAGTTACCAAGTAACAAAACAAAACAAAAAATAAAATAAAAACTTGATGTTCTTTTTATAGCATTTGCACACATTTACCAGACCTACAATTAGTTATTCTATCACCTTCATTCTGAGCGCCAAGACATCAGTACACAATAGCCAGAGCCATCAAACATTATTTGCTTGTCACCCTAAATAGCAGGAATACATAAGCCAATTAAAATAAAACAAATATATACATATTCATTGCAAAAAACTCCATTAATGCATCAGTTAGGGTTTCTATTACAGTGAAAAAAGTTTGGAAATTTAATGTCAGGGTTACCAACCTTACCATTCTACCCCCACCCCCACCCTCCACATACCAACAGGCATCAGGGTGTGCCTTGGGGACATCAGGTCTAACTCTCACCCCATAGTATGTGTAAGGAAGCTGACATGGTACAGTAAAGAAGAATGGGATGAGAGTTAGGCCCAGTGACCCGAAGGCACACCCTGATGCCTGTTGGTGTGTGGAGGGTAGGAGTGGGGGTATGGTGGTAGGGTTGGTAACACTAGCATCGAATTTCCAAACTTTTGTCACTATAATAGAAACCCTAACTGATGCATTAATGGATAGGGTTACCACCTTTTAGGAAGCACAAAGTGGGACATTTCTTACTGAAACAAGATTTTTCGCAGGACAATACGTAACCTTGACCAATGCATTGGACTTGTTTTCTCTAAATAATCAGAATTAAGACTATATTTGATAGTTTTTTAGTTGTTTCTAGTGTTTCTTAGCATTTTAAGGTCTTTTAGGTAAGGTATTATAGTTTTTTGCAACATTCAGAAGAAAGTCAGAAAATATTTTTTCTACTATAATGTCAGGACATTTAGTATTTTTCATGTGTTTTTGCAGGACACAGCTGCCCAAATCAGGACAGTCCTGCAAAAATCAGGACATGTGGTAACCCTATTAATGGAGCTTTTTGGCAATGAATTTCCCTTCTTTTTGAGATAGTACAATAGTATACTTATTTTACTGTGGGAGTGCAGAGTCCTTCAGACCCTGCACTCCCACAGTAAAAGTGTGGGAGGGAGCCTGGGGGGGTATGTGTGAGCAGCTTGTTTGGCCTAATGGACTGGTTGGTTTGGCATTCCAGCCACGTGACAGGAGGGCCTTGGGCCCAGCAGTTGGGGAGTGAGGGGGTGGGGCAGGTGAGCCACACTGCAAGCAGCAGACAGAGAAAATGGCAGTTCAGGTAGGGCACCCGCAACACAGGAGTAAAGGAGTGGCCGATAACCAGAGATAGCACATATGGAGGGGGGTCTGGAATTAGTTCAAATTTTGCAGCTGAGATTGGCAATTGCCATTTTGTGGTGCGGTCAAGACCAAACAGACAGCAGCCATTTTGGGAGCAGCCAAGGGTCTGAGGACCTGGCCTGTCAGGGTGCACAGCTGGGGAACGAGGATAGGGCTAGGGCCCAGGGTAAAAGAGGCAAGAAAATAAATAAATAAACAAGAAGGTGTTTTTAAGACACAGGCAGGTACGGAGGGAGGGGGGAGAGTTCAAGGCATATGGGGGGGGCAGCGCATCAGGGCACAGCACCAAAGGTGTTTGGGTATTTCTCTTCTTAGAAGGGTGGATGAAGGAACAATTGATATTTTACATAAATATTTCCACAATAATATGTCTAACTTGAAATGTTATAAAACAAAAACACAATAAAGGAAGAAGGGTTAATTTGTACCAGTAAAGAGCAAAATATAAGTATAAATCAGATAAAGGGAACTTTGGAGCGGCAAGGTGTGGGACACAGAGTTGGCTGGGTAGTAGGGGGCAGACTGGGTGACAAAAAAAATGGTAGTTGGTATGGAAAGGAAAACAGGTTTACCAAGAACCATTCAAGTGAAGGCAGACATAAGCTCCCAAGGAGGGCCTTAAGGGAACCGGGATCAAGGCTGGTGGTGGAGGGGGTGTACCACATGGGGAGGTGGCCTCAGAGGTGGGGGCCAGATAGGAGTTGGAGAATGATTATTGTTTGATGGAACACAATCTGATGGCTTTTATTGTAGTTTCAGGATGGCTCCTAAGAAGGCAGTGGCTCCCAAGCAATAAAACAGCGAGCTGCTGGCGCAGAAAGCTGCTGAGTTGATGGATCACTTTCAGCCAATAATAAAGGACTCAATGGAGGAAGAGGAAAATGAGTGGAAAGCAGAGAATAGAAAGAACGTGCTTCCCCAGAAAGAACCACCAAAGAAGAGGCTGACCAGGAACAACCCAGACCAGGGTGGTGAAATCCAACCTGAGAAGGGTAAGGAACAGATAGTGGATCTGTTGGTGGAAGGTAGCTTGAAGGACTACCTGGCAGATGTATAATGGAAAAACAGGGAGAGAAAGGTTGGGAAGAAGTGGATAAGGTCTGGCAGGAATTGAAAGGAGAGAAGAAGGGGGCTGATAAAGGGAAACAGAGTACAGGGACCAGGGACCAGGGAGTAGAGCAGCAAAGGAGTGTGCAGATGGCCACCAAGGTTGCTGCTGGGAGACCATGTGTCACAGGCATTAAAAGAAAAAAATCTGGAAAGGGGAGTGTGTAGATATGTTTGTCATGGTAGACAAAAATACCACAATGAAATATAAGCAGACAGAACGGGAAGGCAACTCAAAGATGGAGGTAGCACTGGCCATAATTGGAAAAAAACAGTGAGGATATTAGTTACAAAGGCAAGACATTTGGGGTGTGGATGCAAGGCTTCATGCATTTCAGTGCCATAATGTTGCAGAAAAAAAACTGAGTTGGTTATACCCTTACTGACTTATTCGGCCATTATTAGGGATGTGTACAGGGTTAAGAAGCGAATATGGGTGGTTGATACATGATGAGAAGTTTAGACAGTGGGTGGCTTCACATGGGGATGTTAGGTGGGATGTTACATTGTCTGAGCTGTGGATGAGAATGCTGATGGCACAGGATGGTAATAACAGCGAGGGTAAGAAGAGTAATGGGGTGGCTAACTCTAAGACTTGTTGGGCATACAATAAGTTTAACTGCACATGGAGTAGTTGCAAATTCAAGCACACCTTTTCAGGTTGCAGGGGATTGTACCCGGTCACCCAATGTAGGACACCACAGGGAGATGAACGATGCACAGCCACAAGGGCAGTCCTTTCGAGGTGGCCATGAAGGGGGCAGGAGTGGATACAAAGGGCAAGAGAACAACTATAGATTGCAAAACAGATGGAGGGTTATGGGGGAGATGAACCTCCTCAAAGGAAGCCGGGCTTTTGGGGAATCTTCCTATTGGCTTTATCCCCCATAACATACTAACATACTAAAATGCCAGCAGAATAGGCCTAACGGTCTTTCGTGTCTGCTTGTTTGGTCAGCCCCCACCCTGGGTGCTGACCTTGCTGCCCCCCTCACCTTCTCTGGCTTCTCCCTTCCCAGTTCCAGATATTCTTGCTGCATTGGATTTTGCTTCCAGAACCCTTCCTCCCCTCTACCTGTCCCACCCTCTTGACCCCTCCACTGTCTCTGCCTCCACCAGCCCCCTAGGCAGCGCATTCCATGGCTCCACCACCCTCTCAGTGAAGTAGCACCTCCTCCTTTCTCCCTGAATCTTCCCCCCTCCAGCTTCCACCCATGCCCTCTAGTGGCCCCTCCTCCTCCCTTCAAAGCACCCTGACTGTTCCTCCCCTATTTACCCTCTTCATGTACCTGAAGACCTCTATCATGTCCCCCCGGTCCCTTCTCTCTTCCAATGTGTACATATTTAGCTCTTTGAGCCTCTCCTCATAGGTCCTGTCCCCCAAGCCCCAAATCATTTTGGTTGCCCTCCTCTGGACCCTCTCCAGGAGTTTAATGTCCCTCTTTAAGTGTGGCCTCCAAAACTGCCGCAGTACCCAAGGTGCGGCCTCACCAAGCAGTTATACAGGGGAGTATCATTTCCCTCCTTCTGGAGGTGATTCCCCATGATGCATCCCAGCATCCTGTTGGCCTTGGCTGCCCCTCCTACAAGTCTCTGGGTTGTTCATCTTGACATCCACCACCATCCCGGGTCCCTCTCAGCCATCGAGACTTGTAGCATTCCCCCAGGGTGTACACTTGTCCCGAGTTTCTGGCCCCCAGGTGGAGTACCTTGCATTTCCCTGCATTGAACCTCAGCTTCCACTTTCTAGACCATCTTTCCAGAGCCTCCAGGTCCCTCTGTAGGGCCATCCTCCTCTCATCCCCATCCACCACTGCTCCCAGTTTCGAGTCATCTGCAAAGAGACTCATCTCACTCCTGATTCCTGTCCTTATGTCAGAGACATAGGCATTGAACAGAAGGGGCCCAAGGACTGATCCCTGTGGGATCCCACTAATGACCCTCCTTGGGGATGAGACTATCCCACCAACTATGACCCTCTGGGTCCAGTCCTGGAGCCAATTGCCTATCCATCTGATCATCTGGTTCCCCACCCCCATTTCTCCCAGCTCATCCAACAGGCCCATGTGAGGAACAGAGTCAAATGCCTTGCTGAAGTCTAGAAAGAGGACGTCCACTGGTCTATCCAGGTCCAAGGCACTCGTCACCGAGTCATAGAACTCCACCAGGTTTGTCTGACATGATTTCCCCGGGATGAATCCATGCTGTCTATCATCCAGGCACCCTGACTTATCCAGGTCCCCCCAGCCTCTCCTTGACAATGCCCTCCACCACCTTGCCCACCACCGATGTCAGGCTGACAGGCCTGTAGTTCCATGCCACCTCCCTTGATCCCCCCTTGTGGATAGACACTATATGAGCCACCTTCCAGTCCTGGGGCATCCACTCTGTCCTCAGAGAGATGGTGAAAAGCTCCACCAGGGGTTTCGCCAGGACGTCCGCAAGTTCCTTCAGCACTCTGGGATGTAATTTATCCGGCCCTGGTGCTTTCTCCGTCTTAAGGGAGCTGAGGGCCTCCCTCACTCTCTCTGCTGTGATTTCCACTTCCAGTACCTCTTCTCCCTGCTTAGCCCTCCCTCCTCCTGCCAGTGATGCCTCCCCCCTCCCCAGACCTGCTGATCGGTAAGGGTCCCCCCTCCTCAGTATCTCTGTCTCCTCCATGTATGATGCAGAACCCCATTTTCCTTGGTGAAAACTGAGGTGAAGTACTCATTTAGTACCTCAGCCTGCTCCCCGGTCTTGTGCCCATCTCTCCCTGATTTAATCCTGCTAATCTGCCCCTTCACCCTTTGTTTTCCCTAATGTGTTCAAAGAACACCTTGTTCCCTCTCCTAATTTCCCTGGCCAGGTTCTGCTCCTTCCTTGCCTTAGCCGCCCTCACCGCCTCTAGTGGCCCTTCTAGCCATCAGCTCATACTCCCCGACAATTTTCTACCCTTGAGCACTCTGAATCTGCTTATAGGCTGCCTCTTTCCCGCACTCACCTCCTGGACCTCCCTGTCCACCAGCAGGGTTTTTGGGCCCTCCTGCATTTTTGTCTTACTCTTGCACAGGTGCTGGTAGAATCCTGCACCCCTCTCCTGATGATTTCCCACCTACTATCAGCATCCATGTCTGACCCAATCCCATCCAAATGCTCCTTAAGTATCCTTCCCATTTCCTTAAAATCCACCCCCCTGAAGTCAGTTACTTCCATCTTTGTGCAGCCTTCTACCCCTCCTAGGTCCAGGCAGAACCAGACTGTGGCATGGTCACTCCCCACCAATGGATCCCTTACCTCCAGGCCCCCAATCTGATCACTGTCTGCCAGGACCACATCCAGTACCCGCGCCTCCCTGGTCAGTTCCCTCACCTGCTGAGTTAGGAACACATCTTGAAAGACATCCAACAACCTCTGTTCCCTGGTCACAGAGGATGTCATAGTCTCCCAGTCTGTTCCTGGCATGTTTAAGTCCCCCAACACCACCACCATTCCTCTGCCCAGTCTGCAGTGTCTCCCAACATCTGCCACCAGACTGTCCTCCAGCTCCACTGCCACAGCAGGGGGTCTATACACCACTCCTATTTTTACACTCTTGCCCCCCCTTGTTATCAAAGTGACCCAAATCGCCTCCACGGTTCCCTCCGCCTCCTCTACTCCCCCTATGCCAATGCAGTTTTTGACTATCATTGCTACCCCTCCTCTCCGTCTCTCCCCCCTGTCCTTCCTGAACATAGTGTAAACACAGAGACTTTAATTGTATGGACAAAGGATTATCTGAACTGCTGGGCAAGGGATGTGCTGTGGGAGGGATTCATGGTGGAGTTTAATTTGCATTACATGGGGTCTAGGAAGAACTTAAGGGCTAAAAATCTGGGGTCAATAAGGGGAAAAGAAGAAACAGTGGAAAAGAAGGTCAAAAAGGAGCTGGCAGCAGGGCAAGTTGAAGGCCCATTTGAACACCCCCCTTTCCCCTTCCTTCAGGGTGTTCCCATTGGGGATAGTACCTAAAAAGCTATCGGGGAGCCGGCCTGGTGGTGCTGAGGGTTGAGGTACTGGATGCCACACCTTGTGCCATGCTGGAAACCCGGGTTCAGAAGCGAACCCAGGCCATCAGAGATTGGCAGGGGGGCTAGGATTGAACATCTGGAGGACTGCTCTCCTATCACCGGGGATGGATCCAGGGTATCATCACTCTGCAGCGACCCCTGCTGATGACCAGGGGCACTGCTAGAGTTGGCGTAGCAGTATGGAGTGTGGCAGAAGTTGGCATGTATGTGCCTGAAGTCATTGCACGCTCACACTCCCAGGGCCAGAAAAATGGAAAAATAGCAGCAGCACAGAATGCGGCAGCTTGATGGCTGCACTCCATCAGCCAATGATGTCTGGATGGCGCATGCTGGTATTGGTTCCTTGCCTGGCTCGAGGGCAATAGAGGGTGCCCCTTTCAAAGGTATAGTTGCATATGCCAGCTGGGTGTGCACGTCAGGGTCGGAGGTGGAACTGGAGCGGTGACTGGAAGAAGGCAGGTCAGTGGCTGTAGGGGTGAAAAATGTGATATGATAAAAAAAAAGCAATCGAGGGAGTATTGGTTAATCATCACCTGTCGTACCCCGAGGAAGACTCTGTGAATGATGCCATTGCTCCAGAAAGGAGCATGGTGTCATATGCCACATTAGACAGCACAGTAAAATTAATAAAGACTAGGGAGGGGGTGTGACTGGCTAAAACAGACATTGAATCGGCCTTCTGACTGCTTCCTGTGTGTGAGCAAGACTGGAAACTTTGGGGATTCCAGTTCCAAGGAAGGTATTACTTTGATAAAGCTATGCTTATGAGGTGTTCGGTGGCCTGCACTGCATTTGAAGCATTCAGTACCTGGCTGCAGTGGGCAGTTTCAGTCAGAAATGGGCAAGGGTCCATTGTCTACTACCTGGACAACTTTCTGTTTATAGTTGAAGGGAGGGGAGGGAAGAAACACAAGGCATGCTCAAAGGCTTTGAAGCAATGTACACGGAGCTGGGAGTACCCCTGGCCAAGGGCAAGATAGAAGGACCTAGTAGGAAGATGGAATTTCTAGGCATAGAGCTGGACTTGGAGCAGCAATGCTTCTGCCTTCCTGAAAACAAAGTAGCAAAACTGAAGGATCTGATTCATGCTGTAAAGGGGAGGCAGAGGGTACAGCTGAAAATGGTCCAGCAGATCTTGGGGTATCTGAACCTCACCTGTAAGGCAGTGGCTTCTAGGAGAGATTTTACTCGACATTTGGCTAGAGCCACCATGAAAGCCAAGTTGCCCCGCCACTGGGTTGACATTAGCAAGGGGATTAGGGATGACCTGCTAGCGTGGGAGGAATTTCTGGTGAGATATAATGGGATCACCTTCTGGTAGGACCAGTTGGAATTCAATAGCAAGTTGGAACTGTACTCAGCCATGGCTGGAGGGTATGGCATGGGAGCCTATTATCAGGGGGAGTGGGTGTCAGAACAATGGCCAGTCTACTGGGTCAAATTGGGCCTAACAAAGGGCATCACTTTCCTGGAGGTGTTCCCCACATGGGTGGCTATGGTAGTATGGGGAGATCACCTTAGAAACAAGAAGGTGATATCCCAATGCGACAACATGACACTGGTGTCAGTCATAAACAAGCAATCTGGGGCCACTGAGGTGGTGTTGTGAGTAGCGTAGATGCTGGTGTGGGAAGGCCTTAGACTGAACATGTCTTTCAAGGCAAAACACTTGGATGGGGTCAAGAACACCATAGCTGACAGCCTTTCACATTCACAGTTGGACAGGTTCTGGTCAATTGCCAACAGGGTGGCCACCCAGGGAACACGGGTGCCACCATGCCATTGGGAGATTGGATAGATGGAGCTCAGCTCCTTTTTCAGAATGCCTGGGCATCTAACACACTAAGGGCCTATGAAATGGTGTGGAGGAGCTTTCAGGAGTTCCCGGAGCCAGCGGGTTTGGAGGTAAGTGGCCCAGTATCAGAATTACAGATCATTAGGTACGTGGTTGAAAAGTGGGAGGTGGGGATGTAGGGCTCCACCATAGGGATACACTTAGCTGGCATTGGCATGGTCTGCCACTTACAAGGGTGGTGTTCACCTACTAGGGCCCTAGCCATCTGTTGAATGCAGCAGTGGTGGCTGCAATTACAGGGCCACCAGGTGGACAGGCACAGGCCTATATGTGGGGACCTGCTAATTAAGCTGATTGACAGTTTGATACAAGTATGCTTCTCTGCATATGAAGCCAGGTTGTTTGCAGCCATATTCCTGGTTATGCAAAATGGGGAATTTCACCTTAGCGAGATGGTGGCTAAGGGGAAGTGGGACATCAGAGGGGGTCTGCAGTTGCAGGACATTTTATGGTCAGCCAGGACAGCCCATATTTGGCTCAGGCAGTCCAAGACAGACCAGACAGGTAAGGCGGTCAGAGTAGAGTTGAAACAAGGAGGGGAGACTGGGTGGTAGTGGTTGCCATCAAGGCTTACATGACTGTCAGACCCAGTGTGGTGGGTGGTTTTTCAGGCACAGCAGTGGGTACCCGGCCACCTCATCACAGGTCACAGCGGTACTAAAGAAAGGGATGGTGTTTATAAGGGAAGACCCAAAGTGATTTGCCTCTCATTTATCTAGGATTGGGGTAGCCTCAGAGGTGGCCAGACTGGGTGGAACCCCCTCTGTCATGCAGACAGTGGGGAGGTGGACATCTGAGGGATACAAATAATATGTTAGGAAATAAGGTTTAACAAAATGTTTTCATGTTTTTCAGAGGACAGATGGCATTGAGTGGTATGGATTGTTACTCACTCATTTATTCATTGGGCAGAACTTTGGACAGTGACAACAGCATGGGACTGGTAACTGGGACAAGATCTAGATAAGATGCTGATCAAGTGGTGCGGGAAAGGGGGACTACACTAAAAGCATTTGTTACCATTACTTGATGAGAGAAGCAGGGTTTGGCCGACACTGGACTTGATCATCATTCATGTGGAAGGGGGATGACCTGGGGAACATTCCATGGGTGGCACTGGTGCACACCATACTGATGGACATTGTAGTCATAAAATCATGGTGGCAGCACACAAAAATAGGGTGGTTGGAAATCATCCCCAGGAAGTGCTGGAGGCATGCAAGGGATGTCCTTGCATTAGAAAGGGCCCAGAAATGAGTGAATAGGAAGATGGCAGAATGGGCCAGGAGAGAGGGGGGATTATACATTAAACACAAACTGATCATGCATGACACACTGGGTATGTACCAGTCTGATGGGGTTCACGTCAGTGGTAGGCAACACCATGTTCAATGAGGCCATTACAGAGGCGATAGAAATATGGTAAGGGTGGGGGGGTATTTTGTTAGTTTTTAGTGAGGGAGGCCCAGAGGCCTGACTGGCTGGTCAGTCTATGGGCTAGTGGAAAAAAAAGGGGGCCCAGCCAGAAGGAAGAATGGCAGGGCAGGGCTCCTCATGAAGTATTCATCCCAGGGGGGACAGGGCTAGGGATCAGGTGGGACACCTGAACCCAGATAGAAAACCAGGAGGTGGTGAAGAGGCGAGAAGAGTTGAATATCATTGAATGCTATGCAAGTTTGTGAATATGTAAATAAAGGGGCAACCCCAAAAAGAGTGGTGTAAGAAATAGAAATGTTTATTTATTTAGTTTTTGTTGACTGGGTAAGTGCACTAGACAAATTCTACCTATTTTCAGGCACAACCCAGGGGAGGGGGATACAGATGGGTTTTACCATGCCGCAGCGACAGTGGACATGGAGACATCCCCGACAGCGACAGCTGCATTGCCAAATGTCGGCAATGCGGTGTTGGGATGCCTCTGTATTTCTATTGTGGGGCTGTGCCACCCCCCCACACCCCCTGGTCTCTAGGATTCCAACTTCAAGTTAGAGTTGGACTGGGGGGAGGGCCAAACACCCTGACAGGCAGTCCCCTGGCCGAACAGAGACCATCACAGTGACATGCGGATTTTGCCCAAATCCTGTCTCTGTGATGGTCTTTGCCATCAGGGAGTCACTGCAGCGATGGTATACCAAACAGATGAATGCCAACTGATCTTGAACCAGATTAAACTGTTGGTATTTTTAGTGAATGTTGTGGTGATGGTATTTGAAAAAATCTAGATGATTTATGTAACAAGAAAATCTACCCAATTAAAATTCAGTTGTTGAATCAAAGCAGGTGTGGGTGGGGCTGATTTCAGGGGAGTCCAAATGACAAAGGAGGTTGTCCTATTAAAGGGCAGCCTAGATTGTCATTGGCCCCCATGGGATTAGCAGTGGGACTGGAAGGGAGGAGGGGATAGTGGTTAGCCAGAGGGAGGATGAGGTATGGAGTGGGCAGGGTTTTGGGGAGATGATGTCACAGGGGATGAGGTCATAGGAGGGCAGGGACTAGGGGTGACTTGACAGGAGAATTTTATTGGTTGGGGGATAGCAGAGGAGGGACCAAATAGGGGGGTAGAAAAGGGGCTGCAGGGAGAGAGAATCCCTCTCTCTCTCCTGCAGTTGTTCTACGATGTTCCCACCCATCCACCCAATACTTAATGCATTAGAAGGTGGTTAGAAGAAGGGGACGCAGGCATTTGGGATGCCAGGTGAGGGCAACAAGGACATTCAATTGATAAGGTATATGGGTTCCTAGCGAAGAGCAACAGTGGTCATGTAAAAAAAAAAGGGGGAAGCCCAGCCAGAAGGAGGTATGGCAGGGCAGGGGAGGGCTCCTCAAGGGGTGTTCACCCCAGGGGGGCAGGGCTGGGGATCAGGTTGGACACCTGAACCGCAACAGAAAACCAGGAGGTGGTGAAGGGGCATCAGGTCATTACACCCAAGCCAAGAAGAGTTGAATATCATTGAATGCTATGCAAGTTTATGAATATGCACATAAAGGGACAAACCCAAAAAGAGTGGTGTAAGAAATAAAAATGTTGCGGTGATGGCATTTGAAAAAATGAAGGTGATTTATGTAACAAGAAAATCTACCCAATAAAAGTTCAGTTGTTGAACCAAAGCAGGTGTGGGTGTAGCTGATTTCAGGGGAGTACAAATGACAATTATGTGCAACTGCAATGCCATTCTGTGTCACTTGTGCAAAAACACATTTGGACAGGATGTGAAAAATGACAGCTGTACTGTTCATAAGGTGTTGTGAAAAAATGGCTATGTTGAAAATCTGGTGTCAAAAGATTGAAAAGTAGTAACGTTATGTGTGCATGTAGAATAAATTCAATGGACGCACATAACTCAGGCATTTTCAGAATGTTTTTGCCAAATTTTCAACATGGTCTTTGGGGACCCCACCTCATGAACACTGGCACTGTCATTTCATTAATCATTCCTGAAAGTTGATTTCGCACAGCAATTGCACCATTCTGCACCACAGGTTTGAAAACATGTTTCAGGCAGGATGTGAAAAATGACAGCTGTACTGTTCATGAGGAGGTGTAAAAAAATGGTAGTACTGAAAATCTATAGTGAAAACATGAAAATATGGCAAAGTTACTAGTGTGCGTAGAAACTGTATAAGGTACGTTCATAATGCGGTCATTTTTTGGAATTTTTCAATACATTTTCAACATGGGCTTTTTGAGATCTCCCCTCATGAACACTCACATGGTCATTTTGTTAATCGGTCCCAAAAAGTGTTTCCACATAGTGACTGTGAAATCACCTTAAGGGTTTGATTAATGAGATGAGAGTGACAGTGTTCATGAGGTGGGTTTCTAAAAAGCCCATGTTGAAAATTTGGTGCAAAAATGTTGAAAAATGGCAGTGATATCAACAAAAGTTTAAAACGCCATAGACAGCCATTATTCACCACTGCCTTGATCCTTCAGTTCGCAGTTCAGCTTTGAAGAGTGCAGCTGTGTCCTGGTCCTGAGAAGATTGCAGCTGCTGACCTCTGGAGGTAAGTATGGGGCAAGGGGAGGTGCAGGGAGGTAGGTGTGCAGAGGGAGGGTCAGGATGGGGGGGGATGGGGAGATGAAGAGGGACTGTTTTCTTATATACAGAGAAAAAAGACATTGAGGGACTGTTTTTTTCACAGGTACACATATGTATGGGGACACTGGGGCTGGGCTTCCCCAGTGTCCCACATTGGGGACTGGCTCATGTTACTGAGGACACTGGGTGTGGGCCACCCAGTAGCCCAAAAGTCAGGGGGTAGTGCCAACATGGGGATTGGACACCCTGATGTTGGCAAAGATAAATATTATGGTGCACAGGGAGTGGGCTCCCCAGTGTACCATAGTGGTGGTGGGCAGGGGGGGTGTATTTCTACTGCCGACATGGGGATTGGGCACCCCGATGTCAGCAGAGTCATTTTGTAAAGAAAAAACAGCATTTCAGGACACTGGAAGTGAGCTACCCAGTGTACCACAGTGGCAAGTGTGTGCATGTGGGGGGCTGTATTCCTACCACCAGCATGGGGATTGGACACCCTCATGTCAGCAGAAACAATTTAAATAAATAACTCTTGCCTTGGCCCCCTTAGAGGCTGTAAAAGGAGAAAAAAAACTTTTATTAGGTAAACACCAACAGGTGTTTACCTAAACAGGGGCTGAGGAACAGGTTTCTACCATTATTTTGGCCCAAAGATGACCAGAAGAAGTTTTGATGGATGTGACTGGTCTCAATGGGGTTTTCCCACTGAGGTAGTGCCACAAATATGTGACAATTTTCACAAAACAGTGCAGCTATTTGCAAGAAACTTGCGGCACTGTTTCATGAAAATTGCCACAGATATGCAGCACTACCAATGACCAAAACACTGAAAACATATTTCTGGCTGTTATTTTTAAAATGTAATGCCATGATCATGTTCCTTGGACCCCCATTAGGTAAATGCAACTGCTGGTGTTTACCAAGGGGCAGTATTTTTTGAATTACAGCATTTTTTCCACATCACTAACTGAAAACAATATGGGGGCAGTACTAAAGTAAAAAAAACATTTGTGGCAGTAAAAGGAGCTTTTGCAAAAGTTTTTGTGCTGCACATATATTCTTCCTATAGGCCAAAATGGGAAACTTAGAAGTTTAATAACTTTTGAATGGATTAATTTTGTTTTCACCAAACCTTCAAAAGGCACATCGGTGACCCAGTCCCCATACAGCCTGAAAAGTTCAGACCAGAACCACAAACTGTTCGAGCTGCAGAGATGAGCAAAGAATTTGCCAAAAAGTGAGGATTTTTCACACTTTTTGACACTCCACAGCTCCGCAACCACACATCCGACCAGAACAAAACTTGCCAGATCCAGAGACCTATGGTACCAGACTGTGCCTGCAAAATTTGCAAAGTTATTAAAGTGCGAAGTTGGAGGTTTAACATTAAACTGCCTACTCAATCCTAACTATAACGGCACTAATGCACCACTATATTTTATATATATACAGTATATATATATATATATATATATATAAAATATGGAAAATATTCTCACTCCTGCAGAGTGAGCTGTGTATTTTCACGAGTGCCAAATTTAAATGGGTTTCACACTGTCTCACTCTGTTTTCAGTTTCAGCTGAGCTGGAGTGAAGATTTCACCTTGGAATTCTTGTAGCAGCATAAGCCACAATGGAATACTAACTGCAGGAGTTAGCAGTAGAATGTTGGGAGATTCAATTTAGTTTCAAGAGAGACTCAAGAGAGTGAGGAGTGCTGCTGAGTGTAGCTCCTCAGAGCCTAGCTCTGATTTGGAGCTACCTTAGGAAAAGGGGTTGTATGTTCTCACCCTAGAGAGGAACACAGAAGACTTGTAGAAGGAAGTGGTAGAGACCGTTCCTAGAAGTTGTTCCAGTGCTCCATCCCTGGAGGGATTGGGGGAATTCCAAGAATTCAGGGGCAATCCCCATGTCCAGCCTGGAGAGGGAGAAGCTGCCTGACAGTGGTCTTGTTTTGTGAGTACCTAAGACATTTGTGGGAAGAAGCCCGGGGGCACCTGCATACCATGGTGAGTTTTGCTCTGAAACAGAGACTAAGTTCACCGAGACAGTGTGTTAAGTAAAAGGATCTGCCTACTGTGGGGTCAAAGAGAGACTTGCCAAATACAGAACTTTTAAGCTGTGTATGACTTAAGCATCTGCAACAGTGGGGGTCTAGGGTAAAGACATAGCCACTTACAGTACTTTTAAAGTTAGGACACCTCCAGAGGGATGTAGAATGTTGAATGTGTAAAACATTTCGAGAGAGCATCTACAGAGTTTTGAACAAAGTGTAACCAAATGAGTGGCTGAGTATAGATTTGGGAGCAAAATTTGGGAGACCCCGCCATCTGGAGTAACCAGGTTTACCTCTCTGGGTTCAGTTTGGGCAGCTATGGTTTTCTCTCAGGCACTTGGCCAGTGTCTGAGGAAAGCACCCAGATGTGGGATTGTGTATTTTCCCTGAGAGCCAGAAAGTGCTCGTGGGTGGTTTAGGGAGCCACTATCAACCTTCATGCCATATAGAAAAGTGTCCTAGTACTGGCCGGGGTGCCATGTCAAGGAATAGAAGAGAAGTGTACCAGTTTGGGCCATGTAAGCCCAGATCCCTTCAGAACCTGAGGGTTCGTAGTGAAGAAGCGTGCTCTGCACCTCAGTAATGTGCATTACCAGAGAGTGTAGCCCTGTGAGGGTCCATCTTTGCTTTGTTATTCTCTGTGTTATGTGAATAAAAGCCACGCTCTATCATATCAACCTGGTTTGGACAATACAGTTATTGCTTCCAGTGTCCGGATTTACTTGGGTGCCACTGACCAGAAGTGCAAACCTAGCATAATACTGAGTGAATGTTTTCTCCCAGGGACCCAGGTTGCTGGCCATGTTAAATGGTCCCCACAGGTGTGAGCCAGGTAGTTGCCACACTTGGTTTGCCTGCCTAAGGATGGCAGGCTCAGTAGTAGAAGTAATGGGTCCACAGAGTTTCTGTGAAAGATAATTGTAGTGACTACCCCCACCTCTCTCGGTGGTGCCTAGATGTGAGAGGAGCAGTTGTGATAGTAGAAACAAGAGGGGCCGGTTGGGGGAGGTTACATATATATGTATATCTATACACACACACACATATATATATATAGGGGCACAGGGTTATGAAGGCACTTTAAGGTTTAAACTTAAAATGTTACGTGTTAATAACTTTGGACCCGTTCAGTGGATTTGCATGATATTTCATATGCACGGTGGGGCATGGTAGATATCTTGATCTGCCAAATTGCATTTTGGTCAGACTTAGGTTTTTTGCACAGTGAATCACTGAAAAATGCACTTTTCACCAGTTTTTAGGGCAGTTTCTCGGATTCTGTCTGTGGTGCACATAGAAAAAGCTTGGGTCAAGGAACATGCCACTTGTTGTTTGGTGAAAAAATATTAATCCATTCAAAAGTTATGAAACTTTTTAGCTCCCATTATAAGTCTATGGAAAAAATTATATGGTTGGTTTGCGAAAGAAGAATGGGGTTTTGGCCATCTAGTCACTCTTCATGATCAAATAATTTGCAGGCTCGTGATCAAAGATTCTTTGATCGTGAGAAATTTATCAATCGTAATGGCTGCCATCTTATTTTCAGTCTGGGGTTAGAAACAAACAAATATCTCAGCCTAGGGGTGACTTCTAATGTAAAACTTGGATTGGTTTTGCTCAGGGGGCTTCCCTTTATCGAGCCATGCCTGTGGCTTAATATAGTTGTGTCAAAAAATGGAGTTTTAAACTTTTAAATTCTTTGGTCACGGCTCACTAATGATCTTTGATCGTGAGCCTGCAAATTCAATGATCGCAATATTCTTTGATCGTGATCTTCGTTCGTGAGGGAGGGACAAGATGGCCAAATTTTTGTGCTAGAAAAAAACAAATATCTCAGCCCAAGGGTGACTTGTGAAGTAAAACTCGTATGGGTTTTGCTCAGGGGGCTTCCCTCTATCAAACCATGTCTGTGGTTTAATGTAGTTGTCTCAAAAAATGGAGTTTTAACATTTTTATATTATTTGATCGCGAGCCTGCAAATTCTTTGGTCGTGAGATTTCTTTGATCGCGAGCTTCGTTCGTGAGAGTGGGATGAGATGGCCAGATTTTTGCTGGACTAGATGTCTCTGGGAGGGACCAGATAGCCCAAATCTCATGACCAGATGTCCTCTCATGATCAAAGATGATCTTTGATCGTGAGGTCGCGGCCGATTCTTGCGATCAAAGAATTTTTAAAGGTGCAAAAACTTTAAAATTAAATATCTCGGAAACGGTTTAGTCTTTTAACTTGAAATTTAAAGGGTGTTGAGGGGATGTCCTGTAGATGTGAATTATGATGTTTAGGTGTCAGAAAATTAATTTGCTGCAGACATATTGCATGACGCAGTTTATGTTTTGTGGAGAGTGTTCTGCATTATGGCAGTGGCTTGAAGTTTTATAGGGTCGCTAGCCTTACTGCCACAAAGGTACTTTTCAGTGGTTAGGTGTGTAAAATGTAAACAGGTGTGGAATTATACCACTCCAATGAATGAAAATCTAAAACTTTAAAATGAAATATCTCGGAACCAGTTTGGTCTTTTAACTTGAAATTTGGAGTGTGTTGAGGGGATGTCCTGTAGATGTGAAGTATGGTGTTTAGGTGTTGGAAAATTAATTTGCTGTGGAGATATTTTGTGATGCAGTTTACATTTTGCGGATAGTGTTCTGCATTGTGGTAGTGACTTGACATTTATAGGGTAGCTAACCTTACTGCCATGGAGGTAATTTTCAGTGGTCAGGTATGTAAAATGTAAACAGGTGCAGAATTATGCCACTCCAACGAATGAAAATTTGGTTCATTTCTAGTTGGTGGGAGCATGGGGTCCCAAGGGCCCTGTGCTCCCACCAACACATACTCCCACAAATACATATGATATTCACTACTTGTACTGTTATGTTAGGCAGACATTTGCAAGTTGGTGGCAGCGTGGGGTCCCAAGGGCCCCATTCTCCCACCAATACATATGATATTCACTACTTGTACTGTTATGTTGAAACTCACTGTTAGGATTCACCACCTTGCACCCCGTACCCCGCCCCCACCAACTGGCATTGGGTGTGCTGGGGTTGTCAGTCCTAACTCTCCCAATTCTTCCTATACTGCACCACCTCAGCTTATGTAAACATGGAATAGGGTGAGAGTTAGGGCCAATGACCCCAACGCACACCCCAATGCCTGTTGGTGTGGGCAGGGTGGTTGTGGGGTGCAAGGGGTGGTAACCCTAATGGCAAATTTCCTCACTTTTGTCACTGTAAAACCCCCTAACTGTCACAGTAATGCAGTTTTTTTGTAAAGAATATATATATATATATATATAGAGAGAGAGAGAGAGAGGATAATATATATTCTTTGCAAAAACTACATTAATGCATCCGTTAGGTTTCAGGATTAAACTGACAAAAGTAGGGAAATGTGGCATTAGGGTTTCTGACCCTGACACCCCACCCCCACCCTGGTGGTAGCAAATCAGGGATGTGGTGTGCCTTGTGGTTGTCAACCCTAACGCTCATCCAATTTCATCAGTGAATAAGCTGAGATGTGTAGCATGTAGGAGAATGGGGTGAGCGTCAGGGTTGACAACCCCAAGACACACACTCCATTCCTAATTTGCTGCTTGCTGGATGGGGTTGGGTGTTAGGGTTGGAAACCCTAACGCCACACTTCTCTACTTTTGTCAGTTTAGTCCTGAACCCTAACTAATGTATTAACACCATTTTTTGCAAAGAATTTCATTACTAATCATATTCTTATTTGCCTGTGGGAGTGCAAGGGGCCCTGCTCTCCCATCCATCCATCCATAGTTTCTGAAACAGAGTAATTGTATCCTTATTTGCCTTTGAGAGTGCAAGGCCTTTGGGCCCTGCACTCCCATCCCTCCATAGATGCACATATGAGATGCATATATGTATGTTGCTGTGGAAGCACAGGGACCTCCAGGCCCTGCACTTCCATTTGTAGGACAACAGCAACCAAATTCTCAGCATAGGCTTCTTATTACCCCACTTCATGGGCTTGATACTGAACATTTTCAAATCCCTGCCAAAATGTGATTTCATACCATCACAGCATCTTTCCACTCCACAGGTGCCAAAAGACAGTTTGGGCGGGATCTGAAAAATGGCAGGTGTCACATTTATTAGGCAATGTAAAAAAAAGGCTATGTAGAAATCTGGGGTCAAAATATTCAAAATTACCAAAGTTATGAGTGAGCATAGCAAAATTTCAATGGATGCACATAATGTTGCCAGTTTTTATATATTTTGACCCCAAATTTTCAACATAGCCTTCTTATGACCACACCTCACAAACAAGGGTGGTGAACATTTTCAAATACCACCTGAAAGGTGAGTTCAATAAGCAAACACAAAATTAGCTGCCAGGCCGTATTTGCCTAATTCATCATCATTGTTCATGAAGTGGGGTCCCAAAAAGGCCATACTGAAAATATCAACTCAAAATATGCAAAAAAGGCAAAGTTATGCCACAAAGTTGAAAACCCCATTGAGATACATCGATCTGTACTTACCTTAGTTTCTCATATTGCAGTCATTGGTTCCGGAAGCAAGATGGATCTTCACCCTATGAGCTGTTCAGGTGAGTGAAAGTGTTTGGGGTGGAGGGTGGTGGGTGCTGAGTGGGAAGTTGGGGTGGGGGGTCAGATTGGTGAGAGACCATCTTCTTTTTTACAGGAAAACAAAAATACATCAAGGGACTGCTTCCTTTAAGATGGAGATAGGGATGCCACCAGCCACCAAGAAAACTTTTAAGAAATAGGGTAACGGCAATCAGAGGGGTTGGGGGTGCCACAAGACACCAGGAAAACAATGGTAACATACGGATGGTGGGATTGAGGGTGGGGGCAACTAACAGACACCAGGGAAATATTAAAAAATATGGGGAACGGGATCAGGGGGGTACCACTAGACACCAGGGAAACATTGGCCAAATACGGGGATGGTGATCAGAGGGGTGGACAGGTGCCATTAGACAATGGGGACACAGTGGCAACATACGGGGTGGCGATGGATTATCCCATACAATCACTTCATATGGGAATTTTGGAGAGCTGACTGAGCAAGCTCAGAACCTTAAATTTGAAAAATGAATAACTGTGGAATGTATGAATATTTTTTCACCAAACCAGCAAAGGAAACATCTGTCAGCCAAGCACTTTCTACCCTGAAAATTGCAGACCAGAATTCCAAAAAGTATGGGCACTAGCTGATGGCAAAAAAACAGCAATAAAAACATTGATTTGTTAAAAGCCATATGAAACTTTTTGTATGAACAAATATGAAGAAAGCAGAAACGAATCACAAAAAAGGATATAATAAATAAAAAACATATCTATCGCTCATTTTTCCAACTGTTAAGTGCAGGATCCACTAAACAAGGTCCAGATGATCAACATACATGTATTGGGATTTATGTGATGTGGGCAAAAGCAGAATCATGATTGGCAGCAGGGCGAGTGTACATCAGTGAAAATCAGTTTTGGTGATGTACACCCCCGATGCACAAGAAAACAGTACTGGGGACGTAGATTTTAAATGTCTATGCAGGGGGCTGTGCCTCCTGCACCCTCGGGGCTTTGTCCCCACACCCCTACTAAAGAATCCTAAACTCCAGGGGGGTGCATGTCAGGGGTGCAATATTTGGATAAAAAAATAATTTCAGGCCAGGCGCACTAAAATGTAGGTGTCCCCAGACCCAAATCCAGAATTCTTGCAGCTTTAGGCTGCCACCCACCCACCATGCTACAGGGCCAGCTCAACAGCCCCATGCCAAACATGCCAGGCCAACACTCCCTCCCTTCCATCACACTCGCCCCCCCCACATGTGTATACAAATGGCAATGTTTTGTTGCTAAATGTGCCCATCTCCCCCATCTGGTCCCCTCCTCAACAGTAGCCCCACTGGCATGTGCAAAGATTGAGTCACCGTTATTGCAAGTGCTCAGTCACCGATGCCCATGTCACGGGCTACCATATATTGGTCTCTCTCTCTACAATGTCATTTTTGTAGGTTTAAAAATTTTATTTTTTGGAAAACAAAAAAAGGAAAACAAGATGGTGGCAAACAAAAAAAGATTTCTGCCCTTCTAAAAAAGGATTGCCCATAGGATCACTTCATACAGCTATTTTGAAATGATTACTGAGCATGCTCAGTACCCGAAATTTTAAAATTAAATAACTTTGGAATGGATTAATATTTTTTCACCAAACCAGCAAAGAAAACAAGTGTGGGCCAAATCCTTTCTTCCCTAATCAATTTCAGACCAAAATCCCAAACCATCTGGGAGCAAGGTGATGACAAAAGAACAGCAAAAAACCCCAGCAATTTTGTTTTAAATTTTCACTATTTAAATTTCAGACTTCGCACATCCAACTGGAATGAAACTTGACACATGAAGAGACCTCCCCCATGACACTGTACATGAAAATGTTTGTACAAATCCGTTAAATAGTTGTGCAGATATTAAAGTGCAAAATTTGGGGTTTAACATTAAAGTACCTGCTCAACCCTAACTATAGTGGTGATACCATGCCACTGTAATATGTATTATAGGGGTGTGGTAGCCTACAGTAAGGGATGAGTCACCTATTCAATGTTAAACACCTAAATTTGCACATTAATATCTTTGAATCTATTTGACAAAATGAGCTGAAATGTTTTATGTGTTGTCTAGGAGGCAAGGTCTTGATCTGTCAAAATTTTTGTGACAGCAACTTGTGCGGTTTCTGAGATCTGCATGTGTCATTTTTTTCTAAATGTCTAACATCTGTCCTATACTTAACATGTTTTTTTTGCTCTCCTCTTCAGCCTACTCTACATGGAAAAAACTTTTTCCCCCATACTTGCTGGGGACATGTGTCATGTCCCAAGGTTGTGCCTTTGACATGTCTGGTGAAAAAATATTAAAGGGTTCCCGAGTTATAAGGCTTTAGAATTTAGTGTTTTCAGTTCTGCACATGTGAAGTAGGGTTTTTCAGATAATGTTCTGCGGTGAAAGTAAACATTTGATGCCACAAATGCCCATTTTTGCTTTCATGCCACTTGATTGGCAGGGCAGCAGACATTTTTTCTACGTGCCAACTCCCATCTTGTTAATTTTTCCACAAACTAACAAACTTGGAAAACACATAAAATGCTAGGATTTCAAACAACAAACATCAGAACCTACCTAAATGGGGCCCGTTTAGCTGGATTCTGATGTTTGTTTTTTAACATGATGCCCACAAATACCTTTTCTGGACACCCTGAATCCTGGATGCCCAGTTTAGCGAGAGCAGCGCTTCCCCCGTGTTCTCTGTATGAGAACAGTGGGAGTTTCTGGACTTCTACAGCTGAAGCTGAACTTTTGCTGCTGGCTGCAATGTGAACTGTGAACTGCTGTTTCCTTGGTATTTGGTGCCCCCCCCCACACTCCATTGCTGTCCCTGGAAACATGCAATGTTGCCCTGGTGTGTAGTGGCACCCCCCACTGACTGATCGCTGTCCCCATTAAGAATTCCCTGGTGTCATGAGGCACCCCCCACCTAGTGATTGCTGTCCCCATAAAGAATTCTCTGGTGTCTAGTGGCACCCCTCACTTGACAATTGTCATTCCTGATTTCCTTGGTATCTACTGGCACCCACTGATTGCCTTTCCTGTTATTTTTATTTTATTTCCTGGCATCTAGTGGCACTCCCCCACCCACCGATCGCTGTCCCCATTATTTTCACTTTGTTCCCTAGTATCTAGTGGCATGTCCCACCCTGCCATTTCAGACACAACCCTGAAATGAGGAAAATGGTCCCTCAATGATTTTTTCCTAAAACTTGTAAAAAAAGAAAATAGTCCCTTGCCAATCAGCCCCCCACCCCCACCTCCCACTCAGAACCCAAAATCCCACACCCCCAGTACACCACCTACACACCCTCACTCATCTGAACATATCCCAGGTTTGAGATTCACTCTCCAAAGATATGTTTTTCTGCTGTAACCAGCGACTGCAATATGAGAAACTAAGCTAAATGTGGTTCAATGTATTTCAATGGGGGCTTCAAATTTGGTGCATAACCTAGCCATTTTTTTACATTTTGACCCCAAATTTTCAACATGGCCTTTTGGGGTGCCCACCTCATGAACAGTATGACTGCCATTATGCAACTCCCACCAAAAGGTAATTTTGAAGTTGCTTGGTGAATTCACCTTCGGGGCAGGATTACAACATTGTTCCTGCCCTTGTTCAAGAGGTGGGATCATAAGAAAGCTATGTTGAGCATTTGGGGTCAAAATATATAAAAATGACAAAGTTATCACCATTTGTTGTAATATCACTACACACGCTCGATCCTTTGGAAATTTTAAATGTTCTGACCCCAGATTTTCAACATAGCCTTCTTATTACCCCTCCTCATACATGTCACAGCTGTCATTTTTCAGATCCTGACCCAAATGTGTTTTCACATCTGTGGCATGGAATGGCATTGCAGTTGTGCAGAATTAAATTTTGACAGGGATTTGAAAATTTTCCGTACCGGACCCATGAGGTGAAGTATTGCAAAGGCTATGCTGATAATCTGGTCATTGTTGTCCTATTAATGGAAACACAGGGCCCAGAGGGCCATATGCTTCCACAGCTGTGTACATATACACATTTACAAAGTGATGGGAGCACAGGGCCCAGAGATACCTGTGCTCCCACAGGCAAATAAAGATACGATTATACTATCTCAAAAAGTAAGGAAATAAATTGCAAAAAAACTTTGTTAATGTTCTAGTTAGGGTTAAAGCCACAAAAGAAGGGAAATGTGGCATTAGGATTTCCAAACCTAACACCCCGTCCCCACACTGCACACACCAACAGGCATCGGGGTGTGCCTTGGGGGACACAACAAATTTCAGATCAGCAAAGGGGAGGGGGGCCAGCAGCCAGTCTCTGCATGCACATTGTATGCATGCTAGAGATACACTGTGTCACTGTCTCAGGGGAAGGGAATAGCACAGAAATCAAAGGCAATTGGCAGGATGACACACCTCCCCTGCAGAACAGATATTGCTGGTTGGGATCCCCTCTGTGCTGGATTTGGTCTCAGGAGGGGTTTCCATCCACCCTGAAGGCCCCAATGGAAGCTCCCAGGATGTCACTTGATTCTGAAACAGTGAGTAACATAGAAACATAGACTTTGATGGCAGATAAGGACCGCTAGGCCCATCTAGTCTGCCCATTTCCCTACCTACAGGATAGGCCGCAGATCCTAGTTAACCAACAGCCTATATCTTCCTGCCCCCCACAAGAATTGCCTTATGTCTGTCCCATGCATTCTTGAATTCTCCCACAGTTTTAGACCCCACAACTTCCTCAGGAAGGCTGTTCCATGCATCCACTACCCTCTCTGTGAAATAATACTTCCTCACATTGCCCCTGAACTGCCCTCCTTCTATCTTTAAATTGTGTCCCCTTGTTCTTGCAAGTCTCTTTTTCTGAAAGATGCTACCCTCTTGGACTTTGTTGATTCCCTTGAGGTACTTGAAAGTTTCTATCAGTCTATAAGAGTGTTAGGGCTGTAGGACATGCTGAAGGGAACAGACGGCTGAGCTGGATTTAAAAGAATGAATGATAACAATTGGGGTTCCACAGAATTGGGACCTGTATGCATAAAGGCAAATGCATCCATGAACAACAAGATCTACAGCTGAAGGTAATGTAGCCTAGGATTTACACAAATCAACCTGGACTAAGGTTTGAATTACATCACTGCCAGTTATCATGTGACACTGAACCTGTCATTTTAACTTGCCTGCACTTACCTCCTCCTCCTCCGTCTCTCTCTCTCTCTCTCTCTCACTCTGTAATTCCCTGCATGTAACCCTTCAGAACATTCTTTAATCTCCCTCAATATCATTAAACCTTTCTGTGCATGCCTAAGACATGTAAAATGGCTACTGCTGACTGTTCAATGTGAATTGCATTGAAGACAGGGTCTAGGCAAGAGTTTTGACCAAGGTCAGCATTATGTGAAGAGTGTTTGGCTTCTAAGATACAATATGTTATACCCAATTTATTCTACAGGTAATGTTTATCATGTTTGATGAAATGTTACCAATAAGGACTGGATCAGCAAGAAAACATTTGTGGGGAAATGCAGATTATTTTGAGAATTTCTCATTGATTTGCACTAGTGAAAATGTGTGCACTTTCCCTTTTCCTTTCAAATTGTGGTCTTCCAGAATTTTATCCCTACACATTGTGGACATCTGGAATTTTTTTCCACAAGTTTTGGACTTTGCATTATTAGTTTAATCATGTCCTCAACTTTTGAAAAGTATGCAATCACTGCAGAGCATTTTCCACATTTCAGAAAACATTCATAAGTTTGCCCAGCCCTATTTGCCAGTAGGCTATCAAGTTAAATTGTTTAATTTAATTATCTCACAATGAATGGTCACCATCAGTAAGATGTAAGAATACATGACAGTGTGAATTTCTAAATTATGTGAGCATAGTAGCATACAATAAGATTTATCTTGGTACATGGTTCATATCACAATCAAGAACATCTTTATTTTTAGATTTACTTACTATAGGTAAAGGTAGCTATTGCAGCTGAGTCAGTTTCTAAGAGTGTCCCTGAGCCCTGAATCATGTAGTGATGTTATGGCATTTGATGTTATTTCACCTTACAAGAGTGGTGCTGAGAAAATATTCCATCCTGACTATTTTATTAGCACTACTGTCAGTTGTAGCAGCGACAGTGAGTCACCTGAACTATGGGGTGCCAACGGAACTGTTCAAGCTGCAGTGATTCACCTACTCGGTAGGAAACTGAAAGAGTCATGCCAATAAGCAGTGAGAGCAATTTTAAAAGCATCATGGTTCATTCTGGATCTCTGCAATAACAAAATGTCAGTGCATTTCCTGACTTGTTTGACAGATCTTGGCTTTGCGTTGTGCTCTGAACAAAACCCAGGTCACGCAACAGAATTGTCTTGCTTCGCATCCCATTGCAAGTAATTACTTAAAATCTTAAAATTACTTAAAATCTTATGATGAATCACAATGTCTCATAAGAATACTATTTAAACCAAGCTCACCATTATTATATCTTGTCCACTGGATATGAAAATACATCATCGGGGGTTACTTCCTTTTCACAGTAATATTTCTTTCATTCTCAGGTAACATAAAATTACACATTTGCATCATAATTGTATTGTTTGATTGCATAGCAATGAGAAAGATAACTTCAAAATGTAAAAGGAAGTATCAATATTATTCTTACAAGCAACTCCATGCATTTGAAATCAGTGATACTGGAAAAACATTGCAGTTACCATCTGCCAGTACTAAAATGTATAATAATACCTTCCATGTCTTTTGAACTATTAAACTGTAATAATAGCCATTGTAATGGACTGCTAAATGATACAAACTTATTCTACTATATTGACAGTAGAAACAGTAAATGTGCAACATTATCAAAAAGGCAACCAAAATAAATGATGGCTCGCAGAAGCATCATGTGATGCTCCCAACCAATCACAGTGCTTCCTTCAGTTATGCATGAGGTAGTCTTATTACCATAGGAGTGTCTCACACACTGAGCCATTGTAATGGGCATTTCACTGCCTGTTGGCACTGTAAACATTGAGAAGAAAAAAGCTATTTAAAAAAGTTACCTTATCCATATTGTGTTTGGTCCAGTTGGTGTGCCGCTTATGGATCTAAGAGTGTCACTACTTGCATCTTCAGGAAGAGAAAGCTGCTCAGCTTAAGTTCACAGTCTTATCCTAAATATGTGCAAGGTGACACTTGTACATTATATTCATAAGAGCCTTCCACCTGGAGCTATAAACTTAATAAAATAGAAAAGAGTGTGTCTCTCCTTAAGTACCATTAGTATCTTTCATAAATTGAGCCAAGAAATTTCTGGAATTACTGCTTTTTCCATTGGTTTAGCTAAAAACAATGAAAAGATAGAGGTGGCAAAGGTGCAAAATTAACTTGATAAGTCCAATTAATATGGTTAGAAACATAGAACATAGAAGCTGACGGCAGATAAGGACCGCAAGGCCCATCCAGTCTGCCCATTTCTTTTTCTACCTTATAAATGTGCCATTGGCCTTTGCTCTGTCAGTGGCCTATCTATTCATACTCATTTGTATTGCTCCCTTATGCCTATCCCATGCCTGTTTGAAGCCCTGCACTGTATTCATAGCCACCACTTCTTGAGGTAGGCCATTCCATGCATCCACCACCCTTTCTGTGAAAAAGAATTTCCTCACATTCCTCCTTAATCGCCCCCTAATCTCATGCTGTGTCCTCTTGTCCTGCTATTTTTCTTATATTTAAACATGTTAGACTCTTTCACCTTGTTAATGCCCTTAAGGTGTTTGAATGCCTCGATCATATCACCTCTCTCCCTCCTTTGCTCAAGGGTACACATATTGAGCTCTGTTAATCTGTCCTCATATGTCTTCTGATGCAGTCCCTGCACCATTTTGGTTGCCCTTCTGGACTGCCTCAATTTGTTAATGTCCTTGTGAAGGTGTGGCCTCCAATACTGCATGCAGTACACCAGATGGGGCCTAACCAGTGTCTTGTAAAGAGGGATTATTACTTCCTCTACGACGCGGGATACCTCTGTTATCACACCCTAACACCCTCTAGCCTTACCTACTGCTTTAGAGGTCTGCTTGATGATTTCAGGTCATCAGTGATGATGATGCCCAAGTCTCTTTCTTCCTTGTGACTGCTAGCAACTCCCTCCCAGCCTATAGGTGGCTTCAGTGTTTCTCTTCCCTATGTGCATGATTTTGCACTTCTTTGCATTAAATCCCAGTTGCCACTCTTCTGACCATTTTGCTAGTTTATCCAGATCTTCTCATTCTGCCCACCCCATCTGGATCATCTACTCTGTTGCAGATCTTGGTGTCATCTGCAAACAGACAAGCCTTACCCTGTAGTCCATCTGCAAGGTCACTAATGAAGATGTTGAAGAGGACTGGCCCCAGGACTGATCCCTGGGCACTTCCACCTTGTGACTTGCATCTCTTCTGACTGTATACCATTTACCACCACTCTCTGTTTTCTGCCCGTCAACCAGTTTGTCACCCAGTTGACCAACTTCTGACCCACCCCAAGCCTACCCAGCTTATTTATCAATCTTCTATGTGGAACAGTGTCAAAAACTTTGCTGAAGTCAAGGTAGGTGACATCAAACTGCTCCCCCTTGGTCCACCACTCTGGTTACCCAGTCAAAGGAATCTATGAGATTAGTTTGACAGGACCTTCCTTTTGTAAACCCATGCTGTCTTGGATCCTGTGCCCCTATGGATTCCAGGTGTTGCACTATCCTTTCCTTAAGGAGTACCTCCATAATCTTGCCCACTACTGAGGTAAGACTGACTGGTCTGTAGTTCCTTGCCTCCTCCCTGCTACCACTCTTGTGGAGAGGGATCACATGAGCCCTTCTCCAGTCTTCTGGGACCTCTCTGTGCTCAGAGACTCACTAAACAGTTCTGCTAATGGCTCTGCTAGTTCCACCTTTAGCTCCTTAAGTACCGTGGGATGTTGCCATCAGGTCCCATTGCCTTATCCATCCTGGGCTTAGCAAGTTCTTGTAGGACCCTTTCTTTGTGAAGGAGTAGTGCTCACCTCCTCCCCCTGTGTCCATGGTGCTGAGCTGTGGGCCCTGCCCTACCTTCTCTTCAGTAAATACTGAGCAAAAGTATCTATTTAGGATAGATGCTTTACATGGTCCTCCTCCTCACATGCTCCTTTCTCCATTAGCTTAGAATACCCCTCTGGACTTTCTCCTTCACTAATGTATCTATAGAAAGTCTTGTCACCTTCTTTTACTGTTCGTAGTAGTGTTTCCTCAGTTTGGGACTTTGCCTGCCTTACTGCCTTCCCTGCTTCCCTTAGGGCAGTTTGGTATGCCTCCTATCTTCATTCCGTGTGTTCCCTTACATTTCCTGAATGCCAGCCTTTTGGCTCTGACCTTTCTGCTACTGTATTTGAGAACCAAAGTGGTTTCCTTCTTCTTTTGCACTTCTTTTCTGTCTAACACAAAGGGATGTTGCTTCAAGTATTGCATCCTTAATGCTTGCCCACTTTGCCTGTACCCCTCACCTGTGTTTCTTTGCCAGGGCTAGCTTAACTCTGTTGCCATCTTATCAAAGTCAGCTCCTCTGAAGTCCCATATTTTGCCTTGGAATGGGATGATTTAGATGTAGTAGCCAAATTGAACTGTACCATGTGATGGTCACTGGCCCCCAGGTGACCTTCTACTTGGAGATCTGTGATCCCTTCCCTGTTAGTCAGTACTAGATCTAGGATAGCCCTGTCTCTTGTGGGTTGTTGTACCAGTTGTTTGAGGCCCTTCCCCTGCAGGGAATCCACTATGTGTCTAGTTCTGGTAGATGTTCCTGCTGGTATTGACCAATCTGTGTCCAGCATGTTGAAGTCTCCCATTATCAGAACCTCCCCTTTAGCTGTCATGTTTTGTATATCTTCTAACAGTAATGTGTCTATGTTCTCCCCCTGGTCTGGGGGCCTGTAGACAACCCCAGTTCTTATGGCTGTCCCATTTCCTGTTTCCAGGGTGACCCACAATTGTTCTGGCTCCTTATGTGTATTCTGAATTTCTGTAGCTTTGATATTTTCATTGACATACAGGGCCACTCCTCCCCCCCTTTTTGCACCTCAGTCTCTTCTGAACAATACATAGCCAGGTACTGAAGTCTCCCAAGTGTGGTTACTGGTAAACCACGTCTCACTAATTGCTACTATGTCCAGTTTAGCCTCTGACATTATTGCCTTCAGGTCTGGGATCTTATTTCCCAGGCTGTGTTACTTGTGTACATGATTTTCCATTGTCCAGATTTCAGTGTGTTAGTTGTTGGGTGAGGTTTGGCATTACCCCAAAGTTGTATGGGGAGACAAACCTTTTTTCTTACCTGGTGATGGAAATGAACTGCAAACATGCTGAATCCCTGTTTGACCACTAGCTGAGGGGGGAAGGGTGTTCTTCTTCCCATTTGACGTATGGGGTGCTACACCCCTCTCCCCATTTGCTAGTTTACATGTGGCAATACACTAGGGTCCAGATATTCAGACTGCGCCAGGCTGTGGCGCAAGCCTGGGCGCAGCGCAACTTGGCTGCGCAGGGGTGTTGACAGGGTGATATTCTATAGAGCTGTGCCATGGCACAGCATCACTGAATATTGCACCCTGGCCATCCACAGTGCACATGGCGCAGTGGCACTGCACCAGCGCAAGTGGCCAGAGTGCAGCAGGGGGATGCGCTATCGCAACTTCCATTGTGCTATGTGCAATAACCATGATATTCAAAAGTGCATATATGCAACAACAGCACGTATGTAGCAGCAAATGGGGCCATTTGCATGTCATTATGGCCCCATTTGCATGCAGGTGCACCGATCCCTGGCGACTTGCACTTGGCGCCCTACCAGCCTGCAGCCATTGGGGACCGACGCCCCTGCACATCGTGGAAAAGTGCCCCAATGCCCGATCGCAGGCATGTGCAAATGAAGTACACGTCCCATAACCCTGGTGGTCCAGTGGACAACTTGCAGCCCGATCGCGGGCATAAGTTGAATAAATTAACGTCCTATGTCCCTGGTGGTCCAGTGGACTGCTTGCAGCCTGATCGTGGGCATATGTTGAATAAATTAACGTCCTATATCCCTGGTGGTCCAGTGGACTGCTTGCAGCCTGATTACGGGCATAAGTTGAATAAATTAATGTCCTATATCCCTGGTGGTCCAGTGGACCGCTCACAGCCCAATCGTAGGCATAAGTAATAAACAGGAGAGGACCAATATCCCTGGTGGTCCAGCAGTACCCCCTCCCCACCAGCCCACTGAGCCCCACCACCCTGCTCCCCTGGTCAGCGGCAGACTGCAGCACCCCACCCACCTGCTGCCCCACTGCCTGCGCTGACACGGCAGGTGCAGGGCCCATTGTTTGCAGCTGAATCAATGGGCATGTGAGCCGTAACACACACAGTTCAGATATGTGAATGGATCGATTCACATATCTGACCGTAGTATGGTATGGGCTTCATGCCATTGGCTCACGCTGTGGACCAACAATAGGTGTACAGCCCCATCGTATGGTGTCAGTTGGTGGGTGGTAGGCAGGCGGGGGTGCTGCCACCCACCACTGACCAGGGGAGCGCGGTGGGGCCCAGTGGCTGGTGGGAGGGGGTACTGCTGGCCCACCAGGGATATTGGACCTCTCCTGTTTATTACGTATGCCTGCGATCGGGCTGCAAGTGGTCCACTGGACCACCAGGGATACAGGAGGTTAATTTATTCAACGTATGCCCGTGATCAGGCTGCAAGTGGTCCACTGGACCACCAGGGATATTGGACGATTATATTCTTCCACGTATGCCTGCAATCGGGCATGGGGGGTGCCACCACAAAGGTGCAGCCGGAGCTCGGGTGATCACCCACAGGTGGCAGCTGCCATGTTGTGCCCTGCAATATGGCAGCTCACCTGTGGGTGGCCAGCCGTTGTTCCTTTTTTTTTTGGCTCACCTGTGTGCAGCGCAGGTAGGGGTTGCACATGCATGGACTCAGCACATCCTGGGCTCAATATCGGGATGTGCGGAGTATGCATGGGCACCCCCCCACCTGCACTGCATACATTACTGATGTGCTCCGGCGCATTGGGATTTGAGCCAGGCTCAATCCCCATTTGAATATCACGCGTGGGTGCATGAGTGGGTTGCTCATGGTGCAACACTGTTGCGCCATGCGCAACTCTTCTGAATATCCAGGCCTGTATGTCAAGCTATAGCAGCATACTTGAAAGCATAATTGTAAACTTTGTTGATGTACTGTATATCAGCAAGTATTGAAGAAGAAGAAGAAGAAGAAGAAGAATCTGCATTTATATAGCACTTTTCTTACATCCAAAGCGCTTTACAAGCAATGCTAGACTGGTAGTGAAGTGACTGAATGTGTGGTGGCGGCCATATCGCACATCATCACCCACACACAGCCTGGATAATTGCATGAACCGCTTATGGAAGGGATGTGGCCACGGACACTGGAATGTTCCTACTTTGCAAAGAGTGCCCTGGGTTCTTTACTTCCACCTGGACACCCACCAGGACAACACCAGGATGGGTAGAAGGGACCTCAGTTTAACGTCTCATCCGAAGGACGGCACACCCCAGCAGTACAGCACCCCCCAATACTGCACTCAGATGCCAGCGATTTTTTAGGTGCAAGTCCAATCCCGGTGTGGGGCAAGAACCCACAACCTTCTGGTCCAGAGGCGGATGTGCTACCAACTGAGCCATGCTGACACCAAGTATTGAACTAAATTGACACGTGGAAACTGTGTCAACAGGACAAACCATGTGACTGTGTCTCCAAACTTAAGTTTAAAACAAAAGGAAGTTCCTAGCCCTAATGGTTTCAAAGTTTTCTATTTTTGTTTATTGTAATTTCTTTTTGCTATTCACTCACCTGGAATCCACCAGCTCCAGGCTTTTGATGGGTTGGATCATTCTGCCCACCTGACTCACCCATGGCTACTAGCATCCGAATCAATCTTCAGATTCCCTTGAGTCCTCTATTGCTCCCACAAAGACAGGTAAGAGCCACATGATCAGCTTTTCCCATATTGTCTCCCAGTATACACCTCAGTACGTGCATGCTAAGATGTCCTGGAGACACTTGGCAAGGCATGGCCACCAACTGAGCCTTGGTCATCAAGCAAGCTTGTCACCAGGAATCACTGTATAGTGATGCAACTCTATCATCATACTGCAAGCCCCAGGAGGAGAGCATCCATGGGATGCTCTAAATCTTCCTGTCTGTCCTCTTCTTCTGATGTATCAAGCTTGGGTCACAAATCCAGGTTGCTATCATGCCACAGCAGTTTCTTACATTTTAGCACCACTGAGTTTTCTGAAGAAAGTTTCTATGAAAAGGACTAACGTCAGAACAGTTAGGAGTAGAAATATTTATAGTTAGACTTTGAAAACTATTGATAATTTATTTTTAATATTAATGACTGTATACTGAATAACCATTCTATAGTGCCTTTGTCCAAGTTTTTATTAAAGGGACACTGTCAACTCGCTTAGGTTTCAAAGTGTCCCTAGTTTAAAAAACACATTTTATGATTGCCAACATTATACAGTATACAGATTGCTGATGTAGCTGGTAGTTTGATTCTGATTCTTATTTTCTTTAAAAAAGTGAAAAACAGACTGCCCACCATACTGGTGTTACTACACAAACACAGGTCTGTTTAAATTCCTTGATCAGCTCCAACTGCATCTTACCTGGACTTGGGAACACCCACAACACATTCTAGCCCCTCATTATGCAATGGGAGTTTAAGAGGTTACTGCCTCATAAGTGACTGCACTGTTTGGGCATGTTTCTAATGCTCAGGAAGTATGCAGTAGCATCAGATCCAGGATTGTAAACAAAACAAGGTTGTTTATAAATATACATTAGCATGCATTTCAGGTCTACTAAATAAGAAGACAGACAAACAGCAACATCAATATATTTTGGAGAAGGAAAGCAATCATGAAATGTAGGTTTTTAACTAGAAATATTTTGATGAAAAACAGGTTGACAGTGTCCCTTTAAGAAAATTATGTTTCTAGCTCTAATGCTTTCAAAGATTGCCATTTTAAAATATGTCATCATTAAGAAGTACTAACTTTAGAAACAGGGGCCTAAACTTAGTTTTTTAATGAGAACGTTTGAAGTCAGGGCAACATAAAATAGTTATCAGCATTCAGTTATTAATAATTTCAAATGTTACTGATAATTTAAAGTATTGATCAATATTCAATAGCCCTAATAGTTTCAATGTTATTCCTTTACTAAGAAATTATTGTTAAAATGGATGAACTTTGGAACTGTTAAGATTAAAATATTTTTATTAATGGAAGCTTGGAACTAGGAGAAGATAAAATAATTGTCCCGGATTCCCCCCTTTTCCCTTACAAAAAGACAAAGACCTTTGTATGTTGTTGTGCTCAGATTGGCAATTAATTTATTATATATCATAATTTCATTTTCCATCTCATCATCTTTTATTATTTTATTTTCCACAATTGTAATTTATTGCACCCATATAGCAATCTCTGATCACCACTCTTTCTTCCTCTTCTCGCTCCCCCAGGTGAAAACCTGGGTGCCTTCTTCTTCTCTTTTCCTGTTAGGTAACTGTGAGAACCAAGACCGCTTTTCCTCCTTCAGCTTCTTCTTCTTTTCATCCTATTCCTTTTTCTTTCCCCCTCCTCTCCTCCCCCCTTTTCCCCAATGGCCAGTCTCCAGCTTTGCTGGATGACTGGCTTTCCCTCAATTTAGGGTATTGTTCCCCACCACTTAGGGACTCTTCCTTTCCTTCTCTCTCTTTTTTTTTTTAACTTCAGTTTTCTGTATGTCGCTCCATACCTCTATAAAACCCATCATTTCTGTATTAAACATATCTGTGGCTAGATCTGACAGGTGCACACCATCTGACCTGTAGAAACCCTCTAGCCATTCTTCCACACCCCGCAGTATTACATGCCCTCCCATTTTCTGTATCAGCATTCCTACCCTTCTAGTCATCTTTCTCCTGACCCTATCAACTGGTCTATGACTGTGTTCATGTCTCCAGACCCTTCTTGGGATCATATCTGACCAGGCAAGGCATACCCCCTGGCCACCACTGCTGTATTTTTTCTAAGTCCCTTTTCACCTGCATGTATGTGTCCACCCATGGCTTGCCCCAATGTCGTTACCCCCTAGATGTACAATAATTAGGTCTGGAATGGGTCTCCGCTCCTTCATTTCTTTCAGGGTAGGAAGCAGTTGTGCCCATCTCATCCCACGGACGTCGAGCCAAACCAACCTACATTTTCTCACATCCTGGTACAGGTGTTTTCCCCCAGCCTTTTTCTCAGCTCTCTTTTGTACCCAATAAATGTAGGAGTGACTGCAGATCCATACTTCCGTGACCCTTCCTCTTCCTATAGGATTTAAGCAAAATAAATATCTTATATATGTTCTTAACTCCCTTTTTATTTTCATATCACACCTCTATGCTCACCCAACATGGCTCTGTATCTGTAAAGCAAAACACAGGTGATACATTAGTCTCCATACTGCAGTGCTCGAATGTATCTCTTGTAACTGGCAGACTGCCAGCACCCCTTCTCCAACATATTAGTCGCTGTCTCACCTGCTGCTGCCCACTATCCATAGGGAGCCCCTATCCGTAGGGAGTGGGATGAGTGATTTATTTATTTATTTAGCTTTTGTTGACCGGGTAAATGCACTAGACAAATCCTGCCTATTTTCAGGCACAACCCGGGGGAAGGGGATACAGATGAATGCCAACTGACCTTGAACCAGATTAAGCTGTTGGCGGTATTTTTAGTGAATGAGGGAAATTTGGCCAGGACACTGGGGAAATTCCCCTACTCTTGGCCAGTAGGGGGACAGGCTGTCTGCATGATGGCCACTCAAAGTGAGACGCTGGAGGGAGAGGACATCTGCACAGTGGGAGCGCTTGCCTCATCTCCCACTGTTGTAAAGCCAGAGGCTAATATGCTATGTAATGCTGAAATTGATTCAGATGAGGAATTTCACGAAGCTGCTATCTCTACAGAGAAAGTAATCAAGACAATCCCTATGGAACCTATCTGGGGAAAGTTGCAGTCAGTGCAAACCTTGGAGCATCAACCGAGCAGCAGAAGATTGGTAAATTGCAAGCCACTGTGCTAGTGGAGAATCCACAGAATGAGGAAGCACTCCCTGTCATCAGTAGCGCTAATCCTGTCAGCTTGCCAGCGGAGAAGAAGACAACAGCAGGTCCTGCTGGGCGTGATGAGTCTGCACACTCGTCTGATAGAATGTTTTCCTCTGAGATTAACTTTGTTAAGAACCAGGTTGGCAGTGATATTGTTAGAGTTAACGAGTGCCAAAAGCCTGAGCCATTGCACAGCAATACAAGCATTTGTTCTGTAACTGTTGATGTTCCATCTCAGCAAGAGGTTCCATCTTCTTCTAAAATTACTGACTTTATACCAAAATCAGACATTCCGCTTACTAAGTCAGCGGGATTTGTGTTTAAAACACCAGTGAGTGGCCAACCTGCTTGCTCTCCCGCAATTGTTTACCAAACACAAACAGCATCTCAAGCAGGGGTAACGGAGTTTGTTTTTCCCATGGCTCATGTTAAACAGCAACAAACCAAGAACTCTGTTTCTTTAGATAAATTCAAACCCTTGCAATTGAGGGGGTCAGAGAATACTGCTCCTAAACACATGGAAGGACCCTGGTCTCCAGGGAAGGCCCTGGTAGGGGCTGGATGGAAACAAGCACCTTCAGGCATTTGGTTGTCTGACCCTGCATGGGATATTGACTTGAGCCTTACACAAAATTCCTCTGTTTGGAAACTGGGTGTTAATGTTATGTTAGGAGCAGGTGCTTCTTTTAAGGGGATTCAGACTAATGACTCTAACCCTAAACCTTCTTCTTTACCCTCAGAAATTCAAGAATTACAGGGTACTGCGCTTACAGGAGTTTCTGACGCCCACCCTCTGACTGCTTTGCCACAGCCTGAAATCGCTAAACCACAGGAACAGAAGCCTTTGATGTCTGAACTGTTTTCTAATGCAAAACAAGAAGCTGCCCCATAAAGAAATGCTGTATGCATACGCTATAAAGGGGGTTTAGAAGACAGGCCTGACAGGCACTATGTTGGCAAAACTCTACTAAAAGACTCTCTACATTTCTCACCAAAAGAAGTATTTGCTTTTATCAGTATATCTGGTGAAGATAATTTTGATGTCAGTTTTAGGACATCGTATGCTTTGGATCTTTTCTGGGAAAGATATGGCCAGGTAAAGTTCTCTCCCATATGGACCCCCTTCCCGGTCATTCCCCTTACAAAACCTTTAATAAAGTTTGTAACTATAATGTTTCGGAATGAGGGGGTCCATGTGGAAGATATAATTTTCTGGTTGTCACAGAAATGTGAAGTTTTGAGCTCTCCAGAACCTATACTAGATTCTGAGCAATTTTGGACTGGGGGTGGAAATATAAAATTAAACTGAAGCAATCAGATGCAGGAATTGAGCACATACCTAATTATTTTCTGTTAGGTAGGGATAGAGGGGTCTGCTTTTATGGGGGGCAATCTAGAGCTTGCTATAAGTGTGGCTCCAGGACTCGCCTCTCAAGTGTTTGTGACCAACCTTGGTGCAACAACTGTGGGGAAATTGGCCATATTACCATGCAGTGTGCTAATCACACCAGATGTGATCTATGCGAAGAATATTGTCATGCCTTCAGGGATTGTTCTTGGGCCGCAAAGAATAAGACTTCCTGCATCAGTCCTGACCTTCTGATACAACAAGTTCAGGATGCAGCAGGCTTTCCATCTGCCCCACCTCCCCATCCTCCTTCCCCCCCATTGAAGTAGGATAACTTGTTTCTCGAGTTGTTTCCCCTCCTCGGCCTCCTTCTTCTGTTTTTTTAGTGGAACCTTCAGTTTCAGTATCGAATCCTTCAGAGGAAGTTAAATCCATTACAGCTGCTACTACTAACATTCTGGATTTGGCCCCTGTTTGTTATATAAATCCTGAGGTCCCTGGGAGTGACTTAAAAATCTCCAACATTGCATCCCCATTACCTCAGCATAGGTCATCTACACACATGCAGCCAAAGTCCCCCCCCATCCCGGTAGAATCCAGCAACTCCTATGCAGCTTTGTTTACCCCATGGGGAGAGACAGAAATGGATCTTGGGGATTCAGATTTTCAAAAATCTTCACTATCTACTGTCTCACAGTCTGTGGATAATTACAAAGAGAAGAAAAAGAAAAAATGGAAAAATAAGGGAATATTGCACCTTATGGACTTCGAAATGTTGTTTTCTTGGGGATCTTTAAACACACATAGTTATTCTGCACCATGCAATTCTGCTTAAAGTTGGACCAGCATAACATTCTGTGGTGATTTGCATATGCAGCCCATGATGCTTTGCATTGTGGGGGCATGTGTGATTTTGTAGTTTATTGAATACTAGTAAAAGACATGCACTTTTCCAATATATTCATGATAATAAATTTTCAGTAAGTTTTCTACAGGAAACCTGGATGTTCTGTATAGAACAGCTATCTATGTTTAAGAAAGATTGGCCATGGGGACCTTCTTATTGGTCTTTTGGAATAGATTGTGCTGATGGCATAGGCATTTTATTTAACTCATTTAATTTTTCGCTTCATAATTTAATTGACCTTATTCCAGGCAGGGTTCTGATTTTAAATGGGAAATGGCATGATACTGATTATAGGTTTATTAACATTTATAACCTACAGTCTAAAGCTGACAGGGTGACTTTTATGAAAGCAGTACAACCTTATTTGGTCACTTCTCTTACAGTATTTTGGGGAGGAGATTTTAACTGCAGTCTCACTAATAAGATTCAACAAGAGAAAAAATTATTGTGATTCTCATGCCTTAGAATCTGTCAGCATAACAGCTGGTTTGGTTAATTGTATCTCTCATCTTTCTCAGGGTCCCAGATTTTCCTTTAAAAAAGGTAAACTGCATTCTTTAATAGACCACGTTTGTTTCACGGTTGGTACAGGTTTCTTCCTTTCAAATGAGGCCTATAGAATTCTCTGATCATTTATTACTACTCTGTTCTTTTCAACCAGTAAGGTCAACCTGTAGTAGACAGGTGAGGTGGAAATTGAACACTTCTACTTTGAATTCTCCCCATGTTATAGCCAGTATTAAGTTCATATTACATGCTCGGTTGTCAGTGGTTTTTTCATATACGGATATAGGAGCATGGTGGGAGGAGACTAAAATCGATCTTTGCAAATGGTTTAAAAAGTATGGAGTAGTAACAAAAGATGGTAATTTTTTAAAATATTTATCTTTAAGACAGCAATTACAAAGACTTATTTCAATTTCATATGCTTCTAAATGTGATTATTCTGAACAAATCAGTGTTCTTAAGGCTAACATGAAATCTTATCAATATGATAGGGCAAAAACACTGCAGGTAATCTTCTTTAATGGTACAAAAGCAACCCCCATAGGAGATCCATTTGAGGCTTGTAAAACCTTAAAAGAATCCTCTAATATTGATTTTTTGCTATACTCTGATGGATCTAGAGCAGAGACATCAGATCAATTAAGGGACATAATCAGACAGCACTGTCAGTCCCTTGAATCCAGCTCACCCATTTTAGAGGAACCAATATGTTCCTATTTAAACTTGATAGACTTACCCTCAGCAACTAAGGAGGCCTTGGAGCTTTTAGGCCCATTTCTAGCACAGAAATAGAGGAGGCTATTCAAAAACTTAAACCCAATATTTCACCAGTGATAGATAGTCTCCCTAATCAGCTGTACAAAACCTTTCAGACAGACCTTAGTGAATGCCTAAAAATTTTATTTCAATACTTCTTGGCCACTAATTTAATGTTTTTCGCTTTTACGGAAGGGCTATTGATACATCTGTTTAAATCAGGTGACAGGAGTAACATTAAGAATTGGCAACCCATAACTCTTCTAAACACTGACTACAAAATCTTTTCTAATATCTTAAATAACAGGCTAAAACGGTATGCCAAGCTGATTGTTTCTCCATATCAATTTTGTGGTATACCTGATAGGAGAATACAATCAGCTTTGATGATCACAAGAGATGTTATCGAATACTTATCTTTGGTGGGTAAATCTGGGTGTATTATTGTGGCAGACTTCGAGAAAGCCTTTGATAGAGTGCATTTGCCTTATCTTTTTTTAGTTTTAGAAAGTTATGGGATTCCTATGCAGTTCATTAATCTTATTAAGCTACTTTACAAGTCTAATGCGGTTTCCCCTTTTTTGAAAGGCGATACTGCTAGAAGTTTTCTGTTAAAAACCGGGGTTAGTCAAGGCTGCCCCCTAAGTTCCCCCTTATACATTTTTTCATTAGATCCCCTTTTGCAGTGCTTAGTACGTTCTCCACGGTGGATGGGTTTTGGGGGGAAGGGCTTCACTGTCAGATACTTTTACTTGCCTATGCTGATGATTTGAATTTATTTATTTCAGATCAAGTACAAATTCACAAGTTTTTAAAGGCTTTTGCATCCTTTTCTGAAGTTTCCAATGCCAAATTGAATCTGCAGAAAACTAAAGGGCTATTTATTGGGGCTGCTGGCCCAGCAGAGGTATTGCAAGATAATATTTACATATCACGAAACCCTTTGAAAATATTAGGAATTCTTTTTGGGCCTCAAAAATAGAGAATTGGGACTTAGTATTGGAGAAAGCGGAAAAGAAAGTGAATAGGTGGTGGCATTGGAAATTCTCAAAACTCAAACGCATTCACATTATAAAACAATTCATTATACCCTGTTTTCAATACATTGTGATGATTTTCCCTTTACCACCTCAGCATGAAACTAAAATGTATAGCATTTTTTTTCCAGATGTTATGGGGGAATCATTTAAACCCAGTTAAAATGCACTACACCTATTTGGATACATAATCTGGAGGACTTGGGATGATAGATCCAATAGTTTTTCTGCATACCCTTTTTATCATGAACATTATCAAATGTGTTTTAGGTCAAGCAGAGAGCCTTGAAATAATATGGCATAAAGGGGCCTTAAGCAGATACCTTGCAGTTTGGCACAATATACAGTAGCTCCGAAAATGAATCCCCATATACACATTCCCTTATATTTTAAATATGCAGTACAGAAATTGTACAGATGGCAGTTACTAAAGAGATGGTTTTGAATAACACTACTAAGACCATGCACAAGTTGATTATGGGGAATATTTACCCACAAGTTCCTTGCTTTAAGAATTGCCCATCAGCCCTAAACCTCTTGGTTTTAGCACAGCTGAACAATAAAAGGTTGCCTCCTTGCCAATGGGAAACTCAAAGGCTTATAATGCATGAACGTCTTAATGTTTGGGGGAATATGAAATATAAAGCTAAGGAAGAAAGAAATTGTCCTTATTTAGATTGCATCAATTCCGAAGAAACTATGGAGCATTTTTTGATACACTGTTCCTATGCAAAAGGCTTATGGGCATACTTGGCAAAACTATGGAACTTTAAATGATTTTCTACTATTTCATATGAAATACTTGTGTTAGGGGTTTACCCTTTTATCTTTTCCCAATATCATATTGGTACCTTACATTTATTATTTGGTTGTGTGAGATATTATTTATGGCAGGCAAGATTCCAATGGGTACTTTATCAATGTAAAATGTCTTATGAATGTTATAGCATTTTAGTAACTAATGAACTTTCAAATACCTATTCAAAGGAAGCACAAATATTTAGCTTAAATAAAATCAAGAAATGGTGGAGGGGTTTCACACATCTTATAAAATATAAGTGAATTTTGGTATAAGGGTTAAAGAGAATGTGTGTTTTCTTCTTTATTAAGATGATATAACGTAACTTGTATATACTATTTTACTGTGTTGTATGCTGTGTTTATTATTTCAATAAAATTCCCCTACTCTTTTCAATAAGTGCCATGGGATCTTTAACATCCACCTGAACTACCACCAATCCAGGCAGATGGGACCTCGGTTTAACGTCTCATCCGAAAGATTGCATGGATTCTCCCCCCCAGGAATTGCATGCCTTTTTTAAGCATGGCCGTGACTTGATAACTTGTGACCTTCTTTCCATCTCCATGTACAAATAATCTCCCTGTCCTATTTCCACACTTTGTGGCGTAAGCCCACAAAGCCTGTACTGGGCACACTGTGTCATCTATGTGAGCCTTCAGGGTTACCGTACAACCCTGCCCCCCCCTTGATCCATCTTTGACCTCTTAATCATGATTTGTATCTTTTTCATCCCCCAGCTTAGATCTTCCCATTCCAATCCCCCTCCTTCTTCATCCTTACTGCCATGTCCCACAGCCTCGCTCACTTTCATGGCCCCTGCAAACATTACCAAATAGATCGTGTGGAATAGCTGGGCCTCAGCTTTTGATCTGCAGATTGCCGGTAAAACCCCTTTTAGTTTCGCAAGCCACTGCTCATCTATTGGTCTTCTACTATCTATAGCTCTCTGTTTTAACCTACCCCATCCCTGCATCATCCTTCTAATCAACATTGACTTCATCGGGTCCTTACAACCTTTCAGACTGCAAACTAAACTGATCCCTGCTAAATAGACCTCCATCATGGTGTGGGCCATTCCTTTCTGCCATTGTTCTACTGTAAATTTTCCTAACTGTTCCTCCATAAGTGGCCTACTTATCTCCATGTGGTGTGTTGCCCTGAATGTTTGAAACACCTGCCAGGCCCCCTCGTAAGTCCTCAGAGTCTGTGGTGCCCATGAGCTGCAAAACAACAGTTCTGCTCCTTCTTGCCAACGTCCCAGATGTTCGTTGGTATGGGTGTCTTTTGCTCCTCTGCTGTAGGTGCCAGCCTCCAGAAACTATCCAGCTGCAGACGGGAAAGGCTGTCAGTCAGAATATTGTGTACCCCCTCTATGTGTTTTGCCCTGAATGACAAGTTCAATTTCAAGGCCCTTAACACCAACTGTCTCAAGACCCCCATGACCATTTCTGACCTGGCTCCTCTGTTGTTTAAAACATCTACCACTGCCTTGTTGTCACACCAAAATGTCACCTTTTGATTCTGCAGCTCTTCCCTCCACACCAGGGTGCAGGCCCAAATGGGCATGATCTCCAACAGTGTGATGTCTTTTACTTTCCCATCCCTCACCCAGTCTGCAGGCCATGGTTCCTCCAACCATCTGCCCCTCAAATAGCCCCCCATACCCAAGCCCCCTGCTGCATCTGTGTAGAGATCGAGGTCCATGTTATAAACCCAGTCCTCCTGTCAAAAGGAACAGCCATTATAGGTGCTGAGGAACTCCTCTCATACCCTGAAATCTTCCTTAACTCCTTTCGTCTTGTCTACCCAGTGATGTGGTCTGGTGATTCCCGCTGTGGCACTTCCTAGCCTTTTGGTGAAAGCCTTCCCCGGCCCAATTGCCCAGCACACAAAGTTTAGGTGTCCCAGGACCTGTTGTACCTGCTTTAATTGCACTCTTCTTCTACTTGTGTGTACTTGAATCAGCTCCTTCAGCTTCAATACTTTTTTGTCTGGCAACCTAAAAACCTCACTCAGGGTGTCTATTTCAATACTCAGGAATTCTAAAACTTTACTGGAACCTTCTGTTTTTTCCAGTGCCAATGGAACCCCTAATTCTCTGCATAAATCTTGGCAACTGGCCAACATTCTTTCTGTTTCTCTCCTCCCTCTGCCTGTTAAAAGGAAATCATCCAGATAGTGAATGACCATTTTGTAGCCAGTTTTTTCCTGAAGTATCCACTGTAAGTAGATGCTGAATGCCTCAAATGTAGCACATGCTATGGAGCATCCCATAGGCATTGCTTTGTCAAAATAGTACTGTCCCCCAGTTTTAAATCCCAACAGGTCCCAGTCTTCCCTTCTAACCTGAAGCAATCTGAAGGAGGACTCTATGTCCGTTTTTGCCATCCAAGCATCAGAAGTTGCTCGGATGATCTGGACCGCTCCTTCAAATGTGGCAAACGTCACTTTACTGTGTTCCTCGCTTTTAAAATCATTCACAAAGTCCCCTTCCAGAAATGACAGGTGGTGAAATCACCCTGTATTCTCCCTGCTGTTTCTGGGAACCAAACCCAATGGAGAAATTGTCATATTATGCAATGGGGGAGTAACGTATGGCCCTTCCACTCTACCAGCTGCCTTTTCCTTCTCTATTTTCTGTCTTAAGATTTCTTCCTTCCCTTTTACAGAGCCCAGGTTGTTCACTTCTCTCACTTGCCTCTGGTCTTCATACTGTAATGAAAAACCTGTCCAAAAACCTGTCTTGAGCATCTCTGCCACCTTTTTATCTGGGTATCTTTCTAACCAATCCTCCCACGCATCTATCTTGATGGGCGTTCTTACTTCTTGGAATTGATCCCCTGCCCTCTGTCTTTCCCTTCTGCCATACTCCCCCACCCTGCTATTTGCTTGGTCCTGCCAGTCAGTAAGTCTGACCGCCCCACCTGTATGCCCTCTGCATCTCCCCATTCTGTTCCATGCCTGCCCTCTATACCCTTGCCCTTCTCAAAAAGCTGCTAATTTGTTCCTTGCCCCCCTGACTCTTGGGCCCCCTGTGCCCATGTCATTCTGCGTCTGCTTGCCAGGTGCATTCCCCCTCATTTGGAGCATGCATGCCAAAAGCAGCATTGTGGCCAGGAACAAACAGCCCTATTGTAACCTCAACAACACCTCTGGAGCATCACGTCCCTCCTCCCCATCTCTCCTTCCAGTGTGGACTGATCGGTTACATAGTCAGTCCACAAATCTAATTGTTTTGTGTCCCATCTTACATCCCCGTACGTCGCCATCCTTTGTCGGAAGAATTCATCATAGTATATCCACCCCACCCCTCCCTTTGCCTTCGCCCTCCTTATTATCAGGGAGTATGTGATGAGTGGAATGCCCAGCTCTGGCTCCTTCTCCAGTACTCTCACTGAATACATGCCAAACCCTACAAACCATCCATCCCAAGTCTTCCCTTTAGTAAATTTGTCCTCCTCTTTCTTACCCAATTAAACTACTGCTGCCGCCATTTCACTCTTTCTTATATTCTCTGTTTCATCATATTTTGCTGCCGATTCTCGGCTTACTAAAGCAAAAATATCCACATACTCTCCCCTCCATATTTTTTCTTTTGTGGCCAGCGGTATGTGTTCCCCTATCCTCACTCCTGGTGCTACTATCTCTCTTGCTCCTTTTCCCACACTCTCTATCCCTTTCTTTCCTCCCTTCGTTGTCTCTTTATCTGACCTAATCTCCACCAGTGCTGACTCCATCTGGCCCAACCCCCCCTGACCTGAGTGCTGAAATAATCTGGTTTATATAGTCTTTCATGATTTCCTCTACTGAACTGGGTACATTACCTGTGGCCTTGTCAGCTCCTTGTGGCCTGCTGTCTTCATGTATGGCTGGTTGTAAAGATAATGGCTACGGAGGAACCATTGTGCTTGGAGGATCCAGTCTAGGTTCCACCAGGGGAATCCACACCTGGTCTTGGGGAGGTACTGACAGTACAGGGTCATCGGGCTGTGGAGGTACTGGGCTAGCCACTCTGGGAGGTACCACCAACGGTGGCTGTCCCCTGGTTGGGCTGCGTGGCCTCCTCACAGGTAGTTTCCCTACACCCCCTTTACCTTTCTCCACTTTCTGCTTCTCGCCGGATCTCCCCGGTTCCTCCTCTTCCACCATTTGCCACATTCTGTTGGCTTTCTCCACTGGCTCCACAATAGCCCTGTAGGTGTCTTCTTTAGATGACTTGCTCTTTTTTGGTGCCATTTCCTTTTGTGCGCCTATGAAAGCTGTGGAGACACTGACCACACATGAAAAGAAAACATCTTAATAGTCCATCAAGCTAGGCATAGGTCCAAATGTATCCTTCAAAAAACTACACCAATTTTTTTTTTGGTACTACTGATGAGAAACTTTAGCTCTCCCCTCTTTGCCAACTCCTATATTCCTCCTTTCTTTAAGCCTGCCCTGTTCCCCCCAAATGCACATAAAAGCCCATAATACAAATTATTTTATGCTCAGCCATCTATGCTTATGCCCAAACGTACCCCTCAAAAGCTACGCATCCTCTCTCTCTCTCTCGTGCCTGTGTAAATTCTTTAAAACTGACAAAACATTTTCATTAATTTTTTTTTTATTTAGTTGTTTAACCAGGAGTAGCACACTAAGCTGAAAGCTTTTTTACAGGAGCAACCTGGAAGCACAGGGAAGTTAAATGACTTGCTCAGTGTCACACAGTATGTAAGGGGAAGCTGTGGGATTCAAACCCAGGTCTGGTCTGCTGGTTGTCACCAGATTTGCAGCTCAGAGCCTTAAACCACTGTGCTATACTGCCTCCCAAATTATTAATGCCTCGCCATGCTCCTCCCCTTTCTTCCCCTTTTTCCTTTTTTTTATATTAGCCTTGTGCCCCTGCATGCTGCCATCCCTTGTATGAGGCCTAGCCAATGGACAGCTTTGCCGCAATAAAACTTGCATCTGAAACCATGCCGCATGGCCTGGGTCCTGCCTAAAGCCATCTTCCCCACAGCCCCTTCACTCCTTTTATTGCCATCTCACCTGAAAAGGCATTTTGGGGGGCCATCTTAAAGCTCCTACGCCCCACCCGTGTCCTCTACCACCAAGCCCCTGGCCTGTCGGGCCCAACTTCTCTTTTTTCTGTGCCCCCAACCAGCCTTTGACCACCCATGACCACCCGGCACCCCTTGTGCTGCATCTTGTGGCCTTCTAGGCCTATTCATTCCTCCCCCTGCATGCCTTTGCATGCCTCTGGCTGCTGTCCCTCAAGCCCTGTTCATTCTCCCCCCCACTCCAATATGCTTCCAGCTGCGCCATGTGGCCTCTCAGCCTCAGCCCCCACCCCATCCCTTTGAGGGCCCCGAGTATTGCCGCTCTTCCGGCATGTTTCTCCCACAGAAACCACTCATGACCCAGTGTCCTGCTTCCCATCCACTGCCCTTTCAACAGAACCCCCCCACATCCCCTTTCCGTAATTGTCCAGCTGCATGGTAATGCTAGGCCTAAAACCTAGCCTAAAGCCCTTTGTACCTTCAGCTTGCTACTGCTCTTCTCTCCCACTGGACCAGAACTGCTCGCTTGTTGCGGTCTAGTATCTTGGCGTGTGACATCACACCACTTGGCCTGGCCATTGGCTCCATGTTAGTCCTCTGTACAGGCCTCCCCCTGGGTCCCAGCCCCCCTCTGTTGTCCAGGACAAACCGGGGGCCTGATCCCTGTCTGCGGGTTAGTTCTTTGCATGTGTGTCACACCACATGGCAAACTGTCTGCTCCCTGCTAGGCCTTCGTATGGCCTCACTCACAGATACCAGTTGCATGAGCAGTCCGCCTCGCCACGTGGCCAGCCATCAGCTCCCAGCTAGGCCTTGTAGAGGCCTCTCTCCCAGATACTAACTGCATGCACAGGGCTGCTATGTGTTTTTAGATATCGTCTCACTCTGGACTTTTTTGCCAGATCCCAGCTGCCTGCGCATAGTTGCCATGTGTTTTAACTGCCTGCCCCTTGCCAGGCCTTTGTATAGGCCTCACCTCTAGCTACCACGCTATGCCACTTGGCCGGCCGGCAGCTCCATGTTAGTCCTTGTTGAGGCCTCTCTCCCAAATACTAGCTGCATGCGCAAGGCTACTACGTGGCCTGCTCATTCTGGACTGTAACGCAATGCTGTAATAACTCAGTCAATTCCCAAATCAAAAATGCCCATCTCCTAGGGACTCAAACCAAGTCCATTGTCCTAGGCGCAACAACTTAATTTAGTAAACCCCAGACCCTCACAACCACACTACAACAGCTGCTTGACTGCCCAAATCCCCACAGGATTCCACAACAGCTGACATCTCTTACCAGTTGGACTGCCACTATGCAAACCAAACACAAATGCAACCTCCACACATACCGATTTCACACCAAATTCAACAGCTTGGTTCCCTTCAGAAAATCTTTTTTTGGGGGGGGGAATTCAACCCCATACCAAATACATATTCCTTGAACATCATTTAAGTGCCATAAAGGCTTCATTAGCAGGTGCCAGCTAATTCATTTTTTATATATTATTTCTGTTAATCATTGCTGCCTTGTCCTTACCTGCTGTTTGCTGGTGCACACACCTCTACTGCCAATCTGATGTGCTGTAGTTTCCTGTAGATCAAAACTTCAGCAAAAGTGGCTGAACCACTCCTGTGCTGCCCATTATGTAACTCCTTTAGCCCCTCCCCTTCCTGTTGCCTGCCTATTGTTCTGTCTCCCCGTACCTTTCCTTCCCTTCCCCCTCCCCCTCTGAGCACACCATGTTCAGGTAAAGGGCAGGGGTACACCAGGACAACTTGGTCTGCCCCTTAAAGGGCAAACTCCCATTATGCAGCAGTACTTTGAAACTATAAATACCATATTTCATGAAACAGATGCCATGACTTCTACTTACAGTGTTCTAATCTGGTCTGTGTCTTGTATTTGAGGGTGTCTTATATTCATGAATGGTTTGTAATACAAAAACAGATTTTATGTGCTAAAAAATGAGATATCCTGGATTTGATCCAAGGTATTATTAATGGTTAGACACCAACTAAGAACAAAAGTTTAATTTACAGATATACAGATTACAATGTCCCACTTACAGTGCTTTATCTTACATTACTTCTACCTGGACTAGAAGTTGTGGCTTATATTTTAGTATTTTAAAGTGTCTCTATTTGTAAATGACCTTATTGCATCCTGTGGGGGAAGTTCCGTCATTCAGTATGCAGATGATGCCATGCTTTACAGGACCTCGGGCAGTGTAACTGACTTTGGTGGGCACCTGCAGGAAGATTTCCTGTCCCTGGAGAGATTGCTCCAGGCTAACAGACTTCTCCTAAACACAACCAAGGTGAAAGCTATGATGTTTGGCCCAAGGTCTCTTGGTCCTGACAGAAGTACCATGCTCCCACTCGTCTTCTCTGCGGGGTTGGTAATCGAGGTCATGACCCAGGTTAAATATGTAGAAATGGTGCTGGACTGGGGCTTCACCTTTAAACCTCATGTAGACAAGATCACCAAAATGATGCATCAAAAGCTGGGACTTCTCTACAGTCTGAGCCCACAGCCGGTCACCAAAACCAGGAATGCTATAACGAACAGTATCCTACTCTCCAAACTTACCTACGCTGCCCCAGTATTGCACTCACTCCAGAAACAGGAACTCAGTAGGCTGCAAACTTTGTACAACAAGATAGCCAGGTTTACAGCTAACACTCACCCTCAACAGCACCTCTGTGATGTCCTGCCCACCCTCAAATGGCCTTCCCTTAGTCACTGACTTCAGTATCCACTGCTGTGCTTAACCTACAAACTAACACAGGACCTGCTGCCTGAGGGACTTGCTGGACTACTTAAGCCCAAACACTCCAACAGACTGCTGTGCACCATTGGCTTGAAGTTACTGGAGGTACCCAGATTAAAGACTGCTGCTGGTGGAAAATTCTTTGCTCACACAGCACCAGTGGTCTGGAACAAACTCCCTCATGACCTTCAGCTCTCCAGCTCCCTAGGATCCTTTAGAAAAGGGCTACTAGTGCACCTGCTAGTAAGCATCACTTGTTCCTGTCTATAAGCACTGTGCCTATCAAGATGGTCCCACACTGGATTACACAGCGTACTCTAATGGTAGTGGCACTCTACCACCCAAAGCTCTATTATCAATGGTTTTATCCAGTCAGCCTCCACCTGTTTTAATGTTCTTTCTGTCCCTGTTAAGCTCGAGTGTCATCCTGCTTTTGAATCATGCTGTTTGCTACCTCATACTTGGTATTTACTAATGAATTGGACTGTATGATCCTCTGTACTATTGGCATTTTTCTGCTACTCTTTGATCTGTACGTGCATCTGTTACCTATGTAATCATACATTTGTTATGGTACATGTAACTAACTGCAGATTGCCCCTGAAAAAGGGTCCCTCGGGACAGAGGTGTCATGCAGTCACAAATTATGGAGGGGCACAAAATCTGAACCTCTCTCGGGGGGTGCGGGGGAATGCCTTCCCAGGAATATTTTGAAAAACTGAGGCCAAACGGTGCATTTTGGTGACTTTTTGTAGTCCAGAAAGCTGTTCCCCAACCAGCTAAGTGCCATAATACTGATATTGGTTAGATGAATGATCAGTTGTTTTTGTACCTTGTTCATTCTACTTATAGTGTTACCTTTTGTAGTAATTTTTTTTAAGAATTAGTAAGAACTTGTGCATGTTGCGAGTCTTTTATCATGAAACAAGTTCAGTTTTACCATATATTAATCACATAACTGCTTAGTCCACTTGTAGCTGATCCATTAACTCCTACATGATAGGAATTCACCATTTCAATTTTCATTTCATTGTAGTCAACTAGAAATGTTAGATTAGAATAATAATGACAAGCCATCTGTTTTATTTTATTTTTTTATTTATGTTAAATTCTGTACTTTGGAAAAAGCACAGTGAATGAACATCAGCTTGTTCCCAGGTTCGACCATGGGAAGGGTAGATTTTAACAATAAAAAGTTAACAGTATACAACTACAGTCACAGTAATGTAAGTAAGGAAATAAATAAATACTACTACTACTACTAATAATAATAATAATATAGATGAGTGTGTATGAGCATTCATACATAACAATGTTATTCTTGTATCAAGAGGTTTCCCTGGTAACAGGTGACCTCAAGAGTGCAGCTCGAGAGGTACTCTGTTTCCAGGGGAACCTCAAGATACAATAATTTCATTGTTTGTGTATGACTGCTCATACACAATCTTTTATAGTGTATGGGCAGTCACAGCATAGAAAATCATGCAAAACCAGCTGGAGAAGACAACAGAGAATAGAAATGTTAAAGTTTTCATTTGTTTAACTGACACAGTGTGCTGCAGATGTTTCTGCAAGTTCAAGTTTATAAAAAACACAGCAATTTCCAGCTTAACTGGATTGAGGAAATCAACTATGTGGCAGCATTCCAAGTTGTTATGCTAAAGTACTGTCATAGGTTGTGCAGCATAACAGCAGTGATGACATAGCTACTGCAGCATAACAACTCCATTGTAGTTATGGATTTCTATAACAACATTCTACCATACTATAACACAGATACAAATTGAAAACAGAAGTTTTTGAAGTAGGACAGGCAGTTACAATTACAGCTTGATATTTTCATTGTTTTACATTAGTTATAATAATCAGTCATCTTATAACTGATTAACAGGTGAGTCAAGTATGGTAACAGTATAAACATGGTAAAACAAGGTAACACTGTCTCACATACTGCAAAAGGTTACTCAACAAGAGGAGTAGTCTGGGCATGTTGCACAATGTGATGAACTGGTGTTGGAAGTGGCTGCCTGGATGCAGAGGGTGGCAGTAAGATGCGTGTGTGTGATCCCCAGGGATCAATACTTTTGCCCATTCTGTTTAATGTCTTCATTACTTGACATTGTTGAATGGCAGAAGAGAAAGGTCTACTTGTTTGCAAATGAAACCAACATCAGCAACAGTGTGGATACTCCAGGCAGACTGGAGAAGGTGATGTAAAAGGGACCTGCATTGTATCTACACAGAGTGATAAAGTTGCAGGGAGGGTCTTTGGCATACTGTGGTGCAAACAGGCAGAGGTATCACTAGCAGATATTGAGAGATATTGATTTAGTTATTGTATGAACTCTGATGAAACTTCACACAGAGTATTGTATGGGATTTTGTAGGCTGCATCTTTGTAAGGACTTTGATAGGGTGGAACACTCACTGCGCAGAATGGTGAGTACACTGTACAGGTCTTTCAGTGGCTGAAACCATGAGTACAGATTCATTAAAATACCTCAAGTATGTACTCACTGTAGTAGATGAGGGATTATTTGGTAGGACATGGCAGATACATTCAGTGTGTGTTATGCACCTTCAACTCAGGGGGTCTAAACATAAAATGAGAAATGTTTATAATAATTGTAGAGAAGTATGGTGTTTCACATTCATATTCATATATTGCATATGAAAGTACTGCACTGATTAGTCCTGCTGCTTGATACTGCAGGCACTGTATGATACATTGCAAACTTTATTGGCCTGCTATATGAATTCATGAAATACAGCTTAAGTTGGTGCACCATCTCATATACACTTTTTAAACAGTATGTTGTTACAGCAATGCATATGAAAGGTATACCACAAAGCAAGCTGCATTCTGTCTATATGCAATTAGTCCCAGAACTTGACCTTCTTCAGAAAGTAAAGGGTTAACTCTATGCGAGAGCACAGAGTGTTGAGCCAGAACATGGTTTTCAAACCTTTGTCTCTGATACATGTCAGTGTAACCATCAGATTCTTATGAGCAATACTAACTGACAGCTGTAGAAATTGTGATAAAATCTGTAAGCCATAGTCAACAATGCTTGGGTAAGAAAGACTGAAGTCAAGAACCCAATAAAAAATTTGTGTGGATAGTGAAAATATCTACACAATGACAATAACTCACTTCAGAAAGAAAAAACTCACCTGAAAGGTACAAGGTACACCTCTGGGATGCAACACTGTACCTGCAAACCCACCACCCAAAAGACTACGTTCTGAGAGGGGAGGTAGGGAAGGAAGTCAGAATCGAGCAAGACTCCATTAGAAGAAACATTACTATGGGGAGTAATTTTTCTTAAAACAACATGAGGTCTTGCTGTATTCGGACCATATACAGACTACCAAGCAGTACAACCTGGAGGAGGGGATAACAGAACCTTACTTTGGGAACAAGCTCTGCAGTACTGCTGCGTCAAACCTAGCTTCACTCCTAGTCTGGGTATCCATGAAGTAATGCTTGGAGAATGTATGAACCATTTTCCAGGTGGCTGCTTTGCAAATTTCCATCAAGGAAAGATCCCTGGCAGCTGCCAAGGAAGCAGCTGTACCCCTACTTGAGTATACTTTCAGGCCTGAGGGTGACTGTTTGCCTAGTTTTGAATAGCAGAACTGGATACAGGAGACAATCAGCCTGGCAATAGATCTTTTAGTGGCAGGCCTACCCTTACCTATTTCACCATAACTAAGGAATAACTGAGTACAATCATTCCTATGGGGGGGGGTAAATTTAAACAGACCTTAGAAAAACATAATGAAAACAGAATGAGATGCAAGGGAAGATTGCTCCCCTGCAGACAGAAAAACACACAGCTGCTAAGTGAGCCTTGAGGGTGGCAGTCCTATGTCGTAACCCATTAAGGTGAACCAGATAGTCCAGTGTTGTGGAAATACCTGCTGAATTTGGCTGTGTGTGTTTCTGAGAATACCAGATAGTAACTTTTTTTCCATTTAGAATTGTACATTTTTCGAGTGGAAGGTTTCCTAGAAACCTTGAGGATATCCATTACTCCCTGGGAGAGATTCAGATCTGCATACTCTAACTCTTCAAGAGCCAGGCATTGAGCCTGAGAGAGTGAAGGCTGGGATACCAAATCCTTCCCTGAGAGGAGGTAATGCCTGCTGGGCATAAACAGGGGAGAGAAACTGCTAGAGACAGAAGCAGAGGATACCAAGGTTGTCTATCCCAATCTGATGCCACCAGAATCCTAGTACATGGCTGATACCTGATCTTGATCAGAACTCTGGATATTAGAGGAAAAGGAAAAAAAGCATAGAGAAACTATCAGAACTGGGACCCACAAGAGAATTAGAGAAAAACACAAATAAGCAAAAGAATCAAATGTATTTCAGTTCCCCCACCGTGCTGACCGATGGGAACCGAAAAAGCAATTTCTACACTAAATCTACCACTATCTACCTAGTTACACTACCCATACCATAGACAGAGATTTGATACTGAAAATAAAGAAAAACGGTTGATTTAACCGATCGATTTTTACCAAAAACGTACCGGCTAGTAGGAGAAATCTCCGGTGCAACATCAGTTAGGCGGAGTGAAGAATCTGATGGTTGCACTGACATGGACCAGAGGCAGAGGTTTGAAATCTGAACTCAAGCACAACATTCTATGGTCTTAGATAGAGTTAACCCTTTCCTCTCTGGAGCAGTTCAAGTGCTGGGGCTAAATGCATATAGTAAGAATGCAGCTTGCTTTGTGGCATATATTTATTAAATTTTGATAACCGGGTATGCCCACTGAGCCCGAAGGTCCCTTTTTCTGGGGCAACCCAGACTTAGCTACATAGTACACACATTTCACATACAGAAGTAGGAGTCAGAATACAGCAAGACTTCCTGTTGTTTGAAATAATACTTGTAACTTTTGGGGTAGTATTTTAAAATGATGATGTTACTGCTGGCTAACCTGTCATGTCACACTACTGTGCCATGATCTGCCCACTGTCAGTCCCTTAATTTAGTGTTAACTAACCAGCCTTGTGCTTGCATCTGTCTTAAGTTGTGGTCAACTGTGTGACCTACCATCGACAGTTCGAGTTCCAGAAATAATCTCTGATTTTGTCAAGTTGAACAGACTGAGATCTCTCAGCTTCCACAGCAATAACCATATGTTTATTAAGACGTTCTTGTCCCATTGTTGTTCGTAAGCGATTTTTAATAAATTTCAAAGCAGAGAAGCTTCTTCCATTACTGCATGATGTTACAGGGAGAGTGAGAACCAGTCTGTAGAGTGTTTCTATTTGACAGTATACATCTTTCATGTTACAATCACATATAAATCGATACACATCAACTACTGTAACTGGTGGTGTTATTTCTCTAGATAGTCTATGGATCAGGAGTTTATACTCCTGTTCTACCAAATGTGCATCTATGTCTCCTGCATAATATGTTACTAACTTTTTCAGGTTGTCAAGCTTTTCAGTAGAAGGATTTTTTAGGCAACTAACATGTTTTAGCAATGGAAGTGTTTCAGAGCTAAATCTGTCAGTTATTCCCTGTATACAAAGATCTAGTGTTGCAAAGTAGAACTCATATCGGAGTTTATCTTTTCCAGATGAATTTGATACATTTTGCCAGATTACGTCAAGTTTTCTGGACACCTTTCTAATATGTGGCTCAACATATTCTACATCTGTTTTGGATGCTAGCATCTCAGTTTCAAGCCATATCTGCTTAAAGCTTTCATTAGTCCTCAATGACAGTAGCTCAGCTTTGCAGTCCTCAATCATCTCAGCTGCCAGAGATATGTCTAATTCAATAGACTGAAGATATTTTGAGGCTACATTTGTAACAGACAAAATCTTGTTGAATGATATCAAATAGAAGCAGAAATGAAAGTCTATTGATCTGCTGAGGGCCATGGATGTGCTAGCAGTCTCTCTATCAAAAGAGCCATCTTCTTGAATTTTTGCAAGAGTTTGCATCACAGACTCAATGGTTGCAAGCAGTGCTCTACAGTTATCAATTCTGCTAGACCACCAAGTCCCAGAAAGTGGCTTAACAGTATGCGTTCTATGAGAACTATGTGAAGCATTGTCAGTTAAGAACTGTTCCTGTACAGCAAGAAAGAGATTGTGTCTTTTAGTGGAATTTTCAATAAATGTGTATAACTGCTCAAGGACACCAACAAAATTACGATTAGGGGTAATTTTGCTGCAAGTGTCAACAACGACCAAATTTAAATGATGTGCATAGCAATGAATGTAATATGCTTTGCTGCAAGTTTCTCTAATTCTGGCCTGTACCCCTCTGTAAGCCCCAGATATTGTTGCACAGCCATCATATCCTTGCCCCCTTACATTAGAAATACCAAGGTCACATTGTTGCAGTGTTTCACAAAGATAGTTTGCTAAAGTGTCACCTGTTCCTGTTTTTGCATGAATGACATTAATTAATGATTCATGAATTGTGGCATCTCTGCGAACATAACATAAAACCACGGATAACTGGTCTTGTTTTGAAGCGTCTGGAGTTATATCAAGGCAAACTGCAAAATATATAGACTGTTTTACTTCATCAATTATTGTAGTCTTCACATGTCTTGCAATACTCATGATTAAGTCATTCTGACTTTGAGCTGACAGGTAACTTGGGTAGCCCTTTCGGTTTTTAGAAGCCAATTCTAAGTGTTGTTTCAGCACTGGGTCATATCTTGCAAGTAAAGATGCTATTTCTGTGAATGCACCCTGTTCGTTGATTCCTTAGACTCATCATGTCCTCTAAATGGTAGTCTCAAGCGAGCCGCGTAGCAGTAATATCAACAAGTCAGGTGACAGCATTGTACCTATTCTGTCTCTGATTTGATTTTAGATGCATTTGTTTTGCCCTCTGTTCAGATAACTGCTCATCTAGCGGTTTAGTAACATGATGGAGGTGCCATTTTTCAACATTTTCAAGATGTTGTTTGCTGCTATTATGTCTACTGAAACCTCTGCCTGACTCCAAGGCTACTTTCCAGTCTTTAATACCAAAAACTCTGCATGGGAAGCACAAAGTTGCATCTGATGCACTATTGTATTCTAACCAATTATATTTTGAGAACCATCCTTTGTTAAAAGATCTTTTCCTGTTTCTAAACTGTGTTTGTGGGTATTTGTGTAAACACTTCTGAATTGGCCCTTTATTTATGTACTCCTCCCTAGCTAGACAATCCTTAGGTACTGTAAACTGTGTCTCCATCTGCATGTCAGCAGCTGCATCTTTTAAAGAAGATAAACATAGTCTTAACTCTACATATATATCTGTAGTTGAACCACACCATCCAACAATGGGAGTGGCAAATTCTTTATTGTAATAGCGATTAGCTCTTAACACTGACATACCTTGTTGTTCTACATTATCTTCAACGTGAGTAACAGCTGCACTGCTGCTATCCTGACTGATGCAATGTTGGTTAATGATGTTATCTTGCCCTTGTATATTTGAAGTACTGGAATTAGTTTTGAAAAATGTAAACATTTTACTTTGCTGCATTGTTTATAACCTCAAACTGTCTTCCTTCTTCCTAGTAAAGAAATAAATAGTTTTATTTGACTAATGAGTCTATGTGTGTTTTTGATTGCTGTTTATAAATAAAACTGGAAGTCTGTGAAATGAATACACACCAGATTCAAAACACATATGGAGGGGAGATATTCAGAGGAGTGGCACCTTAAAGAGTTGGTAATTTGTGTTTCAGTGGGTAACTGAAGTGGTATAAATGAATGTTTGTCAGAAATATTCTGTCTGTATCCCAGCTGAGTTGTGTCACATAAAAACTTGGCATTGTTATTTGCCTATATAAATAATCCAGGCTTGTGCAATGGATATAAAATAAATACGAACATACGAATCTGCCAGCAGAAACAGATCAACTGGTCAATCAAAAGTATGCCAGAGTGTGCAGCTAGTACCCTAGATTGCAGCTACTCCAACTTCCACCCCCACTGTCCCTCCTTTACCAGTCACTGCCCCCACCATGCAGACCCTTCCTCTTGCTTTATCCCACTCCTTCTTAAAATGTCCTACTGTCTTATATGATACCAAGCCCTCTGGTGGAGCATTCCATTTAGACACCACCCTCTCCATGAAGTAGTGCCCCCTCATGTCTCTCTTAAATCTTCCGCATCCAATCTTAGCCTATGCGCTCTTGTTTTGACGCTCCCTGTTTGAACACCCCCTCAGTGCTATGTTTATCATTCCCTCTCACATATTTGAACATTTCAATCATATCCCCTCTATCCCTACTCTACTGCAGTGTCTACATATTGAAATTCTGCAGCCTGTCATCAAAAGCCTTTCATTCCATCCAATGTAACATACTTGTTGCCTTGTTTGTACCCCTTCCAATAATTTAATATCCATCTTCAGATAAGGCCTACAGTATCGCACACATAACTCCAAATGCAGTCTGACTAAGGATCTGTAGAGGTGCCAGATCACCCCCCTATATCTGGATGTGCAAACCTTTGTGATATAACCCAGCATCCTGTGTGCCTTACCCATTGCTATCCTGCACCGGGCCAAGTTGTTTATGCTCCCTGTAACTGACACACCAAGGTCCTTTTCCTCCCCAGTGATTCCCATCCTCATCACCCAACCAGTAATCCCTCCTATTTTTTTTGTTGCCCCAAAGTGACTAAACTCAGCTGTGATACAAACAGGTGATTTCTCACAAACATTCATTTATATAACTTCAGTTACCCAATGACACACAAATGACCACCAAGCCTTTATGATAATAAAATTATTGCTTGCAACCTGCTCTATCTAAATGCAAACCAGGTGGGGTCATTAGCACACTTGGAGTAAAGACTACTAGCACCACACAGATTGCTCTGCCTGGGACATGCACCAGCTACTACAGGCAATGAAGGAATTCAGTGCTTAACCAACATGCTGGGGTATGGCTGATTACAACACTCACTAATAGGGACAGGAATATATTCACTTTAAGTTGATGCAGAGCATATTAACAGAGCACAATTTAAATGACATCACATTAGAAAATGACAATATGACTAGTACTGCTGTGCTGGCTGAATGAAGACTGGAGAAATGGAGAGAATAGCATATAATAAATGAAAAGCTGCAACAATGGGGTAGTGGTGATTAAAATGTCACAAAAAGGGTGGACTACATAAGCAATAATACCCAACAGGGTGGGTGGTAGTGTGCTATACCGGACCGCCCAGGGGCATAATGAGGCACAGCACCACAAGCAGAGCAGAGGGCCTTATACCCCTGGAAGGTCTGGTATAGCACAATACTACCCACCCTGGAGGATATTATTGTGCTTAGTGAGAAAAACTGAACACTGTGTTTTGGGGCTTGTGGTTCTCTCTCACAGACTACATCCCGAGTGTCTGTCACAGTTTTTTTTTTTTGTCCCCATTATGTGGACAGTGATTACAATAGCAAAAGGAATGGACATTTGAACAAAGCTGCCACCCATTTTGATGTGTAGTCAGTGTGACAAAACAGCATTACAAAAAGATTTTGGTGACAGTTCTCTTCTCCCTTCCTACCCCAGAGTTGCTGTGATCTGCTACAGGGATTGAGAGTGCGAGCTCAAAAAGACTAGATGTTTAAAACAACTGCTTCATACTTTCAAGTATAGCAGAAGTCTCCGGTCTCCAGAGCTAAGGGATGAAAATGACTGTTTTTTCTCTTTTAATAAAGAGGCAGTATATGGTCCCCCCCAATCATCAGCATAGACCGTGACCAGAACAGCTACATGCATTGGTGGCAGGTGAAGGCTTGTCATGAGGATGAACAGATCACCACGCAGAAGTGAGTATTGGCTGCAGTATGTGGATGAAGTCCAAAGGTGCACTTCCTGCTGTTGTTATGCGGGGAAGGGGGCCGGGGGTACACTTGCATTCATTTACTGGTTTCTGTGCCGAGGACATTGGATGACTGCTTCAGTCTCACTAAGCAAGAAAAACAACATGGCTGTGGTTGCCGTTTTGAGAGTTCTACTGGCCCAATATTTATAGAACTATATAAGGCAACAGAGACTGGTACTAGATATTTCCCAGTCTCTGTTGTTTCACACCTGACTGGCTGATTGGCACTGTTGGCCAATCAGAATCAAGCTTTCCATTTTGCCATTTTCTAACCATGACTACTTGCTCCCGGTGAATCAGTACCTGCATGGTGCTTCCGTGTATGGTGCAAATTTTCAGCATGTTTTTAAAATATGTAGATTGCATACAAAATTATGCTCACAGCAGCCCTGGACTTTCGCAGCTGTATCTAAAGGTAGGTGTGGACATGAGCAGGCTGTGAATTGTCTTTGCAGGTCACCTTTAACTTGCAAGCAGGTGGCAATGATATAATGGCCGTAGATCATGCAAATAGACCAGTACTGCAACATAATACATACATTGCGTGACATGAGAGATCTGTACCTGCAGAAGTTATTTTGCACAGCATTACCATGACTGCCAAAACAAAAACACAGTGGTACTAACATGGCAGGACAGATGAGATGACTGAGAACTGCTGTGTCAGTGGCTTGTGAACACATAGACACATAATGGACTATGTAAGGAGCTGAGAGATGCACATGCATGAAGACTGACCTGAAAGACTGACAGTGACTGTGAACCAATATATGAATAGCCAGCAGTAAGACACCATTTGCTCTGTGTAACATCTTCAATTATTCAGCACACTGTGTACTGAATAATTGAAGAACTGAATGTATGGCCATCACATTACCATCATACAGAATGGAAAACTTAAAGATACTGCAATGTAAACCTTCACAGCGAGATTAACATTTTGAAACACAATGAAGTATGACATTTCTGAGCAACAACAACTTCAACTGCCCCCCCATTCTAAAAGCACAAACTAGGTTTGTACATTAAGTATTTAAAGATTACTTAATTATACAGTTATTTGCTATAATGTAACCATGATTTCTATCCCTATCAAAAAAATCCAGTGTCACAGAAGACTACCTGTATGACAACATCATCTACTGAACACACATAGTAGTCTTTCCTGACAGCAGGTTCATAGGACGGGGCACTTATCTTGATAGGGTAGTCAGGACTTGTTTACGTGGTGGAAGTCCAGGAAGTGAGAATGTGGTTGCTAGAGAGTGGGAGGAGAGGGCAGTGAGGTACTGAAGAAGAGGCAGCAGGGTCAGGCCAGTGAGAGGAGAGACCATGGGAGAGGTGACAAAGAAGAGCCACCAGCTTGTAGGTAGCCAAACCACAGGGGTGTGTATCACCTGAAGTGAGAGAACGGGACAATGACAGGAGTGTGCTGCAGCAGGGACCATGGATCAGGTGGTACTCACCGACATGGATGTTAGTGCTGACTGAAGGACAGCATGACAACAGTTAGCAGACATCACAGCCACCACGATGGATCGTGGAACAGGGATCAGAGCAGCTACCGTCACCTGGCTAACAGAGTAGTGGGCAGCAGTGTGGACACTGATGTGAGCGATGGCTGCAAGCTCCAGGATAACGTGAGGCAGCAGGAAACAGTGTGGAAAGTGACCTGAGGGTCACAGCAGCAGAAACACAGCATCTGCAGGCTTACCAGATGCCCGAACCCACACACACACACACACACACAGGCATTGTGCAAAGCAGAGCATTAATGGTGCCGGTTGGAACCGGGGCCCAGGGCAGTGGTGAGCAGAACTGTGAGCAACGTGATGTACAGATGCAGGAATAATTGATGAAGCGGGCACATGGCAGCACTGCAGACACCAGTTTTGGAGATCAGCTTGAACAATGGGCAGGGCTGGAACTGACTGCATAGTAATCGAATGAACACTGCTGAAAAAAACAAATACATTCCCTTCAAGGTTCAGTTTAGTGGGTGGTCATACACATTCATTATACTTCATTCTTCTAATAATCCTAACATACAGCCAGTGTATGTACATTTTATGCAGACTGACATACATATAAGTAAGTAAGTAGGTTTTATTTATATAAGGTGCCTTCCACAGCTCAGGGTGCCTTTACACTTATAACATTAAAAATTCACCACGCATCATAAAACATATAAAACGTATTAAAAAACATCCATATAAATTTGAATTCATTATGTTCCTGAGAAGGCCTGGCTAAATAAATATGTCTTCAAACAATTTCTAAAACCTTGTATGGTCTGGCTATATAAATTGAATCTGATGGAAAATAATGACAACGATCTCTGCCCCATCTTCCCATTTCTACCTGTAATTATCTTGTCACTTCAGATCAGACCCAGTTGGTATCTGTCTCAATCGCAATAGGACACATAATGACTAGTAAGGGGGTGGGATTAGGGATAGAGGACCCCTGGATAGGGATGTTGAGGCAAAGGTGAAAACTGATGGGGTGAACACTCAGGAAATAAAGAGAGTGGAGGGTGAAGAGTCAGGAGAGGCTGATGGGGGGGAAGCCTAGAAGAGCAGACAATAGAAAGGGAGCTCCGCAGGTGGCTAGAGCAAGAGGAAAGAAACAGGGGTGGCTTAAAGGGCCAGTCAGGGGACACTCAGGGCAGGTAATGGAGGCTGACATAGAGTGCCATAATAAAGTCAGTGTGGGTTGTTCCCGAGTCAGGACACTGTTAAGCAATAAGGCATGACCAGGGGTTAGATTAACAGCCTGTTAATCATCCCCTAGTGATGTGATGTAATGTGGCATGAGGTGCAGCCGAGCACCATATTGCCCCTAGAGGGTGACTGACAGTTAATCTAAGCCCTGGAAGTGCCTTATCACTATTATAAAAAAGTATTCAAAAAGAAAAGTGTCAAACATGTATTTTCTCAATGTTTTCCTCATTTTGAGGGAGATTTTTAATAAATTAGTTCTTCCACCAACAATGTAAGAATGCTGGTTCAAAATCAGAATGCATCATTCCAGTCATTCATCAGTGCTAGAGGATGAAATGCAGACAGGAACAAATCTATGTGCAACTGTGATCAGGCAGTACATGACCGTATATTAACATGGATTAATTTAAGGCTGTTGCAATCATGACAGACAATCAGATGGAGGCATTTCTGAGAACCTGTATCTAATAAGGATAAACAAACAAGGAAGAATGAAACACAACCTCCAATTATCAGAAATGAACTAACAGGCCATCCCACAGGTGCACTGGTTGGATTTCCACTTGCTGCACCGGCGACCTGCGTGCGGGAACACACCTGAGTCATCAGACGGCTGAATGGGGGAAGAAGGATGGAGTGTCCCTTTGACAGCTCTCCTTCTCTGGGGGGGGAGGGAGGATGCCCAGTTCAGGACGGATCCCTGGCGGAGGTGGGGGAGGGGTACCACTGCAGCCAGCATCAAGCATGCTCAGGGGGTCATACAGACACACGGATTCACGGCATGTATTCTCCCCCAGAAAAAAAACCGGAAAAACTCCGCAACCAGAGCCTTGATGCTCACCTCACCATCCCATACTCAGCTCCCATGTTGACTCCCCTGACCTAATCTGATGTTCGTGCCATTTTGGCCGGTGCCGTGGCCCCACCCTGGGAGCAAGCCAGGGGTCATCAAGGGACAGTAGCGGCTCATGTGAGAGTGTGAGAGGTGTTGAGGTCTGTGAACGGACAAACGGTACTGGCAGCTGGCACAAGCAAGTATATAAAAAAAAAAATTAACTTACAGTGTGTGTCTGACAAATCAAAGCTGTTCGCCATTCATTAACTGCTCCAGCTGTAATGATCTGAAATAAAAGTAAGAAACAATGAATATTTTTCAACAAGCAGAGAAAGGTGTTTCTAGCTCTTTGGTGGGAACAGAAAGCAGTGAAGGGGCACCAACAAATCTCTGTCTTCCATCAGGCAGTGGATGTGCTAAGGTAGGAGTGCCTTTGCTGCTCTTCCACTTGTGGTCACCCAGATGGCAGCATGTCAGCAAAGGCAAGGACCGATTTCTCCTGTCACCGCCTCAGACAAAGGCAAAGCTGTGGCACTGGTTATGAAAGTCACTCTAGTCTGTAACACTGACATTTGTTCTCCTGGCACCCCTTTGACAAACACACACAAACATGGGCAGTGCAAGTCATAAAAGCCTAGAGCAAACAACAGATAGACACATCATCAGGAAGCCAGCACACTGCCCACCCACACACAGCAATGTGATGCCAGGACTCGGGCCCCACCACTCCCACTGCCCACTGGACCCCTGGGCCATCAAATACACAAGGACCTGGCTGGTCCACAAACCACAATTCCCCCGAAAGCCTTTACCCTTTCCCATCCTTGAAGAATCCCCCTCCCCACCCATCCCCATCATAATATTTCAGGTCTGCATCTAGGAAGACCCCCTCCCTCCCTCCCATAAGCCTGCCCTCTGCCCGCTAGCGCCCATATGCATGTCCCAGGCTCATTTAAATTTGTCTACTGTATCCTCCCCTCCCATTCAATCCGGCAGCCCGTTCAATTGAAGACAAACTTATCTAAAAGGAGTCAAGTTTGCAACTGGTATTGCTTCACTGCTTCTGCCTGCCTACAGGTTGAGCATAACTAGCAGAAAGCAGGAATTTCTTCATACTTACCATGATTTTAGTTTCTGTTAGCTCCAATATTGTCAATGGGGAAGGTAGTCCATACATATGGCTAGTATGCTCCCCTACCATGATAGTGGTAAGCTCAAAGTTGTTACCACATCCTAGAACCCTAGGGACAGTAACATTCTGAATGCATCATCACCTCAATCTACATTTGTCCACACAGGGCAAAAATATGCACAACTATTACTCAAAATAGATTTTCACCATTAACATCCACCTCCCTAGTAGAGGTCTCCTAACAACAATATGTATACCACCAAATCTGACATGACTGGAGAGAATGCAGTCTTACATTGTCTTTAAAAACAAAATCAATTGACTTGCCTTACCTGCAATTTCTCTCTAGACTTGAATCTACAACAGCGGAGTAAACATGACGGAAAAAACAAAGAAACACAGACCTACCTTGTCTGAGGAATGATACCGCCTTTCACACTTCTCATCCTGACCTCCTCTCTGAGCTGGAAGTCAGTCACGGTTAGATCTGTTAAGCCTTGTGGTCTTCCAAGCTTCAGACACCTGTCACAAGAAAACCAAAAGCATATCACAGTTAAAAAAAGAAACGACAGAACCATAGCAAAACTCTGAATGAGTGATAAAGTCCCATATGGGATCCCAAATGAACTTGATGTCAACAGTCTGGATGTCATCACCAATTAATTAACAGTGTAACCCACAGCTGTGTATTAGATGTCCAGAACACCAAAATGAATCTGTAAATAAAAAACAAAGTACATTAACAACCATATAAAATACATATATATATGCAGGACAGGATTCTCCATCACAATCTGTTTTTATGGGGGACCAAAAAAAATACCATTGGGTAACTATCATGGTTCACCCAAAAAACATGCAGGGTGGGATATTCAGACTGTGCCTGGCTGTGGCGCAAGCCTGGGCACAGCACGACTGGATTGCACCAGGGTAAGGACCAGGAGATATTCAATTGTGCTGCACCATAGCTCAGCACCATTGAATATGGCACTGAGGGTGCACGCATTGCGCATGGCGCAGTGGCACTTCGCCAGGTGCAAGTGGCAGAATGGGAGAAGGGGGATGCGCCGACACAGGAGCAGTTGTGCTAGGCACATCAACTGCGATATTCAGCACTGGGTATGCAAATGAGGCCATTATGCATGCAAAATGCAAATGAGGCCATTTGTATGTCATTATGGGCCATTTGCATGCGGTGCGACGATGACTTGCGCCTGGCACCCTGCCAGGCTGCAGCCATCATGGACCGTCACCCTGCAGACCCATGGTGGTGTCCGCTTCTGGTTGCCTGATCACAGGCATAAGGAAAAGAACTCCCTGGTGGTCCAGTGAACCACTCTCCTTCACCCAATTGCGGGCTTCAGTATTTATTAACCCTGGTGGTCCAGTGGATGGCTCCCTGTTGCCTAATCATGGGCATAAGAGTAATTCACATCCCTGGCAGTCCAGTGAACCCCCTTTCCACCCACCCATTGAGTCCCACACCACCCAGCACCCCTCAGTCAGTGGCGGGTGGCAGCACCCCACCCGCATGCCTCTCAGCTGCCTACCAACTATAAGCATAGCACAAGCCCTTCCTGCCTAGAATATCACCAGTTGCTATTGGATCACGAACAACATGCTGTACACCACCCCAAGCTCCTTAAGACAGTTTACTTCCATCTTGAATGCCTTTGTATGATGTGTATGTAGAAGTCTGAAAAGCCTGTCAAGACAAGAGTCATACTACAGAAGCCAAGCCAGCCTAGCTAACATGCTGTGATGGTCTCCACCCTGCCCATAGAGCCTAATCTTTGTCTGTTCCATGGAAACAGGGGATCAGGGCTGGGAGTACAACTCATGTATGAGACCAATCATGTGCTCTATGCTCACCGGTGCACAACAGAAAAATGAACATAGTCACCCCTGTGGTAAACGAGTGGAAAACACCTTCGTATTTCTTCCCTAGTAAAAACCCTATCAGCAAATAGGGAAAAAAGGTGCTAAGAAGCACCAGAGAAGAAAAAGCAAAAAGCCAGGTGACAGTAGAGATGACATTAGTTTTGACCTGGGTGGGGGGATTCTGCTAAGATGCTTTTGATGATGATGCTCTAGTTCCAGACACACAGGGGCCAGGCACCTGAGGGAGGGGGAAAGAAAATAATCACTGAAAGTTGTCATATAGTTTGGGGGGGGTACTGTAGACACTGCAGGAGGGAAAACAAAAGAAAAAAGCAGGATTAGAAAACAAGAAAATCACCCCTCCTAACTACCCACCCCACACTGGGATTAAAATAAAATTTACTTACCTGATGCACCATACTAAAATTTTTCATTATACCATGGATATAAACTGACAGTCAATCACATAAGCAGACTGGCACCTTAGCCCCATTTTAAATCCTATGATAATCACTGGCAAAGGTGCCAGTCTGCTGCATGTTTAAAAAATAATTTGACCCCAAAATCACTGATGCCTCACTGCCATCTTGTTTGCCCACTAAGCGAGCATCACAAAGTTACACCTTCACACATCAAAGTCAAGCAATGCTGAACTCACACAGAGAACACAGTGACTGTAGCAGCGACACACCAAGTAGCATTTTTTTCAGCTCGCACCAATACATAAACTGTTACCTGCATCATGTCAGAAACAATGCTCCATTTTCAACTTTTAGCTACCTGCTGCAGCGCCACGTCCAGACCACCTTCACCTTCACATTGTTACTGACAAAACTCCATTTTCTCACATAACCAAAAAAAAATAAATCATGTGTCACAAGGATTTTTTTCTTGCCAGAAGCTTGTACCCAGAGGCAGCAACTGAAACACAGCAGCTCTTAGCATTAGTACTCCCGTGCGCACCACACAAACTGCCTGCTCCTACCTAATATCATGCTGTCTCCATCAAACACTATAAGCTAAAACCCAAACAGCACATGATGGTATACTAAGCAGCTTGTGTGTACATGGGAGGGAGATCCTGTATTACAAACAGTACAGTAGCTGAAGTGGGGGTGGTGGGGGTGAAGCTGCATCACAAGCTGCACAGCACATCTGCCTAGCAACAGGGCACTATTTATTATAGATTAAGACTATCTCACATTAAAATCAATAAAAAAACTATTTTCTTACTTTTTTACTATCATTTTTAATATTTTAGTAATACTTTACTTCCTCTCATGGTATAATCAATACAAGTCACTGTGGGTTATGTAGGTTTACCATGGCTGGTGAGGATTTACCCACTTGGCTGTGCCTAGCGGGCAAACCACGCCAGCAGTGGAAAATCTCCCGATAACCCACATCCCCTCATGGCTTATTGCTTCATTGACCCACAGCTTTGGAACACCCTGCTATGGTCAGTGGTGCCCATCCAGGCACTGCAGGCACTGGAATGGGATTTTTTTTTTTATAGATTAGTCAACTGGAAAACCCCAGCTTCACAGGCAATAATTCTGCATTTAGAGGTGCACCCTGACAAACATAAAGACCCAGTCTGCTCTAGTTACACAAAACTATGCACAAAAATGAAAAAGGTCAAATAAATAAATAAGGAATTTTTCCAGAGAACTCAGTCCAGAACATTCTTCTACCTCTTACAGTTGTACAACAAAGACTGAGGTGATGATGCTTCTGTAATGTGACAGTCACATCAGAGATCAAGATGTTGCCTACTGTACATGCTCCTTTTTTTTAAATTACTCCATTTGTATATCATTATTATTTTTTCATAAAACGTTAAAGGCAAACAACTTTGTATACAGTACACTTCACTGCATTCCATTACCTTAAGTGGAGTCACTTTTCAATACAAGTTTCATAGCCACAGGCCACTGTAGTGCATTAATTGATGTATAAGCAGAATTTGATCAGCAGTATGTTAAATATACAGAAAACAAACATAACACAATCAACGTTACAACCCTTGAGTTCGTAAAAGAGCTGTTTGATATAGGTACTGAACTGGTCTGGTACTGTTATTCCCAACCCGATCTGCATTTAAAGAGCTTTTTCAAACAATGTTTTAAGTTCTCTTGTTCACTCTATCAGCATGCTACAACCCACTACTGATCAGCACCTGCGATCTACTCCGGCATGCTCAGAGTTTCTCCACCACACAATGACTGGTAAGAGGTAGGAGAAAAGTAAGTACATGCTCACCGATTTGATCTGGCTCTCCAGCCACCTTGCTACAGCCCCCTTCTGTCATTCCCAGTGGCTGAAATTGCATGGTACCAAAAGCCCACTCATACAATCTGAAAAGCCTGAGAACAGAAGAAACAGACACCTGTTTTGTCGAAGTCAGCACTTATCAGCGTACCTCATCTCTGTATCTCACCCTGGTAAAGACAGTAGCCATGGATGTGGTATTGATCCCAGTAACTGAAATGAAGGTGGCAGTTGTGTATGCCATTATTAGGGCTGCAAGTTCAGTTCAATGTCAGTACCAGAAATGTTGAATCCCAGCTGTTTGCATTGGTGAGAACACCAACTAACTTTCTGCCATTTTGTGAAAACTTTGCTATGCTCTGTTTATGTTAAAAAACACTTTAACTTTTTTGTAATGGCCATTGCACTGAGAGCATCTAGGTGATGTTGTGAGGCATGTGATGGGGAGAGAGTTGTGAGAGTGATGCTCAAGCCTGTGGTGAGGCATCTTCCCCGGCCCACTCCCCACATCCTGCGTTCTCCACTTTGGTGGACACAGACACCACCCCCCCACTGCAACACAACCCATCCCGCAAATGGGACATCAGAGGCAGCCCTGCCAGTATGGTACCAACAGTGCCATTCTGCTAGCCTGGCACAAAGGTCATAGCAGGTTGCCATTGTTTACACTCAGCAGTGCAGATCTTGTGACAATGATTGTGTCCCCATCTGACCTCATCATCACTGTTGGACCATGGGAGGGAGAACCGGAGCAGCAACGGGAAGGTATTACCTGATAAAGGAGGAAGCATGCAGATGCATCATCATCCTCCAACTTTTCCAAGCAAGCAGCAGCTAAGTGACACACCTAAGGCAGGGTGGGGGTCCTTCTGCTGCAGGTTTTGGGTAGCTACTGCTATGATGTAGCAGGGGGCAGGAATGCTGGTCATGACCCCCCCCCCAAGCAGGACACTGACTCTGATGCAGTGGAAATCTTTTTACTGAATGAAAATTGGCATAATGATTAATAAAAAAAGGACCATGTTATGATTATTGTATTTTTTGAAAATGTTTGATGACTGGTGCTGTGGCAGACTGTCACTCATCTCACTCCACACCAACTCGTCGACCAGCAGTGACCTTTACAGGCAGCAGGCTTGAGTGTGAAAGATGGTTAATTAAACCAGCCCTGCAGTGCACAGATTCAAGCCTGTAGCCTGTGTGCTCCCTAACAAAGTTAAGCTCCTGCACACACACACACCCAATGATGATTGTAGTAGACATTGCCCTAGCAGCTTGCAGCTGAGCGAACTCTTTCCTTCCACTGCAATGCTAAAAACTAACCTTTTACTTTAGAAAGCAGCCAGGAAGAAACTTCATGCAGTGTTCTGGTGTAAGTTTAATACACCCAACTGAGCTGTCTTACTACTGACAGCCAATGACTCCCTCTCATCGTCTGCGACTTAGCGACTGCAGCTACTCTAGAGTCTAGACTGTGCCTCATCAGAGTGATGCTGGTGCTAAAAGCAGATGAAAGTCAACTTGACGCCTCTCATGGGGATCTATTGCTTCGTGCTCACACCTCAGCTACAGTGCTACATGTACACAGTTGATTGGTGGTAACTGCCAGCACTGTGATTGGCTGCTGCTGGTTGGCAGGTTTTACCACCAATCAACTGTCTGTTGTCACTGTCTCACTCACTCAGTCTTCAAGGTGCTAAACACTGAAGCCAGTCAGTAATCCAGTGGGAGCAACAAGTAGCTTTTTTAAAAACCGATGTCACTGGTGCTCAGTCAGTCTTTCATTCCTGTTTCTCACACACACAGTTGATTCGTAACCTGCCCCACTCCTCAGCCCCAATAAAGAGCATGAAAACACTACTTTTGTTTTTAGGACCTGCAGGACCTTAAAAAAGTTTATGCTGAATACAATGCTATTAATATACTTCACAACAATATTTGGGGGGGCACATGCCTCCTCGGGCCCTATGGGCATGATGCCACTGCCTTGGGTTCCAGTGGGCCTACCCACTTAACAAAACTAAAATAAATAAATAAAAATAAATAAATAAATATTCTTTATGAGCTGCAAGTTATATTTGAGGGTGGTTTGTATTGGAGGGTAGATATAGTTTGATGAAATACAATAATTACAAATACTGTTTATACTATTGTTATCAGTAATGTATTTTATATTATGTTTTTACAAAAAATAAATTGAACTAACGTTTCAAATAACTTTGATTTTTCTGTTAAGAAAATTAATTTAGAAAAAATAAATAAGTTCCCACTTTTTGGTTGTCCATTAATAAAATACTATAATCATACCACTATAATTTCATAAATCCATACTTCATGTTTAATTATGCCAATATTTTCTTTGTTTTACAGGGGCCTCACAAGATAATGAGTGAGATTTCAGGGAAAACTATTTTTATTACATTCAGACTTGTCCCTTGTACCATATTTGCCCTTCCCTTAGTGTTGAAAATTGTGCATTTAGGTGCAGCTCAATGCATTTTTAATTACTGACAGTAGGACAATTTTAAACCCACATTTTGAAATTATAAAATGTATTATAATACTTTCAAGTGTTTAAATTGTTTAAAACCATCAAACTTCTAAACATTATTATGTTCTTTTGATAAGTAATACAAATGTTTTATACTTTATTTATATTAGGAAAAGTTAATTTAAATTATTAACAAAAAGGCAACCAATATAAAAGTAATTAGAGATACCTTGGAGAAAATTAGATTTAGTATTATTAGATTTTTTTCATGGTTATGTTTCATCTTAATAGTAGGGTAACGTGATCTGTCTGAGGCGTTGGCATTCATGTTACAGTCCTCTGTTTTGAAGATCTCTTCAATGGTGATTGCACTTCCCTGAGTGTTGGAAAATTCCATTTTAGTAAATCAAAACTTACTTGGAATTGTGAGATTATCTACTTGAAATGTCTGAAAGGATCAGTCCTAAAGACGTCTCTCAATCTGAACAAATCATATTGCATACCAATGTTGCCAAAGCACTATTCTGTATACTACCCCAAAAATGCATTTTCATATGTCAGTGGTTCTGTATTCCAAAATCCTCAATCTATAAAAATACATTTGACTGCAACTGTACAATGTATTATCATATGGCAAAACTTACATAGATAACACATAGAGTAGCATAGTAATTTAAGACTGAGAGGCCCTCTCGGTCCATCAGGTCATAATGATTAATAAGAATGCTGTGCAAATATGTAATAATTTAACATTTATGAACTAACTTAATTTCTAGAACATTGTTTAGGATCTACTCACAGTAGCTAAAGTGAATTAAAGGCTGTCTTGATGATAAAAACTGAAGAAAAAATATTCAACCTGTATGTGTTACCCACTTTCAAAAATTCTGTGATACTGTAAGTCTAATTAATTATTCATAAGACCACTGTGCTCTCAGATTGGCTGCTTTACCATGTATTAATCTTTTAAAATGCATGGCACAGCTAACAGCAGTGCGATTTGTGTTGTCTGAAGATAATTTTCCTTTTTGGAATACCATTTAAATAAAAAACTGAGACTATTAGATTCATAATAACACCCTTAGAATTCACATTTACTGGGAGTTGCAGAGATAAATAGTATTCAGCTGTGCTTTGGGCCATCAACATCACCAGTCAGCATTAATCCCCAACAAATGATCCCTTGGTCTGACATTATTATTTAAATATATGGGTTCTGTTTTTAAAGCTCCCGATTGCTGCAAGCCTCAGGTGCACTGAAGATATGTCACACGGATGCGTGGAGCATGTCTCCGATGTGTCCCTGCTCACCCTGCCACCTCCAGACTGACAAAAAGTTAGAAGCTTGGGGTGTGGTGCCCCACCTTGTCCCCACTCGGAGGGGTAAACTGAAGCTCCATTGTGACCTTGAGGTAGGTGAGGGTAGAGTGGGAGGCAGGAGGCAGGAGGATGACTCCTTGGCAGCCCCGAAGGGTTGGTGCTGGCAGAATGTAGGGGAGTAAAGAAAAACTGCAATTTAAAAAAAATTGAGCCAATGGTCTTTTCATTCTGAGGACAATATGAATAAAAGTTGGAATCTTCAAAACTGGGCTGTCAGAATTAACCTGAATTCCAATTATTGCTGCCCAGTACTATTAAGACAACTCATGTGAGTCTCACTGGCATACAAGCACTATATTTACCTTTTTTTCTCATGCACAAATGTAACAACTCTCTGCCTATTGCCTTCCTAATTGACAAGATTATCAACTCAGCAATTTCTACAGTAAAGCTACCAGATCTTGTAACAGAATAAACTTGTAAATCCCAAAAGAGATCCTTTATTCAGGCAAAATTGTTTGACATACAAAGGCTTAACACTATGGAACTCACCAAACTTGACATATCAGGCAGGGCAAATGTGGCTACATGCTCAAGGGTGAATCAAACAGAACTCTTAAGCAAGGACATGTACAATGTTCATAATTTTAGCATTACGCATTGCTGACTATTTTGTATCAGTGTTCATATTCTGTATTTACAATTCATGCCCTCATAATACACACTGGCCCAGATATTCAAAAGGGTTGCACCATGCGCAACAGGGTTGCGCCATGCGCAAGTCCAAAATGCGCCATTCTGCGATATTCAGCAGGAGGCAGTTACGCCACTGGCAACAGGTTGCGCAAGAGAGCAATGCAAATGAATGCATGCTCAACAGGAGGGGGAGGATCCATGTGTAACCTGCGCGACCCGATATTCAGTCAGGTTAGCGCCAGAGTTCTGTCATAACCCAACTCTTGCATACAAGCAGGCAAAAAGGCTTAAGTTGAGGGCCACCCACAGGTGAGCTGCTGCATTGCGGGCAACACAGCAGCTGCCACCCTGGCTGGCCCCCAACTCGGTCCCTGTGCCTCCCCACCAGCCCGATCACGGGCAGAACACGTATGTCCCCCCTCACATCTCCCACAGCCCGGTCGCGGGCAGAACACGTACATGTCACCCCCCATCACCCACAGCCCGATCGCGGGCAGAACCTGTATGAACCCCCAGTGCCCGATCGCGGGCAGAATGTAACCCTCCCCCAACCTGAATAACTCCCTGGTGGTCCAGTGGACGTAAAGCCCGATCGCGGGCAGAATGTCACAACACAACCCCCAAACATCTCCCTGGTGTCTGAGTGTCCCCCACCCACCCACGAAGCCCTCACCCGCTCCCCCCGCAGCCAGCGGGCGACAGCATCCACTTACCCGCCTCCGCTCACCCTGATCGACTGTGGTAGTGCTGTTGCCTATGGTGCAGAGCTACAGCTAATTGGCGTAGTAGCTCATCAGATATGATAGTCCAGATTTCAGAATGATCATTCATAAATCTGACTGTCATGTACGGTATGGGCTGCACGCCCATTGGCTGTAGCTCTGCACCAATGGGCATGCAGCCCTACCAGACAGTCAGTCGGCTGGGTGAGCGGCAGCAGGCGGTGGATGCTGTCACTCGCCGCTGTGGGGGAGCGTGGGTGGGGGGGATACTTAGTAGACACCAGGGAGATGTTTGGGGTTGTGTTGTGACATTCTGCCCGGGCGATCGGGCTTTACGGTCCACTGGACCACCAGGGAGTTATTCGGTTGGGGAGGGTTACATCTTCGCCCGCGATCGGGCACTGGGGGTTCATACAGGTTCTGCCTCATGATCGGGTACTGGGGGTTCATACAGGTTCTGCCCGCGATCGGGCTGTGGAGCTGTGTGGGGGCGACATGTTGTGTTCTGCCCGCGATCGGGCTGTGGGTGATGTGTGGTGGGGGGCGTGATATGTATGTGTGTGCCCGCGATCGGGCTGTGGGAGATGTGGTGGGGGGCGACATGTACGGTTCTGCCCGCGATCGGCTGTGGGAGATGTGGGGGTGTCATGAACTGTGATGCCCGCGATCGGTTGCATTAGCGCCGGTCCCCGACGGTTGCTGCCTGGCAGGGGTGGCCAGGAGCAAGTCCTCGATCGGCGCATCTACATGCAAATGGCATGCAAATGGGGCATAAATAGATGCAAATGGCCCCTGCACCTTTGCATAAATTATGGCCCCATTTGCATGTCACCTTTGAATATCGGAAAATTGCGCATGGCGCAATGGTTTGCCAATGCCACCGCAAGTTTAATGCTCAACTCTGGCAACTTGCGGGTAACAGTTCCACTCGCCATCTTAATTGCTGCCAGTTTCGGGGTGAGATATTCAAAGGAGTTGCCTCGACAGCGCAACTCCTTTGAATATCACCCCGGCCACACCCCTGCGCAACTATTTTGAGCAGCGCAGGGGCTTGCGCCTCAGACTGGCGCAGTTTGAATATCTGGGCCACTGTCTTTAAAAAATGTGTTCCGAATAATGTGTATGAAGCCTGTATGTTTTGTAGTATGTTACATTAATAAATGATGACCCTTTGCAATATCTTGTCCTTAAAAATGTATTGCTTCATACCCAAGGAGTTACCTTATTTAAATATTCTTAATGAATGCCTGATTCAGTGAAACAAAATCCTTTTCCTTTAGAGAGGAACAGATATAAACTGAATAACTATTTATAGCTCAGGGCCCACTTGCTCGACTCCAGTATCTGCTTCTGCTTCTGCTTCTGCTACTGCACTTGACCTGATCTCTGTACCACCCACTGTCAACAATTGTTGCATTTTTTGTCTTGTACACTGAGCAAATATTCTGTATGCCTAATATCTGTACTGTAAGATCTTGTAAATAAGCATTGTTCTAACATTTTTGTAAACCACTATATATGCTTTATCTCTGTAACTAGCTCCGGGTCGCCCCTGAAAAAGGGACCTTCGGGGCTCAGTGGGCCTATCTGGTCACCAACATTGAATAAATAAATAAATAGATGATAACTGAGATCCACGGAATAGTTAGCTTAGAACACATCCACCAAATAGTTAGATTGGAACAAAGTACTTCATAGGGGCCAAAAAAGGCCCCACCATTTTCATTTTATTGTTTAAGATTCTTTTGTGAGTTAGCCTGAGGGTTCAGCCAGTGACACTGAATTATGCTGTTGCATGTGAAACCTTGGTTCAGAATGCCTGAGCTCTTTAACAGAGGTCTAGAGAAGGGTAAGCATATTGTACTGCAGAGGTCATTCAGTTGTTCTGAGATAGTAGACTGAACCAATTGCATGACATCTCTTCCTTGTGTTGATTTATGACTGCGACAAGGTGGAGTCTCAGGTGACATCTCTAACGGTACCCCTCATGCCTAAGTCTGGGGTTTATTAGGACCTAACTAGGAGACACAGTCAGAGGAATTGGGGGCAGTGGCAAGTCAGGAAACACAAACATAGTAGCAGAGAAATGATTTTGAAGTGAACAATCAAATTGCATTACAGGCTGCTTTCTTCATAAGATTGCTTTGAAGATGTCATAAAGTGACCAACATGCGTTTGTTGTATCAAAATGTGTAGTGGTACACAGAGATAGTCACGGTCAAATACCAAGTAACAGTAATCTCAGTGAAGACCCTTCAATGTGTCAGTCAGGGTCCATAGTACAGTAAATGTCTGGGTGAGTGACTAATCCCCTCTGTTGAGTAGCCATGCATAATACACAAAACTCATTCCTTATCTCATGAACATTTGCTTATAAATAAGCCAGAATCAACTGCACACTAGACAGAGGAGTACTGTCTATTGTGGTTGTGCTTCTGTATGAGCCTGGTGGAGTTGAGTCTTTCTTCAGTAATAAAGTACATGACCTTTCTATCCAAAATTACATGCAAACATTATGGTCTGACCTATACTAATTTCTCATTGGAAGGTAATTACTACACTGAGTAAATCTGAGCTGAATTAAATGTTATTTCATAGTGAAATGACCTCTTAAAGTAGTCTTAATAATGTGGCTCAGATTGATGCTTACAACGCAATTGGACTCCAATGTGAAACCAATCATAAAACAAGTATGACTTCAAAGCATAATCAATGCACTTTAAGTAGATGACAATCTACCATGTGCACATATTAGTAATTACATTACACTTGTAAACAAAATTGTATTGATCCATTTGTAGTCAAGAAAAATATCAAATGAATAAACAGAACTTTTGGCTCAAAATGCAGTTTTACTCTGTGAAACTTTGTGCGGTTTATGAGGTTGTTTTATTTTCTAATATGGACAATTAGCCAAAAGAGAATAGATTATTTTAAAAGTTACACAATTCCTTTCCCCGACCTAAAATAATTTCATTTAAATAAAATGTTGCTTGCTAGAGAAATATGTTGGCTAATTAGTAGTGTTATGTATGCAAATGTGGAAAGTTATTTACCACACATTTGTATCCTCCTGTCCAGGTGGCGCTGGACAGGAGGAAAACAGTCAGAGCAATATATGTAGCTCTAGCTAAAGCATTTGATTTTTTGGACCACAATGTCCTCCTGTCCAGGGTGGCCTCACTAGGAGTGGTAGGAAATAGTATGAGATGGCTAAGTTCCTCCCTAAAGGGAAGGTTACAGTTAGTTTCAATAGGAAACTATTCATCAAAATTGGTACCTGTTGCCTCTGGAGTCCCCCAGGGTTCTACATTAGGCCCTTTATTGTTCAACATTTACGTTAATAAGTTATACTTCTCAGACCCATCCATTATGTATCATTTATATGCAGATGACACAATTATTTATACATCTGATGTTATAGTACAAAAAAGTGTTATTTGATTACAGTAAACTGGTACTTAATCCAAAAAAAAGGAAAAAACACAAACGATGTTGTTCTCATGTAATAATGGAGGGACTGAGAAACAATTGTTGGATGTTGTCATCCTAATGGGAACCCCAATATAACAGGTCCAATCCTACAAGTATTTGGGCTTATGGTTAGATAGCTCCCTTAGGTGGAACATACACATTGATTACTTATTAAAATATGTGGGAAGGAGATTTGGGGCCCTATATAGGGCAACCTTATGTCTATCACAAGAGACAAAGAAGTGCATAATCAACTCTATGATAGCACCAATGTTTGACCATGAAGATATTATGTATGCAGGTGGGACCAAGGGTGGCCTGACGAAGCTGTACGTTTGTTACAACAGACTCACCTGGTTCATCCTTGGTGCCCCTTGTTTGACACATAGTTGTCAGTTATATGATAACTTGGGATGGCAAGAACTGAGTGAACAAAGTCAGGAACATTTAATTCCATTTATACATAAGGGATTGGATGGAAAACTCCCAAATTATAAATCCCTTAACTTGGTTTGTAGAGAAAAAAAGATTCTTTAAGATATGCACTTGGTATGGATTTGGAAATCCCAAGATGTAACTTAGAAATTGGGAGAGATTCCATTAATTAAGTAGGTACATTAGCTTGGAACAGTATTCCACACAAACTAAGAATATCCACAGGGAAAAACACTTGGAAATGGATAAAAACTTGATTGGAAAACAAAGCATTTAAACCCAGACTGTGATGTGCAATTTAGCATAATGGTTGTATGTAACTGTAATAAGTATGTCGATTAACAAAGCACTGTATAATCTTTGTCTGTCTGTTTGATCAATATTACTTGTATTTATAGAGGTGTTTATGTTGTATTAGTATATGTATTTCTAATGTATTTTAAATAATGAAACTGAAATAGGGCTTTTTCTTCTGTACTATGAACCTTGTTGTAAATGAGATTTTAGCTCAATCAAGCAAATCCTGATTCATAAGATTTTTTATGAATACATTTTTTTCAAATTGAATAAACTTTATTAGTAACAACAAAAGTACAAAAAGCAGAACCAGAGTAAAACATCATATCAATATCAGACAATTTCGATGAATACAATATTTAATTACTACTACTTTTGCTAAGAGAATGACCAAGTTACAAAGACTAAGAAAAGAATGCATATAAAATTAAAAACAAGCACATTCGTAAATATCAACTAATTTTTCTGTAAAGCTAATTTAAATGCTTTGCATGGCAGGTCTTTATGTAAAATGTAACCTGAAGGAATTGAAGAAAAGTTGTTTCATACAGTGCCTTTCATACACATAGTGCATGCAAAGTACTTTGCAAATCATGACCATTGGTACATAGTTACACACAATGAGCCCGATTCCAAAAGCAGCTAGAATAATGCAAGATGCTTGTGTCAAACAACAAAGATGCAATTTGCACCTAGAGTCAGAAAATGCAGCAATCCCTATTCCAAAATGTGGTCTGCATCAGAATGGGAAGCCGCTGTGGCAAGCAGGCACTCCATCACCCTTGTGACCCACATCAGGGTATGCCAGGCTACAATGGGGCTTGCACCATGGCAGGGCAGAAAATCCCCTTTTCTGGGGATTCTAAAAGCTCCATCATGTCCATAGCAAGGGGCCCAAATTAGACCAGCCAGGAGGTGGTCTATACCCCTAGGGCCTGATTCTCAAAGCTCCTGGCATGGCACAATGGGCTTGCACCACAATGAATGGTGCAAGGTACCCCCTTGCACCAAGCAATGCCACCAGCAGTGATTCTCAAAGGCAGCCTGCATTGACTGCAGGCTGTCTGTCCCAAACAAGGCTTATGCCATCCCTGAACCCAGAAATGGGCTGTGGCAAGAGGCTAGGGCACAGGAGACAGATGCAAGATCCCAGAGCCCCAGACCCGTAATTCACAGACATCACCCAGAGGGACAAATTCTAAGCCCCCTTGGACCAGCCAGGGCTGGTTTAAGGGGACATAGAAAATCTCACCTCAGAGAGTAGCCTGTTTGAGCAAATATGTGCAGGTCCCAATCCCCAAGCACAGTATGTAAGCCACCTTCCCTGGTGGTCACATGCCCCCAAACCCAGATGCTGATTGAATAGATGGTCCCCTCTCCCTGATCCCCACTGCTACCATATGATTAATGTATTACAGTAACACCTCTCCCAAACCCTGATGCCGCCATTTGGTCACTTGTAATCACCCCGCCAAAGTCAGTGTTGTAATCAACATGCTGTACATCCATTTTCCTGATAATCTAGTGGCATCCTACACTACCCCCTCAGCAAGTTGTGCCAACCCCATCCCATAAGGGAGCCAGTGCTGGCACAGCCCTCCTCACACCTCCATGGCTGGCACTGCCTGAACTGTAATTGAGACCTAGTACTGTACATGGTATGTGCATTGCATACATTGTACAGTACCGGTCTTCATTACAGTTCAGTCAGTGCCAGCCACACAGGTGAGGGGAGGGCTGTGCCAGTGCTGACTCCCTTATGGGATGGGGTTGGCACTACTTGCTGGGGGGCAGTGGCAGGGGGTCACTAGATCACAAGAGAAATGGATTTACAGCTTAATGACTAGAGTTGATGTCTTGAGGGGAGATTATAATTGTACAAGAGGTGGCATTGGGGTTCAGACCTGTGGCAGACCCTTCCCTTGTGTCAGGCATTTGGTGCAAGGGAAGGATTGTTGCAAGCATGAGAACTTACATGCCAGGACCTCTCATGTACCAGAATCAGGTGAAGGGTCCCTGGCACATGGGGCTTCAGTGCAAGCTGCTGTTTGCCGCAGCTTGCATTGGATGCAGCACCCTTTGAGAATCAGGACCCAAGTATCATTGCCCCACAAGGTGGGGAACTGGTGGGAGGGCTCTGTATGAGGACTCTAGGAGTGGAAGGAACAGGGGAGTGCTATAGGGATATTGAGGAGAAAGTGGGCATGCCACAGGGGTGATCAGGCAGCCGGCAGGGGTGTCATTATTATAACTGATCATGTGCAATTGCCATACTAGTTATGTGAATGGCACACTTGCCGGGTGCCCAATCACCCCCTGACATGCCCACTTGCTCCATAACATCCTCTATGGCATCCCCATACCCCTTCTGCCCCTGGACCCCTCCTGCTACTGATTTGTATGTTGCACCAGATGGGGGGAGCTGGATCTATGCGGCATGTCCCACAGGTATGCCTATTGTTTGGTGCTAGCCTGCAGGTGTGGTGACTCCTGGGTTTTTGGCGTGGGGACCCCTGATCTTAAAGAATCAGATGTAGGGTCCCTGAAGCACCCAGAGTGCACTGCAGCCATAGATCACTGCAACTTGTGGCAATCTAAGAGTTCTTTTGGAATCAGGCCCAGTATGTGTACTGAGATGAATTAAGATCATTGTTCCATCGAGTCATCTCACTGTCATCATAACCCCAGTAACCTTAAATATTTTTCTTTCTTAAAAATCTATCCAGCTGGACTTGAAGTAATGTATGCTATCTTTTTTTTTGCTATCATATAATTTTTTTATTATATAATTTGATATTACATACAAGCATATTAAACAGAAATAAATTTGAACTCGTAAGAAAACTTAGAGCTTAAAATAGATCTTACAATTAGCAATTACTCATCATAATACCAGTTTCCCCATTTTGTCATTTAATAAAACTACTATATCTTAAGACAGTAACTACAGAATTTCTTGAAGGAAAAAAATAAAAAAAGAGAGAAAAAAACATTAAATGATATGATTAAAATGTTTAAAGAACAGCAAAAGGGACAAAATAAACAAGTAAATAATGAATTATCATAGTTCCACAACATCTTTCTTGTCTATATTTTAAATACATTTTGTCTGACACCATTTAACTATCTTAATCAAATAACTAAGAAGGATGCCTCTATCATTGCATATTAAATTTATCTTGCAATAGGTATTACATTCTTTCATTATTAGATATGAGTTCCATTTGAGCATACCATTCTCCCATTGATGGAGATTGACTCTCCTTCCAATGCCTTAAAATGACATGCTTAACACTCAGCGAAGCATGAGCAATCCAAATTTTCTGGTGTATAGGTAGGATAAACTCATGTGGGAATATTCCTAATATAAATATTAGGGGATACATAGGTATAGGGATTCTAAGGGTTTATGAGCATAGGTCACAAACCTCAGCCCATAAACCTACTATTTTGGATAAAACCAGAGCATATGAGAGAGGTTGGCATGGTTGGCCTTACATCTCCAGTATTCAGTTTTCCATATAACCCATGGCTTCCAGTCTGTTAGGAGTTAGGTAAAATCTATGTAGAATTTTGAATTGGATTAATCTACTTTGGAGTTCTTTTAAGCTTCGGTTAGCCATATCCCAAGCCGATTCCCATTCCAACATAGAAAGCACCACCATGAGCTCCTCTTCCCATACCTCTTTGACCTTGCTCATTAAACAAGGAGACCCACTGTTAGTAGTTAGTAATTTATAAGTAAAACTGGCTCCTCTACTATCTGAACAGATCCAAAAAGAAAAGTTGTTTTGTGCACTCTAATTTAGACAAGGAAACTGGCAAAAAAGTAAAATTTCTAGGAAGTACATTTACAAAAATGTACAGAATACAGAAAATATTTAAATAATGCACTAATGTTATTTACTTATGGTGCATATCCACCTCTGCAAACAAGCAGAGAGAGAGTGCAACATTGTAGATAAAAAGATGCAGTAGCTGAATAGCACGGATATATTGCACCAATAAATCAACTTAACAGAGATAACAGTATTTAACTGCTCTTCATTCCAGCTACAGTAATAAAGTGCAACATATAAAATAGACAAAAACTTCTAGTTATGCATATCTGATTCAAACACACTCCCAACTGCAATGATTTGCTCCTCACATGCTTCATCTGTGGGAAATGGTGCTCTTAAGGAGACATAATGTTATAAATAAATAGGTAGTAAGCATGTATCTGTCTGTCTATCTATCATAAAATGCAAAAAAAAAACCAAAAACACATGTAATAATGCCAGTGTACAGACAGTACTACCCAATAAATAGTATGTCCGATATTAAAAATAAGCAATCCATGTTAGGTAAAAAAATGGGAAAGTTGTAATTTCTCATATGAATGGAACTGAACGCTACATAAGAAAAAAACATTATAGGGAAACATTTTTATCTATCAGATGACTTACGCTGTAATCAATACCATTATTACATAACTAATTTTGCTTATTGCAAAATCCTTATTAGCCCATCTGTACACCATCCAAAAAGCGGTAACTGTATTTAACCTTTAACTTTGTTGACTATTTGGAACAGCCTCTGGCCAGAGCCGATAAGGTTGCAGCTGAGGAATTTGGGGTAAAAATGTTGTAAATTGCCAAAGTTACAAGCCTGCATTTGCAAAATGTAACATAGGCTCATAACATTTGTTGTTTTGTAATATTTCTACACCATATTTTCAACATAGCCTTGTTATGACCCTGCCTTATGAAGACAGGCAGACAAAATGTTTAACTCATGGATTAAATGTGATTTTGAGCAGGGACTGCAAAATCAACTTTTGGAATGCAAAAACACATTTTGGGCAGGAATTGAAAAATGACAACTGTCACGTTCTTGACGTGCTGTAAAGAAATAGTTATGTTGAAAATTGTGGGTAAAAATATTGAATATTACCGAACTTACGAGCATACATTCACAAAATTCAGTGTGGGCTCATAACATTTTTGTTTTTAATATTTTTACACCAAATTTCCAACATTGCCTTCTTATGACCCCACCTCATGAAGAAGGGCAGAAAAATTGTTCAGCTCCTGTCCAAAAGGTGATTTCACATGGGGACTGTAAAATCACCTTTCGGGATGTAAAAAGACATATTGGCCAGGATTTGAAAAATGACAGCTGTCACATTCATGAGGTGCTGTAAAGATATGGCTATGTTGTAAATTTGGAGTAAAAATATTGAAAAGCACCAGTGTTATGAGCCTGCATTCACACAATTCTATGTAAGCTCATATTTTGGTTGTTTTTTTAATATTTTTGCACCAAATTCTTAATATAACCTTCTTATGACACCACCCCATGAACAAGGATAAAGGAAATTTTCAACTCCTGCCCAAAAGGTGATTTTGCATAGGAACCATGAAAACACCTTTCAGGATTAAAAAAAAAACACATTTTGGCCATGAGCTGAAAAATGACAGCTATCACCTTCATGAGGCACTGTAAAGATACGACTATGCTGTAAATTTGGGGTACAGATATTGAAAAGTACAGTACAAAAGTTATGAGCCTCTGTTCACAAAATTCAGTGTAGGCTCATAAATTTTTTGTGTTTCAATACTTTTACAACAAATGTTCAACTTAGCCTTCTTATGACCCCACCTCATGAACAAGGACAGAGAAAATGTTCAAGTACTGCCTGAAAGGTGAATTTGCACAGGGACCTCAAAATGACCTTTTGGGACAGATCTGCCTAATGACAGTGCCATTCTTCATGTAGTGGGGTCACAGAGAAGGCATGTTGAAAATCTGGTCCACAATTATGTAAAAAGGACCAAGTTATGGCACTAAATTCAAAACCTCTTTGAAATACATTGAACTGGCCAGCCCGCCGGCGCAGCGGTAGGGCTATCGCTCATGGTGCCAGCAACCCGAGTTTGGGAATTGACTCATGAGGTTACAGAGCCAGCCGGGGGGGGAGGAGGATTGAGTGCTCAGTGACAGCTTTCCTTCTCCAGGGGTGTGGGATGCTCATCCCGCTGCAATACACCACCTGGGTGACCACAGGTGGAGGTGCAGCGAAGACAGCATATGGGGAGGGAGGACATTGGCCAGGAGCTGGAGAGCTAGCATGTTGCAATATGCTCCACCCCTAGGCTTCCCTAGCATGCTGACATCCAGAGAGATGGCAACAAAAAGCTGAAACACCCCGTGATGGATGCCCTGAGATGGGACCCGGCTACCAGAGAATATCTACAACCAGGCTCCAAAAGGAGCCTGTGTGGCACTCCCGATAAGGACTTATGGACTGGAGGGGACTATGGGGGGATCCCTCAATTCTCCACCTGAGGGCAAAACCATGGTTGTATGGAGATGTGTAGACAGGACCTCAGAAGGAGAGGACCTACAGGAGTGTGCAAGCCTAGGAATCCCTGAGGAAATGGACCAGAGTGGTGAGTAAGGGAGCATAAACAAAGAATATCAAAAAAGGAAATACACTGAACTGCATACCTGTGTCTTCAGTTTGCCATCCGGCTTTAAGAGTGTAGACTAGTCTGTGGTCCAGAGAGGATTATGGCATTGGACCCCTGATGGGTAAATAAGAGCTGGGGGGGTGTGGGGTGTTGGGTGCTGAGTGGGAGGGTCAGGTGGAGCTAAGGAATGGCCACAAAAGATATCAATGGATTTTTTTTTAAAGGTAAAAAAAAAATCAGCACTGAGGATCATTGATCATGACATTGGGAGACTGAGCACCCAGTGTTACAATTATGTTTCTGGGAAGGTATGGAGGGTGGATGCTGAGAGGGAGGGTTGGGTGGGGAGAAAATTCTTATTTAAAGAAAAAGGACTGGCATCGGGAGAACATGATTGTGACATGGGGGGATTAGGCACCTCCAGTGTCATTGCTATGTTTTGGGGGGGATGTGGGATGGTGGGTGCTGAGAGGGATGGTCAGGTGGGGGGAGTTTTTAAAATAAATAAATAAAATAGGTGGTCATGGTGGAACACAGCCCACTTTGCCATAACCAAGATGGGCCACTGCATGCTACTGTATGACTGCTAGCACATGCACAGTAGAATGCAGTGGCCATCTTGGACATGACAGAATGTGTTGTGTTCTGCTATGACCACCGGCACTGTAAAATAGTGCAGTGCTGTGTCAATAGGGACAACATGGGCAGACTGCTTCATGGACTCGGAGTCGAATGTGATGCAAGTCCAACATGTTCATTCACAAGGAATGTGGAGTCCTTTTTCTCATAGCAAGAGGTCTGCAGGGCTCCACCCACTGCAGCACTAAAAGGGGTGCAAGAGCAGTTCAGGGACATCATTGGGAGGAGACTGAATGCCCCAGTTGAGAATTATTTTAGGGAGCAGCATGGCTCCAATCCAACATTATTAAAAGCATGGGGACTGGAGCATGTCAAAGGTAACCCAAGAGGGGGAGACTGGTTGAAATATTTTACAAAGGGAGATTGACTGGATCTTCCATTTAGGCTGCCTAAACCTTCAGGGCTTAATGAAGAATTTGATTTCAAGCTTTTTTTGTGATAGAAGTTATTTTGGTATCAGACCCCTACTGACTATTTTGGCCAAGGCTGATCACCATTTGTGAATATTGGTTAACATCAGGATTGTCTCATTGATTTATGTCTGTTCAAGTGGTGTACATTTGGAATTGAAGATGAGGGTCAGCATACAGTAACATACTGAGCAGTAAGATCTGCTGTGCACCTTATGCCCCGCACGATAAGACAAAAACATTTTCTGACGACTGTAGAACTGCATAAGGATTATATGTAATAACTATTTCTTAGTATTTTTCAGATATAGGTATGTGTTGAATTTATAGTGAAATTACATCAAAAACTGTTTTTCTCCCTTTCTCCCCACCGTTATTCATCTTCACCTTCCTGTACTCAGAATGTATGGCTGCTCCTTGGTGGTGTCCCCTCCACATACCAATGTCATTTCTTTGTTACTGTCTTTTGCTCTATTGTTGGTTATATTTTTATCTAAATAAATGGTGGGTGGCATTAGATAAATTCCCCAGTATTGACAAGTAGGTGATGCTTTAGCTATGTTGTCTCATGCTCTTGTAATCTCTGCTCATTAAGAGTATACTGAAAATGGAGAATGCAATATGCATAAATGGTTTATGAATATCTTATTGTAGTCTCTGATGTATGATTTCATATACTTAATGCTCTTCTGATTTTGCCTGTTACACAGAGATTTGTATTTCTGGAACCATAGGCTGCTTCAACAAGTTGATGGGGCTAGCAAGTGATTGCACCACATTGCATGTAGACTGGAAGTTTCAAATGAAATTAAATGGAGCCATTCCACTTGGTATGGTCAAGTTGGACAGCGTTAATGTTTTTTTGATAGTGTATAGATGGACTTAGAAGAATCTGTGCAATAAACAAAATTAGTTATATAATAATTGTATTTATTACCAGGTCACCCCTGAAAAAGGAACTGCAATGATCCCAGTGGGCCCACCCGGTTACCAAAATTAAATAAATAAAATAAATAAATATCACAGCATAAATCGACTGGTAAATAAAGGTTTTCTTCTATGCAGCATTTAGTTCCATTGATATGGGAAATGGTGTGCGTTCCCCAATTTTTAACCTGATACAGATTTCTTATTTTGTGTATTTATACAGTTAATATGGGCACATAGGGCCGGATATTCAGAAGGGTTGCGCCATGCGCAATAGGGTTGCGCATGCACAAGTCCGAAAGTGCGCCATTCTGCGATATTCAGCAGGAGGCAGTTGCGCCACTGAAAACATGCTGAGCAACAGTGCAATGCAAATGAAGGCATGCGCAACCGAAGGGGGAGGATCCATGCATAAAGAGCGCAATGCGATATTCAAAGACTTGCACAATCCGCAACAGCGGAACAGCAGGAAGTTGCGCCCCAGCGGAAATGAGCCAAAATAAAAAGGCTCAAGGAAGAGGTGCAAGAACGCTACAGGGATGCCAAGTGGGGAAGAGAGAGAGAGAGAGAGAAAGACAGACAGTGACAGGCCTGGGTAGGCAAGGGAAGCAGTGTGGGCCATAGGCTGCAGAGGCCAGTGGGGGGTGCCCGGTGCAGTGGAAGTAGCAGTCAGGACAGCAGGGTAACAGAGCAACATCAGCCAGGGGGGTCACAAGCCAGGGAGATGGACAGTGGCAGCTTCCACATGGAAGCTGTAATGAGGGGGGTGAGAATGCAAGGTGCAGGGGGACGTGGCCATGGATGGGCCCGTTGGCGGTATGCCCCCAACAGGCAGTACCGTGCCCACATCAGCTTTGAGCTGTACACAGATGTAGAGATCGTGGGCCGGTACCACCTGAACAGGGCAATACTGAGGCGGCTCTGTGAGCTGTGCAGTGATGTGATGCAGGCACCCTCACGACGGAGTCACGCTCTGTCAGTGGAGACCAAGGTGACAGCCTGCATGTGCCTGCTCACCACGGGCACCTTCCAGAGGCCAACAGGGGACACCACAGGCATCACACAGTCGGCCATGTCACGCATCCTCACCCAATTCCTCAGCGCACTGCTGCCACATGCTGCGGAGCACATCCATTTCCCCAGCACCGCGGCAGAGCGTACAGCAAACATGCAGGAGTTCCACAGGGTAGCACGTATGCCTGGCATGCTAGGGGCCATAGACTGCACCCATGTGGCCATTCGCACACCACCTGGCCCCAATGGGGCCACATATAGGAACAGAAAGGGCTTCTCCAGTGTCAACTGCCAGGTGGTGTGTGATGCCACTGGGTGTATAATCAATGTCTGTGCCACACACCCTGGTGGAGCACATGATGCCTTCATATGGCATCAGTCCACACTGTGCCATCGATTCGAGAGTGGGGACATCCCCACAGGCCATCTAGTGGGTGAGTACGCATGTAGGAAATGCAAACTCGGGCAAGGGTGGGATGCCACAGGTGCCATGGTAGTGGCACACAGGGATATGGGCAATATGGACCTGAACATGATACTGATCTCCACTATCTCCACACAGGTGACAGTGGATACCCACTCCGTCCCTGGCTGCTCACACCATACCGGCGCCCCATGATCCCATCGCAGCAATGCTATAATGAGGCACATGCCGCCACACGCAACATCATTGAGTGGGTGTTTGGGATGCTCAAGGCACGCTTCCGATGCCTAGACACCTCCGGCGGTGCCCTGCAGTACAGCCCCTCAAAGGCCTGTGGGATATTCCTGGCCTGTTGTATCCTGCACAACATGGCCAAAGACTGTGGGATAGCCCTACAGGTTGAAGAGGGGGACAGCGATGGGGACGCCAGTGGCACCGGTGTTGATGGTGATGAGCAGCCCCCCCCTTGGACGGTGGGACCCCCCACTGATCCGGCAGGCCCAGCTGCACCGGGACACCATCACGGAGGAGCATTATGCACGACACAGGTAAGTCAAGGGGCCATGTGCAACCGACACTGTCTGGCACAACCCACAGGCACACAGAGTAACACACCAGGGGTGCATGACGGCAAGGGGAGTGGAAGGGACCAGGCACACAAACACACCATCAGGGAGGGGTGAACAGTCATATGGACACACACACACACCAGGCACAAAGCATACATGGGAAGGTGCACAGCAGAGCAGGAACAGACATGGCAAACACACAGATCCACAGACCACAACCACCACCTGTACTGTCCAAGTACGTGTGTCAGATGCTGGGCACCCTTGCACCTTGGTGTACAGTACAATAGCATCCGTCATGCACACGCATCTGTGACAGCAGTCGGATGGTGTGCAGGTGGTCCATATGTCAGCGTGATGTGCAGGGCACCCACCAGTGCACTGCCCACCATGATGCACAGTGCACACAGGGCAGCACCAGACAGGGCCCGCACTGGGAGACAGGTCAGTCATGTTGCACCATTCCGTGGCCACTGCGGATGCATGGGCGGCCCCACCGTGACCCAACAGCACTGGCAGGCTGAGCAGGGGCCACATGGGGTGGCACCGATGGACCACCATGGTTCCCACTGCACGATCGTGACCTTGTCCGCAGTGGGGTCTGTAGTATGCCAAACATACCTGCACCAGGGGTGCTTGGGATGCCCACAGCAGAACCCGGCATTGACAGGCTTGGTGTCGCACAATGCCGGGAATGGGGAGTGGAGAGCGTACTGTGTGGGGTGCGTGGTACAGGAGCACCTGCTTGTGTGCCCAATGCAGCCATGACAGCGACCAATGCCTGGGTCTGCCTGTCAATGGCAGCGGTCACATCCATCCGCATATGGACCATCTCTGCATGGTCCAGAGCACAGTCCCTGCTGTGCCATTCCACAACCACACACAGTGCCTCCACGGATGTTGCAACCCGCCTTTGCTGCTGTACTGATTCCCGCAGCAGGTGGGTGTGCTCTTCAATTGGGTACTCTGCCACAACGGCATCCTGTCCCCCCAGGGTATGGAAGGTCCTGATGCTCAACACCCCTTGAGGGTGGTCGCTGTTCACCAGGACCAGGAATGGGCATATCAAAGGGCAGTGGGCATGTGCCACCACTGGACACTGTACCCCCAGACCTGGTGGGTGACTGCTGCTGCTGCCCCTCCAACCGCTGTGCCCCAGGGACCACTCGTTCTACTGCTGTGGCCGCAACAGTGCCAGACACCTGCACAGCCACCGGTGCTGCCCCACCGGTGCTGACAGGCACAGCCTGGGACTGTGCTGACATGCTGGCACACACATTGGAACCAGCTAGGCCCAGGGGCACGTGCTGGCCTGCTGTGTGTCCGTCATGGGACACACACATGTCACTGCCCATTGCAGTCCTTGCATCATCAATGGTGCAGGTACGTGCTACAGCCACAGTCACAGCGTGCTGGCATGTTTGCATGCCAGACTGCTGAGACACAGGCTGTGCACCCCCCACACCCGAATCACCGACACCAGAGTTGGCAGCCCTGCGTGCATGCTGGTGCAGTGCATGCTGGCTGGTGATAGAGGTGGATGGACCCTCCTCCATGTCCAGCAGGTCTTCCTCACTGCCTGGACCCACCACCACCATCCCCTGAAGATGAACAGGATCTGTAACAGAAAGATAGGACATGTGAGTGCATGTGAACAACCTTCCCCCCAACACCACCACCATGTCATACCGTGCAGTGATGGGCTTCCACCTGTCTGGAATCCACCTCCTGGTACGCCCTCAATAGCACTGCGCTGCATTGATGCAGCCAGTCGGTCCTCAGCCGGGGTCAGCTCCACCACCGCTGGCTGGCCCCCGCCAGTGCCAGCACGTGCCGCCCTGAGGGCTGCCACCTTCTCCTTCACCCTCCTGTGGTCTGTCCCCATCTTCTTTTTGCATTCCTGCACGGAGCGCTGGTGGCTTCTGTGCAGGTTCACTGCCCGAGCTACCCCCTCCCATGCAGCCGCACGGGCCTGAGGGGTGCCCTGCCGTCCACTCAGTAGTGCCTCCTCCTCCAGGTAGGCCTGGAAGAGGGCCTCTGTCTCCGCCGTGGTGAAGTTGAGCCTCCTTCTCCGCCCACCATCCTCACCCTCACCTTGGCTCTGCTCAGTAATGGTGATCTGTATGGGTGGAAGTGGACACCTGTCACTGTGCAGTCTACAGCGTTATCCCATGACCATTGTCCAGAACATCACACAGCATGCAACCCACCTCTCACCTGCAGTAACCGAATCTGGCCAGCACAGCCCAATGTCGCACATTTATAGCGCAATGCATGCAAATTAGGAGTGGAGCAACTGTAATGAGATGCAAATCGTGCCACTGCGCCTTTGAATGGCTGATCAGATGATTTGCATGTGTCGGCTGAATATCGCGCCATTGCAATTTGCACAATACGGTTGAGCCAGCTAAGCCAATGGCACAGATCTGTGACTGTGTGGTACACTGCATTGTGCATGCCCAGGTAGCTTACGCAGGTGTCTGCCGCACTGATGATGTGTTGTGTGCGATCGGCAATTCAGGCCATGGCCACCATTGTGCCAGTGGCACTACAGCACTGGACACCATATGGTGCTGTGGCACTACTGCGCAATAGTCCACTGTGGCACTGGCATGCAGGTGATCAGTCATGCAGGATGCGTAGACATCAGATGGCGCTGTGCGTGGCCTTGCGTCATAGACCCCTGACCTGGTGTCCGACCTTTGCCCCCTGACGCTGTTCGGCTGTCATGTGTACGGCTCTATTGCGCTGTTTGGTGACAGCGCTATGTGAACCGACGACGCTATACGAACAGCGCGATTGGAACCTATGGTGGTCTATTGCGCAACATTTCCACTTGGGGTTGCCCTGCTGCGGGGCGCCATATTGCCTGCTGTATGACCCCAATTATGGCACGCAGGAGAGCTCCCCAATGGAGTCAGGTGGAGGTGGCCAACCTGGTGGCCCTGGTTGAGCCCCACTTTGAGGCACTGTACGGTGATGAGCCCCTCACCATGGCCCGCACCCAGGTGTGGCTGCAGGTGGCCACTGACCTGGTGAGGGTCACAGGGCGGTGCCGGTCTGCGGAGCAGTGCAGGCACAGATTTAGTGACCTCCGCAGGAGGGAGCCGGATGCTGCGACGTCTCAGGTCACGTACACGAGGGCGTTGCAGTCTAGGCCAGGTGGGTGTACCATCTATGCACCTGTATTCTCCGTGAGGGTGTGACTGTGTTTTGGTGGCGGTGCATGGGGATGGCTCTGCCATGGTTGGCCAGTCAGTGTGTGCAGGTGTGAGATGCATGGGTCTAGCTGTGTGGGCAGGCACACTCACTGGGGCAGGGGGCAGTCTGCTTTGGGGTCACACTGATGTTTTTCTCAACATTTGTCACCCACAGGCCTGGCAGAGAAGATGCAGGCACTGGCTGAGGAGGGCCGTGGCAGGGCCCACGTGGCGGATGGAGGAGACGTGAGGGGTGGGCTACAGCGGCAGCAGCAGCAGCAGCCACAGCTGCTTGATGAGTGTGAGTATCATTACATCATGGATGCTATTGCATGCTGGAGGGGGTGGGCATGACCACCAGCCATGGACATCACAACCATGGATGACACAGGTGACAGTCATCACTGTCCAGTGTCACTGCACGTCTGTGTGTGCGTCACTGGTGGTCCATGCATGCACTGGGCACATGGCTGTGGAACTGGCATCCCACCACATTGCCACATCACTTGACAGCCTTGTTTGTGCTGTGATGGACATGGGCAGTGTGTGTGTGCAGTGGTGCACATAGCTGGTGCTGCCTGGTTGGGCATGTCATGTGCATGGTCACTGTGGGTGGGTGCATACCATCACAGGTGCGGGGCACTAGGCTATATGCCTTGCAGGATGGGTGGTGTTCAGGGTTGTGGACAGTCACAGCCATTGACTGTGTTCCCTTTTCCTAGGCCTCAGCATCCTCCGCAGGATGGACCGTTCCCTCCAGCGGCTGACAAGGGTATTGATTGCGATGCATGACATCCTCAGGGACATTCAGCGCCATGGGGTCAGGCGATGGCGGAGGAGACAGGGACAGCACCAGGCAGCAGCAGACCAGCCTGCAAGGCACTAAATGTGCTTCCCCTTCCCACTTCACCCATCCCTCCCACCCTGCCTTCCCTCTCCCAGCTGTTCAACCCCTTACCCACCCCTACCTTGTACCCCTACCCCCCCTTGTCTTGTACATATCTGTATAAAGTTGTGTTCTTGATCTTGGTGTTGTAATTTCTGTTTTCCAATATATATATATATATATTTTGTTATGAATACTGTGGTGGTCTCTGATTTGCAGCTGGCTATGGTTGCTCAGTTGCAGTGGTGTGCATGCCATCTGGGGTGGTATGGTCCTGGGTATGTGTGTGTGTGTGCATGTGTGTGCATGGGGAGGTGTCTCCAGTGTGGGAGTGACTTTCAGTCGGTCTTGCCATCTGCTGCCGCCCACTGCTGGGTGCCCAGGGTGGGTCTGGCTTGTATGGTTCTATGCTACACGAGGTTGACGTGTGCCGGGGGGGATGCATGGTGTTTACTGCAGTGACAGTCACTGCACATGGGTGGTGTCTTGGGGTCACAGTGCAGGGTGTGCTGTGCAGAAGGGGGGCTGATGTGCACTGTGGTTGTTGACCCCCTGTGTGTGGCAGTCTCAGCCTGACAGTGGTTGTGCTGGGGCGTCATGGCCCTGCTGTGCTTTGTTGGCTTGTCCCCATGGGCCAGTGGATCATCCATCCTCCCCAGTGATGCTGTGCTTGGGGTGTGCGGGTATCTTGTTGGTTCTGCAGTGTTTCCTGTGCCCATGTGGCATGGCTGGTGGTGGGCCCCAGCCTGCCTCCCTGGTTGTGCAGTTCCATTGCTCTGCTGGGGTGGGGGGCTCTGCTTGCGCTTATGGCACCTCTGGACTGCTCAGATGGGCTAGCCTTGTTGCGTTATGGCGCATCCTTTCTGCTCAGCTTCCCCTTCCTGGTTGTGCTATGGCACAGTTTGTGCGATATTCAGACGTTGGCTGCTTGCGCAATTTGTTTTGCTCCATGTTTGAATATCGCATCTGTTGCAGCTATGTGCAATTGACTTGTGCTTGTTCCTGCTGTTGCACATTTTTTCGACGCAGTTTGAATATCCGGCCCAGTGTATTTATTGGATTGCACTCACTATGCACTTGGATTATTATGTGTTTGGGTATGTTTGTATTATATATTTATATATAACATTATATGTGTTTAAGAGCACAGACATGTGCTGGTAACCCCTAGTCATGGGAGCCCTATTTAACGATAAGTGTACTGCTATACCATGCTCCTAGATGATGCTCGTAAGGAGTAAAGCACTGGGGGTGGGAGGGTGTTGGGACCACATATGAATTACTAGAAGTTTTTATAGGCCTATTTTTGTATGTTGCACTCTATTAATGTAGCTGACACTAGGAGCAGTTAACTACCATTATCTCATTGAAACTGATACTGTATATTGGTGCAGTATATAAACTACTCTATTTTTTATGTGCAATGCATTGCTGAATTTGTACTCTTTGATCTCTGTTTTGCACAGGTGAATTTACCCCAAAGTCAATAAAATAAAGTACATTATCTAAATATGTGCTGGATTCCGTCCATGTCTATAGATGTACTTCTTTGAAATTGTACTTTAGTGCCAGTTGGTCTGCTTAAACTGTACAAAACAATTTTCTTTTTGGGGATGTGTATGATGTTGTGGGAATTGGCCACCCAAGGTGTCAGTGCACAATCACCATGCTCTAAACTACTGGAGGAGTATGCTGTCCAATGACAGCATGTCATCTGCTAGTGCCTGAAACCTCTGTTACGCTCTGACTAAAAAGAAATGCTTCTTCACATTTTCTTTTTTACATTTCTCTGCTCAACAGTAAAGAAAGAAAGCCCCCTTGCTATCTGGGCCCCTGCACTCAAGTAAAAAGACTACTGTTCCCTAATCTTGTTATTATTTATTTAAAATATTTGGACAGGAAAGCATATAGTACACTGAGTTGTAAAAAACTCATTTTTTAGGTGCGTCCTAGGGGATACAAAGGGATCAATAAGAATACAACAAATTATAAACAACATATAATGGTACAAAATCTTGTCAGTACAAACAAAAACAGTTCTTTTTTTTCCTTTTAAATGCTTTATTGATGAACTGTACAGTCATACACAAATGAGTCATGTGCTGCTGAGCTTGGAGTAACAGCCAGTTTCTGCAGCTCCGTAGGGACCGACTGTATTTGTTTATAAAAAAGCTGCTGCCCAGACATTTTTGTTGCTCTATACTGACTCTCTATAACTTTTTACTACTTACTGTGCTGGTTTGGATTCCGATCAGATGGAACAAGCTTCAGGATAGATTCTACCCACTTCAAGTGCCAACACTGATCTGCTTCAGGCTCTCACACAGGAACCCAAGAGGCCACATAGGAGTGTTTCCCCCAATCCTTAATTCTTGGAAAGCATGCGCCATTAACTAATGAGCAACTCTATTTGGAGCTGACTACCATTAAAGAAGCAGTCTTATTGCTTATAGCAGCTGTTAAAGATATTAAACATGCAGTACAGGAATTGGTCCACAGATTGTCAGATACAGAGGTGCAGATTTCTTCATTGGAGGACTGCTGCAACAAAATGGAGCCCGAAGTGGTTACTCTTCGATGCAGTGTTCCAAGCTTGAGAAGAAGGTAGATGAGTTAGAAGGCCGTAGTCTCCAAAACAATCTAGTGCTCCTTGGCTTGCCAGAAGGTGAGGAGGGACCAAATGCCATAGAGTTTTTATTGAAATTCTGCACTAAAGTGGTGGGGCCCTCACCCAATGGGCCGAAGTACATAACTGAGAGGGAGCATCATGCATTGAGGCCTGAACCTTTCCCCGGTGAGCCGCTGAGACCTTTCATTTTTAACCTGCTAAATTTCCTAGACCATTACCATCTGTTAACTCATTGCCTCCACAGGAGCTCTCTGAAGTTGCAGCACTTGTCTCCTGTATACTGTTAACAGTGAGTCCTGGGCCTTTCTAAGCAAAATCAAACCATAATTGGCATGCCACAAACAAATGGTAATAGTACAAAAACCGTAAGTGCTAGACACAAAGTATGAGTGACAAAATTGTTCAGCATACAATTACCTTTCCAATGGTGGTATGCAAGGAATAATAGGTAATTTAGTTTTATTTCTGTGCTGGTCGAAACAGCATAACAAAATATACATTTTTCACTAAAAAATGCACCATAAGTCTTTTTTTGTTGGGAAATATGTAACAAAACAACACAAAATTAAGCATCCAGACATTAGATGTAGTTTTAATAATTTGTTTGTAAAAAAACAGCTATTTCTGTAGTATTAAACATAATTTTTCCCCATTTGAGTCAAGGTGTGTTGGTGAGGTTTGAGGGACAAATCTGAACCATACACACCATACCATAAACAAATGCATATAACTCCTAAAGTATACATGATACACACAACGTATCAGCGGCAAAGTTGTTCCACACAAAATTGCCTTTTCAACGGTGCTATGCAATCAACTGTGCTCAATTCACTTTTTGTTTTATACTGTCTGAGATACCCAGAATGTATGTTTTCTTCAAAGTGCTTAGGTGGTTCTAGATGGACAAAATGTCATAAACAAATGTGAATAACTCCTAAAGTGAACATGATACACACAGAGGCCCAGATATTCAAAAGGGTTGCGCCATGCGCAATAGGGTTGCGCTCTACAAGTCTGAACTTGCGCGCCTATCTGGGGTCACGTGATGCAGTCACCCTGAAGGCAGCTCTCCTCCAGAGTCTGTCCTCCGACCTACCAAACTGGCTTTAATTGCGTGTGTTTTTGACAATTTGCCTAATTTGCAATAGTGCTGGTACTCAGAGGAAAATTCGGCGTTCAAAGCAGTGCTTTTTCGACGATCGGCGAGATGCTCGCGAAGAAAAGCGTGTCCAGATACACTCCACCTTCAACACCGGAAAAGGCCTCAAAAAAAGCCAGGGCTTCTGCGAGTGAAGACACCCAGGTATCGGAGACCATCTCTGATGAGCAGCAGCTGCTCACACTGCAAAGATTTCTGCAGGAGTTCTCCCCATTTAAGGAAAGCATTTTAGTGATTACTGCCAAACTAAAATCCCTAACACATGCAATGGAAGATCTGCAGCAAAAAGTTTCCGATGACAACACGAGGATTAGCTCACTAGAGAGAAGAACAGATAAGTTGGAGCCTGAGGTTACTGCGATTAGACAAAGCTTGCCAAAATGGAATCGAAAATAGAAGATTTAGAAAGTCCTATGTCACAAATAACGTAGTAATCATTGGTATTCCTGAGTGGGCTGAAGGGCAGATACTATTAGTTTTATCCAAAAGCTCATTGAAAAACCTAGCAGGGCCTTCACCCTTTGGTTCGAGCTATATCATTGAGCTGCACATAGGGCCCTTCGCCCCAAGCCACCGTCTAGAGCCCCCCCCGCCCACTGATTATAAAATTCTTAAATTATCTGGAACGCCAGCATATGTTTAATAAGCTAAAAGAGCTTAAGGAGATACAGTGGGAGGATACCAGGATTCGGATTGTGCAGGACCTTCCTGCTTCTATCAGGCAGAGAAGAGCCCAGTTTCATCCCCTAGTTTCGAAATTAATTGCTGCAAGTGTGAAATTCCGAATGTCCTACCCGGCCAAGCTTGGTGTCATTATCTCAGGATCATGGCATCATTTGATGATTTCGATTCTGCCAAGAAGGGCTCAAGAATGCCTTTCGAACTTATTCAAAGACATTTGAACACCGAGCAGAGGAGATCACATACTGTAAATAATATACTGCAGATGGCTAACATTCCTTTATCAGTGGATTATCACCAAGCCTGCTTCTTCAAGACTGGTATTTACTAGGGGTACCCATGGACTGTAACAAGAGGCACCCACAGACTGAGACATTATTCTGATAAGGAGGGCACATTATCTGTTCTGATCGCTAATAAACCTCTGGGCGTATGGTGAACATGCCCCCTTATCATGTATTGTGTTACATGGGTCTCCCAAGTCATTTCTCCCAGGACCTGGGGTGCTCTAATTCAGGAGATATATTGGTACTTGACAGATGTGAAATTTGGGGCTCAATACCGTGGGGTGCTGGTATTCCATCGGAGTTTCATCAGTGATACCGACCTGTTTTTGTGCATCCCCATAGTAATATAGCAGAGGTCCCAGGACTATGAATAGTTGATTTTTCCCTTCCTCTTCCTCTTTCTCTCCTCTCCCCTCCTTTTGTCCATATTCTTCCCTCCCCTTTTTTTTCTCTTTCTTTCAGATGATCTGAAGACTCGTGTGTCCTGGAGATGTCTTCTGCTTGTCGATGGGAGTAACTGCCTTACCACTCTGTGATGTCTCGCCTCTCGGACCCCCATGCAAGAGGGTTGAGATGGGACGATATTCCCAGTCTTGAACAACGCATGAATGGGACTGATCGCTAACTCCTATTCTCAGCTGTGTTGTTTAATTCTTGTATTTACTGCTTCCTGTTATCCTGGGGGCTATCTCCCATTTGGACATCATTTTCTTACCTTTTTTAAGGAGAAAGACTGGAAATTTGCTCCACATGCTTTTAGCTCATTGGAGGCTTTTGCATCAGTATTATGGATATTGTATTTCATTTATTATGATTACATGCTCAATAACTATATTGGCAGGGCAAACCGGAATTTACATCCCGTTAGGGAATTGAGGGAACCTTTTCCTCAGCTGCCTTGTTCTGGAGTTGGTTTCAGTCAAATGTTACTATCCAAGATGAGTTGGTTCTAACAATATGAGGTTTCGGTTTGGGTAGAGGTTTAATGTAGATCATAGAATATTTCAGATTAGAGCATTAGTAGTTGTTTCTAGGGCCCCTACCCTATAATAAGTTGGGATGGTGGGAAGGGAGGGCTGGAGGGTGGAGGTGCATCGTGCAGGGTCCTGTGGTTCGCAGACCGTAGCGCTTACCGGTGGGGGAGGGAGGGAGATTATTTGGGTTGTTGATATTAAGTTCATCAATGGGGATTGAATGGCATTGGGGGGAGAGGGTGGAATAGGCCCATATCAAAAATCCAAAGTTGAGCCCAGATTAATGATGGTCAGAATACGGCTAGTGTTTGGGAGCGCTGCTTCCTACATCGATTTATCTTTTCCAGATGGCGAATAACTTAATAATTTCCACTTGGAATGTCAAGGGTCTCAGGCAAAAACTTAAACAGTACCAGGTATGCAAGCATTTGCAACTCCTGAGGTCTGATATTACATTTATCCAAGAGTCCCATCTTCTGATTACAGAAGAGCTGAATATGAAAAAACAGCAGGTTGGGCAAGTCTTCGCTGCTCAGGGCACAAGGCAGAGCTGTGGGGTCATGATCTTGTTTAGAAATAAAATTCCCTTCGTATCAAGTAAAGTTATCAGAGATACTCATGGCAGATTCATTTTGGTCCAGGGTAGACTTTTCAATTTAGAACTTTTGTTGGGAAGTGTCTATGGCCCAAACGTGGGATTCTCCGGACTTTTTTATGGAACTCATAGCCAAACTCATGCCTTTTAATAAGATCCCGATAATTTTGGGGGGGTGATTTAAATGTAGTTTTCGATCCTAATACAGATCGGACAGGTCAGCGGCTTAAGGGGTTATCGCCGGCACAAAGGGCCATAAGGGACCTACTGGACGATTTAGATCTTTGCGACATTTGGCGTGTATTGCACCCAAATGAGAAGGGCTTTACATTTACCTCTCCTGTACATAAAACTTCCTCGAGAATCGATTACATTTTAATATCGCAATGTTTAATAGGAGGAGTGATTGATTCAGCTATCCAATCAGGTCCTCCATCTGACCATTCTATTGTAACATGTCAACTTTCCTTTACGGGTATTCCCGAGAGAAGAGGTCATTGGAAGCTAAACAATCAGCTTCTCAAAGATCCTACAACAGTAGACTACATTAACACTCAAATTACCCAATACATAGCTGATAATCTGCACTCAACAAAAAAACCAGATATAGAATGGGGGGCATTCAAAGCCTATTTAAGAGGTGTATTTATTGAGGTAGCCTCTAGGAACAAAAGGCTTAAGGAAAGCAAATTGAGGGAAATTCTTGATCAGATTCGGGACATAGAATCAAATCTTTCCCCCTCTACCCCAGAACAGACTATACTAGAGTTGGTTAAACTTAGAAGTTCCTATTTGGAGCTACTTAGAGAGAAAGCGGAATATCTAATACTAAAAGCTAAAGCTACTTGTATTGATCAAGGAGAAAGGGCGGGGCGCCTCCTTGCTGCCCGAATTAAACAACAAGAATCCACCAATTTTATTAGGGCTATACGTACCCACAGTGGTTCTTTGATTGTTGATTCTAAGGCGATCGCAGCAGAATTTCAAAAGTTTTATCAAACCCTATACTCGCTGATGACAACACCTTCACAGCAGGATTTAGACCAATATCTGCGAGAGTCATCTCTCCCCGCCCTTGAACCTGAACAGGCCTCAGTTCTGTGCGCGCCCCTAACTGAAATAGAAATTATTCAAGTAATTGATAGTCTCCCCAATGATAAATCACCAGGCCCGGATGGTTTTTCCCCTAATTTTTATAAAGTATTCGCGAAAAGCATAATGCCTTTACTTTTACCAATGTTTCAGCAAGTATTAGATGCAAAATGTACAGATACTACACTCTTTGAGGCCATAATTGTGCTCATTTTAAAACCAGGCAAACCTCCAGAAGAAGTAACCAGTTATCGGCCAATCTCCTGCTTAATCAAGATCTTAAAATTTTAGTAAACTTCTGGCTAACTGCTAGTATGGTTCTCCTGACTTGATCGGTGGGAGCAAGTTGGGTTCATGAGAGGCAGACTGGCTAGTGATGACATTCAACTTGAACATGTCTTCGGTGACCAAAGATGCTGATTATCCCGCTGCACTTGTTTCTTTGACCGAGAAGGCATTTGATAGAGTCGATTGGAGCCGTTCTTTTCCACATTACAGGCTTTTGGTATTCCATTAGAATTTCAAAATTGGATCCAAGCACTTTATCGTTTCCCATCTGCCAGTGTGCTCTGCAATGGATGTAGCTCAGACAGATTCCCGGTATTATCCGTAGCAAAGGCAAGGGTGTCCACTATCCCTTTGCTTTTAATTTATATTTGGAACCCTTATCCGGAGAATAGTGAAAGATCCTGACATCCACGGAATTCTGGTCCAGAAGTTTACAATCAAGGCATTAGCCTACGCAGATGACTTGCTTCTCTGTACCTCCCAGCCAAGTAAAACTATTTCTCGTCTTCTGGAGGTGATAGAGACTTATAGTAAGTGATCAAATTACAAATTAAATCTAGGTAAAACGATGGTGTTCCCACTTAACTATCGAGTAGTTAGGAATGAGGTTATTGCTCTAGGTTTGTCTTGGCAGGGGAAATCACTAAAATATCTCGGTATCACTCTCGTGAGGATTAGATCTCTAATGAGTAAATATAATCTGGATTCTCTTTTAAATATTATTACTCAGGACTTAAAAAGGTGGTCCCTCCTGCATCTAACGATTTGGGGCAGGATAAGTCTCATTAAAATGAACATTTTCCCACAGATATTTTACCCACTTCATCTCCTCAATGTCTGGCTACCTCTCACATGGTTTGCTTTTTATAAGTTAACTGCCCCGAAGTTCAAAGGAGGCTTAAGAGTTCCGCACGTGTGTTTCTATTATTGGGCCAGTCATATGACCAAATATTTGAGGTGGCTCGCCCCAAGTAATCTCAATAATCTCGGTAAATATATTCTGCTCTGGTTCCAAATAGAATCTGCCTTATTTCTTTCTCATAATCTGACCCCTTCGGCTCTCCTCTTTGTGCAGCCAAAATCTCTTCCCAAGTCTTGGCAGGACTCTCCAATTGCTACGCCTGTTAGAGTCCATTCCCAATTTTGTTCTTTTATTAAAATAATCCAAAATGTGATTCAGAGCAACCCTAATGGGTAATCCAAATATTAAATTAGAGGAAAAGTTATTTTCCTTGTTGGTTACCACAGCCCAAGGAGCAAAGCTCTGGGAGTTCTGGTCGAGATGGACTGTAAATGGAGTCTAACTAAAGACATTCTAAGAAAATTTGAGTTGCCTACCGTTTACATTTTTAAAGTGTTTCAATTGCAGCATATTCTCTTGGCTACATTAGGGAACAATCTTCAGCAATCAAAGCTTGCCCTCCTGCTAGAGGAATTGACCCAAGTTGTTAACTGCCCTCATGCGGTGTCCAAAACATACAAGGGTCTTTATAATATGGTATATCCTGAACCTATCAGACCTCCAGAGTGTTGGGATAAATTATTACTGGATGTATCCTTTAATTGGGAGTCGCTTTGGCGTGGATGCCACACATATATTACCCAGGATAGGCTGCGGCTTGTGCAATTTCATATCTTACATAATTTATATTTCACACCTCAGAAAATATCGCAGTTTCCTAGGGTGGCTCCGCGACCTGTTGGAGATGTGGCCAAGGGGAAGGCAATTTAGTTCATATATTCTGGCAATGTCCTAAAGTTGCCTCCCTTTGGTCGCAGATCAGGCAAAGAGTGGATCCCCTCTTAGGTCTTGAGGATTTATTTACAGTTGATATATGTTTATTAGGGAATTTCTCAGTAATCCCGGTTAAGGTACGAAAATATCACATGGCTCTAATATCCATGTCTGTTAAAAAGCTGGTACTTTGCCACTGGAAGGATGACATTCCTATTCCATATGCAGAATGGCTGGCAGAATTCTTAGGTAATATTAGGTTAGAGAAGATGATTGCCAGTCTACAGAATAGATTGTCTAATTTCAATAAAGTCTGGGCTCCACTTATGGATTTATATTCTGTGTCACTGTATAACCTCATGAAGGTTAACACTCGAAGTTGTTTACATATTAATTTACCAGGATGACTGTTCAGAGTTGGGCCTATCTAAAGGGGGGAGAGGGGTGAAGGGCGGGGGTTCGGGTAAGATTAGGGGGACTCTTCCCCTTTCCAGTTATTCTTTGTCTAGTGTCTTGTGTCTTATCATGCATAACACTATGTATTATTGTTGCATGAGATTACCTCATCTTTGGGGTTTAAGATGTCCATGTATGTTAAAAATGTTGCAATAAAAACTAAATTGCAAAAAAATGAACTTGCGCCATTCTGCGATATTCAGCTGGAGGCAGTTGCGCCACTGAAAACAGGCTGAGCAACAGTGCAATGCAAATGAATGCATGCTGAACTGGAGGGGGAGGAACCATGCATAAACTGCACAGCCCGATATTCAGCCGGCCTGTACAGAGTTGTGCAGGCGCAACCCCCAACCCACGCCTGCACCACTTTGAGCAAAAAAAAAAAAGGATCCAGTCGAGGGCCACCCACAGGTGAGCTGCTGCATTGCAGGGCACAACACAGCAGCTGCCACCTGTGGCTGGTCCCCCACCCACTTCCTGTGCCCCCCACAGCCCAATCACAGGCAAAACAGTGTAGAATCCCCCCCACCAGCCCGATGGCGGGCAGCAATGTGCTCCCCGACATATCCCTGGTGGTCCAGTGGACCGTACATCCGAGCGGGATGGTAATAAATATCCCCGAACCATATCCCTGGTGGTCCAGTGGACCCGTACATCCCGATCGCGGGATGGTATTAGAAACCCCAAACACATCCTTGGTGTCTAGTGTCCCCACCCCACCCACCATCACGAAGCCCCACCCCCGCTCCCTCCGGCGGCGGCGGGCGGCAGCATCCACCACCTGCCACCCCACCGCCCGCCGACCGATCGGTGCACTGCGCGTGATGAGCATGTGTTTATGTCGTAGGGTTATTGTTCAGTTGTGAATGAATATCCTTCTTCCAAAACTGACCGTTTGCACGGTATGGTTGCATGCCCATTGGCTCTGCACTGTGCCACTGGGTGGAGCCCGCCGGGCAGTCAGTCGGTGGGTGGCAGGATGGCAGGTGATGCTGCCACCCGCCAGCTGCCAGGGGAGCGAGGTGGTGGCTTCGTGGGTGGGTGGGACACTAGACACCAGGGATGTGTCTGGGGTTTCCTAATACCATCCCATGATCAGGATGTACAGTCCACTGGAACACCAGGGATACATTTGGGGGGTTACTTATTACCATCCCGCGATCGGATGTACGGTCCACTGACCACCAGGGATATGTTCAGGGGGAGCTACATTGCTGCCCGCGATCGGGCTGGTGGGGAATTAAACCATGCCCGCGATCAGGCCAGTGGGGGTGGTGGGGGAATTTCACACTGTTTTGCCCACGATCGGGCTGCAGGGGCGCCAGCCCCGATGGCTGTTGCCTGGGCAGGCGCCATGCGCAAGTCCTCGGGATCAGCGACCTGCATGCTAATGGCATGCAAATGGGTATAATCAGATGCAAATGGCACCCCTACACCTTGCATGAATTATGGCCCCATTTGCATGTCACCTTTTGAATATCGGGATTTTGGCGACATGCACGTGGTACTTGTGCCACCGCAGTTGAATGCTCCACTCTGACAACGGCGGTGGACAAGAGTTCCACTGCGCCATGCACAGTGGTTGTGGTGTGGGTGATATTCAAAGGAGTTGCTCAAGGCGTAACCCTTTGAATATCACTCTGGACACACCCCTGTGCAACTATTTTGTGCAGCGTAAGGGATTACGCCACAAAATAGCGCAGTTTGAAAATCCAGCCCAGAGTGTCAGTGGCAAAGTTGTTCAGCACAACATTACCTTTCTAATGGTACTATGCAGTCAATTCTAATCAATTCTGGCTGGCAACTAATATTAAAATATGTGAGTGCTGTCTCCATACGTTACTAGGGCACACAGGAAGTCTGTAGGTGACTGGGACTGGGACAGACTGCAGTAGATTTGCTGATGCCTACAGGCATTTCTAGGAGGCAATGAGTTAAGGGAGACTTGAAAACTGGACAGTCTGCAATGGGAGGGCATGAGGTTAAGGCTTGTACAGGATTTGACCTACAAGGTTCAGCAAGCAAGATCAGTGTACTACCCGATTCAAACAAAACTATGAGTGGCCCTATTCACCACATAATGCTCTACCCAGCTAGATTGGAAGTGCATACTATTTGGGGCACTCATTATTTTGATACCACCTCACAAGCAACAATGAAGTTTGCCCTTTAAGGGACAGACCAAGTTGTCTTGGTGGACCCCTCCCTTGATATAGATGGTTTGGTCAGAGTGGGGGGGAGGTAGGGGAGGAACAGTTAGCCAGGACAAAGGACAGGCAGACAGGAAGTGGGAAAGCCTAAGAAGGGAAAGAGACAGGGATAGGAAAAAGGGAAAATAGAAGGGGCCAAAATTACAGAGTACATAATGTTCAGCACAGAGGTTTTCAGCCTCTTTTGCTGAAGTTTTGCTGCCTCCCACCCACCCGTCAAAAGGAGAATGGGGAGAGGAGTTTGGGGGGGCGTGGGATGGTCTGTCAGACGTTGGTGGACTGCCAGAAGTGGATGGCAGCGGAAGGGAAAAAAGGGGGGAGGAGGGGAAGGGGAATGATAAAGGAATATGAGGAGAAGAAGAAGCAACAGAAGGAGAGAAAAGAGGTCTCAGTTTTCACCTTTACCTACAAGAAAAAGAGAAGAAGAAGGCATCCAGGTTTTCACCTGGGGAGGCAAGAAGAAGAGGAAGAAGGAGGAGGGGTGATCAGAGATTGATATTTTAATGCAATATAAACAAAGAATTGTGGAAAATAAATAATGATAAATGGTGATGGTATTTGTAAATATAAATGTGAAATATAATAAATTAATTGGCAATCTGAGCACAACAGCACACAGTGGTCTGCCTTTTGTGGCGGGAAAGCAGGGAATCCGGGACAATAGAACGTCTGTGGATCCTCCCAGAGCTGTTTGGTAAAACTGGATGAAGCTCCTTGCCTAAGAAAAGTACCTCTTTCTCAGGAGTTGTTTTTTCTGTTGTAATATTTTGTAACCTGCATCACATTATTTCTTTGGGCTAAACCTACAGTTTACATCTATGTGAGCATGGAGAAGACTGGACTGCAGTAAACCTTATTTCACTAGCCTGGTTGGCCTTGTTCCTGTCAGCGGCATTGTCATTATATATGGGGCATTTTTGTCGAACATTAAATGACTGTCACTGAACTTTTCCTATTATTGTACTGACCATTAAAATGAATAGGGGAATTCCCCTAATGAGTTGCTTTACTTTGTAAACATCCTGCTGTTTGACTATAGACTTGGCAGTCAGGGAGGTTCTCTAGAGTTTTTATTTTTTATTTGTCCTCCCTATATCAACTATATTCGCCAGCTGTTGGGGTATGGGGTTATTTTCCTAGCTCTGATTTAATGTTTACTTTTATATATGATCTTGGAGCTCTCTCCAGTGGGTGACTTGGGTAATTAACTCTTGCTGCAATTACTTATTTTCCTTGCTAGCAGAGTGAATACTGTATGGCCCACAAGAGTGATTTAATTTTCTAAGCTACCATGCTGGTAGATTGATACCTACATGGGTCATTTGCATTCCTGCCTATATATTGACTGAGAGACTGACTGTCAAGTTATTTCTATTTTTTTCTTTTTCTGGTTGTACTGTAGGGAGCTCCATCTGTTTCTATGTTTTTCAAGTGGGGTTTCTAGTTTTCAATTGTTGTACTAGGCTTATAACATGTTGTATAACTGCTAAATAGTCAGTTTTCACCAAGTTCACTGGCCAGTTTGTTCATTTGTGGATATTTTCATGATAACAATTTATCAGGCAGATAGTTGTCTTACCATAAAAAGTTATGGGACAGGTCCAGGCCAGAGATGCCTCCTAGCCAGTTTTTCACAGACCATAAGGTAAGGAGTGGGCATTAGGCCTGAGCAGTGGTTTTTCCATAGTTATAGGTTTGATTTATTTTCCCTAGGTAATGTTAGGATTGTTGGTGTTGGGGGTGTGCAAAAAAAGAATTCCACCAGTGGAATTTCAGCAAAAGTCGGATTTTCGCTTCCGCAAAAGTTCGGAAATCACTTCACCAACTTCTGCAGAAATTCCACCAAAAACTGTGGAATAAATGTAAGAAATGTGAGTTAATAAATTAAACTGTGGGGGAAAAACTCCACAGAACTGATCACTGTCAGTGTTCAGTTCTGCAGCTTATGTATTAAACTGCGGGAAAAAATCCCGAAGAAGCAAATGCAAACCATGAATAATTACATGATATATGGCAAAATACTAAGCAAGAGACTATTTCCACATGTCATGTAAAAAGTCTGCAGTTTTTAATTAAATGCTGCAGCACTAGGTGGAAATCGGCAGTTATTCGATGAAAGTTTGGAATTCCGCCACAGGCGAAAGAGCAGAAAATTCCACAAAATTTCCAAAATTTCACAGAACTTCCACAACAGCAGAAATCTGCATTTTCGTCCAACCCTATTGGTTGTTGTAAAGAGGATTAAGGTTCAGTGGGAGGGGGGAACCCCGTGCATGATATCTTTATTCCAGGACCATTCGACTCAATATAATGATTATATTTGGTGTGTAATATGTCTCAAATACATGGAATATTAAAGGGGGGGGGACAATTCAAAAAAATATTGGATTCTGCGTGATTTGAAGACTCTCTACCCTCAGGTGATACTGCTGTAGAAAACACACTTGCCATCTGATCAGGTGAAGAATCTTCAAAAGACCTGGGTGGTACAGGTATTTGGTGTAGGGAATATTCCCCGACAGAGGGTGGTTACTATTGTTTTTGCCAGAACAGTACTGTTTACTCTGATCAGCGAATTTCAAGACCCGGAAGGGAGGTATGTGATTGTGCATGGCAAATTGGGTTGTGAAAAGATTGTATTCAGCTCTATTTATGGGCCTAATCTAGATACCCTCTCCTTTTTTCCGAAATTGGTGACTATTTTAGCTCTGTATGCTCATCTACCACTTATCCTGGGAGGGGATTGGAAGCTACTTTACTCTACTGATTTGGATAGGACATATAGGAAAAGGCTGAATTATCCCCTGCTCAGAGGGCTTTTAAGGGAATTTGTGGAACACTTTCGATTGGTGGATCCTCCACCCAGAGGATTTAGGTTGTACCTTTTATTTGACCCCACACAAAGTTTATCTGTGCCTTGATTATTTCTTAGTGAGCCAGCAGCTTCTTCAATTCTTTGAAGATGACCACATTGAAGCCAGAGTGATCTCTGATCACTCTCCTGTCCTTCTAAATCTGTTGGACCTCCATTTGCAAGTCCAACCTCACTCCTGGTCTCTGAATACCCAGTTACTCAAGGATTCCTCTTTGGATAAGCATTTAAAGGCCTATATAGCTCTATCTATACAGGAGAATTTGCATTCTATCTAGGTGTTAGATATTCTATGGGGATCCCTTAAGGCCAAGTGGAAGGGGGAACTAATCTGTATAGCCACCATAAGAAAAAAGAGAACAAATGCATAGGTTCAGGAGTGGCTTTACAATATCAAGGAATTGGAGAAAATGCTTTCTCCTCACTCCTCTGATGAAGCTAGTATGGAACTGAGCCTACTGTGTGCTTTGTATTCTGTACACCTTTTAGAAAAGGTAGACTTGGTCACCGTCGGTTTAAAAGTGACCTGTATTGGACAGGGTGAGAAGGTGGGAAAGTTCCTAGCAATGCACCTCAAACAGAGGAGTGCATCATGTTGGGCAGCAGCCCTAGCTGATCCTGAATCCCACACAACTACATATGAGGCCAAGCGGATAACCTCTATTTTTAAAAAGTATTACCAGTCACTCTAGTCTGAACAGACACTACCCCTACTCTACAGTCAGATATTAATGATTTTTTAACAGGGGTCAAGCTTCCCTCTCTTTCAGAGGTTCGGAAGATGACATTAATTGGCCTCATAATGAACCCTGAAGTGGCGGCTGTAATTGGCTCCCTTTGACTGGATAAGACCACGGGGGCAGACTTTTTTTGCCATAATTTTATACAATTTTTAAAGATGAACTGGTCCCAATGTTTACCCAAGTATATAATTATATGTACAATTCTGAAATTCATGAAACCCCTCTCTTTGAGGCTAGAATAGTACTGCTTCCGAAGCCTGGTAAGGACCCTATATTTCCAGAGAATTACCATCCAATTTTGTTATTGAGTGTGGACATCAAGATCCTTGCCAAAGTTCTGGCCTCTCATTTAAAGTTGGTGTGGGTGGGCTTAATAGGCCCTGAACAAGCTGGGTTTGTATCAGGGAGACACTCCAGTGAACACTTTAGAAAGCTTTTCCACCTTTTCTCTGCATCCAGGGAAACAGATACTAATGTGGTTCTGGTTTCCCCTAGACACAGAGAAAGCCTTTGACCATGTTGCTTGGCCTTATTCATTTACAATATTGTCCAAATATGATATCCCCTCTAAATTCATACAATGGAACCAAATACTTAATACCTGCCCTTCAGCTCATGCCCCATGTAACAATGAGCTCTCAGAGCTTTTTCAGCTAACTTGGGGAACTCAGCAGGGATGCCCCTTGTTGCCCATGCTTTTCAACTTATATATTGAGCCCCTTACCCAAAAAATAATCTACTCCTCCAAGATTAAAGGTATAATAGTTGGGAAATGGGAATTTAACATTTCTACCTTAGTGGATAATATATCGTTACATATTTCAGATTAGAGAAAATCTTTGCCTGCTGCTCTGCAAATTTTAACCCATTTTGACCACTTGTCTGGCTATAAACTCAATCTCCACAAAACAGTTGTTTTTTCCCATATCTCCTAGCTGCTCAAAAGCTGATATTCAAGATATGGAAGTAAAAATGTTTAAGCCAGCACTCGCTAATCACAGTTCTCTCTTTAGCATTTAACACGCAATTATTTCAAGCAGCACATACGACTCTTGGATACCTGGTTTCATGCCCTCTAGCGCTTAATCCTATGATTAAGTGCTAGAGGGCGTGAAACGCATCAGGAGTATTGTTGAAGAGGAAAGGAGGAGATGACCTGTACTCAGGAAGGACTGTTGTTGCTGGGGATTCGTCTGCATGAAATAAAATATAATACACGTTTTGCACCAGCCCAGGTATCCAAGAGTCATATGTGCTGCTTGAAATCATTGCATGTTAAATGCTAAAGAGAGAATTGTGAGTAGCGAGTGCTGGCTTAAATATTTTTACTTCCTGCTTTTACGTGACTTTGTTGCCAAGGCACAGTGTTCCCAGGTGCTACCCTGCTTCATTCATTCTGCATATTCAAGATATGGGCCTTAGATGGGGGTCCAAGGCATTACTTTTTTCTTGGGGTAAAAGTTACTCGAGATCCCTGTCATTAAAAATCCCTTACTTTAGAGCAACTTGTTAAACAAGTGGAGCAGGATTTACAGCAATGACAGCACTTACCTCTATTGCATTGGGGTAAGCCAATATTCTTAAAATGAATACTTTGCAGTGACTTATGTACCTTCACAGTATGCTAAACCTTGTACTCCCTAAATGTTGGTTCAATCAGGTTCGAGCAATTTGGTCAAAATTTGTATAGGCAGGCAAAGTGCCTCAGAGGGTTTTTAATAAATTGTGTAGACCACAGGAAAAAGGTGGGCTTCAACTTCCCCATTTGTTGACCTATTATTTTTCCATGCATGGAGTGAAGTACTTCCAATGGGATCTCCTCTCATAATTCGTGATTTTGTCCCTAGTTGGTTGCTGATCGAGGAAGCTTTAGCAAAGAAAAAACATTTTTTTTTGCCTTCTCTATTATATACCTCACTGTCCAACTTACTACTAGCACTTAAAATCATGCCCATAGGGTGGTCGGTAAGGGTGCATGCCCAGCTTTGTTGTTTCTTACTAATCCCCTATCAGAAATCTATTAACCAACCCTTTTTTCACAATCCAAATGTGTTATCTGGTAATAAGCTTTTAAGGTTAGTGGACTGGAAGGGTCCCAGTTTAGATTAGGTTAGTGCCTTGCTTAAAGATGATACCATTCTTTATTTCACTAAGTTTAATTTATCACCCCATTCTTTTTTGGAATATGCCCAGTTTAACCACTGCCTTTTGACATTTTTGGGACAACCCCATGGCACAACTCTGCTGGACCAATATTTGCTTCACTGTCGTCACTCTCAATCCAGCGAAGACCAGTGGTGACTATTTCTCGGGAATTAAGCAAGCAAACCTGGAAAATAATTGCTCCCACCACTTATTATGGGAAAACACCTTACATCTTAATTATTCTATCAATGTTTGGGCTAGGATTTGGAATAATCTTTATAGATATGTGAAACAAGATAGACTACCCTTGTTACAGTTTAATATATTGCACAATCTCTACTACACCCCAGCCAAACTACATAAGATGGGTAGACTACCAGACTCTAATTGTATGTGTTGTTCCCAAGAAGATGTTACATGCTCTCTTGACATGTCCCCAAATAGCCTCCTTCTGGAAGCTCATACAACAATTAGTGTCTCCCTATTTTGGTCATAACCAATATTTTACATTATACCATGGACACAAACATAAAAACAAAATACTGTACTGTCATTGGCTGGTTGGCACCTTTCTGCCATGGTAAATCCTACGATATACCCACGGCAAAGGTGCCAGTCAACCCCATCTCAAAAATTCATCTGACTCGTGAAATTCAAACCGGAGAACCGCCATATTGAAATGCTCGCTAAGCAGCGGTCTCCGGCTGCCAACATGTCCCACTCACCAAAGCACTCAAAGTTGCCCAACAAACTTGAACTGTATTGCGGGAAAAAACTCACACAACAGACTCAGCGTATTTACCCGTAACAGCCCAGACTGCACGCAGCTCACCTCACACTTAGTCTCCGCTCCCGCTCTGTCTGCACTCCACTCCCACTCTCTTAGTACAATCTGGCTGTAGCTCTCACTTCCTCCCTCCCTCTGTGTCTCTGGCACTCTCTTCATAATTTTATATTCTCTTTCTTCGGTGTCCTCCTGCTTTCACTCATCCATTTTAAATATACATAAAAAAACATATAAAAAAAAGCGCAATACCTGTCACTTTTTCCTGCTTCCTAGAACCCGGAAGCAGTTCCCAATATGCACCAGAAATCCAGCACAAAAGCACACACTGTATGACGGCAATCAGCATGACAAAGGTAAACTGTTACTATTAATTCCTAAACAGTATGTGTGTTTATGTAGCATGGGGAAATGCTGCAATAAAAACAAGCCTCGCACACAATGGGGGGGGGATTACTACGTTTCACCTAGCAACAAGGAACTAATTTTTCTGGCATAATAAGAAACTAAATAAAATAATAAAACTGGGAAACCTGTGTTTTTTACTTTCTTTTTTTCACAAAATTGAAAGGACAGTCATAATGCATAAGCCACTCAGGGGGTGTGGGTTACCGGGGGATTTACCATGGCTGGTGAGGATTTACCCACTCGGCTATGCCTCACGGGCAAACCACTCCAGCTGTGGTAAATCCCCCGATAACCCACACCACCTCATGGCTTATTGCTTAAATAGATATTTGTATTTGTGGGGATTTTGATTAAATTGCATCTAGAATAGAGAAAACTAACATGGCATTAATTTCTGGGGTAACTAAACTACTTCTTTTATGCCACTGGCAGGGAAATTTTGAACCATCACTAGTGGAATGGGTTCAAGAGTTTTATATACTGTAGCTCTGATTGCAGAAAGAGCTGTTGCCTCAGCTAATCACGTTTTACATAAATTCCAGGATTGTTGGCTTCCTTTCATTCAAATCCTATCTGGAAGGGGATGAGGGGAAGGCATTCCTTTTACCGATCAATTTCTATGTTTAGTTGCACAGGGTAGACAGGGTATTTTGTTTCTGCCCCAGACTATGATTAATTCTGTTTTATTTGCAGTATTATACGTATAGACCATGCACAGATTGGGAGGGGAGGACTGGGGCTATGCTATTCATTTATTTTGGATGTTTGGGATTTTCTTGTTCATAGTTTTACTTATTTTGTAATTGACTTGTCTGTGTGTTGATTTTTGCTGTATTGTTATATTTATAAACAAACTCAATAAAGCACATTAAACTGTAAAAAAAGAAACAATCATACACAAATAGGCTGAAAATCATAATGAGTATACAAAGTAAATTAATGAATGAGAATTATTAGAACGTACATATATCGCATGTCGAAAAGAATTAGCAGAGTGCAGTTAATGGTTGAACGTGGACAAATTGCATGATATATACAGACTATATAAATTATGTATAGTAAAACATGCAAGAGCCACTTGTTTATATGGCTACAGGATAGGCTTAAGTAAAGTTATAGAGCACTGCAGCCCTTCTGAATGGCTACCAAATTAATTCAGAAGTATCTGATTTGTCTCTGACATAGTAATGCATTCTTTCTAGTTTGTATAAGTCTAACACATTATTAAACCAGATTCTAAGATGTGGAGTGTTGATGTCTTTCCAGGACATCAGAATAGATTTATTTTCTATTAAGAGCGCAAGTTTTCTTTGTTTTTCAGAACAGCTGTAGTCTCTTAGGTTCCAGCCATGCAAGATATATAATGGGTCTTGTGCTAATTTAACAGCAGTAGCATTCTCTAAGACTTTGATGACTGAGACCCAGAATGTTGTGAGTGTTTTTATGAGTTAGAAACTTGTGGATGAGGGACTGGGAGATGGCAAAGAATATAGGGCATGTATTATTAAGGTTTACATTATGTAGTCTGGTGGGAGAAAAGTATGTTATGTACATAATATTGAATTGAATTTGTTGTAGTTTAGCAGAATATCATTCCTGAACTAAGTAAGTGGGTATATTGTCCCAATTTTCTTTTGTTAACTGTATACCAATGTATTGTTCCCATTTAGTATTTAACTGATCCAGATTAAAATAGGTAGTATTTTGTAGTACTTGGTATAATGAAGAAAGGGTCTCTGATTGGGGATCCTGAAAAGAAGAATGTTTTCAATGGATGACGGGTTGGGAAGTACTTAGATTTTAATATATAGTTTTGGATTTGGAGATATATAAAAAAAAAAATGTGGCACTGGAATAACATATTTGAACCATATCTAATTGAAAGTCATCAAGATATTGTGCTCCAGTTTCAAAGAGCCTGTAGACTGGCACAAATTGAATCAATCTAGGGCTGCAGCAATTTCAGGATGCACCTGGGACCCTGCACCTGATTTTGGAAAAAGCAGGATCCCGGCACCAAACTGCTCTGGTTTGCTGGAAGTCGACCACGGCACCAAACAGTGCATCTGTGGGAGTTGCTGCAGGGATCCGTCCCCTGTCTGGTGCAACCCATGCAAAACCAGGATGGTTGGGCGTGGAACTGCTGGACAGGAGGCAGCTGGGTGCAGAAGGGGCATGGGAGGTGTTACGGGGGTTGGGGAGACAGCTGGGCAGCAGCAGGAGTGATGGCACCTGGCAGGGTTAGTTTGCATGGTACTGTATGTACAGTGTAGTCATTGTACTATACACAGAGTATAGTACCCCTCCCTGGTAGTCTAGTGCCCCCCATGATGCTGATGTCCACTGTAAATAATGTCAAACATCCCTGGTTGACATGCGGATCCCCACCATCCCCTATGTCCCCCAGAAATAGATAAGTATCTACCTAGTAGTCTAGTGGCCCCCTTCCAATTCCAATGTCCACTGTAAATAATGTCAAAATGTCCCTGGTGGACTAGCAGACCCCCCATCCCTGATGTCCCCCAGAAATAGATACGTATCTACCTTGGTAGTGTAGTGGCCCCTACTCCTAACCCGATGCCTCCCATAAATAATGTCAAAACATCCCTGGTGAACTCCCCCATAAATAATATCAAAATATCTCTGGTGGACTAGCGACCCCCCATCTCTGATATCTCCCAATAACAGTGCTGAAACATTCCCTGGTGGTCTAGTGGATCTCCACCCCCCCAGCAGGCAGGGCCCCACCACTACACTCACCCCATCCTGAACTACAGCCAGTGACCAGTACAGCCCTCCACTCACCACCGTTGCCAGATGCCTGACAAATCTCTCACTGAGCGAGTACTGTATACGGTATGCACTCAGTGTCTAACAGCTCAGTGGACTATCAATCACCAAGCACCTACTGTATACAGTATGAGCTCAGTGTGAGATCAGTTGGGTGGCCTGTCATGGGGTGAGCAGAGGGCTGTGCCGGTCACTGGTTGGGGTTCAGGATGGGGGATCAGGGTAGTGGGGTACTGCCTCCCAGGGTGGGGTCCACTAGACCATCAGGGAATGTTTTGGCACTGTTATCAGGAGAGATTGGAGGTGGGGAAGGGCTGCTAGTCCACCAGGGATGTGTTTACATTATTTACAGGGGACATCAGGATCGGAGGGGGGCACTAGACTACCAGGCTAGATACTTATCTATTTCTAGGGGACAACAGGGATGGGGGGGCTATTAGTCCACCAGTGATGTTTTGATATTATATATGGGGACTCCACCAGAGATGTTTTGACATTATTTATGGAGGACATCAGGATTGGAGGGGGTTACTAGACTACCAGGATATATGCTTATCTATTTCTAGGGGACATCAAGGATGGGGTGGTGTCTGCTAGTCGACCAGAGATGTTTTGACATTATTTACAGGGGACATCAGGATTGGAGGAGTGTGCTAGACTACCAGGGAGGAGTACTATACTGTATGTACAGTACAATGACTATACTGTACATACAGTATAATGCAAATGCACCCTGCTGGGTGCCATCACTCCCACCGCTTCCCAGCTGTCTCTCTTACCCCCATGACACTTCCTGTGCCCCTTCTGCACCTGGCTTCCCATTTTCAGATCCCATCCCACTGGTACAAGCCACTTAGACCAACTCCTGGCTGGTCTAAATGGTTCCCTTTTCTGCATCCATGGTGGGGCTTGTAAACTCCCAAAGAAGGGGCTGCTGCATCCCCACTGTGGTACAATCCCCCTTGTGACCTGGAGCACCAGACTGTTTGCCACAACCAGGGCACAAGGGGGCCTGGGTGCAGCGATGTCAGGTCTGATGCAGGCTTCTTTAGAAAATCATGTTTCACACAAGTTGTAACACAAGTCACCACTTGCATCGCACTCTTTTGACCCAAGTCCCTTGCACCATTCATACACGTTTGAAAATTGAACCCCTTATCCTCAGATAAGTCCACTAGTTTTTGAATACCTGCTAGCTCCCAGAATCGAAAATCATTATCTGACATTGAGGGCTTTCACCCAGATTACAAAAAAAAGTGCAAAACTGGCTATCTGATCATGTCATCTTATTAAATCATGTACTTTCTTCCAGACATGGCAAGTGGTTTGGGTGGCAAAAAAAAAACTAGGGTTGATGGACTTTTTACTGTGATAGCATCAGGCATGCAAAATGTTTCTTGGGTTAGGGTAACTATGAAAGTTTTGTTCCAGGCATTTATTATCAGTGGGTACTTCTTGAAACCAGTTGAGAGTTTGAGTAATTTGGGCTGCTGTATAGTAGTTTTAAATTTGGGAGAGCCAGGTTACCTAATGTTTTGAGTAATCTAAATTTATAAGCTTTGTCTGTTTATGTTTCTCCTTCAAAAAAAAAATTAGAAATTAATCTGTCTAGGTCCTTCAAAACAATTATTGCAGATTTGAATAGGGAGGACTTGAAATAAAAGAAGGAATCAAGGGAGAATATTCGTTTTAATAACATTCCTATGGCACAGGGTCATTACCGCGCACGGCAGAATGTCGTGAGGAAGAATCGCATTGTGCGATTTACCAAAATCTTTTTTTCTGTGGGGGTTCTGCCCCCACACACCCTGTTATGGGGGACTGTGCCCCCCGGACTCTCCCCCACAAAGGATTCTAACTCTGGGTGGGTCCAAGGGTCCAACACGGAGAGTGCAACAGGTACGGCATTCGCGCATAATGCCGTATGACATTATGACCCGGTGCAACATTACTGCACCCTATTAGCATCAAAGGAAGTATAACCCCTTTTTCTAAGTCTCTTCAGACTGTATTAAATAGTAGTATGAAATTATTTTTAGATAGGGGTGATAATTGTTTGGCAGTAGTTACCCCCAGGTATTTAATTTTGTCAGTTATAATATGTTTGAATTTGGTTAGTAGAGGAGAGTTTGGTGATCCATTTAAATGTGAGGGTTCCAATTTAGTCATATTGATTTTATAACTGGAAGATTCTCCAAATTCCTTTATTATTGAAAGACAAACCTGTAATGAAGTAATTTGCTCTGTTAAGTATAACAAGGTGTCATCTGTGTATAAGCTACTTTTGTGTTCAAATGGTCCAATTTTAATATTCTTACTTGAAATAGTATCCCTTATAGCCACAGCCAATGGTTTGATGGCTAATGCAAATAATAAGGGGGAAAGGAATCAACTGTGCCTGGTGCCTCAGGAAAGAGAAGTGTTTTGAGAAATATTACACTTTGTTTGAACTTCCGCTTTGGGTGAGTGATATTGAATTCTAATCCATTTAATAAATGTTTCTCCAAAGCCACATATTTCAAAGACTCCAAACACATAGTCCCATTTAACCTGACCGAAAGCTTTTTCGGTATGTCTATGGTAAGAATCAAGGCCTCCTCTTGTTTACAGGTGTCAATAAGGTTCATCACCCATCTTGTGTTAGTGCCCAGATTTCTATTTTTTATAAACCCATTCTGCAAAGGTTGAATGAGACCTTGCACTGTGGAGTTAGGACAGTAGAAGGCAAAGCCCATGATAACTGTCCCCACTACTCAGTGGTTGAAGCTGCCAGGGTTCAGTTTTAGCCAGGATCTTTATATCAGTATTAAGGAGTGAAACGGGCTGATATGAAGAGGACAATTCTAGACTTTTGTCCTTTTTTTTTGGAAAGAAAGCAATTTTTTTACCATAGAAAGTCTGAGGAAATGAACCTGTTTTAATGTATAGTTAAATAGTTCAAGTAAAGGCTTTACTAATAGGGTGTTGTATTGTTTGTAGAAATCTGTTGGAAACCCATCCATACCTGGAGATTCTCCTCAATAGTAAAAGGGCCATCCAAAAGATCAGCTTTATTGGCTAGAAGTTTGGGTAAATTTATTTGGGGCAAGAATTTAGAAACTACCTCTGGGTATTTATTCCATTCAGATTTATATAGATATTCATAGAATTTAGAATAAATATTATTAATTAGGCCAGGACCTTTTGTAATGGCATTGTCTTCATCCCTTATGGAGAATATTATTTTGGCTTGTTTTTCTTTCTGTAATTGGAAAGCCATAGCCTTGTCTGCTTTAGCCCCTAGAGCATAATATTTGGTTTTAGTTTGTACAATGATTTTTTTCTGCCTCCAATGAGCATACCCTATTAAACTGTTCCTTTACATCCAAAAGATCTTGAAAACATTTTGGATCATGAAGAAGAAGAAGAAGAAGAAGAATCAGCATTTATATAGAGCTTTTCATACACAGTATCCCAAAGCGCTTTACAAGCAATGCTAGACTGGTAGTGAAGTGACTGAATGTGTAGTGGCGGCCATATTGCACATCATCACCCACACACAGCCTGGATAATTGCAATATGTAATAATTCCAGCCTATTTACCTCTCTTTCCAGACTATTAATGTTTTGTTAACTGCTTTATTGAAGAATAAAGTACAGTTAATTATTTTTCCCCTCTCCACTGCTTTAAAAGCTTCCAAGCGTATGTCTGGAGATATTTCTATGCAATCATTATGAAGAAAGTATTCAGCTATTGCAGTTTTCAGTACAGAAGAAAGCTGCTTATCTTTAAGAATTAAGGAGTACATCAACCACTGTTTGGATGTGGAAATTTTAGAGGTGTTTATCAACAGCACAACTGATGCATGATCTGAAACTACTATGTTGCTGTATTTAACATTTGAAATACAGTGCTGAAGTATTTGTGAGAACAAATAAAAATCAATTTGTATATAGCACTGGTGCTGTGATAATATATAAATATATATATATATATATATATATATATATATATATATATATATATATATATATATGGTCTCATGGTTTGACTTTCACCAGGAATCTAATAACTTTAAATCCTCCATAAATGCTCTTAGCAACTTTCTAATGCTGGACAAAATGTCTAAATAGGTGGATGATTTGTACAGCCTGCAATTTAGTGCTAAATTACAATCACCACCCATAATATAAGGTCCTTCAAATGAAGATAAATTAAGGAACGAATTAACAAAACCAAAAATGTAATCACACATGTTAAATACATATACAAGTGCTATTGTAAAAGAGCCATCAGTAGTTTTCATTTCAGCAATGGCAAATCTCCTTCCTGGATCACTGCTGGATCACTGAAAGATCTGCTGAAAGAGATAGGGCTGTTTTTGTTTTAATTGTTAATAAAAATAGCCACTCCTCTGGCTGTATTATTGTAAATAGCTGCCCTATATTCCCCCAATTTTTTAAATGAAATGCTACCTCACTAATAAAAAAAATGTATAGAATGTCATCTGCATTTTATGGTGTAAATATTTAAATATTCTGTTTGCTTTCACCCTATCCTGCAGACTCTTTACATTCCAAGTGATAATTTTTATGAAACTGGATTGAACTGACTTCTTTTGAACATTGCCCACATGAAAATGGAAAATGTGCTCACCTAACTTCATATATCTTTGTGCCTTCCTTCCCCCCTTTTCTTGTTAAATACACCTACCCAAGCTGTGAAAAATGAGAAAATAAGTCAATTTCTTCAAAGCTTGTTGCTGTATCCAATATACCCACCCTTCCCTCCAAAATTCCTGAAAAACAACCATCTATCAACCCTCCCTTTTTGAAGTCCCACCCCAAACCAGCTTGCATTGGCAAAATGCAGCCTGGGAATACCCACTTACCTCAGGATTATGGAGAACTAGGCTGTGCTCTCCATTCATGAGATAATTTGAGAGACAGACAGAAGTGAAATATGGTAAGGTCTGGTACCACAGAAGCCCCTTCATCTCATAGTATGAACACATACAAAGGGCATTAAATACATCCAGGAAAAATAAAGGTAGATGTTCATGTTAGATTAATAAAACCAGAACAATAAAGTCTAGCATGTGTACATACCCCTATGCCACCATAGTATGTTGCCCTCCACCACCTTGGACCCCCCTCATACCCCTCTATATCTGTGTTCCTGATCCCTCCCTTTAGACTTAGTAATTAACTAATAGCTTACTAAAAAAAAATCTTATATGATCAAAATTACATTTTATGTCAGATCATCATAACATGTTAACCATGCTGTAATGTCAGGAGAGCTTCTTTAATCAGGAAAGGCACACTAAGCCAGAGTTTGTTTCCAGGTGTGACCTGGGAGCACAAGGAAGTTATGTGACTTGCTCAGGGTCACACAGCATGCAAGTGGGAGCTGATGGGATTCAAACGCAGGTCTCCAGGTTTGCAGCTTTGTGCTCTTAACCACTACACTATACTACACCTAATCAAGTCTAAGGACAGTCTTGGTTGGAGTTGAAACTGGTACTGGGAATGTTGCAGTTGGTATTCCTTTAGGTTGATGGAAAGCTTGAAAAAATGTTGAGGGCTCATACATTAATACTATTGTCAATATTATGGCCTGTAGGGGTAATATTATGCCATGGAAGCCCATAGACACCACCACCCCCACTTCTCAGTGGTAGAGAATTTGTTTTTTCCAAGCCAAGTGATTGCCCAGTTAGTTTTAAATAAGTTTTTTGGAGTACTGTGTATTACCATGTCTGGTAATGAATTCCAAGTCCCTATTATTCTTTGGGCAAACTAAAACTTCCTTTTCTCAGATTTAAAGTTGGTTCATTTTAATTGCCTATGATGTTGTCTGAGATTGTGACAGCACAGGGTCATAATGTCATGACAAAAACAGCACCACAAAACAATGCCACAGTCGAAACACTGCTGGCCACAAACAGAGTCAGAGAAAACACTGACTAAAACAAAAAACAGTGCACACCACAGAAACAACTCCGAAACCAAATTAACTATGAAGGGGTGTGGACCAAGGGGATAAGGGGAAACTCAGGAGGAGGGGGGGCTAGTCTCTGATGGCAGAAAGAGAAAAATGAAATTATTGGGGACAGGGAATCAAACCCTAATCCCCAGATCTACACTGCCTCAGATGCCTATGCCTTAGCCACTCCACCATGGGAGTGGCTTGGCCAGACACTGCACCTAAGGCTTCTTTAGCACTTCCTGTAGTCCGTAGTCAGTGACAGGAGTAGCGGTAGTTCCCTACTGCTATTATACCCCCCTGTTGCTCTAAATGCAGCTGCACTTTACCCCATGCAGTTATTGTTGTGCTCTTCCAGCAGCACTATATTGACCCTGTACCAATTGTGACACGGATTATTTATTTCTGTTCCCACATGGATTGTAATAAGTTATCATGTTTTATGTTCTCAAACATTACCAGCAAGTCATCCCTTTTTCTTTTTTCCTGGAGGCCATGCATGTTCAGAGTTAACAACCTATCCTCCTTTGACATATTTCTTAGCCCTAAGATTGTTTTGGTGAATCGACACTGGATTTTATTCTTGTTTGTTTATATCTGTTGTTTTATGTGGTGACCAGAACTGTGATCCGTAATCCAAATGTGATCTTATGTGCATTCTAAATAGTCTGCCCCAAATATTAAACTATTTTTGATGGGTGATTGCTTTCTTTGCATTGTGTATCATGTGATTTGTTTTTTGTATTATGTTATTGTAATGCAGTCTCATTGTAAAATTTCCATTTCTAATTATACTGAGATCTCTTTCAGTATCTTTGCTATTGATTATAATGTCTCCTAAATAGTAATCTATTTTTGGGTTATTTAAACCTTTGCATACTATGGTGAATTTTGAGACATTAAATCACACATCCATTTTGTCAGCCCACCGGTGTAACTTGTTTAGATAATTTTTATGCTCTTACTACCATTTAGTGTTGCATGATTTCCAAGTTCTGTATTGTCACCATACTTTATAAACCAGCTGTCTAAGACATTTCCCATATCATGTGTGTATAGTTGGAACAGGATTGGACCCAGTACTGATCCCTGGGGTACTCCACTGAACACACCAAGTTTATTTGATGACTTTTTCTTAATAACTGCTGCTTTTGTCTGGTCTATTAGTCATGTCTGTATGCATTTCACTAGGTTACAATCCGGACCCAGTGTTTTTAGTTTATTTATTATGCCTCATGGGGGACAATGTTGAATGTTTAGCTAAAATCTAGCAACACAGTATCCACTGGTTTCCCATCATCTAGGACTTATTAACTTTTTATAGATAGTAATGAGGTTTGTGGTACATGAACATCCCATTCTGAAATCATGTTCTGTGGTGTCCCAGATCATATGAGTTACCAGATGTTTACCTATACTATCTTTAATGATGGATTCTATTAGTTTACTGCAGATAGATGTCAAACAGATAGGGCAATATTGTTCTACTAGTTCTTTTCCTCCTTTTTATGTTGATTGCACACATGTGCAAGAAACATACTATGTCAGGTTGCCAGAAGCAGGTGGTGGAGGCATGGCACTGTTGTGGCCAATGACCCCACAGCCTTTAAAGGCTTGGCCCACTTTCCCCAATGGTGTGGCATGCTGCTGCTGACACTAGTTCAGCCAGCGTGCCACAACCTTAAGAAGTTTTAGCTGCTGCAATCAGGGGCCACCTCGTCATTGCAGCATCATCCGCTGTAATGAGGGAGTGACCCCTCATTGCAGGGTTCCCTTGCATTCCCTGCCTGTTTCCTGAGGTGGTGCCCAATCCCCCTCAGCATCATGTCCCCTCCCATTGGCATGTTTCCACCCCCGTAAGTTCTTGTGTGCCAAGGGGTTGCCCAGTCCCCCCCTTGGCTCATGAGACCCCTATACCAGTATGTTCCAACAGGGGTGCCCAGTACCCGTTGGTATAATCTCACCCCCCTGCTTTTGTGTGTGCTGACAGGGGTGCCCAATCCCCATTGGCATGATGTGCCCCCCCTTTTGTTGTGTGCCGATAGGGGTGCTCTATATCCTATCAGCTACAGCTGCTTCCCCCCAAAAAAGAGTCAACTGGCATGCTGGGAGCCCACCACAGCGTGCCACATCCCCTGAAAAAAAAATGGTCCTGTGATGTTTTTTATTTTTTTCCCCTGTGAAAAAAGGAAATGGCTCCTCGCTGGTCTCCCTGCCCCCTCCCACAACCTGCACCACCCACTGCGCACCCTGCCTCCCCACACACCCCCACCCCAAACTTACCTCCAGAGTCCAAAGCGATGATCTTCAGTGGACCAGGAACATGTCTGCACTCTTCAAAGCGACCATGTACTGAGGAAATGCTGGTATGCTGTTTAATGGAATAAATAGGGTGTTTTCAACTTTAATACATATCTCAGTCATTTTTTGGAATTTTTGCACCAAATTTTCAACATGGGGTTTTTGGGACCCCTCCTCATGAATTCTGCCACTGTCATGGCATTAATTGGCCCCAAAAGGTGATTTCGTGGTCACTGCGCAGAATCATCTTTCAGGGCTGATTAATGAAATGACAGTGCCAGTGTTCATGAGGTGTGCTCTCAAAAAGTTGCTTTTGCAAATTTGGTGGAAAAAATCCAAAAAATGACTGTTTTACGAGTGTGCACTGCGCAGTTGCTACACATGCTCATAACTCTGTGAATCTGCAATATTTTCACACCAGATTTTCCACATTGGCATTGTTCCACACCTCTTTGGGAACAGTACAGCTGTCATTTTTCACATGCTGGCCAAAATGTGTTTTCGCACTTCCGGCACAGAATAGCATGGTCGCTGTGAGAAATCAGTGTTCGGGACAGATTGCAAAAATGACAGTGGCACTGTTCATGAGCAGATGTCCTAAAATGCCTATGTTGAAAATTTGGTGCCTATACTCCATAAAATGACTGTTACAAGCGTGCATTGCGCAGTTTCCACGCACGTTCGTACCTTCACAACTTTGCAATATTTTCACTCCAGATTTTCAACATTGCAATTTTTCCACACCTCCTTATGAACAGTGCAGCTGCCATTTTTCACATCCTGGCCAAATTGTTTTTTTTGCTCTTCTGGTGCACAATTGTGCGGTTGCTGTGGGAAATCAGTGCTCAGGACACATTAAGAAATCGCACTGACACTGTTCATGAGCAGAGGTGCTAAACTGCCTATGTTGAAAATTTTGTGATGAAACTCCATAAAATGACTGTGTTACAAGCGTGTGTTGTGCAGTTTCCACACACACTTGTAACTTCGCAAATTAGTAATATTTTCATGCCACATTTTCAACACTGGCATTTTTCCACACCTTCTTATGAACAGTACAGCTGTCATTTTTCACATCCTGACTGAAATTTCTTTTCGTGCTTCTGGCGCAGAATACCACTGTAACTGTCGGAAATCAGTGTTTGGGACAGATTAGGATCGAGTGAGTGAGGGTGGGAGTGACCGAGCTCAACTGAGCTCTGTCGGGACTGCTGCAGATTTCTTTGTGGGCAGTGAAAGACATTAACGCAAGCAGAAGCCCAGTACAAAAGGGCAGCCTGCAGTGCTGGGAGACACAGAATGAGCAAGTGAGGGAGGGGAGTGAGTGAGCTGAACGGAGCTCTGTTGGGACTGCTGCGGATTTCTTTGTGGGCAGAAAAAGGCGGCAATGCATGCAGGGGCCCAGTACAAAAGGGCAGTCTGCAGTGGCAGAAGAAACAGAACAAATGACTGAGAGAGGAGGAGTGAGCGAGCTCAACGGAGCTCTATTGTGACTGCTGTAGATTTCTTTGTGGGCAGAAAAAGGCGGCAATGCATGCAGGAGCCCCGTACTAAAGGCAGCCTGCATGCCAGCAGAAACAGAATGAGTGAATGAGAGAGGGGGAGTGAGTGAGGTCAATGGAGCTCTGTCAGGAGTGCTGCAGATTTTTTTGTGGGCAGAAAAAGGTGCCAGCAGAGGCAGGAACCCAGTACAAAAGGGCAGCATGTAGTGGTAGGAGAAACAGAATGAGCATGTAAGACAGGTGGAGTAAGCGACCTCAATGGAGCTCTGTCGGGACAGCTGCAGATTTCTTTGTGGGCAGAAAAGGTGCCAATGCAGGCAGAAGCCCAGTACAAAAGAGCAGCCTGCAGGGCTGGGAGAAACACAAGGCATGAGTGAGAGAGGGGAGGAGTGAGCGAGCTCAACGGAGCTCTATCATGACTGCTACAGATTTGTTTGTGTGCAGGAAAAGGCAGCAACGCAGGCAGGAGCCCAGTACAAAAGGCCAGCCTCCAGTGCCAGCAGAAACGGAATGAGTGAGTGAGAGAGGGGGAGTGAGCGAGCTCAATGGAGCTCTATCATGACTGCTGCAGATTTCTTTGAGGGCAGAAGAAGGCGTCAATGCACACAGGAGCCCAGTAAAAAGGGCAGCCTGGAGCAGTGGCAGAAACGGGATGAGCAAGTGAAAGCTGGAAATGAGCGAGCTCAATGGAGCTCTGTTGGGACTGTTGCAGATTTCTTTGTTGGCAGAAAAAGGCGCCAACAGAGGCAGGATCCCACTACAAAAGGGCAGCCTTCAGCACCAGGAGAAACAGAATGAGCGAGTGAGACAGGGGGAGTGAGCGACCTCAATGGAGCTCTATTGTGACTGCTGGGGATTTCTTTGTGGTACCAGCAAATGGTGGCAATGCAGGCAGGAACCCAGTGTAAAAGGCCAGCCTGCAGCACCTGCAGAAACGGAATGAGCGAGTGACAGAGGGAGAGTAAGCGACCTCAACGGAGCTGTGTCAGGACTGCTGCAGATCTCTTTATGGGTGGAAAAAGGTGCCAACACAGGCAGGAACCCAGTACAAAAGGCCAGCCTTCAGCACTGGCAGAAACAGAATGCATGAGTGAGGGAGGGGGAGTGAGCAAGCTCAACGGAGGTCTTTCATGACTGCTGTGGATTTCTTTGTGGGCAGAAAAAGGCAGTGATGCATGCAGGGACCCAGTACAAAAGGGCAGCCTGCAGTGGCGGGAGAAACAGAATGAATGAGTGAGGGGTGGAGTGAGTGAGTGAGCGAGCTCAATGGAGCTCTATCATGACTGCTGTAGATTTCTTTGTGGGCAGAAGAAGGTGGCAATGCAGGCAGGAGCCCAGTATGAAAGGGCAGCCTGCAGCACCAGCAGAAACAGAATAAGTGAGTGAGAGAGGGGGAGTGAGTGAGCTCAACGGAGCTCTGACAGGACTGCTGCAGATTTCTTTGTGGTGGAAAAAGGCGCCAACACAGGCAGGAACCCAGTACAAAAGAACAGCCTGCAGCAGCGGGAGATACAGAACGAGCGAGTGGGGGGGGGAGTGAGTGAGCTCAACAAACCTCTGTTGGGACTCCTGCGGATTTCTTTGTGGGCAGAAAAAGGCAGCAATGCACACGGGGCCCAGTACAAAAGGACAGCCTGCACCAGCAGGAGACACAGAATGAGCGAGTGAGGGAGGGGGGGTGAGTGAGCTCAACGGAGCTCTATCATGACTGCTGAGGATTTCTTTGTGGGCAGAAAAAGGCATCAACGCAGGCAGGAGTCCAGTACAAAAGGCCAGCAGGCAGCGCCAGCAGAAATGGAATGAGTGAGTGATAGAGGGGGAGTGAACAAGCACAACGGACCTGTGTCAGGACTAATGCAGAATTCTTTGTGGGCAGAAAAAAATACCAACAGAGGCAGTAGCCCAGTACAAAAGGGCAGCCTGCAGCACCAAGAGAAACAGAATGAGCGAGTCAGAGAGGAGATTGACTCACCTCAATGGAGCTCTCTCAGGCCAGCTGTGGATTTCTTTGTGGACAGAAAAGGGTGCCAACGCAGGCAGGAACCCAGTACAAAACAGCAGCCTGCAGCACCGGGAGAAATAGAACGAGCGAGTGACAGAGGGCCAGTAAGCAAGCTCAACGGACCAACACAATCAACATTCGGCATTGACAAATGCGTGTTTATGGATTGGTGTTATGTTAGCATGCTTCCAGTCGCTCAGAACTTCCCATCTCATTAGTGATTTATTTTATTATTTTTGTTAATGGTGTTGCTATGTTGCTCATTGTCATTTTTAAGAGTTTTGGATGTATTTCACTGGGACCCATAGGTTGATTTGCTTCCATGCTCTTAATATTATTATTTCAGTTTCTGTTTACATAGAAACATAGAAGTTGATGGCAGATAAGGACCACAAGGCCCATGCAGTCTGCCCATTTCTTTTTCTACCTTATGAATGTGCCATTGGCCTTTGCTCTGTCAATGGCCTATCTATTCATACTCATCCGTATTGCTTCCTTATGCCTATCCCTTGCCTGTTTGAAGCCCTGCACTGTATTCATATCCACCACTTCCTGAGGTAGGCCGTTCCATGCATCCACCACCCTTTCTGTGAAAAAAGAACTTCCTCACATTACCCCTCAATTGGCCTCCCTCTAATCTCATGCTGTGTCCTCTTGTCCTGCTATTTTTCTTATATTGAAACATGTTAGACTCTTTCACCTTGTTAATGCCCTTAAGGTGTTTTAATGTTTCAATCATATCACCTCTCTCCCTCCTTTACTCTAGGGTATACATATTGAGTTCAGTTAATCTGTCCTCATATGTTTTCTGATGCAGTCCCTGCACCATTTTGGTTGCCCTTCTCTGGATTGCCTCAATTTGATTACTGCCTTTGTGAAGATGTGGCCTCCAGTACTGAACGCAGTATTCCAGATGGGGTCTAACCAGTGTCTTGTAAAGAGGGATTATTACCTCCCTCTTCCGACTTGTGATACCCCTACTAATACACCCCCAACATCCCTCTAGCTTTACCTACTGCTTTAGTGGTCTGCTTGGATGATTCCAGGTCATCGGTGATGATGATGCCCAAGTCTCTTTCTTCCCTTGTGACTGCCAGACCTCCCCTGTTTCTATTATAGGTGTAATATTTCTATGTTCTATTTCTAAATTCAGTGTTTGCATTGGTTTGACATACACTGAGTCAAAGTAATTGTTAAAGGATTGTGCCATTTTTTTTTTAAATTCAAAATGCTTTATTTATTTTTCCAAGCATGGCCACAAGGTGGCCCTTTTTTTACACACATAATAACAAGACACAAATGACAATACAGGCAGTGACATACAAACAACACCCAACCCCCTCCCACTCCCCACCCCTGCCATGGTATCAACGTAGTCTTCTATGGGTGGTGCACCGAACTGAGATAAATGCACACAGTTATAGTGAATATAAAGTCTGTAATTTACTCCAGATTTTATCAAACCTTGATAATCTGTTATGAGTACTGGCAATGACATTTTCTATAGAAAGATTGTGAAGAAGTTCCTGCAGCCATTCAGAATAAGAAATAATTTCATTGTCTAACCAATGTCAAAGCACTAATTTCTTAACTGACATGGCCATCAGAGCCAAGTGGTACTTCTGTTCAGTAACATATACTTGGGAGTAATCCCCCACTAGGCAGGCAGTAGGCTCAATGTGATCTGCCACCCCCAATAGGGGGTCAGCCTTTTGCTTTATAAGAGCCCAGAGTGTGGCTATTTTGGGGCACTCCCAAAAAATGTGATAGAGGGAACCCTCCTCTTGAGTACAACGTATGCAGGTGGAGGAAGGGGATTTGCCCATTTTAGCCAATCTTTTTTTGTAGGCTTTATTTCATTCACTACCTAAGCCGGGCATCCTTCTGGGGTGCACTCTTGGCTAGGACTTTCTACTCCCATGTCTTTTCCCTAGACTCGGTAAGCTCCTTCCGGTGACCAGGCAGACTCTAGCACCTGGGATCACCCTCTGGGCAGGGCCCGCTCTCCCTTAGGTGCCTGTCTGTAATTGGAGTGTGCCTACGTGGTCTGTTGGGAGAGGGGAAGGAGCACCAAGAAGGTGGACTGGTGTTGGGATGAATGTCCTGTTACTGGAGCTCCCATCATCTCCATGAATGTGAGTAGGGATTTTTTCCTTTGTAGGTACCTCTGGGAGTGTGACATGCCATGAGATCTGCACACGGCTGCCCTGTTGATGTCTGCCACACTCCCAACCCCTCATGCTGCTGGCTTGGCTTGTAACACTCCTGGTCTCCACCAGGAGCAGCTAGACAGCCGAGCACACCCCAAAGCCCCCCCTGAGAATGGAAATCAGTCCTCTGGATGCTCAATCCTCTCCCTTTCCTGCCAACCCCTGGTGGCCCAGGCTCATTCCCAAACCCGTATCGCCAGTGCAGTGCAAGGTGTGGTATCCAGCACCTCAACCCTCAGCGCCACCGGGTTGGCTCATTTGAGCCAATCTAACTGGAGTAAAATACATGTTATTGATGATCTGAAACAGCATAATCCTCAGCCTATCTTGGGATATAAACCTATGGGCATCTTTCCATACTTTGGATCAGTTGAAGCTTTTGAGAGGAAATTGAGCATTCCAATAGGCTGCGGAGCCATCCAGTCATGGGTATGCCCTCTCAAAGAGCATTCCATAAATGTTAGAGACTGCATGGGGTTCAGTAGCTGCTAGTGTAAGTTGTTGCAGAAACCTGCCCTCAACCTCTGTCCCCTGTACTACCTGGGAGCTAGCCAACATATATCTAAGTTGAAATACTTTATTCCCCGAATGGACCCCCAAGTTGTAGCATCTAATAATATCTCCTGAGAGCAAAACTTGCCCATCACATAGCAGCTTGATCTCTGAGACCCCTGCCATCTGCGGGATCCAGGATGGTTTATTATGTTGACCCCCAATTCTAAAATTAGGATTACCCACTAAAGGTTGGTTGGGATCATGAGTATGTCTATAGGACAGGAATGTACACAGTTGGGTGTGAGTTCTTACTGAGGTTCCAATCAACATATTATGCAGTCCTTCTGGGAGCAGTTTAAGGGGAATGTGCAGTAGGGCCCCAGGTAACAAGCCATGTGCAGCCAACATTGCCTTTTCCATGGTGAGCCACAAAGGTTTATATTGCCCCATATCTTCAAGTTTCCTATCATCCAACAATCTCAAATATTTTTCAGTGACTTGCCCAATAGTATCTTGAAATGAGGTAGCCACAGTCCCCCATTAGCTTCGGGAGCGGACAGTTTGTAATAGGCTCTATGGGTTGGTTGGCTCCTCCAGATAAAGTTATATATCAATGTGTGCACTTGGAGAACCATTTCTGCGGTAACCATAAATTTAACATATTGAGGGGGTTAAAAATTTGAGGGAGTATATTCATTTTGATCAGACTTATCCTTCCCCACAGTGACATGGACAACACTTTCCATCTATCCAGATCCTGCTGAATTACATGGATAAGAGCCTCTAGGTTACATTCCTGTGAGAGTTTAGCCTTTCTAGTTAGGAAAATACCTAAATGCTTTAGCTTCTTGGGTTTCCACCTTAACCCTAGATCATCTACTTCTTCCCTATAGGTAGCCGAATTAAGAGGGAAAACTATCGACTTCTCCAGATTTAATTTGTAATTTGAGAAATTACCATATTCCCTGATCAAGCCCAAGACTTTGTTAATTATACAGTATCTGAAAAAATATTTTTTACTTCCTTAATTTGTTTATTTGTGCATTGAAAACCCAATCTTGGAGTGCACTGTTAATTTGCTGCCAGTCTCCTCTATTATAATCATATACCACTGTGGAGACCTTTGTTTTATGATTTTGTTTTATTGTGTATCATATGTTACTTACTGTATTGGGGTATTAATAATAATAATAAGTTTATTTGATTGAGCACCTTTCACAGTATCAAGGCGCTTCACAGGTTCACAGATAATACAATAAAACATAGTTAAAATCACAGAAATTCAGGAAATGCCTTATTCCATAAGAATGTCTTCAGTGCCTACTTAAAGCTCCCAACCATCCTGCACTACCGTAGCTGATGAGGCAGAGAATTCCAGAGGGTTGGGGCAGCAAACATAAAACCATGTGCCCCAGAAGAATTCAAACTAACCCTCGGAATCTCCAGCAACCCCTCGTCAGCCGAGCGGAGCAGTCGCACAGGAGTGTAAGGAGTCAGAAGCTCTTTCAAGTAGTCAGGACCAAGTCTGTGTAGGGCTTTAAAGGCTAGCAAGCCTACCTTAAAGGTGATCTGCCACTGAACCGGCAGCCAGTGCAGATCGCGCAGCACTGGGGTAATATGAGATCTTCTAGATACCCCAGTCAATAAATGTGCAGTAGCATTCTGCACTAGCTGCAAGTGGTGGATATCAACCCCAGGAAGCCCTAAGTAAAGGGAGTTGCAGTAGTCAAGGTGTGAGGTCACAAAGGCGTGGACCAACACAGGCAGATCACTGGACGGAACAAGGTGCTTGATCCTAGCAATGTTCCTAAGATGGTAAAAGGCTAACTTAATGACTGCTGACACCTGATGACAAAGGGTCAGCCCATCATCAAATATCACTCTCAGGTCACGCACCCATTCAGAGGTAAGGATCTGAGCTCCCCCCAAGAATAAACCAGAGGGCAAATCAGTCCTCAACCCCTCTGTCCTGCTGCCCGGGTCCACTACTGAAACCTCAGTTTTTCCTGCATTCAACTTTAACCCACTGGAATTCATCCAGTCTTGCATTTCAGCAAGGCAGCTGTTAGATACCAAGACAGCACTAGCCTGGTCAGGGGCAAAAGACAGGTAGAGCTGGGTATCATCAGCATAGCAGTGAAACCTCAGCCCATACCATCTTACAATGTCTCAGAGGGACAGCATATACACTGCAAAACAACATGGGGGACAGCACCAAGCCCTGGGGCACCCCACAAAGCAGAGAAAGGCTTGGAAGAACAAATTCCTGAGACCACTCTCTGAGTTCTACCAGTGAGGAAAGGTGGAAACCATCTGAGCACCGTACCCATCAGTCCACAGATGGACCTCAGGTGCTTGAGCAGAACCCCATGGTCCACAGTGTCAAAGGCTGAAGAGAGATCAAGGAGTACCAGAATGGAACAGTTTCTCTGATCTCTTGCCATCAGGAGATCATTGAGCACCCAAACTAGAGCAGTCTCAGTACTATGCCTCTTACTAAAACCAGATTGGAGAGGTTCATATATATTATGGTGGTCAAATGGTTCTCCAGTTGAGTTGCCACAACTTTCTTGATAACCTTTCCCACAAAAGGAAGGTTCAAGATAGGTCTGTAGTTTGCTAGAGTATCCAGGTCCAAAGAAGCTTTCTTCAGAAGTGATGTCACCACCACCTCCTTCAGGGAGCTTGAAAACTCACCCAATTCCAAGGAGCACTGGACAATCTGAGTCAAGACCAGGCCAATGATATCCCTACAACCCAAAATCATGGTGGTAGGGCCTGGATCTAAACTACAGCATGTAGGGCACATCCCTTGGACAATCCTCATAATATCAGCAAACTCCGGCAGGTCAAAGGTACTCCAGGAAACAAGAGGCATGGTGACCGAGCACCAGCCAACAGCATCCCCCATAAAATGGGTCTGATGGATCTCCAACCTGATGTCGGCCACCTTATTCGCAAAGAATTGAGCGATCTCATCACACACTATTTGTGAAAAAACTCGATGGAGCTGCAGACAGGTTGGGTTGCACAGCCTGTCCACAGTTCAGAAGAGTTGGGCCGGTCGATTCCAAGCGACAGCGATTTTCCTGGACAGAAATTCTGCCTTCTTACAAGAAATCACTGATTGGTAGAGCTGATAATGCTCCAACAAAATAAGATGATCAGCATCTCAAGGTGGATTTCCACCAGCATCATTCTAACCTACGTCCCAACCTCCGCAACTCTCTCAATGACCCATCAAACCAAGGGACCCGAAGGTGAAGTCGAGGGGAGGTGAACTCAGACTGGAGCAATCAGGTCAAGAGCCGAGGAAATGGCCTTATTATAGGCCAGAACCAACCACTCTGGGCCTATGCAGGCTTCATCGAACTCAGAGAGGTCAATCACCGCTACCAGGTCTTCAGGGACCACATCCCACAAAGGGCAGAAACTGACCATCTCCACAGGGGCAGACCAACCCATGGGCTGCATATGGAAATCACCACAGAATATTATGCTGGTTCAACTTTAAGCAGAAATGCATGGTGCCGAAAGGCCTCTCACACAGTTTTCAAAGGGTACCGACAGAAGACATAGACACGTGTTTCATCCTACCAGGACTCATCAGTATGCTTCAGTAGTTTGACACCCCAGTGGAATGAACCAGCTACCCTAAAATGGTCTCTCTGGTTATGTTGTGGTGAACCCAATTAAAACAAAAAATGGCACCCTTTGCAAACTGTGTGAGAGACCTTTCGGCACCATGCATTTCTGCTCAAAGTTGAACCAGCATAATATTCTGTGGTGATTTGCATATGCAGCCCCTTATGCTTTGCATTATGGGGGCACGTTTGATTTTGTATTTCTTTGAAACTTGGCTTCCCGGACAAATGCCCTTTGGGGTAACCATTGCCTCAGTGCTTGCACACAGAGGTTCTTTGTCATTTAAATAGTTTTTTTGTTTTAATTGGGTTCACCACAACATAACCCAGATAGACCATCTTAGGGTAGCTGGTTCATTCCACTGGGATGTCAAATAGATGAGGTATACTGATGAGTCCTGGTAGGACGAAACACGTGTCTATGTCTTCTGTTGGCACCCTTTGCAAACTGTGTGAGAGGCCTTTTGGTACCAAGAATTTCTGCTTAAAGTTGAACCAGCATAATATTCTGTGGTGATTTGCATATGCAGTCCATGATGCTTTGCATTGTGGGGGCATGTGTGATTTTGTATTTCTTTGAAACTTGGCTTCCCGGACAAATGCCCTTTGGGGTAACCATTGCCTCAGTGCTTGTGCACAGAGGTTCTTTGTCTCATATATATATATATATATATATATTTATTTGAACTCACTTTTAACTTGTAAAGACTTATGGTTGAACAAATAAAAAGACTGAACTGAAATATGTAGGAAGGAAAGTGTGATACCGATCGCAGAGCATTGCATCCTAGCTAAATCTGATGTATACCAGGATTCTGCATGGCAAAATTTACAACATGTCCAGCCTACATACTGTATCATAGGTTGTTGTAGAAGTATGTTGTTCCTCACTTATTTCTTTGCTTGATTTATCATGTGATAGAGACTCCAAATCCCATGTGTCCACCTCCCCATGGCCCTGGGTTAATAACTGTCTAGCATAACTCCTGATGGATAACCTTGCTATTAACTCATCTGCTCTTTCATGGTAACCCCTCTCAGTGCTGCAGTTCCTTTTTTTCTGGAGTACTGGACTGGCCCTTAGGGATATTTTGAAGTGTGTGTGTGTGTGTGTGTGTTTGTGGGGAGGGACAAGGATTACATCTTGAGGCTGAAATTATACGATGTTGGTCAGTCAGCTTCCTGAAGAGATTCATGTACACACTGCCATCTTCCTCTTTAAATATATCCTGATAAAAAAGCTAATATTGGAAGGACAACTCACCAGTGCCACTTCAAATTTTAGATTTTCAGTAGTACCTCACAGAAAGTCCACAAAATCCATACACTCTATTTGCTATTATATTGTCCTCCAGGATTTTAACTCAAAAAAGATCATGCTTGTGCATTGTGCTAAACAAATGAACCAAGGTACTCCTGAAAATTACTTTAAATCAGCAGTGCATGATAGCAGTGAAAATTTTGACCTGTACATTTGTATTCTATTTTAGATTGCCCCTTATCGCTTGACTTTTATGATACCCTTCTTTCCCCAGGTTGAGTTTACTTTTGCACTTTTTTCATATTTGAAACAATAAAAGGAGTGTTGCTTTTAATACAGTTTGAACCAGGGTTTCATCTGTACTGTCAGCTGATTTTGGACATCTGTTGTCCATAAGGTCAGGGAGCAGTGTCTTCTACATGCTAGTTCATAACAGTCACAAGAAAACTGATCTTAAGCTCAAAAATAACAGACAATATGGATTAAAACCTAGACTTAGCCATATTAAAAGGAGTGCTCCTTTTACTATTTTAACTGTAAAAAAAGAGGTAAAGTAGACTCAAAATGGGGAAAATGATATCATGCAAGTTAAGAGATAAGGGACCATCTAAAATAGAATGAAAAAGTATAGGTCAAAATGTTCACTGCTAGCATGCACTGCTGCTTTAAAATAATATAGCTGACAAATCATTCTAATTACTAAACTATAAAGCATGAGATTACAAGTTCATATCCCACAAGAGTCACTGATTCACTATGTAATCTTGAGAAAGTCAATTGATTGCCCTGTGTTTCAGTACTCACAGTTATGGTATAATATGGAGTACACATATGAACCCACTGAAAGTGACATGTTACATCTCTTTTGGGCTATGTTAGAGAAATTGCTAAGTAAAACTATTTTTCTGTTAGGAACTAGCAGAACTATGCTAATGTCAGTTGAATAAATGTATTATTTAGATTGTGATGTGCAGATGTCTAGGCTATGAATTTATAGTTCGTTAAAGATATGCAATATATCATTATTATCAATTCTTTGTATTGTAATTTCTAGGCACTTAGAAAAGGTACCTTATCCATGACTCGATAGTAGCCAAACTTGGATAAAGGAAATTTTACTACTATGCTTGCAAAGTTAATGTTCCTCAATATAATGCCTTATTTCTGCTGGTTTATACAATTATAATGTGGTGTATAAGAAGAATCCTATTTTATATTGCTAAGCACATTTAGAACAGAATCAATATTTCTATAAAGTAAGAAAAACCTTAATGTCTGGCACATTTCTGCTTTAAATACAATGGCCTTGATTAGCCTTCTTATCCCAAAGAGACTGGAGTTCAGCCCAGAAAATTATTATTCAAGGCAATGTGAAAAAAAAATTATAATTTGTCAGTGTGTCAAAAGTCTACATGTGCAATAACACATAACTAATCTTTTACTTAAGGAGGACCTGGAATGTTTTATATTTCTTCTTTCAAATGTGTCATTGGAAAATTTCTCAGAAAGAGAGAGGGCAGCTGACACAATCAGGGCAGACAAGTCACACCAGGGTGCTATCTGCCTCAGGATCTGAATAAGCAGTTTATAAAAAATCTATAAAGTAATTAGCCAGATAAAAGCCTTTGCAGCGCTGGTTTGTATTGAATAAGCTTTAAAGTCTTCGGTCATAGCTCCACCCAAAACAGCAATTTTTGATGATATTAAGAGAGGGACAAGGCTACACCATGCTCAATGTAAACTGTACTTGAATTGGCAGGGGACTGTTCACAGTAACTTTACACAACTGAACAGGTCACCTTTCATTTCTGGGGGTGGAATATTAAACATAATACTACCCTCAAAAATGAAGGGCTGCCTGCCAAGTTGAGTAAAGATATAGAAATGGCTCGGCCTTCCCCGATTCTGCTAAACTTTACAGTGAACTTGTTGCAACCCTGTCCCTCACTTAACATCATCAAAATGCTGTTTTAAAGTTGCACAATGGTCAGTGGGGCAGTGCATCTGTGAAACATTGGGTCCTGGCTGTCTGTGTATCACCACTGAACCTTATAATGTTGGAATGGTAAGTAGTTAAAGGATCCTGCTTTGTGGAGTTCTCTGTTCATTACATTCCTTGGATTATTGGCATTGGGATTGGGGCTTGGCAGCACCTGGCCTTCACTTGACTACTGTGATACCTCCCAAACTATGCATTTTGTAATAAAAAGGGCCTCAGTGGCACTTTCAGCTTTAAAACATAATGGGAGGTGAGGTGGGGTTAACATCACTTAATTGAACCCTAGGGATTCATGTAGCATGACATGCAGCTGAGGGCTTCACACTCCTAGGGTTAAATTAAGAGTGGTAACCCAACCCTGAAATACCTTAATGCCAATACAGACATACAATGTTTTATTTGTTTTAAATGATTGATTTTATAGTTACAGTTCTAATTGTCCAGATAAACATGAGATTTTCAGGCTGTTAACCTAATCCTTTAGAATGTGAGTCTCCCAATCAGAATGCCCTGTTTCAAACTGTTGGTTTATAAAAGTAATTAGCCTGTAACTTATAAGCAAAACCTTTTATTAAGGTGCAATAATTTTGATTGTTGCACTAGTCAAAACTGCTTAACATTTTAGTAGGTACATGTTAAACTACAACAGTACAAGTAATTATTTCATTATCTCAGTTAGTTATTGAAACATCTGATATTCCAAAATGCACACATTAAAGAAAATGACACATGGTAGGTCAACATGTCCTTTCATGTCCTTGAGCAGTATTATAAACCTATAGAGATTTGAGTTTATAAATAGTAAAATAGAGGGTAAGCGACAACACTGTACCTCATTTACCCTTATGAGACAATGTCCAGTGACCGCATGGTCTTCCTTCTGTCATCAGGGATTTACCTTATACCTTCTGTCATTAAGCATAATAACCTTATCTGCTGATGCTTGTATATAATTTAGGCAAGCCATATGGTGATAATGTTTCATCATGTAGAAATAAAAACTTGGGCAGATCTGATGCTCAGATCACATTGGTCTTTGAATTTGATCAAATATATATTTTTAATTATAGTTACAGCTTCAGGCTATATGTGAAATTCAAACTTCTTTAAAGCAGCAGTGCAACAATCTGGTGAAAATTTTGACCTTTACTTTTTTATGCTATTTTACATTGCCACTTACCTCCTGACTCGTATGGTACCATTCTTTCCACTATTTGAGTCTGCTTTAGTACTTTTTTCATGTCTGATTGATTGATTGACATTGTAGAATATTCCGCACATCCAGCACCCTCTCCATGAAAAACTACTTTGTGACATCCCTTTTTAACATCCCCCATCATAACTCTGGGCTGGAACTTTTAATCAAAATTTCCTTTTTTGCTTGGCTGTAAATTATTTTTTAATTTGTATGGTATGGCTTGAATATATTCACAACCAAAGTTAAAAAGGCTCTCTGATCGTATGATGTAGTACTATGCAGAATGCAGAATTCCACCAGCGAAATTAGCGAAAAATGATCATTCCGATGGTAGAATTTCAGCCAGAATTTTGCTGGCTCTTCTGCAGAATTCTACCTTCTATCTGCAGAATAATATTCTGCAGAACAGCTTTTTTCCATGGAAAATCATTCTGCAACCATTTTCTGCTGTGGAATTCCACCATTCCATTTCCAGCAAAATTCAGTTGATTTTCAAAAAGTCCATGCAATTTCATTTCACCGGAATTTGAAAATTCCGCAGAGCACTAGTATGATGACTTGAATTCATAACTCGGTAGATATCAAAACATGTTTTGTTATGAATATAATGTATGTATTAGCTAAACTACAAGCTACAGAAGATCTAAAAAATGCATTAGATTTCACACACACATACATTGCACTGTAGACAATAGTGTATTTTGTATTGTCAGAGAATCATCTGCTAATGTTCCAAAATATGCTAAAGCATTGTATTCAAACCCTCTGCTATCCATGCAGAAATATAAGGATCCCTGAGAAGCCTGCATCAATTATATGTAGAATAATGCATGGGGAAGAATGGTTTATGAAGATTTTATGCACACCTGAGGTGTGTGATGCCCCATTCACCCATGGGGTTTATATGGGCATCACACACTGAGGGTGTGCATAAAATCAAAATTTTCAGACTTCCCCATATTTTATTTTTTATATTTACTGGTTTCTCTTCTGTATGTCTAAATTGGTGCCCACCATAAAATGGGAGATCGTTGCCATTTTTTAGGTGTTTTTTTCTTTTTTGCGGGCTTGGAATTTATCTGTATCCATTTGTTTTCCAGTTAGAAGAGACAGCTGGTGTGTGAGAAGGGAGCCATTTCATGTGCTGGTTCAGTGTAGCACGAGGTGGCAGCGCAAGGGAAGAGAGCCGCAGAGATTGTCAGTTTACCTCTCGGAGGTTCAGACAAGCTTTCCAGGTTTCATTTTCAGTACTGGTTTTAGCTTTTTTTTCCCTGTCTTAGAATGTGGCTTGCATTTCCATGGAGACAGGTTATGCTGCTGGTTTTGTTTTTTTTCCTGATTGGAATTAGGAGCCATTTTGTTTAGTATTTTCTTTTTTTTTTTTTACAAGTGTGCTGTGATTGCTGTGGAGCTCCTTGTTTTACTAGATATACATTTGAGTAGGACTTTTATTTTTGGCAGGCATTTCTTAGATGAGGGGATTTGGTGCCTGGACCGAGGGTTCCTGCAATGCTTTCAGACCGTGATGGAAGGGCATTTGCTGGGTACAGAGAAAGGTTGAGGGGATCACGTAGGCAAACTCCATTATTCACGGATCGTTATTCACACATGTGAATAACAGAGTTCGCCAGTCACTGCCCACAAGTGATAACAGTGCTTAACCAATAAATATACTCTAATTCTAGGCAAAAACAAGTTGTTCCTCTTACAAGTAAAAAACATAGCAACTAGAGAATGAGCCCTTTGAGACCCTGTTCTGTTGTACCAAATTTTGTGTGGTGTAAGCTGCCTCTTTTTGTGTTGTTTCTTAATAATATAACAAGCTGTACTTATAATTGAAGCATTATGCTCTATTATAATTATGTAAAAAAACTAACAAAAATAAAGTTTAAAAAATTTAGTAATATGTAGACTAATGCTTCTGGTTTCATAACTTGAAACTGTACAAGAGATGATCCCCCCAAGCACGTAAAACTATATAGTATACAAGTAACCTAGAGATATTAAAATTCAGGAAGGGACATTCAAAATCAATTTTCTAAATTCATGCCTGGATTTGGATATCATTTTGGTATTGATGACCCCACAAAAACTGTTTCGTTTTCTACTACTCCTGACTGCTTACACAGCCACTACAAATGTGATGACACATCCTTTATCTACTCAAATAGTATGGTCAGGGTGAATAAGCCCATATACAGTAACTGGTATCTGAGGCATATCCACGTAGCAAACATAACACGCTATTTAACCTGACTTTAACTTCATTCTTCTGTGCATGTAGGAGATGCCGTCTGTTAAAATTCTATACTGAGGTCCAGCAACACCTCTTATGTCTTTCCTTATCTGGAGATACTGAAAAGAATCCTGGCCTCCATCATGACAATGTCCACTTGCCTTCCAACAGTGGTTCTTGGCTAAAGGGCTAAAACTATCACCACAAACATACGCAGCCGCACAGCTAACTTTGCGGAATTGGAGGTATGGGTGTTTCAGTACTTGCCAGACATCCCAGGGCTAATGGAGACCTAGCTTAAGCCAAATATCCCTAATGCCATGTGTGCCTTAAAGGGCTATAAGCTTCTCAGAACTGACCTCACAACCTTAAAGAGGTGGGTTGGTGTTGCCTTTTATTTTAAGGAACATCTCAATGTAACTGTTCAACCCATTAAGAACCACTTCACCTGTGAAGTCCTCCACATTGTTCTTGTACTTAGGCACTCAAAGAAACTGAATATGTTATGCATCTATAATCCTCCTAAAAATGAGTCAAATGGCTGAATGAATATCACTGATTATCTAGTATCTCTGCCTTTATCTCCAAAGTCAAACAAAGGGGCAGAGGACACTGCCAAGCAGGGCACTGCAGCACAGGAGCTAGCACAACAAAACTCCCCCAAAACAGGAATCAAAACAAAGAAAACAAAAAGGAAATCCAAAAAACTTCTGATCATAGGAGACACCAGGATTCGGGGAGTTGATACCTATCTCCAGCCAGGGGTAATGGTCAGATGTCTCCCTGGTACATCAGCATGGAGAGACACTGACCGCATTGGCAAAATTGTTCAGGAAGCAAGAGAAAACACTGATGTCCTGGTACACATAGGGACTAACGATCTTGCCAGCCGGTCAGTTGTGGAGACCTAGGAATACCTGACCAGGCTGGGTGACAAACTAGCATCCATTTCATCCAGCATCTCCTTCTCTGAGATCCTGCCAGTCTGGGAGAAGGGGGCAGATGGACAGAAGGTCACTGAAGGGGAGATAGGGGAGCTAAAAATGTGTCTCAAGGGCTGGTGCCAGGAAAAAGGACACAGATTTGTAGGGAACTGGCAACAGTTTTGGGAGTGAAAGTTCTTTAAATTTGATGGACTGCATCTGACTAAGGAGGGAGTCAGTGCACTGGGGCAGAAGTCTAACGTCTTTGCAGAATATTTAAACTAGCAAATGGGGAGAGGGGTGCAGCACCCATACATTGAATGGGAAGAACACCCCTCCCCCCTCAGCTAGTGGTCAAACAGGAGTTCAGCATGTTTGTAGTTCATTTGCATCACCAGGTAAGAAAAAAGGTCCGGCTCCCCATACTTTGCACAGGGGAACTGCCAGACCTTGTCCAACAACTAACACACCAAAATCTGGCCATTGTAAAATCATGTACACAAATGCTCGCAGTCTATGAAACAAGATCCCAGACCTGCAGGCAATGATGGCAGAGGCTAAACTGGACATAGTAGTCATTAGCGAAACATGGATTACCAGTAACCACACTTGGGAGACTTCAGTACCTGGCTATGTACTGTTCAGAAGAGACCGAGGTGCAAAAAGGGGTGTGTGGAGTGACCCTGTATGTCAATGAAAATATCAAAGCTACAGATATTCAGAATACACATACAGTAAGGAGCCAGAAGAACTGTGGGTCACCCTGGAAACAGGAAATGGGACAGCCATATGAACTGGGGTTGTCTACAGGCCTCCAGACCAGGGGGAGGACATAGACACATTACTGTTAGACGATATATGAAACATGACAGTTAAAGGGGAGGTTCTGATAATGGGAGACTTGAACATGCCACATACAGATTGGTCAATACCAGCAGGAACATCTGCCAGAACTAGACATATGGTGGATTCCCTGCAGGGGGAGGGCCTCAAACAACTGGTACAACAACCCACAAAAAACAGGGCTATCCTAGATCTAGTACTTACTAACAGGGAAAGGATCATAGATCTCCAGGTAGAAGGTCACCTGGGGGCCAGTGACCATCACATGGTATGATTCAGTTTGGCCACTAGAATTAAATCATTCCATTCCAAGGCAAAAATATGGGACTTCAGAGGAGCTGACCTTGATCAGATGGCCAACAGAGTTAAGCTAGCCCTGGCAAAAAGAAATACAGGTGAGGGGGTACAGGCAAAGTGAGCAAGCATTAAGGATGCAATATTTGAAGTAACATCCCGCTGTGTTAGAGAGAAAAGGAAGTGCAAAAGAAGAAGGAAACCACTTTGGTTCTCAAAAACAGTAGCAGAAAAGGTCAGAGCCAAAAGGCTGGCCTTCAGGAAATATAAGGGAACACAGCAGAATGAAGATAAGGAGGCATACCAAACTTCCCTAAGGGAAGCAGGGAAGGCAGTAAGGCAGGTAAAGGCCCAAACTGAGGAAACACTAGCACAAACAGTAACAGACGGTGATAAGGCTTTCTATAGATACATTAGTGAAAGTAGAAAGTCCAGAGGGGGTATTGCTAAGATCAAAGGGGATAAGGGGGCATGTGAGGAGGATGACCATGTAAAAGCATCTATCCTAAATAGATACTTCTGTTCAGCATTTACTGAAGAGAAGGAAGAGCAAGGCCCACAGCTCAGCACCATGGACACAGGGGAGAGGGAAGTGTGCACTAGTCCATTCACAAAAGAAAGGGTCCTACAAGAGCTCAATAAGCTCAGGGTGGACAAGGCAATGAGACCTGATGGCATATATCCCATGGTACTAAAGGAGCTAAGGGTGGAACTAGCAGAGCCATTATCGGAATTGTTTAGTGAGTCTCTGAGCACAGGAGAGGTCCCAGAAGACTGGAGAAGGGATCATGTGATCCCGCTGTACAAGAATGGTAGCAAGGAGGAGGCAGGAAACTACAGACCAGGCAGTCTTACCTCAGTAGTGGGCAAGATTTTGGAGGCACTCCTTAAGGAAAGGATAGTGCAACACCTGGAATCCATAGGAGCACAGGAACCAAGACAGCATGGGTTTACAAAAGGAAGGTCCTGTTAAACTAATCTCTTAGATTTCTTTGACTGGGTAACCAGAGTGGTGGACCAAGGGGGAGCAGTTGATGTCACCTTCCTTGACTTCAGCAAAGCTTTCGATACTGTTCCACATAGAAGATTGATTAATAAGCTGGGTAGGCTCGGGGTGGGTCAGAAGTTGGTCAACTGGGTGCAAACTGGTTGACAGGCAGAAAACAGAGAGTGGTGGTAAATAGTATACAGTAAGAAGAAATGCAAGTCACAAGTGGGGTACCTCAGGGATCAGTTCTGGGGCCAGTCCTCTTCAATATCTTCATCAGTGACATTGCAGATGGACTGAAGGGTAAGGTTTGTCTGTTTGCAAATGACACCAAGATCTGCAACAGAGTAGATGATCCAGATGGGGGTGTGCAGAATAAGAAGAGATCTGGATAAACTAGAAAAAATGGTTGAAAGAGTGGCAACTGTGGTTTAATGTAAAGAAGTGCAAGATCATGCACATAGGGAAGAGAAACCCTGTAGCCACCTATAGGCTGGGAGAGGAGTTGCTGGCAGTCACAAGGGGAGAAAGATACTTGGGCATCATCATCACCGATGACCTGAAATCATCCAAGCAGACCACTAAAGCAGTAGTTCAGGCTAGTGGGATGTTGGGATGTATTAGTAGGGGGTATCAAAAGTTGGAAGAGGGAGGTAATAATCCATCTTTACAAGACACTGGTTAGGCCCCATCTGGAGTACTGTGTGCAGTACTGGAGGCCACACCTTCACAAGGACATTAACCAGATTGAGGCAGTCTAGAGAAAGGCAACCAAAATGGTGCAGGGACTGCATTAGAAAACATATGAGGACAGATTAACGGAGCTCAATATGTATACCCTAGAGCAAAAGAGGGAGAGAGTTATCAATCAAAACATTCAAACACCTTAAGGGCATTAACAAGGTGAAAGAGTCTAACATGTTTCAATATAAGAAAAATAGCAGGACAAAAGGACACAGCATGAGATTAGAGGATGCCAATTAAGGGTAATGTAGGAAGTTCTTTTTCACAGAAAGGATGGTGGATGCATGGAACAGCCTGCCTCAGGAAGTGGTGAATACGAATACAGTACAGGGCTTCAGACAGGCATGGGATAGGCATAAGGGAGCAATACAGATGAGTATGAATAGATAGGCCATTGACAGAGCAAAGGCCAATGGCACATTCATAAGGCAGAAAAAGAAATGTTCAGACTGGATGGGCCTTGTAGTCCTTATCTGCCGTCAACTTCTATGTTTCTATATGAACATACGAAATTTGTCAGCAGATAAAGGCCTACAGGTCTATTAAGTCTGCTCGAATGTGCAGCTAGCACCTCTTATTCTGCAGCTGCCCCTTCCTTCCACCCTTCCCCTTCATTGGCCCTCACCCTTGACCTGTCCCATCCCCTTTTGAAGCAGTCCACTGTTCTACTGGATACCACTTCTGCAGGTAACGCATTCCACCCAGCCACCACCCTCTCTGTAAAAAAGTGTCTCCTCATCTCCCTCCTGAACCTTCCTCCCTCCGGTCTCATATCATGGCCCCGGTGTCCCTCCCCTTCCTTACTTTGAACAGCCCCTCTGTACCTGTCTTGTTTATTCCTTTCACGTACTTAAAGGTTTCAATCATGTCCCCCGTCCCTCCTCTCCTCCAGTGAGTACATGTTCAACTCCCTCAGCCTCCTCTCGTATGATAAGTCCCCCAGCCCCTTGATCATCTTTGTCACCCTGTGCTGCATCCCCTCCAGTAACTTAATGTCCCTCTTCAGATATGAGTGCCAGTACTGCTCGCAGTACTCCAGGTGCGGTCTAACTAATGACCTATACAGTGGCAGAATCACCTCCTTCCTCCTCAAGGATATACCCCTTGCAATACATTGTACAGAGTTGCTCATTGACCCTGTAATGAGCACCCCCAGATCCTTCTCCTCCTCTGTCTGGGATAGCTGCACTCCAGCCAGCTGGTAACTCCTCCTTGGGTTCTTCATCCCAAAATGCAGCACCTTGCACTTTTTGGCATTAAACCCCAGTTGCCAGGTGTCTGACCAGGTTTCAAGCTTTGTCAGATCATCCTGCAAACCCTGCCATCCCCCTAGGTCATCCACCACCGCTCCTACCTTGGTATCATCAGCAAACAGACTGATCTTGCTCTTGATGTCCAGAGATATGTCTGCAATGATGATCCCAAACAACACTGGTCCCAACACCGAGCCCTGTGGAACATCGCTCGTCACTACCCTTGGGTGTGAGAGCTCCCCACCCACCACCACCCTCTGTTGCCTTTCCTGAAGCCAGTTCCCTACCCATCTCACCAGCTTTGCACCTGCCCCTGTGCCTACTAACTTATTTCCCAGTCTTCCATGTGGCACCGAGTTGAATGCCTTACTGAAGTCCAGATACAGGACATCCACTGCATGGCCCCTGTCCAGTTGCCTAGTTACCCAGTCATAGAACTCCACCAGGTTGGTTTGGCAGGATCTGCCCCATATGAAGCCATAGAAATTCATGTTTCTAAAAGGGAAAATTAATTTCTCCTACTGGACAATTATAATCTAGATTTGATTGGGGGAAAACGTTGGTATGTTTGATGCTATTCTATGAAAGCTCCACCTAACTCAACCGGTCTCTTTCCCAGCTAGAGTATCACCTTGTAGCAATCACCAGTCCCTCTGAGACAGGATTAAGACAAGTAGAAAAGAACAGATCCTAACTGCAGGCACACTGCCAGACTCCATCAGCCACCACTCTCTAGTTTACTGCATCTGGAATGAATGTACCCAGAAGCTCCCACCCAAAGAAATACAATTTAGAGACTTCTGCAAGCTAAACACTGGGGTGTTAATTGTGTATCCCCACCAGATTGACTGGTCCCCATTCTATCAGACATCTAATATAGAGAAGGTTTTTATTTTTTTCATATCCTCTTTCAAGAACCTGCTAGATGAAAACGTACCCCTTAAAAAGCATAGAGTTAGAGGTTCTGTGACAAGATGGATACATAGTGACCTACTTGCTTCCATTAGAAGGAGGGACAAAACCTGGTCTAATGCTAAACAATCTAAATCTCCAGCTGACTGGGCTAAATACAGAAGACTGAGAAATGTGTAAAGAAGCTAGTTGAGCTGCAAAAAGTATCTACAGCGAACAGTTTCTTCAGGCATCAGTTAGAGATTCAAGAAGTTTTTGGAGTCGCGTTAAATCTTTCTTGGGTCAGGGTACCAACATATCGATATATGACATGACTCTGGGTGGTACAAACTGCAATAATACTAGTGCAATTGCGAAAGGCCTAAACTACCATTTCACTGACTCTCCAATTACACAAAGCTAACTGGTCAGGTCCCTCTACCAAACTCCAGTGCTGAGGAACCTGACTCCACTCCTTTTAACCCAAGGACTGTCACCAAAACTGAGGTAATCTGTCTCCTGAAGATCATCTCAGCTTGCAGTTCTGCTGGATTTGATAGGCTACTACCCAGGTTCATCAAAACTGCCACCCCTGTCATAGCTGTACTGGTCATAAGGTTGCTTAGCATATCCCTCTACACAGGGGCAGTCCCTGGGCTCTGGAAGATTGCCTGCATGGTACCTATTCATAAAAAGGGTGTTACCAGGAGCATGGATAAATACTACCCTATAGCCATCCTATCGGTATGGAACAAGTTACTCAAAAAAATAGTGGCCACCCAGGTTACAGAGCACCTTCAACTGCATAACGTACTATCCCCAGTATAACATGGCTTCGGATAAGCACATACAGTTGCACATCCATTGCCCTCATCCAATTTACTAATGATGTAAAGATGGCCATGGATAAAGGCATGTTCACGGGGCAGTTTTCATTGAACTAAAAAAGGCATTTGACCTTGTGGACCACCGCATGCTGTTATCTAAACTGTCAGCCTTGGTATTCTCACATGCTACTACCTTCTGGTTTGAGAGCTACCTCTCTGGACACCAACAATTCATTCAAATAAATAAAGGCAAATCTGATCTCTCCTCCACTAATGTTGGTGTCCCTCAAGAATCCATATTCAGCCATTACTATTCTCTTTGTTTCTCAACAAGCTGCCTACAGTGGATGTTTCTTGCTCTACCCTGCTCTACGCAGATTACATGGCATTGTACACTAGTGCCATGGACATATAGATCATTAACTAGAACATGAATTTGGTTTGATCTCATACAGTCATGGTTAAAGCAAAATAAACTCCTAATGAACTCCAAAAAGACAGTCACCATGCTATTTGACTCAGCACCTAGAATCCTTACCAAGGAGAGGGATGGGCCTATGCACCAGGGGAAAGGAGGAGAGGACATGGGGGAGTGGGGGAAACAGATGGGGAGATCCCAATGAGTAGAGTTCTGGAGGGCCTTAGGTCCCTGCAGTTAGAAAAGGCACCAGGGCCAGACGGCATGCATCCAAGGGTCCTGAGGGTGTTGGCAGAGGTGCTGGCAGCACTTTTGGCAGTCTTATTCAACACCTCCCTGGGGACTGGGTGTGTGCCCCAGGACTGAAGGATGGCACATGTGGTGCCCCTCCATAACAGTGGGCTAAAGGACAAACCAGGTAATTACAGGCCAGTCAACCTTACATCCATCATGGAAAAGCTAATGGAGACTATTCTTCAAGAGAAGTTGGTGATCTTTCTGGAGGACATTGGTCTCCAGGTCAACAGGCAATATGGATTTGTCTCAGGAAGATCATGCCAAAAATACCTGGTTGACTTTTTTGATTGGGTGACAAAGGCACTCGATAAGGGTCATGCAGTAGACGTCTTGTATCTGGACTTCAGCAGGGCCTTTGACTAGGTGCCACATGAAAGGTTGACTGGTAAGCTGAGAAAACTGGGAGCAGGAGAAAAACTGGTTTGCTGGGTTAGGAGCTGACTTCAGGGCAGACAGCAGAGGGTGGTTGTAGAGGGAGAACTCTCAACTCCCAGAGCTGTAACCAGTGGTGTCTGGCAGGGCATAGTGCTAGAACAGTGCTGTTTAACATCTTCATAGCCAAAATATTGTAGGGGATTAGGAGTAAGATCAGTCTATTTGCAGATGACACCAAAATTGATGTGGAGGTGGATAATGTGGAAAGGGGGGGAAGGTACTCCAAGAGGATTTGACAAGACTTGAGCACTGGTCAGACACATGGCAGCTGGGGTTCAATTCTATGAAGTGCAAAGTTATGCACTTAGGAGCCAGGAACCCTGGGAATAGCTTACAGCTGGGGGGTGCAGTTATCCATTTCAGTGGAGGAGAAGGATCAAGGGGTATTAGTCATGGGGGACATGAATCACTTGGAGCAGTGTAGGAAGGCAGCAGCCAAGGCAACTAGGATGCTGAGGTGCATTGCTAGGGGAATCACCTCTAGGAGATTGCAGCTGAGCAGCCATGACCTGGTGTGCCATGCCTCAGCTATCCCCTCCCATGAAGGAGCATTCTCCTTCACTCCAATTACCTTAAAACAAGTAGAGGATCTATTATTGGGCCTGGACACCAGAAAGTCAGCAGTAACTGTCAATATTGAACCTTATTACTTAAAGCTGGGATATTACATTCTGTCACCCCCTATTACTCACCTCTTTAATGTGTCCCTTGCACAGGGAGCACTCCCCCCAGTCTGGAAGATAGCTCATGTACTTCCCTGTTTAAATCCGGGGACCCCAGTGACCTAAATAACTACCAACCAATATTGCTGTTGCCCATCCTATCCAAATTATTAGAAAAGGTGGTCAATGAGCAAATTAGGTCCTATCTGGAGACCTACAACCTGTTGAATTCAGTTCAGTCAGGCTTTAGACCTTGCCACAGCACTGTATCTGCATTGACTAAGGTCACTAATGATTGGCAGACTGCCTTGGACACAAAAAATTATGTGTGTGCTTTGTTGCTTGGCTTGAGCAAAGCTTCTGATACTGTGGACCATGACTTACTCCTGTGTGTTCTAAGCAATATTGGAGCAAACCAACCAGACTTGAACTGATTTACTAACTACCTTACTGAGCATCAACAGTTGGTTAAGGTTGAGGGGGGCCCCTCTCCTCAAAAAACCTTGTTAAGGGATATCCCTCAAGGGTCCATTTTAGGCCTGCTACTATTTGCTTTCTATATTAACTGGATTAATACTGGTATCTCTGCAGCAAACATCCACCTGTTTATGGATTATACTGTCTTGTACATTGCCAAATCTACTCTGGATCTTGCCCACAGTGATCTCCAACAAGACTTTGATCATTTACAGAAAAATCTACTTCAATTAAAGCTCCTCCTAAATGCAAAAAAGACCAAGGCTATGATACTTGCTACCTCTACCTTTGCAAATAAACATGGTCTCCCTGGTTCTGCTCCCTTTGTATACACATTACTGGGTGAGCCACTGGAGTTTGTTGAGAAATGTAAGTATCTTGGGTTTTGGATAGACCACAAATTGTGCTTTGTCCATCATATCAGTGAACTCTCAAAAAAAACTGAAACAGAGACTTGGTCTCTTCTTCTGTATTAGAAATCTGCTTACACCAGAAGCTAAAACTAGGTTGGTCCAGACTACATTCTTGCCTCTTTTAGATGATGCCAATTTCCTGTATGGCCAAGGCCCAAAGCCCTCCCTCTCTAACCTGGATATGCTCTACCTTTGAGCTATTCAATTCATAACTGGTCTCTCTTATGCCACATGCCACTGTGAGCTCTATGCCAAGGTAGGGTGGAGCTCACTAACATTCAGACGACAAAAAAATGCAGTGCTCTGGACCTACAGAGCAATCACTAATATGCTCTTGCCTTATAGTGTGAGTTGCCTGCCCACCTGTAGGGTTGGAAACTACACCTTGAGAAGCCTCTCTTAAATCTCACTATTCATCCCTAAGGTGAGAACCAGATATGGCAAATCTGCAATAAGTCATGCTCTTCCTGTCATTTGGAATACAATACAGAAGACTCTAAAGTTGTCAATCCCTGTGAAACTGAGCTTCTTCAAATCCCTTTACCAATATTCTTTTTCAGAAACCTGTACTTGCTTCCGTTAATGACACTCTTACTGCACCTATCCTACCTCTATTCCAAGCTCCTCTCCCCTATTTCTTTTCCGTGCCCTGCATCTTTTCACATTGTAGCTTTACCCTGCCCTATTTCCTAAACTATGTAATGCCCTACCCAAACATATCACTCTTCCTCCCCCTCTGGCTTTGCCCCCTTCCTCTTTCTACTCCCCCTTCTCCTTACCCTTTCTTGCTGCATAGGTCCCGTCGCAGCTAATGTACATAGGTTTTTGTACCATTAATAAGTATGCTACTTTCATCTAAGATATGTGCACTTTCTCCTTGTTTACGCTAGCATTACTGCATGGTATGAACACGAATTAGTTGTAACACTGTATATATCCCTGCCCTGTACCTATAATTTATTTACTTTTCTTATTTTCTTTTTTTGAATTACTGTGTTGTTGGACTCCCAGTTGTTGTAACATTTTTTTATTTATTTAGTTTTTGTTGACTGGGTAAGTGCACTAGGCAAATCTTGCCTATTTTCAGGCATGACCTGGGGGAAGGGGATACAGATGAATGCCAACTGACCTTGAACCAGATTAAGCTGTTGGTGGTATTTTCAGTGAATGAGGGAAATTTGGCCAGGACACCGGAGAAATTCCCCATCTCTCCTGTAGGTGGATGGGCCATCTTGCTGAGAGATGGCCACTGTGGGAGAGATGCTGGAGGAGAAGGACACTAGTTTAGTGGTGGGGGAGGCCTCATTGCTTACTGAGCAACAAACTACAGATAATCTAAGTATTTTTCAGGAAACCGATGGAGACGACATATTTCATAAGGCTAGTTCTATGCCTGATATTTTCTTGTCAACTGAAAACGTTTTTTCTACAATGCCTGCCAAAGTTATGGATGGAATGAGTACCTTTAAAGCTGATATTCAAGCGGAGGTTCATTCGCCTACAGAAGGAGTGACAAGCTTAATTCAGAGTGCTGAGTTAATTGAAGCTGTAGCTGATCCACCTGACAGGCCGAGCGACAGCAAGAATGAGGAAGTAAGAAAAACAAAACTGCTCCCGCCTGCGGGTGAGTGTGCTTTACCAAATATTGCTCCTGTTTCTAATTGTGACTGTATTTCGGCTGGCAGTTCTTTCACTAAGACTAGTGAGTGCCGAAAGTCTATAGTAAATCCGAATTTCAACAAAAGTAATGAAAAGAAAGGTGCTCTCCCACCATTTCATAAGAATGACAACCTAGTTCCCAAATGACATTTGCAGGGTTTACCCTTTGTGGGACCAGCAAACCTGTCTAGAGAAGCAGGGTTTGTGTTTTATCCTCCGGAGAAACACAGTTCTGAAGCAGAGGGGTTCTCCCACATCAAATATCAAACTGAAGCAAATACGCAAGAGGGGGTGACAGAATTTAGCTTTCAGAAGCCTTTGGTTCCTCAAATGCTACCTACAAGCACAAGCACTGTTAAAACTCCAGCGTAAGAGCGCAATGTAATAAACAAAAAGGCTGCAATTGCTCAAGGAGTTTCTGTGATTAATAAACAGGCCCTTGATAGTACAAGTGGACATGATGAAAACTGGTCACCTCAGAAGGTGCTTCAAGAAGCAGGCTGGGAAAAATTTTCTTCAGGGATTTGGAGTCCTGACTGGGCATGGGATTCTTCTCTTAATTTTTCAACAGCCTCCCCTGAATGGCAACCTAGACTTCCTCAGTATCAATCAATGGGCAAAACTAAAGCAGAGCCTACCTCAAATGAGAAGAATACACTACAGGTTGTAAGCACACCTGTACAGCTGATTAAAGGACAAACAGTAGTGGAAACAAAACCTGTTCCTATTTTACAGGACAATACAAATAGAGAGGACCTTCATTCTTCAGTAAATCCAAACAAGCCTTTATTATCTGAACTGTTTTCCCATGCAACACATGAAGCAGCACCTAGGCAAAATGATGTTCGCATTCGCTACAGGGGAGGTCTAGAGGAAAGGCCTGATAGACATTATGTAGGGAAATGCCTTATAAAAGAGTCTCTACTGTTTTGTCCTAGAGACGTGTTTGCTTTCATCAATATCTCTGGGGAAGATAACTTTGATATAAGTTTTCAGTCAGCCTATACTTTAGACCTTTTCTGGGAGAGATATGGGCAAGTTAAATTTTCTCCCACATGGACTCCCTTTTTGGTAATACCACTCACTAAACCTTTAATAAAAAATGTCACTGTTATGTTTAGGAATGAGGGGGTCCATGTGGAAGACATAACATATTGGTTATCTCAGAAGTGCGAAATTCAGAGTGATCCTAAACCCATTTTGGATTCAGAACAATTCTAGATGGGGGGTTGGAAGTATAGAGTTAAGCTCAGACAAACTGACACAGGGATTGAATATATCCCTAATGCTTTCCTGTTGGGTAGAGATAGGGGTGTGTTTTTCTACAGTGGTCAGCCTAAGGCTTGCTATAAGTGCGGGTCAAAAACACATCTCTCTAGCATTTGTGACCAGCCCACATGTGATAACTGTGGGGAGGTGGGTCACGTAACCATGCAATGTGCTAACCACACCAAATGTGACTTATGCAATGAATTTGGGCATGTCTTTAGTGAGTGTCCCTGGGCAGCAAAAAATAAAGCCTCTTGTGGGAGCACTGACTTAATAATTCAGCAAGCCCAAGATGCGCTGGCTAAAAAAGGAAACACTGAAGTAGATAAGCCAATGCCTTCCCCTCCTCAGAATTTAGATGTGGTAATCCTCTCTCCAGACCCCTCCCCCCTCCTGTACAAGTGGAACCTGTAGGTTTAGTTAAAACTGAAAAAGTGGGCAAAGAACAATTTGAGCCTGTGTGTTACAAAGGACCCTGAGGATGCAGAGAGCGTTGGAATGGAGAGTTCCTCCATGTCCCCCTTACCTCTGAGAAGATCTAGTAGGCACCTCAAAACACCTACTGCACCTAATACTGAGTCAATAGACTCTCCAGATTCTTATGCTGCCTTATTCACCTCTTAGGGTGACTCAGAAATGGATATTGGAGATTCAGATTCCCAAAAATCTGTTCAGGAAAACATTGGGGCTCCAATAGAAAAATATAAAGAAAAGAAAAACAAAGGAGGAAAAAATAACATAAATCCCTCAAGCATCAACTTGAATGGCAGTTCATATATGGGGTACACTGAACACTCACAGTATATTACATACTGTTAAAAGGCAAGCTGTTTTCCAGTTGCTTCATGACAATAACATTGCAGTTAGCTTTGTGCAGGAAACATGGATGTTTGCCCAAGAGCAAATAGTCTCGTTTCAAAGGGATTGGCCATGGGGGCCATCATATTGGTCATTTGGTACAGATTGTGTGGACGGGATTGGAATTTTATTCAATTCCTTTCATTTTATTTTAAACAAATTAATAGAGTTAATACCAGGCAGAGTTTTAATAATAGATGGAATATGGTACTCCGTGAATTGTAGATTTATTAGTATTTACAATCCACAGACCAAAGCTCTTAGAACTGAGTATATAAAAACAATTCAACCCTATTTAATATCCTCACTTAATATTTTTTGGGGTGGAGACTTTAACTGTAGTCTAAACATAAAGGGTAGGTTGAATAAAAAAAATATATTGTGATTCAAATTGTTTAGAATCTGTCATAAAAATAGGAGATTTAGCAAATTGTAACAGCTTAGAAAAAAATGGTTCGAATTGTACTTTTTTTAAAGGGAAAGTAGGTTCAACCATTGATTATTTATTTACATCAAAAACAGTTACAGTAGGTAAGTTTAAAATGATTCCAGTTGAATTTTCTGATCACCTACTGGTACAGATTGAAACTGGGGTTTCACCCTCTATACTTTACAAAAAAAACCAGATGGAAATTGAACACTTCCATTCTTAAAGAGGCATTAGTAAAAAATTAAATTCTGCTTATCCTGAAATCCAGACTGTCAGTGGCTTTTTTATATCTGGATTTAGGTACTTGGTGGATGGAAACTAAAAATGACTGCTGTAAGTGGTTTAAAAAATATGGAATTCAAAGGAGGAATTCAGATTTTCTTTCTTATCTAAAACTTAGAAATCAATTACAGCATCTCATTTCAATTTCTAATTCTTCTAGATTAGATTTTACCACTCAAATTGAACATATTAAAAATCAAATTAAAGTTTTCCAATATAATAGAACCAAGACTCTCCAGGCAATTTTAACTAATCATTCAAAGAAAACTGTGGTAGGAGACCCATTTGAGCTATGTAAAAAAAATAAAAGAATCCACAGCCTTGGAATATCTAGAGTGCAAAAAAACTAGAGTGGAGGATGAAACTGCCATCAATTCTATTATTGAAACTCATTTGTTTAATCTACAACCAAAAAATTATACATCTACCATAGAAATAAAAAGATACTTGGGGTCTCTCCCCTTTCTCTTGGACCCCCAGGATATTAAAAGCATGATTGTACCATTATCTAGTAAAGAAATAGAAATGGTCATTCATAATTTAAAAGACAACATTACTCCAGGTTTGGATGACCTTTCCAACTTATTTTATAAAACCTTTCGATCAGAAATCTCTTCATGTTTAAATTTAGTATTTCAGTTTTTCATGTCAGGCAAATTGATCCCAAAAGCATTCACTGAAGGCCTTATGATGTATATTTTTAAATCAGGAGACAGGGGTGACATCAAGAATTGAAGACCTATTACAATCTTAAACTCAGACTATAAAATCTTTACTACTTTATTAAATAATAGATTAAAATACATCACAAATAAGGTCATTTCACCTTTTCAATTTTGTGGTCTACCTGATAGATGGCTACAATCAGCTTTAACAATTATTAGAGACTTAATAGAATCCTTATCATTAGAAGACAGAGCTGGGTATTTGCTTTCAATAGATTTAGAGAAAGCATTTGACAGGGTAACTCACTAGTATTTGTTTCTGGTTTTGGAATTTTTTGGGATTCCCTGTTCAATAATAAAAATTATAAAATTACTTTATGAATCTGCTAAAGTCTACCCAGTAATAAAGGGATCAATAACAAAAGGTCTGGAAATCAGAACAGGGGTACGTCAGGGCTATCCCCTTAGCCCCTTGTTGTATATTTTCTCACTCGAACCCTTAATAAGAGCTTTAGTTATTTCACCTAAATGGGAAGGGTTAAAAATGCCACTGTCTAATACACAACTGATTGTACAGGCTTTCGCAGATGATGTTTGTCTCTTTTTTTAAGAAACAGGAGCATATGGAAGAATTTTTTAAACAATTTGAACTCTTTCCATTCATATCCAATGCTAAATTAAATAAATCAAAATCTAGAAGATTATTGATGGGGATTAATAATCAAACAACTATTAATCACAATAACATTAGGATATTAGAAGAACCCCTCTCTATCTTAGGTATACAGTTTGGACCTCAAAATCTTCCGGAAGATAATTGGGACAGGGCGTTAAAAAATGTGGAAACAAAAGCAGCTAGATGGAAACAGTTTATTTCTCAAAACAAAAAAGAATTCAAGTCCTCAAACAATTTATAATACCTTGCCTACAATATGTAGCATTGATCTTCCCTTTACCCTACCAATATGAGACCAGGTTATATAGTTGTTGTTTCCAAATGCTAATGGGTAATAGATTGAACCCTGTTAGGAGATGCTACACTTATTTAGCAAAAGAGAAGTGGGGGGTAGGAATGACTGATCCTATCATTTTTTGCCATGTTCTCTCTTTCACTCATAACATTAAAAGGTGCCTACTGTATCCAGAAAGTCAATATGGAATATGGATTAAGAATGCTTTTGAGCGATATATGAAAGCATGGCTTATTAGTGCACCAAAAATTAGCCCCCATAGCCACATACTATCATATTTTAGACCAGCAGCACAAAAGCTGTACAAATGGCAGGTTACAAAACTTCAAATTACAACCAACTCCACGAAAACTCTCTACAAATCCTTAATGACTCAGGTCTATCCTGCTAATCCCAGTTTTAAGAATTGCCCCACAGCCATGAATAAAAAGATTCTAGATTAATTTAATAATCCTAGAATTCCAGAGCATGTGTGGGAAACACAGTGGCTTATCATGTATGGCCGGTTAAACATTAGAGGTACAGCTAAGTATAAAGCAAAAGAAGAAAGAAACTGTCCATACCCAGAATGTATAAATCAGGAGGAAACAATGGAATCTTTTTTCTTTATTGTTCTTTTTCTAAATCCTTATAGCTTTATGATGCAAAAAAATGGAACTTGCAATGGTTATCAAAAATCAATTATGACATCTTAGTAATTGGTATTATACCACCTAGTTTAAATGTTTACGACAATAGAACCGTAATGATGTTTTTTGCATGCTTACGGTTTTGTTTATGGCAAATGAGATGCCAATGGGTAATCTACCAAAAGAAAGGCATGTATGAGGGGTTTTGCCTTTATGTAATGAATGAATTACAGAAAGTGTACTTGAAAGATAATCTAATTTATACTGTAGACAAAATTTAAATATGGTGGAAGGGTTTTTCTCATATCATTAAATATAAATAGATAATTTAGTAAGGATAATGAGTTTCCACTTGGGGTAAAGAATATTCTGGTTTGAAAGCCTTTGTTCCCTTTGTTTTCCTTTTTCCAATATTGTATGTACTTTATTCATGTTTTGTTCATTGTATTCTGTCCTTTATGCACTATTGTAAATAAAAACACCCCTACTTTTTTTGATAAGTGCCATGGGATCTTTAACATCCACCTGAACTACCACCAATCCAGGCAGATGAGACCTCGGTTTAACATCTCATCTGAAAGATGGCACCTCAGAAGTGCAGCACCTCTCATGCTGCACTGCAGTGTCAGTACTGGGATATTAACCCAAATGGCAGATGTGGGAACTGAATCCACAGCTCTTTGATCTCCTGGCCTCAGAGGCGAGTGTGCTACCTACTGAGCCACTGACACTGACAACCCAACATTGTAGATACTGTTGCCTGTACTTATATTTGTGAATGCCCAGACTCATCTTGTAAATGAGTTCTTCTCAGTGATGCTCACCTGGTTAAATAAGATTGATTGATTGATTGAGGAGATAGGAAGTTATTCTGCCACTGTACAGGTCGCTGGTGAGGCGTGACTTGGAGTACTCATTGCAGTTCTGGTGTTCCTATTTGAAGAAGGACACCAAACTACTGGAGGGGGTTCAGCACAGGGTGACAAAGATGATCCTTGGGTTGGGGAACAAACCATATGAGAAAAGACTGGGGGAGCTCAACATGTATTTCCTGGAGGATAGAAGGGAAGTGGGGATATGATTGAGACCTCTAAATACTTAAAGGCATTAATAGGATTAGTACTGAGGGCATATTTAGATTAAAGGGGGAGTCACAAGAGGACACAATCTGAAACTGGAGGGTGGAAATTTCAAGAGGGAAATGAGGAGGCACTACTTCATGGAAAGAGTGGTAGTGAGATGGAATTCACTGCCTGAGGAGGTGATATATTTGAAATCAGTGGGCAATTTTAAGAGGGGGTGGGACAGTGTCAAAGGTAACGTCAAAACTGGGGGGACACTGGGGATGGGGGAGTCGGCAGAAGGGGCAATAATTTAGATGGGTGGGCAAGGGGTGGTAGGCAGCTACAGTAGTTTAAACTGGGAGCTGCACAATTAATAGACACATAGAAACATAGAATTTGATGGCAGATAAGGACTGCTTGGCCCACCCAGTCTGCCTATTTCCCTACTTAATGAATAAGTTGCAGATCCTAGTTAACAGTTGAGCAGACCCCCATAGATGTATGGCCTGTATCTGCTGTCATTTTCATATGTTCGTATGTTCATATGTAGACCCTGCTCTGGACTTCAACCTGCATTTGTCTATGATCTGCATGTCAGTAAACAGGAAGTTGGGGCTCACCTACAAAACTAGGCATATGCTTACTGCTGCAGCTAGACTGGCGATAGACCAGGGTGTCCTTTGGCCAAGTCTTGAATATGGGTTGACAACCTATCTGGCAGGCCAACAGAGGGGTTTTGAATAAATGAAATATGTATTATAATAACATTTGTCGCTTTGCACTTTCTGTGCTCAGGCTTGCCCAGCACGGTGTCCTCTACTCAAGTCTCAGATGACTCTCCCCATCATGTTATAGAAGCTACATTGCTGGTTGTACCGTTGATAATATTAGAACTGGAACACCATCTACACTAACCAACATGTTGAAACACATCTCACAGGCATACCCCTTGAGGCCTGCTGACAGGTCACTGCTTGACATACTGTACCTAAATGTGCCACTAAGATGGGTGAGCAAGCCTTCTTTGTATCTGCTCCCAAACTCTGGAACTCCCTTCCTATGCCTTTAAGGTATTCTGTCTCACCAGGTTTTTAAGAATGAATTACTTAAATTCCTCATGTATTGTGATAAGAGCTTGTGTAACTGAGCGTACTTATCCCTGACTTGGCTTACACTATCTTCTATGTGTCAGTATTTGCACTTTGAATGTTGGCTTCTTGAATGTCCCTGTATTGTTGCATTGTTGTATGTTACTACTGTATTATGCCTGACCACTTGTTGATGTTATGGTATTATTGTATCTCCTGTAACTACTGCTCATTTTGTCTGTAACTCTCTCGAGTTGTGATTGAAACTAGGCAATGCTTTGTCTAGTGCACCTACCCGGTAAACAAAAACTAATCATATCATATCATATTTTATTTATAAAAAGCGCCTTTCTTACAACCAAGGCGCTTGTACATAATAAACAGCTATAATAAATAATTCCAACAATAACCAATAAAATCCGATAATTTAAAACACTAACAGTTATAATACTACCTTTAAAAACCAGAATATGCCAGTTCAAATAAATAAGTTTTTAATGCAGTTTTAAACTCCTGGATGGTCAGGCAATCTCGCACCTGATGAGGTAGAGAATTGCACAGGGTCGGGGCCACAAAGCTAAAAGACTGGGCCCCAGATGTCTTTAAACGGACCCTGGGAATCTCTAGCAATCCCTCATTGGTGGATCGGAGAGGGCAGAGGGGACAGTAAGATCGAAGGAGATCTTGCAAGTAACTGGGTCCCTGGTCATGTAGGGCTTTATAGGTCAGCAAACCGACCTTGAAGGTGATCCTCCACCACACTGTAAGCCAGTGCAGTCCGCAGAACACAGGCGTTATGTGACTGGTTCTACATGTACCAGTCAACAGCCTGGCTGCTGCATTCTGCACTAGCTGAAGGCAGCGGACATCAACCCCAAGTAGCCCTAGGTAAAGGCATTGCAGTAGTCAAGGTGAGAGGTAACAAAGGCATGGACCAACATTGGAAGATCGTTGGGAGGAACCAGGTGTTTCACCCGGGCGATATTCCTCAGATGGTAAAAAGAGGTCTTGATGACTACTGACACCTGTGATTTCAGGGTCAAGCTGTCATCAACAATAACACCCAGGTTCCGCAGCCAGTCTGAGGTAGTCGGCGCAACACCCCCGAGACATGGTCCTGAGGGTGAGCCTGCTGACAAACCCACCTCCCAACAATCAGGGTCCACAACCAGCACCTCAGTTTTAGCTGGGTTCAACCACAGCCAGCTCATGCTTATCCAGTCCTGGATCTCTGTGAGACAGTTATTAAATACTGAGAGGAACACATCTTGACCAGGTGCAAAGGACATGTATAGCTGAGTGTCATCTGCATAGCAGTGAAAACTCAGACCATACCACCTAATAATCTCTCCTAATGACAGCGTATACACTGCAAACAACATGGATGACAAGATGGAGCCCTGCGACACCCCGCAGGATAGGGGGAGAGGGGCCGAGGAATAAATCCCAGACACCACTGTCTGAGTCCTACCCTCGAGGAAAGATTGAAACCATCTGAGGACTGTACCAGACAGTCCACAGATGAGCTGCAGGTGCTGCAACAGCACTCCATGGTCCACAGTGTCAAAAGCTGCAGAGAGATCAAGGAGGACCAAGATGGAACGAGTCTTCCGATCTCTCGCAATTAGGAAGTCATTTAGCACCCGGACATGGGCCATCTCAGTACTATGCCTCTTCCTAAATCCCAACTGGAGAGAATCATAGACATTGTGGCTGGTCAAATGATCATACAATTGTGATGCAACTACCTTCTCAATAACCTTACCTACGAAGGGTAAGTTAGAGACAGGTCTGTAGTTCGCCAAGCATTCTGGGTTAAGGGAGGGTTTTTTAAGGAGGGGCCAGACAACAGCTTCCTTCAGGGGTTCTGGGAAGATCGTCCTCTCCAATGACCTCCAGACTATCTCAGCTAGGACTGGGCTGATCTCATCAATGCATCCTACCAGGAGGCGTGTGGGGCCTGGATGTAAATTACAGCTGGTTGGTCGCAGCATCTTGATGATCATCACTATGTCAGTGATTGCGGGTTGGCTAAAGTCAGACCAGGTAAGCTGAGGCCCGACATCTCCTGCCGACCGCTGCAACTTCCATTAGAGCGAGCCAGACAGATACTTGACCTGACTGTGGCAACCTTATCTGCAAAAAACTGAGCAAACTCATCACACCATTCTTGTGAGAAGGTTCCTCCAGACTGGAGACAGATTGGACTGCACAATCTGTCCACCATCTGGAAGAGCTGAGCTGGTCAGTTCTGTGCAGCAGCAATCTCCCTGGACAGATGTAACCCACCCCCACCACCCCCCTTGTCTAACTAGCAGGGCTGCTCCTCTCACCACATGTAGTCAAAGAGAGGGATGGGGTTGTCACTATAGTTCAGTTTACTAATACATCTTCTTCTGAGCCTGCCATACACAGGCAGGCAAATCAAGTGTGGCAACTACCTGGCACACACCTGGTGGGACCATTTACAATGGCCATCAACCTAGGTCCCTGGGAGAAACCGTTTGCTCACAATTATGCTAGGTTTGCACTTCTGGTCAGGGGCACCCAAGTAAATCCAGACACAGTGGAAGCAATAACAGTACTGTCCAAACTAGGCTGGGATTCTAGAGTGTGGCTTTTATTCACATACACAGAGAATAATCACAAAGTGAAGATGGACCCTCACAGGGCTACTCCTATTGGTAATGCAGATTACTGAGGTGCAGACATTCCTAAATTCCCATTTAGCATAGGCATACTGAACACACACAGGGAACCCTCAGGTTCTGACTTGAACAGTGAAGGCTCTGGTTCTGAATTACACAGCAAACTCTCTGGTTCTGAATTACACAGTGAACTTTCTGGTTCTGAATTACATAGCAAACTCTCTGGTTCTGAATTAGGAGGCTGGCACACACAGCCAAAACTGGTACATTTCCTTTTGACTAGGCACACATGGCCAGTACTAGGAGACTTTCCCATATTTCATGAGGAATTACTGGTGGCACCCTTGACCACCAAAGAGTACATAGAGGCTCAAAGAGAATCCAACCCATGTATGGGTAAACTATTTTCTTCAGGCACTGGCCAAATGCACTGAAAAAAAACACAGGTGCCCAAACTGAACCTGGAGAGGTAAACTGGTTGCTCGAGATTGGGGATCTCCCACCTTTTGCTTCCAAATTAATACTCGGCCATTCATCTGGTTAATAATGCCCTCACAGAAAACTTGTAGATGCTATCTTGAAATGCCTTTCACACTTAACATACTACATTACACACCTCTGAGGTGTCAGAAAGTTAAAACTTCTGTAATTGGCAATGTCTCTTCACTAGACCCCAACTTTAACAGACACTTTTAAACAGAAAACAGTCTAGGTGACAGGATCCCTTTGACAGAAAATTCACCACAAGGAATGCAGGTGCCCCAGGGCTTTTCCAAACAAAAGTCACAGGTACTCACAGAGCACTTAAATCTCAGGCAGCTTCAACACAGTCCAGACTGAACCAGGGGATTGCCCCAGAACCCTGAAGATCGCCCCCATCCCTCCTGGGATAAGGCAAAGGAAAACCCACTCAGAACGGTTTTCACCACTTCAGTCTCTGTCTTCTATGTTCTTCTTCTAGGGTGAGAATAAACTACCCAAAACACAGTGGTAGCTCTCTGTCAGAACTAAAACTGAGGAGCTGCTGCAGGCTGCAGCCTCCTCCTGGAACTCCACTCTACAGACTCTCTCACTCTAACCGAACATTCCAAAGCAAACTCCCTGCAGCTAGCTCAAGTGTGGTTTATGCTGCTATGACAGTTCCATGATTACATCATCCTGCAGCTCAGCTGAGACTGAAACCAGAGAATGACAGCATGAAACCCATTTAACTGGCATTTCACTAGCTGCCTCTCCCTGCCTGCCACTGATTCTAATGGGATTCTAGTAACCCCTCAGAACAACGGGGATACACAGGAATTCTGCCTTCTTATGGGTGATTGCTGAATGATAGGCCACATAATGGTCCATTGACCTAAATCTGTCACATTCCAGGCCCGATTTCCACCAGCTCTGCTCTAACCTTCTCCCCACTCTCCTCAACTCCTTCAAGGTCTCATCAAACCAGGGAGACCTTGCGCGGAGGGTGAGGGGATGAACATGAACAGGTGCTATGGAATCCAGAACCATCACCACTGCCTTGTTATAGGTAAGTGCTAGATCCCCTGGATCCCCGTATTCACTCGGTACACCCGATAGATTCAGTACCCTCATTAGGCCATCTGGGGTAACACTCCTTAAAGGATGGTACTGGATCATCTCCATAGTGGCCGGCCTACTCGGGGGGAGCCACATAACTGAACCCGATGGTGTGATGGTCAGACCACCCGACTGGCTCCACCACCAAATAGGATATCTCCATCCCCAGGAGGAACACCAAGTCCAATGAATGACCTCCAATATGGGTTGAGGAAGTAATAACCTGTGTAAATCCCAGAGAACTCATTAACTGGGGAAGTCTTGACCAAACTGTGAAAGTTCATCATCGACCCAGGCACTGGATTCCCCCAGGATCAGCCATCTGGGGGAATCCAATACCAGGTTGATGATGAAGTCCATGACTTCCTGTAGGAAAGCTTTCCCATCTCCTGGTGGACAGTAGATGAGAAGAATCCTGCACCCTACACCCTTACCCAGGATACATTCAAAGGAGCTGGCAATCCCCATTGGAACCTCCACCAGGTTCACTTCTGATCTAAAACAAATGGCTACTCCCCCGGCACTACAATCCATCCTTGGGCAGTGTATCACTGAGTACCCATCTGGAATTGTTGAAGCCAAAACTGGGCCAGCATTTTCATCCAGCCAGGTCTCGGTGATGCAAGTCAGGGAAGATGATTCAACAAGATCTGCTATAAAAACAGTCTTGTTCTTAATAGACCTGGCATTACATAACACCGCCCAAGTAGGACGAGTGACCAAGGAAGACCACATTACTTGCCTGCTTATTGCAGAGCCCTTGGGCATGGGAATCAGGCAAGGAGAACCCCTTTCCTGGACCCATTTCGCCTCACAGTGTTGCCTTGTTCCCACTACCCCAATCTGCCCGCTCCTTTCCATTCCCCCACCAGTCCCAGCCCCCGTCTTCCTCCTCCTCACAATTCCCAGAGCTCGACACCATCTATACACTTCTGGGGACAGTGGAGGACAGTCAAAAGGATGGAGGTCCTGGAGACTGGAAGGCGAATATTGCCTGATAGTCCCTGCATCTTCCCAGCACATATTTCCAGCTACCAACCCTGTGAAATAAATAAAACCCAACCAAAACAAAAACCCCAAACTAAATAAATTAAATAAAGCAGCAGCTTGAAGTAGTCAGAACAGTGGTAACCCTCAAATTCAATATTGTCCAATAATGTTACTGTCCAGATCAAAAGTCCACAGCGTTAATCCTCACAATCCAAATAGTGGAATGGGAGGGGGGGCTTTCACCACCCCCTAACCATAAGATATAGTCAAGTAGATGTAGCCCTCTCACAGCCACGTCATATATCCATTTGAAAAAAGAGGCACTCTCACTGCCACCAACAAGTCAAAGTACTGTATATAGCAGACACCAGTCAATCCAGACAGCAGGGCTAGGGAAAGAAGACTCTATCAGAACATCATAGAATAGAGCCAAAAAAACATTTCCAGATCGGCCAATGCTCAAGAGTCAAATGCATTTATAGTCCTTTTTCAACAGTTCTTCACTGGACTAAATGCCAGACCAGTGTTTGTCCAAGCAGGCCTCAACGTACACCCAAATCCCCCACCTAGCTGCCAGAGACACCCGACCCCTGTCAGGTAAACTCCCACAGCTCCAGGGGCCCAGGCAAATGCCCACCCTACAGCCAGCATTCCTGACTCTTCCTGGGGAAAACAGATGCACCCCGCACCCACCTCAGACAAGCCCGACCGGCTAGTCCTTGATCTTTGACTCCATGACAGTTCTTTAAGGAGTTAAAAGTTAATTCCACAACAAAAGAATGAGTTTAAAAGGTGGTCCAATAAGCCAAAACTTACAACCGTCTTCTCGTTCCACCACCAACTCAGCACAGTTCAAGGTTACAATCTCCAGGCACCAAAGCAGATCAAAGTCAGTGTCAGTAGGTAGCACACTCGCCTCTCAGGCCGGGAGATCAGAGGGCTGTGGGTTCAGTTCCCACATCTGGCACTTGGGTTAATATCCCAGTACTGACACTGTAGTGCAGCATGAGAGGGGTGCTGCACTTCTGAGGTGCTGTCTTTTGGATGAGACGTTAAACCAAGGTCCCATTTGCCTGGACTGGTGATAGTTCAGATGGATGTTAAAGATCCCACGGCACTTATCGAAAAGAGTAGGGAAATTTCCCCGGTGTCCTGGCCAAATTTCCCTCATTCACTAAAAATACCACCAACAGTTTAATCTGGTTCAAGGTCAGTTGGCATTCATCTGTATCCCTCTCCCACGGGTCATGCCTGAAAATAGGCAGGATTTGTCTAGGGCACTTACCTGGCCAATAAAAACTAAATAAATAAATAAAATCGCACTTCATGTGCAGCCCTCTCTCCCTCACACAGAATCTAGGCTGTCCTCCATCTCTCCCAAGCCCCACAGGTAGGCGACTGGTCACAATTCAGCCACTACAATCATTGCTGCTTGCAGCCCATGGTCCACAATTCAAACGTTCACAAACCACAGGCAAGCAGTTCACACATCCAGCACTGATTGTAAGCAAGACTAATCAAAAGACAAAATAAACAAACATCCAAATAGCAGTGAGCTAATGAAGCAAAACCACTGACTTTCTCTCTCTCCACTACTGCAGACAACAAAGTAAATAAAATAAAACTAAACCAAATAATTACCAAAAATAAAATGTAGCAGAGCTGCTGCTAAACTAAAAATGATGGCTGGCCCAGTATGACCGCCATCTGTGTATGGGTATATCCAGCTCTGGAAGCAGTTCTAGTAAACTACCCCAAACACAGTAATCTAGTAAACTACCCCAAACTAACTAACTGACTGACTAACCAACAAACTAAATAAATAACCCTCTGTCTATTTCTACGGCTCTCTTGTTTAGAAGTTGGTGGCTGGCAGGCTGACCAGCATTTAATAGGCAGAATCACTGATTTGCGTCTTGGTCCCAGCTGCTGACTAATGACTAGAAGGTTTCTTGTTGGCTTGCTTGCTGGTCAGTGGTGAGAAACATGCTGCCTGGCAACTGGCTTGGCTGGCTAGTGATTGGTAACTTGGCTGACTACCTGATTGGTACATGTCTGCCTTCAGGCAGTGAGGCACATTAGAGGGCTAGGATCTGGCAAATCACTGACTGGCTAAATTGATATGGACTGGATATGGCAGGCTACTGGCTGACCTCTGCTTCTTTCCATCTACAGTATCTGTCTTTATATCCCCCTCCACAGTTTCTTTCTCCATTTTCAGGATTTTCCCTTCCTAACTTTTTCTCACACTCTTCATTTTTCTGCTGTTCTCTGAATGCTGCAGCTGATTCCTCTGCTAGTACTCAACTAGGCACCTGAGGCACTGCTGTACTGCCAACAGGTATACTGAGGATGCCATGCTAATGCAATAGTGCTGTTGTGAGCAAATTAAACATCAAAGACAAAGACAAAGCCAGATCCCAGACTCAGAAAATCTACAGTAATTGTTTAAGATCTAGACCAGCTTGATTTGGTACTGGTTATTTGTGCCCATCTGTATTCTAAGAGTGTAATGCATGTATAGTCACAGTTGTGTGATGCTAGCTCAACAATTCAGCACATGCTAAATTATCATGGTGTACATACGTTGGTAAATATTACCATGATACACTATTTAATTTAGAACTCATACTTTGTAGACACAGTTAGTATGAGTCTTTCTGGGGTCCTTTTCCTGCATTATCAAGCATTGAAATTAATCATGAAGGGGCTTGAACTTAATTGCTCAGCAATACATTCAGAGTAAAAAAAAAATCTCTTAAAATACATTGAAAAATCTCACATACACTATATCTGTACTTCAGAAAGTCTCCAAACACATTACAAAGTCCCTTAATTAAAAGAAGCTCTGACACATTAAAAATAACTTTAGTCAGGCAATTAATTTTGGGTCTATTTGTTTAAGTGGAGGAAGATGTAACATTAGTCACATTATCAGTTTACCAAGCATCTGCCATCTGTCACACCATATAAGAAGGAAAAGTAATGATTGTTGAGTGCAGAGCTTTTCCCACTAGGTTCTTAAAAGTAAAATTTATCACTAGATATGGTGACTTTGCTAAGCAATATTTAAACAAGGGAGTCAAAAACTCTATTTTCAAAGTATGCCTCCCAATGCGATCAAAGATTTGCAGTTGTATTTTAATGTTCTGCTATTTATAAACTACCCACACTGGACTCCCACAATTTTACAATGCTGACAGACTTCTGTAATCTAGTTACATATAGGATAATGTATGGGGTGGTGTGTGTAATGAGAAGTTTACACACACCCAAGGGGTAAGATGCTACATAAACCCAGAGAGCGATGCTCGAGGGGTTTGTGCAAGCATCTTACCCCAAGGGTATGTGTAAACTTAGAATTTATACACAACACTCCATATTTTATTTTTTATAATTAATGGTGGTTTGCACTGTGCAGCTTTGCGCGACTTAGCGTGGCTTTGCGCAACTGTGTGACATTGCATGGCTTTGCACAGTTTTCCATTATAGACACTCATGTATAACAGGAAATTATGCCACGGTTTCCCTATGGGAAAAAGGGGAAGCCATTAATTATATAGAGAATAATGCATAGGGGACTATGAGTCATGAGGGTTTTTATACACCCTAGGTGTGTGATAACACGTGCACCTGAGAGTAAAGCTTGAGAGGTTCATGATTTACTTAAACATCAAGGGTGTGTAAAAAAATCTCATAGTTGCTTAATTACTTATGTATCTCATAGTCATGCAATTTTTTTTAAGTTTTATTTTTATAATAACTGGCATTTGGGTATTCAAAAAATGTTGCTTGCCGTAACATCATTGGCAGAGGTGTGATGTCTCCTGTTTTGCCCATGAGAGTCCCATTTTTTGGACTCAACTCCCCCCTCCCCCCACACACACAGGAATGCTAATCTACTGACTCTTCATGAGTCACTGAATCTTTCATGCTCAGTACAAAATGTTGGTTGTGCTCCTTACTGTACATGTTATTGTGCAGCCACCATAGCGGGAATGCAATCCCTCGAACCCTTAGCTCCGACATGCACTGCTTTTGCTGCTATATAAACTCAGAGCTTAGAAGATTGTAGAAGAGATGCTAAGATATTACATGCAGCACATGCAGCTCTGACCCTCCAAGCATTCAGAGACCCTCCCTTCCACAGATGATCTGCCAGCCTACAAGTTACCAGCTCAGCAAAAAAACAATCAAGTATCCATCCCCACATTCCACTGCTTGTACCAAAGAATTGTCTCCCCATGCCTGTGAAATACTGTAACTTTCCTATCGCTGTGTGCTGCAAAAACAACTCATACGAAACCAGTTCTTGTCAAGTCTTACGTGTTCTTAATGTGGTTGTGGTGCGATAATGTAACTCATATTAACTGCATTTAGTAACAAAACAGGAAGAACACTGTATTATATTAAAATAAGATAATTCTGGTTTTACCCAATTGTGCAACGTAAATTTACCCAGGGTAGACCAGCTGAGATGCTATACCTCGTTTTGAGTGGAGACTTGCTACAATACACCAGACCCAAAACAGTAACAACAGCTGGCCAGAGCCAACAAGGATTGCCTTTGATTTATATTGGTTTATGAAGTTGCAATTCAATTCAACTGAGTGTGCTACACAATCTCCCTCCTAAAAGGCCAGTCTCCCTCCTAACTATGGCAAAACCTCCCTCGCACCCAGGTTGTAATTATCACAGGTATGCACTGGTAATACCAGTTTGTTAAGATGCCACATAGTAGCATTTACCATCCCCCCATCACCAGTTTCTCATGAAATCACGAGATGGCATTTAGACCCCCGACCAATTAACTCTTTACTTGTTTACATGTGGTTACATTCTCCATTAGTTAGTGGTTCCTGGGACATCCTTTCTCAGCAGCACACAAAGATTTCCTTTCACCATGAGGCAAGGCACAAAAAAAGAGTACCCTCATGCGAAAAAGGATCCTTTTCTTCTTCTTTTTTTCTTTTTTTTTGACTTCAGCAAAGCCTTCGACACAGTCCCACATAAGAGGCTGGTTAACAAGATGGGTAGTCTGAGCATGTGAGACAAGGTGGTAAACTGGTTAGGAACTGGCTAACAGACAGGAGGCAGAGGGTGGTGGTAAATGGGGTACAATCTGGGGAGAGGGGGGTGACCAGCAGTGTACCTCAGGGATCAGTCTTTGGGCTAGTCCTATTCAATGTCTTGATCTGTGACATAGAGGGACTAGAAGGAAAGGTCTGCCTGTTTGCAGATGACACCAAGATCTGTAACAGGGTTGATACTCCAGAAAGGGGTGGAGAAAATGAGGAGGGACCTGGGGAAGCTTGGGGAATGGTCTGATGAGTGGCACCTGAGGTTTAATTCAAAGAAGTGCAAAATTATGCACCTGGGGCATAGAAACCCTGGAGAGAGCTACAGAATGGGGGTAGATTGCTGACAGTCACTGAGGAAGACCTGAAAATTAGAATGTAGAGTACAAGGGCAGCAGGGAAGGCCAGTGGCATGCTGGGATGCATAGGCAGGGGTATCACTAGCAGAAGATGGGAGATATATAAAACCCTGGTCAGGCCTCACATGGGATACTGTGTGCAGTTCTGGAGGCTGGACAAGGTCCAGAGAAGGGTGACTAAGATGGTACAGGGCTTGTGCCACAGAACTTACAAGGAGAGATTAAGGGACCTCAATATGTACTCGCTGGAGGAGAGGAGGGAGAGAGGGGACATGATAGAAACCTTCAAGTACCTCAAGGGCTTAAACAAAGTGCAATGGGGAGACATCTTCCAATGCAGGAGAAGTACAAGAATGAGGGAGCATGATATGAAATTGGAAGGTGGCAAGTTAAGAGGGAATGTGAGGAAGTTTTTCTTCACATAGAGGGTGGTGGACACATGGAATAGTCTGCCGCAAGCACTGTGGTTGGATTTAAGCATGCATGGGATGAGCACAGGGGAACCACAGAGATAAAGCAGAGGGAGGGTCAGAAGCCATAATCAAGTACGGGGCTTGTGGGCAGACTGGATGGGCCTAGCGGTCCTTGTCTACTGACCATTTCTATGTACATTCTTTTTTGTTCCAAGCAGCTATCCAAATGGCCACATGGAGCATGCTCAGAACCCAAATTGAAAAATTAAATAACTTTTAAAATGGATTAATATTTTTTCACCAAACCAACGAAAAGCACCACTGTGGGACAAGCCCTTTCAACCCTGAAAATCTTAGATCGAAATGTCAAACTGCTTGGGTGCTAGACGATGACAAAAAAAAAAACAGCAAGACCCTCCCACCTGAATGTTTCACTTTTTTGCTCTCTGTATCTCAGAATCTGCACTTCCAACTAGAACAAAACTTGCCATGTCAAGAGATCTACCCTCAGAAACAGTGCATGCAAAATGTCATGCAAATACGTTGAACGGTTGCGAAGCTATTAAAGTGCAAAATTTGAGGTTTAACATAGAAACTCCTGCTCAACTCTAACTATAGTGGTGCTACCACACCACTATAATACTCCACTCTGTCTAGCCCCATTAGTATCTGGGAACAGTGATCATGCTTCCTCTCGTACTTCTCTCTTCTAGGCTGAATTATTTTAGTACTTCTAATCTCTCAGCCGTTAACTATTAGGCTACTATTCAGCTTGGTGGCCCAATGCTGGAGCCTCTTACGCTTTTGAATGACGTTCTATACTGCAGTGACAAGAACTGGATGCAGTACTTGAAGTGTGGTAGAAATCAAGGACTTGCATGGGTGAGGATCACCTACCTTGACCTGATCCTTAGTGTCCCTGCCTCCTTATTCACCCCAACATCGCATTTACTGTTTTGACTCTGGCAGTACACTGCCTTTCTTGTTGCAGCTTATGGTCTACAATTAAAAGCAATAATGCATGACAGGGGAGTGTCATGCTAGGATAATGTCTCTGTAAGGGATTTTGTGGAGTTTATGGGACAAGGAGGCCATGAAAGTAAAGAGGACCCAGGCTGTTCAGGGCTTTAAAAGGTAGAACCTGCACTCTAAAGGTGATATGCCCCCAAACTAGCAAATTATGTTGGGAAATTGAGGTGGGACTGGTGAGTGCCAGTGAGGAATATGTAGAAGGGTGATCTTACATTGTGGTTTAAGGCATTGGGATGGGAAGGAAGGAAGAAGCCAGTGAGATGGATACAGGTGGATGATTCAGTGCTGTAGCTAGGAAAATAACATTTGTAAGCTAGAACCCTTAAGTGCCTATTTACCCCCCTCCCATTGTAGACACATGCATATTTGTTACCCAGCCCCTTTGTACACCCCATATTGTACTTCAGGAACAACATGGTAATAACAAAAAATACAGGCACAACATAGTTTTATGAATTAGTAGTGGATATCGGACAGTAGGAGTAACCACAATCAATGGTCAGGGCCAGAATGCCGCCCCCTATCCAATCAACTTGCAAGCCATGGTATACCTGACAAGTGCCTACATACACCCATGGTGGGATTGTACTTTTGGGAATCTAGGCTTTGGGGTGATTGTAATGTAGACCAGTGGAAGCACTCCATTCTTTGGGGTTTGTGTGGTGGGGTCCAGTGGGAAGGATATGCGAGGTTCACTCAAATAAGTGAACCTCCTATATGAATTCACACTGTCTGTTGCTTGCTTAGCTCACTTCCCTTTGCTACTGTGAAGTTACCTCAGTGTCATAATAAATTATACAAACACTAAGGATTCCCCACATTTCACTGCACTGACTTCATGTAGTGAAGCATAGTCACTTGGTGCAGCATTATGTTTCTTCTTGATTTGATTGTGTACAACCTCCTGCTAGTTTCATGTGGGACACCAGGCTTGGAAAAAAACTGAGTCTCCCAGGATATACTCAGGCCCCTGACTACTGGCCAATTAGGTCAGCTAACTACTTTTTTAAATAACATATACAGTTACACACAATTTATCACATTGTAAGAAAATCATTCCTAAAATACGACATCACTGACACTGGAGTTGAAACCCAAAATGATTTTTTAGAGATTTTCAAGAATCCAAGAAAACTAAAATATACTGTTCAGGCACAATTGAGTTTATAATTTATTGTCTTTATGTATCTCCTCTTTCATTATTCCTGAGGACATATTCAAGAAAGTGGGAACTTTGCATGCCGGATTTTTTCTTATCCTTCTGCTTTTCCTTTTACTGAGATCATAGGCATGGGTGACATCACAATTTGTTGCTTTTGAGATGAGGATTCTGCTCTCATAAATGGGGAAAACATAACCAGTGAGATGAAAAGAAGGAGGATGAGCTGAATTTTGACACACAAAGATTCTGTTTCCATGCATATGTACTTAGTAATAAAGAATGAGGGGCAATACATATAGAAAATTAAATAAATGAAAAGGGCTGCCTTGTGTATGAATGAGCCAGCCCAGTTGATGGCTGGGACATTCCATTCTGAGCACATAGAAACAAAGAAACATAGAATTTGATGGCAGATAAGGACCATGTGGCTCACCCAGTCTGCCCATTTTGCCTATCTATTACAAAAACCATGGACCCTAGTTAATCCTTGGTTTACCCTTTCATCCCCCTTGCCAGGGTACCTTTTTGCCTGTCCCATGCATTCTTGAATTCCTTAACCATTTTTGACCCCACTACCTCTGTCAGGAGGTTGTTTCAAGCATTCGTTACTCTTTCTGTGAAAAAGTACTTCCTCATGTTGCCTCTGAACCTTCCCCTTCAGCTTCATATCTTGCCCCCTTGTTTTATTACATCTTCTTTTCTGAACGATGCTACCCTCTTATACTTTGTTTATACCCTTGAGGTACCTGACTGTTTCAATCATATGCCCCCCCCTTCTCTCCTCTCTTTCAGGGAGTACATATTGAGTTCTCTCAGCCTCTCTTCATAGGGCTTCTTGTGCAGACCCTGCACCATCTTGGAAGCCCTCCTCTGGGCCACCTCCACTCTGGATGTCCTTCCAGAGATGTGGTCTCCAGAACTGAACACAGTACTCGAGCTGAGGTCTCACCAGCGATCTGTACAGTGGCATCACCATCTCCCTTTTCCTGCTGGTGATACCTCTCCCTATGCACCCCAGCACCCCACTGACCTTCGCCACAGCCTTTATACATTGTTTGGAAATCTTAAGGTCATCAGATATGATTACCCCCAGGTCTCACTCTTTCTTGGTTGCTGCCAGTACCTCTCCCCCCCCCCCCGTCTTGTACTCCTTCCTCAGATTTCTGTGCCCCAGATGCATGATCTTGCATTTTGTTGCATTGAATCTAAGCTGCCACACATTGAACCACTCCTCCAGCCTGCTTAGGTCATTTCTCATTTTCTCCACCCCCTCCAGAGTATACACTTTGTTGCAGATCTTAGTGTCATCTGAAAATAGGCATACCTATTATGTTATGTGGGTGGGATAACAGATACACACCACAGAGTACTTTTAAAACACACTAGACTTGTGTGAATTTTATTGTCCAAAGGACTTTGAAATTAAATTCAAAATAAATCAGAAAGGAAAGTAAACATCAAATTTGTCTTAAATCCAGATTTCAAAATAACAGAAAAATAGCTCTCCTCGAGCTCCAGAACTACCCCACCTCGGTAGTTCTACCACAGCGCAGAATACTTTTTTAAACAGTAAATTCTACAATGCTCTGTGATCTGTCAGTACAACCTCTCTGGACCATCTCCTAGGCTGATCTGCCCTTTCTGAGCACTAGGGCTGTTTTTTTTTACTATGCCCACTAGCATCATCAGGTCAGTTGATCCACCCCTTTTCTAATATAGAAACGTTTCTCATCTAATACAGACATATGGGGGATCAGCATGACTCCATTTACAAGTACAAACACCCCCAATACTGATAGATTCCCTTTTATGCTCATAAAGATGCATAACACATTGTTATTCTTTGATACATACAGATTGCTAGATAATGAGGCAAGACTCCGCCTCCTTTCTAGTGATGGACAGTCAGATTCCCCATATCAATCAATCAATCAATCAATAACTTTATTTTACCAGGCATAAACACCATTGAGCAAGCTCATTTTCAAAGTGGCCCTGGACATGAAACAAAAAACATTACATACCATACAACATGTACACAGACATAGACGAGTACAGTAATTTTACAGGATGTGCGCAAATGGTCAGCAACAGCTAACCTGTCAATATTACAAGCTAAACAATTCAAGTATAAGAACATATAGAAAGTTAATAATCCTCAATAACCTCCTCTGTTAATAGACAGAGTAGGAAATGCAAGAAGCAGCTGTGTAAGGGAACTAGAGGAGAGAATAAAGAGCCAGGGTAGGTGAAAGTATGCACAAAAATGCTGATTCCAGATTAATAGGAAAAAGAATGGAGGATCATCTTTGTCTGAAACAATTGCCATTTTTGTTCAGGAAGGTAGTAACTAACTTTTTGAATGTAGTTAGGCCTGGAAGTGATGATAGTTTTAGTGCACTTTGCATGGAGTTCCATAGGGATGGAAGAGAGACGTTAATTGCTGCCGAGCCATAGGTTGTATTTACTCTAGGAGTCTGAAAGCAAAGCATAGAGAAGTGCCTTAGTCCATAGAAACCCTTGGTACACAAAAATAAGCTAGATATGTATGTAGGGAGCTTATTTTAGAGTGCTCTGTGGAGCCAGAGAAGAGCATTCCTTTTCCTCCTAGCTGATAGAGAAGGCCAACCTGATTCCTGGTATAGTAGACAATGATGAGTACGTGAGGGTAGATTAAGAATAAATCTTAGGTCCCGGTGGTATAAGGTGTCAAGTTTACTGAGCAACGTTAGTGGACAATGAGAGTACATGAAGTCAGCATAATCCAATATAGGTAAGAAAGTAGATTGCACTATATTGCACATATAATAGCCTCTGTTTGGGGCCACTGGCTCCTAAGAGCCCATTTTGACTGCCAGCATCATTCTGGTAAGAGCTTAACCTTCTTATACATAAATGAGAAAAAGAAGCACAACAGAAAAGGAGTTTTAGATCAAGCACTCCAGTTCCTTTCAGGGTTTGTTTAAATAATCACCCGAGACCTTTAAATCCTTTTCTCTCGGCGGTTCCGATGGCTGCAATAACAAGCCATCGGGAAAACTTTCAATTGAGCCCCTTTATGGTAATAGGGCTTTATAGCCCTTAAATATCCAAGCTTTAATTTCCTCTTCCTTTAATTGGGAGGTTCTAGCTGCACTGCGAGGGTTCTTTTTACCCTATATCCCAGTCTTACTACCTACTGTAATAAGCTGGCAGCTCTACTCCCATTAGTCAGGGAAAGTGAGAACACTTTCACTTTCCTGACTCAGCCACTCTCTGTGGCACACCTGACTGCATTAGACAGTTTCTTGTCTGAAATGCGAGCGGGTTTACTCACTCTGGGCACATAGTGGCTACAGGAGAAACACCTATTTTATTTAAACTCTCCCATAGTGGCAATTTTGCCCTGCAGTCCCCGTAACTACTGAATGATCAAACATGCCAAAAGGCACCTCTGGGTCTTGTTGTTGGGCTGCACTATCTGTGCATGTAGATGCACTTACTACATAAGTCCTTTAATTAATTTACAGAGCAAATTTTACATATAAAAGCTCCTCTCTAAAGGGCAAGCAAGACTATCTTATGACTGTCATTTTAAAATGGCACAGGTATAAAGCAAGGGAAGAAAAGAAATAAAAAGAGGGTGCATAACAGAGGTGGAGATACTGTAGTGGGTGGCCTGTCCACTACATTAGAAATGTGAATAAATAGAAAAAGGTACAAACAGAATGTGACAGAAATGGGAAGGAAAGAGTTAATGGTTTGGATTCTGTAGGTGCTTTTTTTTTAGCAGTTTGAAAAAAATACACTCAGGCTAAAATCCTCTGTCCAGCAGCATCCAGCTTGTGGAATTCCTAGCTGCTAGATAAGAGCTGGGTTATAAATCTCGAGTGGACATCTCCGTACACACACACAGACCTGCAGACACATACACAGGGCAGTTTGAATGGATTGTATCATTCAAATATAAACTTAAGGTGAAAAGGGAATATAATTGGTCACTGATAGGTGTTCACTCTGATTGGGACAATTAAATGCATACATGTTAGTTTGTTGGTGCATTCAAAGGGAGAATAGGAATGACCTATTCTCCACAGAATATATAACCTTCTGAAAGACAGAGAAGGCTCTCTCTTGCTTTGGGGAAGCTGGAAGGGGAAACATAAGTTTGGAGCCTACCTTGTAGCTATGTCCGTGGGAGCTGGCAGTTAGAACAGGGTCCAGTGTCTCTTGTAAGGACAGGGAAGGGTAAGTTTAGTGATAGCATATTTCAGTAATAGCCTTCTTCTTTTGCCATCTGTTATTTAAAAACATTTGTTTACTTTTTCTGTATGAGTGTTATTCTCTTGTGTTGTAAATATATATCCTGTACATGCTCATTGCACTTTCTGTTAAGTAAAAAGCTATTTATTTGCTCAACAGTTGTGACTGTGATGTCATTTTTCTAAGGTAATATTTGGTTTCCACTGGCTGAGGTAAACTCTGTGTAGCATCCGACACCCGAGAGAGACACACTACCAGACTTTAACGTGTGCAATTGCACATTTGATTATTCAAGTTTGTGAACTTGAAGGCTGGCGCTGGACGAATCCAGCTGGTGGCAGCGAATACCCGAGGATAGACATCTCTCTAAAAGCTGTTTCAGCACAGAGGGAGAGGTGGGTTGTCACACAGAAAACTACTGCAGTAGATTTTTATAGAAGGATAAGAAAATAAGGTGCCTTCCCGGCCTGGTAAGGGGGGGCATTCTACCACACCTTCCCTTCCAGCCCCTCTGCAATGTCACTTTTGAAGACACTGAAGAGAACTGGCTCCAGTACTGACCCCTCTGGCACCCCACTGGTCATCTACCTGTCCTCAGATTGAATGCAATTTACCAGCACCCTCTGTATCCTGACACTCAGCAAATTTCTGACACAGTTTGCCACCTTTGGGCCCACCCCCAGGCTGCCTAGCTTAACATAGAAACATAGACTTTGATGGCAGATAAGGACACTTGGCCCACCTAGTCTGCCCATTTCCCTACCTACTGGATAAGCTGCAGATCCTAGTTAACCAACAGCCTATTTCTTCCTACCCCCACAAGAATTGCCTTATGTCTGTCTCATACATTCTTGAATTCCCCCACTGTTTTTGACCCCACAACCTCCTCAGGAAGGCTATTCCATGCATCCACCACCCTCTCTGTGAAAAAAATACTTCCTCACATTGCCCCTGAGCCATCCCCCCATCTTTCATTTGAAGAAGGGACCTGTGAGGCCCTGAAAGCTTGTGTATTATTTCATCGTTGTACAAGACACTTGTTGATCCAATAAAAGATATCAACCCTTCCATCATTTCCTTAAGGTTTGTTTGTTAACTTATAAGGCCCTGCACAGTCTGAGTCTTTGCTATCTGAAAGACCTGCTGCTTCTGTACACTCCTGCTCGTGCCTTCAGGTCAGCTGAGGCAGACCTCTTCACTGTCCCTCACTTGTAACTGAAATCCTCTTGGGATAAGGCTTTTGGTGTAGCAGCAATGATTTTGTGGAATGCCCTTCCCCCGGAAGTGAGGGTGGCTCCCTCGCTGACAATTTGTAAATCACATTTGAAGACATATTTGTTTACTTTATGTTTCAGACTGATTTTAACCTGTTGTTTTAAATTGTTTTATCTGTCTGCTGTAAGGTGCTCAGAGCCATTTGGATTGAGCGACATATAAATAAAATTGACTTGACTTGTGGCTCAGACGAAGCATGTCATGCTTCCATGTGTGTGACCCAGTTTCAGGTGGGGATTCAGGTCAGGCTCTTGCAACCAGGCAGCCAGACTGGAAGAAGCATTGCTACTCTGCATTATATTCCATCTGAGATAGGCTGGCACTGTTGCCAACCACAGCAGTGACCACTTACAGCTGGTCAGGAAACCTGATCCCCTGCAAGGGGTATGTAGGCTTCCACCAAGCACTTGCTGTGGCTAAGACCACTGGAAGGGCAATGCAAGGCACTAGGGAGGTGGGTTGGCCAGGGATCACCAGGATGAATGTGCATGCAATGGCATTCAGGACCTCAGCATAGGGAATCAATTCCCTTAACAGTCCATCAGGATGATGGCTCCGCACTGGCACTCTTAGGCTCCCCACTGTGTTGCCTTCCTACCAGACTGTATGTCTGTTCATGGAGGGCTTGACTGGTGAGTGGTGTTGGGGCTATAAGGTTGCCTAGGGCAGCCAGAGGGGCTGGACAGTCATTGGGGCACTAACAAATCTCAATAACAAAAACAATATAACTGAAACTGTGTCTGAATATTAAATGTTTCTCTGGATTTTGGCCAATCACTTTAACTACAAAACAATGAAGGGAAGGTGGAAGCAAGCGCATTTAAGTACTTATGTTGTTTTGTAAGTCCAGTTAAGCCAAACAGCCTTTAATTACACACTAAAGACTAACAATATTTTAAAAGTTAAAATGATCCAGAAAAACCATGACCATTAATTAGAAAGCCAGACCTGTTATTATAGTACGGAAAGAAGGATTTTTTTCACTGTCGATGTAATGAACTCCCTGAGCACTGTTCTCTTCATCTCACAATGTACACACAAAAAGGAACAGTGATCAGTTGCATCAATTCTATTTCGTTTTCTCAATGGCAGTATTGGGACCAGTATTTGAAAAAAAAAGCTTCTATGGGAAAAATATTGACAGATTCAGTGCAGTTCTCTCTAAAGCTAATGGATGGTTCACTGAAAATCAACACTTGCTTACCAAGACTTTCATCACTAGGCAAGGTGATTTGTTTGATTCTAACCCAGGTTAGTGGGGGTCAAAATCTAGTGTGTGAATTAAAGTACAGTCACTGCCTGCAGGAGAATTTAGGAAAAGATAATACATAGACACACTGCAGTTAGTTCTGTATTTACACTCCATATTACTTACTATTGATATAATTTCCATGAAAACAGGATTTCTGATCCTTCACGGATAATCTGTCATCATTGCTTGCTCTCCACCTGAAGTCATAGTCCTCTGCTTCTGACATCAGAGCGATTTCCATGGACACAGATTGTGATGTCATAACAGAGGATTATGACATCCAATGAGGAATGAACTCATGGCACAGATAAACCATAGGGGATAAAGATCTTGTGCAGGAAAGCCAGCCTGCAGGTGCAGCAGTGGCACTACTGCTTGCAATGCTGCTGACCTGGGTTCGGAAGCAAACTCAAGGCACTGGAGGGCCAGTCAGGGTGTAGGAGGATCAAGCATCTGATGGACTGCTCTTCTCCTCTTGAGGGCATAGGAGCCGGGTTTGCAAAAATGTTGGTGGGGCCCTGGGGTCAAGGGTCAAAGATCTGCCCCTGGTTCAGGGATCAAAGTTCTGACCCTGGCCCAGGGGTTAGAGGTCAACCAACACAAGGGTTTAGGGGTCAGGGGTCAAAGCTCTGCCTTCTGGGCCAGTGGGGCAGTGGCCTACCCACCACCACCACTGGGGTTCTATGGGAGTAGAACATTTTACATACATACATACATACAACAAAGAAGCCAGCAGAAGAAGGCCATTTGGTCTATCTAGTCTGCTCACATTGCAGGGTCCACAGCTTGAGCTAATGTCCCGCCCTCCCTCCCACTCCTCCCAGCCTCCTTACCCTGATCCTTACCTTCCCCCATGCCTATCCCAGCCTCTCTTACAGCTGCCCACTGTCTTCAATGAGATGATCTGTTCTGACAGCACATTCCAAGTGTCCACCACCCTCTCTGTGAAGAGGTACTTTCTGACCTCCCTCCTAAACCTCCCACCATCCAGCTTGAGACTGTGCCCCCTTTTGTTATGGTTGCCACTCAGCTTAAAGAAATTCTCCTTATCAACCTTATTTATCCCTTTCAAGTTCTTGAAAGTCCCAATCATGTCCCCTTCTCTCTCTCGCCGGTCTTCCAGGGAGTACATGTTTAGTGCCCTCAACCTCTCCTTTTAGTCTTGCTGTGCTGACTGGCTATCATCTTTGTAGCCCTCCTCTGGACCTTCTCCAGCAGGTTAATGTATTTTTGAGGTGTGGGCACTAGTACTGAACTCCATAATCTAGTTCCACACTCTAGATGTGGCCATACCAGTATCTTATATATTATCTTGTATAATGTGGGGATTTGGGGGTAGGCCCCTGGCCTCAGGTGTGAGAAAAGAATTGAAACACTATTTAAAAGACTTGTTTTAAAACTTTAACAGGAAGAAACTTTGTTTTGGGGTGGCATTTTGGGGGTGCTGATTACCCTAAGAAACCTGATAATTTTGTTTGATGCTGAGTGCGAATGTTAAGAATAAATATTGTACTATAATGTTGTGACACTGTCTAGTGGTCTTTTTTCTTCATTGTTTTGGCTATGACCTAGGGCATGGGTGCAGGTGGGTGAGAGAACACTGGACACCAGGGAAGGGATTGAGGAACCGTTCGTACTTGGGAGGGTGGGATCAGAGCAACATGTTCCTTTCTATGAAGTGTTGGGATCAGAGCAGGGAGAGGTAGATGCACCACTGCACACCAGCAACACGTTCTTTACTATATGGAAGCAGGCTTGGAGGTAAGGAGATCAACTGTACACCAGGGAGGGAGTACTGTGTGATGTGCATGGAGGGGGGCCCGAAGGGGGGGACCCACCCCAAATCAGGCACACTCCCTCCACCAGCTGCTACAGTTGCAAAGTCAAGCATGTTCACCATCAGAAACATGTGGTAACACCATCCTAATACATCCACAGTAAGAATGTAGCATATACATTTCACAGGTAACCTCAGTGACCAGAAATCTTTAATAATTGTGTGTGGTCAGTGGAGGCCATCTTTAATGATGCAAGTCATTAATTACTACATGACCTGCAAAAAGTCTCAGAAAACCACAACTACACTGAGCAAGATCATAGGATGCAAGAAATACATTGTTGCTGAAAGACCATATGACAATTTCTTTGCCAGCAAACATACTGCCACAGTAAGAGTATTGGTAATAGGCCTATTGTTTAGTACATCATATTTTTCCTCACAAGCCACACATCTTCTATTTTACAATTCAATTAAATGCATTTTCAGTTTAGATCTTGTAAATGAATTTAGGTTTCACAATGTGATACAAGCTGCTTGCTTTGTATGAACATTAACATAATTAGTTAAGCTGTCACAAGTTAGAAAACCATAAATCTGGAGAGACCCTGGACACACTAGGGAACATAACATGGTTTAAGTGCCTTAAAACAGTTTAAATCCCCCTAGCACTGTTTGCAGACAGACTACAAGCCCTTTAAAACTTTTTAGAAAAAGTGTTTGTAATCCCTACTAGACACCTAGTCTTAAAATCATTTTAAAAAAATGTTTAGGCACTAACATGGTTTTACTCACAGGTCTGTCCAGGAGTAAAAATATTGTAAGCTGTAATGGTATAAGTAAAACAGTTCTAGCTGCTGTGCATCCAGGCAAGCACAGTTCTGTGTGTTGGACTTAACAAAAAACTGTTACAAGAATAGGTTTAACACTAGCAGTGTGGCTACACTAAACCGGTATCAAAAATGGTTACTGAGCAGTGTGGCTGCACTGAAATGGTTTAGCTAAACCGGTTTTAAAAATGGTTTTCAAAAACAGTTCTGTAGTGTGTCCAGGGCCTAAGAGACTAAGGCCCCGATCACACTACACCACCACAATGATGGAACGGTTCCAACCCGTTACAGTCGGTAACTGGCACAGTGTGTCCACATTGCCAGTGAACCATCCCAGTAATGGCTTGGAACCGTCACAGCCCGTCCACATTGTGGGTGCCCTGTAACCATTATGGTCAGTGCCCTGTCCCATGATGCAGTGCACACTGCACTATGGGCACTGGTGGGGCTATATGCTCATGTGTCCACACTACAGCCAGTAACAGTACAGAGGCAGTACCAGTTCTGTAACTGTTGTTGAAACCACCTCATAGGTGGTTTTGACAATGGTTACGGAAATGCCTCCTATAACGTTACAGGTATAAATGCAAACCGCTGAGGTAACGGTTTGGACCCCCTGTAATGTTACAGAGGGGTAATTTCAGCGTAGTTTGGACTGCCGGGCCTAAGTAAGGATGTCAACATATTCAGTTCACAAATTTAAAAGAACTAGTTAGCTGACACTCCACGCCCCCCACCCCCTGAAGCCTGACCACCCAAGTAGATTTCAGGAAAAAAAGCAAATTAAGTGCCCGCACACTTACTCACAGCGATGGTCATCCTCATAAACTTCACCAGCTGGCAGCATACCAGGTGCTGCTGCATGATGCCATCTCATGTTGGCGTACGTTAACGCATGCACCACTCTCGCATGTTTCGTGAGCAAGCAGTGCCGCGCAGTAACATTAGAGGGCACTGCACTGCAACCACCAAGTTGTCTAATAGCAGAGTTTACAAGGGGGACTGTCAATAAGTGCAGGCACTTGTGATTTTTTTCATACAAAAAGTCCAGTCATAGTCAGGCTTCAGGAGGTGGGGACTGGGGAGCAGGGGGCATCACTTATACCCTTTAATATCCTTCCCTAGTCCCCACTCAGCCACCAGCCAGCACAGTCCCCTCAACCTCCAGATAAAGTCCCATTAGTTCTGCTCAACCCCTGCTAACAACCACTTGGGATATACTATATAAACTGTACAAGATTGCAGTATCATGAACCAAAATCATTTTAAAAACCTTTTGATGTAGCAAGGAAAACTTTGAAAAACAAAATATTTAGGAGAAACTCAGCTTGCATTCAGTACACATTCCATAGATTCCTTCTCCACATTGTTTATTATGGTGGAAATGTTCATTAATACATACTGTATTTATACCTTAAAGTTGATCTGCCTCTATAACTTACTTCCTACTTGAAATCTTAAGCCTCTGTTATGACATCATAATCTGTCATGGGAGTAACCAGGATGTCACAAGCAGTGCATTATGATCTCAGGTAGGGAGAAAGCAACAATAATACATGAACTTTTCAGGAGAAAATATCCTGTTTTCATGCAAATTGACTCAGTTAAAAGTAATGTGGAAAAGAAATAAAGAACTATTGTGAAATATAAGCTGCCTGGATCTGTGTCTACATGTCTAAATATGTTTTGTTCCAGTTCTTCTGAAGGCATCGTCTGCTCTTTAAATTGCTATGGCGTTCACTGTTTGGGGAATGGGCAGAGTGCCTAATTCAAAGACATTCTAGTCACCTACAGAGGGAAATTCACTATAACCTGTTAGGTGGAATCTTGCTCTAGGTGGAAATGGATCTGTAGAATGTTGTGCCACAGTAGCTAGCTATGTCAGTTGCTTCTTTGTTATGCTGCACTAGACCACAGCCATAGCTATTGCACTATTGCAGAGCAGCAGTTTTGAACACTTTTGTGCACACATGGCACACAGACCTCTGCTCTTCCTTAAAAACAGTGACGGTAGTGAGATCAAACCTAGGAAGAGAGCAGCAGACTGGTAGTGAGAGAAAAAAAAAAAAAGAAAACAATTCAGTAGGGGCAAAGTCTTCCGTACTGAGTGGACTACACTTTAAAAGACTATGTATGCCTCATCACAACCTTTTATTCTTCAACATGTTTTTCTCTGAAATATGGTACCCTCTTGTACCTTCTGTATGCCCTTAGATCTGCCCACCGCACCCGTCCCTCAGGTGGTTGGTATTCTCCCCTTCCAAACCACGGGCCCATGGCACCCCACCCCAAGGGCCTGGTAAAACATGTGTGGGCACATCATGTGCTTATGCTGGGCTGGTAGTCCATCACACTGGGACCTCCCCTCTTAATTTTCAAGAAACCCAGGGTGGGTGGTACCGTGGGAGTGGGACCCTGTGTCAACTTTCCATCTCCACCCCCACCTCCATCTCAGTCCAACCCTGGAGGCTAGTGCACATCCCCACAACACATGCACAACCAGGATCAGAGAGAAGGTAATCACCCAGGCTTTTTCTTTCCCCACCCCCAAACCCACATCAATCAGATAAGTTCCAATTAAGAGCTTTAAAAGCATGTGCATGTGTAAGGACAAGAAGTTAGTCTAGAAAATCCCTCCAGATACTGTAATTTACTGCTCCCCTGTAATTATCCAACCTGTGATATATCCCTCAGGATCATGAAAAACTGTGTGGCCCAGCAGTGTCCTGGCACCCAAACTTACAAGGTGGCATTTCACCAGACATGCTCTTATAATAGCACAATGAACAAGGCTCAATGAAACACCTACACAGCACATAAAGGTAGTGCTGCAGGTCAGGAACATCCCTCATTTGGTCAAAAAGACCACAATCATTTCTATTTCCTTTCCAGTAGGTTCTGTCCCCCCACCTCCCCACATGCACGCACACACACACACACACACACACACACACACACACACACACACACACACACACACACACACACACATGCACACTTCAAAGTAGCTGATAGTTCAGTTGCTTTGCTTTGGCTGGAGACTGGGCATCCCATTAACTAGTTAACAGTGAATAAAGTTAAAAAAACACAGCAGGAAACACCAGATTTTATAATCTGTAGGCTAGTACAGAAATGAAAGAGGCCCCCCTCCCAAACACCCTGGTTCCCCCACATTAAGTCACTCACACACAATTTCTAAGCCTGGTGCACCCCCTGTCTGGCTACCCTATGTGATTAACAGATGTCAAGTTCAGAAGGGCATGTCTGTGGCATAAATGGAGTCAGGTACTGCATCATTTTACTGCATATGCCTTTATCAGTAGATTACAGACATGAAGAGTCAGAGAGAGATACTGCTAAATATATATTTTTTTGGACATGGCCATGGGCACATAGAGGACACAAAGTAGAACCCATGCAGCAGCACAATAAGGTAAGTTCATCATCAACAAAACATTATTACAACATAAACATGGCTCTTGGCTCATGGGGTGTGGACTGTGGAAGAAACTACAGCCTGCTAAGGATAAACTCATCACCAAAGGCTTTCGTGGTGGGACTGTAATTGCTTGCACCCAGCTATGCCAGCTGCCCACACATAATTGAAATAGGCAAATGCCCATTAAACTGGACAGGAAGGGGGTTAGAAGCAAAATTCCACCTTGGAGTCAAAACTCATCTGCTGGCTGCCTGCAGTCCTTGACTCCTTCCCTTGTCCCTTCAATTCCTTTGCCCATACAGATCCATCCGATCCTCCTCCTCCTCTGAGCTGTGACACTATAGTGCTCTTCCAGTTTCCATAATACAGTTATATCACTTTCCATGCATTCCCTCCCTTTCCCTTTGAAGCCTGCCTACCAGACCATTCCTGACCCCATTTCCTTGTCTCCAGCAGTCAACCTTGACTAAGTTGGCAAGGGAATGGAAGTGAAACTGGCTAGTTACTTGCTTGAAGCTCCCCCCCTCCATGCATCAGACAGTCAGCATCCCATCCCCACCATACCTTACCTGGTTAGTGATGGACCTGGGACTTCGGAGCTTAGAGAAACTCTGCAGCTGTTAAGGCAGTGCTGGGCTGGATCTCATGGGGCCTTGTCTTGCCCTTGGGGGGAGTGTATATTACCACCGGGGCCAGTGCTGCTGCTAGTCTACTGTTGCTCTCAACTACTCCCTCTGATGTTGCTGGCTGTCTGTCTCTGGTGCCGAATCAACAAGGACCGTAACCCGGCTTGCCGCGATATTACCCCAGTCCAACCAGCGACTAACAGCGCACTTTTCCCCGAGGCCGGGGCCTGGCCTGCGATCTTGCTCCTCACACTGCCCCTGATGCTCTCCTCTGCAGGCTCTGCCACACCTTTCTGCTTTGCTCTGTTGTGCCACCACCCACTGGCCTGAGTCGTTGTCAATGGTGATCGGTGATCTCTACCTGGTCCAGAGTCCCACTCCTCTCTCCCTCCTCGTGCCTTCTTATGGACTCCTCCGACTGTGTTGGCTGATCTTGGGTGGGTGGCTGGTGGCACTACTGCTTTTCTCTTCCTTGGCCTTGCAGATTCTTCTCTTCCCTCCAAGGCTTCTCCTTTGCCTCTTCACTCGGCTTTCTTCCCTCCTTGGCTGGATCTCTAGTTAGTTGATTTCCCTCTGAAACCATTGCCGACACCCAGTCTCCGCGATGGCTCATCATTGCATGCCTCAGTATAAGCCTTCCCCCTGCCCAATCACAATGCCACTCTGTGACTTTTGCCACCAAACCATCAATTATTTTTTGAGGATGCAGGTCAGGATGGCTGGGAGGGTGTCGGACTCTGAATTGCCCGCACCAGAGATGCTAATTTCAAATAATGCCAGCCATTCAACACCACCACCAGCTCACCAATCAAAGAGGAATTGGAGTGGCGGCCCTGGAGCTGTGTTCACACAGACAGGAGAGGCCACAGAAGGTGTGCACCCAGGTCATGTGCCTCTTTATAGACCGGCAATAAAAAAACATAAATAAAAAAAATGATATTAAAATATTGGTGGGGCTCAGCCCAGGTCACAAACTATTGCTGGGGCCCGTGCCCCACAGGCCCATACAACCAGGCACCTATGCTTGGGGGGAGGACTAGCAGAGCCCAGTGATCACCTGGCCCCCAGCAGAAGGTGAGGGAAAGCCACCCGGAACTGCACAGAGGACGGGGTGGGTGAGGCAGGTGCCAATGTGAAGAGCATGGGAGCAAGAGGAACTCATCATGGTGTCACTGCATGCCACACCTCTCTGGGAACCACAAGAAAGAGAAGCCCACCAGTGGCAGGATGAGCAAGGAATTGGATTTTTCACCAAGTGGGTTGAGGAACCCCATCAACCCTATTAGGGTGGTAATCCCTGGGGGAAGAACAGTTGGCAGATAAGTCCCAGTGGATGCTGGTGTGACAGGACTGGGGTGTCCAGTAGATGGGGGCCATCCTAGGGTTTTAAAACTGGATCCTTTCAGCCATATTTTCAAAGTGGGCATCCATTCACACTGTTAGACCAGCTGTCCATAGTATTGAAGTAAATTGCAGAGCTGTTATCAGAAAAGGGATGCATGCATGCACCCTTTCGTATGTTGGCTTGTGCTTCCACACCAGCCAAAATATTGCATTAGTAGCAGATTTGGAAGCGCGGTCACTGTTGGGCGAATGCAGAGCATGCATCAGTAGGTGCGTCCCTCATTCCCCAATAAGCCAGCATGCAGGCGCCACACCAAGAATACATAATGTGGTGAGCACATCTAAGGAAAGGTCCGCTGCAATGTGAGCAAAGCTTGTCATACGCAGCGGCACCTCCCGACGTGCCTTCCCTGGTGAAACACAGTAAACATGGTGGCACACTGCCTGCTACAATGCTGACTTCAGGGGTGCCCAATCCCCCTGTCTGCATGCCCTGACCCAGTTTATGTGCTGACGCGAGAGTCCACTCTCCGTCAGCATAATGCACCTCCCCATTTGTTATGTGCCAAGGGGGGGTGCCTTATCCCCCTCAGCTCTTGCCCCCCCTTTGGTATGTGCCGACCGGGGTTCCCAATCCTCAGTCGGCTAGCCTCCCCCAAACACTCAGGTGGCATGCTGGGAGCCCACCCCAGTGTGCCAAATGCCCCTGTAAAAAAAAATCCTGCAATGTTTTTTTTTAACCTGTAAAAGAAGAAAATGGTCCCTCTCGGTCTGTCTAGCTCCCTGCCCCAACACGCACCCACCATCTGTGCACTCTGCCTCCCCACAGCCCCCTCACCCCATACTTAATCTCCGGAGTCTGGCGCAATGATCTGTGGTGGACCGGGAACATGTCTGCACTCTTCAAAGCCGACCGCGAACTGAAGAAATGCCGGTAAGCTGTATAATGAAATTAATGGGGGGGGGTTTCAACTTTGGTGCATATCTCGGACATGTTTTGGAATATTTGCCCCAAATTTTCAACATGGGGTTATTGGGGCCCCTCCTCATGAATTCAATCACTGACATAGCGTTATTTGGTCCCAAAAGGTGATTTTGTGATCACTCTGTGGGATCACCTTTTGGGACTGAGTAATGAACGACAGTGCCACTGTTCATGAGGGGGCTCTCAAAAAGCCTATTTTGCAAATTTAGTGAAAACTATCCAAAAAATGGCCATTTTATGAGCGTGCATTGCGCTGTTTCCACACACACTTGTAATTTTGTGAATTTGTAATATTTTCACTCCAGATTTTAAAAATTGGCATTTTTCCCCACCTCCTTATGAACAGTATAGCTGTCATTTTACATATCCTGGTCAAAATGTGTTTTCGCACGTCCGGTGCAGAATAGTGCGGTCGCTGTGCGAAATCAGTTTTTGGGACAGTTTGAGAAAATGATGGTGACACTGTTCATGAGCAGAGGTCCTAAAATGCCTATGTTGAAAATTTGGTGACGAAAGTCAATAAAATGACTGTGTTACAAGCGTGTGTTGTGCAGTTTCCACGCACCCATGTAAATTTGCAATATTTTCATGCTAGATTTTCAGCACTGGCATTTTTTCACACCTCCTTATGAACAGTACAGCTGTCATTTTTCACAGCCTGCCCAAAATGTGTTTCCACACCTGTGGCTCACAATGACACGGTCACTGTGGGAAATCACCTTTTGGGACAGATTAACAAAATCACAGCACCACTGTTCATGAGAGGAGGTCCCAAAATGCCTATGTTGAAAATGTGGCTAAAAAAATCCCAAAAATAATTGGGTTATGGATGTGTGTTGTGCAGTTTCTATGCATGCTCATGATTTCATCAATTTTTCATATTTTCACTCCAGATTTTCAATGTTGCCATTTTTTATGCCTCCTAATGACCAATACAGTTGTTATTTTCCACATCCTTCCCAAAATGTGTTTTCATCCCTGTGTCACCAAATGACATAGCCACTGTGCAAAACAACCTTTCAGCTAATAAACTGATTGTGCCGCTCTTCATGAGGTGGGATCACAAAAAGCCTATGTTGAAAATTTTGGAGTGAAAATACCAACAAACACCTACAACGTTAGGGTTTGCAACTGTAACACCCCACCCTGTAGAGACTGTCAGGCATCAGGGGTGTGACTTGGGATCATTGGCTGTAATGATCATGCCATTCCACCCCCACTACCACCCTGCAGCCAGTGACAGGCATCGAGGTGTGCTTTGGCGTGTTTGGCCCAAAAGTTTACCCCATTCTCCTATACTGCATCTGTCACAGCATATTTCCTTATGGAATGGGGTAAGTATAAGGCCCAAAGACCCCAAAGCACATCACAACACTTGTCAGTGTCTACAGGGTAGGATGAGGTAAATCAAATCAAATCAAATCAAGTTTATTTATAAGGCACCTTTCAAATTGCCAAGGCGCTGTGCATAATAATAAAACAGCTATAGCGCATCATTACTAACATTATAAATAGTATCAAATACAATCCAATAAAAACAACAGTATTTATTCAGCAATTAATTCCCCAAATGCTTTGGTCCAGAGGAGGGTTTTTAAGGCCTGTTTAAAACCCACCACTGTCGCACTCTTTTGTATCTGATGGGGTAGAGAATTCCAAAGGGTAGGGGCCACATGCATGAATGCACAGGGCCCAGAGGATTTTAAATAAACCCTTGGAACCTCTAGGAGCCCCTTGTCAGTCGAGTGGAGTGATCACCCAGGGCAGTAAGGAACCAGGAGCTCTTTCAGGTAGTCCAGACCCAGTCTGTGTAGGGCTTTATATGTCAGTAAACCGACCTTAAAGGTGAATCGCCACTGTATCGGCAACCGGTGCAGTTCGTGCAACACTGGAGAAATATGGCAGGACTGAGCGGTTTCCAGTCAATAGTGGGGCCGCTGCATTCTGCACCAGCTGCAAGTGGTGAATATCAACCCCAGTAAGCCCTAGGTATAGGGCATTGCAGTAGTCCAAATGTGAGGACACAAAGGCATGGACCAAGGTAGGCAAGTCACTGGATGGAACAAGGTGCTTAACCCTGGAGATATTCCTAAGATAGTAAAAGGAAGATTTGATGATTGCTGACACCTGCGAATACAGTGTCAGCCCCTTGCAAAGATTACCCCCAGGTTTCACACCTGTTCAGAGGTCGGGAGAGTCACCCACCTAAGAAAAAGTCCAGAGGGGGATCCCACCACCTTGCCCCCTATCCGGCGACTTGGGTCAACCACCAACACCTCAGTTTTTTCTGAGTTCAACCTCAGCCAGCTCAAACTCATCCACTCTTGGATTTCAGTGAAGCAGCTATTAAATACCGAAAGGGCTCTATCCTGGTCAGGTGCAAAAGATAGGTAGAGCTGGGTATCATCAGCATAACAATGAAATCTCAGGCCATACCTTCTCACAATGTCTCCGAGGGGCAGCATATACAATGCAAACAACATGGGGGACAGTACTGAGCCCTGAGGAACCCCATAAGAGAGGGAAACTGGGTCAGAGGAATAAATCCCTGACACCACCCTCTGAGTTCTTCCAGTGAGGAAAGATGAAAACCAGCTGAGGACCGCACCAGACAGGCCACAGATGAACCTCAGACAATCAAGCAGATCCCCATGGTCCACAGTGTCAAACACTGAAGAAAGATCAAGAATAACCAAGATAGAATGGTTCTTCTGATCTCTAGCCATCAGGAGATCACTGAGCACCCAAACCTGTGCCATCTCGGTACTATGCCTCTTTTGAAAACCAGACTGGAGAGGATCATAGATCTCATGGATGGTCAAATGGTCATCCAATTGTATGGCTACTACTTTCTCTATCAACTTCCCTATAAAGGGAAGGTTCGAGATAGGTCTGTAGTTCACATGGCAGTCTGGGTCCAGGGAAGCTTTCTTCAGGAGGGGTGTCACCACTGCCTCCTTCAGGGGGCTAGGAAACTCACCTGTTTCCAAGGAGCACCAGACTATCCATGCCAGGATCAGACCAAAGATATCACTACAACCCAAAATCAGGGAGGATGGTCCAGGATCCAAACTACAGCATGTAGGGCGCATACCTCGGACAATCCACATGATATCTAAAAGCTCAGGCTGGCCAAAGGTACTCCAGGAAAACCAAGGTGAAGTGCCCAAACATTGGTTCACAGTAAAGCCCATGGAGTGTGCTGGCTGGAGTACCGCCCTGATGTCAGCCGCCTTAGCTGCAAAGAATCGAGCAAGCTCCTTGCACTCAATTTGCTAAAATGCTTTCTGAACCTGTAGACAGGCTGGGTTGCACAGTCTGTCCACAGTTTGGAAAAGCTGAGCCCATCAATTCTGAGCAGCTGCAATCTCCCTGGACAGGAACTCTGCCTTCTTATGGGTGATTGCGGATTGATAGACTTGGTAATGGTCCATCAATCTATGGTGGTTGGCATCAAGGGGGGACTTCCTCCAGCAACACTCCAACCTATGTCCTAGTTGCTGCATCTCCCTCAAGGACCCATCAAACCACAGGGACCGAGAGTGAAGGGAGAGAGGATGAACACGGACCGGAGCAATGACATCCAGAGCAGTAGAAATGGCCATATAATAGGCCAGCACTAGAGCTTCTGGGTCACTGTTAGCCGATGGAATGACAGATAGGCCAAGGGCCACCGCCAGGCCTTCAGAGCTTATGTCTCGTAAAGGGCGGTACCTGAACATCTCTACAGGGGTAGGCCTATGAAGGGGGGTGCAAACACTGAACCGCATGGTGTAATGGTCATCCCAACTAACTGGTTCCACCTCCAAGTTGGAGGCATCGACCCCCAGGAGGAAGACCAAGTCAAAAGAATGACCAAATTTATGGGTAGCAGTAGAAACAATCTGTGTAAGACCCAGAGATGTTATCAACTGGAGGAAGTGCAGACCAAATTGCGAGTGTTTGTCATCGACCCAGGCATTAAAGTCACCTAGGACCATCAGCATATGTGACTCAAATGCCATGTCGATCACGAAGTCCGCCACTTCCTGCAGGAACCATTTCTCATCACCGGGTGAATGGTAGATGAGAGCGATCCTGCAACCTATATCTGCTACCACAGTACATTCAAATGACTGGGTCACCTCAACTGCTACACTCGTGAGGCCCAATTTGGTCTTAAAACAGACTGCAACCCCCCCTCCGAGATCCAGTCTTGGGTGGTAGAACACCGAGTACCCAGCTGGAACAGTGGCCTCCAATACAGGGCCAGAATTCTCATCCAGCCAGGTCTCGGTTATACAAGCCAGGTCTGCTGTATCAAAAAGATCTGCAATAATTGCCATCTTGTTTTTCATAGACCTGGCTTTGCATAGCACCACCCAAGTTAGATGAACTTCCAAGGCTGTCCGAACCCCCTGCCCACCAAAGTTGGTGGTGCCCTTGGCTATGCAAGCCAGATATGGAAAACCATGCTCTAAGTTTCAATTTTGACACAGGGTGTCTTCTGGATCTCTTTACCCAATGTGATGGACCCGTTCATTCACCCTCCATTGCTCATGCCCCTCAGTACTCCCCCTTCAACAAGCAATACCCAGTGCTCTACAGCATTGCTAGGTAGTAAAATGCAATGGGGGGAGATAAAAGGACAGAGGGTGCGGAGAGCGGAGAATGAATAACACACAACAGTGGGGGCAGGCCTCCTACACATTTCTATAGCCCAAATAACAAGACAGTCAATAAAACTAAAAGTAATATACAAAAACTAAAATAAAACTGACAAAAAAGAATAAAAAATAATAACAGCTACATCTAAAATATTTCATTCATCAAGTCCCTGCCTATAATATCAAATTCACAGTGAAGGTTAAACAATCAAAAAACTTTTAGACAATAATAAATTACTTAATGAACCAAACCCTCAATGGTCCTCACACCACCAAAAAGGATCAGTGCAACAACAAAAAAAAGGAGTTTGAAGAGCACGGGCATGCTGTATTGGTTAGAATGGGAGCAGAGTTCACCATTATTTTTTAATACTTCAGAGGCCACTGGGGTCAAATCAAAGCCACAGCTCAAGTAGCAAGAGCATTGTTTGTTGAACTGTGGTTTTGATTTGACTCCAGTGGCCCTCAAAAATATTAAAAAAATGAACTGTAAAATTAACTCCCATTCTAATCAATACAGCACACCCTTATGCTCCACAATCATTTTGGGAAGGCAATGTTGCGTAGTGGTTAAGAGCACTGAGCTGCAAACATGGAGAACAGGTTTTGAGTCCCATAGCCACCACTTGGAATACTGTGTGACAATGAGCAAGTCACTTAACTTCCCTGTCCTGGCATGACACATCTGGAAACAAGTCTTGGCTTATTGTGTCTTTCCTGGCCACAAACTCTAAAAGAAAAGTTTAAATCACAAAACATTGGGGCAAGGAAGCAGCATGGGGGCAGAGCTTGTTCTGATTGGCACCAGGAAGGGGAAGGGCTCATGCGGATGAGGATAATTTCTGATCCCTTCCCCTAAAGTATTTAGGCATCTAAAAACTCTTCAAAGTGGAATGTTTCAGTCCAGTGTAGGCAAGCTTTCATCTGGAGGCTTAAGGGTTTATTAAATAATGAGCACAACTGTTGCTCTTTATTAAGCCACTACACTCCTAAAGACCTAATGTACCGTCTAAAACTAATGTTAGTTTTTAAAAGCAGTCGACCATTACCTTTTATATCTGAGGTACTTTTTCATTTTCCTTTGGTTAATTAGAAGATTTTCTTTACCTGATGCTACTGCTGTGGGTGTGATGTGTGGAGCAGTGCTCTGCCTGGCAGCTGACATATCTAACTCTGTTGCCCCATTACATATTCAGCACTGTGAAGTCACTGACTGTGACATCACTGCTGCTTAGGAACAGCCACTCAGTAGCCACCAGATCAGTCAGCTTTGAGATCTTTGTCGGTGAAATCACAATGCTGATGATGTAGTGGTGGTGGCGGCGGCGGGATAGAGATAGATATGTCAGTTGCCAGGCTGAGAGCTGTTCCTCACATCCAGTACAATATTATCACAGAAAACTTTCTAATGAGCAAAAAGAAACTGAAAAATACTTCAGAAATAAAAGGTTACAACAAACTACTTCTTAAAATTTGTATCATTTTCCTGTCTGTGCATTTTGGTTCCACTAGCTCTTTAAGATGTAGACTGACAATGACTATTTTATATGCGCCGCCTCAATTTGTAGTAGGTCTCCTTGGTTTCTGAATCACAGCACCAAACCATACTGTATAATATCTGTCAGTTTGCCAGAGCAGATAATAAAAGTTGCTTCCAATGTTACCTGCCATTCTGTTATTCCCTGCGGAGCACTACCAGTATGTATGTTTGTCTTCAGGTTCAGAGGATAAAATAGTACTTGTTTACTTGTGCTGGCCCAGTTCAGAGGAGTAAATGCCTCATTTTGAACTTTGTACATATTGGTATTTTCAGTGTTAGACATTGGAAAAAAGGGACTTTGCTTAACTGCTTCTTTACTCTTTCTCACATATGCACCCCTCTTACATTTCTGTATACAGCATATGTACTGTAGGCTGAAAATCTAACATAAAATCACAAAAATAAGGAATGTATATGTCACTGTCAATATCCATGGGAAAAGTGATCATTTATTTATACATCTGATGATAGTCTCATATATGTGATACACACCTGCTTGCTAAGAAGAGCCCAAGGGACATTACAGTGCAACAACAGGGTTAAAAATTATGAAATTATAGTTCCAGCTGGTTACAGTACTTATGATTAACCTTATATACAAAGACAATTTGCATTTAATTATTTATCTGCAGCATAAATGCTACATATGAATTTCAAGTATTAAACCAATAAATAACCTACAGGACAAGAACATTTTACAGCTTTGGGTAGCCGTCAACCATATACTGATCGCACATTGACACCACTACCGTGAATAACAGTACAGTGAAACAGCAAGGGGTCACTGTACTGTCACCATGGGACCCTGGCACTGCTTTCTTGGGGTCTTGCACCCCCCTTCCTGAATAAACTCTGACTCAGAGTTGATTACCTGTAGTATGGGGGTGCGGGGGCAGAGCCTCACATGGGGGGTTTAGGGGGCTTAACACAGTGTTCCCAGATGGATTTATGCCAATTGCAATTGCTGTCGACATAAATCCCTCACTGTAACATCGGTTGACAAATTATTTGTCAAACCGGTGTTGTAGAGCCATTGTCAACAATATTTTGTCAATGAGTGGTTTGGTTGCTTGTCACCATAACAAAAAATTATACCAGCATACTTATTTTCTTGCAATTACTCTGAGATAAAAAGAGCAATTATAATGGTGTAGATTTTTTAAAAGGTAGAAAAACAACAGAATAACTACAAGCCAGTTAGCCTAACCACAATGGCAGGTAAAACCTTTGGGACTGAAATAGTGCAAAGGGCATGCATGGCAAGAATACACTGTGCATAGACACTCTGCACCATGTGAAGTGGCTCATGGTATGCAGCATATGACATTCTGTGCTACCCGTGCAACATGGATAACACCCCATATGCATGAGTGTATGTTGGTTATGCACCAGACCCCACAACAGAGTCTGTAGGATGAGACTGAGACAGGGATTGCCTTTGCCAAAAATTACCAGACCATTTTCATGGTGCATCAGAATGTTCAATGGTACATAGGCTTCATGGCCAGGACATTTGCCATAGTTTCTATTCCCTCAAATGTCACAAAGGGTCATATTTAGTAGCACTGTCAAAATGCCAGCCCTTCCTAAGGGTGTCTCAAGTGCAATGGTGACCTGGAAGTCTGCTGTATACCCTTCCTCACTGGGAAAGGGATACTTCAGCCTCAATGCAGCCACTATGATTACCTTGGATACACTGCTTTGTGCAGACCAGATCCACTAGTGGCTGCATCCAGGCATCTAGCTGAATTCCATATATCAAACCAAGTACTTTCCGCTGGTGTTCCGACAGCATGCAAGGGGGAAAGTGTTCATGAAATACAAGGTGAAATTAGCTGCATGTTGTGCTGCCAGTATGTGAAATGCCACACTTTCAGAATTAAATACTTAGAAACCATCAGAAAGTGTAAGATACAGTAGTATCCTGTGTTGGTTCACGCCTTTGTTTCCTCGCATCTAGATTACTGTAATGCTCTATATCTAGGGTTGTCAGGGGTAGACCTCTGCCGCCTGCAGCTGATGCAGAACACTGCAGCCAGGTTGTTGACTGGACTACCAAGAACTTTCCAAATCACACCTGTTCTGCGTGAACTGCACTGGCTGCTGGTGCATTGGAGGACTACCCTCAAGGTTGCATTGCTGACCTATAAGACCCTACACAGACTGGGACCGGGCTACTTGCAAGATCTCCTTCAGCCCTACCGCCCTCTCCTCCCACTCCATTCCACCAATGAGGGATTGCTAAAGATTCCAAAGGGTTGTCTTCAATCTTTGGGGGCCAGAGCTTTTTCTTTTGTGGCCCCAACCCTGTGGAATTCTCTACCTCTTCAGATTAGAGAGTGCCCATCCACAGAGTCATTTAAGGCTTCTTTGAAGAGCTTTCTGTTTGACTCGGCCTATGAATAAATTTATTTTGCTATCTTTTTAACTGTTTTTATATTTTCACATTTTTATGTATTATTGATGTATGTTTTTGTCATGTATTTGTGCTTTGGTATCTGAAAAGCGCAATGTAAATAAACTGTGACTTGATTTGATTTGATAAATTCAAATTGATAGGAATAGCACAATGTGACTTTAGCAATGAAAAATGATGTAAAAACAAATATAAATGCATATTTCAAAAATGTTACTACTTTAATAGACAGTAGAAACAGGTACAGGATGGAATATGCCGGTTTTGAAGGGCCACATTGGAGACTAATGCATATGGTAAGTCATTAGAACTGGAAGTAAGATGACAAGGTTTGTTAAGATTTATCTAACAGATAGGAGGCCAAAGACAGCAAATATGATTGTACAGATAACATCTCCATAGTTTTGAGCAGATTGAACAGCAGCACTATCTAACAGAGACTAGTAAAAATAACACTGTGTTCAACAGTCCACAGTTCAGTTTATTGTTTGAAAAGCTATGTTGTTACAATACAAACAAAACATATAAAGTAGTTAACACAACTTCATAAAACATTTTTAAAACAGGTTTAATAATAAATACAATAGAATCCCACAATAAAGTGCATCAACTCTGCAATTCTATTCTACATCAAATTGCCTAAGTCCTTTCTTCTCAGTATTCAAGTGCAGTTTAGTATAATCTACTTTTTAAAAGAAAGTTACTACTTTCTCTAAAATTTGTACAGTTTTATTATTTAGAAGTATCTCTGTCATTTCATTGGGAGAACCATTCAAACCTCTTATCCCTGAGATATTGTTTCCTGTACTTATTATAGGGAGGACATAACAGTTAAAAGATTAACTGCATCATCTTATCCATGGCCACAGAAGCATCTGCCACTGGAACTGGACTTCTTATCCTCAAACATTTTTTTAATCTTTCACTATTGTTATATTCAAATCTGTATTTAGTTAATATCCTCCTTTGATCAGGTCTTTTGGTTCTCTTGATGTGTCTGTTATACAGTCAAGCAATCCATAAGGTTTTACCCTATTGTTCCAGAATTCTCATCATAGGAAATGTAAAATTTCCATCTTCATATCTTATTTCTTCCTCTAAACATTTCCAGGGTAACCTGTTTACTTCCATGCTGTAGGCCTTAAGCCAGTATATAATACTTCTCTTTTGAATTAAACACTGGAGGGGAAGTTGTCCCAATTCATTTCTCATTAAAACTGATGGCGCTTCCTGGGGTAAGCCTAACAGTTGCTTATAAAAAAATATTTAATAATTTCTTTCTCTTATTTGTACTATTTAACCCTGATATTTCTGAACCATAGAGAACCTGCATTCTTGCTTTTGCATTTATGATCGTTAACATGTCTTTTACTGAACTTCCTCCAAATTTGTTTTTTTTTTTATTTTACTTTCCATTTCTGTTATGTGGTTATTCCATGTTACGTTAGATGTAAATGTAACACCAAGATACTTAAATTCCCTCACTACTTCTATGTTTTTTTCCTATTTTCTATCTTTAATTATTGTTTCTTATGCTATCACCACACACCATCAATTTTGTGTTAGCTACATTAACTTCCAAAGATGCTTTTATAAAATCTGAATGCAGGTTCTTTATCATTCTTTTCAACCCAAGTACACTGATCAAAACAAAGACTATGTCATCTGCAAAGGCAAGATAAGGGCAGTGTCTATCACCGAGCCTAGGCATATGGTATTCCTGTCTATATAATTTAATTAGTGTATAATTAAAGAACAGGTTGAATAAGACTGGTGACAGCACACAGCCCCATCTGACTCCCTTATTCCCTATACATTTCTCCATTTTCTCACCCTCGATGTTATGTCTTATTGGAATATTTGTATTAGCATATACAGTAGATGTTTAATCATTTCTAGCATATCTCTTTCTAAATCTATGTCTTCTAATATATCTCATAGTAATTTTCTAGTTATACTATCAAATGCTGCCTTAAGATCTATAAATAGGCAAAATAGCTTTTGTTTTTTGATTTTGGTATACTTATAGATCAAATGGGATAAAACAAAACATTGATCCAGAGTCGAATGTCGATACATAAACCCAGCTTGTGCCTCATCCATCTTGTTATTAACTTTTATCCATTCTACAATTCAGTTATATAGTCACAGACTTAAAGAATCATAGAAACCTGCCAGTAGAAAAGGACCATTCAGCCCAATCGAGTCTGCCCAAAAGTGATAGCCCACCCCCTACCTCCCTTTCCCCCTCCCTCCTGCCTTCACTCTCCACCCTTGTCTAGTCCCATGTAGGTACCTCATGCCCTTTTGAATTTCTTCACTGTATCCACCTCCACTATCCATTCCTGCAACCTATTCCATGGCCCTACCACCCTTTGTGAGAAGTAACTCCCCCTTGCATATCCTCAAAATCTGCCCCCTCCAGCATCAGTGAATGACCTTTGATGATTTTGTTTTAGCTCAATCTGAAGATGCTAGCCCCTTTAACCTTATTTATTCCCTTCATGTATTTGAATGTTTCCACCATGTCCCCCTATCCGTTCTCATCTCCAGTGTATGTAGATCAAGCTCCCCAAGCATCTCCTCATATGGCCTCCCTTGCAACCTCTGGATCATTTTAGTCACCCTTCTCTGGAACCTCTCCAGCCTATTCTCGTCACCTTGCAAATGGGGCCCCCAGAACTGAAATCCATACTCCAGCTGTGATCTGACCACTATTACCCTAGTAAACATTTTTTTATTAGTATCAATTAAAGAAATTGGACTGTAACATGATGGATCCTGTCCATTGCCTTTTTCAAATACAGGTACAATAACTGAATCTTTCCATGACTCAGGTAATGTATGTCCCTAATTTCACTATCGTACCAAATAATTTCTTTAAAATTGGTACCCAACCATCAAGTAAATTCAAAATTACATTTATGAGGGTGCCATCAGGGCCAGGTGCTATATGACTCTTAAAATCTAAGATTGAACGGATTATCTCTTTTTGATTTTTATTCCTCCATGGGGTCCACAAATCCTGATCTAAAAATATATTCTCTTCACAATTGTTATCCTGGAAATGCCCTTCATAATGCTTACCCATGTATCAGGTTTAATATATAATTCCACAGTATCATTAAAATCCCCTAGGCCACAATATTCCAGAATTGTTTACTATCCTTACTATAAATAGCTTCCTCTAATTTTTTCCAGTTTTTCCTTCTATATTTTTCTTTTTATAACATGATTAGTTTATTATACTCTTTCCTTAAATCATTTAATAATTTTCTATTTTCCTTACTCTGATCTTTCTTTGCCTGTCGAAACTGTTGATTTAATTTATGTTTCATTTCTTTGCATTTCTTATCATACCATTTTGCGTTAGTTCTTTTATATATAGTTGTCTCTTTTTTGAACTACCATTGCAATCTTATTTATAATATTTTTATATATCTTTATTTCCAGCATGTCTTCTGAGGATATTATGGAATTCATCTTTTGGATTATTCCCCCATTATTAACATCTTTATAGAATCTCTGACTATTTATCAAGGCCCATTCTATTCCCTTTCTTTGTTTTACCCATATATTCTTCACTTTTTATGATACCATTATGAAGGGGCAACCTAATATCCAGTTCCCAGTGGCAGATGTTAACTTTCCAGTCGGTCCCCAACTACCAACTGTAGACGGTCTACCAATAAATCGAGACTTCAATCAATCAATCAATCAAAATCTTTATTTAATCAGGCGAACATCATTGAGCATAGCTCATTTACAAGATGGACCTGAGTGGTCAAGAAGTGCAAGTGTTAATACATTGACAAGGGTAGCATAAACAGTAATACAATGACAGTGGTAACATAAACAGTAATACAATGACATAAGTGCTAATATATAACAATATACATATGTACACGGCACATTAAAACTATTAATCTGTGAGACAGAAGGCAATGGACACATCAGGAGTAATATGTAGATTATAGGACCTAGCAGGCATTTTGAGGGTGAATCTTGGGACTGGAAACGGGAGTTTTATCAGCATATAGGAACACGAAAAAAGAAAGGGGGGGATAGGTAGGGCCGGGGTTTAGGCCTTGTGGAAGCAGTTGCAGAGTTCTGGGAATAGGGTGGTGAATAATCTTTTGAAGGATATTAAGGGTAGGAGGTTATTTAGCTTCATGGTTTTTTGGAGTGAATTCCAAACAATTGCTAGTGAGTAGCTGATAGCAGCCCTCCTAAACTGGGTGCAGACATTGGGGACCTTAAGAATGATAATTTTGCTGATCCTTAGGTTGTATGGCCTAGAAGTAATTTGAGTAAAACAGTTTGAGATATAGGTAGGTAGCTTGCCTGATAAGGCTTTGAATATCCAAATTGCAGCATTCCTATTTCTTCTGTGTTGTAATGATGTCCAGTTAACTGCCTTATAACTGCCTGTCAGTTAACTCCAGTTAACTGACTTACCCATACAAAGTCTATGACAGAGGCACTTCTTGTATTAAAAAGTGTATAATTTTGCATCTCATCACCTTGTGTGAATCCGTTCAAAGAAGAAGAAGAAGAAGAAGAAGAATCAGCATTTATATAGCACTTTTCATACACAGTGTATCCTAAAGTGCTTCTCAAGCAATGCTAGACTGGTAGTGAAGTGACTGAATGTGTAGTGGCAGCCATATCGCACATCATCACACACACACAGCCTGGATAATTGCATGAACTGGTTTATGGGAAGGGGAATGTTGGCCAGGACACTGGGAATCTCCCTTACTCTTTGTGAAGAGTGCCCTGGGTTCTTTTACTTCCACCTGGACACCCACCAGGACAACACCAGGATGGGTAGAAGGGACCTCGGTTTAACATCTCATCCGAAGGATGGCACACCCCAGCAGTACAGCACCCCCCTAACACTGCACTTGGATGCCAGTGATTTTTTAGATACAAGCCCAGTCCCAGTGTGGGACAAGAACCCATGACTTTCTGGTCCAGAGGCGGATGTGCTACCAACTGAGCCACGCTGACACCCAACAAAGTGAAATTCTTGTCAACTAGCTGCTTGCACACTTCGTTTCTTCTTTCATTTATACATTTATCCATTATTTTTCTTTCACCTGTTAAGCTTTAGACATCGTTAACAGCACCTTTTCAGCATCCTTAGGTATAGTTGTTAAATGCCCTAATCAGGTATTAAAGTCCCCACTAATAATATATCTGTAAGTAGGATTCTCCAACATATTGTCATCTAAGAATTTACTCAGACATTCAAGTATATGTTTCTTTCTTCTATTTTCATTGCACATGTAATATACACATTTACTAATACAAGCATCTCATTTTGGCACTGACCTTTACTCCCAGCAAAGATGGATTATTTATCTCTATTTCTTCAATAGAATATACATTATTAATACTACATAATGATAATAAACCTCCAGATTTCCTCCCAAACCAGTTTTTCTGAACAGCAGTTTTAAAATAGCTAATATAACCATTCACATTAAGTACTTCTGTTGACCATGCCTCTTGAAAATTAGTAATATCAAATTTCTTAACGTGATTATGAAATTTGCCATCCCCAAATTTAATTTTTAAGCCAGATATATTCCTTGTTAATATCCTGAGAGACTGATCAGTGCCAGTATTGATAGATTATACAACAGCATGTCAGTCATACTCCTTATGCTCCTTTCCCAATTTCCTCTCCATTTTTCTCACCAAATCTTTCCAGCTGTGACAATATGTTGTCTTCATAGGCCCATATATTCAGAGCAGTTGGGTATGGTGCAACTGAGTTGCACCAGCACAAGTGTGGTATTGCGCCAAGGAGCCATATTCCATGGGAACCAGTGTGCAGCACAAAATCCATTGTGCCAATGTGCAACTATTATGAATGCATGCACAAGAGTAGGGGGCATGCCCAGTGCAGTGGCATATTCAACCGTGAATCCATGGTACAAGTGTGGAGCAAATTGAAGTTGCTCTGAGCAGACTTGTTCCTATAAATACAGGGCGCAAACACACAGAAAGCACTTGTGCCAGTCTTGCGAGTGAGAGGGAGTGAGCAACAGAGACAGACAGAGAGAGAGAGAGAGATACACACACTGACAGACAGACAGACCAAAGCCCATACACAGAGGGAGAGGGACAAAGGTGGCATTGGAGTGGGAGAGAGGGTCAGAGAGAGAGAGAGAGAGTGAGAGAGATACACACACGCACAGAGCAGCAGTGCACCAGGGTGGCACACAGCCAGCAGCCAACCACCCAGGGAGACAGTGGACAGCAAGGGCCATGGACAGTGCACCCTTCATGATGGAGGCCATAATGAAGGGTGTGAGGGGGCAGGAGGAACAGTGATGTGGCCGAGGAAGGGCCCATCAGCAGTATGCCTGACACAGGTGGCACCGTGCCCGCATCATCTTTGAGAACTACAGTGACAATGAGATTGTGAGCTGGTACTGCCTGAATAGGGCCATTCTGAGGCAGCTCTGTGAGCTGTGCAGTGAGGAGATGGATGCACCCATCAAACAGAGCCATGCCATGTCTGTGGAGATGAAGGTGACCACTGTCATTTGCCTGCTCACCACGGACACCTTCCAAAGACCAACAGGGGACACCACAGGCATCACCCAGTCAGCCACATCCCACCTCCTCAAACAGTTCCTCAACATCCTGCTGCCATGTGCTTCAGAATTCATTTGTTTCCCTAGCATACAGGTGGAGCATACAACAACCATGCAGGACTTTCACAGGGTGGCACATATGCCTGGCATGGCTGGGGCCATTGACTGCACCCATGTGGCCATCCACATGCCACCTGGCCCTGAGGGCATGGCATACATGAATCAGAAGGGTGTCTGAGTGTCAACTGTCAAGTGATGTGTGATGCCATGGGGCACATCACCAATGTCTGCAACACACACCCTGGGAGTGCACATGACACATTCATCTGGCACAGCTCTGCACTGTGCCACAGGTTTGAACATGGGGACATCCCCACGGGCCACCTAGTGGGTGAGTATGGCATGGTCAAGGGGAGATGGGCAGAGCAGACCTGGGGATGGGGTGGGCAGGGTGTGTATGGCAGTGTGGGTGCCAGGGACAGGCAAGGAGCACAGCAGAGTATAGCAGAGGGCTAACCCTGTCAATCTCCACACAGGTGACAGTGTGTATCCACTGAGGCCCTGGCTGCTCACCTCTACCAGTACTCATCATCCCCAGCACAGGAACGGTACAACAAGGCACACTCCAGCACACCCTACATCATCGAGCGTGTCTTTAGCATTCTGAAAGCTTGGTTCTGTTGCCTAGACAGGTCAGGCAGTGCCCTACAGTACAGCCCCTTGAAAGTCTGTGGCCTGTTCCTAGCCTGTTGCATACTGCACAACATGGCCATTGACCATGGGATAGCTGTCGAGGCTGAGGAGGGTGACAGTAGTGGGGATGACGGAGGCAATGGGCTGGAGGGTGGTGGAAAGCCACCCCTGGGCAGAGGGGCCCCTGGCTGCTCCAGCAGGTGTGATGCCACCTGGACACCATCGCATAGGAGCACTATGGAGCACACAGGTAGGTGATGCAGTACACATTCATGGTCCACACAAACAGGTACAGCGCACATGCAGGGGCATGCATGGCAACTGGCATGCACAAACAGAGGTGGGAGGCAGGGGTAGGGTAGTCAGTGGCACACAACCACACACAGCATTGCACACACACACACACACACACCCACATGCACCCACACACCCAGGCATTGGTGTGTGACATGGATCAGATGCATTGCACTGGTGCACAGGAGCAACCAGTGCTAGCCTGCCCTCATCACACCCATGCCACATGGTCCAGTGGCCGGGCAGGCATGCACACAGACAGTGTGCGGTGTGACTCACCGGTACAACACCAGTGGAGCGCACACACACACCCCACCCATGTGTGCACAAGGAAGCAGTGGCAGACAGAGGTCAGGGCAGCCCACACATCAGAAACACTCCACAGAACCATGGCCACCACAGCTATGAGGGTGGCCATGCCAGACCCGATCTGCAGCCACAGGCTGTGCATCAGCCATGGGGGGGTTGCAACAACTCCCCAGGGGTGGAACTGCAGGACCACAGCTGTGTCCATGCGGGGGCATGCAGGTGCCCAAACAGGCCAGCCCCAGGCATGCCTGGGGTGCCTAAATCAGAGCCTGGTGTAGACTGTGATAGGATCACCCAATGCCAGGTTCAAGGAATGGACAGCACACTGTGGGGGGTCACCTGTGCATGGCCATGCCCTGTGGCAGCCAGCAATGCAAAGCCATCTGTGATCACAGTGGCAATGTGATCCAAAGATGCAGTCATGGCCTCCTGAATGTGCTGCATCCCTGCCAGGATCTGTGCAGTGCCCCTCTCCTACTGCTCAGCTAACTGGTGCACCTCCACATGCAGTGCATGCACCCCAGTGGCAAGCAGTACCTGTTGCTGAACAGATGCCCACAGCAGATGGGTGTGCTCAGCCAGCTGGTCGGCATCCTGGGGCTCCCGGGTGGGACACCGATTCTCTTGTGGTGACCGGCCACACTGCACAGCCCCCCCTCTGGTGAACGCTGCACAGTGGGGTCTGCAGGGGGAATAGGCACAGCAGGCACACCGGCAGCAGACCCTATGTCAGGCAGCCTGGTGGCACCCACAGCCTGCTGCTGTTGCCCATCCAGCTGCTGTACACCACCCAGCACCTGTGTGGCCACACCGCCACCACCACCCCAGGGCACAGCTAGGGCAGCATACACCACTGCACCCGCAGTGGTGGCAGGCAGCTGTTCCACCTCTGGCAGAGCTCTGGGTGTGCTGCCTGTGTCAGTGGCCAGCAGAGGTGCCTCACCCACAACATTACACATGCTGTCCAGGATGAGTGTGATGTTGTCATCGGAGTTGGACCAAACCCCTATCCCTGCAGGAACACATCCATGGCCTCATCCGACCCCAGGTCCAGGACATCCACCTGCACTGTGGTGGTGAGCTGCAGCCTGTAAGGCCATTGGTAGACACTATCGACCAACGGGCTTGCAGTGTATACTGTACACTTCCATTCACAACTTTGTGAACAACACAAAGTTGTGAATGAAAGTGTACAGTACACACTGCAAGCCCATTGGTAGACAATGTCTACCAATGACCTTACAGGGGTACTGTATGCTGTCATTCAATGACGGCTCAGTTGGTGGGCAGCCATGGCAGTGTGTGGGTGGGTTGTGCTGCTCTCTGACCAGTCGGACATGCTGGGACGGGGAGCAGTTGTTCTTCAGTGGTGGGGGGGGCCACTAGACTACCAGGGCTGGGGGATTTCATTTATTTAATGATTGGGGAATGAGTGGGGGGGGACACTAGACTACCGGGGCTGGGGGATTTCATTTATATTATGATCAGGGATGGGTTGGGGGGACACTAGACTACCAGGGTATGCCGTGGGATGTGGACATGCACCACGGATGTTGGAGGGTGCCCCCGGGCATTCTGTCAGGAGCAACTATGCCCCAGATATGCAAAGGGACCATAATGACATGGAAATGGCCTCCTTGCATTGCTAATTGGCTCATTTGCATATTTTGGGCTAAATATCTGGAATGTTCGCTCTATGCATCCGCGAGGTGTGCTGCACATTCCCATTCCAAGTATTCAGTCCTGGAAAGGGGATGCACCGTCGCATCCTCGGCAGCCCCATTTGTGTTGCACACATATCTTGATATATTCAGATGGGATGTGCTATTGTGCATCGCATTTGAATGTAACCCTTTTGTGCTCCAACGCATCTCTGTTGCACGGAGCAGCCACTTAAGCCATTTATGGGTGCAGTTTGAATATCCTGCCCTTGGTTCTTATCCACATGGGTTTTAAAAAATGCAAAGTTGTTAATTGTTTGGTATTAAACACACATTTGTTAAGAGACCCAAATACATATAAATATACCAAAGTACAACTAAATATAAATCCTTATAAATGTTATTTATTTATTTATTTATTTAGATTTTGGATAACACCTTTGAGCCAAGGCTCTTTTACAAAGGCTCCACATCAGACATTGAGATACAACATAGCGGCAGTGTACATAGGATAAGACAACATAGAGGCAAAATACATACATTGAGACTATAACAACTATAGCAGCTAGAGGCTTTGTTAAGCTTAGGGAGTTAAGGCTACTTAATCAAGATAAGACAGGAAGCGATTAGGTAGATTGGAAAAGGAGACTAATAGAAAACTGAAGTAGAGGCAAAGGAGATGATAAAAGCTAATTACAGGGAAGAGAAAGGAGGAATGTTGAGAAAGACAAGGTGGAGTGGGAGTGAGGGGGTTGAAGGATGAGAAAGGTGAAGGGGAGTGTGGGACAAATAGATTGTTGGCATGTGGGTAGGATTTATGACAGCAAGGCCAGGGTCAGCAGTCACAGGAGGCAATAGCGACGAGGTGTAGGCGAAGATCTTGCTTGAAGGAGCTCAGAGAAGTGTTGTTTGTAACATTAGGAGGAAGGGAGTTGTACCACACTGGGGATCTAGATATGAAAGAGTGTTGCCCTTGAGCAGTCCAACTGTGGGGGATAGAGAAGGAAAGATGAGGTTGAGCTTCTGGTATGGCGTGAGCTACCATGAGAGGCCAGCAAGGATGAATCTCCAGGGGGTAGTAAGTTCAGCGTGGCCTTTTTGTCAATGATGCAGGTTTGGTACATGAGCCTACCAGATAGTTGTAGCCAGTTAGTTTGTTCATAGAGATTACAGGTGTGCAAAAGGCTATGTGCTGCTGTCAGCAGGTGGCAGGCCTTGTTAAGTCCTATGCGAATACGTCTGAGTGCAGTGTCAGTGGCTGAGCCATATATCACTAGGCCATAATCAATTATAGAAGTGATTGAGCTCTGGATTGCAGTCCTTAGTGCTTCAGTTATAAGGCAGCTTCTATAGCAGTACAACATTCCAATTCGGGTATTAATTGTTTTGGAAATGTTGTTTATGTGTTCAGAGTAGGCTAGGGTGGAATCGAGGGTCACACCCAGGTATTTGAACTGGTGAATTTATTCAAGTTTCTCTCCAGCATTGTTAACAAAATTTAGGCCTGTATTTTTATGTTTGTTGTGCGAGCCATGGAACATCATAGTTTTTTTTTTTTTTGTAGTTGAGGATGAGTTTGTAGGAGTGAAACCATTTCTCAACTACTGTAAAGCTTGATTGTAGCTGTCGCTGAAGATGAGATGGGTCGGAGTGTGATGTAAATATAACAGCATCATCCACATAAAGAAGAATTCTATCCTGGCAGGAAGAGGGGAGATTGTTAAGAAAGATACTGAATAGCAAGGGACCCAGAATTGATCCCTGAGGGACACCAGATCAGACCAGTTGGGGGGTGGAGAAGGGTGTCACCAATTCTTACCCGTTGGGTGCAATCACTAAGCTAGCTTTGAAACCACCTCATAGCATCAGTACAGAGTCCTCGACAGGACAGTTGTTCAATCAGTAGTGAGTGGTTGATGGTATCAAATGCCTTCGTCAAATCAATGAAAGTGGCACCAGCCAGGTGTCCCTGGTCCAAAGCGGTGTGGATATATGAGGTGAGATCAAGGAGTGTGGTGATGGTGCTGTGTCTCTTTATGAAAACCATGCTGCTCAGGGCATTGAAGGTCATATTTCTCTAGGTAGTCAGCAAGCTGATCAGCAACTATTCTCTCAAGTGCTTTGGAGAGTGGGGGGAGAATGGAGATGGGATGGTAGTTGCTGGTAGTGGTCATATCACCGCTTTTGTAGACTGGTGATACCACTGTGGATTTCCATTTTTGGGGGAATTCTGAGAGCAAGAGGGATCTGTTTAGAATTTTGGTGTGTGGTGACAGAACTTTGTCAAAAGTGAGAGCAAGGAGTTTGAGGTCCAATGAATTGGAACTTGCTCTGGACTTTCCAAGAACTTTGAGAAAGTACTTTTTGGCTGAGACCTGAGAGATATATTTAAAGTAGAAAGATGGTTGCCATCGTGTAACACTTTCTTTGACAGGTTTTAGGACATCTGGAGAGGGATCAAAAAAAGATTGAGGGAGAACGTGACTGAGGTCGGTGAAGGCCGTATTAAACGCTTTTGCCACGGCGGTGTGATCGGTGGTGAGAATACCATTTACACTGAGTACAGTGGGCTGTGATTTAGGGTTTTTCCCGGTGATTTCAGTGATGTTTGCCCAGAACTTCTTTCCGTCATTCCAAATGTTTGTGAGAGCATTCCTGTAGTAGGAGACCTTCTTGGAGCGAATTGCTTTGATGCAGGCATTTCTTGCTGCCTTGTAGGCCTGGACATCAGCTTGGGTGCCAGATACAAGAGCACGATGCCAGAGTTGGTCCCGGGCCTTCATTTGTTCAAGGAGATCAGGGTTCATCCAAGTACTGTATACTCCATTGATCTTGCATTTCCTTAAATTGGGCATGAATATTATAGGCAGAGTTAAAACTGAGGATAAAGTACCCAAGAGCAGAGTCAATGTTGAGAGCTAGGTCTATTGGTGTCCAGTCGTGTTTCCGTAGGAGAGCTTTCAGGGGCCCAAGGTGACCAGGATTAAGTTTCCTGCAGTTAATTGTTTTTGGAGGAGGCTTAGCAAATTTGTTAGTCCAGGAGCAGAGGACCAGAGAATGATCACTAACAGAGTCGGGGAGTACTCCAGTTTCTGTGATGTGATATGGTCAGAGTGGTTAGTTAGCACCCAGTCCAGAAGTGTGGCAGTACCTGTCCTATAGTTCAGTCTAGTGTAAGATTGTACCATTTGTGAGAAATTTGCCACTGACAGGGCATCTTTATATTTGTTAGCACTAGGGGAGGACCGGTTTACATTAAAGTCCCCTAGCAAAACTGTCTCTGAGCTATGATCCAGGGAGTGGATAGTGTCCAGTAGGGGGTCTAAGCTAGAGTTTGTTAGCTTAGGGGGAATGTACACTGATGCTACTATCAAACTTTTGTTGTGCTCCCCAAGTAAAATCTTCATGATGAGGACCTGAAAATCATTTCCAGGGTGGGGGAGGCTCACAACATGCCCAATTAGGGTGTCTTTTAGGTAAATGGCATACCCTCCACCTTTCTTAGAGAGCCTATCAAGCCTAAAAACAGTGTATCCTGGGATAGAGATTGCTGAGTCAGGAATCTTAGGAGATAGCTATGTCTCAACTACTGATAGAATGTCAGGGTTGTGCTGAGTTACCCAGGCAGTGAGGGAATCAAGCTTACTGAGGAGACTGCAGATATTTAGACTTGCCAGGGAAAGAGTCCCAGCCCTCGTAGTGTTTCTTGACCAACCCTGTGCAGGGACAGGGTTGGGATATACATTCCCTGATATGAGGAGGAGCAGCATTATTTGGCACAATAGGAGCACTTTGAGGAGGTTCTTTCTAGATATAAGAGTACTGGATTTAGAGTTGACTGTCAGGGGAGGTTGCCAAGGGAAGCCAAAACCTGTCGATAGGAGTGACGTGCTAAGGAGTATGGGGATAAGCACCTCAGTCTGAGGCAGCAGCCAGAAGTGTAGCAGCAAGGGTGCTAGTATCCCTATTTTAAACTCAGAGTGGCTACTAGTTATCAACCAATGAACTGGTAGGGGGAAATCTAGTGATATTTCAGGGGATAGGAGATGGGATATATCACTTCCCAGTCCTCCAAGGTTGCATAAGGTGTGCCAGATTAAGAAGTACAGTAGTGGATACACTGTGCCCATGCTGAGAGAATAAGAAGAGCCTGTGATTACAGGGCAACTCACCAGTTACAATTGTTAATTAAGATACAAAGGGTAGAATAGAAGGGGTCTATGTGATAGCGGCTAAAGCCTAAAGGCGATCACTGTTATCGCTCAGTCAGAGTGCAGAACACATTTTCAGCACTCTGACAACTAGCGCATATTTTACTGCTTTCTGTGTGGGGCTGGCCCTCCACCCACCCTCATGGGAGATTTGTCCCCCGCACCCCTCCCACTTAGGGATTCTCAAACTGGGAGGTTCATGTTGGGGGGAGGGTGAAAGCAGTAAAAATTAAAAGGTTAGGGCCGGACCCAATAAAAATTGCACCAGCGCCTGGACCCAAACCCAGTACCTCAGCCACCCCAGCCACTAGCAAATCCCCGACGCCATAACACAGCTCGACCGGCAACCACAGTACTACCGCCTACAGCCTCTCCACCCCCTTCCAGCCCATGCTCACTGTGCTCGCTCCCACACCCTGTGCTTGTACGTATAGTGGCATCCTATTTCCTAGTTTGCCCACCCACTCATCCTGTCGTCCTACCTTTCCATCGCCGTGAGTGGATTGCACCAGGAAGGTGTCGCTGTAATGGACGGTGCCCTTCCTCATGTGCCCACTTCATGGGTTACCGAATAGGTGTGGTCTTATTTGACTGATTACTTAAGAGGGAGAATGGTGTTTGTGGTGTGGCCTATAGGAGAGGATGTCTTAAAACAGGGCTGAGTTATGGTGTATTTAATACAGCTCGGGGTCGGAGTGGGTGGTGTGGGACAAAATTTGTACATAGGAAGCAGGAAAATACTGTTCCAAGCTCAGAGAGAGAGACAGGCAGAGTCCCGTTTAAACGGTAGCAGGCGCCAATCAGGAGGCACTCCTGGCCACAGAGGGCACATCGGAGGAGACCTGTTGTAAGGCACCAAACACTCAAAATGATGCTGTGGGATTTGTACCTTAGCGGGGAGAGGTCCCCATAGCACTGCAGCTAGGGCTGGTGGTGCCTTGGGAGCGAGTGCCACCCCACTAAGTCCATGACCCCTTTCTTGAGTAGGGCAGCTGTAGGAAAGAAGAGAAGGGAAAGCTGTAAGTTTAGTAGCAGGGGGATTATGTAGATGTATAAATGCAATTAATAAAATTTGACTCACACACATTAAGCTGTTTAGGCCAGTCACTGACTCTATTTTGAAACTACTGAATAAATGCTGTGAGTCTGAAAAAGAAAGTCTGTGTCAAAATTAATAACCAGACTTCAGGTAATCGTTTTTCCAAATGCGACTAAATTCAGGTACTACTCTTGATCTTCAAGTTCTCTTCCTGAATTCAAAAGGAAAAGGATGGATGTATTTCTTACACTCTCTGTTTTAAATATACAGAATTACTTTCATTGAGAGAATTCATCAAGTCCTGAGTTATAAATGAACTTCTTTTAAGCTGTCACCACTACTTGGATCTTTTTGGTTCACCAATCATCCACAAACCATAAAAAGCCAGTAGTTTGCTAAGCGCTGGTATCCCTTTAACACTCGCCACTGCAATAAAGCCAAAGGAAACTTACTATTATAGTGATACCACACTATAATGATACATGACAGTCTTAAAAACTCTTAGAGTATTAATGATTCTCCACACTTTAAGACAAATATACAAATAGCTTATTGCTGAATGGCTTAAAACAAGTATAGGGGTAACTTATTGTTGTTTGATTTCACTAGCGCAAATATAACTACCTTTTTGCATTTATCCAAATATTAAAAAATATCCTTATGAGAATAATAGGATAATCATTTAGTCTAAGTCTCAGTTAATGCAAATACTACTAAATGCAAAAATGTAAAGAATGTATAGGCCTATCTCTTACTTTTTTCCCTCTTGCCCTTTCAGCTGTGTTTCGCCTTTGTTTTTCTTTCCAAGGATCAGACTTAGCTTCGATTCTGCTTCTTTGCCACTCTACCACTTTATCGCCTCCAGTGAAAAATGGAACAATCCTCCACAAGACCCTCACCGGTCCATGGGTCATGGAATGTTACTGAACGGCAAAAGAATTTCAGCTTTACAAATAAGGCGACCAGATCCTTATCACCGACTCGTTTACCCAAACTTTCTTTTGCCTTTTCTTATAAAAAATTAGTCTTCAAGCATTAAAACACTGAGGTTGTAACACTACAGTGTTAAAAATGCACCAAAACACAATAAAGGCAAAAAAAAAGAGCAAGAATAATGAAAAAGTATATATCAGCAGTGCTCCCACTCTTGTTTTGCATCTTTAGCATTTTCCCGTTGTCTGAATGGAAGCCCTGCCTAACTACAGGTTTATATTGATAGGTCCCAAAAACCATGTGACTTCAGTGGTGCGAAAATGAAAACATGCTTTAAATAAACCTAAATTTAGATATTTTATCTTAATATCTTTAAACAACTTTATAATTTTTAAAGATCATGGGCCAGATATTCAAAACTTTGCGCTGGGCAAAAATCATTTGCGCAGGTTTAGCGCTGGATTAGCGCGGGTCTGCCATATTCAAAAGGCCAAATAGCATGGGCAAACTGCATTAGCGCCAGGCAAAAGTATAATGTATGCAAGGGGCAAACTGACATGAATACAAGCGCAATGCTATATTCAGTATGGCGCGGCGCTAAGTGGTTTAAGCGTAGCGACCTAGCACGACAGTTAAGCAGCGGTGGATTACAGCCCAGAAAAAAGCTGGTCTTAATCTTGGGCAATCAGCTGCGCAACATAAATGGCTGTGCGCGGGATTTGTTGGGTTTAGCGTGGTCTTGCGCCACCCTAATACATAAATATGACACATAGATAAAGCCAAACATAGTGGAAGCTTTGCCAACCAATGGCATCACAATGATGCCATCATCTGCCACCAGTCCCAGCCATGCCAGGCAGTAAGTGGTGACCCTGCCACCAGTGGACAGCATGGCAGTGTAGCCATACAGCACACACCTGCGGATCACACATATCTGTGGACAAAACAGATGCCAGCACACATGCAGCACTGTGGGCATGGAGGATGTTGAGGGGGTGTGTATGGGTGGCCAGGACTGTGCCACAGACCAGGTGTGGCCACAAGGCTGGGACTCAGCATGCAGTGCACATGGGGCAGTATTAGGAATACCCCAACACTAGTGTGCCTTCGGATAATATATGCCCCCCAGCCACATACCACACAGCTGTACAACTGCCACAACACACAAAGCCAGATATGTACATGTCACTGTGAGCATCACATGCCACAGGTACAGCATCTGTGGGTCACACAACAGTGTAACAGTAATGTCGACTGTCAGTAAACACCTGCAGGTTGGGCCTGTCACTGTGACAGTGCAATCAGCATCACTTGCCCTACACACCATAGGCAGTGCTACGCCCTCACACTACTGTCTCCTTGCTACTGTAGTGTCTGCTGTGCACTGTAGCATGCCCCACAGTGTGACAGTTGGCATGCAGCACCACCACCACCTGGCCTATGCTGTCCTGTCCCCTGGGGTACAATATGCTATGCTATGCTATGCTGTACTGTTTACCTGTAGCCTGTAGCTATCATCGTGCACTGCCAGACTGACCTACAGATGGAGCTGCGGTTGGACCTTGTCTGCCCCTGTACTTCAGACTGACCTACAGGTGGCTCATGGAGACCCTGCAATGCCTTCAAACCAACTGTGTACAAATCAGGGTATAATGAGATGCTAATCCGGTTGTTTGCCCAGAGACTACCTAAGTAGGCTCATTTGCATAGCACTTTTGAATATGGCACACATTTAGCTCGGACAGCGTGTTTGCTCAGGCTAACTGTAGCTCCCGGCTAATGTGTTAGCAGCGTAATAGTGCACGGGGAATATTGTAAAGTTTTGATCACTGTTCTTTCTCATCTGCTGCTTCCTGCAACTGTACTGAGTCCATGCATTTGCTGGCACACATTGGCCACGTGAAGTTCGCCTGTACCTGCCCTCACGTTGCTGTGTACTGTGTTGTTGTTGTGGGTTGCACTTCCTGGTTGCTTTATTCAGTGCTGTCTTATTCCAGGGCAATGTTTGCCCTGCACTCCCAGACCAGTTTGCATGGCCTCATTACCATGCTATATTCAGAAGCTGTTTGCCCTGGGCTATTCCATTTGAATATGGCTTGCTTTGTGCTCCGGGCTCAGTTTGCCCGCCGGGCAGTGCTAATTTTGCCCCTGGGCAAAGTTTTGAATATCTGGCCCCATATGTCTATTCCAGTGCTTACTTATTGGGGCTGTCTTAAAATATCACTTGTGGAAAATGAGCCCATACACAGGTAATAAAACAAAAAAATGAAACAATAAAAAAGACAAACAAGTACACTGAAACACTGAAAACACTAAAAAAATGCACTCCTTATGTCTTTCACTGTCTTTCACAGGTTTATATCAAGTTTGTAGCTGCTTTTAGCTTGTTTCAATTGTTCAGTTTTTCAGTCCTTTTCGGTTGCCACACTCTTTGTTCTCGGGTGCTACCAGCTAATTCCTGCCACTCTGAGCCTTTCTGAAGGGCTCCCTTCATTGACTCCAGCTCCTGCCCACCTCAGGTCTCGTACCCAGATTCCACCAACAGTGGGCCTTCCTCCTGGAAGAGGCAAAGACAAGGGGAAAGCAGCAGTACCAGTTGCAAGCTACTATGGGTTTTACTGGTAAGGGAATAAGAATATTATAGGCAACAGTAGCTTACCTTATGTTATTTATTTAGAGCTTTCATTCCCCTGCTTCACAGAACTCTTCCTCAATTGTCAGTGAGTGCATAGCAACACAGCACCTCTCAGCTCAACTGTTGGATCCTCCCCCAACAGCCCACTGTATGCTTCAACCAGACTGAACAGTGTCACTATGTACCACTGTTAGACTCCCATCAGTATACTCTCTCCAGTAAATAAAACTTTTTCCACTCTCAAAAACAAGACCTACTGTACCCTTGTGAGATGCTTTCCAATTCAGTTGAGGGGGCTTTAAGTATTCTGTAGTCCAAAGGTGGGATCCGTAAGGATGGTGCTAGGTGCAGGGAAAACCTGGCTGATCTGATTCCTTGGCCTGACCAACTGCACACTTCTAGTATGATCAGAGTTGTCATCCCTCAGCTTTTCTTACCAGATCATCCATTTTTTATGGTTCTTCTGGTTCTCCAGTTTTACACAGGGGTACTCAGGTTGTTGAGGTGTATTTAGAGTATCCAATTAGCCAAATGGTCTACAAACAGATGCTATTGAATTATACATTGTTTTGGCCATACATCTTTGCTGCATACAAGTGTTTGATGTAATAAAGTTCTTTGCTTGCAAACCTAGCCAGTCAGGTAATTGAAACGTAAGTCGTTAACACCATCTAGTAGTACTTTTTTATGACAGACTGGGCTCCATATTCAGAAAACAGGGCAAGCACAGCACAAATGCTTGTGCTGTGCTTCCCCCTGCACTCCCCTTGGCTGCTATGCTATTTAGATGGATAGTGAGCAGGACTATCTGACTTGAATATCGGTCCATGTCGGCACAGCAATCAGTGAATCTGTGCTGCCCACAGGGAGTAGCACTGCCCCAAACAGGATACCACCAAGACCCCTGTGGGCTGTATTCAGCTTGAGCATGCAAGTGAGCCCATTGGGCATGCAAGGTGCAAAGCGGATATTTGTGTGCCCATTATGGGCTCATTTGCATGGGGTGTAGCGCCCCCTTAGTATCACTGGCAACTTTGAAATGAGACCCCTGGTGGTCCACTGGTTCCCCTCACTCCCCCAATCACCCATTCAAATAGTTTCAAGCATGCCCTGGTAGTTCAGTGTTTCCCCCACCTCCTGATCAGCTATTTGATCAATTTAAAATATGCTCTGGTGGTCCAGTATGTCGCTTTACCCCCAGTCACGTGGTCAATCAATGTAAAATGCACCCTGGTGGTTCAGTGGGTCCCCCTTCCCCTGTTCCCCAGTATACAGAAATATAGCATGTCCTGGTGGCCCAGTGGCCCTTCCCAAACAGCCCCCCTAATAAACCCACATGCTGACATCTCCCTTCCATGTATCCCCCCTTACTTTGGTTCCTGATGGTGCTACCAGCTACGTACAGTGACCAGCATAGTCCTCCTCTCATATCTGTGACTGACCACCATATGAGCTGTTAGTGAGTGTGTGTACTGTAGAAACAACTGTTTTTACAGTATGCACACTCATTGACAACTAATACGACTGCCAGTTGTGGGATGAGAGGAGGGCTATGCCAGTTGCTATATGTGGCTGGTAGGAGCACCTGGAACTGAGGTACAGGTGGGGGCCAGGAAGTGGGATGTCAGCAGGTGAGTCAGGTGAGGGGCTGTTGGGGGACCACTGGACCACCAGGATGTACTATTTCTGTATACTGGGAGAACAGGGGGCAGGGGACCCACTGAACTACCACAACATATTGTATGTTGATCAAACAGATGATCAGGGGTGAGGGGACAAGCTGGACCAGCAGAACATATTTTACATTAACAGAACAACTGATCAGGGACTGGGGGAACATTGGACAAACAGGGCATATTTTACATTGATCAATCAGGAGATTGGGGATGGTGGGAACCACTGGACCACCAGGGCATGCTTTAAACTGTTTGAACAGGTGATCAGGGGGTGGGGGGACATGCTGGACCACCAGGAAATATGGAATAATAGCACAGGGAGATCAGAAGCAGGTGACTGCAGTACAGTTGCCCTGCCTTCTGGGGGTTGGGCTATGGTCTTCATGCCCAGTTAAGAGGTGGTTTTCAGTAGTGTTAAACAGCATGGATTTGGGTAAAGAAAATATAAAATCACACATGCCCCCACAATGCAAAGCATCATGGGCTGCATATGCAAATCACCACAGAATGTTATGCTGGTCCAACTTTAAGCAGAATTGCATGGTGCTGAAAGGCCTCTCACACAGTTTGCAAAGGGTGCTAACAGAAGACATAGACACGTGTTTTGTCCTACCAGGACTCATCAGTATGCCTCGTCTGTTTGACACCCCAGTGGAATGGACCAGCTACCCCTAAGGCAGTGTGCCTGGGGTATATTTGGTGAACCCATTAAAATAAAAACTATTTCAAAGACAAGAACCTCTGTGCAAACACTGAGGCAAGGGTTACCCCAAAGGGAATTTGGCTGGGGTAACCCTTGCCTCAGTGTTTATGCACAGAGGTTCTTTGTCTTTTAAACAGATTTGAGTGCTGTTTACCACAGCTGAAAACCTTTGACTATCCTGCTGCAGTGGAAATAAAGAAAAAAGAGTCATATGTGCTGGTTCTTGTCCCTCTTGTGTTATTTCTCTCACCCTTTTCTATCCTCTCATTTTCCTTCTTTTTCTTTTCTTGTTTCTTTGTCAGGGTGGCCAACCTGACAAAACCCTAGCCTTTTCTTTGCTGTCCTCTTTTCATAAAAAAAGACCCCCTTGCTGTGTACAATAGTGCTCGAAACAGTTGTTTTCAAATATCCTGAACTGGGGATACTTTGGTAGTGCGAGACGCATTATTAGTAAAGCTCCTGAGTTGGAGTATAAAGAATAAAAACGCATATCATGTTGAGGAAAATGCTGAAATGAAAGGCATTGTGTTAGCGCAGGTCATGCTTTAATTTAAAGAGCTCTGGTGCTCCAGAGTAATGAATGAAACCGCTGTGCAGTGCGGCAGGTATATAAAGAGCTTCCTGAATCTGACACTACAGGCAGGATAATGACAGTCCCGTAATGTCCCCAATATTTAAAAGAATTAAAACAGTGTTGTGACAGCCCCAGAGAGGTTGTAACTGGGGCTGCCTGTAAAATAAAGCATATTTCGGCAAAAAGGGCCAAAAAAAAGCCACTGCATGTTAAGGCATGGGATAATATGGAAACTCCCCCTATTATGTAATGTCCTGGCCAATGGGAACTCCTCCACAGAATGATGTAATCCCTAGGGCTATAAATAGGGCTCACCACTGGGGACAAGAGTAGAGTTGAGTCAGTTGGTGTGCTGACTGTGAAGGAGAAGGACCTATTTGTATGCTGATCAATTCACACAGTCCTTTGTATCAGTGTAAGAAGTTTATTACACCGAATTGGCTGGAGTTAAGCCACAGGCTCTGCAAGGGAAGCAGAGACCTGGGATTTTATTTTGGTTATTGAACTAACAATTTTGTTTTCCCTGTCTGTAAATATTTTGGACTTTTAATAAAATGACAGATGTGTCAGGAGGTTTAAACCTCACTTTCAGGTTCTTGGCAATATTGTGAATGCAAGTAATCCCAGACACATTGCATAAGAGTAATAGACTTGTTTATTATTACCTAAAAGGATAAAATCACAGCTGACCTAAGCAGTTCTTACCAATATGAACCGGGAGCCAGTGCTAAGTGTTCCCTATACCTCAAGGTTTCTTTGTGTCTCTTGGGATCGCCGAGGTACAAGACTAGTGTATCACATTATATACCTATGATAATTACTATGGTTACTGTATGATTGAAACATTTCTAGTTACAGAGATGAGCCCTGTTGGCTAAATTAGAGGTGGCTCCACGGTCCAAGATAACATGATACAATTTTGTAATAGTCATCAGTTTGTGAAACAAAAGAGTTCTTATACAGAGTCTTACATAACTCAATGTAGTAGTACAAATCACCAAAAGGTGGCAATGCTGACTTACATATCATAATTATTCCAAGGACACAGGTGCCTTGGCATCTTACAAGTAAGAAATACAAAGAAAATACATAGAAGAGTATATGTATTAGCAAGCAAAGTGTATTACAACAATATGCGTACATATCCTGACATCTGCTCTTGTACGGTAGATGCCCTTAGCCCTATATGTTAAGTACTAGTTGTCTATGGTGTACCTTTGAGGGTACCAATTAGGGTGCAGGGACCTCATGTAACAGATGCTTTCCAGCATCTTTTATGCACCTGAGCTCTGCCTGCTGTGTCAAGTTTGTATCCCACCATGCTCACAGTATGCATGAGGGGAACTCCTGATTTGCATAGGTGCAGCAGTATTTTAGCCCCTTGGTACTACTAGGTTTGAAGGGCACACCTGGGATCTCTGAATATGGCCCATCCAGGAGTGCTTGTGCAAACCTGGGGTAGTGCCTGTCCTAACCCATGCCAACAATGTTAATATGGGCACTAATCTTTGAATATTTAGCCCATTGTGCTTTAAATGATTAGTAGTGACTAATACTGTATCCACAATTCCTTTTTCTGATATAACAAATTGTATTGCTAGGCATGCAGTCTACTCGACACCAACTGCCTACTGGAGTACACTAAGGCAGTCATGAGGACTTCTGCTGTTCTTCCAGTCCTCCCCCTCCAATATCTGTCTCTCTTCCCACAGCCTGAGAGCTGACTTGGTGCTTTGCCACTGACCTCCCCCCCCAGTGATCTGCCAATCCAGTGGCATCTGCAGCAAGTGCATTGGGCTAAAGAAGCCTGTGGAAATTCAAATTGGACTAACTCCATGGCCTACCTTGGCCACACTCCAAATCAAAGGTCTACCAGAGCACAGTAAGGGGCTCATAAGGACTTTGGCTGTTCTTCCAGTCTTCCCTCTCCAATGATCACTTCTTCAGCTACAGCCAGAAAGCTGACTTGGTGCCTCATCACAAGATCTTCCTCCACCAAATGATCCACCAATCAGGCAGCACATGGAGAAAGTGGGAAGGGCTAAAAAGCCCATGAAAATTCAAATTGGACTGAATCCACAGCCTAGCATAGCTACACTTCACACCAGTTGCCTACTGGAGCACACTAAGGGGGTCATGAGGACTTCCTCTATTTTTCCAGTCCTCCCCTCCAATTGCCATTTGTTCACCAGCGGTCAGAAAGTTGACTGGGCACCTCATCATTGGGCCTCCATCTACCCAATGATCCCCCAGTTAGGCAGCATCAAGAGGAAGTGGATGGGGCTTTCTCCTCTGTACTAAAGAACTTCCCTATTAGCACTTCAGAGCATTGTGGTCTGGAACACTAAGGGCACCATACCAGGGGCATCAGTACAGAGGCAGCTGGTGGCCAGTCATGCTGTCCTAATGGTGAGTGACATTGTCTATTTAGGTAGGTGTGTGCTCACCAAGAACAGTTAGTTACAAGTAGACCTTGTCCAACCTCACGGATCACATAAAACTGTGCAGTCATTTATCTCTATTGCTCCTTATCTTGGCGAAACCTGTATAGGCATACCAGATAATGTTGTATGAACAGGATAATGCTAGTGGCATAAGTATAGTGTACAGCTGCTTATCCTTGTAAAGTCATTATATATGATTAAATTGTCTCAGCGTGGTACCCTATCTGGGTGATACCTTCATATATTTTTTTGGAATTATGCTTTATTCCCCCTACTGCCTGCCAACCCTGACCCTTCAGGGCATCCAAGGGGTCATCCTCCAGCTGCGTGCTCACCAGTACCTACCTCCCAGTCCCCCATGTAGCTTTGGCTTACCCCCCAAGCGGGGATGAGGTGGGGTCAAAACCCTGTAATCCTTCATTTCGTTGGGCTCTGGAGTGGCTGGTGAGCTGGGGCAAATTGGAGGCATGCCCCAGGAAGCCCATCATCCCAGAGCTGACAGTTTCTTTTCCTATTTTCTCCCCCTGACACAGTGTAAGCCCCTGACATCAAGGCATTATACGCCGACATCCACTGCACATTTGGGCCGCCTGTCCCCTTCCAGTTGGGGTTTGCAGTCCCCGAGCCTCCGCCCTGAGTCACACAAGTTCGGTGGGCATCTGCTCTCCCACCCCCCCTGGAGATGGTGAGCTGTTATGGGATGTTCAAGCCATTCTCCCCAGGCCAGCCCTCCAGCATCCTGAGTCCACTCCCGAACCCGTGTGGCTGGCGTCGAAAGCGGAAATCCAATCGTGGTGCCGATGGGCTGGCTTGATACCTTCATATATGTTTTATCTGATGAGCCACACTGTATTCTGTGAGTTTCCAGCAGTACATTAATGCTTAATCTTCTATCTTAGTCCTACTAAATTGGACTGGTAATCCTAGCTGGTCCTTAGCTGGGTGGTCCTTACCTTGATAATCACTCCTCCTTGTATTGAATAGGTTTCACTAGTCTCCTTGTACAAAAATTAAGGTGTCCTGTAAATGAGACCCCTGCTCCCCATCACTATGTCCCTCAAAGGTGTGATTTGTTCATTATAATATATCTCCTCCTTTATTTCTTTTGATTGTGTCACTGTGGTATTACTAGTCTCCAGATACAGGCTGTACTACGAAAATCTCATGCCCTCAAATTTGGAGTGGACCCCAAATGTAGATCCTAAAGTTATCCTGGCAATGTATGGGCTGTATACTCAGGGAAACTGCTACAAGCTTATTAACTATGTGTAGGGCTCCACCCTCAGTGACCTAATCCTGGTCTCCAAATGCCTGACAAGATTACTTCTACTTACTCCCCTGCTAATAACTGGGGATATTGAACCTAACCCAGGTCCCTTCCCACTAAATACCTGTGTCTCCGTCCCCAGTAACTCTTCCTGGGCTATCAACAGAGGGATGAAGATGGGTCACATGAACACAAATAGCCTAAGGCTATAGCTACATGAACTTGATGAATGGATAGCTCTCAATGCACCTGACATCTTAATAATCTCTGAAGCCTGGTTAAAACCTTGTATTCTTTCACATGAAATTGAACTGCAATGTTACAATGTGTTTTGGAAAGACAGGGTGTGTAAAAATGTGGGATCCAACTATACATTAGATCTGTACTCAATGATAAAGATGTTGAATTGCCTGCTCTAGCAAACTTGCAATGTGAGTGTTTATTAGTTAATCATTTACTTGATAATTCTAAGTTTTTATTAGTGGGATGTGTCTATAGCCCTCCAACTCTTGCCTAGCCTGCACTTTAAGACCTTACTGCCTCACTTAGAGGACCACTACCTGGAGAACAAATTCTCCTTGAAAATGTCACCTTAAATTGGACTAAGATGTGTTTCAGGTGCAACAAAGCATCCCTGTCTGAGGCCAGTCATACTCAAATTATTCTGGAGTTCACCAGGCTTAATAATAAAAAGGGAAATCATGTCCTACTGGACTGGACTCTGGTCACTAGAGCTGATAAGATAAGGGCAGCTGGCATCCTAGCTGACTCCCTTAGTTACCACTCCCCAGTGTATGTAGCTGGAAAAATAACATGCCTAGACCCTCTCCAAGATTTATAACAGAGATTACTCCAGATTTTATGAGTCAATCTTCTTAGATGATCCTGTCTGTGTAGACTGGGGTGGTATCACAAGGGCAGAAAATGTTGATATGGCTTTGGACGTAATCAGAAGCAATCTCCTCAGTGTATTCAATAAGCATGCCACTCTGGTGCTATGTAGGGTAAAAGGTTTATGTGCAAAGTGGTCAACCAGTGACCTTAGGAAGTTGATGAGATTTTGGGATGAAGTCTGGTGAAAGGTCAAAATTGCAGGTTGGGAGGCTGACTAACACATTTAGAGAACACTCTAGAACTCCTGCAAAATTACCCTGAAAAGGAATAAGACAAATTGTGTAAAAAACCTACAGCCAGCAATCTAACTGACCCTAAGCACTTCTGGTCCCAGGTAAGTGTCTCATAAAAGGCTGTCCTACTTCACTTACTCATAAAATTGTCTTTGGTGGTAAATCAGTGGATGACCCTGCTTGTTCTGCTGATATATTTAATCAGTTCTTTATGGATCTTGATAAGTACTAGACTCCTTCATCCAAGACATCTAAAACACTTCTATCCCAGCCCCAACCAATCTCTTCTCCAAGCTTCTGGATTTCCACTTAAGATTGATAGCTTTCCTGGCCTTGACAACTTAGAACCCAAGTTAATTCAACTAGCTGCCCTATTCATTGTGTCTCAACTGCAATCTATTAAATGAGTCATTACTGCAAGGCTCTGCATAGTACCCATAAAATGGAAGGTTGAGCATGTAGTACCTGTGCATAAAGGGGGCTCCAAGAAACCTATTGAAATCTACCACCCTATTGCATTCTCTGGGCAAAGTACAGGAGAGGTTAGTCTACGATCAGTTGCAGCAACATCTTGAATCCCATAACCCACTGACTGAGGTGAAACATGGCTTTAGAAATAAGCATGACACAGATACAGCCCTAATCTACCTGACCACTGACATCTCTAGTGTCATGGAGTTAGTCGGAGTCATTGGAACTATATTCATTGATCTGACCAAAGCATTTGACCTGGTCAACCTTGAACTTCTAGTCTTAAAACTTAGAGGTCTGGGCTTTGATCACCTCTCAAACTCCTGGTTCAGAAGTTTATCTCACTGCCTGCATACAATTAGTCAAGTGGAGTGATAGCACTTCCTCTATAATGGTAATCTCTGATGGGACCCACAGGGTTCCATGCGGGGTCATCTACCTTTCTCTCTATTTATAAATAATCTGCCTAATAACTATGGGGAATCTATAGTACTAATATATACTTTTAATGCTGTGTTATACAGGAGCCATATAGATGTTTGGATATTAATTCCAGTGTTGGATATTATTTTAATTGCCTTGAAAACTGGATTTTAATCAACCAACGTATTCTCCTCTCAGCAAAACTAAATCAAGGCTTTTGGCATCAGGAAATTTGGCTCTGAAAGACATGAGCTGCTTAAGCTGTACAACACTGTGGGGGTCTCTCTTGATGCTCAGGGATCCATAAAGTACCTCAGCGTTTACCTTGATCAGGAACTGTCACTTTAATCTCACATAGACTATGTTGCAGATTCTGTACATCAGAAGCTCAGACTGCTGTACAGGCATATGACCTATCTCACAAGGGAAGCTGTCTTGCAATATCAAATAGTTCCCTTCTGCCAGTACATCTGCATAGTGTCTTTATCTTCTTCTCCATAAAGAAGCTGGAACGGAATAGGCCCAGGCTACTTTACAACCAAGTAAGTCATGTTGCAGTTGGTGCACACAGATGAGACCACCATTACTCTGTCCTCTCTACCCTGAACAGACCCTCACCTGGGGGGAGATTGAAGTTCTCATTGAAATGCCATGTTTCCAAAATCTTGAATGCTTTTCCAGCAAACCTCAGGACATTCTTATGAATAAATCTTTGAAGAGATCCCTCTGCTCCTCTGCCAAGCCCTGCTTTTGGTACCTAGAGCATGGCCACTCTCTGGACTAAGATTCTTCGGTTATACTGCACCACACCAGTGGAATGCCTTACCTCCAAAAATCCAAAATGGATCCTCCCTCTCTGCATTCAAAAGCAGTCTCAGGACTTACATCCTTGACCATGGTTGTAATGTTGTACCTCCTTCCTCTGTAGTTTAAGGATTGTCTAATACAATATATTGATGTTTATGTAATGTAGTCTGCTCCTATGTCTGTGTAACTTGTACTAGTTATTAGCGTATCAACGTGTCACTGTTTCTGTTGTTGTCTGTAATTAATTCTGGGCCACAACTGAAAAATAGATCAAGGTCTCAATATGCCAACCAAGCTACCAAAATCCAATAAATAAATCTAAAAATGAAAACTTATCTGCTTTAAAAAGTACTATGGATGGGGACGGCTTTAGCCTCATCCAAAGGGGGCAATACTAGTAACAGTGGGATGGGAAATTACTACAAGCTTGCTTGCACTGGCAGACACCAAGAAAGCAATGATCATAGCATAATCTGAGCAGGACCTTGGTCATGTAAGGTGCAACACACAAGGTGCATGGTTGAAAGGCAATATCCACATAGAGTGGTTGACCTTAAAACGTTTTTGCAGTAACCAGAACAACAAGTTGACTCAAAATTGCACTAGCTGCAGATGGTTTCACTATTCCACAATTATAACTGAAAAGTGTGCATACATACATACATAAAACAATGCAAGTCAAGAAATTGTCCTTGATTATTGTGCATTTATCCCACTCTTACATCATTCTCTCACAATGGACAACAGCAAAAAAGACAAGCTGTCAATGCCTACACAGTCTGCATCCCTGCTATCCCTCTTTGCCTCTAACTCATGCCACAAAGCAGAATGTCAGCTGGCCCTATGGCAGCAGCTATTCAGCTGAGTAACCTAGGCCTGGCAACTACAATAGTCAATTGCACTCAACTCCACCACAGCCCACCCACAAGGCAATGAACAGAGCTGGGAAGAAAATGACATGCTCAGGCCCATGACGTGACTAAACAGAGAGCTGTACTTTTAAGTGACAACACTGTGCCGTGTGAGCAGCCAGCTGTTATCTCTGAGAGAGGGATCACAGCAGTGACCTTATCAGCAGTAGCAGAGAATCTACTTGCCAAGATGGACAAGACAGTGTCACTAGTCCAGGGCAATTTGTACTATGTCATAGACAAGTCAAGTCATGTTAAAATTGACTGCTGCCCACAAGCTTTGGTTGGTTCAGGCACCATGTGCCTTTAACTAAGAAGTGTACTCATTCCCTACTGCTACATACCCTTGACATGTGTCATCTTGTTTACAAAATAGGTACTAACATAATTTAAACCAAATAAGAATTATGTAGTTTGTGTGCAGCTGAAAAAAAGATAATGCACAAGCATGTGATCCCTCTTGTCAAGTGAGTGTCTAATCGGTCTTTCGGATGAGACGTTAAACTGAGGTCCCATCTGCCTGGATTGGTGGTAGTTCAGGTGGATGTTAAAGATCCCATGGCACTTGTCGAAAAGAGTAGGGGAATTTCCCCGGTGTCCTGGCCAAATTTCCCTCATTCACTAAAAATACCACCAACAGCTTCTGGTTCAAGGTCAGTTGGCATTCATCTGTATCCCCCTCCCCGGGTCATGCCTGAAAATAGGCAGGATTTGTCTAGTGCACTTACCTGGTCAACAAAAGCTAAAATAAATAAAAAATAAAAGTGAGATTACACTTGTTTAATACAAATTTTACAGTTGCATTTGACCCACTCTGTTAGTTTTACCTTTCCAAAACATTTCCATTCCTTTTCTGGTATAGTGATGACCTATTGTATGACCTATCTCACCTGATATGCAGCATCTTATTTTCACTGGAGTCCTCTATTCCTTAGATGGTTAGATAGCAGCACTGTGAGGTCAATTGAGCTGTGAAAGGTCACACAGTGAACAGTTAACTCTGAAAGGGTTTGTACAGCACTATGTGTGTTTTTAGCTTTGTTGGGGTAGTAAAAATCATTTTTCATAAAAATATGGTTTTATCCTGAGGTAGAAACATTAAAAAAGTTCACATCTAATATCTCACAGTTGATTAATTAGTTTGGGTATTTCAAATTGATGATGTCATAACTGATTTATATTAGGGTGTTGTAAGTGTGTAATTTGGTGTATTTAAAAGTCATAAGCTTTTATGGTGTCCAATTAGTAGAAATGTTTAAACTGCTGGTGTCACAATTTTTAATTGTTGTCAGTTATTATATGGACCATCTGTAGTTTCCCTATTGGGAAAATGCCTAGGTATCATAAACATATAACCTTGCTGCTCCCACAAAAAGATCTGCTCTCATGAACAAAATACAATTTTTCTTTTTTGCACTGTCCATATTAATTCAATTATCATTAGGCTAATGTTGCATTGTTGAAAGTTGCATTGCTGTCCTCTCATTGTTACGGCATAGGCGTAGCCGGGGGGGGTGGGGTTCCTTAGTGTACGGAACCACCTATCCCCTGCTTGCTTAAATACTTGCTTTCTTATCACTGAACTATGGCAGCTGCAGGATTGGGGAAATCAAAGGGCAAGCAAGACACAGAGGTGGCACCGGCTCATTAATATGAAGAACAAGCCCACCTCCCTCTGGAGACAGGAAGCTGAAGAGTCACCTCCTAACATCGCTGGGCTGGTCAGATGATCTAGAGGAGCAGCATCGCATGGGTGGTCAGAGGGGCAGAGCGCACAGAGTTGCAGGACACCGTCACTTTTCCACCACAGTCAAGTTGGAAAAGTGTGTCTCTGAGATCACTCTCACTGATACTTCATTAATTGTGTCACTGACAATTTCAGGTGGTGGCATAGAAATGGACCCAGTCTCTGACTCTTCCTCCTCAGCTTGACATCATCACTGTGGGTCAGATTGGAGAAGCTTGGAGAGTGTCTATGAGCTAGGGTAGAGAGTTACTCCCCAAGTCAGTGTTTGTAGCCCAACAGCCGCAGCACTTAACTGCAGCAGCATTAATTGCAAAATCCTTACGTGCCTTGCCCTAAATGCAGTCTGTCACGATAGTGTCTGCATATCCTCCTGGCAAAAAACCAAAACAGAAAATCATATTTAAGTCACAAATCATGTGAGGATAGAGATGGGGGAAAAAAGAAAAAAGAATTGCAGTGTGGGGAGGGCTGCTGCTGTACCTCCACTACTCCCAACACTTTATATCTTACAGCAAAACAGAAAGTATAACAATGCTATTATTCACAGCTATCCTGTACTGTTAGTAACTAAGAATAGTAACTGGGTAGGTGCACAAAACATTGTGGACCAGTAGATCATTTTTAGTGAGCAGTGATGATTTTCTAAATGTCCATTAGCTATCTGGCCACTGGGTGTTTTATAGCAGTCACTGTGATTTTGTTCCCATGTCTGCCACAGTTGTACTGTATGTGCATCCACAGTCTGGGCACCCGCCAAACATTCATCATGACTATGAGGCTGAAGCAACAAAATGTTAGAATTCAGTTTTCTATTATTCTATTATCTGCTCCTATTTCAAGCCCCAAACAGTTGTTGATAAGATGTTAATAGTGACCTGCAGTACTAATTAGTAAAAGAAATTCAAATACAGGAGATTAGGAGTTCCAATGTAGAAATGCTTGGGCAGGTACCAGAGGAAAGATAATATCTGGGTCAAATGACAGAGTTTGTGAAGACATATTAAGTTAAGGCAAAGATGAACAAGACAGGGAGAAAATAAAGTAATATTTCTGTTAGGAAATGAAATTCAAATACAGGATAGAATAAAGGAGATCCAATGTAGACCTGCCTCAGGTCAGAGGAACAAGAGTATTTCGGTCAAGTGACAGAAATGTTTGTGAATCAAGCTATTGGGACACATAGAAAGTGAAGGCAAAGATGAACAAGGTGGGGGGAAATAAAGTAATATTTCTGTGCTGGTGGGGCTGTGTCTGCATTATGCATGTAATGTAGGTAGAGGAGAAAGGGAAGGAGACTAATGTAAAGAGAAAACATAGAAAGTTGGCAATTAAGGGTTAAATACATGCAATGGGAGAGGTGGAAAGTAAATGTCAAGGCAATAGGTGAAAGATATGAAAATGGTTGGGAAGTAAAAATTAAAAAAACTTAAAAGGAAGAGCTGGAAAAAGTATCGAAGGTGGTGTAGGGATGGTAACAGAATGGGACAAGAACTAGAGAAGAGAAAGATATAAATATAAAAAGGGAAAAAAGAATCCTGAGTTCAGCTCAAAGACCTGGGACTGGGGAGTGATGAGACTGACAACTTGAATTTTGATGCATTATTGCCTAAAAAATGTACTAAAGTGCACCATTGCATTGCTAAGTATTCAAAATTTCACAAGGGAGCATGCCCGTGGACCCCCCTAGAAAAATATTTGGAAACTTCCCCCTCCTTCAAATCCTGGCTACATCCCTGTACAGTAAACTTGTACTTGAGTTTGAGGAAATGCAAGTCTGTGTCTGCTGTTTTTAGCCTTTAAACAAAGCAGCTATGCTGCTTCAAGGCTGTATGATGGCACAATAAGCAGTGCATGTGACAGTCCAAAAATTAAAAGAGCTGAAGCACTCACCCTCTGTAGCTTGCAAGATTAAAAAAAAAGATGGATTTCAGGATAGAATACAAAAGGTGTTTTTAGTCATACAAAAAGTTGAAGTCAAACAGTGCGTATGAATAAATGTACAATGGCACCAAAGAATCCTGGACTCTGATTGGTCAGTGTGTGTCTGAGACAGTGATGTTATTACACATCATTAATAACATCACTGTGTTGATTTGCCACTAGGGAATTTGCTCTTCTCTTCAGAAATAAAGATATACTGCCTCACTAAAAATCTACTAAAAACATTTACATTTTTTATTTTGTATAACATTGAGTCATTGTATAATTGCAATAAGGCACTCCAAGGTGTGTGTTATTGTGTAATAATGTCACTCCAGGGTGGTGGAAGCTCTCAGCTTCGCCTCATGCTTCAATCCACCCCAGGAGTGACATTATTGCACGATAACACACACCTTGGAGTGCCTTATTGCTTAAGTACAAAGAGCAAGTGGTACAGACCTCAATGTTTTGCACATGTGCTAGGTACTTTTTCAAGGGGATTGTCCCAGTAGGTACTGACTCCTCCTTATATACCCAAGCAGGTATTAGTGACCATTTTCTTGATGGTCTAGGAGTGCCAAGGAGACTAGTATCGAAGCTGGGCCATCAAAAAACATGGTGATGTAAAGTATGACACTACTTATATTCAGTTTCAAATATCTACTATATTTTTGCTTACTGTACAGAGAATACAGCAATTTCTGTTGCAAGATATATCACTTATGTCATCTTGTGATACAAAGCAACTAAAATTGTTTTTAAAATAGTGGATGTCTAATGGTTTCTGGTATAATGATTTGTCTGTTTAAAGATTGTGAATAATTGTTTTTAACTTGCACTAAGCACCTTGCACACGCTGTTTACTTTTTGCCTCACTTTAATTGGCCCTCCTAGACCAATAAAAAATTATCACTGATGCCTGTTTGTGTATATAAGGAGGAATCGGTACCTCATAGGTGTATAGCCTTGGAAAAGCACCAAGCACGAGTGCAAAAACATCAGGGTCGGCACCATTTGTACATTGCACCTGTTCATATGCACTGTTTGACTACAACTTTTTTTTATGATTAATAAACCCCTTTGTATGCTGTCCTGGAATCTATCCTTTTTTTTAATCTTGTAAGCTATGGAGGTTGAGTGCTTTAGCTCCTTCTGTTTGTGGAGTGTTTTCAGCCTTTACAGATTGCTGTGAGTCCTTTGGCAAGACTCAGTCCTTCCTAAAGCTGAACCAGCCACAGTTCCTTCTTGGTAATTTGCATAACCAGTATTTCCCATAATGCTTTGCTTTAGCAGGGCATTTGTAATTTGACATTTCTTTCTTGAGTTAATGAAGGCATTGTAAGTTTTCCATCAGTTCTAAAACCAGCAGCAATAATGTAGTAGGCAGAGATGTTCAGGATTATATACCTCACCAGCAGAATTTCAGTTTAATTGCCATTATGCTTTCAAGAAGGCTCCACCAATTCTTTTTGAGCAATTCCACAATATTTAGACAATACGTAAATTGCAGATTCTTTGCTAAAGTTAATATAAACTTAAGTCTTTTTCCAAAGTTATTTCACACTATTAGAATGGGCCATAAAAATCCTGTAAACTAATTCATTGAAACATGTCACATAACCATTGATAAGTTTTTGATAACCTTTTTAAAAATACACATGGTTTAGATGCACCCATTGCCCACCATCTACTCTGTGCAATGGAGTAAGGTTCTGTACAGATGCTCAAGCAGTTCATTAAGATCTACAATCATCCTCCATGATACAGGGAAGGGCAAACTATCCATAGCTTGGTCACCACTGGCAAAATGTTTGCACCCAAGTTGGTGGCACACCACTAATTTGGTCCCTGCCTCAGTATGCCCTAGACCTAGCCACCTATAGTTTTGTGGATGACTGGGGGATTTGGTCAGAAGGTTACCCTACACAGCCAGGTGAGGGATGGCCCGTGTTTTAGGTGGCTAGCTACCCACAGATTGTCTATACTCATGGAATGTATAAATGTGTGAACCATATAAAATGACATGGAAATTGCTATGAATGTAGACCTGCATAAGTAATGCATAGAGTTCTATGTGATATTGGTGAGGGAAAAATAGTGCCGACAAAAATAGTGAGTGCAAATCGTCAAAAAATCAAAACAGTAATGCATACTTCAGCACCCACCAGAAACTGCAATGGGCACCTACTTTCTTTGTGAGGGGTGATCTGCAGTCACTTTTGATAGGGGGGGCTATGCTTTCATGCCCCCTCATCCCCCAACTTATAATAACCAACTTCAGTGTGGGGTGCATCACAGGAAGGGAGAGAAACTTGAGGGGGGGATGCAACTCAGGGAGAGGGACACAAGTGAAGATGGGGAGAACATTGGGGAGGGAACCTGCAGGAGGTGGGTACAAAGTGGGGAGGGTAGGCAGAATGGGAGGCAAAGAAGCCACCAAAAAATTAGACCACCAGAGCACCAAACCCAAGAGAAAAAAACAAAACAAAAGAATAACTCCCCACAACCAGCCCCAAACCCGGGTCCATCAGCACAACAGATGGAGACTCTAGCAAAAGCACCAGATGGCCAGCTCAGAACACGCCGGACAAACAAACCCCTACATACAGCATAAAGCCATCCTCCATGTGAAACAGAGTCACTGAAGTTAGATGTGCTAGTAAGGGCACATAGCCCATTTTGCAATTGTGATTTGTGAGTCACCGAAAATGACTGTCTGAAATTGAATCACTATATTTATGGGACACCATGCATAGCTCTGAGTCTCTACGTCAGGTGTAGTACACTGACTTTATGTTTATCAGTAGTGAGGTACATAATGCTTAGCCAGCTCTAACTAGTTCAAAACCTATGCAACTCAGATATGGTTGTATGATAAGTAAATGACTGGCATAACAATTAGGCTGCATACATCTCATAAACCAATACGGTATTTATATCAATTTTAAAAACAGCAATGATTTTGTGAATTGAGCTTTGCATTTTTTAACTGTTGTGTACCTGCACATTTTGGTTGATATGGGAAAGGTGTCTAACTAAAAAGAGAATTAACTGGCATGGCAGTGTTTCTAAATTGTGTTCATGCCATTCTTTCACATAATCTGGTTTATCCAAAAATCCATGCAAAGTAGGAATCATGGACAATGGTGTGTACTACTACTTTATATTTTACTAAACATGAATATCGTTCAAAAGTAAATGACATTCTAAGACTGCACTCATGCTATAGTAGGTGGATAAAATATATACTTTGCTGCCATTGAACCACCTCTGTGAAGTTGCTATAATCAAATTAGTTGAAAGGTTCCTGCGTATGAAACCACGGTTTATGATTTGTTTTCATATGGTGGGTAGCAGCCAGAATACCAAGATACAGAGCTATGGAAGCAGTAGTACAGCTGTGTTACAAGTTATGAAACTAGCAAGGCAGCTGTGTGACTGTAAATTCCAGGAGCAGGGGCTGCTTTTTCTATCTTTAGTCTGTCACGCTCCAATTTTATTGTAAAATCAGACATACTCATCAAGGATACTAAATGTGATGTTATACTCCGCAAAATCTAGTTCTAAACATTTTTAATTGTGACAAATGTACCATTTTCCATTTTGTGTGTAGGGTATTTAAAAAAAGGGCTTGTTAGAAATTTAATAAGCTATGTAAACTCTTCTGTAACCTCTTTCAGCCTCTAGAGATACATATATCAATTTGAACTTCAAGTGGAAGCAATGTATATTTATCAGAAGCAGTACTTCTTACCTCAGAGAGGTGACCTTCATAGTTCTTTTCAGGTTTGAATGTCCCTGTGGAACTGAATATTAAGTGATAACATTTGTCAACATATTCTTTTATCTTCCTTTATACACTGCATTTACACTGTCACTTCATAATCCTACTGACAGCTGTCTCATGAAAAAGACAGATGAAGGTGCTATATAATCCTAACAGATATCTGAACAACACTATTGATATACTTCACTGTTGTTAAATAAAAAAGACAGACTTGACTTTTAAGTTCTAGGATGGCATCATGGAATGTGGAATAAGTTTTCAGCCTTAGTATATAAATTATGCAAGAGAAATTGAGAATGGAATATTGAGTCAAATTGTCATGCAGTTCTCATTGATTTTTTTTTTGTTAATTCTTACTGCACCATAGTATCAAACATTTATTTTACAACTTGTTTTAAATAAATATCTTGTCATGGATTAAAATGATGACTGAATTTCTGTCTGGGAATCACCAAAGGGCATGGTGGCAACATGACACCTCCATGATCCTCATTGGTTTGCTTGGCAGTGCTAGGCTGGCAGTTGCTGACAGGTTTTCAGTCACCTTTAGCTGTTTGCTCTTTTCTCTGTCTTTATTATATACAGTACGTAAAGTCTTAGCTAGAAAGTTCAGCTGTGATCTGGTTATCACTTTCTTACATTCACCTACTTGATGTCATGATTATATTTTTTTTATTTTAGTTTTTGTTGACCGGGTAAGCGCACTAGACAAATCCTGCCTATTTTCAGGCACGACCCGGGGGAGGGGGATACGGATGAATGCCAACTGACTTTGAACCAGATTAAGCTGTTGGTGGTATTTTTAGTGAATGAGGGAAATTTGGCCAGGATACCGGAGAAATTCCCCTACTCGACTGCTGTACTGCTGCCAGTAGGGGGACAGGCCATTTCCAAGATGGCCACTCGAAGTGGACCATGGAAGGAGGAGGAAGACTGCAGAGTGGGAGAGTTAGCCACGACTCCTGCTCTAGGTATAACGGAGGCTTCAGCCTTGGTTATGGCTGAAATGGATTCAGACATAGAATTCCAGGATGCAGTGGTAAATTGGGAGCATCCTGCATTTAAAATAACCAAAAAAGAGAAATCTCCACTTGAAACAGTACTAACTGGAATGGATTGCGAGTCGTTGGGAGCTGGAGCAGTACAGGACACAGAAGAGGGAATCACTAACAGGCAGAGCGGCGGTCAGAGCCGCAGAGAAGTTTCGTTATTTTCATCAAACAAAAGGAAAGAGTTAGCTCCTACAAGAGGTCTCGAGGAGTGTGACAGTGAAGCGAGCCTTCAGGCTAGAAAGTCTGAAATTAAGCAAATGGCCAACTGGATGACGGCGTTTGATGAGGAACCAAAAGAGCTTACAGGTACTGTGTCCCCTTTGATTTTCAATGCGGGCGAGTGAAAGTTAAAGGCGAGTGAATCCGCCGCAGTTAAAAACATAAACTCTTCTCTTCAGCTTTCAGAAGCTCTGCAGCACTGCGCTGATTTAATTAATCACAAGCTTGGGGTGAATGACAGCAGTGCAGAGAGCAATGTAAATACAAAGGCAGACCTCAGAGACGAGAGAAGTCTCGGAGAACAGAGCATTGAAATGCACAGCCCCAGTATTTCAGCAGAAAAGCAATTGAACCCTTCAAACTCTTTTCAGGCTGGCAGTTTTATCGCGGAGAATAGCGAGTGCCCACAGCCTGTTTTGACTTTTGAAAACCGAAATAATGTTTCTAATAAAAACTTAAATGCTGACTTAATAGCACTGCCTTCTACTGCTACTTTTGGTCAAAACGAAGCAGCTCCTTTGAGCAAAGTGGCGGGATTCGTGTTTAAGCACCAGAGCCAGGATGAGTCTTTAGCTGCACCAGCAGTGATTTACCAATCCTCAGAAGGCTCACGAATTGGGGTTACAGATTTTTTTTTCTCTAGCAAAAACACACAAAAAAATACACTAATCCCAAATCTGCAGGATCGGAAGACAGAATCCCCTCATTTACTGGAAGATGATATTCAAGTTTCTTGGACGCCGGATAAGGCTTTACGTGAGGCTGGTTGGAAACAGGCAGACACAGGTGTGTGGAAGCCCGATCCAGCTTGGGACTCTGATTTAACTTTATCTCAACACTCACCTGAGTGGGTTCCTGTTGACCAGCAGCAGAAAGGGATGAATAATGAGAAAAATAAACAAATGGAGAAGGAATTTTCACATTTTCCTCTGGGATCTTCAGGGTCGATCAGTCATTCCCCTGCACCTCTACATCAGGAAACACAACTGCAGGAATCTTTACAGAAGGCTTCTAATGAGACTATTTTACATTACTCCCCACCCCCCCTACACAGAAGCCTTTAATGTCAGAACTTTTTTCAAATTCCCATAGGGAAGCAGCTCCCAGGCGTAATGCTGTGCGGTTGAGGTATAAAGGTGGGTTGGAGGTTAGGCCAGACAGGTATTATGTGGGGAAAACTCTGTTAAAAGATTCATTGCATTTTACCCCACAGGACGTTTATGCCTTTATAAATATTTCAGGGGAAGATAATTATGATATAAGCTTTCGTTCACAGCATGCTCTAGATCTTTTTTGGATTAGGTATGGTCAGGTAAAGTTTTCACCTATATGGACTCCCTCTATCGTTATCCCTCTGTCCAAGCCTTTGATTAAATTCGTTACAGTCATGTTTCAGAATGAAGGGGTTTGGGTAGAAGACATAACCTTTTGGTTAAAAAAAAGATGTGAAGTGTTGAGTGAACCCATTTTGGACACAGAACAATTCTGGACTGGAGGTTGGAAGTACAAAATTAAACTAAGGCAATCAGAGGCAAGGATTGAGCACATACCCAACTCCTTTTTATTGGGGAAGGATAGAGGAGTATGCTTTTATAGTGGGCAGCCTCGTGCATGTTACAAATGTGGGGCCAGAACACACCTATCTAGTGTGTGTGATCAACCTCGATGTGATAATTGTGGGGAGGTGGGGCATTTGACTATGTTCTGTAATAATCAATCTTGCTGTGATTTGTGTGAAACAAAGGGTCATGTGTTTAAAGTATGCCCTTGGGCTGCTCAAAATAAGTCATCCTGTTCTAATTCTGAGGTGTTCATCCAAAAAGCACAGGAAGCTACTGCTCAGGTACTCTTTTCTCTTGCTTGCCCCCCTCCTTCTGTTACTACTCAGGCTAAACTTCCCTTAGTTAGGAAACTAACTGAACTTAAAGGGGAGCTAAAAGATAAAATCCTGGATAAAAATAAGCCAACGTTAGTGAGTAGTGTGGAACAGCAAGGGCCTACTTCAAATATGGCCAGTTTAACGAAAGTTAATATGGGCCTTCCTAATGCCTCAGGTTTTCCCCCAGTATGTTATTCAGAAGAGGTCACAGAGGGGGTAGGTGACAGTGTTGCCTCAAAGAAGATCTTCCAGAAACTTGCATCCTAACCTCCCCCCCCAGTTGCGCAAATTGAAACTAGTAACTCATATGCTGCTCTGTTTTCTCCATGGGGTAATACTGAGCTAGAGGTAGAAGATTCCGATTCACAAAAATCTTCTCTTTCAACTAGGTCACAGATAGCAGACAATTATAACGATAAAAAAAAGAAAAAGAGAAAAAAATAATGGTATGAGCTTTTAAACTGAAAATGAGGCTGATTTGGGGCTCGTTGAATACTCATAGTCTATTGAATGTGGTTAAGAGACAAGCCCTTTTTTATTATATTCATGATTATCCTCTTTCAGTATGTTTTTTACAGGCGACATGGATGTACTCCATAGAGCAGCTTGCAGCATTCAAAAGAGATTGGGTTTGGGGCCCTTCCTTTTGGTCATTTGGGGAGGATTCTGCAGATGGTATAGGTATTGTGTTTAATTCATACGCTTTTCAGTTACATAATCTGATTGACCTGATACCAGGAAGAGTATTAATAGTGGACGGGAAGTGGCAAGGTTTATGTTTTCGGTTCATTAATATCTATAACCCCCAAACAAAATCAGGTAGAGTTAACTGCCTAAAAGCGGTGCAGCCTTTCTTATTAACAACAGTCAGAGTTTTATGGGGGTGACTTTAATTGTTCAATTCTGGCCCACTCTCATAAAATAAGTAAAAAAATATATTGTGATTCTAATGCATTAGGTAAAATCATTAAAGACGCTGGCCTTTTGAACTGCAATAACTCTTCACAGGCGGGAGCTGGATTCTCTTTTAAAAAGGGGAAAAACTTCTCTCTGATTGATCACATGCTAGTTTCACCTAATATGCAAGTAGAGTCCTTTAAAATATTCCCCTGCGAATTTTCTGATCACTCATTTCTGTTAAGTATTTTCTGTCTTTCTAACATACAAGAGAAAAGACAAATAAGATGGAAGCTTAATAATTCTTCGCTAGAACTTCCCTTTGTACAATCAGGGGTTAAATACCTTTTGAATGCAAGATTACATAGATACATAGATACATAGACAGTGTCGGCAGATAAGGGCCTATGGCCCACCTAGTCTGCCCATTTGAGCTTGTAAGTTCAGTTTGTTTTCATAGAAGTCTATTTCCCCTTACCCCTGACCTCTAGAATTCCTTTATGTCTATCCCATGCATTATCAGTAGCCTTTTTATATTCAGACTTAGGGGATTGGTGGCTAGAGACTAAAGCAGATTTAAGGAACTGGTTCAAATCACAGGGAGTAAGAACAAAAAATTACAAATTTTTGTGCTATTTAGGGTTTAGGCAACAACTACAGAGACTTATGACTATAGCTTATACATCTAAGTGGGATTACTCTGAACAAATCTCTTCTCTAAAAGAGAAAATGAGAGAGTTTCAATATAATAGAGGCAAAACCATGCAGGCTATTCTAACCAACGGAGTTAAAAAATCACCCATAGGGGATCCGTTTGAAATGTGTAAACAATTAAGGGATTCCATGAGATTGGAGGTGCTAAAAAAAGCGGATGGAAATTTGGCGACCTCAGTGGCGCAACTTCGTGAGGTGATAGTAGACCATTTCCGCTCTTTAAATCCCCTAGAAACAATCTCAAAAATGGCTATGACTGACTATTTAAAACAGATGGTTGTCCCAGTTAATATGGCAGGAAGGTCAGAGGTGTGGGGCCCGATTTCGCAAGCAGAGATTTTATGCACTATTGGGTCATTGAAACTGAATATTTCACCCGGAGTAGATGGTCTTTCAAATGATTTTTACAAAAGTTTTTCAGAAGAGCTAAGTCAGTGTCTGGGCTTGTTATTTCAGTTTTTTTTAGACAAAGCTGTCATTTTCCCTTCTTTTTCGGAAGGATTGTTAACTTACATATTTAAATCAGGGGATAAACAAAATATTGTCAATTGGAGACCAATTACCCTTTTGAACTCAGATTATAAAATTTTTACTTGCATTTTGAATAACTGGTTAAAAAAATATGCAGGAGGAGTCATTTCACCTTATCAATATTGTGGCTTACCAGATAGACGGGTTCAGTATGCTCTTAAGTTAATACGAGATGTTATTGAGCATCTCACTGATATGGGGTTGACTAGATATTTGGTCACAGCAGACTTGGATAAAGCCTTTGACAGAGTGCATTTGCCATTTCTTTTCCTTACCCTTGTGCATTATGGGGTCCCAAATCAATTGGTGGAAATAATTGAGAAACTGTATGATAGCTATATGGTATTTCCTTTTTTGAAAGGTTATAAGGCAGAAGGCTTTCAATTAACTGCAGGAGTTCATCAGGGGTGCCCTCTCAGCCCCCTCCTCTATACTTTTGCTATAGACCCCTTTTTGCAATCCGTGTGTTTGGCACAGAAATGGAAGGGTATTCCAGTTAATGCTCGTAGGGACTCACAATTAATGATATAAGCCTATGCAGATGATCTAGTGTTGTATTTTGAGGACATTGCTTCAGTAACTCAATTTGTGGTAGCTTTTGAGGCCTTTGCTAAGGTTTCAAATGCGAAATTAAATTTAAACAAAACTAAGGGATTATTCATAGGTGCAAGTGGTGTTGAGGAAAGGTGGCAGGAGGGTATACATATATCTAGGAATCCGCTTAAAATTTTAGGGATTAAGTTTGGTACCCAGAATATGCCCAACGAAAACTGGGAAGGTGTCATTTCAAAAATCGAGAGTAAGGTTAATAGGTGGAAGCAGTGGAGGTTGTCTAAATTAAAAAGGGTGCATGTGATTAAACAATTTCTTCTACCCACTGTGCAGTATGTGGCGATGATTTTCCTGCTTCCAGTAGCATTTGAGACTAAAATTTATAGTGTGTTTTTCCAAATGCTTTGGGGCAACCGCTTAAACCCTGTAAAAAGGGGCTATACTTATCTAAAAAAAAAAACAGGGAGGTTTGGGTATGATAGATCCAGTAACTTTTGTGCATGCATTATTTATTTCAAATTCAATTAAAGAAGGATTGAAAGCGGAGTCAAGGGCAGAGGATTCTTGGAATCTAAAGTCAATGGGTAAATATTTTAAGAATTGGCAAAAATTTGCCCCAAAACTAAATTACCATTTGTATATACCTTTGTATTTTAGGTCTACGGCGCAGAAGTTGTTTAAATGGAAAATGCAGAAACAAACAATACTGACTCATAATATGAAGGGGTTATATCATTATTTAATGCTACTGTTACTCCCCTCAGAACCTGGATTTAAAAATTGTCCTTCAGCTCTAAATTCTACTGGCACAATTAAATAGTCATAGGATGCCTTAGAAACAATGGGAAACGCAGTGGCTAATTTTTTATGGAAGATTGAATGTTAGAGGCAATGCTAAGTACAAGGCATTACAGGAAAGACTATGTCCATACTTGGAATGTATCAATGTAGAAGAGTCAATGGAGCATTTTATTCTTAGATGTACGTATGCCACAGGTTTATGGGAATACTTAGCAAATTTATGGGGTCTTAAGTGGTTATACAGTATGTCATACAAACTACTGATTCTAGGTTGTTATTCAACAAACTTATCGGACTTTCATGAAGAGACATTAACTTTATTTCTGGGCTGCTTGAGATATTACTTATGGCAAGCTAGAGTCCAATGGGTTCTTTATCAAAAGAAAATGCCCTACTCCTGTGTAAGTAGGTTAATTATAAAGGTACTTGTACAAATTTATACTCTGGATGCATTAAGAGTAACACCAGGAACTTTGAGCAAATGGTGGAAAGGTTTTTTACATTTTATTAAGTTTAAATAAGAAGAGTGTAATTAATTTGCAAGGTATCTCTTGCTTATTTATTCTTGTCATCTTGATAAGTGTTAAATTAGATAAAATTTATGTTATTTCTTTATTACTTTTATTATTTTGGTTTATTTGCTGTGATTCAAATGAATCTGTTTGGATAATGATTGTTTTGCCCAAAAAGTGTTGATGTTTATGTTTTATCTTGCTAATAAAAACTCCCCTACTCTTTTCGATAAGTGCCATGGGATCTTTAGCATCCACCTGAACCACCACCAATCCAGGCAGATGGGATCTTGGTTTAACGTCTCATCCGAAAGACGGCACCTCAGAAGTGCAGCACCCCTCTCATGCTGCATGCCAGATAGTTGCCCTTTTTTCTTATGTGAAGCAGCAAAGAGCAGATAAAGCAAGTGTTCCTTCATTGGCCCTCACCCTAAAGGTTGTAGGAGGAGGAGGAGATGAGGTCTTTGGTTACAGTGTGCTATCTAACAAGAAAGTGACATTTTAATGGACAACTGATGGGTACCCTGGGGATCTGAGGGAGGGGTGAGTTTAGTCTATGTATTTGTACCTAATAATAAACATTTGTCAATGCCGAGGGTTCACTGTTGGTATTGCTCTTGTACATACCTCCCATATGTTTCTCTGTATATTCGTCTGTCTTGCATTTTAAGGGTGGGTATTATGATTTGGAACCCTAATGCCCGAGGCATTTGTTGATATTTTTGCTACAAATTTTCAACATGGGCTTTTTAGGACATCACCTCATGAACAGTGCCAGTATCATTTTGTTACTCAATCCCGAAAGGTGATTTCACACAGCGAGTATACCAGTCAGCACCACAGGTACGAAAACACATTTTGGGCAGGATGTGAAAAATGACAGCTATACTATTCATGATGAGGTGTGAAGAAATGGCAATGTTGAAAATTTGGAATGAAAATATGAAAAGTGGCAAAGTTACAAGTGTGCATAGAAACTGCATGACGCATGCTCATAATGCAGTCATTTTTTGGAATGTTTTCACAAAATTTTCAGCATGGCCTTTTTGAGACCTCTCCTTATGAACAGTGGCACTTAAATTTTGTTAATCTGTCCTGAAAGTTGATTTCACACAGCAACCGCGCCATTCTGTGCCACAGATGCAAAAACACATTTTGGGAAGGATACAAAAAATGACAGCTGTACTATTCATAAGGGGGTATGAAAAAATGGCAATGTTGGAAATATGGAGTGAAAATCTTAAAAACTGATGACGTTATGAGCGTGTGTAGAAACTGTGCAATGGATTCTCGTAATGCAGTCATGTTTGTGAGTTTTTTCACCAAATTTTCAACAAGGGCATTTTGGGATCCCACCTAGTAAACAGTGGCACTGTCATTATGTTAATTGGTCCCAAAAGGTGATTCCGTGCAGTGACCACAAAATCACCTTTCGGGACAGAGAAACGAAATGACAGTGACTGTGTTCATGAGGTGTGGTCCCAAGAACCCTATGTTGAAAATTTGGGACCGAAACTCCCACAAATGGCTAAGATAACAACGTAAAATGAAAACCCCCCATTCACTGCCATTATGGAACTTATCGGCATTTCTTCAGTTTGTGGTTGGCTTTTGAAGAGTGCAGACATGTTCCCAGTCCACTGAAGATCACTGCTCCTGACCTCCAGAGGTAAGTTTGGGTGGGGGGGTGTGGGGAAATCAGGTGCACAGAGGGAGGGTGCAGGTTGGGGGAGGGGGTTGGGGCCAGCGGCAACAACGAGGGACCATTTTCTGTCTTTTCAGGTTTAAAAACAAAAGACGTGCGGGTCTGTTTTCTGTTTTTTTACAGGGAAAACAATGGATTTACACTGGGGTGGGCTCCCAGTGTGCCAGAGTACTAGGAGGCTTCAATGCCAACCCGGGGATTGGGCACACCGAGGTCGGAGGTTATGTATGCGTGGGGAGGGGGGAGATGCATCTGACACCGACAGTGGGCACCTAGGTGTTGGAAAAAAAATTACAAAATCCTAACCCAGGGACTGGGCACCCCAAGGTCAGAGGTTATGTGTAGGGGGACACTTCTGATACCAAGAGTGGGCATCTTGGTGTTGGAAAAACAGCAGGATGGAGGAGGCAGGCAGGAAACTGCCTCCTCCCAGCCAGCGCAGAGATGTCAGGATACAGTCAGCAGTTTGCTCTGCAGCGACCTGCAGATGAAAGGAAAAAGCTGGCTCCTGATTGGCGTGGCTTTTTCTTTTCATGTGCAGACCATTGAAGGCAAAACAGCGTCAGGACCAGCCTGACTGAAGATTGGTGTGATGCTGTCAAGCCCCATGCAGAGCACTCTGCATTGGACAGACAGTGTCACACCCCTCAAAGCCTACTCTCCCAAGGGGTTCGATGAGCATGCGCAAACTCAAAAATGGGTGCTCTTACAGTCTCTGCTGTCAGTGCCTCTCTTGGAAAAATTCAGGCTCTCCAGGATGCTGGGGGTGCAGGATTCACAGGTATAAATATTAATTAGCAGAACCTTGAGTTAATGAATCAAAACATGTTTTTCCCATATACATTTTATCCACTTTGTCAGCCCCTGGCTGCCCCATTCTGACCAAGTCCCCTAGCCCATCACCTGGCTTCTCCTGGACTCACCTTTCCTCTGTTATCCTCTGCCACAGGACTGTGGGGGGGTTCCCAGTCACCAATGTGGGGTCGGCGAGGAATCGGTCTTCATACTGCCATTTGGGGGGGTTCACCAATTGTCACCCATGCCACATCAATGGGTGCAATGTGCAAACTCTTTCTTTGTAGAGACATCCCCAGTGCACTGTTTGTGTGGGATCCCTCCCTTTTTGTGCAGAGTCACATGCACTGCCACCTGGACACCTCCAGGTGGCAGACAAACCATGAGCTATCCTGAACCCCCCCACCCACCTGAAGAAGGAGAGCAGTCATAGGGATGCTCAGTCTTCCCTCCCTGGCCAGACCCCAATAAATCAACATCCATTTCTGAACCTGGGTTTCTGGCATAGCACTATATGAAGCACTCAGCGTCTCAGTCCTCCACATTACTGGGTTGGCTTTGAATCAAGAATTTTGATGCTCTAGCATTTGTAATAAATGTTCTGGAATTAATGCCTTAATTATTTTCTTCAAATTACTGACTGCAATATAAAGTGGTATAAGATAACTAAAGCAGGTACAGTGCGGGAACAGTTAAGGTTTTAAGGGCTCAGAAGGCCTTAAATGGCATGAATGTGGATGCAGTCTGCTAAGTTCTAATAATATCCAGAAACATAGAAATAAAGAAACAGAGAATCTGTCAGCAGAAAAGGACTGCTGCCCAGATGTTTCCTTCCTAATCTGTCTCCTCTGACTCTAACTGGTCCCCAGTGACCCTTCCTCCTCCCTGCCTATTTCCTAATATATTTATCCCAACATGCTTGATGCCCCCCACTGTTTTCATCTCCTCCACCCATGTATATCATCTTCACCACTGTTTGCCATGATTTAGTGATAGTGATACTTGCATGGGACAGCATATGGTGAGATATACGTTGTATTGCATGGCAAAGCATAATTCAGCAAAGCCTGCATACATGTATTATTTTCTGTCAGTACTTAGGATGAACTACTATAACCTTTTTGTAGCAGTGTGACTTCTGCTTTGTGATGAGCCTACAATAAGCAACTGCTGAGGGACTTTCCAGAGTGAAAAGTACCCTGGTAGTCTAACTCCTTCTTTCTCTGATGATAAGGCTATTTAGCATTGTTTAGGAAACAGCATTATTCTACACATAGTTTTCCTCTTACTTATTGTTATTTGTCTGGCTATATATATATATATATATATATATACTGTATATATGAGTGTAATAGATAACCCACTCTTAGGTGTGCGATCGTGCTCTGATATACACTTGCCTTGGTGTGCATCACCCACCTAAGGCATGCATATATCAGGGCACAATAACACATCCTAAAGTGGGTTATCTGTCTTATAAAATGGTAAAATAGTTTTTTAGGGGGGTAAAAGTGTAGGTGTGTGGTCGCACTCTGATATACGCACGGTCATGTGATGTGTTTTATACAATCAGAATACTGGATTTCGAGGATGAGCACCTCCTCCATTTTATAAATATATATATATATATACATATATATATATATATATATATATATATATATATGACATGGAAGTTATGTTTAGTTGAGTTTAGCTGTTGGAGAGATATCATGATACTGGGGGCTTTCGCTATACCTCTCAGTGCAGGTAACACCTGTCTGTATTTTTGTGCTATCTGGTAATAAATTGTTTAGTGCCTGTGACATCTTTGGTCCTGTGTCATGTTTTCCTTCATCAGGTCATGAATTCTGCCAACAAAGTGGTGACCACGACAGGACCTGCTTTGGATGGAACCAACACCAATCGATGCACAGGTAGTGGTTTGGGATATTGATAAGTTGAAACCCTTGACCCTTCGCTCAATTTGCAGAATGGTCTGTGGTACCTCAGCTGCCAAAGCGCATGACTATTTGACTGCCGAGACTGAGGTGAACCTGTAAGCCTCTGATCTCCAGTCACTTCAGTTTATTGGAAGGAAACCCCAACAAAATAGCCAGTAATTCTGAGCTCACAATAGACAACTTAAGATTTCTTACCTCCCATAGAGGATGGAATGATTTTGCACTGGATGCGAAACACCAACCTAATCCAGTACAGTACACAGAGCAACATTACATGGAGAAAAAGCCTAAGGCTAAGAAACAGAAAAAGAAGGATTTTATGGTCGCTGCTTTTTACTGTGTGTCAGTGTTAAAAGGCAAAGTATTTGCACTGAAGGAAAGGTTGAAGTCTAAAAAGAGGGAGATTGATAACTTGAAGGAGGAAATGGAACAAGTTAGGCAGGAAAACAGAATGAAATCTGTAAGCTGAAGTTGAAAATATTAGACAGAAGAAACAGCATGTTCTGCAGGTGAATGGCTTGTTGACAGACACAAATGAGGCTTTGAAATGTGAGAATGTGAAATTGGAGGAGGAACTGGATGAGTGTAACAGATCGCTGGATGTAGAGGCAGAGCAAAAGCATGAAGCTGCCGCAGCATATAAGGCATTACAGGATCATGTTGGTAAAGGCAAGAGTGGAACGTATGTTGATCATACAGGATGTAGGTAGCAAATACAAAAGTTGCATGAACAGGTGATGGTATTAAAGGGTCATCTTAGAGTTATGCCATCGGCTCCACTGACCGATTTGCTGTCCTCAGAGGAGGATAGTGATGCAGATAACACTCCCTGGGACTCCAGAGGGCAACGGCACCACCCACTGGTAGACATGATAACCAAGGAGGATGAAATGGTGATACAAAAGATGATTAGTGAGGCTATTGAAGAGGCCAAACTTCCTGCCCATAAAGCAGAGGCGATCAAAAGAGGTGGTGTCCAACGCCATAAAGAAGAAAACGTAACAACACTCACTCATCAAGGATGTGGCAAGTGCTGGAGCCAAGGCTGCCATAAAAAGTCTAAGACCAATTGGCCCGGAACCTGGGGCAGGCCAGAATGCATTTCAGTCACTGTATGCCATTCAGAACATCACCGATAAAATGGGATGTATGGCCCTGGGTGAGAGCTTGAGTTGCCACCTTGATAAGGCCCCTTTGAAAGTTCCTTATCCCCTGCTGATCTAACCTCTATAAATGGCCTAAGTTTCCTTCACTTCAATGCTTGCAGCCTTCTAAAAAAGTTCTCCTTAATACAGGCCTGGGTTGCACATACTCTACCTGACTTCCTGGTTATCTCTGAAACTTGGCTCAGACCTACAACAAAAGACAGTGTATAAACCTTCCCCTATCATTTCAGATCAGATCTCCCTTCCAGGGGTGGTGGGGTGGCCATCTACATTAAGGACACCATCTCTGCATCCTGCCTCATCAATACATCCAGACCAAAGGAATTTGAATGTTTGTCAATTAAAATATCCCTTCAAACTTGTCTTCATTTAAATTGATTGGCTGCTATAGGCCCCTCTGCAGGCCTCAAACTCCTATCCACATAGGTTCAATACTCAATCTAGGCCCTGAAGATACCATCATCCTTGGTGATTTGAATTTAAACTGGCTATCTAATGCATCTGCACCACTAGTATCCTTCTGTGACACCTATGGATTCACACAATTAATCAAAGATCCAACCAGGATTAACCTAAAAAATTCTATCAACAGCTCACTCCTGGATATTATGTTGGTAAACAAGCCTCACTTATATTCACATGCAGGAGTACTACCCAGTGATGTAAGTGATCATTGTCCTATAGTTGGCATAAGAACTACATTCAAACCATCCAATCCTGCAAAGATTGTCCTCAAAAGGTCAAAAAAGGAATTCAACATCTCAGGATATCTCCATGATTTGTGCAATACAACATATTGGCAAGACTTTATCTTACATCCTCAGTTGAAACAGCTCTCCAGATATTAAAGGACATCATCACTAATGCTCTCAATATTCATGCACCTATCACCAGTATCAGAACTAAAGTAAGATCTTGTCCTTGGTTCACTGCTGATCTTAAATCAGCTTTGTTAGCAGAGACAAACTCTGGAAAAAGGCAAGAAAAACAAAGGATACCAGAGACTGGCTTCAATTCAGAAAAGCAAGAAATTCACGTACAAAGCAAATAAGAATTGCCAAAGCTGCCTATTATAGAGCTGAATTAGATGCTTTCTACAATAACCCATCCAGACTTTGGGTTACTATAAAGGGAATTCTGGGCCAAAACTCTACCCCTGCCTTAACCTCCAAACTGCTACTGAATGACACAGAAATCACGGGCAAGCAAGAAATCTTGAATACCTTCAATGATCACTTCTCCACAGCTGGCCTTGCATTTGATTCCTCACCTGCAAGTCTCTTGAGATCATCTTTAAACCTTCAATCCATTGTGGGACAAAAGGCTACTTCAACCTTCTCCTTCAATCCAATATCCTTGAAAGAAGTAGAAGACCTATCTAATTTAGATACTTCTAAGAGTGCAGGTACAGACTTCCTGGATCCTACTTTCTGAAAATAGCATCACACGCCTTATCTGCCCCCTCACTCATCTCTTCAATCTCTCCTAGCTACTGGATCCATTCCCTCCACTTGGAAAACAGCTCAAGTAGTTCCACTACTTAAATCAGGTGATCCTATGGACCTTAACAATTACAGGCCCATTTCCATCCTACCGGTACTATCCAAGATGCTTGAAAAATTAGTAAATTCACAATTAAGGCCTATCTGGATAAAACAACCTCCTAAATCCAGCACAATCGATTTAGATCAAGGCATAACACCATTTCTGCCCTAGCCAAAGTAACTAATGATTGGCAGATTGCCTTGGATAAGAAGAATAGTACCTGTGCTGTGTTCCTGGATTTGAGTAAAGCATTTGATACAGTGGATCATGAATCATTAATCACCTCCCTTAGCTCTCTAGGCCTGGATTCTCTCTCACTCAGTTGGTTTAAGTGCTATCTAACTGATAGGTCACAATTGGTAAAAAATGAAAATTACCTATCCACCTCTAAACCACTGCTAAGAGGTGTACGCATGAGGCTCTATTCTTGGCCCCATCCTCTTTGCCATTTATATTAATAATATTGATGCCAATCTCTCCCACTCTAGCATTCATCTATTTGCTGATGATACTGTATTATATTTCAGCAACCCCTCATTATCAAAAGCCTGTGAACTGTTGCAGTCAGAATTCTCCATCCTACAACACAATCTATTGGAAAAAAAACTACTTCTAAATGCCAAAAAAACAAAAGCTACCACCCCACAATTATTCACCTTACTTGGAGAGAAGCTGGAATTTGTGGACAAATTCAAATATCTTGAGTCTGGATTTGATAATAAGCTTGACTACTCTGTCCATATTGAAGAGCTACTAAAAAAGTTGAGACAAAGGCTTGGCCTATTTTACAGAATAAAACACTACCTTACCAGAGACTCCAAACAAAGATTAATCCAGGCATCATTTCTATCCCTCATTGATTATGCTGACTTTCTCTATGGTCATTGCTCACTCTCACTCTTAAATAAGCTGGACACCCTGTATCATAGATCCATCAGATTTATTACTGACCTTCCCTCCAGCACCCATCATTGCTCTCTTTACATGGCAGTTAATTGGACATCCCTACAACACAGAAGAAATAGGAATGCTATCTGGATCTTCAAAGCTTTATCAGGCAAACTCCCTCCTATATCACAGACTGTTTTACGCGAATTACTTCTAGGCCATACACCTTAAGGATCAGTAAACTCATCATGTTAAAGGTTCCTAATGCCTGCACCGGTTTGAGAGGGCTGCTATCAGCTACTCCCTAGCAGTTACTTGGAACTCACTCCAAAATCTATGAATCTAAATACCCTCTTACACTTATCATCCTTCAAAGATTATTCTCCACCCTATTCCCAGAGTTCTGCAACTGCTTCCATAAGGCCTAATCTCCCATCCAACCTACATTCCCCTTCCTATTCCATTCTGTTTAGTTCTCCTTCTATTATCCAGTCAGCTGCTATATTCTTATAAAAGCCATAAAGGCCCTATTATTTGTATACTATCCCTGCTATATTACTTTTTACAGGTTAAGTGATTTTTACTGTGCCTTGTATATATGTAAATTTTGTTTACTATCATTTTATGTCATTGTACTATTGTTTATGTTATTTTCTTGTCCATGTAAAAAAAAAAAAAAAATACTTGTACTCTGATTTGTATGACCACTCAGGTCCATCTTGTAAATGAGCTACGCTCAATGATGTTCACCTGACTAAATAAAGATTTTGATTGATTGATTGATTGAAGGTATATCAGTACTGTCAGATGTTTAGCCTGCCACATGATGACCAGGTCTGAGTCCTGAAGCAAACCACAGAACCCACGCTATGGTCAAAATTACTAGATGAAGTCCATTGAGAGAACGCATTCTCCTTTGACGAGATTGCTGCAGTCCTGTTGGTGGGTAGTGACCCAAGTGAGGTTGCGGTAATGCTCGTTGCACAGATTAAGCAGTGCAGCAGATAGACTCACAGTCAGTATGAGAGTCAGCTGTGGATGAGTTATAAGATCAGCAAGTAGTTGGCAAATGGGAAATCTTCTAGGAACTTGGTAGAATACAAATGCATCTTCCTAAAAAACCTCCTCCCGGACATTTGAGACATGTTAGAAGCTATGATCATTCCTCAACACGAGAATGTAGACAGCATTTTGCAGCGGGTAGAGCGAGTCTACCAAGTCCACCATGCGGACCTCAGTTCAGGTCCCAAATTCAAGGTTTTAGCCATCCAAAAGAACAAAAAAAATATACCCACTATGAGGTGGAAGGAAAGTTGAAAGACTCCCAACAGAACAGGCCCTCATATGATCAACAGAAGAAGAGAAAGCGAGGTCGAGATGACTCAAAGAACAAGGGCAACAATGAGCGGTTTGGACCTCTGGAGCTAAATTTTCTAGCCAAAGTGGAGGACCTTAGAGTGTACAAAGCCTGTTGTAAGACAGCAAAGGTGGCAGCGGTGAGCCCCAGAACTGTACCCTTCCGGCCGGGGTTGGCAGGGCAAAACTCCATACACTGACTTGCTCAATGATCTCTGGGAAATAGACCCCCAACTCTTCGAGGATACTGAAAAACATTTGGTGTCAGCCTAACGGTGTCAGGCCTCAGTCCAAATAATTGCCCTCTGGTTACCAACTACTCTGGTTTCCCATGCATGGAAGTGCTGATTGGGGGACCACCAGCTTGAAATGCTCTTTGACACAGGTGCAGCCATCTTAGTGCTACATCATACCAACCCTGGACACTCTCTGTTGTCAATGGGGAAGTCCATCTCTGCCCAGACCTATGCAGAGACTGTGGTTAAAATGTACTAGTTGATCCCAATAACAGTGGCTGTTAGTACCTTAGAAGCAAAACACCGCTTTGACCATATGAAGCTTCCCCACTATCAGAATATCTTGGGAGTGGATTTCCTCTCTTGCCATGAGTGTGTGGTGCATTTAGCCAATCAGCTGCTCCTCCAGGCACCAGGCCTAAATCAAATGCTGCTCATCTCTGTTGTAGCAGTTGTCAAGCCCAATGATGCAGAGTATGATGTCATCCTAATGTTCAAACAGCATCCCTTATTCAAATAATTGAGACTGATCTTGGAGCAGCACCAGGGGATGTTCACTAAACACAAACATGACTGTAGGTGTATGGACACAGTCATACACGTAACCAGGAGCGAGCTGACCTGGCAGAAACAGTACCCTTTCCCAGCAGAGGCAGTCCCCTTTTTAAGGACACAATCGAGTCACTCCTAAAGCAGGGGGTGATCTGGCCCGGCATTTTCACCATCAACTCTCTGATATGGCCAGTCAAGAAACTGAATGGCACATGGAGGCTATCGACTATATGAAGTTGAACCAGGCCATGTCCAGTTATGCACCCACTGTTGTGTCAGCACCAGATCTCTTAAAGCTTCTTAAACCAAAGTACAAATGGTTTACAGCCCTAGACATCTTGAACAGATTTTGGTCACTGCTATTGGCACCAGAGAGCCAGTATAAGTTTACCTTCATATTTGAAAGGAGGAAGTACACGTGGAATTGTCTCCCACAAGGCTTTCACAAGTCGCTGTCCCTCTTCCATGTCCACATGAAAAACTCTCTGAGGGAGGGACTACGAGTTATTGTGGAGGATAGAACCTCGGCTGTAGACAAAGTACAGGGAATCAAAAACCTACTGCTTCCAACCAGTGTGCCGACGCTGAGGTAGATCCTCAACATGATTTACTATTCACATGATTTCATCGCCAATTTTGCTCAGAAAGTGGCACCACTGTATGAACTTCTGAAGAAAAAAGTGCAGTAGAAATGGGGTCTAGAACATCCTGCAGCAATAACGGCATTGAAAAAGGCCTTTGTGAATGCACTGACCCTGATGAATCCAAATCTAGACCTCCCCTTTCACCTAGAGACGGTTGCCTCAGACATCGCTATGCCCACTGTTCTTGCACAAATGGTGCACAGCTGTCTCAGACCCATCGCGTATGCCTCTCAACTACTAAGCCCTGTAGAACAGAAGTATTCCCTTTGTGAAAGAAACCTACTGGCTACTGCCTGTGCAGTGAAGCATTTCACATACATTGTGGGACTCAACCCCATCATGTTGAACATGAATCACATCCCTATGAACTTTCTCTTGTTAGACTGTGTAAAAGATAGAAATGTGTCCAATCCAAGGCTGACCTACTGGGCTCTCCTCTTACAAGATCGAGACATTACAGAGTAGTCAGCCCGGATGCCATATGTCTTAGTTCATGGACTTCTGTATATGAGGGAGAACCACACAAGTGTGGTCCAGAGCCCTCAGTTCTCCCAAAGGTGAGCCCTTTTCACCCAGCCACTGAGGCAGTGTTGGCAGACCAATGTTTCCACTGATTTTTACTGATGGAACCTGCCATTATCGAGACAGCCAAGAGGTGGCAGGGTTTGACCTTGTGCTGCTACATGAGGGGGAGGAACCAAGGGAGGTTGCCAGATGCTGTACTATACAGTCTGCCCAGTATGCAGAACTAGTGGCTGTGGCCCTTACACTAGAGATCATCAAGGCCAAAGGCGGCACCATGATCATCTTTTTCAGATTCTTCACATGTCTGTTACTTCCTCACAGAATTTTTACCATTTTAGAAGGACCATGGTTATGTCTCCTCAAATGGCATGCTAACCAAGCATAGACATCTGTTTTGATACATTCACACCCTAGCGGAGGAAGCCTCCACTGAACTTTTTGTCCACAAGGTTCAGGCTCGGACAAAGTCATCACCTTACCACCGTTATAATGACAGAGCAGTCACCCTCAGCAAGGCTGACCCCAGAGTCACGGTTGGTGGTGGCACAGTGGTGCAAGCCTAAGACTCCCTGGGACCTGGCCACTGTTCTCATCTTGGACCCCAAACATTAAAGAAGCACATTAGTGCTTCATACAGCAGACTGGAATAACCAAGAAAAACTCTCTCAGATGTTATGCAAAGTGCCTGAGTCTGTCCCCTGACCAGAAACTGGTTCTGTACAATAATGGGGAGGTGCTACTATGGGTGATGCCCAAGGAGCTTCAGTCAGAGTTCCTCTATCAGGTCCATGACATCTTAATGGGAGGACACCAAGGAGAGGACAAAATCTTACAAAGGCTGAGGACTGTGGGCTGGTGGCCTCGGCAAATGACTAATGTCCAACACTGTGTAGACAATTGCATCACATGCACCAAGAACAACCCATTTCCCAATAAGATGAATGCAAAACTACTTCCCCAGAGGCAGTCAGGGTCTTGGAATGCTATACAGATAGATTTCATTGGACCCCTGCCAGCCATCACTAGAAAAATAGAAGCATAGACCTTGATGGCATATAAGGACCGCTTGGCCCACCTAGTCTGCCCATTTCTCTACCTATGGGATACGTTGCAGATCCTAGTTAACCAACAGCCTACTTCTTGGTTTGCTGGCCAAGGCACCTAGCTTCACCTGAGCTCTTTCCTTCTAAGACTGCTTGAAAGGCAGAGTAGAGAAACTTACCAGAGCAAGGGAGAAGGATTAAGACTTAATTTGGCTAAGCAGATTTACTGTGTGGTGGTGTTTTTATTTTTTACTCACAGGGATTGCTACTGTTTGTTGCTAACATTTCATTGCTTTATTTTTCTCTGATTCAAATTGTTGTTGCTGGTATACCTTCTTCTGCATTATTACAAGGTGTGCCTACAGGTGTGTGCTAACAGATTACTGCTGTAATCTTCTGATTCAAATTGTCTTTTGCAAGGTATATCTTCTGTTACTGCTTTATTTTTCTCTGGAGCAAAGTGTTTCTTACAGGGTATATCTTCTCTGAAATTACTGTATTACAGGTGGAGCTTACATTTTTGTGACTTTTTTATCATTGGGCTAAGCAAAATTACTGTTTGACACTGTGTTTTATTTTATTCTTGTTTGTTGAAAAGGTTTGTTGTCTCAGAGGTGTTTCAGTCTCCTTCTCACATTGAAGGAGCTAATTGCTTTTCCTCCACAGCTCTTCCAAAGGATTAGGTGTGTATGTGGGGTGGAGCTGGCAAACTGTCAGTATTTCAACAGAAAGAAGGGTTAAAAAAGTCAGGTTAGTTGATATCTTGGAGGTAGAAGACTTGGTTTGCTGGCCAAGGCACCTAGCTTCACCTGAGCTCTTTCCTTCTAAGACTGCTTGAAAGGCAGAGTAGAAACTTACAGAGCAAGGGAGAAGGATTAAGACTTAGTTTGGCTAAGCAGATTTACTGTGTGGTGGTGTTTTTATTTTTTACTCACAGGGATTGCTACTGTTTGTTGCTAACATTTCATTGCTTTATTTTTCTCTGATTCAAATTGTTGTTGCTGGTATACCTTCTTCTGCATTATTACAAGGTGTGCCTACAGGTGTGTGCTAACAGATTACTGCTGTAATCTTCTGATTCAAATTGTCTTTTGCAAGGTATATCTTCTGTTACTGCTTTATTTTTCTCTGGAGCAAAGTGTTTCTTACAGGGTATATCTTCTCTGAAATTATTACAGGTGGTGCTTTACAGGTTTTACAGTTTTATCTAACATTAGGTTAAGCTTTCAGGGTTACTGCATTTGTTGTTGACTGATTGTTTCTGCTCTTACCTCCTTGTTCTTTCATCCGTGGTTCTTCTTTTTAAGCAGGGGAAGGGCCCACCACCACCCCATCCCCAACCACCCACGCTACACTCCATTTATAGGGTACCACAGTTGTGACATTTCCTGTGGCAGAGCAGGAAGGGCGGATCAGTGGGCCTCCACAAGGTGATCTCATTTACAGGGCACTAGTAATTTAACTTGTTATAACAAGTTAAACAAAGCACAATTAAACCATTACTTGCATTTTTTTTTCCTTCTAATTACTCTGACTAGGTTACAAACCCAGCAACTTATTTGGAATGGATTTCATTAACTGCAGGTACTGTGAAACAATTTTCAGAAGGATATTCTTACAGGATTTAGGACACTGTCCTACATGCTGGGCCTTTGGAGATCTTAGGTCTCAGCTCCGGGCAGCATGGGCAGAGATTGCACGCCTCAAATTTCATATTGAAGAGGAAATACATTATAAGAACCACCCGCCATTTCCCCAGCATCCAACAGAAAAACCTCAACTGCAGAGGGTAGTTGGTCCAGGAGGTTGGCAGGTGGTTAGGAGGAGCAAATCAGGTGCCCCATCACTCTCTGCTCTCCAACACATTACCTCCAAAAACCATATAAACACTACAAACAGGTATCTGCCTCTATCTCTGAAATCAAATAAAGAGGCAGAAGACACTGCAGAGCAGGACACTGCGCACAGGAGCTAGCACAACAATACTCACCCAAATCAGGAACCAAAACTAAACAAGCACAAAGGAAACTAAAAAACTTGATCATAGGAGACTCCATGATTCGGGAGTTGATACCCATCTCCAGCCAGGGTGATGGTCAGATGTCTCCCAGGTACATCAGCATGGAGAGACACTGACCGCATTGCTAAAATTGTTCACAAAGCAGGAGAAAACATTGATGTCCTAGTACACATAGGGACTAATGATCTCGCCAGCCCGGTCAGTTGTGGAGACCAAGAACACCTGACTAGGCTGGGTGACAAACTATCATCTATTTCGTCTGCATCTCCTTCTCTGAGATCCTGCCAGTCTGGGAGAAGGGAGCAGATGGACAGAAGGTCAGAGAAGGGGAGATAGGGGAGCTAAACACATGACTCAAGGACTGGTGCCAGGAAAAGGACACAGATTTGTAGGGAACTGGCAACAGTTCTGGGGCAAAGTTCTTTAAATTTGATGGACTGCATCTGACTAAAGAGGAGTCAGTGCATTGGGGCAGAAGTTTGACGTCTTTGCAGAATATTTAAACTAGCAAATGGGGAGAGGGGTGCAGCACCCCATACGTTGAATGGGAAGAACACCCCTTCCCCCTCAGCTAGTGGTCCAACTGGAATTCAGTGTGTTTGCCGTTCATTTGCATCACCAGGTAAGAAAAAAGGTTTGTCTCCCCATACGATGCACAGGGGTAATGCCAAACCTCACCCAACAACTCACACACCAAAATCTGGCCAATGGAAAATCATGTACACAAATGCTCACAGCCTGGGAAATAAGATCCCAGACCTGCAGGCAATAATGTCAGAGGCTAAACTGGACATAGTACCAATTAGTGAGACGTGGTTTACCAGTAACCACACTTGGGAGACTTCAGTACCTGGCTATGTATTGTTCAGAAGAGACCGAGGTGCAAAAAGGGGGGGAGGAGTGGCTCTGTATGTTAATGAAAATATCAAAGCTACAGAAATTCAGAATACACATAAGGAGCCAGAAGAACTGTGGGTCACCCTGGAAACAGGAAATGGGACAGCCATAAGAACTGGGGTTGTCTACAGGCCCCCAGACCAGGGGGAGGACATAGACACATTACTGTTAGAAGATATACAAAACATGACAGCTAAATGGGAGGTTCTGATAATGGGAGACTTCAACATGCCAGATACAGATTGGTCAATACCAGCAGGAACATCTGCCAGAACTAGACTCATAGTGGATTCCCTGCAGGGGGAGGGCCTCAAACAACTGGTACAGCAACCCACAAGAGACAGGGCTATCCTAGATCTAGTACTGACTAACAAAGAAGGGATCACAGATCTCCAGGTAGAAGGTCACCTGGGGGCCAGTGACCATCACATGGTATGGTTCAATTTGGCTACTACATCTAAATCATCCCATTCCAAGGAAAAAATATGGGACTTCAGAGGAGCTGACTTTGATAAGATGGCCAACAGAGTTAAGCTAGCCCTGGCAAAAAGAAACACAGGTGAGGGGGTACAGGCAAAGTGGGCAAGCATTAAGGATGCAATACTTGAAGCAACATCCCATTGTGTTAGACAGAAAAGGAAGTGCAAAAAAGAAGGAAACCACTTTGGTTCTCAAATACAGTAGCAGAAAGGTCAGAGCCAAAGGCTGGCCTTCAGAAAATATAAGGAACACAGCGGGATGAAGATAGGGGCATACCAAACTGCCTCAAGGGAAGCAGGTAAGGCAGTAGGCAGGCAAAGTCCCAAACTGAGGAAACACTAGCACAAACAGTAAAAGAAGGTGACAAGACTTTCTATAGATACATTAGTGAAAGGAGAAAGTCCAGAGCGGGTATTGCTAAGCTTAATGGAGAAAGAGGAGCATGTGAGGAGGAGGACCCTGTAAAGGCATCTATCCTAAATAGATACTTTTGCTCAGTATTCACTGAAGAGAAGGTAGGGCAGGGCCCACAGCTCAGCATCATGGACACAGGGGAGGAGAGCACTACTCCCTTCACAAAAGAAAGGGTCCTACAAGAGCTTGCTAAGCTCAGGGTGGATAAGGCAATGGGACCTGATGGCATACATCCCAGGGTACTTAAGGAGCTAAAGGAGGAACTAGCAGAGCCATTAGCAGAATTGTTTAGTGAGTCTCTGAGCACAGGAGAGGTCCCAGAAGACTGGAGAACGGCTCATGTGATCCCACTCCACAAGAGTGGTAGCAGGGAGGAGGTCGGGAACTACAGACTGGTCAGTCTTACCTCAGTAGTGGGCAAGATTATGGAAGCACTCCTTAAGGAAAGGATAGTGCAACACCTGGAATCCATAGGGGCACAGGATCCAAGACAGCATGGGTTTACAAAGGAAGGTCCTGTCAAACTAATCTCATAGATGTCTTTGACTGGGTAACCGAGAGTGGTGGACCAAGGGGAGCAGTTGATGTCGCCTACCTTGACTTCAGCAAAGCTTTTGACACTGTTCCACATAGAAGATTGATAAATAAGCTAGGTAGGTTCGGGTGGGTCAGAAGTTGGTCAACTGGGTGGCAAACTGGTTGACTGGCAGAAAACAGAGAGTGTGGTAAATGGTACACAGTCAGAAGAGATGCAAGTCACAAGTGGGGTACCTCAGGGATCAGTCCTGGGGCCAGTCCTATTCAACATCTTCATTAGTGACCTAGCAGATGGACTAGAGGGTAAGACTTGTCTGTTTGCAGATGACACCAAGATCTGCAACAGAGTAGATGATCCAGATGGGGTGGGCAGAATGAGAAGAGATCTGGATAAACTAGCAGAATGGTCAGAAGAGTGGCAACTGGGATTTAATGCAAAGAAGTGCAAAATCATGCACATAGGGAAGAGAAACCCTGAAGCCACTTATAGGCTGGGAGGGGAGTTGCTAGCAGTCACAAAGGAAGAAAGAGACTTGGGCATCATCATCACTGATGACCTGAAATCATCAAGCAGACCTCTAAAGCAGTAGGTAAGGCTAGGGGGTGTTAGGGTGTATTAGTAGGGGTATCACAAGTCGTAAGAGGGAGGTAATAATCCCTCTTGTACAAGACATTGGTTAGGCCCCATCTGGAGTACTGCGGCAGTATTGGAGGCCACACCTTCACAAGGACATTAACCAAATTGAGGCAGTCCAGAGAAGGGCAACCAAAATGGTGCAGGGACTGCATCAGAAGACATATGAGGACAGATTAACGGAGCTCAATATGTATACCCTTGAGCAAAGGAGGGAGAGAGGTGATATGATCGAGACATTTAAACACCTTAAGGGCATAAACAAGGTGAAAGAGTCTAACATGTTTAAATATAAGAAAAATAGCAGGACAAGAGGACACAGCATGAGAGTAGAGGGAGGCCGATTAAGGGGGGAATGTGAGGAAATTCTTTTTCACAGAAAGGGTGGTAGATGCATGGAACGGCTTACCACAAGAAGTAGTGGCTATGAATACAGTGCAGGGCTTCAAACAGGCATGGGATAGGCATAAGGGAGCAATACAAATGACTATGAATAGATAGGTCACTGACATAGCAAAGGCCGATGGCACTTTTATAAGGTAGAAAAAGAAATGGGCAGACTGGATGGGCCTTGCGGTCCTTATCTGCCGTCAACTTCTATGTTTCTATATGTTTCCTAACCCCCCACCAGAATTGCCTTATGTCTGTCTCATGCATTCTTAAATTCCCCCACTGTTTTTGACCCCATGACCTCCTCAGGAAGACCGTTCCATGTGTCCACCAACCTCACCCTGAAAAAATACTTCCTCACTTTGCCCCGAGCCATAATGTCTGTAATGACTAAAGCATGCTTAAGTCATTACAGATCTGTTCTCTAAATGGGTAGAAGCATTCTCCTGTAAGAATGCCACAGCCAAGGACACCACAAAAATACTTGTAGAGCAGGTTTTCTCAAGTTGGGGCCTACCCCTCACAGTGGACTATGACCAAGGGTCACAGTTTACAGGTGAGTTAATGCAGAAATGTCTCAGGATGCTAGGGTTTAAGCAGAAATTCCACATTACCTACCATCCACAATCGTCAGGCCAGGTATAAAGTATTAACAGGCAGATTAAGCTCATGCTGTCTAAATTTGTGAACATGAATGTCAAAAAATGGAATGCACTGCTACCAAGCCTCGTGATGGCAATCAGGGCTACCTCCTGCATTGTTCCACCCAGCCCACTCCTTTTTGAGGTGATGATAGGCTGACAGATGTGGCTGCCTGAGCACCTGTGGCACAATTTTAACACCCCCACCATGGATCATGTGTCTGCTAACACGTATGTTATGCAGCTACAGGAAAACCTTGTCCAGGTGCATCGCTTTGTAGCGAATAACCTTAACCAGTCTCAGGAGAAATCTAAAATGTACTTTGACAAAAATGTCAAGGAAGTGGACTGGCAGAAATATAGAAACATAGAACATAGAAACATAGAATTTGACAGCAGATAAGGACCGCTTGGCGCACTGTAATAGGGTCTGTACTCCCCCCCCCCCATTACTGTTATGGCTTGGAAATTAAATGAGTATTTTTGTTTGCCATAGAGTGTACTAAGGTATACTGTGAATACAATTGGGCTGTAAATACTTTTCTCCTATTAAAAAACAAAACAGTAAACCTATTTTCTCATTTCTTTTATGCTCTCTCATTTCTGCCTCTTTATAGGCTTCTTTAATTCCCCTACGCATAGTTTGGCCACCTATGAGTAGTCTTCCTATCCCTAAATCCTGTATTTCTTGCCTTTCCCATAAGTATTTCATGCCTTTGTGTTCAGAGACCTCTGTATGAAAAAGCGCTACCGTTATCGGTAATTAGCCGCACGAATGTGCGTACAGTCACTCTGTGCGACTGTGCAATCGTGCAAGTGTGCGAAAACGCCGAAAAGAAAGTCCATAGTGAGTGTTCTCACTTTTCAGAGAAAGAGCAAGCAGGTCCTGCTGCTTTATGCTAGCGCTTGCTTTTTCTCTAACTTGTTGGTCCTGTGAGTTAGTAAGAGCACTAAATTAGGCTTTGAGAATAAAGCCCTGCTCCCAACTTCAAAGCAAGTCAACGTCTTTACAGCTTCAGTATTTCAGTGCTCAGTTTCCAAATAGTCTGCTTGAAAAGTACTAAAGTTACATTTCAATCTACTTTAATATGAGCTATGTAACAAGGGTATTTTAAACACTGGCAAATAGAAAGAAATTAGAGAGGTTATTTTATTGTGAAAAGGTATAAAGGAATTAGCTCTTACTTGAAAGCAGTCCTCAGACCTTCCTCTCAGTACTACCTTGCTATAGTGCTGGCTGGCCCTAGCTACACCCTTTTTATGACAGAAGCTTTAGGGAGGAGCTTGGATATTGTTTATAAAAGGGAAAATAACTAAAATCTTGGTGAAATTTAGAAATGAAACATTAGAAATCAATCTAAATGGGGTATAAATGATTAAAATATGTTTTAAGTTATTTTTCTTGCTGAATGTAAGAAGTAGGATGTTTAGGGAGGAGTTAATTGAATCATGTGATCCTCCTGCTGTATAAAAAAGGGAGAATGTGAAGTAAAACAGCAGAGTGTGGTAGGAAGGCAACCCTACCAGCTGCCTAGCCTGATCCTAGGTGCTGTTTGACAGTGAAGTTATGCTAAGCTATGTTCATTTAGTTATTTTATTTTCTGCTTTAAGTTTGTATTATTTTCTTCTGCTTAAAGAATAAACCTTATTCTGAATTTCTGGATCCTGACTGCTTCGTGGACTCCATTTGTTCTCATTTCCCTACCTATTGGATAAGCTGCAGATCCTAGTTAACCAACAGCCTACTTCCTCCTACCCCCCACTAGAATTGTGTTATGTATGTCTGATCGGGAACAGAGTCATGGTACTGCAGTACTCCGCTCCTGAGCATGCCCTAGCCAACAATTGAGTGGGACCATTTGCAATTGTGGACAAGCTCATCCCATCTGTATATCAAGTCAGGCTTTTCAGCTGCACAAAACCAGTGTACAAGTGGTTCCACACCAATCAGGGGGTGAGGACAAAGAGGGCTACATTCCAGAGATTAAGGAGGATGGGGAGGGCATAGGACAGGGAGGCATATGAGAACTGGTCCAAGGAGGTTACAAAGCGAGTGAGAGAAGTCAAAGCCTCCAGATCTAAGGTTAGCTCAGGGCATTAAGGGAGGGGAGAAAGACTTTTTTAGATACGTGAAGGAAAAAAGGAAGTGCAGAGACAACATAGTGAGGATAAAGAGGGGTCAGGAGTGGGTGGAAACAGGAGCAGAACAAGTAGAAGCACTGAATGAATACTTTTGTTCCATGTTCACGCAGAAGAAGGGTGATCTATTACCTCAATGGAAGGGAAGGTGGGGTGAGGAGAACAGAGTGTTAGAGGGGTTCAGAGCACTAAGGGTGGACAAGGCCCAAGGTCCTGATGGTATTCACCCCAGGGTGGTGAGGGAGATGGTGAAGGTGTTGGCCAGGCCACTGGTGGACCTGTTCAGCACCTCCCTGGACATGGGTTATGTGACACAGGACTGGAGGGTGGCCCACGTGGTGCCCATTCACAAGAGCAGCTCAAGGAATGAACCAGGAAACTACATACCTGTCAGTCTCACATCCATAGTGGGTAAACGTATGGAGGCGATACTGAAAGAGAGGCTGGTGGCATTTCTGGAGGGAAATGAACTCCAGGATGGGCAGCAGCATGGGTTCATCTTGGGGAGGTCTTGTCAAGACTACTGTAGTAGAATATTATGACTGGGTTACAAGAGAGCTGGATAAAGGTCACTCCGTGGACGTCCTATACTTGGACTTCAGCAAGGCCTTCAATTCAGTGTCTCACAGGTGGCTAGAGGAGAAACTGACTTCCATAGGGGTGGGGGAGAAACTGGCAAACTGGATAGGGAACTGGCTGAGGGGGAGGCAGCATTGGGTGGTGGTGGTGGGGAACTCTCAGCACCTAGGCCAGTGATGAGTGGAGTACCTGAGGGCTCTGTGCTGGATCCGGTGCTTTTAGGGCAATTCATTTTGGATATCTCACATGAAGCTGGGAGCAGGATTAGTCTGTTTGCAGATGGTACTAAAATGAGGGTGGTAGTTGATGAAGTGGATGGGTGGAGACAACTACAAGAGGACCTAACCAAACTGGAGGAGTGGTCAGAGAGGTGGCAGCTAGGCTTCAATGTGAAGAAATGCAAGATTATGCACTTCAGGGAATAGAACCTGAATAGGGACTATTGAATGGGTGGGGTGAGGCTGGGGGACACTGAGGAAGAGAAGGACCTTGGGGTGTTGATAATGAGGAGCATGAACAACTCTGATGAATGCAGGAAAGCCACAGCTAAGGCTATTGAGATGCTGGGGTGTACTGCATGGGGATTCTCGTCCAGGCATAGTGAAGTGATCCTGCCCCTCTACAGGTCAGGCTGCACTTGGAGTACTGTGTGCAGTTCTGGTATCCATATCTGAAGAAGGACATTAAACTGCTGGAGGGGGTGCAGTGGATGGTGACAAAAATGTTATGGGGGATGGAGGGCAAAGCCTACGAGGACAGGCTATGTGAGATGAATATGTTCACCCCAGAAGAGAGGAGGGGTAGTGGGGATATGATTGAAACATTCAAGTATTTGAAGGGGATAAACAAAGCCAGTACTGATGGGTTGTTCAAGCTGAGGAAAGGTAGGGACACAAGGGGGCATGGGCTAAGATTAGAGGGTGGAAGATTTAGGGGAGATAGATGAGGAGACATTGCTTTATGGAGAGGGTGGTGTCAAAGTGGAATGTCCTACCAGAGGGGGTGATATCATTTAAGGTGGTGGGACATTTTAAAAGGGCATGGGATGAGGAACGAGGGAGAGTCTGGGTGAATAGTGCTGCGAACTGTGGGAATAATGCTGAGAGTGGTGCTGAAGATGGGGGAGTACTTGGGGCAGCTGCAATCTAGGGGTGCTAGCTGCACACTCAAGCAGACTTTGATAGACCATGAGGTCTGTTTCTGCTGGCAGTTTCATATGTTTCATAATCAGCTCAAGCTCTTCAAAGGCCTCTAAGGTGAGCCACCCAAATGATCTAGGGAGGGAATTCTTTTCTTTCAGAATGCTGATAATCGTACTGATTGCCTCTTCCCTGATTGGATGTTCAGTGAAGAAAGAACCAAGAAGGCTGGTCTGTATCTTCAACCAGCATTTTGCTTGGGAAGGCAGTACAGAGTTCTTCTAGGTCATAGCTCACAAAAGCACCCCAATCGGCAACAGCATCATCTGGAGGGGACACAGTGACCCCCCCACAACAATGCCTGGCAATATGGGTAGCCAGGCCCTTCTCAGTTTTATAGAGACGGAGTGAATGTGTTTGAAAATGGGACTATCTTGCTGAAAGATGCCAGAAGTGAGGACCAAGAGACCTGACATGTATCTCTCCTGGTGCTGCTACCAGGACAGACCAAGGCAGCACTATTTGCTGGCATTATGCAACTAAAAGTATATTCAACTACAACTCACCTGCCCACTCCGACCCGAACAACTCCTTTTGGGACTACACCAGAGACTGTGATTGAAACCCCTCCAGAGCCTTTGCAGTACCCCAAGCTGGTACCAGGACCAACCAGTGGGTTAACTGCTACGTCCATCCTGGAGACTTTGGTTAACAGTGTCCCCTTTATGCATTAGGAAAGTCGGAAGTACATCCTTTGACCTAAAAGCTCCTTTACGAAGGATCCTCGTCATACAATAAAAAAAATGATATATATATACATGTTGTTTTAAATATCTCTAATTGGAACATGGCAGATTCTGGCCACTTTGTCAATACCAACATCTCATTGTTTCATGCTTTTGTGTTAATAGACCTTGTAGCAGCCTATCAGGCATGAACCCAAGACCCTGCAGCTGGGCAAAATAAATCACCACAGCATGATATATTCTGCTCTAGGTACCCAAAGAGGGGCATAGATGGACCTTTCAGATCCATAACAGGTTTATTTGGATCTGGAATGTCAATTTGAAATAGGGCTGATGAAGAACACCTGAGGCAACACATTGTGTACCTTGAGGGCAAGGAAGCCCAGAATATGATTAAGCATGTGCTCATTCCTTGACAACTCAGTGGACAGCCCAGCCATGTTGGAGAGAGAAGGGCTGTGCTGTTCGCCTGCTGGGGTTTGGGATGGGGGTACTGGGTGGTGGGACACTACCTGCTGAGGTGGCTGGGTAGGGGATGCACTAGACCACCTGGGATTTAACATTTTAATTCACAGACTGGGGATAGGAAGGGTGGTTCACTAGACCAACAGGGAAAAAATGTTTGCAATACTATATGGGGGATAGGGATGGGATATTACACTAATTGGACACATCAGGCAGGTGATTGGGTGGGGGGAGTGACCACTAGCCAGCAGAGCTTTTTCCATTACAGGTTGGGTGGATGATTGGGTGGGGGAGGGACTGCTAGCCACCAGGGCTTTTTCTATTACAGGCTGGGTGGGTAATTGGTTGTGGGGAGGGACTGTTAGCCACCAGGGCTTTTTCAATTAAGGTTGGGAGGGTGATCAGATGGGGGAGGAACCGCTAGCCACCAGGGCTTTTTCAATTACAGGGTGGGCAGGTGATTGGGTTGGGGGAGGGATGGCTAGCCACCAGGGAATTATTTTTTTTATTTCAGGCAGTGTTTGGGTGGACACTGGACACCAGGAGAAGTGTTCTTTTTTTGTTTTCCTTCCACCAAAATCTGAACGGAACAGGGTGAAATTTTGCCCAAAATATTCAGACGTTTTCCGATCCGCAAAAGGCAGAAGTTCAGAAACTTCCGTGAAAGTTGTCAGATTTCACGGAAGTTCTGCTAGGGCAGAAATGAAAACTCACACACCTCTAGAATCCATGCTGGCTCAGATCCTGAAGGCCACTGGATTCCAGATATTCCACATTCCTCTCGTTCAGTAGGGATTTCATTACTTTCCTCACCACCAAAGTCAGGCTTGCTGGCCTGTACATGCCAGCCTCCTCTTTGCTTCCACTTTTGTGAAGTGGGACTACATCTGCCCTTCTCCAGTCCTCCAGAACCACTCCATCTCCAGTGAGTGGTTGAACAGGGATGTCAGTGGTGCAGCCAGCACCTCCCTGAGCTCCATCAATATCCTAGGATGCACCCCTTATAGCCCCACTGCCTTCTCCACTTTTGGATTTGCGAGTTCATTCAGAACATTCTCCTCTGTAAATGGACTAGTGTCTACCTCCCTTTCTTTGATGCTCCTAGCCCTTATCTGTGGTCCCCCTTCTTCCCCTTTCTCTGTGAACACAGAACAAAAGAACTTGTCCAAGATGTCCACTTTTTCTTGGTCCCCCTCCACACACATTCCTCTCTTTCCTTCCTAAGCCTTACTATCCCTCCCATGGTCTTTCTCTTTTTGCTGACATGCTTGAAAAATACCTTGCCCCCTTTCTGCACCAATCAAGAAAAATGAAAATGCACTCACAGGGAAAACACCTCAGGCAATTGTCCTTTAGTAAGGATTTATTCCAGTGTGCTCTGAAAGATGCTGTAATACAGCCCCAGCACTTTAACCACAAGGTCTTCCTCAGGGCGCGTGTCACATAAAGTGGTGAACCTCTTTTATATTCATCATTGATCACATGATGTATATTCAAAATCAAATCAGTTTTTTGTAACAAGCACAATTAGACAAAAACAGTCAATAAAAGTAAAGAAATGCATTCTTATTGTACACAACAAGTATATTAAACAAATAATTGATTTGCAGAGAAAGATATCTCATTGGAAAATAAATAAAAATGGTAATCACAATTTCTCACATGAAATATTGTGCACTTCAAATATTTTTCAAGTTTGTACCAATATCAGATTTCAAATATTCCTATTTTTATTCCCCATTCATATTAATATATCTATAGTCATAAGACTTTTACATTCTCTATAATAGTTTACTAAATCTATCAGTGGGGTAAGAGTAAATGAGACATAGTAGGCACTCTTATCAACATAGCAAAATAAAGTATTTCTCGTTTGCCATTTCATTGCACTGCCTGGGCTGTTTTCTTCTCTGCCTGTGCCTTTGTGCTTCTAATTGCTTTACCTGCCTCCTCCTGTTTCTCCTGATACACTTCTCTATCTTCCTCTTGCTGTGTCTCCCAATATTTTTTGAATGCTAACTTATTTGCTCCTTTGAGGACCATAGCTGTCTCTTTTTCCTCCTTCTTTTGCTTACTTGTCTGACACAGAGGTTTGTTGCCTTCTCTATATACCTCCTTTTATATTTACACACTGTTCTTCCACTCCTCCCAAGCCCCTCCCCCCGCCAGGGCATTCCTGAGGCATGCCCCAATCTTTTTAAAATTGGCTCTCCTGAAGTCCGGTACCCTTACATTTATGTGATTTGATCCTGCTACAGTACTCACATTGAACCACACTGTACAGTTATCATGGGTCCCCAGGTGGCCACCCACTATGGCACCTGCAACACTGTCCCCATTGGTGAGTACAAGGCCCAGTACTGCCCCCTCAAGAGAGGGCTCTTTTACTAGTTGCCTGAGGAATGCTCTCTGCAGGGAATCCTGGATGTCCCTGCTACTAGCTGAAGCTTCAGCTGGGATTCTCCAATCTACATCTGGCAGATTGAAGTCCCCCACCCTCAGCACCTGTCCCTTGTTTGTCAGACACAAAGGGCAACCCTAGGAGGCATATGCCAAGTGTGATCAAGCCCCTAGCCTTACTGTCTGCTGAGCTTCACTGATCTTCATTGACTTGGAGAGAAATCAATCACAGAAGGCTGAGCTTCACTGATCTTCACTGACTGGTATAGAGACCAATCATGGAGGGAAGACAGACAGGTGCAGAAGCAGGGATTCCTTGACAGCAGTTCTACCTGGGTGAATGCCCATTGGAGTGCACAGTCCAGGCTCCTTTCTCCTCTTAGATGGCTTCTCTCCTCACTTGCTCTGCTCAGACCCAATCAGTGGCTGCTTTCTCAGCATAAGGAGCCATTGGAGCACTTACCCAAAATTCCTGGCTGCTGTATGTAAATCAGCATTTGTTCTGCTGTACCTATTGCTGAAATAGTGGTCAGCTAATAGAAAGCTCTCAGCTGGAAGCAATAGCTCAGACACAAAGGACATCCCTAGGAGGCATACGCCAAGTGTCCTCTAGCCCCTAGCCTTACTGTCTGCTGGTCTTCACTGACTGCTCTACCCACTACTGAAATAGTGGTTAGTTAATAGAAAGGTCTTAGCCACAAACAGCCAGAAGCAGCAGCTCAGACACAAAAGGCAGCCCTAGGAGGTATATGGCAAGTGCGATCCAGCCCCTAGCCTTACTGTCTGCTGAGCTTCACTGATCCACAGCTCTTCCAAGGAGAGCAGTCTCAGCATCAGAGGAGGCAGTTTGGGGCTACTAACTGCTACCCACCCTAACTTTTTTTTATAGTCACGGGTTTAGCAAAGACATACCTGCTGCCTTCAAGCAGCATGGGCAAACTCATAGCTGACAGAAGCTACATCCAAAAAGGTAGAGCTCCATCTGTTTGGGGAGGACAGACCTCAAAGCAGGGAAAATAAGAGGGCAAATCCAACCATCATCACAAGGATAAATAGACACCATCTAATATAGGGATGGACTTTGTTAGCTGCAGAATCTGTGGAGGTCAGGAAACTGTCCCACTTGTTGGATGATAGGGGACCTCAAGGATCAGCTCAGGGCAGCCTGGGCTGACAAAATGTCTCAAAAGCAAACTGCCCACTTATACTCTGCCACTGACCCACCTGTACCATAAACTCAGGCTCCTTCCCCATAGGAAAACTGGAACTGGGGGATGGCAGATGGCTAAGGGAAAATGTAGGAGACATTGGCACAATAAACAGCAGGTCAACCAAAATGTCCAGCAGCATATTCAAACCGAAAACAGGTACACCCCCCTAGCATCAATGCCAAATACAAAGGCAGATGATGGGGAGGTGTGCCACAAAGCAGTGAAGGAGACCAACGTCAAGGTAAAAAATGTGAAGTAAAACATCAAATCCAAAAAGAGGAAGCTTTTTATTATTGGGGACTCCATTACTAAGGAAGTGGAACCCCATTTAGGGGACAATACAAACACAAGGGTAATGGTCAGATGTCTTAGAGGATCGTCAGCATGGAGGGACACTGACCGCATCACAAAAATTATGCAAAAGGAAGTTAAGGGCTCAGACATCCTTGTCCACATAGGGACAAATGATCTGGCTTGCAGATCAGTGGATGGGACAAAAAAGCACCTGATCTGCCAAGGGAAAAGTTGTCTTCTGTTTCATCCAGCTTAGCCTTTTCTGAAGTGTTGCCTGTTTGGGAAAAGGGGGGCAGCAAACAGAAAATCAAGGAGAAGGAGATCAATTAATTTAAGGTGTGGCTAAAGGAATGGTGCCTTATAAAGGGATACTGCTTCATCGGTGACTGGAATGACTTCTGGAAAGGAGTATTTTCACTTCGATAGTCTACACCTAACAAAGCAAGGAGCCTGGGCACTCAGTCATAAATTCAATGTTAATGCTAGTAGTACAAATTTATAGGTGGTGAGAAGGAAATCACACCTGTGCCCTATTGCAGGAATCTGGTTACCTCTCCCCCACTACCAGGGAGCATTACTTTGGGATTAAACTCGAAGAGGAAAGTTAAGAACAAAGGGTGTGATATGGTGGTAGGAAATACCAGCACAAGAAGGAGTAAAATGGTGATGAAAGCTAAAACTAAGGATGGTGGGTATGCAAACAAATGTGTTAACTAGACATAGAAAGCAATGTCCATCAATGCACATAGTCTGGCAAATAAGATCCCAGAACTCATGGCCACAATTTTGGAGGCTGACCTTGACTGGGTTGCTGTGAATGAGACTTGGTTCAATTACAGTTACAATTGGGATATAGTAATCCCGGGCTACAACCTATTCAGAAGAGACCAGACAGGGGAAAAAGGGGGAAGGGTAGCAATCTACATGAAGGAGGGAGATAAAGGCAACAGAGCTCCATGGAGTACAGAATGAAGCAGATGCCCTGGGGATCACTGTTGGATCTGGTAGAAAGGCTTCCAAAAGGGTGGGAGTGATCTATAGGCTGTCATCACAAGAGGAAGAGAGGGACAAAGATATCCTGAAAACCTTAAAGATGTCAGAAAAAGGGGAGATAGTTCTGGTGGGAGACTTTTATCTATCGGACATAGACCGGAGCTCCTACACAGCGGCATCAACAAGGAACCACAACTTCTTATTGGCACTGTGTGAGGCAGGCCTTAAGCAGTTAGTAAAGATGCCTACATGGGAGAGGGCAATCCTTGACCTAATACTTACAAACAGCAACTGGGTCTCAGGCATACAGGTGGGTAGCCACCTGGGCTCTAGTGACCATCACATGGTATGGCATACAGTCAATAAAGTTGAGGAGGTTAGCCATACAAAGCAGAAAGTCCTAGAATTCAGGAAGGCAGATTTTAATCTAATAAGAGCATACCTGAAGGACAGTCTGAAATGCAGGACAGATGGGGGGGGTGGGTGGAAGAGTGTTGCACCAGATTAAAACAGGCAATAACCACTGCCACAGCACATTGTATCAGGCAGATCAGCAAGATGAAGAAAAAAGACATCCACTTTGGTTCTCAAGAGAAGTAGCAGTCAGAGTTAAGGAAAAGAGGAAAGTCTTTAGAAGATACAAGAACTCAGATAGTGACCTTGATGGAGAGGCATACAGCGAGAAGCTGAGGGAGGCAGGAAAAGCTATAAGGAGAGCAAAGGCTGAAACAGAAGTAAGGCTAGCACAGGGGGCAACCAAAGGGGACAGAACCTTCTACAGGTACATCTGGGAGAGGAGAAAAAGCAAAGGGAGAATTGTAAGACTGAAGAAGGAGGATGGCACACAAGCAGAAGATGACAAGGAGAAAGTGGAGATCCTAAACAAGTACTACTGCTCAGTCTGTACACAGGAGGAAGACAACAATGGACCAGCACTAACCAGAAAGGAAGTTACCACTGAGGGGGTGGACATGAGTCCATTCACAGAACAAAGAGTCCTTGAAGAGCTCAACAAGCTGCGAATGGACACAGCAATGGGACCCGACAGCATGCATCCAAGGATACTCAAGGAATTTGGAAAGAAATTAGTGATTCTGCTAGCTGCACTCTTCAACAAATCTATGGAAAGCAGGGTAGCCCCAGAGGACTGGAAAAGTGCAACAGTGGTGCCACTGCACAAGATCGGGAGCAGGGATGAGGCTGGAGACTACCGTCCAGTCAGCCTCACCTCAATAGTGGGTGAGATGATGGAATCTCTTCTAAAAAGAAAGAATTCTTACTTTTCTAGAAGTGAGCGGGCAGGTGAACCCAAAGCAATATGGCTTTACTGCAGGAAGGTCCTGCCAAACCAACCTAGTGGAATTCTTTGACTGGGTCACTAAAATGGTGGACCGGGGGGGCCCAGTCGATGTGGTCTATCTCAACTTGAGCAAGGCCTTTGACTTGGTCCCCCACAGAACACGGATTAACAAACTCGAGCACATGGGATTGGGCCACAAAATAATAGCCTGGGTGAGAAGCTAGCTAAACGGCAGAATGCAGAGAGTAATGGTCAATGGAGCATTGTCAGGGGAGGGGATGGTGACAAGTGGGGTTCCACAGGGTCAGTGCTGGGACCAGTCTTGTTCAATATGTATATCAATGATATTGCTGATGGTCTGGAAGGAAAGATGTGTCTGTTCACAGATGACACGAAGCTTTGCAGTAGAGTTGATTCACCAGAGGGGTTGCAAAAAATGAAAAAGGACCTGTTAAGATTGAAAAGATGGTCACAAGACTGGCAGCTGAAGTTTAACGTGAAAAAGTGCAAGGTGATTCATATGGGAAAGAAGAACCCAGGGACAGAGTACCATCTGGGGGGGGGGAAGCTAACAGCTACAAAGCAGGAGCGTGACCTGGGAGTCATCATCTCTGACAACTTAAAGATAGGGAAGCAATGCGAGAAGGTGGCACAGAAGGCGCGTGGCCTCCTGAGTTGTATAGGGAGAGGCATCACTAGCAGGAGGTGTGAGGTAATAATGTCACTGTATAGGTCCCTGGTGAGGCCCCACCTGGAGTATTGTATCCAATTCTGGAGATCCCACCTCAAAAAGGACATTGATAGGTTAGAGACAGTGTAGAGAAAGGCAGCTAAGATGATTCATGGCCAACACCAGAAGACATACGGCGAAAGACTAAGGGAACTAAACTTCTTCTCCTTGGAACAAAGGAGGGAGAGGGGGCCCGTGATTGAGACCTTCAAGTATTTAAAGGGTATCAACAAGGTACAATCACAGTACCTCTTCCAGATTAGCAGTTGCAGTGAGACAAGAGGTCATGACATGCGACTAAGAGGGGGTAGGTTTCGGATTAATAGTAGAAAGTTATTTTTTACCAAAAGAGTGGTGGACCCATGGAACACACTGCCTCAGGGGGTGATGGAGACAAATACAGACAAGCAGTTTAAATCAGCATGGGACAGACATGTCAGTAAGTTAACAAGCAATTCCGAGTAGGTGGTAGGAAAAAACATGGGCAGACTAGATGGACCTGGTGGTCCTCATCTGCCGGCACATTCTATGTATCTATGTATCTTTTGGATGGCTTTCACTAGAACCTTATCCAGCTTTTAGTGAGAAAGTATTTCCCCACATCTCACTTACCCCCCATCCAGCTTCGACGCATGCCCCCTGGTTGCTGGCGCTGGTGCTGTTACTAATTTTAAAGTGACTGCTCCTTTGCCCTGCTCAGTCCTGCATGGTACTTGTAGGCCTCTATCATGTCACCTCTCGTTTTCCTCTCTTCTAGGGTGCACATGTTGAGATCCCTCAGTCGCTTTTCATAGGGCTTCTTGTGCAATCCCTGTACCATTTTACTTGCCCTCCTCTGAATGTTTCATACTGCAACATTTTAAAATCTTGGTTCCCTGAATTACAACTTGGCAATAGTGTATGGTTAGTGTTTATTGTTTGTGGAAATCCTTACACTCAAAGACCCTGTTGTACAACAATTGTGATGTCAGTACTATGGAATGCTTTTTATAACTTGCACCTTAGTTCTGGTATCACAGCTATACAACCAGCTTTATCAGAGTCCTTGTACTGAATGTGTTTCACAAACTGCAGCTGTTCCCATTGCATGCCCAACAAAAATTATGTCAAGGTTTTTATTTTTCTTTAAAAATCCACAGCCCACTCAGCTGCTCAGTACCCACCCAGCCACCTCATGGCACAACATTATTTGTTCATTCACAGCCTCATGAAAACTAAGCATTACTTTTGAAGCAATGATCCTCTCCCATATGGTGAGGCTAATTCACATGGAAGTACTTATGTGAGGGGAACATCAACTGGCATGGGATGCTTCAAGCGTAATGTTTATTTTTATGGAGCTTTGAATGATCAAATACTGTTTATGTCTCAAGGTGGGTAGGTACTGTGCAGCTGCCTGAGGAGTGGACTGAAAAAAGAAACTAACAAACCAGTGCATCTTGTGGGGGGCATGATGGAAAACCATGTGCTTAAGGGCCAACACACAAAGCTGAACGTGTTTCCATCTTGGAGCTGAAATGACAACTTGGACCTGTTGAGCTTTGCTCTTGAAGCCCATGTGTTGTTACCCAAACCCCTTAATGGAAACACAGCTGTTGTGTAAGGTTGCCTTTACATTGTTCCATATATAGTAAGTTACTACAGTAGCTTCTGCAGAAAACTTCATAAGCAGGAATGCGTTGATGTTTCTGAAGAATATTACTGCCTGGTGATGTATTTTCTAATTTGCCTTTTTACCAAGGAGGTGCCACCACCTATTCAGCAAATAGGAAAACATTTTTTTAATTTGGTGAACATTTTCCTTTTAATTGATGGCCTCATGAAATATTTGCATGGTTTCTGTTTTTTTTTTTATTTAAGATGCTTAAAAATGTCTAAACTCATGCCACACATAAATGACATAAAGTGCTTTGAATGGCCCTTGTAGCAGAATTGTGGACAGCTCTGTGTGATTTGTTTGCTGCTGGGGCTGTGACTAATGACATCTTAAATCATAGAACACATGACGGATGCATCTGCAATTGGTTAGACCCTGAAAATATGTTGACATCTTCTCTGTGATACTTTTATGCTTAATGAAGCCTCACGTCAAAGGACACAAGAATGCTGTTCTTCCTATCAAATGGCAAAAGCAGACACTTTGTTTCAATTGCTTCTCCATTTTTGGATTAATGTATCTATTACAACTGTATATAAAAGCCTACAAAACAGCATGTTTTTCATCTACAGTAATTATAGATTCATAGGTGTATGGTTACTTGCATTTTTAATGTAAATGTATATTCTGCTCATCAGTACACACATTTGATGCCATCCTAACTTCTAGAGTCCTCACATCACTTACTCCTTCATTATTGTGTACCACTAAATACCTATAGTCTTTTGATCCTCATTTGTTTCAGTTGTATTGGTGATATTATTTGTAAATATGAGTCAGCTTTGTCTGTATTTCATTTTTTTTTATTATCATTCATTGTAAACTTAAGGTACCATCTCTGCTACTAAAACTGTCCCCAAGACCCTCTTGAAATGCAGATGACTAACCTAAATAAGATTGTTCCTGTGTGCGAAAATCTATATAAATAAACAAACAAACGACTGAATGAGTGAATTAACAAATGTTATGCAAACCCATTTTATAACTTCACATGTTGTACTGCAGCATAATGGGATTGGCTAAATCCAAAAATAAACATGTCTTGGTGCTAACAATGTGCTGAGCTATACGTCAAGACACAGCTAACGTAATGTACTACTAACATTTGGTTTGATTTAAATATGTTTTAACCATTTATAATCCAGAGGAATCTGAATACTTAGTAGGATATGATCAGTACAGACTCCAGGTCCATCACATGTATGCCACAGCCCATTTCATACACAGTTATGAATAAGTATGCTGAGTAAACATGTACTAATCTAAAAAGGTTTCCTACCCACTGTACAGTCAAGGATATCTTATCCAGTGATTATCTGGGTAACCAGAACTTAGTCCAGGCTCGCCATGAGTACTGTCTCTATGTCTATAGTCTCTACTAGCAGACTGTTCCATAGGTTCACTCACCCTCTAGCAGAAATACTTCTTAAAAAGGAACTAACGTAAAAATTTGCAAAAAACATATGTTGTGCAGAGTGTGTTGATGTCTGGGTGTAGTCCTGGTGGATCCTTCCCTTTGTTTGCTGCTAGGCATTTTTTTAAATATGTTTGCTAATTGTATGGCCTCTGGGGATCTTCATGTTCCAGTTTTTTTTGTTATTCTTTTTCCAACAATGCCTTCTGCCCCATGTGAGAGTGATGCATTTGCGACCATTAATTCCATGAGTGATATCTGCTGCAGCTGCAATCTGCTGTTAGGAGTCTAAATTTAGCAGCTCTGAGCTTTAGGGAATGCCCCCTTGTCCTGCTGTAGGGCACCAGATCAAAATCTAAGGAGATTTCTTTTCTCCAGTTGAGAATAGGACATAGAGTTAAGGAAATTAGACAAAACCAGAAATAAGGATTGTATGAAAAATATGAGTTTACAATATGAAAGAGCATTTACTTATCAAAAGAAAATATTGTAAACACAGTATATTTTAAGCAAAAACACTGGCAATTGACTCAGCTCACCAGGACTATTAAACAAATGTTCCAATTTTCTGAATAAAATTACATCTGTCCTCCAAGCTGGCCCAGCGGTGTTTCACAGCCATGAAGGCCCTGACCACACTAGGGGTCCTGTAACATTACAGGCAGGTGAAAATGTTACAGGATCCCCTAAACACAGTCAATCAATCAAATCTTTATTTATCCAGGTGGGCACCATTGAGCAAGGCTCATTTGTAAGATGGACCTGGTCATACAAAAATCATAGTACAGAAACATGATAAAACATAATGCAATATCATACAGAGAAGTAAAATACACATATGTACAGAAAGGTGTCATTTATACATATAACCAAGGTATACACATCAACATTTGATTGAAAGGGCCTTTACAATAGATAGGCTCATAAACAGATATACAGTAGCTGGCATGTTCACTTTAAAAGAAAAAAAAAGGGATACCAGATTAAGAAGATAATTACGGGGTCGGTGTAGTTTACTGGCATACATCAGGGAAGGGAGTGGCACCTGGCCATGGCCAAAGCGAGACGGAGAAAATGGAAAGTTGCCGGTTTAGGTAAGGAGAGTGAGGCAAGGGCTGAGGCAAGGTGGAAGGCAGGTTGGACAGGAGGGAGACTAGAAAAGAGGTGAGCTAGTGATGTGGGAAACAATTGCAGGATTCCTTCACATAGCAGTCATAGAGTGACTTGAATATATTCAAGCTAACAGGACAACTCAGCTTCAAGTGTTTTTGCATATTGTTCCACAAGGAAGGCAACGTGAAACTTATGGCAGCTCTACCAAAATTAGATTTGACCTTAGGGTATTGCAGGGCAATTAGGGAATAGCTTCTTAGAACACAGGTACCTATCACACTCAGCAGAATACAATCAGAGGTGCATAGGGGAAGCTTTTTGGTAACTGCTCTGAATACTCATAGAGCGGCATTTCTATTTCTCCTATAGTGAAGGGAAGTCCAGCCCACCAGAGTGTACAAAGAGCAATGGTGTGTGGAAAGAGGAAGGCCTGTTATGAACCTGTTTGCTCTGTGGTAAAGGGTATCCAACTTAGCCAGGGAAGAGGCAGTACAATAGCTGTAGAAAAGGTCTGCATAATCTATTAATAAGAGGAACGTGGCTTGTACCAACCGCAGCTTAGCAACCCTAGCAAGGAAGTGGTTAATTCTGTAGAATAGGCCTAGTCTCTGTCTTAGTTTCTTCTGTAGCTCTTCGAGATGTTTAGAGAAGGAGAGTTTTTAGTCGAGCCATACACCCAGATATTTAGATTTTGACACAAACTCTAGTTTTTCTCCAAGTACTGTGGTAATCTGTGGGATAGCACCAATACAAGCAGGGTTCACCGCATAGGTGGAAAGGGAAAAGAGCATCACTTTTGGTTTTTTCACGTTAAGCAGAAGCTTTATGCTTATGAGCTGGTCCTGCAATAGATTAACTTCAGCTTGGAGGTCTTCACAGGCTGCTTCCAGTGTTGGATGACTTAAATAAAGTACTGTGTCATCTGTGAACAAGTGGATATTGGCCATATTGTTGCTGTCATCGATGTTATTAATGTAAACCGCAAACAACAGGGTACCAAAGATAGACCCCTGAGGCACACCTCTCAGTAGTGGTTTAAGTGGTGAAAGTTCACCTTCAGCCTTAACCTGCTGTTGCCATCCTGCAAGGTAATCAGCAAACCAGCACATAGAGTTTGGGTCCAGACCTAAACTACACAGGGAGGAAAGAAGCAGGCTATGATCAATTGTGTTGAAGGCCTTACTTACATCCAAAAAAACAGCACAGACAAAGTTCCTATTGTCAAGGTCAAGAAGCCAATCATTAGTCACTTTTGCTAGGGCTCTGAATCCAGACTGCACTGGTTTTAACAGGCTCCTGGATTCTAGGTACGTTCATAGCTGACCAATCACTATCTTTTCTTGTAATTTAGACAGAATGAGAAGGAGGGAGATCCGCCTGTAATTATTAAGGTCACAAGGGTCACCTGATTTGAGCAGTGGGATGACATGGGCTACTTTCCATTGTGAGGGGAGGCTCCCCTGGGATAATGACAAGTTGAAGAGATGTGTGATTGTCACTGCCAACACATGGTATGCACATTTCAGAAAGTAGGGCTCTATAGAGTCCGAATCCGCACCCTTCTTGATATCCAACTACAGCAATAGATCTTCAACTTCTTTTAGAGATTCAGGCTGGAAGGAGAAGGCCTCTTTGGTAGTGGGAGGCTCGTGATTCAATAATCTCTGCTGTGCGCAAACGGCATTAGCAGTGGATCTGTTAAATGCCTGCCCAACAGTTGCAAAATGATTATTGAAGGCTACCAGTATCTCCGATCTGTCTGAAATGGTGTTACTACCGGATATAATTTTTGTTGGAAAGGAGTTACCAGGTGAATGACCGGACATGTCCTTAATTGTTTTCCAAAATTTTGATGGATTCCTTGAGGCAGAGTCGAGCTCAGCACAATAGAAAGTGACCTTGGCTGCTCTAACCAACTTAGTGCACTTGTTGTGTGCCCTCCTATACTGACACCAATCCATGTCATTCTTTCTTCTGAGTGCTTTTTTCCAAAGTGTATCTCTTTCTAGCATGAAAGCTTTAAGTTCTGGAGAGAACCAATGAGATGTATTGCTCCTCACACGTACCTTTACTGTGGGGGCATGCCTGTTTAAGGCCATGGTTAATATTTCATGAAAGATATTATATGCCTCATTTACCATTTTCGCTAAGTAGAAATCCTGCCAATGCAGGGAATGTTTCAATTCATCGATATAGGCAAGCAAGCCGAAGTTGCGTCTACACCTCTCGATTGAGAACTTTGCTACAAATTGTGGATTGTGCACAGATCTAATGCTGGTGATAAAACAATGATCACTGATGTCAGAGAAAAATGCTCTGACATGGGAGAATAGGTGTGGTTTGTTAACCAAAATTACATTTAATAGGGTGCTGTTACTAGGGTTCTTTTCATTTGAGTGAGTGAGTTCGCCAATGAGTTGCACCAACCCCAAGGTGTCACAAAAGGATTTCAAGGGAGCAGTTGTAGTTCAGAACACCTAGAATAATAGTTTCTAGCTTACTAAGCCCCAGGGCAGTGCTTAGATGTGACAAGAGATGTGTCCTAGCAAACGGGGCCTGTAGCAGCCTATTACACAGACTGCGCAAGAAGGTGATAGTTCTACCTTTAGGAACAAGCACTCAAATTAATTCAGGGAGGAGGAAGATTCTAGGCATGATACCGAGAATTTGTCCTTGACATAAATCACCACCCCTCCACCTCTTGACTGCCTATCAGCTCGGAAGAGCAAGTAACTTGGGATGTCGATGTCCCTGTCTGGAGCGGCTGGTCTAAGCCAGGTCTCAGTGATCACCAGAACAGCTGGTAGGGTGTGGCTAACCCAAGCCTGGATCAAGGTGATCTTTTTTAAAAGGTTGCAGACATTAACATGTAGGAATGACATTCCTTTAATTCCAGCAAGGTCGGAGGGAGCTGCAAGGGTATCTAGGGGCCCCGGGTTGAGCTCGACATTGCCTGAACACAATAGCAAAAGCAGCAGAATCCTTTTTAAGGCCACACAAGTTAATTTGTGATCTCTGTTCTTTGAGCATCTGGGAGGGTGATGAAGATGAACATACTTGGCTCCATTCCTGATGCTATACTGACCTAAGTTTGCAGCCACTAATATCCTGACTGCAACATGCAGGGCTAAGCAAGTATCGAGATGGGTGCAGGGGAATACCCTGCAATGGCAGATTGGGAGAGGTCCCACCTCCAGGTAAATACAGGTGTACAATCCAGTAGTCATGTGGAATGGAAATTCATGGGAGGAGTTGTTGAGCACGTAACAGGGAGAAATGCAAACATCAACCCCACCCTGGGAGGATTGTGAGGTCTGATAGAGAGTGCTGGGCACTAGCAGGACAAGGGACTTACAGAGGAGCCAGCTATGTCCTCCCATGCTAAGATCTTCTTCAGGTTACAAGCTAGGGTGATCAAAGTCCTTGACCAAGTAACAGACTACTAGAGCCTATGATTTTACTGAAAACTGCCAAAAGTACAGAACTACATGAAAAAAGGACACTGAGCATCCACACTAAAAATGGTCTGGAACCATATTTGAAAAACGTGTTCAGACCCTTATAGTATCAGGGTTTCAGCATGGTCTTTAACACAGTTTCACTAGAAACACACTTACCTAAGTAGTGTGGATGGGAGTCCATAGCGTATTTCTTGGTACTGCGTTTTCTCCCCCTATTCACTCCCGAAGTGCGGGCACACTGGCAGTAGGATCAAAACATGGATCCACCTTCAGTGTGGACATGCTGGCATGGTAAATAATTTAACATTTTTGGAAATGTTACAAAAGAAATCTTATCAGTGTGGACAGGGCCTTACACTACTTTGTCTAGGTTGATTGTTAGACTTACTCTCACCTACCTCAGCAGCACCAGATAGCTGTAGAAAACTTACCAAACAACGGGCTACCATAATGGAGTATCCATTTTTGTTTCCATATAGCATTTTTCCCTTTTGGCTGATTCGGGCAAGGCTACACATTTCTGTCCTCCCCCCTCAACAGCTACCACATCCTCTGGTACTTACCTGATCCAGAGACCCCCATGGATTCCTCCCCCCTGTATGGCAGGGCCAGGAAGGGGAAGGCCATACTCCGCCCTCACCTGGACATACATATCCAGTGTTGATCCCGTGGTCCAGGCAGAGGTCAGGGCAGGTGGTGGAACATCATGGAGCCTAAACCTGCCTCTCTTCTGCTCTTCTCCCTGTGCCCCTGCTATGACAGCATGTGAGTGCACGTATGTGGATGCATGTGCACACTATGGAACTGTGGCCCCTCCCTACTTGTCACTTGGTCACCAGCACTACTCCCAGGCCTCCACCTAGTGGCAGCCAACTGCCAAGACAGCATTCCTCCCACCCTGGGAAAGAAGAGCAGACCTCTGGATGCTCAATCCTCTCCCCCCCAGCCAAACCCCAGTGTCCCAAGCTTGTGCTTGAATGCAGGTCACCAGAGTGGCAGGAGAAAGGGCTCACAGCACCTTAGCCCTCCATACCACCTGGCTGGCTATAAAGGAGTACCCTTGAAGTCAGGAACTGGTGAGAAGTTTTAAAGTGCTACCCATAACATTTTATTCTTATCATATGTGGAATTCTGAAGAAAACATTTCAGTTTAATGATAGTTGTCATGTAGGAATTTGACATACTGTGACACTATATCTGATTCTGGTGGATACTGCTGTATAAAAGACCAAGACACCAGTATATAAAGGATCACACACGTCAATGCTTTGTTCAACTGGCATTTTAAAATAACAGCAATCCACCAATTTACACTGAAGAAAAGCTATAAGGACTGTGACATATTGGTGGTTTGAAGTGGAGGACAGATGTAACCTTATTAATAATGTCATGTACTAACTGGCATTGGACAAGATGTGGGAGTGGGTGCAACTGGACACCTGTGTTCCATTAGTATGGGACAGAGGGTGGGAAGAGTGCTGCTTAATGTCAGAAAGTCACTGGCATTTGGCAATGTGTATGAGGGGATATCTCTTGATGCCAAAGAGCAATTGACATAGGTTGAGTGGGGAAAGGCATTCAGCTGGACACCAGGGGCACACTGGCATGGGATAGGCTGTGAGAGGGACAACACTGGACACCAGTGACTGCTTGGCTCATGGATGGGGTGAAAGAATGTGTTGTCACTGGAAACCAGGGACTGCTTGTCATGGGTTATCTGAGGATGGACTATCAGTGGACACCTGGTACTACTTGACATGGATCCCAGTGAGGGAGGGTCATGCCACTGCATTTCAGAAATTGCTAGGGATTGAGTGAGGGGTTCCAGGAAATGCCAGTGGCTGTTTAGAAAGGGGAATGATAACAGTGGGCCTCATGGACTGCTTATTTTTTAGTTACTCAGTTTATTCCTCTAGGATCCCTCTGTTCCAGCCAAGTTGGCTTTCAACATACTTGGAGGGCAAGACAGGATCACAATGACATGTCTGACAACAGCAGATGGGAGAGCCTGGTCACAAGCTGCAAAGGTTTGGACCAGTCCTGCCACACTGCCTCCAATGCAGGAGGGATTTTCTCTTATTTCACTGTGAGCCCTCCCACCTGTTTCTTGTGAATGCACTTGCACAGGATGGCTCTGGCCAAGGATGTCAAGCAATACATGTAAAATGTGTGTGCCGGGGCTGCATTCAAACAATTTCAATAATGTTTAATGTAGTACTGTACGTAAAATAGTTCTTCTGGAAAAAGTGAATAAATACAACAGAATGTATTGTAGAAATAAATACAAAGGCTTCCCACCTGCATTCAAACAACTGAACATGTGAATGGTACTGAACATTTTACAGATGTTTTAATATTTTTCTCAGTGTGGAATATAACAATTCCACACATTTTGAATGTGAAAATAAATTCTGCATTGCAATTGTTCTAAATACTAAAGGAAGAAGACAGGATGGTGAATACATACAGGTGCTTGAGCTGGTGAGTGCAAGCAAAACTGGAATAATCTACTGAAAAGGAGGGTGGGTGGTAAGGGGAAATGTTATAAAGCATTACTTACAATAAACAGTTGTTCTTGAGTGGTACAGTGTACCCAGTGAGGTTGTGGAAGCTAGTACTGTTTAAACATTCAAAGCAGGACTAGACAGGTGCCTGAGGGAGTATGACATTACAAAGTTACTGTACATATTATGAGTTGTGTCAGCATTCCAGCTAAACTTAGAAGTGCACCCATTCTCATACTGGGTATAGTCACTTCCTTGTGGAAGAGGAAGGGTAGACATGTGAGACCTTAAGCTCCTTCTGCAGTCACAAATCTATGTTACTACAATACTTTGCATCTTTGTATCAAAAACTTTTCCTCAGTGTCCTGGTCAACATTCCTATACCCATAAAAACCCACTTGTGCAATTTTACAAGGCTGTCACTACATGTCTGCAGTCACATTACTAGCAGTCTCTCTTTGCTTGTACTGTAAAGCACACTGAGGTTTAATGTGTATGAAAAATGCTATATAAATGCTAATTCTTCTTCCTAAATATGCATTATTTTCTGGTCTGACACTTTTCTAATGTTTTGATCTTGTGAAAGCAAATGCAAATAATTTTTAAGGGAATTTTGCAACACATTGGGTAACTAGAAATGAATGACATGTTTGGAAAGTCATTTACATAAGCTCATCTCCTCATTAAAAGAAGACTGCAATCTGCATGATGTGCATAAACATATATATTTGGGAGAAATATAGGGCCAAGGGAAATTCAGAAGCAATATTAGTTGAGAAGTTTCTCAAACAAACAAGCATAAAATCGTGCAACCTATGCTAATTTCAATTTGTTTTTCATTTCATTTTGTTTATTTAAAACTTGGGATGTAAACATTGAGTATAAACTCATTTCCATTGTGCCCTGGAAGAAAGGACAGAAACATTGCACAAAAACAGTATGAAAAACAGTTAATACATTGGATTACATATTATTAGAAATAAGGATTATTTATTTATTTTAAATTCAATGACTGGGATCATAACACACTGAGCTAGAGTTTATTTGAAGGTGCAACCTAGGGGACGGGATCAGACAATTATATTTACAGCATTCTATTATAATACATTAAAACTTACTGAGATGGAAAGCAATGTTTTCCAGAGAAATAGTATGTGTAATACCAAGCCTTAATTTTGGATAAATGTGGTAGCCAGAATCATGTTAATGCAGGCAATTGGGAAGAACATTTTGCATCAAAAATCCAATTGATTTTCTTACAAATTTATTAGTGGTTCATGGAATAACTGATTCCAGACTATCAAAGGACCTTAGCCCAGTCCTGACACTGTGTGCCTGAAAAAAAACAGAGGCCTGATTTTCAAAAATGGCAAAAATTGTGCATGGGTGGCAAAACCCATGCACAAAGGGGGCTTCCCTTGTGCACCCACAGCTTTTGTTGCAAGGAGCACAATATTTTCCTACGTACGGTTTCTGTGGTTTATGGTGGCTTGCAGCTTTTTTCTGTGTACAGCTGTGCCAAACTGTTACACCTGGTATTACCAGGAATAGCATCCTCCACAGTTGTGCTTGCTCCCCATGTGTACCATGGGCTGAAATATGATATTTGCTGGTACAAAGCTTTCTTCTCTGTGGGGCAGCAGTCTTCTGGGAGTCTTTCTGGAGGCTGAGATGCTGCCCTATTTGCAGACAACTATCTGCCCTGAGGGAGGAAGTTGCCCGTCTTCAGGCCGCACTGGACAGTAGTAAGGAAACCTTCCCCCAGGCCACACTGGACAGTAGAAAGGAACCTCCCCCATCCAGGGAGCACTAGTGCCACCACCACTACCTCAGAGGTTGCGAAGAAAGCACAGCAGTTGGACCACAGTGGGCTCAGGGAGGGTGAGGAGGGTGGAACAGAGGCACACCCAGTCAATTGTTCCACTCCACAACCCATACACCATTCTGGGGGAGCATAGCTCCCCTATGGATGCACCCGCAGAGAAGACTGATGATATCTGTCACAAGGGAGGCCCACAGAAAGGAGGCAGAGGGCACCAAAGGGAAAGAAAGCAGCTCCTGGTGGGGGACTCAATTATTAGGGGTATAGAACTGGGGGGAGCTGGGAAAAATGAAGTAAGGTGCCTGCCTGGTGCCATGGCTTGGAGGGACAGGAAGCGCCTCTTCAGGATCACGAGAACAGCTGCAAGGGATTCCGAGCTGGACATAATTGTCCACCTAGGGACAAATGACTTGGCTCATCATGAGATTAGAGCAGTGCAGGAGGACATTGCAGAGTTGGGGAGGGACCTAAGATGAGTAGCACACAAAGTATCCTTCTCAGAGGTGCTGCCTGTCAGAAGCATGGGGGGGTGAGGCAATTGGCACCATGCAGTTTAATGAATGTTGAAAAATGGTGCAGAGCATAGGGGTTTACTTCATTGGGGATCAGTTCCACCTGGAGGACACCAGCCTATACTGGCAGGATGGTCTGCATCTGTCCAGGAAGGAACAAGTCTTTTGAGCAATCGGTTTAAATGCTTCATTGGCAAGCTTTTAAACTAGTCAAAGGGAGAGGCACTGACAAGCAGCAGGAAAATCCCAGCCTCTCCCTACAAAACAGGGTACTAAATGAGAAAAAGACTGAGGTAGAACGGTCAGTGGGGGATGCTGCAACAGAAGGTAAAGCCATCAAAAAATGGAAAGCAATGAGTACTAATGCCCATAGTCTGGGTAACAAGCTTCCTGAATTAGTGGCCTCAATGGAGGAGGAACATCTGGATATCGTGGCAGTCACAGAAACATGGTACACACAAAACCATGACTAGGACATAAACATACCAGGATACACTGTCTACAGGAGGGACAGTGAGGGTAAAAGAGGAGGAGGAATAGTTTTTTACATAAGGGAAGGAATAAAAGCAACAGAACAAAAGGGTAAACAGGGAGGAGAAGAAGCACTGTGGGTAAATTTGGAGACAGGCAATGGCACCACAATACGCACAGGGGTTAGTGCATAACCCCCTTCTCAGGGGAGGAAATGGACAGGAAATGATAGAAAGTATACTTAGAATGGCAGAAAAGGGGCTATTGCTGATGGGTGATCTGAATATGCCAGATGTTAACTGGAGTGCAGTTGCAGCTGCCACTTGAAGAGTGCAGTTATTCTGAATGCCCTACAGGGGCATGCCTTAGACAACTAGTACTGGAGCCCACTCAAGAGGGAGCAATATTAGAATTGATTCTCTCAAATGGAGATGGAGAGAGGATTACAGATGTAGAAGTGGGTAGCCATCTGGGAACTAGCGACCATCGAACAGTATGGTTCACAATAAACACAGCAATAGAGTCAAGCCATACAAAGACAAAAGTACTGGACTTTAGGAGGGCTGACTTTGCCAAAATGGGTGAGTGCCTAAGGAATGCACTAGCAAATGGGCAGGAAGGAGGGGTGGAAGAACAATGGGGAATAATAAAAACTGCCATCACAGAGGTAACAAGCGTTTGTGTGAAGCAAATAAACAAAACAAGACGATGTAAGAAACCACTATGATTCTCAAAGGAAGTGGCAGTGAAGGTTCAAGAGAAAAAGAAAGCATTCAGGAAGTACAAGGAATCACAGAAGGAGCAGGACAGAGAACTGTATCAGTTAAAGCAAAAGGAGGCTGGGAAGGCAGTCAGAACAGAAAAGGCCCAAACCGAGGAAAAGATAGCCAACTCAGTTAAGAAGGGATGAAACCTTTATAGGTACATCAGGGAGCGAAGGAAGACCAAGGGAGGGATAGTGAGGCTTAATAAAGGGAGGGAGGGTGGGCAGAGGGAGACTGTGAAAGGCAGAGATACTAAACAAATATTTTGCTCAGTATTTACAAAGGAAGAGGAGGTACATAAAACAAACAGTAGTAACACGCTGGATACAGAAGTTGATACCGGCCCATTTAAAGAAGAAAGGGTTCTGAAAGAACTCTTAAAACTGAAGGTGGACAAAGCAATGGGGCTTGATGGGATTCATCCCAGAATTCTAAAAGAACTAAGGGTAGAACTAGTGACACCACTGACTACCCTTTTTAACAAATCATGGGAGGATGGGGTGGTACCCGAGGACTGGAAGAGGGCAGATGTGATTCCCTTCACAAAAGTGGGAGCAAGGCAGAAGCAGGAAACTATAGACTTGTTAGTTTAACCTCAGTGATAGGGAAAATGATGGAATCACTTCTAAAGGAAAGAATTGTCGAGTAGCTAGAGGCCAGAGGGGCACAGGACCCTAGGCAGCATGGATTCACAGCGGGAAGGTCATGTCAGACGAATCTGATAGATTTTTTTGACTGGATGACCAAAGTAGTAGATCAGGGAGGGGCTGTGGACATGGCCTACCTAGACTTTAGCAAGGCATTTGACACAGTCCCACACAAAAGATTAATATACAAGTTAGCCAGCCTGGGAGTGGGTCCCAAGATGACAGCCTGGGTAAAGAATTGGCTGGAGAATAGGACACAGAGAGTAATAGTAAATGGAGTCCACTCAGAAGAAAGGAGGGTTACTAGTGGGGTACCGCAGGGTTCAGTATTAGGACCGTTCCTCTTCAATGTCTTTATAAGCGACATTGCAGAAGGACTGGAAGGAAAAGTATGTCTCTTTGCAGATGACACAAAGATCTGCAACAGAGTTGATGCACAGGGTGGGGTGGAAAGGATGAGAAGGGACTTGGCAAGGTTAGAGGAATGGTCAAATGTATGGCAGCTTAGATTCAATGCTAAGAAGTGCAAGGTAATGCAGCTGGGAAACAAAAACCCAGGGGAAGAGTACACAATGGGGGGTGAGATACTAACAACAACAAAAATGGAGAGGGACCTGGGGGTAGTCATATCAGATGACCTAAAGGTGGGCAAGCAATGTGAGAGGGCAGTAAGGAGGGCTGGGGGGATACTGGGATGCATAGGGAGAGGCATCACCAGTAGAAAACAGGAAGTTATTATCCCTCTGTACAGACAGCTGGTGAGACCCCATCTGGAGTACTGTGTGCAGTTCTGGAGACCCAATCTCCGCAAAGACATAGACAGGATGGAAGCTGTCCAGAGGAGGGCAACTAAAATGGTGCAGGGTCTGCACCGGAAGACATATGAAGAGAGACTTAAGGAGCTTAATATGTATAGCCTCGTGGAAAGGAGGAGAGGGGGACATGATAGAAACTTTCAAGTACCTCAAGGGAATCAACAAAGTCCAAGAGGGTAGCATCTTTCAAAAAAAGAGGTGTGCAAGAACAAGAGGCACAATTTGAAGATAGAGGGGGCAGCTCAGAGGTAATTTAAGAAGTATTTTTCACAGAGAGGGTTGTGGATGCATGGAGCGCCTTCGGAGAGGTTGTGGAGTCAAAATCAGTGGTGGAATTCAAGCATGCATGGGATAGTCATAAGGCAGTTCTGGGGGGGTAGGGGTAGGAAGAAGTAGGCTGCTGGTTAACTAGGATCTGCAGCTTATCCAGTAGGTAGGGAAATGGGCAGACTGGGTGGGCCAAGCGGTCCTTATCTGCCATCAAATTCTATGTTTCTATGTTTCTGTTTCCACACCAGTAGGTTGCACCGTGGGACTTAGTCTCTCAGGCCTTTTAAACTCAGGCCCCAGGTAGGTAACCTAGTGTGTCCCCCTATAAACATTTTAACATGTATTGTACAGTAGTCTATGAAGTTCCATACACTGTCTTGCTTGCAAAGTGTCAAGCAGTGATGCCTGAGAAAAAAGGGCACCCTTACACTGGCTGAGAAAGTCTGCTAAGGATTCCTTTCTACTAAAGACCAAACGCTCAAGTGTTTCCATTATAATAAAGAATGACCCATGCAATTGCACGACTTTTGTTCAACTCTAACCTCCCAGTTTTTTTTCTTTGTGTTTATGTTGCTCTGTCTTCTGCCCCACGGCATTACCTCCACCACTATCAGCCTTGTTATTGATTTACCAATTATCCAAAACTTGTCCAGGACCACATTTGGTGGTGGTTAACCTGCCACGTTGTTGGTGCAGGGCCTGCAGTGGGTGCTGGATCAGATTGGGACGTTTTTTATCCCGTTCATCTCCCTGTGGTGCCAGCATGCAGTGGTGTACATGCATGCCAGCATCCACTGGCACTCCCTTATCTGGCTTGTGACTCAGAGCCAGCTTTAGAATGGTGCGAACTGTACATTCACACAGGGCCCCAAGAGCATAGAGGCTCCCAAAAAGCCTCAGCTGTCCAGCTGGCCTCCTTTCTTCCTGGCCCTCTATGTTCTAATTCAAGTAAAGTGTAAAAATAGCACAAAACTAGCTGAAAATGAAGATATAGAGAGGCCACGATATGGACGAGGATGTTCCTTGGGAGCTTCATGATTTCAACATGGGGACCCAGCAAGGAGGTTCACAATAGGCCCTGGGATAGCTAGAGCCAGCCTTTGTGATCTCACTTGCACTACCACCTGGCCTCTGCCCAGTGGTAGCCATGCAGTGAGACACTGTGTCACCCACCCTAAGGGAGGAAAGCTACCCTAGAATGCTTGATCCCTCCTCCTCTGGCTGGTACCTGACAACCCAAGCTGCTTTCTGAACCTGGGTCACCTGTATCATGAGTGGAACCACTGCCACTGTGCTGACGTGCCACAACCTCCTTGTTTGAATCCTGAATCTGCTGCATTTCTTTTAAAGGTATGGTAAAATGTGTTAATGACTGATCTCAACTTTTTATGCTGTAGACATATGTAGGCAGTATAGCCTAGAGGTTAGAGGAACGAGGTGTGAACGAGCTTGGTCTATCCAGCAGACCAGACCTGAGTTTGATTCTCACAACCTCCACTTGCATACTGTGTGACTCTGAGCAAGTCACTTAACCATCCAGAGCTCCCAGGTCACCCCAGAAAACAGGCACTTGTGCCTAATGGGCCTTACTCGGTTACCAAAGACTAAAATAAAAATAAATAAATTTCCATGGTTATCATTCTGCTTTTTATTAACGCCATTTCTGAAATAAAATAATCATGATCTTTTACAGCATAGTAATTTCCATAAGCCTCCTTCCACATCGTCAGTTTTAGTGGGCATATTGAAATGTCTTTTCCATGATCTACCTTCAGTACATCACTATATCGGTGCCTTTTAGGTAATGGATACAATATGTAGAACAAAGTTTTCCATACTCATTTATTTACATATCTTGATGATTAAATACAATATATTAAAATATTCCTAATGCAAGAGCTTCTCTTCTCCACAGTTTTGTCTCTATCTCAGTAAATAATGTCTGCTTGCTCACTTCCACACTATTGGCAAATAAATACAGTTCACATAAAACATTCTCAAAACATGAACATTTAGAATGTGACTAATTTGTAAATATTATCTGTTTTTGTTTCTTATATTGTTTTCTTTTTTTATATTAAATATACTTTATTCAAGTTTAGAAGTGTGCAGAGGTATACCAAGATCAATAAGAGTGATGTCATACATAGCTTAAGATCATTCGGTAAATATACAGAAGGCAAAACCAAATTGTCTTATCATTGAATAAAGACCACGAATCACAATTGCCTCTGCAATGATGTTAAACATCTAAAGTGACCTATATCCCATACTCCCCCACTCTCTACCTACCATCCCTCCCACACAAGAGTAAAGATAATCAGCAAATCTTTCATGCCCAAACCAAGTGGGTTGCATTAGGTTGCAGGATATAGGGGTAATATATCAAATAGAGCTCAGGAGGCACAGCCACAAGGATGGACAGGCTTGAGCACAATCCTGTAGTAATAAGGTTAATAGGGTCTGCAGTTGTTCCCAAATTTGCTTATATCCTGCAGAGTTGCCAGACATGCTTGCTACCAACCTTTCTGCCTGAAGCACAAATAGTATCTCTCTGTGCCATTCCAAGAAACCAGGGACATCTAGCTCAAGCCAATGCCATAATATAACTTTCTTTGCACACGCTGAAATCAAAGCAATACAGGCCCTTTGATTGCCTATAAGGTAGTCTGGGAAGTCCCCTAATATACATATTTCTGGAAGAAACACCTCTGAGAGACCCAGGAGAGGGTCTAAATGGGATTGAATTAAGTTCCAGAAAGGGGAGACTTTAGCACAAGTCCAGAGAATATGATATTTAGAACCAGGTTCTTGACCACATCTGGAGCACCGATCACTAGGAAGGCGACCCATTTTGTGAAGTCTTATTGGAGTGTAATAGAGATTATGAAGTATAAAAAATTGCATGAGATGGCATCGGTTCCACTTTATGAGCTGATATAAGTGTTTCCAGATGAATGGCCAGTTCCTAGAAGAGTTAATGGGAGGAAGAACCTGATCCCAACTGTATATATGAGGGCCCTCATTCTCAGCTAGGAAGGTCAGTAGAGAATGGTAAAAATAAGATATCAAGTGGGAGAGGGGGGCGGATTTGATTATTGGAAGGATCACTGAACCAAAGGGACTTTGCCATTGCCCAGTCCTGAAATATCATGTAAGCATGTGCTGGATCTGGAAATACTTGAAGCATTGTGCATTTGTCCATCGGTGGAAGTCCCTAGCTTTGTGGAACGGCAGTAATTTACCAGCTACAGTTAGGTCCATAACTGTTTCGACCCCCATGTTAGGCCAGAAATTCCTAGACAGAGGCTGTCCTGCAATTTGTAGGTTTGGATTCCCCATAAGGGGCTGCAGGATATCTTGGGCAGGAGATATTTTAAAGAAGGAGCATAACTGAAAGTGCATTACTAGGGAGGATCCAAGAGGCGTATTCTGTAGGGGAGGTGGTAACTTTGTCCTTGATAGAAAGGGGAGTGCTTTATAATCTAAGCCCTTCATGGAGCAGAGGAAATGTTTTATGTCAACCCATTGAGGAATGTATCTGTTGTTGTCTGCCAGACGTATCCAATGGAACATCTTATGTAAGTGAAAAGCTAGATAGTACCTGTAGAAATTGAGGACTTGAAGACTACCATTCTGTTTATTCCTCATTAATTTGATAAGTGCCCAATGAGCAGCCTTTCTCTTCCAGAGAAAAGACATTAGGACTGTATTTATCTGTGTAAACTAGACCTGAGGTAAGCCCCAATTGTACATTTGTAGGGGGTACAGAAGTCGAGGTAGGACATTCATTTTTATAATGTTGAGTCTGCCTAAAACAAGAAAGGAAGAAGAGACCATCGCTCCAGGTCGATTTTAACACGGGAAACAATGGCATCTAAGTTATATTGTTTGAATTTTTAGGAGCTGTGCTGAGAAAAATGCCCAAATATTTAAGTTTATCTTTCCTCCAGGTCAGGCCCAAATGGGCTACATCTGCTTGGTGCGTTCTATTATTAAGGGGTATAATCTCAGTTTTACGAAGATTAAATTTGTAATTGGATATGCCCCCAAAACAAGAAATGTTCTGCAGAGCAGGAGGTATTGAAGATACTGGAGAGGCCAAATGCAGGAGAATATCATCTGCATAGACGGAGAGCTTGTAACTTGTGTGTTGAATTGGGATACCGACAACTTGTTGGGATGATTTGAGCTTCCTGATAAGAGGCTCCAGAAATAGGTTGAATAAAAATGGGGATAATGGGCATCCCTGTCTGGTACCTTGGTGTAGAGAGAATGACTGAGATAGCATGCCATTACGTAGTACCTGAGCTGTGGGAGAAGAATACAGTACTTTTACCCAGTTTATAAATTCGTCAGGAATACCGAACAGGGGCAGTAATGTGAAAAGGTAGTCCCAGGAGACTCTGTCAGATGCTTTCTTGGCATCCAGGGATAGCAGCACTGTCAGGGTATCCAGGTCCCTGGATGCTGAGAGAAGATAAGCAAGTTTTTGGAGATGATCTGCCGAGAGCCTCCTTCTGACAAACCTGACCTGTTCTGGGCTGAGAAGGGATTCCCATACAGCTGGTAGTCTGTCTGCTAGAACTTTACAGAGAATCTTGAGGTCGACATTTGTAAGGGAAATCAGCCAATAGTTAGTGAGAATTGTGGGATCTTGGTCTGGTTTCGGAAGCACCACAATGGTGGTTCTGTTCAGTGAAAGATCTGACAAGCCATTATCAAAAATATAATTGCATGTGGAGAGAAGAGTGAGAGCTATCTGCTCCTTAAATGCCTTGTAAAAATTTGTGGTAAAGCCGTCGGGACCCGGGGCCTTGTCAGGTGCCAAGGAATTCATTGTCATGGAAATTTCAGTTAGAGTTAAGGGGGCCTTCAAGAATGCCTGTTGAGAAGGTGAAAGGGTAGGAAGTGAGAGATCTTGGGGGAAGGAATGAAACTGTGTGTGATCAAACAGGGAGGGTGAGGAGGCATATAATTGCTGATAGAATTTCTGAAAGGCATCGACAATATCTCTGGGAAATGTGAGGAGCTGCCCAGATTCACTATGAATCGAAGGGACAATTTTGTCCGCTGCTTGTGATTTGAGACGAAGTGCCAGCAACTTCCCTGCTTTTTCTCCCTGATCAAAGTATTTTACTCTGGAGCGTAAAAGCAGATGTTCTGCCTTTTCTCCTAATAAGACGTTGTAATGGTGTCTAAGTTGTTCTAGTCTTTGCCAGTCCGATTGAGGGGAGGAGGAAGAAACATGTTCTTCAAAGTGTTTAATACTGGAGAGTATGGAGGAAAGTGAAGCTGAGATTTGAATTGCATGGTTTGCAGAGAGATGAATAATTTCACCCCTGAGGGCACACTTTAATGCACCCCAGAGCATGTCAAGCCTAGAAGAAGAGGGGGAGTTTTCTGCCATAAAGGTGGTGATAACATTTTTGAATATGTTGTACAGATTCCTCAGCTGTAAGTATTTCATTGTTTAGAATCCATATCTTGTCTCTGGAAAGGGACGGGCTTAAGTTCAGTTGAAGAAAAACAGGATGGTGGTCGGAAACAACTTTAGGTGGGTAATCACACAATGTCACCCCAGAAAGCAAGTGCGCACGCAATAAAAAATAATCAATTCTGGAAAAGGAGTTATGTGACAAGGAGTGAAAGTAAAATTGTTTTACAGAGGAATTAAGGGTATACCATGGATCCACCAGGCCAACTGATCTTATGAGATCCATGAGGGCTACCTGACTTGGTAGCATAGCCTGTCAGGAGGGTCCTAATCTAGCTGCCTCATTACACTGAACCAGGTTTCAATCACCACCCAAAATGATTGGTAGAGAGCTCCACGAAACTAAAGTCGACATTAGGGTGGTAAAAAAAAAAACAGGGTCTTCAGAGTTGGGTCCATATACCGCCCATAAAACTACCTCTAAATGACCTAAAAGGGTGCGTATAAAAATGAAATGGCCATTAGGATCCAAACATTCTTGCAAGAGTTGAAAGGGGATTTTCAGAGCAACTAAAATAGCAATCCCTCTTTTGTGTGTGTTCAGCCCAGCCCTGAAGACCTGTCCCACCCAGAACCTCCGAAAGAGGAGGGTCTGAGAAGGGGGAAGGTGGGTTTCCTGCAGAAAGGCAATATCAGTGTGGAGCTTAGGCAAGTGGAGTAATACCATGGCCCTTTTCATAGGGGATTGCGCTGCTTTAACGTTCCAAGAACAAAAGTTAAAGACTGCCATAGCCTTCAAGTAAATGTATTAATGGGGTATTTGATCCCCAGTAGCTCTTGCATCCCAAGAAAGGGTATGTTGGCCATGAAAGAAAGAGTCACTCTTGCGAAACCCTCCCCCCAAACTAGTGGTCTCCCCTTCCCCCCCAGTTCAACACCCAGAACCCAACAAAATACAATGCCCTTCCCATGTCCAAGTCTAAGGTCCCATCCCTCTCCCTCCCTTTGTCCCAAAAATAACCTATGTACAACAGCCCTCATACCAGATGATCTATCCCCCTTGTGAGACACTGTGGTGTGATCGGTAGTGGGCTGACCCAGTTTTACCCTGGATACCAGTTCCCCAGTAATGAAGGTCAGATAGCAGCAATAAAGCTGTAGTTGAGAAAGTAACCTGTAAAAAGGCTGAGCTGGGAACTCCAAAAAACGTGGAGTAAAAGGAAAGCTCAGTAAATCATGAAGTAAAATGGTAACCAGGAAGACATGTAAGTGCAGGGACCAGCTGGTAGCCAGGGTCCACCCCCCATCAATCCAGGATGCAAGGCCAGCCATCACAGTTGTGAACCTCCCCGACCCCCCCAACAACACCTGTGTATATAAAATAACAACATAAAAATGTCAATCAAGTTTACAATGAAATATGAACTCACAATAACACAGTAATATTGTCTGGCCTGTACCCATATCAGGATGTCTGATATCGTCATTCAGATCCGCAAATTTGAGCAAAATGGGATAAACCGAAGGGTTAGGCTGCCATTTATATCAAGGCAGATTTGAGGCACCTTGGACTTCAGAGGGAGCAGAAGATACCAGAAGCAGAAAACGGGTGGGGTTGGCACAGTATTAGTGCAGAAAGGTAGCGTAAAGAAAGGGGAACAGATAGGGGCCCTGACTAGGCAAGTTCCTAACTGGGTAGAGGTCAGACATGAAGTGGATATATTACAACAAATCTAAATCAGGACCAATGCAGGTAACAGTCAGTATGAAAAATCAGGGTATCCCTCTTGGGCTTGATAGATGGTGGTTTAGTCCGGTGGGGATCCCTGTATCAGTTGGACCGGTGCCTCAATAGATCAGTCTCTGGGAATCACCAGCTGGAAGGAACAGGTCTGAATGTAAGGAGAATCATCACTTTCCCATCTCAGCAATTAAACTGCATCAGCTTGGATGCCCATCTTGGGCCAGCGTAGGGACTATTCCCACATGGGCAAACCAGGAGTCCAACTCACCCATCAGCCAAGACGAATCAAAAGGCAGCAATCAAGGTAGGCACAGAGGACATCTTTAGAGATCACTAAAGCCTAGGTGAAAGAGAAGGCTCAGGGGGTTTTAAAAAGTAATGGCATCTTGTCACTGAGTGCTGCTTGGGCTTGAGGGGCTGTGTCAAAAGAAAGCCAGGTGCCTCATACCAGGACTTGCAGGTGCGCCAGATAAGCCATACGAAGCTTAATGCTAGCAGCGATCAACTTGTTCATGATGGGGTGAAAGGTGGCTCTCTTCTGGTGGGTCTCTAAAGGCAGGTCTTGCGTGATACACAGTTTTTTATCTTCTCAAAGGATAGCTTGCAATTCTCGAGTTTTAAGGAGGATATGCTGCTTCTCAAAGTAGTTAAGCAGTTTTATGATTATTGGGCAAGGTGGAGCTGAGTCTGGAGGTCTAGGTCTTAAAGACTGGTGGGCTCGCTCGATGAGATAATTGGGATTATGTGGAGAGGGACTGACCACTTTGGTAAGGAGCTTTTGGATGAAGGGGATGGTGGATGAGCCCTCTTCACCTTCTGGTAAGCTGAAAATTAGAATATTGTTCCTCCAGCTTCATCCCTCTAGGTCCTCCATTTTTAACTGCAACTTAGCGATTTGTTGTTTCAGCTTAAAGATTTCTGGTTCAGTTTTGTCTTTCCAAGTCTCCAGTGAATAGGTACGTGCTTCAGTGTCTGAGGTCCATATTTTTAAGTCCCCCAGTTCGCTTCTTACATTCTTGAGGTCGGAGGCTATTTCTCGCAGGATTTCTTAAAAAGGTAGCAACTCTTCCAGGAATCATTCCTCCATGAGTGGTATGGAGGGCGGCAAGGTACCCACTTGCTTAGAAGAGGACTGTGGATGTTGCTTAGCCTTCTTAGCTTGCTTCTCAGGCGAGATCAGGGGTGTATGTCTCGGCAAGGCCACTCTCATTTCTGCGTCCATCGCAGCTATAGTAGGGCCAATTGCGATGTAAAAAAAACAGATTCTTCACAGAAGAGCAAGGTAGAGAGCAACTTAGAGTCTGGATGGAGATTTGGATAGAGTATTAAACTCAATTAGCATGGATTGTTGAGGATGAGATTAGGAGCCTGCAGGAAGAGCAGCTAGCTAGTCAAGCACGTCACGTGATCTCCATATTAATGTTTTCTAATTTAAAAGGGTCTGCAATATAGCGCAGAGGTTAAAGCACTAACTTATAAACCAAAAGACCCCATAGTCATGGGTTTGAATCCCACAACTACCAGAAGTACATTGCCCCTGAACTTCAATGACAGGTACTCAGAGAAACACTTGTTACAGTACATTTATTTGTGATTTTATAGAACTGTGGGAGCAACACTGTCACCAGAAGTTTTCATTAAGAAATAGTTTTTAGCTATGACAAAGATGATGCCACAATTCTGTAAATCTGCAGATAAATATAACAGAAGATTTGAATATACCTTACTGATAGTTATAGTACCCTTAGAAATTACAAATTAGAAGGCAATAAGCAGAAAACACTAATTGTGAATTATTTATCTTGAAACACAATAAATGCAGTCTGAATATTACAAACTACAATATCACTTTTGGGGCAAGATATTCAAAGCTTTGCGTGGTGCACAAACCATTTGTGTGGGTTTAGCATGGGATTAGCGTGGGCCTGCCATATTCAAAAGGCCACATAGTGCGGGCAAAGTGCATTAGCGCCAGGCAAACCATAATTATATGCAAGGGGCAAAGTGAACATGAATACAGGCACTATGAGATATTCAGTGACTAGCACCACGCTAAGGTGTTTAGTGCGACATAGCATAGCCCTTAGCGTGGTACAAATTACTGCCCAGGAAAAGCTGGTCTTAACCCTGGGCAAACAGCTTTCCATGTCATTGGTACATTGTGTGGTCTTAGCATGGGATTAGCGTGGCTTGCGTGACCCTAACATAAGAGCATGACACTTAGAAAATGCCAGACATGGGGGACACATGCTGCTCACTGATGGCACCACCATGATGTCAACAGCTGCCACTAGCCCCAGCCTAGCACAGACAGTAAGGGGCGATCCAACCAACAGGGGACATCATGGTAGTGTGGCCATACAGCACAGACCTGCAGACCATACATCTGTGGTGACCAACAGATGCTAGCACACACATGCAGCACTGTGGGCATGGTGACAGTTGAGAGGAGGGTGTACCGGTGGCCAGATCTTACCACAGTCCAGGTGTGGCCACAAGGCTGGGACACATCACGCAGTGCACATGGGCCAGTAGTGAGACTACCCCTCCACCAGTGTGCCTGTCGGATCTTACATGCCCCTCAGCCACATACCACACGACTGTACAGATGCCACAGCACACACAGCCAGCCATGTATATGTTACTGTGAGCATCCCATGCCACAGGTGCATCATCTGTGGAGCACACAACAGCGAAACAGTACTGTCCACTGTCAGTAATCACCTGCAAGCTGGGCCTGTCACTGTGTACAGTGCAGTGGTCATCACTGCCCTACATACCATAGGCATTGCTGTGTCCCTCACACTACCAGACCCATTGCTACTGTAGTGTCTGCTGTACACTGTAGCATGGCCTACAGTGTGATGGTTGCATGCAGCACCACCACCGCCAGTGCCTATGCTGTGTTGTCCCCTGGGGCACACAGTGCTATGCTGTATTGCATACATGTAGCCTGCAGCAACCATCATGCATTGTCGACTGACCTACAGGTGGAGCTGTGGCCAGACCTGGCCAACCCCTGTACTTCCAGACTGACCTACAGGTGGAGCTGTGGGACCCTGCAGTAACGCTGGGCTAACTGCAGGCAAATCAGGGAATAATGGGATGTTAATTTGGCTGTTTGCCCAGACACTACCTAAGTAGGCTCATTTGCATGTCACTTTTGAATACGGCAAATCTTAATGCCGGGCTAATGTGTTTGGACCGGGCAAATAGATTAGCTCTGCGCTAAAGCCGCACTAACGTGTTAGCGTGGCGCTAATGGTTCGGGGAATATTATACAGTTTTGACTGCTGTTCTTTCACATCAGCTGCTGCCTGCAGCTGTACTGGGTCCATGCATTTGCTGGCACACACATTGGCCACATAGCTCATCTCTACCTACCCTCACGTCTCTGTGCACTGTGTTGTTGTTGTGGTTTGCACTTCCTAGTTGCTATGTTCAGTGCTGTCTTATTCCAGGGCTACATTTGCCCTGCACTCCCAGCCCAGTTTGCACGGCCTCATTTCCATGCTATATTCATAAGCTGTTTGCCCCAGGGTATTCCTTTTGAATATAGCTTGCTTTGTGCTCCAGGGTAAGTTTGCCCGCCAGGCAGTGTTAACTTATCCCAGGGGCAAAGTTTTGAATATCTGGCCCTTGATCTCTTGATAATTGTAGTTTTTTTTAATTAGATGCAGTGTGCCTAAATACTGTAAATGTGCAGCATTACTAACCGTACCAAAACATGACGTTCTTACATAAAGTGATTTTCCAATGACCACGAAAACATTTTAAATTATACAAAATTCAGAGATCTATTTAATGTATGAATTGACAGTTTCCCAGTCATTAACAGCCTTCTCCACATGTTCACATTTAAACATCATGTTATTCCATACTTTCCAGTGGCACAACCAGCCCTCCGTAGCATAAAAGTATTCATGTCCAAACTGAGAAACTACTGAAGCTCTTGTGTTTCTGTTTTGAGCATTGTCTCTGTCAGACTGGTACCTTTGGGGACTACCTGTTGAAACCACGGGAAAAGAGTATCTTCCATATCAATTTTTTCCCTTCATGTTTGTTTTTGTGCTATGTGTCTGTCAATCAGCCTATATTCACTCCAGATTCTGGTTGATTCCACTGGCATGAGATTTTGAGATACTAACAAACTTTGCAACTGTGGCTAAAGAGGCAACAAGACCATCCAGTGCCCCAAGAACTCTGATGTTGTCACCCAAACTGATCTAATTTCTTTTACAACAAAACTTCAGCAAATTAGTACATCTTTCTGAACTGGAACTTTGTACAGGAACAATTTAGTGAGCTTGTTATTATCCAGTAACTGTCCCAGGTAACCAGTAGCTATAGTCCATATTAATAGCAGCTAGATACCGTTGGAGTTAATGGGGGTAAAATCTGTTCCAACCAAAATGCTTGGTTAACCGAGCAGTCCCATTTAACTGTCTTCCCAATAAAGTGGAGTGTTCTGTATTCAGATTCATTGCTTCTTGTATCATACGCACCCACTATTTCTACCTTTAAACCATCTAGGAGGATCACATGATGCTTCTGGTTGAGTAGCTGTGTTCTTGAGTGCTCCCGCTACTCCCTCCTTCAAAACTTGTAATTTCACCTGTTGACATGGTGCTTTCAGCTACTAAACTGCAAGTTCAGTTGGGAAACTATACGAGGCATCTATTTTGATTGATCTTATAAAGGAACAACCTAGAATGGAGGCAGAGATGCAATCGGCACCTCCATGTCACACTCCACCTACCATGCCAGAAAAGGCTGCAAAGAAAGCAAAGGCCCAAACAGGTCCAGTGGCTGACACTTGTCCACCATTCCAGAGCACAATCTCTTCACCCTAGACAGGTTCCTAGAAGAATTCCGTCCATTTAGGGATGAAGTTCATTCATTGACAGAAGAAGTAAAAGCAGTCACAAACAAGCTGACGGACCTAGCTTAACGGACTGGAGATTGCGGGGTTAGAATTATCTCTGTGGAGAAGAGGGTCAACAAATTCGATCCAGCCATGGCAGCCACCAGGCAATGCATCGCAAAATTAGAAGCTAAAGTGGACAATTTAGAGGGATGAAGCCACCACAATAATGTGGTCATTATCGGGCTCCCGGAGTGGGAAGAAGGCTCCCATCCAGTTCTGCTTGCACAGAAATTTGTTTCCAAGGTTGTTGGCTCCTTACCCTTCGGAACTGACTACATAATTGAGCAGGCCCACCGTTAAGGCTGATGCCACCGCCAAGGGCTCAACCCAGGACATTTATCTTCAAATTTTTTAATTTCCAAGAGTGTCAACACCTACTGGTAAAGGTAAAGGAACTGAAGGAAGTGCTATGGGAAGGTTCGCTGATTAGAGTGACCCAAGACCTCCCACTATCCATTCATCAGAAGCAGGCAGAGTACCATGGCATTGTCGCAAAGCTTTTGGTTGCAAATGTTCACTTCTGAATGTTGTACCCAGAAAATCTGCAGGTCTCTATTGATGGGAAATGGCTGCCGCTGGAAGACCCAAAAATAGCAGAAGGTGAACTGAAAAAGTGTTACCCAATCTGTTCCATGATGGCTGAGGTCTCTTCCTGAGGGGCTTGGTTTCTATTTGCAGAACTTGATTGCATCGCAGTGAGTATGTCCTGTAGAAGCTCCTGAAGGGACAGAATAGTACTTTAGCATTCTCCTATGCTGTCCGAATTTTTTGTGGGCTTTGGAGCTAGTTAAACTATTTCATCCAACAGTACACTCCGCATTCATTTGGGTTGGAAGATCCATGGGGACTATACAAGATTCACCTGCTCCTGTTACGCAGTGCGTTTTTTCCTCCTAGGTTCTTCAGATACATGTTTTATGGCTGTGTTTGCTAGACTTTGAAAGTTAACCTTTTCTTCCACAGGGAACTGCTTATGTTTATTTCTACAGAAAGTTCATAAGTTGATGTGCAAACTGTAACCTTACAAGGTGAACTACTGGAGGGTTTTTAGTTCTACTCCTGGTGGAACCACGTGAATCACCATCTTATTGACAGCCATGTGATTTGAAGCAATGGCCTCTTGGGGATCCAGAGAGTGTTCTAACTGTATTTAGGGGTTACTCGACTTCTCAAGACCCCATGGCTTAGTGAATGATGGGTTATTACCACAGCCATATTTGTTCATTTTCTGTATGCCATTGGGGCTCAAATAGACATGACACTCATTTGGCTCTGTATGTTTGAATGGTTATTGGGGTTATAATTAAGTTTGGTATGATGATAATGCATTTTTCAATAGGTTACCCTTGCTATTGCTAATGGTTGGGGGGGAGTACTATACCTGTTATCTGGGCGGTAAACATAATTTGGGTACTTATTATGATTGTTGGAGCCAGCTCCTTGTTATGACATTAATATTTAGAGCTGTTTCCCCCTTTCTATGGTTGCTCTCCTTTGGAGTTCCACACATGTCCTCTCTTGTGGGAGGGTTTTGGTGTCCAGACCCTGGGGGTTAAGGGGATATACTTTGCTGTGCATCTACTCCCCCCAAGGATTTGAGGGAGAAGTCGAGAGTCTTGTCCGTTGACTGCCAGGACATGAGCAAGGTACTGGCTTATTGTGAAGATGGGGCCCAGACCTCCTGTCTGGAATATCACAGGCCTGACCTCTAGACCCCAAGAGGGTGCATTTTGGCATTCTGAACCAGATTGTTTCCATTAGCGTGTTGCTACAGGTAGCCAGTCAGTCTGGGTTGTAGTATTTTGGGTGCCCCTTGAGCCCTGACTAAATATTGGGTATACACAGAGCTATTTCCAGCTATTATTTCTGGTCCAGAGAATCACCAGGGGATTATGCCCCTAACATTCAGAGGCCTTAGTCCTTTTTTAATTAAGGGGGCCTGTTTATCAGGGAGCACATCTCTCTCTCTCTGGGTGGATTAGCGGGTTTTGGTTAACAACATATACTATCATTGGGAGACTACCCCTGATCTGGGGTTTAGTAGCTGAATTCAACAGTTTTGGAGGTGGAGGGAGAAGTGGAGGAGGGGAGGAAGCTGCTCCATGGAAGACACCACGTACTGTGAAGTTTGGGGATTGGGGGGGGGATGGTTCCCTTGTCCTTGTATGTAACATGTTTTTGGCAAAGGGGACCATGGGATAGACAGATGAGGGGGACAGTGGGTCACTTGGCACTGGGGGGTTTCTTAATGGACTGTGGAGGGGTTGTGTGGTATGGGTGGGGCACTGGGGGGCAGGGGGGAGGTCCGGCTTGGCATTGTGGGATTTTGTGTTGGGGTAAAAAGCTTGGCAGACTATCGCATCTAAGAGGTACAGATATTGTTGTATGTAATGGCATGTACTAAAACAGTTCTTTCTTGGAATGTTTGTGGTCTCAGGAATAAGGTTAACAGATACCAGTTGCTGAAACACATCAGATTACTCAAGGGAGATATTTCTTTCCTTCAAGAAACACAACTTTTAGAAGTGGAGGGTAACCTACTCCAGAGACAATTTGTTTGTCAAGTTTTGAATGCTGGAGATAGCACCCAGAGTCAGGGGGTAGCCATTCTGGTGGCTCGGGGAACCTCTTTTACAAGTGTGCAGGTTCTCAGAGACCCGAAGGGTAGATACCTTTTTGTAAAAGGGATACTGGATAGAACAACAGTAGTACTAGGATGCATATATGAGCCCAATGTCGACACTCCTCAGTTTTTTTATGGAGCTTTTACAGATCTTAGCCCCTTTTATAGCCCTTTCATTTATATTGGGCAGTAACTGGAATCTCCCCTTTTCCCCAGATTTAGACAAATCTGATTCTAAGAAAAAGGGCCTCTCCCCTGTGCAGAGATCCATCAGGGATCTGGTGGATCATCTGGGCCTATGTGACCCATGGAGGATCCTACATCCCACTCTGAAGGAATTCACCTTCAAGTCAGGAGTCCACAGATCCTCGTCTAGGATTGACTATTTCATAATTAGTCAGACATTGTTAAGAGGTGTTATGGATTCCAATACTGTGCCTGGGGTGATCTCTGATCACTCAGCAGTGGGATGTACTTTATTGCTCTCAGCAGACGCCCCTAAGGAGTCGCTCTGGAAACTGAATAACCAACTTCTTAAGGAGGGAAAAAATTGTTCAATCTATTACCCAAGAAATTGAAGCTTACACCGAAGTCAGTCTGAATTCCACAGCAAGGCCTGATTTAGAATGGGGGGCTTAAAATATGTTTTGTGGGGAGTCTTTATCAAACTAGCCTTACAGAGGAAATGGGAGAGGGATCAAAAAGCTCTTTCACTTTTGGCCAAGATACATAGTCTGGAAACCTCAGTATCTTCTACCACTACAGAGATGGACAGAGTCCTTCTGTTCAGGCTCTGGGACTAATATAGTAACCTTTTGAGGGAGAAAGCAGAATATGTAATTTTAAAAACCTTTACAAAATACATAGATCAAGGGGAGAAAGTCGGTCATCTCCTGGCTCTAAGGTCAAAGAAGGTAGAATCCTCTAGATTAGTTCAGAGTATAAGATTCCAGATGAATGGTTCCCTCTGTCTAACCCCCAAGGAAATTACCAAGGAGCTTGCCAAGTACTATAAAGACCTCTATAGTCCAATGACAGACCTTCCAGATAATAAGGCCTATCTTCAATTTCTCCCTCTTCCCTCTCTTACTCAGGAGCAACAGGAGATGCTGGTCACTCCTATTTCTGAGATGGAAATTCTGACTGCCATAACATCTCTGGTGGCCGATAAAGCCCCCAGACCCGATGGTTTTTCCCCAAACCTTTATAAGGTGTTCAGTAAACAACTTCCTGGTCATCTTGGCTATTCAAGTGGATATTAGATGGTAATCCCTTAAATAAAACATTATTGGAGGCATTAATTATCATATTACACAAACCAGACAAAGATCCAGAGAGTGCAAGCAGCTATAGACCCATATCACTCTTAAACTGCGATATAAAAACACTTGCAAAACTCCTTGCCAGCAGGCTTAAGGAAGTGTTGCCTCATATGATCCACACTGATCAGGTGGATTTTATAGAAGGTAGACACTCCACTGACCACTTCTGTAAACTGGCCCATATCTTCTCTGCATCCAGGGATTCCGACACGCCAGCTGGGTTGCTTTCCCTGGATGCAGAGAAGGCGTCTGATAGAGTCGACTGACAATTCCTATTCTTAACCATGCACAAATTTGGCTTCCCCTCTAAATTTATTAAGTGGGTTTCCTCTCTTTATCAGAACCCCCATGCTTGAATTTACTGTAATGGGCTGTTTTCAGATATCTTCCATTTTCATTCCGGCACCAGACAGGACTGCCCTTTATCCCCTCTCCTGTTCAACATTTGTCTTGAGCCACTATTGTCTAAATTGTGGGCCCATCTGGAAATCCAGGGTATTTTGGTAGGAAAGCAAGTTTTCAAACTCTCGGCATATGCTGACGATGTTCTTCTCCATCTAACACACCCAGAACAGTCCTTTCCGGTGGTTTTCTCTATCATCGCAGAGTATGGCACTGTCTCCAATTATAAAGTTAATCTGGGTAAGACCATGATTTTTCCCCCTTAATTACAAGCTTACCAAGCAAGAAATAACTTCATTAGATGTTCAGTGGAGCCCTAAGAGCATGCGGTATTTGGGTATGGTACTGGTACTATCTAGGAATGAGAACCTGATGAGGAAGTTGAACTGTGATCTCTTACTTGTTACCATTCAACAAGATCTTAATAAGTGGCAATCTCTTCCGATATTGCTCTGGGGACGTATCAACATTGGTAAAATGAAAATATTACTTAGACTTTTTTATCCACTCAGTATGTTAAATTCCTGGATACCCTTGGCCTGGTTTTAGAAGGTGCATGCTATGATCTCCTACTTTATTTGGTTAGGTAAACATCCCAGACATGCCTATACGAAGCTAGCTGCCTCCATAGCATCTGGTGGCTTGAAGCTCCCACATTTTGGCTTGTACTTCTGGGCTAGCCAAGCAGCTAAGTACTTAAGATAGCTTACCCCCAAGAAGAGATTGTCTCTTATTCTTATGTAGCAGACTGGTTGGTGTTGGAGAGATAGTTGATATCCAGTGTGACTATTTCTCCAAATGCCCTGCTGCATATTCCTGTCAAGGCCATGCCAACTGGTTTAGCTAGATCTCCCGTTCTGCAATCTATATGGATACATATGCAGTTATGTATCTTCTTACGGTACCAGAATACAAAAGACCCTATGCAGCCAGTGGTGGAAAACCCTAATCCAAAAATAGCGGATAAACATAGCTCCTCGCTTTGGCTCCCTCAACTTAATGGATCTAGAATAAGGGACTTTTTTCAGGGGGGCTTGTATGGACTCCAGCTCAATTATGTCCCTGTACAATCTGGATAGGAGTCAGATTTTTTAAGTATTCGAGTTACTTTATCCAAATTGCCTCGAACCTGTGCGGGTTTGAAGAGGGGTGAAACTGGTTTGATTCCCTGGTTAACCTATGTGGCAAGCCCCATGTAGTTTCTCTGGTGTATTCCTCACCCCGGGAAAGAGCATTAGATGCTCAGTGTGGGACTCCTAGGTACTGGTCTGCTCAATTTCCTAACCTACTAGATAGGTGGGAATCCATTTGGAACAACACCTACATATACATCTCCCAAGACAGGCTGATGCTCACCCAATATTAATTCTTAAATGACATGTATTGGACCCCCATTAAGTTTCAGAAACTGGGGAGAGATCCAGAGGCCTTATGCAATAGGTGCCGACAACATGAGGGTAATATTAGACACATATTTTGGGACTGCCCTTTGATTAAAGACCTATGGGAATTGATCAGGACTAGAGTGGATCCTTTGCTGGGCATTGGAGAACTATTCATACCTGAGATTTGCCTAATTGGAGACTTCTCACAGATACCTGTCCAGAATCGCAGATACCACATGACTATGATAACATTAACACTGAAAAAGTTGGATCTGCACCATTGGCTGGATGGGCAGACTATTACATATACAGACAATCCAAAGATACTAGTGCACCCCCCCCCACATAGCATAGCATAACAAAACATATTTAAACTTTCCACTGCCAAAATTAGCTATATTTACTTCAAGCTCCATGTGAGGAGAGGGTCCTCTTAGTTTCAGACTGGAATTCCAATTTGAGTAAGCTAAATCACCAACGTCAAGGTGGGACCCTTAGATTTAGTCCCTAACTTTCCAGTGCCTCAATGGCTACTAACCAACTCCTTTTATACTGTGCTCCCAGCAAGGATTTTACACAGGTGTTTAACTTTCCAGTGCCTCAGTGGCTACTAATTGACTCACTTTATACTGGGCTCCCAACAAGGAGATTACACAGGTGTTTTAAAGGGAGCATGCTAAGAAGGAGCACCACAAACTCTACAAACTCAAACAAATCCAAAATAGCATGCTCAAACCTTTTATGTTACTCTGCACTGGAACTCACATTTCTTCTAAGGGGTGCTGCAAGGTTGTGGCAAACAGCATACAATCCAAAGATACTAGTGCACACCATCACCCCTACAGCATAGCATAGCATAACATATTTAAACTTTCCTCTGCCAAAGTTGGCTATATTTACTTTAAGCTCCATGTGAGGAGAGGGTCTTCTTAGTTTCAGACTGGAATTCCAATTTGAGTAAGCTAAATCACCAATGTCAAGGTGGAACCCTTTGATTTAGTCCCTAACTTTTAAAACACCTGTGTAAATAGGAGCATTGCCCAAAAGTGCATGGCACAGTATGCATGCCACCACCCCCACTGTGACAATGCAACCCTGTGCACCATGAAGCCATGCATGGCACCCCACCGTGAGCACCCTGCAGTGGGCAGCACCAGCCACTGACGCAACAACTGCAGACACAGTGCCGCCCTGCATGGCCCCCACCATGGCACAGCAAAGAGGTCGATCCTGTGTCTGTACCTGAGGTACCCCGCATGCGACAGGGCCTGCCCTGGACCCTACCACCAGCAGGACAGCTCCTCACATACCCACCCAAGCACACACCCTGTCCCAGCACTGGCCACAACAGCCAGCACAGACACCCACAGTTGTGCATGGAGGCATGCGACACACAGGATACAACACAGGCATGGACAAACACCCACCCAGACCCAAGGGCACCCCAACACAGGGACACAATACTGGGGCAACAAATCCCACTGGCATGTGACCACAGCAGTTGTGTACCCACGGCCAGCACCCCACCATGGCACAGGTGTACCAGCCATCCTGCGCATGCACCATGAAGCCGTCCACCACCAGCATGAGGCCGGAGCACAGACATAAGAGCACAGACCCCGCAACAGACACCAGCGACAGCATGGAGGGGGAACAACAACAGCAGAGGCCACAGTGCCACCCGAGGTAGACGTGCACCATACTGGTGACAGGAGGCAAGCCACCATTACACAGGGTCCAGAGGGTGGCAACATGGACAGCCACCACTGACATGCCAGTAGACCATGCATAGCACAGACATGCAAGGGTGTCAGCTGCATGGGCCATGGACATACTGACAGGGGCACCATGGACACAGTGCATGCAGCAGGGACCACTGCACACAGGTATCCAGTGCACAGGGAACAACACACATACCACAGACAGGGACCGAGTCCCCCACCCGCACCATAGTCGGGTCCCTACCAGACACACACATGCCCAGGCCTGCACCACTTCTGATGCCATGCACACCACTGCAGCCAAGCACCATTAGTCTGCTGCAAATCAGAGACCACCACAGTTGTCATAACAAAACGTATATAATAAAGGTGTGTGAAATACGAAACATATATACAACTATATGCAATGGGGGGAAGGGCCACAAACCAGGTGGGGGTGGGCATGGGGCAGGAGTGAAAAACTGGGAGAGGGATGAAGGGGTGTAAGGGTTAGTCAAGGGGGAATACAAAAAAGGGGCGTAGAGGGCCTATCGCCGGGTCCTCTCCCCACTTCTGTCCCTGTGCCGTCTTCGGTGCCGCTGTCCTCCATCCTGCTTCAGTCTCTGCAGGAGCTCGAGGGTGGCCCTCATGAGCTGCAGAAGCTCCTGCACACTTCTTTTAAGTGCTGTCCAATGTTGTCCACCTAGGACAAGGGAGCAGAGTCATTACCCGTGACTGGCCAGACCCCTTCAGCCCACCCATTGTGCATGGCATACAGCCATGGGCCATGCCCCTGTGATGGCAGGTGACCACCCACAGTGACCGTGCCCACATGACCCACCTACCCAGGCACCCACAGCCATGTGGACAGCTGCACAAACCCACCGCCTATGTCCCACACAGCACCACCGTGGTCATACAGTGACATGGCTATGCGATGCGAAGGCAGTGGTACAGCCATGTACCCAGTGCACGCACGGACCACCAGTGGCACCCACCCACACATGCAGTGCCACAGGACAGTGCTGAGTGCACCATGTGGCATGCATGGTAGTGGGGCCAAGTGCTGGTGGCCATGCCCCACCGCCAACCCTGCAACACAGCATGCACAGATGTAAGGGGAAAAATGGCACTCACCTGCATCCAGGCTGGCTGGGAGCTGCTGGCCCATGGCCCCTCTACCATGTCCCTGCTGCAGCTGTGGCGCACCTATCCTGTCCTGCTCGGAATGGGCCTGCCTCACCCTACGGTGCTCCTCCGGGCCTAGGGTGCAAACATGGAGAGGGGAACATCAGTACAAACCAGTAGCAAAACCCTCCCAGTGTGTGCATGCCTGCACATCCCAGCCATGCTGCACCCCCACCACCACCGCCCCCACTAGACACCCCACTCCCCTGCGAGGTGGACACGTGCACACTGTGATACCCAGATGGACGGACGCTGCCAGTGTATGGATGGGGCATCTACCTGGCCATGGCACAGTGCCTCACTGGGCGCATGCCTGAAGACACCCCAGTCTGTCAGGGTTCCTCTGCCATAGGTAGCCATACCTGTGGTGACACTGCTCACCAGACCTGGCGATACCGGTGGCCTCCTCCAAGCCTTCAGGCACCTCCTCCCACACAGCACTGCGTGACCTGTCTAGTGGGTCCTGGCCAAACAGGGCCCCAGCATGGGGCTTAACAATGGCCACCAGGTTGGCCAGCTCTATGGTGCTTCACTGCTGTGCTCACCTCTGTGCCATCCTGCAGTGAGTATCGCTATCAAAATGGCGCTCTGTAGTGCACATTCCCCACGTGCGGAGGGTGTGTGGTACTGTGCTGCCATTCCCCATTGTGTTGTCACTGAACTGTATGATAGGGTTGCACCCATGTGGACACATGGCACCTAGGGGGCCAAGGTCGACCACAGGGTCAAGGGTCTGTCCTCACATGGAGCACCACACTGCTATTGGGATGCCCTGCATGTAGTGTGGTAGGGTGCCTGTGTGTGACACCCTGCAGTGGCCTACCACTCTGTGGCTCCATGGTGCCTATGGTGCACCAGGGCATGAGTGCCACACGGGCGAACAGCACACTAGTGCCACAGGCACAGTGGTGGCCGTGCCCTGCACTGCCTCCCATGCACAGCATGTCATCAGCACTGCACACGTCAGCGTCAGCACCCTGGGCATGCATCATGCGGTGCCTAATGTGCATGTCACAGAGCTGCACCATAGCCTGAACACACTCAATAACATTGCGTAAGGCACAACAGTGCGATATTCAGCCAGCATATGCAAATCAGCTCATTAGCCATTCCACGGTGCAACCACTACATTAGCATCCACTTACAGTTGCGCCTCGCCTCATTTGCATGCATTGCGCTATATAAATGCAACATGGGGCTGCAGAGGACATAGTTTGGTATTGCAGTCTATTGTAGTGGGTTGCATGCTGTTGGGATGTGGGGACTGTGGTTTGTGAGGGCTGAATGGGACTGCACAGTCAAAGGTAACATCTGTCATTCCCACAGGCTCGATCATGACAGAATGTGAGGATGAGGAGGAACAGGGATGGGAGAGAAGGAGGAGGCCCAACTTCACCTGGGCTGAATCAGATGCCCTGTTCGAGGCATATCTTGACAGGGAACCATTGCTCACCAGACAGCGGGGAACATCACAGGCCTGTGCTGTGGTGTGGGGTGAGGTGGTGCATGCTGTGAACCAGCATGGCAGCCACCAGTGGTCTGTGCAGGAGTATAAAAAGAAGGTTAGCATGGACAGGAGGAGGATCAAGGATAAGGTGGCTGACATCAGGGCAGCACGTCCTGCCACCAGTGGGGGGGGACAGCCGGATGTGCCACGCCTGATACCACAGGAGGAGTGGGTGGCCGGCAGCATGCAGCATTGTGCCATAGAGGGTGCTCCTGGTGGTGGCTTCCAGATGGGAGGCAGCCCATCACTGCATTGTAGGTCCTATGCTGTCACTGTGTGGGTGGTGGGGAATGCCACAGGGCAGGGCACATCAACTAATGCTAATGTGTTCCCTTCCAGCTCCTGAGCATCTGCATCGGTCAGTGGTGGTGGGTATGTCCACCGAGGGTGAAGCCCTGGACACAGAAGATCACCCATCCACCTCCAGGGACCGGACCAGTGCATACCTGCCTGTCTGTCTGGACTGAAGAGGGTGATGTGGGTGTGGACGAGACTCTGCATGTGTCATAGCATGACAGTGCCCACAGTCTCCAGCATGCTGGGACATGGATTGGTACTGGATCCAGCACCGATGATGATGGATCACACGTCCGGGACAGTGATATGTGTGGGACGCAGGATGGTCCCACAGCAGGCAATAGTACAGGCATTGCCGTGGGTGGTGCTGCCGTGGAGGTCTGCATAACAACACAGTCCCAGCCTGTGCCTGTATGCTTCAGTGGGGCAGCACTGGTGTGCATCCAGGGTGATTGGGCTGTTGCGGCCACTGTGGCGGTGCCAGTGAGCCCTGGCAATCAGAAGCTGGAGGGGCAGTGCCAGCAGTTGGCCAATGGCAACGGGGGGACAGTGTCAGGGGAGGTGGCAGTGCACCGTGTGTGAACTTGCCCCGACATGACTCTGGTGTGCAGCACCCATCATCAAGGGGTGCTGCCCAGCAGGGCCAGGAACACCATGAGGGACAGGATGCCAGACCAGCGGATGACCTCATTGCTGAGCACAGCCGTATGTTCCTGGCTTCAGCAGATCAGCAGTTGCAGCTTGTGACTGTGGTGGATGCACTCAGTGCAGTTCTGTACCAGGCAGAGGAGTAGCGCAGCAGAGACCATGGTCTGCTCCTGGCAGAGATTGCCCAGCAGCGGGCAGATGTGACCGCTGCCGGCGAAAGGCAGACAAATGCATTCACAGCTGTCATGGCCACATTGTGCACCCAGTTCAGTGCCCATCTGCTGCAGACACCGCACAGTGTCATGTCCACCCCCCATTCCCGGCGCTGTGCGACACCTGCTATGTTGACACTGGGTTCTGCTGTGGGCATACCGAGCATGCCTGGCGCGGCCATGTTTGGTGGGTTGCAGACCCCTGCATGAACATGGTCATGTTCACACAGCATCACCCCAGGGGGACTGTCGGTCCCACCCCATGAGGCCAATGGTCAGCCTGGCATGGCTGGCATGTCTCAGCTGGGCCACCCATGCATCCATGGCGGCCATGGCACTGTGCCGCATGACTGACCTGTCTCCCACCATGGCCATTGTCTATCACTGCCCCATGTGCAGTGTGGTGTGCATCGTGTGACACATGGGCAGGGTACCCAGCCCTGCACACACATGGTCCCTGTGTACACCATCCCAGTTGCTGGCCACAATGGCGTGTGCATGATGATGCCTGCATTACGCTGTCCGCCAGTGTGCAATGGTGTCCAACGTCTAAGGCACGCACAGTGATGGCCACTGGGCATGGTCTTGTGTGGACCTGTGTGGGGGTAGGTGTGGCTATTGGGGTTAGCATGCCATCTACTCCTTGTGCATGTCTTGTGGTGTGTGTGTGTGTGTGCACGTATCGTGTTCGGCCCTGCCCATCCCTGATGCTGTGTGCAGTGCCACACTCAGATCCATTCCCTTACCGCCGTCTGCCCCTGGTGTTCTTCTCTGCCTGTCTGTTGGCTGTGCCCTTACCATTGGTGGTTGCACATGGCCCGATAACCTACCTGTGTTGACCAAAGTGCTCTTCTGTAGTGGTGTTCCGGTGCAGCTGTGACATCCAGATCAGGTGGGGGTCCCTTCACCTGGGGGTGGCTGTCCATCACCGGCTGGACCGGCATCCTAATCATCCCCACTGCTGTTCCCCTCTTTGACCTCTACAGCTATCTCACAGTCATTGGCCATGTTGTGCAGGATGCAGCAGGCCAGGAATAGCCTGTAGGCCTTCAAGGGACAGTACTGTAGGGCACTGACAGATGTGTTCAGGCACCAGAAACATGCCTTCAGAATCCTGAACACCTGCTCTATGACATTCCGTGTTGTGGCATGTGCCTTATTGTACCGTAGCTGCGATGGGGTCGTGGGGTGCCCGGTATGGTTTGAGCAGCCAGGGACGGAGTGGGTAGCTACTGTCACCTGTTTGTAGAGGCTGGACATTAGTATGGTGGTCTGCATCACTTTGCCATGGGTCAACAAGGCCGGTATTTATGGCACCTCTGACTATGCACCCCCCACATCTGCTCATGTCGTCCTGCGTGATATGCATACTCACCCACTAGGTGGCCAGTGGGGATGTCCCCACTCTCAAACCTGTGGCACAGTGAGGACTGGTACCAGATAAAGGCATCATGTGCTCCCCCAGGGTGCATGGCACAGACATTGGTAATGCGCCCCCGGCATTGCACACTACCAGGCAATTGATGCTTGCATACCCCTTCTGGTTGATATATGACACACCGTCCAGGCCAGGTGGCATGTGGATGGCCACATGGTTGCAGTCAATGGCCCTGAGCATGCCAGTCAACTGTGCTACCCTGTGGAACTCTTGTATGTGTGCTGTGCGCTCCGCGTGTGTGCTGGGAAAATGGATGTACTCCGCAGCATGTGGCAGCAGTGTGCTGAGGAATTGCGTGAGTAGGCATGACGCGGCTGACTGGATTATGCCTGTTATGTCCCCTGTTGGTCTCTGGAAGGTGCCTGTGGTGAACAGGTACATGACGGCTGTCACCTTCATCTCCACTGACAGAGCATGGCTCCGTCATGTGGGTGGCTACATCTCATCACTGCACAGCTCACAGAACCACCTCAGGATTGCCCAGTTCAGGCAGTACTGGCCCACAATCTCTGTGTCAGAGTAGTGTTCGAAGCTGGTGCGGGCTCAGTACTGCCTGTTCTGGGCATACCGCCGATGGGCCCTTCCACGGCCACACCCCCCTACTGCCTGCCTTCTCACACCCTTCATTACCACCTCCATCTGGAAGGTGGTGCTGGCCATGTCCCTGGCTGGTGTTACCCCCCCCAGAGGCTGTTATTCTGTTCACCTACTGTCCATTTCTGATGCTCCCCCTGCACCAGGTACACCTCCGGCCTTTGGCTGTGGCTGTCCTGCCTTCTGCCACTGCCCTCAGTCCAATGTGGCACTCCACTGACTATCCTACACAGTGGCACAGGCTCCCCACTCTTATCCTGTTCCTGGCTCAGTTCAGGTGTGCCCAGTCCTGCTCACTGCTACCCTCTGTACTGCCCTTGTGTCTATCACCACGCTCCCACCTGTGGCTTCCCTTTAGCATTCTTGCGCACCTCACTTGATCCCTTTTATTTAGGATCATTTCCGCTATCACACAACTTCCACTAGCTCCCCTATTGCTCACGGTGCATGCTGTTGAATCTCGCACTTCGCATGTTATTCATGGTTCCGCCCCCTACGGTTGCACTTGCATTCATTACTATTGCGCTCTTGCACATTGCAACTAGTGTTGCACAGCAGCCTCCTGCTGAATATAGCACAATGGCGCATTTCCATACTTGAGCTGGTGCATCCCTGTTGCACATGGCGCAACCCTTTTGAATGTCTGGGCCCAGCTTTTTAGCATAACCTTCTTATTACCTAACGTCATCATGAAGAGGTTGTTGAAAGTTTTCAAATCCCTGCCAAAATGTCATTCCAGGCCACAGGTGTGAAAACACATTTTGGCCAGAATTTGAAAAATGGCAGCTGTCACATTCATTTGGTGGTGTAAAAAATGACTATGGTGAAAATTTGAGATCAGAAATATTTAAAATTACCAAAGTTATGAGGGAGTGTAGAAAAAACTGAACATACTCTCATAACTGTGTCATTTTTGTATATTTTGACCTCAAATTTTGAACAGTCTTCTTATGACCCCATCTCATGAACAAGGGTGGTGAAATGTTCAAGTCCCATCCAAAAGCTGATTTTGAAAAATGACCATGAAATCACCTTTTGGGCCAGATTTGCATAATTTCACCACAACTGGTAAAGAGGAGGGGTCCCAAAATGGCCATATTGAATGGTTGTGGTTAAAATGGCAAAGTTAAGAATCAAAGTTCAAACCCCATTGAAATACATTAAAATGCACTTACTTGATTTTCTCATGTTGTAGTCATCGGTTCCAGCAGCAAGATTTATCTTTGATTGAAAAGTGGATCTACACCATGGGACATATTCAGGTGAGTGAGGGTATGTAGGAAGGTTTGAAAGTGGGTGCTGAGTGGAATGTTGCTGTGTGTGTGGGGAGGTCAGGTCGGTGAGAGACCATTTTTACAGGTTAAAAAACATTGAGGGTTGGTTTTCTTTATTTCAGGGGATAGTCTGACACTGGGATTGGGCACCGCAGTGTCTGGCTACTGTTCAGCAGCACCGGGGTGCGCACCCTGGTGCCACCATATACATAATGGGAATGGGGGCAGGTGACCTGGAGAGGAGGGAGTCAAAAGAAGCAGTACTGGAGTGGGCACTTTGGTCCACTTAAATTATATATTCTTTGCAAAAAAAATCCATTAATGTATCAGTTAGGGTTGAAGTGACAAATGTAGGGAAATTAGGCATTAGGGTATCTAATCCTGACACCCCACCCACACCCTGCAGGCACCAACAGGCATGGGGTGTACTTTGGGGTTGTCATCCCTAACACTCACCCCATTCCATAAGTAAATAATCTGAGATGGGTGCAGTATAAGAGAATGAGGTGAGCATTAGGGTTGACAACCCCAAGTTACACCCCACACCTACTGCTGCCTGCAGGGTGGGGGTGGGGTGTTAACAATGGAAATCCTAATGACATCTTTCCCTACTTTTGTCACTGCAACCCTAACTGATACATGAACAAAGCTGTTTGCAAAGAATGTCCTTACTTTTTGAAATTGTATAATTGTATCCTCATTTGGCTGTGGGCGTGCAGTGTCCTGCGGGTCCTGAACTGCCATCCCTCCATAGACGCATACATGTATATTGCCATGGAAGCATTTCAGTCAAAATGGCAACCAAACTGTCAACATAGTCTTGTTATTACCCCACCTCATGAACACTGGGCTGAGAATTTTCAAATCCCTGCAGAAACATCACTCCACAGCACCGCAATGTCATTCCATGCTGCAGGTGAGAAAACACATTTTGTCCAGGATTTGAAAGATGACAGCTATCATGTTCATGGGGTGATGTAAAAAAATGGGTATGCTGAACATTTGGGGTGAAAATATTTACAATTACCAAAGTCATGAGTGAGTATAGTTAAATTTAATTGCCATTTTTACTTATTTTGACCCCAGCTTATCAACATAGCCTTCTTATGAATTATCTCACAAATAAAGGCAGTGAAAAATTTCAAATTATGACCAAAAGGCTACTTCACAATTTTTTTTTTAATTTAAACTTTTGTTTACCGGGTAAACAATAAGAGCCAAGGCCCTTTTTCAAATGCGACCCAGGACCAAAAACTGTATTACAGTCCAGATGTAATACACAAAAACATATACACAATGCAATATAATCATATAAATGTAACAATTTACATACAAACAATGAATGATCTGATAACAATTACATACCACTAAACTTAAAAAATGTTGTCTCACTGATGCCTTAAAAGCATTAATTCTAGCAGTATGTTGTAAAGTGCATGGGATCTTGTTCCAAAGTACTGAAGCATAATTAGAAAATGCCTACTCGCCTAACCTAGATTTCATTTTTGGAATATTTAACATAACAGAAGCATTAGACCAGAAATCTCTATTAGATATCTTAACATTTAATAATGAAGACAAAGGAGAATCTGCACCCAAATGAAGAGTATTATAAACGAGACAACTCAAGCTGTATTGAGAATACAGAGCCGAGGAAGCCAAGATGTTGCCAGATATAAATCACAATGATGTGTTCTATATGGCAACTTTAATGCAAAGCTACATATAGCATGAAATGTTGTCAACAATGAAACATCGGACATAGCCAAATTCACAGATAAAAATGCATTATAGTTCAGAATTGACAACAACACACTTTGACTTATTGCAAATCTGGCCTCCCTGGACAATAAGTCACACAACTTAAACAGAACCCCAACCTCTGATTAATATTTCTGCAGATGGTTTTAATATGTAATGTATAAGACAAACAGGGGTCCAAAATGAGTCCCAGATACCTAAATTGAAAAACCTGGTCCAAAACAGCAGCCTCACAATTTACAATCTCTAAAGGATTACATCTATTTAACCTGTACTTTGATCCAAAAAGCATACTCTGTCTTCTTTGTATTTAAAAGAAGACAATGACAGCGTAACCACGTATCCAATTCTTGGAAATTAGAAGTCAAATTTAATTTAATTTCGTCCCCAATGGTGAACTAGTATAAATAATAATATCATCCGCATACATCAAAACCTCAGTCGATACCAAATAATTTTGGAGATTATCTATAAATACAGAAAAAAGTAGGGGCCCCAGGATGGAACCCATGGGTACCCCTACCTCCATCATTTTACTCCCAGATTGAACTCCCTGATAGCTAACTTATAATGGACACTCAGTTAAATAACTACTAAACCATTTCAATGGGCAGTCCCCGACTCTGAGGTCCTGCAACCCCTGGAGCAGCAAGCAATGTTCTACCAAGTCAAAGGCCTTGGACAGATCCATAAATACAGCTCCAACAAGCTTACCACCATCCAATGCTCTACCAACATAGTCTGTGAATCTGGCCAAGGCCGTACCTGTGCCATAATGTTTACAAAAGCCATGTTGCGCCAGGTATCGGAGGCCTGCGGAGTCCAGGAACTCCACCACTGGATGATTCACATTTTTTTCAAGCAATTTTCCCAAAATAGGTAAGAGAGAAATAGGACAGCAACCATCCAACTCATTTACTCACCCACCCTTGTACACAGGTTTTATTATTGTATTTTTCCAAGAAGATGGAAATTTACCCATAATCAAGGATAAATTAAAAATTATAGTTAAGGGGATATATATATATACTCAGCTACAAGTCTCAAGAATCTTACTTCAAGTTCACCTGGTCCGGTACTTTTATTTACAGGCAATTGTTTTAATAATCTCAGGACCTCACTAGGCCTAACTTCCTAGAAATAAAAAGAAAAGAAATTCACCTTACAACATAAATGGCCCTGAGAATGCAAAGAAGAAGAATCTTTAACACAAGTAGAAAAATCAGTAAATTTAGTCAAAAAAGCTTCAACGTTAGTAAATGGATCAGACATAAGATTCCCATCAACATTCATCTGATTTGGTGTGGTACCACCAAATAACAAAGTTATCACAAAATCACCTTTCAGGATGGATTTGTGAAATTCCACTGACATTGTCCACAAGGTGGGGTCCCACAAAAGGCCATGTTGAAAATTTGGTGTCAAAATATGCAATCATGGCCAAGGTATGGATCAAAGTTGAAAACCCCATTAAAATTCATTGAACTGCATCAGTTTCTCATATTGCAGTTGCCGGTTCAAGTAGCAAGAGAAGTCCAGTGGACCCTCCCCCTGCCCCATTCCCCAATCACCTTCCTGTTGTATTACAATAAAAATATTTTTTTCTGGTAGTCTAGTGGTTCCCTACCCTCTTCTTCATTCCCTGATCACCATCCCATTGTATTAAAAATAATTTTCCCTGGTAGTCTAGTGGTCCCTTCCCCCACCCCCATTCTCCGATCCCCATTCAATTATATTAAAAATAATGTTCCCTGGTAGAGCAGTGGTACTGCACTCCTGGTCTCCGATTGCTGTCTCGTGGTATAAAAAATAATTTTTCCTGGTAGTCCAGTGGTCCCTTTCCCTTCCCCATTCACTGATTACCAGCTTGTGGTGCTGTCAAGAATGACCTCAGTGGCCTACTAGTCCCTCCACCCTATCCCCAATTCCTCCCTGTCACAATTTAATGAATGATCCTGTTGGTCTAGCAGTCCCCCATCCTTGATCTGCCCCTATACATAACAGAATAGTTTTACATGATGTCTAGTGGACTCCCCACCCCTCCACCCTGGCAGGTAGTGTCCCACCACACTGCTCTCCCCATCCAGACCTGAGCTGGCCACCAGCAAAGCTCTTCTAACACCACCAAGGCTGATCAGTATGCACTCATTGAGAGGTCAGTCAGTGGCCAGCCATGGTGGTCAGAGGTGGGCTGTGCTGGTCACCAACTCAGGTCAGGATGGGGGAGTGGGGTTTTGGAACACTAGCTGCTGGGGTGGGGGGTCCACTAGACACCAGGGAAAACTATTCTGTTACATATGAGGCAGATCGGGGATGGAGGTGACCACTAGACCACCAGGGTCATTCTTGACAGCATCATGGTCCAGCAATCAATGAACAGTGGAGGGTTCACTGGACTACCAGGGGAAATTATTTTTAATAGAATGGGATGGCAGTCAGAGAATAGGAAGGGACCACTAGACTACCATGGAAAATTATTTTGAATAGGACAGGAAAGTGATCAGAGAATGGAGGAGGACCACTGGAGTACCGGCGAAATTATTTTTAATACTACAGGATGGTGATCAGAGAATGGGGAAGGAGATAGGGACCACTAGACTACCAGGGAAAATTATTTTTAATACAATGGGATGGTGATCAGAGAATGGGGGAAGTAGAGGGACAACTGGACTAACAGGGACATTTATTCTATTTTTTTTTCCCTAGTACTTTTTCCATCTCATGCATGATGGGGGCAGGATCCTCATCCCCACTCAACACTGCCTCCACCCACCCGACTGCTCTGGCCATCCACGAGATCCCCCCCCACAGATTAGCCCCCATGGTGGGGCCAGAAAGGAGGAAACCCCCTTCACGGAGCACAATCCAAATCTGAGGAGGCCGATGGTAGCTTGACCACAGAGCAGGGTCAGGGATCTCATAGAGCCTCCATCCCCCATTGTTTTCACTTTTTCTTTGCTCCTTCCAGCTTGTAAGGCATTGTGCATGCATGTGGGGGCACGCACATGCCATGCTGACTGGGTTCTTCCCTTCCTAGCTTGCATCACCCCCCCAGCCCACACTAGAGGGTGAGTGACAAGCGGGATGATGTGCCCTCCCTTCCTGAGAGGGGAGAACAGTCCTTCGGATGCTCCAACCTCTCTCACCCCTGCCAACTCCCAACAGCCCTGGCTCATTCCCAAACCCGGGTCACTTGTGTGGTGTAAGGTGTGTCATTCCAGTGCCTCACCCCTCAGTGCCACCAGGCCAGCAGGAAAAATCATTCTTAATAGAACAAGATGGTGATAGGAGAATAGGGGAGGAACCACTGGATTACCAGATAAAAATTATTTATAACAAAACAGGAGAGCAATTGGAGAATGGGGAAGGTGGAGGTACCACTAGACTACCAAGGACAATTATTTTTATTAAAAGACAGTGATTGGAGAATGTGGGAGGGACCACTAGACTAGTAAGGGAAATTATTTTAAATACAATGGGATGGCCATCAGAGAATGAGAGAGGGACTACTAGACTACCAATGAAAATTATTTTTAATGCAACAGGGCAGTGATGGGAGAATGGAGGAGGGAGACGGGATCACTAGACTACCAGAGAAAATTATTTTAATACAAGGGGATGGCGAACAGTGATTGGGGGCACCAGTAGATCCTTTTCCATGTTTCTTTTTTTACAATTTCCATAAAAGGAATTTCTTTTTTTCACAAATTGTGAAACAGGATCCTTTTTTGTGCTTCTTTTTTCACAGTTTGCAAAGAAGGATTCCTGAGCATGAAAAAAGACACCGAAAAAGATTTCAACATGTTGAAAAAACACATTTCAAAGTAATTTCTCAGAAAAGTAACACCAGAATCGGCTGAAACAGTTCCCAATTAGCAGAACACGTGTTGATTTTTACTAAACACCAGATTTTTTTCAGTTATTTAATTTTGTTTCCCTTGCTAACTGAAAACAGAATGTCAGAATGAAACAAATTTCCCATTTGCAACACAGGATCACCCATCTGTGAAAAAGGATTACCCATTTGTGACAAAGGGTCCTTTTTAGAGCAGCACTTCTAACTGCTCCCTTTAAAAATAATGGGACATTTTAACATTTAATAACTTTTGGAACAAAACAATACTGTATATTTTTTTCACCAAACCAGTGCAAGGCACATCTCTGAGACAAGTCTTATCTACCATGCAAATTTCAGACCAGAATTCCAAACCATTTCTGTGCTGTGACATGACAAAGAAACAGCCAAAAAGGTTAATTGTGCAATTTGTGACACTTCATATCTCTTCCCATACTTCCGTAGAGAAGGAAACTTGGTACGTCAGGAGACCTTCAGTCCCTGATGGTGCATGTGAAATTGCATGCCAATTGGTTGGACAGTTGTGAAGTTATTAAAGCACAAAATTTTGAATTTAATATAGACGTACCCATTCAACCCTAACTATAGGGTCACAACTGCACCCCCATAATAACTATATACATTAATATTAGGATGGGGTGGGTGACCTGGAGGGGAGGGTAGAGAAAGAAGTAGTACCAGGGGTGGGCACCCAGTCAATTTAAGAAAAATGTTAGATAGATAGATAGATAGATAGATAGATAGATAGATAGATAGATAGATAGACAGACAGACAGACAGACAGGCAGACAGACTCACAGACAGAAAGAGACAGACAGCAAGACAGAGTTAGAGAAAACAGGGTATCGCTGGCTCACTGCTTGAACTGGCAGCGTGACTCCAGTTCTGGCTTCAGCATTCAAGGAAGTCCTGCTGTTCTCATACAGAGAATGTGGATGAAGGTTCCTCTCATTTAGCTAGGCACCCTGAATTTTGGGATGCTCAGAAAAGGTTCTGTCATTTTTTAAAAAGAAACAAACAGCAGAATCTATCTAAATGGTTCCAATTTAGCTAGGTCCAGGTGTTTTTTTTTAACTATCATTTTTATACATTTTCAATATTTGTGAGTTTTAAAAAAAATTGCACCTGTCACAATTGGTATTTTTTTCACACGACAGATAAATCATGACAATAAGCACTCACAACAGTTTTTTTGTTACCATTCATATTTCTTAGTTATCTAAAAAATCCTTAGAACTCTGGAACAGTATAATATATTTTCATAAAATCTTTAAAACACATACCCTTGGCATAGGTCCCTTCAACCCTGAAAAGTTTAGGAAAAAATTCCACACTGTCTATGCTGTAGATGAGAGCAACAAATTAGCAATCTTAAGTACAGTGTAGGGAAACCAAGTAGTTTTTGTTCTGTCTTTTGGAATTCTGTATCTCACAAAACCAAACAAGATGCCATCACTAAACTTCTCATGTCTTGAGAATATGACAGCCTACCTGCACATGCCAAATTTTGTGCTATTTTGTCGAACAACACCAAAGTTATTAAGGTGCAAAAAATGGGTTTAACATTAAACAGCCTACTCAATCCTAATTATAGTGGATCTACCATGTCTCTATAATATATACAGTATGTCTATGATATATTTAATAGATAAACCACTTTGAGGTGTGTGGTCATGATCTGATATATACATGCCTTGGTGTGTGTTGTATGCACAAGGCCGCAGGCTGAGTGCGTCAACCACCCAAGGTATGTGTATATCAGAGCATGACTCGCACACCTCAGAGTGGTTTATCTATGTTATAGAATGTCAAAATTGTTTTGGAGGAGGGTAAAGTGCAGGTGTGCGGTCACGCTCTGATATATGCATGGTCATGTGCTGATCAATATCCAATCATCCCCAAGTAATTTCTCTACCCATTTTATCAATATATATATATATATATATATATATATATGTAAAAATCCATTTAATGCATCAGTTGAGGGTTGTTCTACAGCAACAAAAGCGAGGACATTTGGTGTTAGGGTTGAAAGTCCCCCTTGGACCCCCCAGCCCACCCCAACCAGCATTGGGGTGCACAATGGGATCATTGGCCCCAACTCTCACCCCATCACATGTGTAAAGAAATTGAGGTATAGGAGAATGGGGTGAGAGTTAGGACCGATGACCCCATCATGCACCCTGATGACAGTTGGGGGGTGGGCTGGGGGACCCAAGGGGGGCTTTCAACCCTAACATCAAATTTTCTCACTTTGTTGCTGTGATAACCTAACTGATGCATTAAACAGAGATTTTTTTCCTCTAATTTCCCTTCTTTTTGAGAATGAGGATGATAAATAGTGAATAGAATGTGAGGGCGGACGCCCCGTGCTCCCACCACATGATGTTGTGTCACATAGTAACAGGAACAGCAATTCAAATGCAAGCACCAAGAGTTATGCACATGGTAACACAAACGTAAATGGTAAAGCAAACATTAATAGAAACGCAAGCGCAAAGTGACAGCGAAGCAAACAGTGAGAAAAATGGAGATGCAAGCGCATACGAAAACACAAGTGGTAATGCGCACAGTGATGGCACCAGTATTTGAAATGCAAATGTTAAGAGTTACAGCAAAAAGAACACCAAAGGGAACAGAAACAGAAATGCGAATGCAAGCACACACATAAATGCAAACCGTAATGTGCACGGGCACGGTACCACAATCATAAATGCAAATGGTAAAGTTAACATGAAGTATAACACCAAAGGAAACAGAAACAGAAACGGTAACAGAAGCGTGTATGGAAACGCAAAGCGTAACATGTACGGGCACGGCACCGCAGTTGTAAATGCAAGTGGTAAAGTTAACATGAAGAATAATGCCAAAGGAAACAGAAACCGAAAAGGCAATGCAAGCACATACGGAAATGCAAACTGTAACACGCACGGGCACATTATCGCAATCGTAAATGTAAATGGTAACGGTAACAGCAACAATAATGTCAAAGGAAACAGAAACACAAAAGGAAATGTGAGCACATGTGGAAACGCAAACCATGACTTGCATGGTCACAGCACAGCAACTGAAAGTGCAAACAGTAACTTTAACAGTTGAAAGAATGTCAAAGGAAACAGAAATGGAAACACGAACACAAGCACGAAGGCAAATGAGAATGCAAAGCGTAACACACACGGTGGTGTACATGGGAACAGAAACGCAAACAGGAATGGAAACACAAGTGGTAATGCTAAGTGTAACAGTAACCTAAGCGCACACCCTGTTTTTGCCCATCAGCTGCATAGAGAAACACAGAGGCCCGGATATTCAAACTGCGCCATTCTGAGGCGCAAGCCCTTGCGCTCCTCAAAATAGTTGCGCAGGGGTGTGGCGAGGCGATATTCAAAATTCAGCTATTGAGCAACTCCTTTGAATATCACCCCCCAGCCACAGCCACTGTGCATGGCGCAGTGGAACTTGCGCCACCGCAAGTTGTCAGAGTTGAGCATTAAACTTGCGGTGGCGCAAGTACCATTGCGCCATGCACAAATTTCCGATATTCAAAAGGTGACATGCAAATGGGGCCATACTTCATGCAAGGCGCAGGGGGGGCCATTTCCATCTGATTATGGCCCCATTTGCATGCCATTAGCATGTAGGTGCGCCGATCCCCGAGGACTTGCGCCTGGCCGCCATGGCAGGCAGCAGCCGTCGGGGACCGACGCACCCTGCAACCATCGCCGGGCCAGTATGTAGCAGACAACACCTCCAAACATCTCCTGATGCCCGATCGGGTAGTATGTATGCAGACAACCCCCAAACAGCTCCCGATGCCCGATCGCTGGCAGAACATGAATCAACCACGCCGCTGCCGGGGAGTGAGGTGGAGGGGCTTCGTGGGTGGGGTGGGGTGGGGACACTAGACACCAGGAGATGTTTGGGGGGTTTGTCACTGGACATTCTGCCGCGATCGGGCATTACGGTCCCCTGGACCACCAGGAGATATTCGGGTTGGGGCTTTACATTCTGCCCGTGGCCGGGCACTAGAGGGTTGATTCACGTTCTGCCAGCGATCAGGCATCGGGAGCTGTTTGGGGGTGTCTGCATACATACTGCCCGTGATCGGGCATCGGAGATGTTTGGGGGTATCTGGATACATACTGCCGCGATCGGGCATCAGGAGATTTTGGGGTGTCTGGATACATACTGCCCGTGATCGGGCTGGTGGGGAGCACAGGGACTGAGTTGGGGGCCAGCCACGGGTGGCAGCTGCTGTGTTGCGCCCTGCAATACAGCAGCTCACCTGTGGGTGGCCTCAACTTGATCCTTTTGGCTCAAAGTTGTGCAGGGCGCAGGTTGGGGTTGCGCCAGACAACTCTGCACAGCCCGACTGAATATCGGGTTGTGCAGTTTATGCATGGTTCCTCCCCTTCATGTTGAGCATGCATTCATTTGCATTGCGCTGTTGCTCAGCCTGTTTTCAGTGGCGCAACTGCCTCCTGCTGAATATCGCAGAATGGCACAATGTAGGACTTGCGCATGCGCAACCCTGTTGCGCATGGAGCAACCCTTTTGAATATCTGGGCCAGTGTGTACAAAGAATGTATGCATAATAATGGGCCTCAGAGCAGAAAATGAGCTGTTGGAAGACTAAAGTGCTTATATCTCAGGAACCATACGACGCAGAAAAAAAAATTCCCATGATTCATGATTTTCCTGCCTGCGTTTCGCTATGTATTGTTGTGACAAAAATTCCGTATCTCGCGCCATTTCCGAGAAACGAGCCCCAAAAGGTGTGGCGGATGTCACCATGTTAGTCTATGGGAAAATGTCAACTTCAGAGTACTGTAACTTGGCAGCTGTGCTATATGTTTTCACCGAACCACTAAAAGGCACATCTGTGAGATGCTGGCTGCCTTCCCTCCAAATTTCAGCCCAAAAGACCAAATTGTTTGTTCGCAGCAGAGTGACAAATAATTCCTGTTATTTTGGCCATAGCCTGAAAAGTAGTGTCGCAATGTGCGACCCATTTCACAAATATTTGTGAAAGTGTCATGCGTGTGACATTACTTTGCAACATTACTGTTTCCAGAAATTTGAAAAACATATTTCAGGGGTGTTTAACCCCAAAATAAAGACATGGCTAGCATCCTCATGATTAGGTGAACACAAAAAGAATTAAACATGGAAACATAGAATTTGACGGCAGATAAGGACAGCTTGGCCCACCCAGTCTGCCCATTTCCCTACCTACCTACCTACTGGATAAGCTGCAGATCCTAGTTAACCAGCAGCCTACTTTTTCCTACCCCCGGCCCCTAGAATTGCCTTATCACTATCCCATGCATGCTTGAATTCCACCACTGTTTTTGACTCCACAACCTCCTCCGGAAGGCCGTTCCATGCATCCACAACCCTCTCTGTGAAAAATACTTCCTTAAATTACCTCTGAGCCACCCCATCTTCAAATTGTGCCCTCTTGTTCTTGCACACTCTTTTTGAAAGATGCTACCCTCTTGGACTTTGTTGATTCCCTTGAGGTACTTAAGCGTTTCTATCATGTCCCCCTCTCCTCCTTTCCTCGAGGCTATACATATTAAGCTCCTTAAGCCTCTCTTCATATGTCTTCCGGTGCAGACCCTGCATCATTTTAGTTGCCCTCCTCTGGACAGCTTCCATCCTGTCTATGTCTTTGCGGAGATTGGGTCTCCAGAACTGCACACAGTACTCCAGATGGGGTCTCACCAGTTGTCTGCACAGAGGGATAATAACTTCCTGTTTTCTACTGGTGATGCCACTCCCTATGCATCCCAGTATCCCCCAGCCCTCCTTGCTGCCCTCTCACATTGCTTGCCCACCTTTAGGTCATCTGATATGACTACCCCCAGGTCCCTTTCCATTTTTGTTGTTGTTAGTGTCTCACCCCCCATTGTGTACTCTTCCCCTTGGTTTTTGTTTCCCAGGTGCATTACCTTGCACTTCTTAGCATTGAATCTAAGCTGCCATACATTTGACCATTCCTCTAACCTTGCCAAGTCCCTTCTCATCCTTTCCACCCTACCCTGTGCATCAACTCTGTTGCAGATCTTTGTGTCATCTGCAAAGAGACATACTTTTCCTTCCAGTCCATCTGCAATGTCGCTTATAAAGACATTGAAGAGGACTGGTCCTAATATTGAACCCTGCGGTACCCCATTAGTAACCCTCCTTTCTTCTGAGTGGACTCCATTTACTATTACTCTCTGTGTCCTATTCTCCAGCCAATTCTTTACCCAGGCTGTCATCTTGGGACCCACTCCCAGGCTGGCTAACTTGTATATTAATCTTTTGTGTGGGACTGTGTCAAATGCCTTGCTAAAGTCTAGGTAGGCCATGTCCACAGCCCCTCCCTGATCTACTACTTTGGTCACCCAGTCAAAGAAATCTGTCAGATTCGTCTGGCATGACCTTCCCGCTGTGAATCCATGCTGCCTAGGGTCCTGTGCCCCTCTGGCCTCTAGCTACTCGACAATTCTTTCCTTCAGAAGTGATTCCATCATTTTCCCTATCACTGAGGTTAAACTAACAGGTTTGTAGTTCTCAGCTTCTGCCTTGCTCCCACTTTTGTGAAGAGGAATCACATCTGCCCTCCTCCAGTTCTCGGGTACCACCCCATCCTCCCATGATTTGTTAAAAAGGGTAGTCAGTGGTGTCACTAGTTCTACCCTTAGCTCTTTTAGAATTCTGGGATGAATCCCATCAGGCCCCATTGCTTTGTCCACCTTCAGTTTTAAGAGTTCTTTCAGAACCCTTTCTTCTGTAAATGGGCTGGTATCAACTTCTGTATCCAGACTGTTTCTACTGTTTGTTTTATGTACCTCCCCTCTTCATTTGTAAATACTGAGCAAAAATATTTGTTTAGTATCTCTGCCTTTTCACAGTCTCCTCTGCCCACCCTCCCTCCCTTTTTAAGCCTCACTATCCCTCCCTTGGTCTTCCTTCCTCCCTGATGGACCTATAAAGGTTTTATCCCCTTCTTAACTGAGTTGGCTATCTTTTCCTCGGTTTGGGCCTTTGCTGTTCTGACTGCCTTCCAGCCTCCTTTGCTTTAACTGATACAGTTCTCTGTCCTGCTCCTTCTGTGATTCCTTGTGCTTCCTGAATGCTTTCTTTTTCTCTTGAACCTTCACTGCCACTTCCTTTGAGAACCATAGTGTTTTCTTACATCGTTTTGTTTTGTTTATTTGCTTCACACAAAGGCTTGTTACCTCTGTGATGGCAGTTTTTATTATTCCCCATTGTTCTTCCACCCCTCCTTCCTACCCATTTGCTAGTGCATTCCTTAGGCACTCACCCATTTTAGCAAAGTCAGCCCTCCTAAAGTCCAGTACTTTTGTCTTTGTATGGCTTGACTCTATTGCTGTGTTTATTGTGAACCATACTGTTCGATGGTCGCTAGTTCCCAGATGGCTACCCACTTCTACATCTGTGATCCCTCTCTATCTCCATTTGAGAGAATCAAGTCTAATATTGCTCCTCCCTCGAGTGGGCTCCAGTACTAGTTGTCTAAGGCATACCCCTGTAGGGTATCTAGAATAACTGCACTCTTCGAAGTGGCAGCTGCAACTGCACTCCAGTTAACATCTGGCATATTCAGATCACCCATCAGCAATATCTCCCCTTTTTCTGCCATTCTAAGTATACTTTCTATCATTTCCTTGTCCATTTCCTCCCCCTGAAAGGGGGTCTGTATACAACCCCTGTGCGGATTGTGGTGCCATTGCCTGTCTCCAAATTTACCCACAGTGCTTCTTCTCCTCCCTGTTTACCCTTTTGTTCTGTTGTTTTATTCCTTCCCTTATGTAAAGAACTACTCCTCCTCCTCTTTTACCCTCCTGTCCCTCCTGTAGATAGTGTATCCTGGTATGTTTATGTCCCAGTCATGGTTTGTGTGTACCATGTTTCTGTGACTGCCACAAATCCAGTTGTTCCTCCTCCATCAAGGCCACTAATTCAGAAGCTTGTTACCCAGACTACGGGCATTGGTACTCATTGTTCTCCATTTTTGATGGCTTTACCTTCTGTTGCAGCATCCCTCACTGACCATTTCTACCTCAGTCTTTCTCATTTAGTACCTTGTTTTGTAGGGAGGCTGGGATTTTCCTGCTGCTTGTCAGTGCCTCCCCTTTGACTAGTTTAAAAGCTTGCAAATGAAGCATTTAAACCGATTGCTCAAAAGACTTGTTCCTTCCTGGACAGATGCAGACCATCCTGCCAGTATAGGCTGGTGTCCCTCAGGTGGAGCACGCGTCTCAATGAAGCCAAACCCCTGTGCTCCGCGACCATTTTTCAACCATTCATTAAACTGCATGGTGCTAATTACCCTCACCTCCCCCATGCCTTTGACAGGCAGCACCTCTGAGAAGGATACTGTGTGTGCTACTTGTCTTAGGCCCCTTCCCAACTCTGCAATGTCCTCCTGCACTGCTCTAATCTCATGATGAGCCAAGTCATTTGTCCCTAGGTGGACAATTACATCCAGCTCAGACTCCCTTGTAGCTGTTCTGTTCTAGTGATCCTAAGGATGCGCTTCCTGTCCCTCCAAGCCATGGCACCAGGCAGGCACCTTACTTCAGTTTTCCCAGCTCCCCCCAGTTCTATACCCCTAATAACTGAGTCCCCCACCAGGATCTGCTTCCTTTCCCTGTGGTGTCCTCTGCCTCCTTCCTGTGGGCCTCCCTTGTGACAGTTGTCATCAGTCTTCTCTGTGGATGCATCCGTAAGGGAGCTATGCTCCCCCAGAATGGTGTATGGATTGTGGAGTGGAACAATTGACTGGGTGTGCCTCACCCTCCCTGAGCCCACTGTGGTCCAACTGCTGTGCTTTCTTCGCAACCTCTGAGGTAGTGGTGGTGGCGCTAGTACTCCCTGGATGGGGGAGGTTCCCTTCCTACTGTCCAGTGTGGCCTGGGGGAAGGGTCCCTAGAGGGTCCCAAATTTAAATGCCAAGCATTTTTCTGATCAGCAACTGAAAACAAAATGGTGGATTTGCGACACTACTAGGGCCATTTGCAACACTAAAAAGTGCATTTGTGAAAGTGTCAAATATTTAAACTTTTCCCATTGACTTATAATGGGAACTTGTTTTTTTGAATAACTTTTGAACAGTTAAATATTTTTTCATGAACTCTTCAAAAGGCACATCGGGGATCCCGGCTGCATATTCTCTGAAGTTTTTTGGCCAGTCACACAAACCGTGCGACCTGTAAGTGAGAGCAAAGAAATCACAAAAAAGCGTAACTGTGCAATTGCTTGTTGCTTAATAACTCCACAGCTGTATATCCAACTGGTACAAAACTTGGCAGATCCTAAGATTTACCAAGCCCAATTGTGCATGCCAAATTTCAGGTAAATCTGTTAAATGGTGGCAAAGTTATTAAGGTGCAAAATTTGATCCTTTAACCTTAAAAGTGCTACTCAACCCTAACTATGTTAGCACTACCGTGCTACCATAATATATATTTTTTTAATTGCAAACATTTTCGTTAATGCATTAGTTAGGGTTGAAGAAACAAAAGTAGGAAAATGAAGCATTAGGGTTGAGACACTAACACCCCTCAATCTACCACCTCCACTCTCCACAGATCAACAGGTGATGGGGTGTGCCTTGGGGTCATTTTCCCTAATGTTCACCCCATTCCATATGTAAGAAAGCTGACACAATACAGTATAGGAGAATGGGGTGAGAGTCAGGCCCGATGACCCCAAGGTACACCCCATCATCTGTTGGTATGTGGAGGGTGGAGGTGGGGTGGGATGATAGGGTGGGTGGGTGTTGGGGTTTCAACCCTAACACTTCATTTTCCTACTTTTGTTACCTCAGCCCTAACTGATGCATTAACAATGTGTTTAGCAATGAGTTTCCTTAGGTTTTGAGAAAGTTTAATGTTACCCCATATGGTTTTGGTGGAATCAGTTTTTTCGTTATGAACTGTCAGCTCCCAGTGGTAGCATAGGGCCCTCCAGGCCCTGCACTCTCATTATTGCATAATGGATCACACTGTAGTGCCATTAATGCTTAATGGTATCCATGTGTGGGAGCACTGGTCCCTCTGGGCCCTGCGTTCCCATCTAACTATAATGGCCCTGTGCTTTAATGCAATCAGCGGTTTGAAGCAGAGGGCCCTACCCTCTCACCTATCCAAAAGTGCAAAGACATTGTAATAAGATGTCATCTTCCTGTGGGAGCATAGAGCCCTCCAGGCCCTGCACTATTAGTATTGCATAAAGAATGGCCCAGCAGTCAGATTACTGCATAATGGTATCCATATGTTGGAGGGCAGGACCCTTTGGGCCCTGCGCTCCCACCTACCTATAACTGTAGAGATGCAGCACAGGCCTAGACACATCCCCAGGATGCATCTGGAATCAAGTGGCTCACCACTCAGTATGCCTTCCTGGTAAAACTCTTAAATAAATAAAAAACCCTTATGCTGCAAATGGTGCAATATCTCAGTAACCTTAGCAACCTTGGAAAAATTTCCACTGCAGTTGTAGTCATGGACTGTCAACCTATACACATGCAAGCTGGGTTTAGTGAAAAATCTGTATCTCAAACCATTTTCAAGATATTGGCAGTGAAAGGCACTGCGTTCACCACAATGTTATCCTATGGGAAATTTCTCAATTTCAGAATGCCATACCTATGGAATTAATACATATTTTTACAACAAACCACATAAGTCACATCTCTGGGATATCCCCTTTCTACACTGCAAATTTCAACCCAAAAGTCCTAACTGTTTCTTTGCTATGAAATGGCAAAGAAACAGCAACATTTAAAAATCCCTGTTCATGACCTGTCAAAATCCTTGTTTGTGAGCCGAATCCCTGTTCGTGAGGTGTCAAAATGCTTGTTTGTGAGAAATCCCTGTTCAGATGATACAGCCATCTGGTCATCATCTCATGAACAAGTATTTTGATACCTCACAAACAAGGATTTTGACACCTTACCAACAAGGATTTAAAAAAAAAATTTTACTTTCCGTTTGTCCACCTCACCATGCCAGAACTCAATATCATCAGGAGACACCTGATACTGCCCCACTTCTCTGCCTTACCTGATATCCCTGGAGGTTCCCCCATGGAGCTGAGGTTGTGCCTATACACCACAATATTCTTGATTTTTCATTGAGTCCCCCAGTGGTCAGGCAGGCACTATCAGGGCCAGCACTGGTGCCCTGTCTTCCTATCATTCCAGCATTGTTTTCTCCTGTTCCTTCTGCATGGTGTTATGCCCTGACATCAAGGTGCTAGGTGCTGATGTCCACCATGCAGCTCCCCTGGTCCACCCAGCTACCAGCAGGACTTGCTATATCTTGAGCCTCAACCCGGGGTCAGGCAAGCTTCAGGCCTTGGTCCCCCCTTCCCCCAGAGAAGTCGAGCAGTCCCTGGGATGCTCAAGCCTTCTCCCCCCAGCCAGTTCTCTAGCGCCCCAAGTCAGGTCCTGAACCCAGATCACTGGCATTGCAAGCAGAAATACAACTGCTGCACAGTGGGCTGGTGGATATTTTTTTATAATTCCTATTTGTGAGGCATCAAAATCCCTGTTTGCGGGCCGAATCCATGTTCATGAAGTATTGAAATCCTTGTTCATAAAAAATCCCTTTTTGTGAGATAGGACCATCTGGTCATTGTCTTTCAAACAAGAATTTTGTGAGCTCACAAACAAGGATCAGCTCGTGAATAGGGATTTTGACACTTCACGAACAAGGATTGGAAGCACGTCACAAACAAGGATTTTTAAAATAAAAAAAGGCTATTTTTTTGAGAAAAGTAAACAGAGCCAAAGATATGGGTTTGTAGAGGGCATCACCCCGAACAAAACCTATACTTCAATCTCCACAGAGGACATACATGGGGCAAATTACAATGTTTTATTTTTTGCAAAAAATGAAAATAAGATGGCAGCTCACAAACAGAGATTTTTTTCATACGAACATGGATTTAATGAATCCCTGTTCATGAGCTGTTAAAATCCTTGTTTGTGAGGCCAAATCCTTGTTTGAGGCTGTGTTGCTATCCAAAAGACTGAACTGAGCATGCTCAGAATTCAAAATTTCAAAATTGAATAACTTTGGAATGGATTAATATTTTTTCACCAAACTATTACTAGCTTGTTCTTTGGGATAAGCTCTTTCCACTCTGGAACTATCAGGCCAAAAGTCTAAATGATGTAGCTGCAGCGTAATGAGGAAAGATCAGGAAAAATGGGTGAAAAAAGTGAAAAACACTTTTTTTCACTATATGCTGTGCACAATCCACACATCTGATCAAAACAAAATGTGGCATGTCAGAGCTATCCCACAGGACTGTGCATCCCAAATGTTGTGCAAATCTATTGAATGGCTGCAAAGTTATTAAAGCGCAAAATTTGGGGTTTAACATTAAACTGCCTACTCAACCCTAACTACAGCACCACTATAATATATAATGTATATATATACTATACATATACATATACCTACACACACGCACACACAGACACATATATATATATATATATATATATATATATATATATATAGCAACAAAATTCATTTATTGCATCAGTTAGGGTTGTTCCACAGTGACAAAAGTGAGGAAATTCGGTGTGAGAGTTGAAAGCCCCCCCTTGCACCCCCAACCGCGTGAGGTAATGTGTATTGAAACAATTCATGTGTTGTACAAAAATAGTTCTTCTACACAAAAATTTGTAAATAGCCTCATTGTGGTTATGGGAGGAAGGGGTTGGTTGGCTAGACAAACTAATCAGAGGATTTGGAAACATATTGTCTGTTTGAAAACCTTGTGTGAGCACTGAAACATATGGTAGCAGTCTGATGAGTATGTGTGGTCTATAAAACATAGTGGAATATAGGAGGAACAACGGTATTTATAATAGAAAAGTGATATAGGATAGGAAACTGTAAGTCCAAAATGCTGGATTTTGGCTTTTTTGGAGTGTATTTTTTATGTAGTGATATGAGATAGTTGTGAGGTTACTTTTGCTTGATAAGATTTGACACATGATCATGCACCTATAGCATTGTAATGCATGGTCAGGTGACATGTTTCAGCCAGTGAAGTTGCTGTATTTTTTCTTTTCATTTTATCAATGTTTATTATGTTAATTTATGTATTACACTTTTTATGTTCTCTTTACACAACATGATTGCAAAATTCTTTAACAAAACCCACCTGTTCTGAAAATAGGTCATGAAACTTCTCTTTCAGTTTCTCAGGCATGGTATCAGAAGTACTGACAGCCAAAAAAGGAAAAAAAAAACATTGCTACTGTAGTTGAAAGGGATACTGAAGTTATCATTCACATGGCTTAAGACTGTTTTCAGGATCATACCTGTTAAACGTGTTCCTGTTTTGCGTGCATACCATAGTCTGGGTACATTAGCATTTCTCATTCACAAATCTGGACTGTCATGTACGGTATGGGCTACATGCCCATTGACTCTAGCTCTGCACCAATGGGCGTGCAGCCCTACCGGCCAGTCAGTCGGCGGGTGGCGGGGCGGCAGTGAGATGCTGCCGCCCGCCAGCTGCGGGGAGGCGGGGTGGTGGGGCTTCATGGGTGGGTGGGTGGGAGCCACTAGACACCAGGAGATGTTTTGGAGGGGCAATTACTTACTGCCCGCGATCGGGCACATGGGATGTGGGGGTTCTGTATACTTTCTGCCCGCGATCGGGCACATGGAATGTGGGGGGTCTGTATACTTTCTGCCCGCGATCGGGCATTTCGGTCCACTGGACCACCAGGGAGATGTACAGGAGGAGGTGGGGGAGCCACATTGATGCCCGAGATCGGGCTGCAGGGTGCGTCGGTCCCCGACGGCTGCTGCCTGGCAGGGTGCTAGGTGCAAGTCCTAGGGGATCGGCGCACCTACATGCTAATGGCATGCAAATGGGGCTATAATGACATGCAAATGGCCCCCCCTGTGCCTTGCATGTATTATGGCCCCATTTGCATGTCACCTTTTGAATATCGTGATTTTGCATGGCGCATTATGGTATTTGCCATCGCGTTGACTGCTCCACCTGTCAACTTGCACTTGCCAGTTCCACTGCGCCATGCACAGTGGTTATGGTTGGGAGATATTCAAAGGAGTTGCTCAATAGCACAACCCCTTTGAATATCGCGACGGGACACACCCCTGCGCATCTATTTTGCGCAGCGCAAGGACTTGCGCCTTTGAATGGTGCAGTTTGAATATCCAGCCCACTGTATGCAAATGCATTTTGCAGGCCATGAACAATTGCTTTAGAACATTGGAGACATAGCATCAGGTCAAATACTCTGTGGTAACGCCAGCAACCATCGCTGAGGCTGCTGGTTCACATGTCTGTGCACTGCTTTGAAAACACCAACACGCCCATACATTTGAAAATTTCACTATTACACTGTGATTCTTCAGCCTCTCTTAAACATCTCTATAAGTCAGACTAATAGCTCATGACCTACAAATACTATGTAATGTGTTAATTACATCACTCCCCTTTCCCATGATTCTCCTGTTAATATTTTTTTCTTGTATATCTCAGTGGGCTTTTCTGATCTGGAACACTTTAAATAATAATAATACACAATAATAAAATGTGTGATGCATGTCTAACTAAATAGTAACACAACAGATGGCATAAACTATGGGGACCCCTGAAGTAGCTATAAACATATGCCTGGCCTTGGCTGATTAGCAACAGCATTCTGACTAATTGAGCTGTATCAGAGCTGTTCCAGGAACCTGACTAAGAGTCACAGACTGCAAGATGTCATGATGTCATGAAACTAACTCTGTACTGGCTGAGATGGTGGAAAAGAGCAGCTGCACTGAAAAGGATACTCAGAAGAGGCAGTTGGTGGATGCACGCAACTCTCAAGGGAGGGTCAGGCAAGAAGCTAAGATAACTGCAGTTAAACTCGGAAAACGTTTACTAGTTTTCATTCAGAACAGTGTTAGGGCAGTGGGAGCTGGACTGGGTGTAAACACCTGCATTATTTTGCTTTGTTTTTGACCCATCAACCCCTTTGCAACAACAAGGCATAGTTACTTATTCCAGCACTTATGCCACAGGACAATCTTCAACATAACCTGCCCAGATTCCATTTTGCTGGTGACAGTACAGTTCCAAACACAGCTGGTTTTGAAGACAGCCTAAGCCAGGGCCTATAATACAATGTGTAGTGATGGCACTGATAGGTCAGGCTAGTAGTCAGTGTATTAATTCATGTGGAAATTGTACAGTTGAATAATTTAGGACCTATACAGCACAGATGCATTCTGTTTCATCTGCAGGCATTAGAGAAAGAGCAGTGGAGAGCCATCATTTTTATTCTTTTTCTTGTACTGCTAGATGCTCCTTAGTTGCTCATGGTTCTGCTTCATTAAATTAATAACATAAAAGTGCAAAGTACCATTGTATGTAACCATGGAGAGCTACAGAATAGTGGTTCTTAGAGACAAAAAAATAAACTCAAGGAGTTGCCTGCTATAACCGGACATGGTGGAATTTCTACAGATTAAGCTGTAGAAATACCACCAACAGCTTAATCTGGTTCAAGGTCAGTTGGCATTCATCTGTATCCCCCTCCCCCGGGTTGTGCCTGAAAATAGGCAGAATGTGTCTAGTGCACTTACCCGGTCAATAAAAACTAAATAAATAAATAAAATAAACACCACGGTCAAAAGGAAATAAGCAGCAGATTCATCCATAGTGTATAGCTTTTTTTTTAATGTATTTTATTTACAATTTTTTAAATAAATGCCAGGCCACAAAAGAAGTTAATGTTTTGCTATGACTTCTTCACCAGAGTATGTGGTCTAACTATATGTTTTCTTTGCTACTGCAATTATGTAATTATTTTAATTTCCCATGAGCCGTAAAGATCTCCAGCTTTAGATGGCATATTTCATTGTCTTTATGTGCTAGCTGTTCTCATGATCTTATTCTTTGTGTTTCATTGCTGACGGGGCTATATGCTTCTAACCAAAATTACCAGATTTAATATTGAAAAACAGAAACATAGAATTTGACAGCAGATAAGGACCACTTGGAATCATCCAGTCTTCCCATTTCTCCCTACTTCACTATTACCACAGACTGTGCCTGATCTACAGCTTTTTCTCCTTCCCCTTCCTTTTGACTATGATTCCCTTGTGCTTATCTCATGCATTCTTGAATCCTTCCACTGTTTTCGCCTCCACTGGAAGGCTGTTCCAGGAATCCACCCCTCTTTCTGTGAAGAAACACTTCCTCACATCTCTCCTGAATGTACCCCCCTCCAGCTTTATAGCATGTTACCTTGTTCTTGAGCACCTTTTGTTCTGAAATATGCTTCCCTCCTGTACCTTATTTAACATAGAAACATAGAAGTTGATGACAGATAAGGACCGCAAGGCCCATCCAGTCTGCCCATTTCTTTTTCTACCTTATAAATGTGCCATTGGCCTTTGCTCTGTCAGTGGCCTATCTATTCATAGTCATTTGTATTGCTCCCTTATGCCTATCCCATGCCTGTTTGAAGCCCTGCACTGTATTCATAGCCACCACTTCTTGTGGTAAGCCATTCCATGCATCCACCACCTTTCTGTGAAAAAATTACCTCACAATCCCCTTAATCGGCCCCCTCTATTCTCATGCTGTGTCCTCTTGTCCTGCTATTTTCTTATATTTAAACATGTTGACTCTTTCACCTTGTTAATGCCCTTAAGGTGTTTGAATGCCTCGATCATATCACCTCTCTCCTCCTTCGCTCAAGGGTATACATATTGAGCTCTGTTAATCTGTCCTCATATGTCTTCTGATGCAGTCCCTGCACCATTTTAGTTGCCCTTCTCTGGACTGCCTCAATTTGGTTAATGTCCTTGTGAAGGTGTGGCCTCCAATACTGCCGCAGTACTCCAAATGGGGCCTAACGTGTATGGAAAGAGGGATCTCCTCCTCCTATGACTTCAGGATACCTCACTAATACACCAACAACACCCCCCAGCCTTACCTACTGCTTTAGAGGTCTGCTTGGATGATTTCAGGTCATCAGTGATGATGATGCCCAAGTCTCTTTCTTCCTTTGTGACTGCAAGCAACTCCCCTCCCAGCCTATAGGTGGCTTCAGGTTTCTCTTCCCTATGTGCATGATTTTGCACTTCTTTGCATTAAATCCCAGTTGCCACTCTTCTGACCATGTTGCTAGTTTATCCAGATCTCTTCTCATTCTGCCCACCCCATCTGGATCATCTACTCTGTTGCAGATCTTGGTGTCATCTGCAAACAGACAAGCCTTACCCTCTAGTCCATCTGCAAGGTTACTAATGAAGATGTTGAAGAGGACTGGCCCCAGGACTGATCCCTGAGGTACCCCACTTGTGACTTGCATCTCTTCTGACTGTATACCATTTGCCACCACTCTCTGTTTTCTGCCCGTCAACCAGTTTGCCACCCAGTTGACCAACTTCTGACCCACCCTGAGCCTACCCTGCTTATTTATCAATCTTCTATGTGAACAGTGTCAAAAGCTTTAGGAAGTCAAGGTAGGCGACATCAACTGCTCCCCCTTGGTCCACCACTCTGTTACCCAGTCAAAGAAATCTATGAGATTAGTTTGACAGGACCTTCCTTTTGTAAACCCATGCTGTCTTGGATCCTGTGCCCCTATGGATTCCAGGTGTTGCACTATCCTTTCCTTAAGGAGTGCCTCCATAATCTTGCCCACTATTGAGGTATGACTGACTGGTCTGTAGTTCCCTGCCTCCTCCCTGTTACCACTCTTGTGGAGCGGGATCACATGAGCCCTTCTCCAGTCTTCTGGGACCTCTCCTGTGCTCAGAGACTCACTAAACAGTTCTGCTAATGGCTCTGCTAGTTCCACCTTTAGCTCCTTAAGTACCGTGGGATGTATGCCATCAGGTCCCAATGCCTTATCCATCCTGAGCTTAGCAAGCTCTTGTAGGACCCTTTCTTTTGTGAAGGGGAGTAGTGCTCACCTCCCTCTCCCCTGTGTCCATGATGCTGAGCTGTGGGCCCTGCCCTACCTTCTCTTCAGTAAATACTGAGCAAAAAGTATCTATTTAGGATAGATGCCTTTACAGGGTACTCCTCCTCATATGCTCCCTTTTCTCCCTTAAGCTTAGCAATACCCCCTCTGGACTTTCTCTTTTCACTAATGTATCTATAGAAAGTCTTGTCACCTTCTTTTACTGTTCGAGCTAGTGTTTCCTCAGTTTGGGACTTTGCCTGCCTTACTGCCTTCCCTGCTTCCCTTAGGGCAGTTTGGTATGTCTCCCTATCTTCATCCGCTGTGTTCCTTATATTTTCTGAAGGCCAGCCTTTTGGCTCTGACCTTTCTGCTACTGTATTTGAGAACCAAAGTGGTTTCCTTCTTCTTTTGCACTTCCTTTTCTGTCTAACACAATGGGATGTTGCTTCAAGAATTGCATCCTTAATGCTTGCCCACTTTGCCTGTACCCCATCACCTGTGTTTCTTTTTGCCAGGGCTAGCTTAACTCTGTTGGCCATCTTATCAGAGTCAGCTCCTCTGAAGTCCCATATTTTTGCCTTGGAATGGGATGATTTAGATGCAGTAGCCAAATTCAACCATACCATGTGATGGTCACAGGCCCCCAGGTGACCTTCTACCCGGAGATCTGTGATCCCTTCCGATCTAGGATAGCCCTGTCTCTTGTGGTTGCTGTATCAGTTGTTTGAGGCCCTCCCCCTGCAGGGAATCCACTATGTGTCTAGTTCTGGCAGATGTTCCTGCTGGTATTGACCAATCTGTATCCGGCATGTTGAAGTCTCCCATTATCAGAACCTCCCCTTTAGCTGTCATGTTTTGTATATCTTCTAACAGTAATGTGTCTAGGTCCTCCCCCTGGTCTGGGGGCCTGTAGACAACCCCAGTTCTTATGGCTGTCCCATTTCCTGTTTCCAGGGTGACCCACAGTTCTTCTGGCTCCTTATGTGTATTCTGAATTTCTGTAGCTTTGATATTTTCATTGACATACAGGGCCACTCCTCCCCCTTTTTGCACCTCGGTCTCTTCTGAACAATACATAGCCAGGTACTGAAGTCTTCCAAGTGTGGCTACTGGTAAACCACATCTCACTAATTGCTACTATGTCCAGTTTAGCCTCTGACATTATTGCCTGCAGGTCTGGGATCTTATTTCCCAGGCTGTGAGCATTTGTGTACATGATTTTCCATTGGCCAGATTTTGGTGTGTTAGTTGTTGGGTGAGGTTTGGCATTACCCTGTGCATCGTATGGGGAGACAAACCTTTTTTCTTACCTGGTGATGCAAATGAACTGCAAACATGCTGAATCCCTGTTTGACCACTAGCTGAGGGGAGGGTGTTCTTCCCATTCGACGGTATGGGTGCTGCACCTCTCCCCATTTGCTAGTTTAAATATTCTGCAAAGACGTCAAACTTCTGCCCCAATGCACTGACTCCCTCCTTAGTCAGATGCAGTCCATCAAATTTAAAGAACTTTCGCTCCCAGAACTGTTGCCAGTTCCCTACAAATCTGTGTCCTTTTTCCTGGCACCAGCCCTTGAACCACATGTTTAGCTCCCCTATCTCCCCTTCACTGAGCTTCCATCCATCTGCTCCCCTCTCTCAGACTGGCAGGATCTCAGAGAAGGAGATGCCGGACGAAATAGATGATAGTTTGTCACCCAGCCTGGTCAGGTGTTCCTTGGTCTCCACAACTGACCCGGCTGGTGAGATCATTAGTCCTATGTGTACTAGGACATCATTGTTTTCTCCTGCTTTGTGAACAATTTTAGTACGCGGTCAGTGTCTCTCCATGCTGATGTACCTGGGAGACATCTGACCATTACCCCTGGCTGGAGATGGGTATCAACTCCCGAATCATGGAGTCTCCTATGATCAGAAGTTTTTAGATTCCTTTTGCTTTTTTGTTTTGGTTCCTGATTTGGGTGAGTTTTGTTGTGCTAGCTCCTGTGCTGCAGTGTCCTGCTCTGCAGTGTCTTCTGCCTCTTTGTTTGATTTCAGAGATAGAGGCCGATACCTGTTTGTAGTGTTTATATGTTTTTTGGAGGTAATATGTTGGAGAGCAGAGAGTGATGGGGCACCCGATTTGCCCCTTCTAACCACCTGCCATCCTCCTGGACCAACTACCCTCTGCTGTCAAGGTTTTTCTGTTGGATGCCGGGGAAATGGCTGGTGGTTCTTATATTTCCTCTTGAATATGAAATTTGAGGCGTGCAATCTCTGCCCATGATGCCAGCAGCTGAGCCCTAAGATCTTCAAAGGCCCAGCATGTAGGACAGTGTCCTAAATCCTGTAAGACTGTCCTTCTGAAAATTGTTCCACAGTACCTGCAGTTAATGGTATCCATTCCAAATAAGTTGCTGGGTTTATAACCTAGTCAGAGTAATTAGAAGGAGAAAAAAAAAGGAAAAAAAAAATGCAAGTAATGGTTTGATTGTGTTTTGTTTAACTTGTTATAACAAGTTAAATTACTAGTGCCCCTGTAAATGAGCTCACCTTGTGGATGGCTGGGCCCTTCCCCTGCCGAAAAAGAAGAACCACGGATGAAAGAACAAGGAGGTAAGAGCAGAAACAATCAGTCAACAACAAATGCAGTAACCCTGAAAGCTTATCCTAATGTTAGATAAAACTGTAAAACCTGTGAAGCACCACCTGTAATAATTTCAGAGAAGATATACGCTGTAAAAAACACTTTGCTACAGAGAAAAATAAAGCAATGAAATGTTAGCAGCAAACAGTAGCAATCCTCTGAGTAAAAAATAAAACAACACCACACAGTAAATCTGTTTAGCCAAAATAAGTCTTAATCCTTTTCCCTTGCTCTGGTAAGTTTCTCTACTCTGCCTTTCAAGCAGTCTTAGAAGGAAAGAGCTCAGGTGAAGCTAGGTGCCTTGGCCAGAAACCAAGTCTTCTACCTCCAAGATATCAACTAACCTGACTTTTTAACCCTTCTTTCTGTTGGAAATTACTGACAGTTTGCCAGCTCCACCCCACATACACACCTAATCATTGGGAAGAGCTGTGGGAAGAAAGCAATTAGCTCCTTCAATGTGAGAAGGAGACTGAAACACCTCTGAGACAACAAACCTCTTCAACAAACAAACAAATAAAAACAAGAATAAAATAAAACGCAGTGTCAAACAGTAATTTTGCTTAGCCCAATGATAAAAAAGTCACAAAAATGTAAGCTCCACCTGTAATACAGTAATTTCAGAGAAGATATACCCTGTAAGAAACACTTTGCTACAGAGAAATATAAAGCAGTAACAGAAGATATACCTTGCAAAAGACAATTTGAATCAGAAGATTACAGCAGTAATCTGTTAGCTCACACCTGTAGGCACACCTTGCAATAATGCAGAAGAAGGAATACCAGCAACAACAATTTGAATCAGAGAAAAATAAAGCAATGCAATGTTAGCAACAAACAGTAGCAATCCCTGTGAGTAAAAAATTAAAACAACACCACACAGTAAATCTTTTTAGCCAAAATAAGTCTTAATCCTTTCCCTTGAAGTTTCTCTACTCTGCCTTTCAAGCAGTCTTAGAAGGAAAGGGCTCAGTTGAAGCTAGGTGCCTTGGCCAGCAAACCAAGTCTTCTACCTCCAAGATATCAACTAACCTGACTTTTTAACCCTTCTTTCTGTTGGAAATTACTGACAGTTTGCCAGCTCTACCCCCCCACATACACACCTAATCCTTTGGAAGAGCTGTGGGAGGAAAGCAACAACACCCCACAGTAAATCTGTTTAGCCAAAATAAGTCTTAATCCTTTTCCCTTGCTCTGGTAAGTTTCTCTACTCTGCCTTTTAAGCAGTCTTAGAAGGAAAGAGCTCAGGTGAAGCTAGGTGCCTTGGCCAGCAAACCAAGTCTTCTACCCCACTCTATTTACCCCATGAGGTATTTAAAGGTCTCTATCATATCCCATCCCCCCCTCTGTTCCACGGTGTACATAGTGTATTCCTTTAGTCTCTCCTCATAGGGCTTTTGATGTAGACCCAACACTGTTTTAGTTGCCTTCCTCCTGACCGCCTCCACTCTGTCTATGCTCTTCTTGAGATGTGGTCTCCAGACCGGGACACAGTACTCTAGGTTGTGTCCTACCAGTGATCTATACAAAGGCAATACTACCACCCTCTTTCTGCTGGTGATACCCCTCCATGCACCCCAGCATCCCACTAGCCCTTCTGACTACCTTGTCTCACTGCCTAGCTACCATTAGGTCACCGGATACGACTACCCCCAGGTCCGTATCCTGCTTGGTGGTTGTCCATACCACACCACTCATTTCGTACTCTGCCCCTGGCTTTCTGTGCCATAAGTGCATTATTTTGCACTTTTTTTGTATTGAAACCCAGCTGTCTGGGACTACTGGCAGTAGTTGACTTTTCTGGTGTGAGTGCTGCTTGTGCTGCTGGTGCGAGCGAGGTGGTAGCAGCCTATAATAGTGCTGTCTTCAAGGTGCTCAATAGTGTTGCACCAATCAATATATGACACAGGTCTTCTTAACTGAGACCCCCATGGTTTGATGGGACTCTGAAGGAGATGAACACCAAGGGTCGGAAGTTTGAGCATTGCTGGAAGAGGACTCAGTCTGAGGAGGGAAAACTGGCTTTGAGAATTTACTGTGGTGAATATCAAAGGACAATCAGCCATAAGAAGGAAGAGTACCTGTCCAGGGAGATTGCTGCATGGAGGAACAGACCGGCTCTCCTCTTTCGGACTGTAGATAGGCTACTCCATCCCGCTTGTCTACAGCTAAAAAGAGCAGTTTCAGTCATCCAGTGTGAGAAGTTCACTCAGTTCTTTTCTGACAGGGTGTCCTCCATTAGGACTGGGATCTCTCCAGTGGGGCAGAAATAGCCCCACAGTGGTGAGATGTGCATTGTCAGAGACACTCCTGTTGCCTAGGGTGGGTTTAGGCTACTGAGGGTGGTAGAAGTCATTGAGGTAATCTCAATGCTGCAATCCACTTTTTGTGAACTGGACCCGGGCTTGACTCATCTCATAGTGGGATGTGTTGAGTCCATTGGTCCAGTGTTTGCCGAGATTATCTGATGTTCATTCTTGGAGGGACTTTTTCCTGGCACCTTGAAAGAGGCACTGGTGAGGTCCCATGTCATAATGTTACATCAAGTGTACATTGCCGAAAAACCAAAATGATGATGTACAGTCCCAGTGAGGCAGCACCGGCAAAAGCAAATGTATTTATGTGGGGGGCTGAACCCTCTGCACTCCCCAAGGGGGGGCTTCACCCCTGCACCCCCCTTACTATGGCTTCTCAATTCCAAGGGGTTTAACTCGAGGACGGGGAGAAATTTGTTAAAAAAAAAAAAATTACTCCTGCATGTAAAACACAAACAAATGGTACCCCGCCCCAGCACCATCCCCACTGTAACCAGCCACCCTCGCCACCTCACCACATGGGCAGCTCAGCAGCCTCATGTCACACTACCTCCTACATACCTTCCCTATAATCCCTCCTCTTCCATTCTCCCTGATGTTCTTCCATTTGCCCTGCTGTTCTCCCCTCCCTACCCTTTCAGGGTAGCACACATAAGGGGCACTGAAACTGAATTGCTCATATCTGAGTCACACAATTTCAGTCATCCTTTTCACAGGATGCCCATTGGTGAAGCCCCTCCTGAAGAAATCATCACTTGACCCTAATGTCTTGGCAAATTATCAACCAATCTTCAACCTCCAATCTTGGGAAAGGTTGTTGAGAAAGTGATGGCTCACAGCTCAAGGTGCAACTTGCAGCCTTTGACATCTACAAGCCATTCCAGTCTGGATTCAGGTCTAGGCATAGCACCAAAACAGCGTTATTCAGGGTGCAAAATAATCTCCTTAGGGTGAGAGATACAGGAGACTGGTCAATTCTTATTCTCCTTGATCTCTCCTCAGCATTTGACACTGTGGACTGTGTAGTGCTACTGAATTGCCTGGGGGAGTTTTGTGGTCTCATTGGTGCTTTCATCAACTGGTTTGAATCCTTTCATGGGCAGGATGCAACATATGAACATACGAACATATGAAATTGCTGGCAGAAAAAGACCCATAGGTCTATCAAGTTTGCCTGAGTGTGCAACTCACTCTGTAATACTACTGCAGCTGCCCCCCCATCCAATCTCCTCCCTTCACCCCCTCTCCTGGGTCTATACCCCATTATATTCTCGCTCGTACTGCCCCTGCCCCATACTCTATGCCAACCCTGCTTAAAGCTTTATGCTGTCCTCAGTTCGATTAACTCCTCTGGCAGTGCATTCCATCCACTTTCTCTGTGAAGTAGTGCCTCGTCATCTCCCCCACCTGAACCTCCCCCCCTTCCAACTTCAGACTGTTGCCTCTCGTGACCCTTCCCCTTTAAGCAGAAGAATCCTCCCGTTCTGACTTTGTTTATGTCTTTTAAGTATTTAAAGGTCTCTATCTTGTCCCCCCTCTCCCTTCTGTCCTCCAGTGAGTACATGTTGAGCTCCCTCAATCTCTCCTCATACGTCATCTCCCCAAGCCCCATGAATGATCATTTTTGTTGCACTACTCTGCACTCCCTCCAGCAATCTCACATCCTTCTTGAGATACGGGTACCAGTACTGCACACAGTACTCCAAGTGTGGCCTCACCAGTGACCCTTACAAGAGCAGGATGACCTCCTCTTTCCTGGAGATGATATCCCTGGCAATTCACCCCAGCATCCAATTTGCCCTTGCTGCCACCCTCCTACACTGCACCAATACCTTCATGTCCCCTGTAACTAGCACCCCCAGGTCCCTCTCCTCCTCAGAAATGGATACCTGCACTTCCCCCAGCCAGTAGTTGGTCCTGGGGTTTCTGGCTCCGAGGTACATGATCTTGCACTTCTTAGTAGTAAACCACAACTGCCACTCCTCTGACCAGTGCTCAAATTTAATTAGATCCTCCCTGAGTGCCTGCCTCCCTTCCTCACTGTCCACTTTTGCACAAACCTTTCTGTCATTGGCGAACAGGCTGATCTTACTATGGACCCCTTCTACAATGTCCCCTATGGAGACATTAAATAGAACAGGGCCTAACACTGAACCCTACGGTTCCCAACTAGTTACAGGTCTCAGCTTGGATGTCTCCCCCCTTACAACTACCCTCTGCTGCCTGCATTGAAGCCAGCTCCTAACCCACCCAACTAATTTCTCCCCTGCCCCCAGGTCCCTCAGCTTGCCCAGTAACCTCTTGTGTGGCACAAAGCTGAAAGCTTTGCTGAAGTTCAGATACAGGACATCCACAGCATGGTCCTCATCAACCGCCCTAGTGACCCAATCAAAGAAGTCAATTAGGTTAGTCTGGCAAGATCTTCCCGAGACAACCCATTCTGTCTTGTCCTGTAGTCCATTACTATACAGAAAGGTTATCAACCTCTGCTTCAAAATGGTCTCCATCAACTTCCCCATTATAGAAGTCAGGCTTACCTGCTTGTAATTGCCCAGTTCATTCTTGGGCCTACTGTTGTGGAGGGGCACGACGTGAGCCATCCTCCAGTCCCTGGGCACATTCCCCATTTCCAAGGAGGTGTTAAACAGGGTTGCCAGAGGGCCTGCCAATACCTCTGCCAGTTCTTTCAGATCTCTTGGATGTACACCACCTGGTCCTGGTACCTTGTCCACCCACAAGGCTTTAAGGCCTTTTAGAACCCTATCCTCCTGGATGACACCGTCTGTCATTTCTGTCCCCCGCCACCCTTTCCCTCCTTTCCTTTGTGGTATTGGGCCATCCTTTTCTTTCATGAACAGTGAGCAGAAGTACTCATTGAGTGCCTCTACCTGGTCTTCCCCTTTTTCTGCCCATCCCCCCTTCCTCTTGATTCAAACAATCTCATCCCTACAACTCCTCTTCTCCCTTATGTATTTGAAGAAATCCTTCTCCCCTCCCTGATTCCCTAAGCCAATTTCAGCTCCCTTGCTGCTTTGGCTGCCCTGACTGCCTACTCACTTCCCTTGATGCCTTCCAGTACACCTCCTTGTCTTCCTGTCACCCAGATTTTTTTAACCTTTTGAAGGCCAATCTCTTATTCCTCACCTTTCCCTCCACTTCCCTGCTGAGCCAGTTAGGTTTTTCTGACCTGGACTGCTTACTCTGAGACTTGGTACATGTGTTCATGGCCTCATTCAGACCCTTCTTTATGATTAACCACTTCTGTTCAGCATCCATTATTGGGTTAATTCCAGCAAGATGCCCATCTAGGATGCTGCCCATCCTAGCAAAATCTGCCTTCCTGAAGTCTACTACTCTCATCCTGGTCTTAGTCGACTCCCTCCTTATGTTAAGGAAGAACCACACTGAGCAGTGGTCACTTCTTGCTAGTCGGTCCTGTACAACTACATCCTGGACTTGGTCCTCACTTACTAACACAATATCCAGTATGTTCCCATCCCTGGAAGGCTCCATGACTCCCTGATCTAGGTAGCTTTCCTGGATAGCCTCAAGTAGTACCTGTTCCCTGGCATTTGTGGTAGTCACAGTCTGCCAGTCAACCCCAGGTAGGTTGAAGTCACCCACTATAACTGTACTCCCTTTGCCACTAACCTTCCTGATTTGCTCCCCCAGCTCCCTATCAATCTCCTTGTTTTGTGAGAGTGGCCTGTACACCACTCCAACCCAATCTTCTTACCTTTGGAGCCTTGGAGTAGTACCCATATGGCTTCTGGCCTCCCCTCATCCCCCTCCTCCCTGGTACATAGTATTCCATCCTTAATATAAATAGCCACCCCACCTCCTCTTCCCCCCTCCCGGTCTTTGCGGTACACCCTGTATCCAGGGATTGTGAGATCCCAGTCATGGTATTGGGTGGGCCAAGTTTCCAAGAAGGTGGCAATATCTAACTCCCCTTCTGCCATCATTGCCTGGAATTCTGCTACCTTGTTTGCCAAGCTTCTTGCATTCAAGGATACAACAGTCCGCTTTGTGCCTTGCCCATCCTCTCTCCCCCTTTCCTTCCTCCTACTTTTATTCCTTGTTAGATTCCCCTCCCTTCCTCTCTGTCTGGGGGGGTGAGGCCTTCCAGTCTCCCCTGCTAGATGACTCGTTTTTGCAGCCCCCCTCTGCTCCCTTCCTCAGTTTAAAGTTATTTTAGTTTTAATGTAATTCTCCAGCCTCTGTTGCAAATTCCTTGTACCCACACTGTTGAGAAGCAGCCTATCCCATGCATAGCGCCCTTTTTTATTCCATGTCTCTCCCCTACTTCTCCTTAACCCATTTGTGTGCACTGCCCCCTCAGCCACCTGTTCAACTCCTCTACTCTTACCTTCCTAGCAGTGCTTGCCCTAGGTGCTGGTAGTACTTCTGAGAATGCCACCAATCTGCCCACCTAAATGCAGATTTTTCCTACCTCCCTGAACCTCTCCTGCACTTCTTCCACCTTACTGCCCCCCAGGTCATTTGTACCTAGATGCACCATGTTATGAGATTTATCTCCCCCCCTCTCCACACATTTCTGAATGAATTGTCCTCCCCTCCCAGCTGTAATACCTGGCATACACTCCACTCAGGACTGGCTTTTCCTTGCTCCCCTCCTACCCATTTCACTTCCTTGAGCATTGAACCCCCATTATAATTACTCTTTCCCCCATCACCTGCCCTGCCCCCTTGTTTTGCCCTACTTTGGACCCCTTTCTTGCAGTGTCCTCTCCTCTAGTTCTCTGTCTCTTCTTCCATTCCCCTCAACTGCATCTCCACCTGCACTCTTCCTCCTGCATCCATTCAGTGCCCCTTCCTCTGCCCATCCCCCTTCCCTGCATTAATTTTACCTTCCCTTGCCACCCCTTTCTTAATGCCTCCCTCTACCCCTTTTCCACCTTTTTTGTCCCCCTTCCCCTCTAGTTAGTGGGTGCATGATAATCTCATCTGCTTCCTTGCCCCCACCAGTTTCTACCCTACAGTCTTTCCCCTTCCCTTGCACACTGTACTGTCCTCCTCCTTTAAGCTCCCCTTTCCCCGGTCTATGTTGCCCTCCCCATCCTCCTGCTTTCTTTCTTTAGCCAACACTGTGCACCTGTTCCTAGTCTCCATCTCCTTGCCCATGCCTGCCCTGAAATCCTTCCCTGCCTCTTCTTTCCCTGGGCATGTTCCCTAACCCTTCACCCTCTACCCTTATTCCCTACCACCTGCCAACTCCCCCTCCCCATGCCCCCTGTTTCCTGCAGAGTTGGTGCTCTTGGTTCCATTGCCCCAACTCCTCTTTTTGTCCTGTGGCAGCCTGTTATATCCTGTGAAGGAGCCCTAACTGGCCCCCCCATCTCCCCCCAGTTATACCTGCTTCCTCTCCACAGCTCCCATTTCAGGCTTTCTATTTCCTACCTAAGCTGCCTGAACTGCCTCCACACTGGACACCGCCCCACCATCCACAAGGTTCCCAAGAACAGTGCTGCTTCACACCTGCTGCAACTCACTACCTTCCTAGCCTCCTTAAGCCCACTATCCCAGTCATCCCTACCCTCCACTTTTCCCCCATCTTCCCCCCAGTCATTCACCTACCCTGTGCCCTTGCCCCCACTCCCTCTCTGTATCCCATAGTTGCTACTGCCCCCCCTATTTTTTTTCTATGCTTGTCTATTTCCTTTACTACTCTCTCCTCCCCTAGTACCCCTCTCTGTGTCCTCACTTGCCCATCATGGCCTGCAGCCTGTTGTCCTCCCTGCTGACATCCTGTAGACACTACTCAAGATGTTACAGTCCTGCATCGTGGCACTGCAGATGCTACTCGAGAAGCTACACTCCTGTGTTATGTCACTCATGCATCGGGGTCGCTCACATGAGGGGTCACTCAGCCCTCTGGGTACTAAATACTGAACTCAGTGGCTCTATTGGCCAGTCCAGAGTCACATAGTGCCTGGCGTCCTCCTTTGGTCTCCTTTTCCCTCTTCCTCCCTCTGTTCAGCTTCCTCTCTCCTCCTCCACTCCCTCCAAACAAGCCTCCCTTCACAGGCTACATTTGTTTTGTATGTACATTAAAGCATTTCCCCGGCACACAAGTAAGTTAAATAAACAGCAAATACTCCACCCCCCCAGAGTCCTTACTCCATCTTCTGCTTGGCGGTGGCCTTCTACAAACACACAGTGATGGGGAATTTCTCCTCCTGCCTGAAGCCCCTGTTCTGTGGAGTTCCCTAGGGTTCAGTCCTGTCACCTGTGCTGTTCACAGTGTACATACTTCCCCATAGGTGTGATTAATAGATGTTAGAACTTGGGTTTCCACTGCTATGCAGAGAACACCCAGCTGTATATGTCCTTTGCTCCCGGGACAAATGGCATCATGGAGGTACTAAATAAATGTCTGGCTGAGATCCAAGACCGGATGTCCTCTAACTGGCTAAGACTTAACCCTGAGAAGATGGAGGTACAGTAATAGCGACTGAGCCTAGTCGCCGGCGTGATGCAGTAGCTGCCGGGCAGGGAACAGGGTTGTTCCTGGACCCCACTCTGCTTGCAGCTTCTGCTAAGGTGAGAAATCTGGGCACCATCCTTGATGATGGATTGACACTTGTTGCTCAGGTGTTATCCATTGTCTGGAATGGTTTTTACCATTTAAGGAATGTCGTTCAGATTTAACCTTTAATTCTGTGTGACCTGCCCCCACTGGTGCATGCCTTTGTGATGTCACGGCTTGACTACTGTGATTCTCTTGCAGCTGGTGCAGAATGCAGTAGCCAGGCTGATGACAGGCCTTCTGAGGTCTTGCCATGAGACCCTGGTCCTGCGTGACCTGCACTGGCTGCCAGTGAACTGGAGAATCATCACTGTTGATTTTCTTGGGCATAACCTGCTTTAACATAAAGAGCTTTTCTGAGATATTAGTTAAGCCAAGGTGTTAGAATTCTCTTGTTAAGGAAGCTGTGTTTGGATCTTCTCTTGGTTTTTAAGTCGCAACCTTTACTCATTTTGTTAGACATACGTTTGGTAGGAATAACGGTACCTCTGGTGTGCCCCTCCAAAATTATGATTTAGGGTTCCTTGAGTGCCATCCTATATATTTAGGGGATGTGAACCTGTACTCATAGGTTGGGGATGAATCGGGGGTTGAAAAAGTCAGTTGGTGGAGGGTTCTTTAAATATTTGCCATTAAATTAGGTGTCCATACAAAGAGGCAGATGTGGCTCAACCTGATCACGGGCCAGCAGGTTGGGAGCAGGCAGAAGGCCTGGGTAGTTGGTTGCTTTATACTGTTTCAGAATATGATCGTTTTAGTTAGACCACACTGTATTAGATTGGATATAAGGGGATACAAGGAGGGGATCAAGGGGGGCCTCATGCAGCAATTGTGTAGAACTTGTCGATTAGAAGATTTAAGTGGTTATCATTATGACACAGGGAATTAATACAGTAACATGGAATTGTAAAGGTGGGAAGGACAACAAGAAAAAATGCATGATTTTCAAGCATTTAGCAAAATCTTCCCCTCAACTCGTCTTTTTACAGGAGACACAGCTTTTGGATGCCCAGGTCACTCAACTGTGTAAAACATGGGTAGGGCAGATATTTGGGGTGGGGAACAGCCCCAAATGCTGTGAGATAGCTTTACTATTTGTGAAGTCTTTTCCTTTTCAACTCGAAAGGAGATTAAGGAACCAGAGGGGAGGTTTATTTTTGTTCACAGTACTCTAGTCCACACAGAAATTATTTTGGGGGGATCTATGGGCCTAACATGGATTCCTCTTCCTTCTTCATAAATTTGGCAGCGGTTCTGGCACCCTTCTCCAACCTACCATTCATATTGGGAGGAGAATGGAAAATTGTAATTACCAATGATCTGGACAGATCATATAGGACCACAGCAGGTCTTTCCCTGGCTCAAGGGGCGCTTTGTGAATTCATGAATAATTTGGGGTTGGCAGACCCCTGGCAGATGTTGAATCCTACGCATTAGACTTTACCTTTTTTTCAGCTTCCCTCAGGGTATTTTCCAGGTTGGATTACTTTTTACTAAGTAAGCAGTTACTACCATATATTATGGACTGTAAAATACAGTCAAGGATGATATCAGACCATTCCCCAGTACTGTTGACCTTAGAAATTCCACATTTTACAATTAGGCCACATACCTGATCATTAAACAACCTTTTATTGAAAGATACGTCCCTGGTATCTCGATTTCACATTTATTTGGCACAGACTATCGAGGCCAATTTAAACTCAATCTCGGCAATGGTATACGTTGGGCGGCCCTGAAATCTACCTGGAGGGGTGAGTTTATATGGTTAGCAACAGTTAGAAAAAAGAAGCTGCAAGCCAAAGTAGGTAGTTGGCTTCAAAAAATTCAGACCATATAAAGGTTGTTGTGCACATCTTCTTCAGAAGCAGACTAAATGGAATTAGTAAGGTTTAGATCAGAATATTCAGCCCAATTATTGAACAATTTGGACAAGGCCAATTCTCGTCTAAAAGCTGCATATATAGGACAAGAGGAGAAAGTCGGGATACTGTTAGCCCTGCGTTTGAAGCAAATGAGTGCTTCCAGGTGGATTTCAGCTCTGGAAAAACCTGACTCAATCTCCATTACTAGCAATGCTTAGGAGACGTCATATATATTTAAGACCTATTACCAAGATTTATATTCACCCCATGTTTCGCTTCCCTTCCAAGAAATCCTTAAAAGTGAATTTCTGGACCAGGCACAGCTACCTTGTCTTACATCTGAACAACAATCTCAGCTACTGGGCCATATAACAGCACAAGAGGTCAGCCAAGCCATAGCCTCACTCCCATCAGACAAGGCTCCTGGGCAGGATGGATGTTCCACCTTATTTTACAAGACTTTTAAAGACATTCTGATCCCTCTATTGGGTGAGTTATTTAATTTTTGGAGTACTTCCCCCTTTCAGGAGAAATCACTTTTCGAAGCAAGAATAATTTAACTTCCTAAACCGGGAGAGGACCCTCTTAAGCCCAGGAACTGTTGGCCTATCTGTCTGCTGAACAATGATGTCAAATTCTATGCTAAAATTTTAGCCCTTCAATTATCTAAGGTCTGGCTCTTGTAGGCCTGGAACAAGCTGGTTTCATCTTGGGCAGAAATGCATGTGACCATTTTAGGAAACTTTTTTACCTTATCTCTGCATCCAGGGATCCTGCAACAAATGCTGCTCTAGTATTACTGGATGCAGAGAAAGCTTTTGATACAGTGGTTTGGCCTTATTTGTTTGCAGTTTTACACAGATACAGTATACTGGAGGAATTTATACAGAAAATACAGATTTTGTACCAGTTCCCTTCCACTCGCATACTCTGCAATAATGAACTGTCAGATTTAATTTGGCTTGCCAGTGGGATAATGCAAGGCTGTCCCCTGTCACCATATCTATTTAGTTTATACATAGAGCCCCTGATTTGTAGGATTAAGCTGGCAGACAGGGTTTCAGGCATTGCTGTGGAGGGGGTACAATACAAAGTGTTAGCCTTTGCGGATGACCTCTTACTTCATGTGTCCAACTAGCAACCCTTCCTGATGCGGTGTGCAAAATTATCAGTCAGTTTAGTGCCTTTTCTGGATACAAATTAAATAAGCATAAAACAACAGTTTATTCTCTTTTCCACACTCGCACAAATGTAGAGGTGACAGAAATCCCTCTCCTCTCTCACCCTCCTTCCCTCCCTACTGCTTACCCTCCCTGCGTTACCCTTGGCCCAAACACTTTTCATTTACCCAACTACCCTCCCCCATTTGCCACACTCCTCCACTCCCCCCTCTCCCATCCCCTTCTCCCTCCATACCGCCCCCTTCCTGTGACATACCACCCGCTTACCCTCACTGAGTTACCCTTGGTCCTCTCCCACACTCCCTCCCCTTTCTCCCTTCTCCCCCTCCTTGACACAGCACTTCTGTTGCTTAGCACTTTGTGACAATGCCACAATCTTGGCAGCATTTCCTCCTCCTTGTTCTCCCTCTACACTGCACACCTTTCATGGTGTTCATCAAACCCCTCGCTATTCTGCTCCGCTCCTCCCACCTTGTTGTACATCTCCTTGATTATGTTCTCCCTGTAATTTGGGACTATGCTACCTGTACCAAATGACTGTATGTTACTTGGATCTATTGTATCTACTGTTTTTCACATATGTTGCCAATTTTCTCGATTTTTTTTGTACCCATTACATGCAACCTGAACCAACTTTATGTGTAATTGTTGCTGTCAGTGTTTTATGATGATCAGTTATTAACTGTATGGATTTCTTTTTTATTTGATCCCTACGTTTGTTTATACTTCTCATGTTGGAGTGGAACCTCTGTAAATGAACTGATGGTTCAAAGGTATTTGTAATCCTAGTGCTAAATAATAAATAAATAAAAATGGGCCTGCAATGGGAATCTAAGGCTCTAATCTACATGGGTATCAAAATCTCAAAATATTTAGGTCAATTAAAGGTGTTAAACTTAGATCCCCGATGAAGACCCTGGAGGGAAACCTGCAGCATTGGTGCCAGTTACCACTGTCTTTTTGGGGCAGGGCGAATGTCATTAAAATGACAGTCCATCCCTGCCTTCTCTACCCCTTATCCATGCTTAACCTTTATCGCCCTAAAAAGTGATTTACCATTCTCCATTCAAGGTGTTATGCTTTTTTATGGGCAAGGAAATCTCCAAGAAGGTCCTACTTAAAGTTATGTAGGTTATGGGCAGTGGGTGGCTTACAACTCCCCCAAATTACATTTATATTATTTAACTATTCATGGTGCAAAATATTTTAGGTGGGGTTGCAAGAGTGAGAAGTCAAAGAGTCTGGTTGATTGGGAACATACAGAATCTGCACTGTTTAGAAAGCACAAAATAGACACAGCTTCATTATTTTACACAATGTGGTCAGGCTTCCTGAAAACTCTCAAGGAAACACTTGTTGGTAGGGATGTATCAGCCCACTTGCAGCTCTGCAAAACTCTTGGCTTAAATAACATAAGAGACCTTGCCCAGCCTCTCTGTGGTAACTTTAACATATGCCATTGAAGGCAGACCACTGTCAGCTCTACAGTATTTTGCATGGACCTGGCGGGTACTGTTCTTCAGGATCTAGTTGATGAAGGGAAGATTCTATCTGTATTCAAGATACTGTCTAAATATGCCCTGGGAACCAATGAGTTATTAAAAGTAGACAAGCCAGCCCGGTGGTGTAGAGGGCTGAGGCACTGGCACCTTACCTCAAACCACGCCGGTGACCTGGGTTTGGGAATGGACTAGGGACGCTGGGTGTCAGCAGGGGAAGGAGAGGATTGAGTATCCGTTGGGCTGCTCTCCTCTTCTGGGGTGGGTTAGGGCAGCATATCACTCTGCAGTGGCCCCTGGTGGAGACCGGGAGAACTGCAGAGGGACCTCGATGCGGGAACACCAGGAAAGCAGAAACTGCATTGGGATAGGCCAGATGACACGGGCCGACCCCGATGATGCCCTCAAGCACTCCCGGCAGAGTAATGTCTGCCTCAGCAGCACCTGGGCAAGAGAGAACTAGTGTGCTGGAATGGCCAGCCGGTGTCTTCCCTCTTGAAGGAGGGTGACCCTCCCAGCAAGAGTTATGCCAGGCTAACCCAAAGGGAGGCTGCAATATGAGGTAGGCAGCTCTGGGGGGGTTGTGAGGGGGGTCGCTGGTGGTACTAGGTGGCCTGAAGGAGGAGCAGGTCCCAGTGAGTGAGGGGGAAAAGATAATACAAAAAAAAGTAGCCCAAATTAGGAATTGTGTTTCTCAGTTCCTCTGCCCCCCTTCCTGGAACTCCCATGCATGATCTAATTTTCAAGCCCTGGTATCCCTGGTGGTTAAAGATAAAGCAATTTCTGGACTATACAAAGAGCTTTGTGCAAAGTCCTGGAATCAGTTTCTGCCGTTTTCCTAATATTGGAAGAATGTGTTAAATGTAGACCAACCCTATTCCTTTTGGCATAGAGTCTGGCAAAATATATATCACTTCATGACACAAGATAGGCTTCGTCTACTTCAATTGAGTGTACTACATGACATACTGTACATCTTTTTCCAGTCTGACTTTTCAAGATGGGTAAGCTTATGTCACCTATCTGTGATTCCTGTGGAGAAACAGATGGGACACTCTATCATAAGGTCTGTACACGTCCCAAAATGAAACATTTTTGGCACCTTATGCAAGAAAAGATTAAGGCAGTGTATAATTATTCTATTTTTTTAGAGTTGAAATATGTCTTTTAGGAGGCTACTCTACTATATCCTTCGCCAAGCACCAATACCACATGGTGATGGTGGCTTTGGTCACTAAACTTCTTATTTTATGGCATCGGAAGGATAACTGGAACTGTTCCTACATGGAATGGTACCAGGAATTTGTAACAGCATTGGCAGGTGAATGAGCAGTTGCACTGGCAAACAGTACATGGGCTAGATTCCAAGACTGCTGGTCCTCATTGTGTGCTTATCTGGCAAACTCCTAAAAATCTTAAGACAGGGAGTTATATCTCTTTCCTGGGTCATATAATTTTACTAACAGAGGATTAATCCAAAGGTTTCATGGATATACATACCTGTTCTGAATACCTCTTCAAGACAGAGAATTGCACAAGGAAGGCGGGGGGTTAGGGGTCTGGGAAGGGGGAGGCTGGGGAAGTGGTTTGTGTTCTTGAATTGTCTTATTTTTTGCTGTGTTATTGTATTGTTTATGTCATATTGAGGTTATTGTTACTGCTGTTTTCTCTTTATTGTATTGGAATTGACAATAAAGCATATTAAATTGCAAAAAAAAAAGATTATTTTCTTACATCACCCATTATCACTTATTCTCCCAGAGCCTGCCCCATTTTTTCCCATATATATATATATATATATATATATCCCTTATTTCTCCTTATCTCCCCACTAACTTTGCTTTTTTCTCTTTTAGATAATTACTGAAGAAGACCTATGGTCAAAATAGTGATTCTAAATCTATTATTTTTTTTCAGGGTGCATTTAATATTTCCATTTTGTTTTGTTTTCAGACCACACACTGATGCAGCATCATGTTTTTTTGTACTTTACAAACTGCCTCGACCTAGCTTATGTGCTGCATTATAAAAGATTAAAGTGTACAGCAACCACAATTAGATGTGGAGCTAAAATAAAAACAGGCGATCATTCATGACTTTAAAGCCCACCTTGAGTTTCCAGATTTTGAAATGAAAATAAAGATTGCTGTGGATAAACCTGAAAAGAAAATCAAAGCAGCCAAGTTTGGAAATTTGAGTGCAATGGGGTGGAATATGAGAAAAAACAGTTGCTTACCTGGTTCAAGAATAACAAAAGGGGCAGCAGTGGGAGCAGAGGTCACCAGAAGTTAATTCTAAAGCAAAATGGATTGCCCTTCACTAGTTATTAATCAACTAGTGCACTGGAAACAGACAATCAGGAGGTCTTTTTTATACCAAGACCAGCTGTAAATGGCACTGGACCTCCACAGGAACTCGAGAGTAGTGAACTCACACAGTACACTAAAAATCATATCTTTAAGTTCTGTAGACTAGAGAGGATACATCCAGCTAAAAGAGGTGGAGATTTAGATAGTCTGACCCTTAGACAGAAGGCTTTGTGGAGTGTACAGATAGGAGCACTTTACATGCTGGATCTGAATTAGAGAATTGAATATGTGTCTTTCTAAACATAAAATGAAAATTAATTCTCTGTGTGATTACTAATATTTTCTCCTGCTCTTTCTTTTTAAAGTGATTCTTCTGAGATACTTGTTAAGTTAGCTTTGTATTCAGCCTGGAAGTAGAACATCCATAATTTATTTAGGACAATGTATTCTGAATGACATAGACAATTTAGTAATCTATTTTACATTAGGCTTTAGTTTCAAAAATCTGGATCATCATGTATCATGTATTTGTTTGTTTAATTATTTGCAACTTGTGTTGCTGTTATTGTATATGCATTTGTGCACAAAACACTACTATCATCTTAGTTCACTAGTTAAGCAAACACAGTAGCAGCATCCTGGTCCCCCTCTGATGAAGCCTCAGTGGGAAACCGATCAAAAGTTCTGAGTTCAGGTCTCCCCACCTTGCTTCACTGCTAGAATGTGAGTTTAACATGTATTAGTTATACAGTTTATACCAAGCTATTCGCACTATTGAATTCAACTGTTTTTGGCTGTGACTGGTGACAGCCTTTTTTGTTTAGTTTTGTTTTGATTTCTTCCAGTGTGCAGTTTTATTTGGCTTGGGTGATACCGTATAATGAACAATTTGGGGACCAACATCAAAACCCTCAGTTCATATAAATCCTTAGAAAATGTGCAAGAAAATGCCCACGTTCTGATTGGCTGATAGCCCTAGCAAGGTGGGCGTCTATCAGGAAACAGAGCCCAGGCATTAAAAGTGCCCACTAGCCACAAGCCTAATAACACAGATCAGTATGCAAATAGAACACTCATTTTAAAATGCAGACATTTTTTTTCTCTCTGCTTAGCGGGCTAGCTTGTAGCCTCCCCGCCCCCCCCCGATCCCCCATCCAGTACTATGACATGAGCCAGTATAAACTAATACTAAATTTATAAAAAAAAAAAGAAGGCAGAAACCAACTGTAATAGCAATCTCCTGCACTCACTGTAAAAGCTCCACAGGCATCAGCATACAGCCATATATTTGTCTCTCTCCCACCCTGAAAGCCGGTGGCTCAATTTCAGTTCCCAAGCCGGTAGGACACACCGACAAATGGGTCAGAGTAGCAGTCAGACCGCCAAAGGGTTGCAGCCCCACACAACACATTCACTGGCTTCTTAATTTGGCAGCGACCTCCACTGTGAGTAACAAAACCACCGTCAAGTGAAACAAGAGCACAAAGCAATAAAAATACATTACTGACAGACATCAACTCTAGGATTCCCAACCGCCTCGAATGACGTCCCTTCTTTAAAACATAATGGACCTTCCATCTATAGCAGGCTGCTCGTCACTGTTACTGCCATCACTGCCCCACAACATACACAAACAGGGATACACTCTAGTGGCAAAACTTTTTCCTTCGCCTTACCACCACTATAGCTTGTGTCAGTTATGCTGCTGACGGCTCGCTCCTGTTGCTCCATCGTGGCTGTCCTCCAGCTCCACTTCCGTTCCCTTCCCACCCCGCATCCGTGCTTGAAATCTTCTTGAAAACTCCCACCACATTCGTTTAAACAAGCCCCCTCCCCAAAACTGCAACCGGACAGTATACTGCATTTCCCAGATGAAAGCAAAACTGCTCCCTTCAACATTTTTGTACATTTTAAAATGTGGCTGTTTCCTTAAAAAATGTACAGCCTCCTATGCTTGGTTTGGAATTTGCCACATTTTAGTCCACTGAAGGTGACTTGTCATCTTCCACCCATTGGTCTGTACAGTTTTAAATAAAAACCCAGTCAAAAAACAAACAAACACAACTGGCACCTCGGTGAAAGCAGTGTTTCAGGTGATCACTGGCGTGCTCCCAATGCTCCACTCCCTCTTGACTCTGAGTGCACTTGCACTCTTCTTACCACCATTCAACTGTAGCAGGGGCAAGCAAAATGAGCAGCAAATACTGACCCTAGCTCTACCATGCTACCATGCTTTCTTCCTACTGGGGGGCTACAGAGGCTTTACAAGGACATAACTCCCTAGCTCAGAAAAATCTGTAGTATAGGTGGATGAACTATTTTATTTCAAAACCTAGTTTAAACTTATTTTTTTTAAAACTTTTTTTTACCAAACTCCTTTTGTTTTACAGTGCCCATTTCTAAGCATATAATACCCTCCAGGGTGGGTGGTATAGGCAATACCAGACCTTACCGGGGCTATTGCCCAATACCGCCCACCCTGTCGGGTATTATTGCTTGCATAGATCCCATAGGGTTGCACATTTATTGTTCAATTGTAGAATTCTCACCTCCGACAGGAGAGACCTGGTTTCTATTCCTGGCCAACACATCAAGGCTTTAGCTGTGTCAGTGGCTCAGCAGGTTACACACTTGCCTCTGAAGCCAGAAGATTGGAAGATTGTGGGTTCTAGCCACACACCAGGAACCTGGGCTAAAACCCAATACTTACACTGTAGTGCAACGTAAGAGGGGTACTGCACTCCTGAGGTGCTATCTTTCAGGTAATATGTTAAATTGAGGTCCCATCTGCTTGTTTCAGTGGTTGTTCAGGTGTATGCTAAAGATCCCATGGCATTTCTCAAAAAGATTAGGAGAATATTCCTGGTGTCCTAACCAAATTTCCCACATTTATTTAAAATACCACCAACAGCTTAATCTAGTTCAAGTTCAGTTCATTTGTATCTGAATCTCAATGGACAAGGCTGAAAAAACATACCAAACTGCCTAGCCTCGCTCCCCATTCAACAAACCCAAAACAGGTACATGTGAGTTGTTTTCAAGAGTATATATTTAGTATAAAGAATTCAAGTTTTCATTGAAAGAATTATTGTCTATTCCATTATGAAGACATTCTACCAAATAATAGCAGCACTGCAGGCTATCATTAATAAAAGTGGTTTAAAGGGATTTTGCCCACAGTTCTAGCTAAAATGATTTACATGTTAAAAATGCACACAATCTTGGGCACATATTCAGTAATACTGCTATATCAAAAACACTAAATAATGCTATAGAATACTCATGTAACCCATGTGGGTTTCTAAAGGAAACCTCTTACATATTTTAGGATAGTTTCATTACAAATCTTCTCTAAGTGTGAAGATTAGAAGTTTTTTTTATTTGAATATGAACCTGTTCCTCATATCAGGAATTAAAGGGAAGACCGAAACTGCCGAAGTTCTGACCAAAAGTGTAGCTAGTGCTCACTGACTCTACTTCAGTACTTGCCTACAACCTTCAGCTATAACACTTAAACTAAGAACCAGGACAAACTACAAAACTGGCACCAGCACCCTCCTGGACTGCATTCTCGCTAGCCACCGTACTCGGATCACGGACACCTCAGCCCTCCCTGATTCCCTTAGTGACCATTCCCCGTCAGCTGTGAATGGTCCAACAAATTCCACAAGCCCCCTCCTAAACTCATCACTAGTAGAGTCTTACCTCATGGACAGCAGACTCACCTTAAATCACACCTCATTCTGCAAGACTGGTCACCTATTCATAGTGCAACAGATGTTAATACTGCACTGGACAATTTCATCATCACTTTCAATGCGGCCTGTGACTTCTATGCTCCTTTTAAAAAGCACAAAGTTAAAGCACTCTGCAATCCATGGCTCTCAGCTGACCTCCTTGGTAAACTAAAAACAAGAGACCATGTCTGGGAACTGGCTAGAACCACCGGTAAGCAAGCTGACATCCAAAACTACAAATGTGCACGGAATGACTGCACCAAATCTATTCTGCAAAATAAATCTGCCTATTTCAAGAATGCTCTCACTGACACCTGGGATAATGGGATAGATTTCTGGAATAATATTAAAGAGGTCACTGGGAAGCAGTCCAAATCCTTCCCAGCCTTGCTAAACATAAATGGGAGTACTACGCTTGACTCCAAAATCATAGCGAATACCTTCAACACCGCGTTCACAGATCTCAGCAGTGTCCTCCCACCTGACTTTTTCCATGTAAATGACACTCCCATTTCTCCCAGCTCCTCTGCCTCTGCTAGCCACCCTCCTTTCTACTTCAAAGCAGTCAAGATGCATGAAGTTTGCAAATATGTCACTAAAGCAATCAGCAAATCCAGAGCTAGCAATGATACACTGGATCTTAACCTGCTGTCCCTCACCCTTGAAGAGGTGCTAGGGCCGCTGACCAGTATTTTCAACCTCTCTCTTAGCCTCGGCCAGTTCTCTGACAAATGGAAATCTGCCACTGTTACCCTGATCCACAAAAGTGGTGACAGGGCCACCCATGGGAACTACCGCCAGATCTCCATATTGCCTCCCCTCTCCAAAGCCTTTGAATGTATTGTAGCAGACCAGCTCACTGACTTTCAGGATAAATATAATATTTTGCGTACACAGCAACATGGCTTCAGGAAAGGACATAGCACCTCTTCGGCCCTGCTGGAATTCACTGGTGCCATTCATAGCTCACTGGACAAAGGGCAGCTAACTGGGTCTGTCTTTATTGATTTGACCAAGGCATTCAATACTGTCCACCACCGCCTCCTGCTCGTTCAGCTTCAGAATGCAGGGCTCTCCCCTGATGTTGATGCCTGGTTCAAAAGTTACTTGGAAAACCGGACAAAAAGAGTGAAAATCGTGGATGTCCTTTCCCATGCCAGATCTGTCCATTCAGGAGTCCCTCAGGGATCCATTCTGGGCCCCCTACTTTTTAGCTTGTTCCTGAACATCCTTCCTGATTCCTGCCCTGAACAAATCATCCTCTACGCTGATGATGCTGTAATCCTTGCCTCACACCAGGACCACAAACTTCTACAAGACAATCTCCAGCTTGGTTTTGCCTCGGTTGAAAACTGGTTTACAAAGCACAAATGGATCCTAAATCATAAAAAAACAAAGTCCATGATTTTCAGCAGCTCCCATAATAAACATAAGCAGTACCCCCTAGCCATGGAGTTGCTCTGGAATAGGTACAATCCTTTAAATACCTTGGGATCACCCTACACCCTCATCTCTCCTATGGTGCCCACATTGATCATGTTGCCAAAGCTGCTAATACCCGTCTTGGCCTACTTTACTGGCACAGGCAACATCTTAACCCAGAAGCCTTGTCAGTCATTGCCCACAGCTCTATTGTCTCCATTATTGACTATGGACTTATTATCTATGGCACTGCCACCTCTACCGCTCTCAGACGTGTATGCATCTCCCTTAATAAGGCATGTCAGCTCATCACTGGCTCCCACCATCTCACACATACATGTGACCTCTATGCTCAAACTGGGTGGTTGCAACTCACCAATTGGATAAAGTACTAAACCTCACCGTAGCGAAGAAAATAACTATGGGCCTAGCACCCCCTGGAATCTGTGCTCTTCTACACCCTAGAAATAACCCCCACACCACCAGGGGGTCTAAACCACAGCTCCTGCAAGTACCCCACTGTTGCACAACTCAAGGCCAAACAGCTTTTGCTTATAGGGCGCCTAGATGGCTAAATGGACTCTGCAGTGACATCTCCTCCACTCCCTCACTTGGTGCATTTAAATCAAGGCTCCACCTCTCTCTCATTGCCTCCAGCTACTGTGACTGCCTCAACTAGCTGACTCCCCTTGAATATTGCTCTAGCACCATTCATTTCTCTCTCCTTCTTAGCACTTGCCCCCCACATGCCCTCCCCCCAACCTGCACTTCCCCTGTTTGTCTTGACAAAGCCCTCAGCTGCTCTGATTCCACATTTGTTCCCCCCTCCCCCTTTCCCCTCTACTCTATCTCCTCCCTTTTCTCCCCTCCCTATCCTCCTACTTTTTTCCCTTTTGTGCCCCCTTTACCTCTTCACACATCTTTCACCTGGTATTTCACACTAAATGTGTTTGTTTTTTTTATTCCTTGTAACTACATGTTTTCAGTTTATTGTTCCTGCTTTGCTCATACTGTTGTCATTTTGTCTTACAGTATTTGAAATGTTAATTGATGTGGAACCTTTGTAAAACAGCCCCGGCTCAAAGGTACATGTAATTCTAGATATAAATAAAATAAAAAAAAATTAAAAAGATGTGATTTGAAATAAAAATTCATGTGTTGTTTCACTGAAACTGTATTTGTGAGCCTTCTATAAAATTTGACCTCATTTTTGTGCAGTTGTGAAAAGTAAATTGCTTTATAAAATGATTACATACATATGCAATGCACCCTTTCCCAGTTCCCATAAAGGTATTTTTAGTTTTCTTTCCTTACCTGGAATTTTTTCCTAGAGCAGTCCTGCTCCATTGTTAACAGTCTGCAAAGTCTTGCAACAGATGACCCATTGTATTTGGTTCCCTTCCCTGAAACCTGGTCTCTAGTTAAGCAGGTAGGGTTCTGGTTATGGGGGTAGAGCGGTAATGGCACCCCCCCTCTGTGGGAGGAACTGGAGAGTCAAAGGTTAAAAAGGGCTGTGACCTATGGTTCTCTCTCACTTTTCCCCTCCTAGCTAAAGTGTTTGTCCAGGGTATGGTGTTATGGGGCTTAACAAGACCATTTACACTGCATGGCTGACCTGATGTCTACCACTGCATGCCTTTCAGGTGATCAATATGGAAGGGTAGCATGACATGTCAGGTCAAGTCAAGTGGAGGGGAAGCTACTGGTAAACTGAATTAAATCTTATAATACCTGCATGGGATACTAGGATCAGGCTTTGAACCAAGATACACTATGCAGTGAGCAAATATGCTTACCACTAAGCCACTGGGCTAATGTATTTTTTATACAGTGACATACTCTAAATGTTCTTCCCATATTCAATAAATGTGTTTTGCCCACCTCACAGTTTATAATGTTTTCCTTTTGGTTATAGTACCTAATTGACTTAAATACATACTGTGCATTAAAAATCTCATCTTGCATCTTTATCCCTTACATTACAGTTTACCATTATGGTAAATTATGCCACAACAAGAACGTACAACTTGTAATACTGTAGTAATATGATAATCATAAATATTTTGCAACTTGACTCTGCATATTATACATTTCTTTTGAATATAATCCTAATACTAGTCTTTCATGGTAGCTTGGAATCAAATGCAATACTCCCCTCCCCCCCCCACACACAAAAATGATTACTTTTGACTCATTATGTTACAGAAAGATCTTAGCATTCTTTTCTTTAAACTCTCACAGAACTGTAAACCTCTTACTCCATAAGTCTCAGTCAGGGTTGTTAAAGTGATCTGTAACATCTAACATGTCATCTGTAATTTGTAATCTGAATACATGGGGAGGGAAACGGAGGCATGGGTCCAAGGGTGATTGAGTTTAGGGGGATGGACTTTAAGAAGATGGGGGAAATTTGGGGCAGGCACCTGGCAGGAATGAAACCACACATGGATGCATACCAGAAATGGGACATCATAAAGGAAGGGCTGGCAGAGGCAACAGAATCTTGCACTAGGAAGAAAAGCAAGAAGGGAAGGGCCAATAAACCCAGTTGGCTAACACAGGAGGTTATGGAAGGGGTGAGGGCCAAGAAGGCAGTGTTTCAAAAGTGCAGGAAATCAGGGAAGGGTGAAAATAAGGATACATACATGGGGAAGTCCAGGGAGGTAATCAGACTGGTCAGGGAAGCCAAGGTGTCCAGGGAGCTGAGACTGGTGCAGGGAATCAAAAGTGAGAAAAATACTTCTTCCCCTACATCAGAGAGAGAAGACAGAGCAAGGATCAGCTGGTGAGGATTAAGAAGGATGGCGGTGGGTAGAGAAAGGTGCAGAGCAGGCAGAGGCACTGAAGGAATATTTCTACTCTGTATTCATGCAGGAGAAGAGGGGGCAGATACCCCAGGCAAGGAGGGATTTGTAGGGGAGAGGGGACGACAGATGTAGGGATTACAGACTGCAGGGTACTAGATGGGTTGAGGGCATTAAGGGTGGACAAAGCACCTGGACCTGATGGCATTCACCCTAGGGTACTAAGGGAATTGGCAGAGGTCCTGGTGGGGCCAGTGGCCGACCTGTTCAATATCTCTCTGGACACAGGATGTGTACCACATGACTGGAGAATGGCCCATGTGGTGCTCATCCACAAAAGTGGCCCAAAGGATGAACCAGGAAACTATAGACCAATGAGCCTCACATCGATCGTGGGAAAGCTTATGGAGACCATACTAAAAGAGAGGCTAGTGAACTTCTTGGAGGAAAACAGTCTCCAGGATTGTCAACAGTACAGATTTATAGTGGGCAGATCCTACCAGACAAACCTTGTAGAGTACTACGACTGGGTGGCATGGGAACTGGATAAGGGCCATGCAGTGGATGTCCTGTATTTGGACTTCAGCAAGGCCTTTGATTCAGGGCCGCATGGGAGGTTGGGGGGGAAACTGGAATATGTGGGGATGAGACCAAAAATGGAAAAATGGATCACAAACTGGCTAAAGGGAAGGTAGCAAAGGGTGGTGGTGGTGGTGGTGGTGGTGGGGGGAACCTCTCTTCACCGAGAGCGGTGATGAGTGAAGTACCACAGGGATCGGTACTGAGACCAGTGCTGTTTGGGATTTTTATTGCAGGTATCTCAAACGGGATCCAGAGCAAGATCGTCTGTTCACAGACAATACCAAGATGGGAGCTGTGGTTGATGATGGGGAGGTGTGGAAAGGGTTGCAGGAAGACCTGACTAAGCTGCAGGAGTGGGCGGAAACATGGCAGTTGGGGTTCGATGCCAAGAAGTGCAAGGTTCTGCACTTTGGAGCCAGGAACTAGGGGAGGGATTATCACTTGAATGGGGTACAGTTTGGGAGCTCCACAGAGAAGAAGGACCTAGGAGTGATCATTACAGGGAACATGAACAACTCTGCTCAGTGCAGGAAGGTGACAGCAAAAGCCAACAAAATGCTGGAGTATATTGTGAGAGGGATCTCCTCCAAAAGGAGGGAGGATATCCTGCCCCTGTATAGATCATTGGTGAGGCCCCACCTGGAGTACTGCGTGCAGTACTGTCACCCATTCCTGAAGAACGACATCAGATTGTTGGCGGGGGGTGCAGCGAAGAGCCACGAAGCTGATCCAGGGATTGGAGAGCAAGCCCTATGAGGACAGGCTGGGAGAGCTGAATATGTATTCACTAGAGGAGGGGAGGGATAGGGGCATATGATCAAGACCTTTAAGTATCTGAAGGGGATAAACAAGACCAACACAGAATGGATTTTTCAGATGAGAAGGGGGAGGGACACGAGAGGGCATGGACTAAGTTTGGAGGGGGGAAGATTCAAGCGGGAGATGAGGAGACATTTTTTCATGGAAAGAGTGGTGGACTAATGGAACACCTTACCAGATGAAATAGTGTCCTGTAAGATGGTGGGCAGTTTCAAGAGGGGTTGAGACAGGGGAAGGGATACTGGGAAGGGGGGAAGGGCAGCTGCGAGATGAGGGGCAGCTGCGAGATGAAGGGCTAGCTGCAGACTCGATAGACCATGAGGCCTGTTTCTGCTAGCAATTTTGTATGTTCATCCATTTTCACTAACTGATTACACAGGAGAACTTTAACACAACACACAAAATATAGTAATTTTATGACACGTTTTGCCATAATGCAATCTAAATTACATTTAGTTAATCTCAGTATATATTGCATTTTGTGTACAATGCAACCAAGATGCAACAGTTGCTATGTGTTGCTCTGGTAAGTCAAACATCAAATGTATCACTTGTTTCCTATTCAGCCTAATTAGGTAGTAGATGAAAAACCTATTTATCAGTCCAACGCTAATGTTATGTCAGGCAATGAGTAAAACTAAAGAGACATGATTAAGCAGTGGCAATAACACTGAGGTCAAAACAGCCTATCAAAGTTTAACAACACACTTTGTATGGGAAGTGTCCATTATTTTAACACGTTCTCTCTTTGGAGAAGCCCCGTGATATGCAGCATCTCATTTCCTTTGAGGTCCCTAGGAAACATTAAACAGACACTAGACTGGTAACTCCATACTCCATACGACTTGAAGTGTGAAAGGCGCTATATTAAACAAAATGTATTATTATTATATTATTATTATACATACAAAACATAAATGTAGCAAGTAAATAACTAACAAATGGAGTTAATGTAATACATTTAATTACAGATCTGCCATTTACGATACTTTACACCTTTGTGTTGCATCAAAGTGAAAGTAAGGGAACTAACAGAGCCCTGTTTTAGTTGTCCCCCTTGCCTGTCCTTGTAGTGCTTCCCATTGAAACATGGGGGAGATGGAACTACTGTAATGACTCCAGCTGCACTTCATGAAGTAATTGCCAGCAGGGGGACATGTCACCTGGAACTCAAGCAGTTTCCAGACTGTTAAACAAGAGTATGTCAGTTTGCCTAAGGAGGCTGACAGGTACTGTTTAACAGAAGCCATTAGTTAAACAAAAGTTGGCAGCCAACAGGCTGCTTGGTCAATGGTAGTAAAACAAAAGCAGATAAAATAGACCGTTTCAAAATGATACATGGGAAAAAAAGAGCATCAAATAGCTGAGAAGTGAAAGGACACATGGAATGGTTTGCAAATGCAGTACTTAACATTCTTGTGCTCTTCCTTCACCGACGCTTACGTAGTACCGTAAGTACTGGTGGTGAGATTAGAGCCTAGGTCTCCAGATCCACACAACCAATAGTTTTAAATAATTACTTGGTAAACAATGGAAAGTAAGCACCACTAGTTAGTCATTACAAAAGTTTAATGAAAAAAGATTACTCACATAAAGATTTTTGCAAAAATCCAATGTAAAAGTTGCTGTTTAAAGTGTGGAAAATAAGTGAGGCAAAACACAGTGGTTTTTTTCTTAACTTTCTTTGTCTCCATTGGGATGGTGGAGATATACTCCTACTTCTGCACCCGAACCCTGCACCCAGCATTCCCCACCAGGCTTGCCATGGTTTGGGAAGGACTGCAACTTACCCCTGCAGTGGGGCTGCCCCCCCCGGGGTGGCACAGAGCGGGAGAGGCCTAGATTCAATGGAGACCCTGGCCGTTGCTACAGCCTGGGGTGTCATTAGGGCAGAGGTCCAGGGGTGTCAATCTGCTTGACCAGAGGGATTTTCCTTGTTACGTGTCTCCTGGAAGTGCGGATGTGCAATGACAGCAGCACAAGATGTGCACGCTCCCATGCCCATCCCACAGATGTCCGCTGTCACCTCCCAGCTGCATAGTGGCCCTAGCTGCTGCACACCTAGCCTTCCCTGGGTGTCACTAGATGCCAGAGAAACCATGACCTCCCCCCGAGGAGGAGAGCTGTCCATGGGACACTCATCCTACTTCCCCCAGCCAATCCTCCGATGTCCCATGCTCGATCCTGAACAAGGGTCATCAGTGCTGTAAGCAGTAGTTCTACCACTGTGTTGGCGGGCCAGCCAATAAAACACAGTGTTACATGATCCCAAGTGGTTTCATGCATCAGCACCTTCTCAGGAAGTAAGTGGTACAACATTCATGTGTCTTAAATAGTGTAACCTATTAAAGTAACGATGTCTACAGAAATAAACATACCATTTAAATGTTAAAAAGCAAACAGCAAAGGCAGCCAGTAATACAGGCATAGTTATTTGGGTTATGTAATTACATTAAGCAAGACTGCTAATCTGATCGTCCACAGTAGAATGCAAATTTCTCGTTAGTGGGATAATTCATTTTTCAAAGTTCTGCAAACAAGTTATTGAAAAGGTTCACAAGTGTGTGCTTCACTGGGGGAGGGAGGCTACTTCAGTTGCAGCAGCAATTTGTACAGTATGAGCTTCGACAGCATGGGCATGAATGGCATGCATGGAAGCCTCCATTGGTTCTTGTAACTTCTCCTTAACATAACGTCTGTGGTATCTCAGTTTGTGTTTTCATTGATTAGGAAGCTGTCCCTGATGTTGGCAGTGCTGCAAGTTAAAGCTCTCTGTATTTCCCCCATTGTCTTATAGGGCACATACCTTCATTCACCTGGTCAGACTGAAACAGACAATGAGCTTTGGAGTAAAATGACCATAGCCATGTATTTATTTATTAGCCAATTATTCAACCAGTACAGTCAAAATTCAGCATGATGTGCGCAGCCAAATAGTCTTGGCTGGAAAACTTAATCAGCTTGATCTGATTCAGAAACATTGTTCAACTCCATCTCAACAGGGGACTGCCTGCTAATCACCAAACCCCACAAAGACACTGGCTCTGGGGCATGAGGAATGGCTCTCTCAACCAGCTGCAAATGTGTCCTCCCCCATCAAAGGACACTGCCATGCCCCAAATATATGACTGAGGAGGCTGCCTTCCTGACTATCTCCCTTTAATGCGGAAAACTCCAACCATCTGGCACTGACCTCCTGTCAGCCTCAGGGAATCTGGCTGCATGAGACTTGTGATCCCCTGTTATCCCCTCTGCACAGACTTTCCAAGACTACTGAGCCACACAATCATTTACACATATACATGACTGTGACATCATGCTCTAACCTACCTGCTTTCTGTTCTCCTCCCTCTTGTTGGAGAAGGCAAAAAAACAGAAAACCCATTGGGAAGAAAACAGGATAATTCCTTCTCAATCTCTAAGGTGATCTTCCATAACAGGACAGCAAGTTCCATGTTCCCCTTCCTCAGTTCCCCTCCTACTTTTATGAGGGTGAGGTTTGGGCAGGTTAAAACCTAAAGGCAGGAAAATGAAAGCAAGCTTTTTCTGTGCAACCCTTTTTGTGGTCCACACTCCCCTTCTGGTCTCACCCTACCTTTCCCCTGGGGACTCCCACATGCCTGCCCCCTTACTCCTAGTGGGTGGCTACCTGCCCACCCAGGTGTTACTCAGTACCTGCCCTCAGACAAAGCCCCACCTCCTGTGATGCCATGTAGGCTCCTTCATTATCTTATAGGGCACATACCTTCATTCACCTGGACAGACTGAGACAGACAATGAGCTTTAAAGAAAAATGGCCATAGCCATGTATTTACTTATTAGCCAATTATTCACCCAGTACAGTCAAAATTCAGCGTGATGTTTGCAGCCAGGTAGTCCTGGTCGGTAAATTCAGTCAGCTTGATCTGATTCAGGAATATTGGCTGACCCTCTCTCAACAGGGAGGCTGCTGGCCAGTCACCATACCCCATGAGGACACTGGCTCCGGGGCATGAGAGATGGCTCTCTGGACCGGCTGTGAATGTGTCCTCCCTGTCAAAGGACACCACCATGCCGCAAGTGTATGCCCCAGGTAGCTGCCTTCCTAACTATCTTCCAAGTCTACCGAGCCACCACAGGGTGAGGTTTTCTGTCATGCTCACCCCCCCACAAGCTCATCACACTGTCACATTCTCCACCGCCCTTTGTATGTCCTCTATAAACCTATCTAACTCTATCTCTGACAAAAGTACACCATTCTTATCATAATGTCCCATTCTTTTAATCCCAATCTTGGGGTGCATCACTAAGGATCCCCCAGTACTATCCATAAATGGCCACATGGATACGTTGTGGAGCCTGCACACTTTCTCAATTGCCCTGGGATTGCGGGCATACTGCCATTGCTGCTGTGGGCAAATGTTGGGCAAAATAAAGCATATTTGCAGCCACATTTCCTTCAAACCAGCCAAGTCCCTTTTAACACTCTGCTGCAAGTCCAGTGATTTTATGGTCCCCAGATGATTTCCCTCAGGTGAATCATCAAAATCTCAGGATGGACCCATTGCCAGGCTTTGGCACATAATCTTGGCAGCAGCTCACAGCATTTCATCCCCTGTTGCCCTATCCAGTGCACCTCTGCTTGCCTGGGGTCCAGAAACAGGTTCTTGCCACCACATCACTGCCTCACCTGGATGGCAGCCCAATGTATAAACATATGGCTGTATACCCAGGTCTGCCCTCCGAAGGCTGTCACTGGTCAAGGTAAAAAAAAAATGTTATAGCATATGGGGTCTAATATAACTTTCAAATGCCTGCAACCTCCACCAGCCTAGGGTCTGAATCTGTGTATCAGTTAACCCTTCTGCCCTAGCATGTAATGCTACCACCAGTCCTAAAAGAGTGGGTATTACATTTTTGTGCATCCTGCCCTAGCTGCTGCAAAGCTTTACATAGATACATAGACAGTGTCGGCAGATAAGGGCCTATGGCCCACCCAGTCTGCCCATTTAAGTTTCTAAGTTCAGTTTATGTTTTCCAAGAAGTCTGTTGCCCCTTACCCCTGACCTCAAGAATTCCTTTATGTCTATCCTATGCATTCTTAAATCCCGTGATTGTTTCAGCCCCCACCACTTCCTCTGGCAGGGTGTTCCACTTGTCCACCACCCGTTCTGTGAAGAAATTCTTGCTCATGTTTCCTCTGAATCATCCTCCTCCAACTTCATCCCATGCCCTCTAGTCCTGGAACATCTTTTTGCTTAAAAAAGTGCATTCTGCACCTTGTTCCTCCCTGTAAGATACTTGTATGTCTCTATCATATCCCCTCTCCCTCCTCTCCTCCAGGAGTACATGTTCAGTGCCTCAATCTGTCCTCATAGGACTTGTGATGCAATCCATGCACCATCTTTGTTGCCTTCCTCTGAACCTTCTCTACCCTGTCTCATGTCCTTATGTAGGTAAGGTCTCCAGAACCACATATGTACTCCAGGTGTGGCCTCACTAGTGTCTTGTATAGTGGAATTATGACCTCCTTTTTCCTGCTGGTGATGCCCTGCCTATGCATCCCAGCATCCTATTTGCTTTACCTGCTGCCTTGTCACACTGCTTCCCTGCCTTGAGGTCATCAGAGATGATTACCCCAAGATCCCTTTCCGCTTGGTGCATGCTATATCTCACTCTCAACTGATATATTGTGCCAGGTTTTTGTGCCCCATATGCATTATCTTGCACTTCCTTGCATTGAATTTCAACTGCCAAACCCCTGACCATTCTTCAAGTTTCTGCAGGTCCCTTCTCATTCTGTCTACACCCTCTGGTGTGTCTACTCTGTTACAGAGCTTTGTGTCATCAGCGAACAGTGAAATTCTGCCTTCTAGGTCCTCGCAATGTCACTGATAAAGATATTGAATAGCACCGTCCCAGCACTGATCCCTGTGGTACCCCACTGGTCACTCTTCCTCTGTGGAGTGACAGCCATTTACCACCACCCTCTGTGTCCTGTGCCCAGCCAGTTACCTACCCACCACACTACTGTCCTGCCCACACCCATATTCCCCAGTTTGTGCAATAGTCTTCTATGTGGTACAGTGTCAAGGCCTTGCTGAAGTCCAGATAGGCCATGTCCACTGCCCTCCCCTGATCCACCTCCCTAGTCACCCAGCCAAAAAATTCAATGAGGTTGGTCTGACATGACCTCCCCCTGGTGAAACCATGCTGCCTTGGGTCCTGTAGTCCATTGACAACCAGATGTTCCACCAATCTCTCCTTCAGTAGTGCTTCCATGATCTTCCCCACTACCGAGGTGAGGCTGACTGGTCTGTAGTTCCTCACTTCCTCTTTGTTCCCACCTTTGTATAAGAGGACTACATCTGCTATCCTCCAGTCTTTGGGTACCTCCCCTGTTTCTAGTGATCGGCTAAACAGGATAGCAAGATGTTCAGCCACCATCTCTCTTAGTTCTTTAAGGATCCTGGGGTGCACCCCATCTGGCCCCATTGCTTTATCTACTCTTATTACTTCCAGTTCCTTCAGGACCCTTTCTCGTGTAAAGGGACTTGTGTCCATTTCTGCACTACTCTCACCCCTTGTGCTCCGTTCAGACCCATTACCCTCCTCTTCCTCAGTAAAGACTGAGCAGAAATACCTGTTCATTATGTCAGCTTTACTGTTGTCATCCTCCACATTGCCCCCATCATCCCCCTTCAGTCTCACTATCCCTCCCTTTGCCTTTCTTTTTTCACTTATGTACCTATAAAAGGTTTTGTCCCCTCTACCCACTGATTTTGCAATGTGTTCTTCTGTCTGAGCTTTGGCTTCCCTTACTGACCTCCCTGCCTCCCTTTGCTTCTCCTGGTGCTTCTCCCTATCCCCGTCTGCCTGTGTCTTTTTGTATTGCTTGAATGCAATCTTTTTGGCTTTCACTTTCTTTGCTACCTCTTTGGAAAACCATAATGGTCTCCTCTTCCTTTTCCCCTTGCTAACCTGCTTAATACATAATTCTGTTGCTCTTGTAATCCACATTTTAAATACTTCCCACTGTTTCTCAACCCCTGATTCCTGCCCCATTCCCCTTAATGCCTCTTTCAAGTATCTCCCCATTTTCCCAAAGTTTGCCCCCCTAAAATCCAGGATAAGTGTTTTTGTGTGGTTTGGTTCTGCTCTTTCTGTGATTTCAAACCACAGCGACTGGTGGTCACTGTTCCCCAGGTGCTCCCCCACTCTTAACCCCATCACACTGTCCCTGCTGGTTCCATGACCAGTTGCTTTAGGAAGGCACCCTGAAGGGAGTCTCATGGAAGGCCTCCATAAGCTGAGCACAGTGCCAAGTCCAGGCCTTTCCCACAATTAGGAAATCATCTAAATAATGCACCAGGTCTGCCTACTGTACTTTTTTGCCATTGCCCAATGCAGAAATGCGCTGAACTGTTTGAAGACAGCGCATGCCACAGCACAACCCATTGGCATGCAATTATCCATATAATACTGGCCCTCAGATTTCATGCCCAACAATTCTCTGTCAGTCGGGTGCATGGGCAATAGCTGAAAGGTATGCACTATGTTGGTTTTTCATAACAAGGCACCCTGACCCACCTTCTGGACCACCTCCATCTCCTTGTCAAAAATGTGTAAGACACAGACGTATGTACTGGGTCAATGTAATCATTAACTGAGTCCCCCTCTGGATACGCGTGATTAATCATCTGGAATTCCCTTTCTTGGGGACCAACCCAATTGGGGATTCTCTGAGCTGAAGGCTTGAGGATGCTGTGAATGGGCCAATGATCCTGCCAGCCTCTGATATTTTTGCACCACCTCTGGTTGCTCCCTGGCTGATCTTAGGTTGTTGCATCGTCCTTCATAGGGGGTATGAAACCCAAACCTAAGCCCATCGGCCAAAGCGCGAGCAGCCTCATTATCAGGGTACCTGGCCAGCCACTTCTCAAGATGTTTCCCCCCGTGGGTGTTGTAAGCCTTGACGTGTCCCATCCGAATGAGGAAAAACTTCCCTGTCTTTTGAAAGGGGCAAAAACTCCATCTTTTTCCCTCATTGCAGGAAGGAGTGTTGCCTGCCGCAAGCCATGCATTCGTGTTTATACCTGAATTGCCCTGCAGTGCACATTCCCTGATTGTAACTAAAACAACACCTCCCTCCTCCCACCCTACTGCTGCTGCTCCCTTGATACCCACTTTTTGGTGAGGTGGGCCACTAGACTGGAGAGCCACTATCTGTGTGCAGAACTCCCCCTCCCATGTCTACTGTCCACAATAAGGGTAGGTCCAGCATGGCCCAAGACCTCCCGGTGTCATTTTGTTTTCTCCTCCTAAACTCCTCATCATGCTGTAACCCGCCAGGCTTGCTTGCGTGCATTGTCATAGTACAACTAAAGTATACCCACAGCCCTTCTACTTTTGCTGGGCTGCCCTGGGTCAGTATACCTGCATAAATGGCAAATCCTGCTGCCCAGTTTTCCCAAGTGTGACAAACAGTCACCCTGTGCTTCTTCTCTACCCCATCATCCTGTTCTTTTTTGTCTTTTTCCTCTTCCAATTCCTTTGACCTATTGAGGAGCGAGACTGCATCTATGTACTCCCCATTTGTAATCTGCTGTCTAACCTTATCTGGTAAGTACAACCCCACTGGTTCTCCCAGTGACATGAAACTCATATTCACTTTTTGCCCAGAAACTTGCTGTTGCACTGAAGTCACTGCCTCACTCTCTATACCTGGGGTACCCTCAGATATTTGGACTGCCTGGCCCATGCCTGCCTGAGATTGCTCCTTTGTGGTAAATAAAGCTAACAGGTGGTTGAACTTCTGCTCCAGTGCCATCTGGGCTGTGAGGTAGGGTATTGTTTGTTGCCCTGCCTCAGTCTTCCCTGGCAACACCAGGGTCCAGGGAATTTATGTAAGCTCAACCTGTAGCTGCATAACCCACCAGCCTAGGGTCTGATTCTGTGTATCAGCCATCCCATCTTCATCTGCTGTTGCGTTTGTGTCAACTCACTGGGCAGTGAAATCGGCACCTGGGCTGGTACCGGCTGCACAGGTGCCGGGGCCTCTGGCTCCCCTTAGCTCCAAGGTGCTGGGCCGGGATTCACCTTTAATGGATTCTTGGGGTGAACCAGGCTCAGCTCTACATATTCTCCTGACCTCCTTGGTAAGTGCCCCCTGGCTCTGCCTACCCCGCAGGTCCCCCCTGCTTCCTAGGCTGCCTTTGTTTTGCCACAAGAGGCACCTTCCCTTCTTGATGAATCAAGGCACTCAGTTCTTCTGTTGATAGCTTGTGTAGGTCTGGCATACCCGATTGCACATCTGGGGCCACAACCCCTTGCTTGCTCTTCCTGCTCCAAGTCTTCTTGTGCAGTGGTGGAAGTTCCAGATCAACTACCGGCATCGGTGCCCCTCTACCTGGCTCCTTTTCCAGGTCTACTGGCTTCTCCTGTGGGGGGTGGTGGCTCAACAGGCTGTCGTTGGATGCCTGGTTTTGTAACAGGTTCTGCCAGGCTGCTTGGCTGAGGCTGGGGTGCCAACCCAGATGGGCCTGGTCCCTCCTCCTCACCTTGCTCCCAGAACAGTGTGTCCCACCACACCTTGCCTTTTCTTGAAACGAGAGTGGTTAGCTGGTTTTTGAAGTCCATTGTTCTGCTTCTTTATCTGTCACACCACCTGCCCTGAAAAACAAACAACAAAATCCCACCAGACAACCCTTGCTGTTGTTTAAGCCTTCACTGCCACCACAACAAAGGGTCTACTGACCAAAGGTGTCCATTTAATATCCTTGCAAATACCTGGAGACTTGAACCACTGACCCCAACACTAAGACTTGTGGCTACTTGCTTACTGTCCTTTCTACCGCTTTTTTTATATATTTTCCAATTAGCGTTAGTGTTAATGGGATACTTAGCCCCCTAGCCATGCACCAGGACAATTTTCCATTTGTAATCATCAGTAATTACACATCTGGATAAATGCCTATATCATCGGAATTACTTTTTTTTTTCCCCTTATCCCAACATATCAGTTTCCACTGTAAGAAATAAATAAATCAACAGCCTCCCAGCTAATTTCAGGAATTCAACATAGCTGTTTCCCTTGTGATAACTAAATAAATAACTGACTACCAAGCTGATTTCAGGAACTTCTGATGTCAGCTTTTACTATATTGTTAAATAAATAAATTAATGCTGCTACTCAAGCCATACCAGACTTTACACTGTGGGATCTGAACCCTGTTCCTCGGTCTTAAGAGACTATAGCCCTACCAGTATGGTAACTGCCATTCAGCCTTACAAACTTCTATTTTCTATCCAAACTATCTTGTGTCATTCTTGATTCCAACCACCTGAGGTAGGAGGGAGATTGTCTGCAGTTCAAGCTTTCATTCTCCCTCACAGTCCCTCCCCATGGGGCACCAGCATCCAGAGCTGTCCAACCTGAAGGCAGAAAAATGAGAGCAAGCCTCTCCTGCCCACTCAGGTGGCATTCAGTACCAGCCCTCAGATAAAGCCCCATCTCCTGCGATGCCGTGTAGGCTCCTTCATGATGTATCATGAGGGAAGGGGTCCTTTGCCTGCTTTTTAAGAGAATGTGCTTGTTTTTGTAATAATTCAACCTTCTATTATTAATGCTTGTAAGTAATTCTTGCAAACTCCATAAATAAAAAGTTTAAAAAAGCTCACTGCACCCCTGCCTATTTCAAAAAAGTGGCATCAGACCTGGGGTAGGTTGTTACTGTTACATACTGGAGAAAATAGCCTGGGATTGGGAGAAGGAGGGAATTACTGCTAGACACAAAGCAAGTGGCATGGGACCAGAAAGGGAAACTGCTAGACACCAGGGAAAGTGGCACTAGAATCTATTTTCCAGTGACACCCCACAACCTCTCTTCCCAGAATCCAGTGGCACCATTTCTAAGTTGCCTTTGGTATCCAGTGGCACCTGTTGTCAACAGCACACACCACTCCATCCCTTTCCCAGTCACATACTCAATTGCATGCTTGGTCATTCATGGGTCTAACTTTTCTACTACTATACAGAGGGGTATGCTATGGGAGAGGCAAAAACTGGGCTAGCCATAATCGTAAGTGTTGGTCCCCTAATTTGTTGATTGAGTCAGGAAGAAGAGTTTACTGTTCAAATTAAAGATAGTCAGGGAATGTGAGGTTGGGGTTGGAATGGGAAGGAGTACTAAAATCCAAACTGTAATTTATTTGATAGAAAACACCCAGGAAGATGGAGAAGGTTGTTGGGAGCTGATGGTAACTGGGATGGAGAAGGGGGTAGTGAAATGACCAACCTGGAAATCTGAGTAAGGATCTGGTATTTAGGACCAAAAAAGCAAAAAAACATTCTTTACAGTGCCTGAATATGAAGGAGAGACAGCGTAATCTAGTGGTTAGAGCACCAGCTTCAGAAACAGTAGACCACAGGTTCAACCACCGCCAGAGCCAAATGCTTACTATGGGACCTTGGGTAAATCACTTAAACCTCTCAGTGCCCCAGTCCACAGCTGTGGAAATGGATGTTCCAGGATCTCACTCAAATGTGGATGTTGCAGCTTAGCTGGTCTGTCCTACAGTAGGTAAATAAGCTGTACAAAAATGAACACCACAATTAATAAATTACTCAGTATTGAATCCCAAGTACCTGGGACCCCATTATTCATAATATTTGTGAAATGATATTTGGGCCATGCACACCCTGAATATGCAATTACATGAACCATATTTCAGTCAAATGCAATAGTAAAAATACAATTAACATGACTGCATGACCTTGTTGAAAAAAAACAATTTGGTGTGTTTTTGCTAAGCACTATTTAATTACTTGACTCAATAGACATGCACATTAATAAATGCTGGATTCATAGCAAGGTTAAGGCAGACTGCAACAGATCTAAGCAATTGGTAGTAGAGAAGGGGAGGGCTTTGAGGGATCATGGCAGGCATAGGAACAAGTCAGTGGGAGGCAGTATAGTGCAGTAGTTTAAGGCTCTGAGCTGCAAATCTGGAGACCTGGGTTTGAATCCTACAGCCCCTACTTGCATACTGGGTGACCCTAAGCAAGTCACTTAACTTCCCTGTGCTCCCAGGTTGCACCTGTAAACAAGCTTTCAGCTTAGTGTGTCTCACCTGGTGAAACAACTGGGAAAAAAGTCACCACTGGGATATTCAGCCCAGGCCAATGTTTGACACTATGTAGATTATAAATTGGGTTCCCAGACTGACTGAATTGACCTTGGGTCTGTCTCTGTCCATGCCTTTCTGTGTTCCTATGACATGGTGAAAATATATTTATGACTGTACAACTGTGTTCTCCATTTACAGTTCTTCATGTATGTATAAATTAAAAAAAACAGCTTTTGCAGATGCATTTTGTCCTTGTGCAAACATTCAAATGCCATGTGAATATTTTGTCCCTGAGAACTTCAAAGTCCAGCCCATTACATGATGGTAAAGGAGTTGCCACTCACACTAGTGTCCTGCCCCATCCAAAAATGGTATTTTAAACATTAGACATTTGACTAGTATTTGAAATGTATCTACACTCTGGAATGGTGGGAAAATAAATCCTGTATATGAACAATATATAGATACTCCATTCTATAAATATAAATAAATAAATGCAATAGATAGATAGACAGACAGACAGATAGGCAGACAGATATAGAGATTATCTGTTGTCAAATTGTTGCATACAATGAAATATCCCCATTGAGGGGGATAACAGCACAATAACCCATGAGCTGAAGGGTGACTCGTATCATCAACTAATTATCCACCTGAGGTGGCATTATTTCCTGGGGCCCAGATATTCAAAGGGGTTGTGCATGGCGCAAAGGGTTGCTCCATGCACAACCCCCCAGTGCACGCTGGAGCGATATTCAAAGGGGCAGGTTGTACAGTACAACTCCAGATTCACCAGGGTGCATTGGTAATGTATGCAGCACAGATGCAGGGAGGCGTGCCCAGGCATATGCAGCACATCCCGATATTCAGCCGGGGATGTGTGGCGCATATGCTGTCACAACACCTACATGCGCCGCACACTGGTGCTCAAAGTTGAGCCGAAAGTAAAAGGCTCAAATGCTGGCCACCCACAGGTGGGCAGCTGTATTGCAAGGTGCAATACAACAGCCACCAGCTGTGGGTGGCCACCCGCCCAGCAGGAACACTGTCCATAAGCACCCAGACCCTCCCTGGTAGTCCAGAGGACCCCCTCCCTCCCTGTATGCCCGATCGCGGGATGTTGTAATAATAAATTATAACCTGGTGGTCTAGTGGTTCCCACCTCATATGCCCGACTGTGGGCTGTTACAATGTTAAATATTAGCCTGGTGGTTCAGTGGTACCCACCCCACCCACAGAGGATCCCCAGCCACCCAGCACCCCCCATCATCGGTGGGTGGCAGCACCCCGCCCGCATACTGCCAGGCCACCCCCCGAATGACAGCATACAGTACGATCTGTAAGCCTATTGGTCCACAGTGTGGACCAATAGGCTTGCAGACTACATTGTACTACACAGGACCAGGTATGTGAATGAACGTGTTCATTCACATATCTGGTCCTGTGAAGTACAGTATGGTCTGCAAGCCCATTGGTTCACACTGTGGAACAATAGGCATACAGATCATACTGTACACTGTCATTCAGTGGGCGGATGGGCGGTATGTGGGCGGTGCTGCCACCCGCCACTGATGGGAGGGGTGCTGGGTGACAGGGGTCCTCTGTGGGTGGGTGGGGAGGGGGACCACTGGACCACCAGGCTAATATTTAACATTACAACAGCCCACGATCGGGCATACGGGGAGGGAACCACTAGACCACCAGGTTAAACTTTAATATTACAGATGTCCATGATTGGGCATATGGGGAGCGAACCACTAGACCACCAGGTTAATATTTAATATTACAACAGCCCATGATTGGGCATATGGAGAGGGAACCACTAGACCACCAGGTTAATATTTAATAGTACAGAAGCCTGCGATTGGTTATTGGGGAGTGGAGGGGGGTTACAATAGCCCACCAGGGACCCAACCACCAATGACAGCAGCTATACAGGGTGCCAGGTGCATTACACCAGGACACCCTGCACAACACATGCAAATGGGGCAATAATGACATGCAAATGGCCCCATTTGCACCTTGCATATATTATGGCCTCATTTGCATGCCCCTGGCTGAACATTGCAGGTGATGCACCTTGTGGAACTGCACTTGCACTGGTGCATCCCCATGCTCCCTTTCTGTGGCTTGCGCTGGTGCAGTGCCACTGCACCATGAGCAGTATGTATGCCGTCCTTGCCATATTCAATGGTGCTGCACCATGGCATATCACCATTGAATATCACCTGGTTCTGGCCCCAGCGCAGCCCAGTTGCACTGCACCTAGGCTTGTGCCACTGCCCTGTGCAGTTTGAATATCTGGGCCTGAGTGTACAGGTCTTTGTCACCAGATATTTCACTACTGTTACATTTGGTTGGTGGTGTTTTATGGTTTCAATGTCCATATTGTACCTTGAGTGTTTCTGCCTCAGTTAATATTTTTCTGTAGTGTAGTGGTTTGCGCAGGCTTGTTTCTTGGTTTTTTCATAATGTATTGGGGTGTGAGCATGTTCATGTGCAAACATCCAAGGGTCTCAGTGTGCAAAAGTTTCCACTTTCCTACAAAAGGGGGTACGTTATGAGCAGTACTTCTTTTACGCTTTCAGAATGATGAGAGCAATCACTCTTGGCAGCATGTCTGTAAACCACATTCTTTCTGGCTTTAGTGTGCAGTCATGGAGAATGTCCAATGTGGCAGCTGAAGAGGCCTTGTGGTTGTGGTCAAGAGCATCAGGAAAGTCTGTGGCAGCAAGCTTCAGTTGAGGGCAGCACATAGAGGTACTGGTAGCAGCATGGAGGGCTTGGGTCTGGAGAACAAAAAGCTGCAGTGTATAGGAAATATTTTTGCAAGTATGGGAGGAGTTGCATGAATTTAAGGGTTATATGTTAGGGCATTTGTTTGGTGATTTTCTTTTCTGGTGTGTTGGAGTTTTAGTTGTGAGAACTTGTGATGTTTGAACTTGATTTAAACATGTGTTGTTTAGGTTGTTGTTACATTTGTTATTCAGGGGCTTGTTACACATGTTAGTAGGGTTGCAATAAGATGTATAACTTGTGTTTAGATTTGTAGTAGTTTGTGAATTGATTGTTTATTATATAGTAGCAAGCTGTGTCATTTTATCAGTATTGTTAATTACTATCACATATGGGGAAACATCTGATGGCTTGTCCTATGGGAAAAAGTCCCACCCATGTCATTAATATATACATATATGTACAAAAGAGCCAGGCACAATGCAACACAGTAATTTGCAGTAAACATCATGACATAAAATAATGCAGTAAAAATAACATAATTGCCATTGAAATACACTGTTCCCTGCAGCAAGCAACATTACACATATATTCCTTTCAAAAAACTGTGTTAATGCATAATTTAGAGCACAATGTCAAACCAGAAAACTAGGGAAATGTGATATTAGGGATTCCAACCCTAACTCTCCCCCCAGAACCAAAAGGACAAGAATGCACAAGCAGCCAAAGGCAACCATCACCAGGTAAGGCAAACAACAGACAACTGTTACCAGATGACACAAATACAGTAGCACTGATGTGCAACCTTTGTGGATTTGTATCTGTGGCAGCAGAAGCATAGGACCCATAGGGGCCTGAGCATCTGCAGCCAGAAGTGTGGGTATATGTCTTACAGTATGCATGAGTACCTGTGGCTACAGATGCACTGGCCCAACAAGGACCTGCACTTCTGCAGAAAAAAGTAGTGTTTGTAGTTTTGGTGTCATGGATTTCTAGCTGTGGCTACAGATGTGCAGGTCCCACAGGAGTCTTTGCTTCTGCAGCCAGAAGTCAATGTTTATGTATTATACTGTGCATGAGTATCTTTTGCTACAGAGGCACTGGCCCCATAGGCATGTGCGCTTTTGTAGACAGAAGTAGTCTTGAAATCTAAGTATTATGGATTTCGTAGGGCCTCCATCTCTACAGCCAAAAGTTAGTGTGTATGTCTTACACCTGCAGCTGCAGAGGTGCGGGCCCCTCCGAGGCCTCCACTTCTGTAGTCAGAGGTGTGTGTGTATGTCTTATGGTGTGCACAAGTACCTATGGCTGCCGAAGCACTGGCCAAATAGAGGCCTGTGCTTTGACAGACAAAATAACTCTTCTAATTTGGGTATCATGGACTTGTCTCTGTGGCTGCAGGGGCCCGTGTTTCTGCAGACAGAAGTAGTATTGTGATTTTAATATTGTAGATTTCTATCTGCAGCAAGAAATAATGTGTATGCCAGAGATACAAATCCATGAAGGTAGCACATCAATGCTATTGCATTTGTGTCATCTGAAAACAGTGATATGTTGTTTGCCGTGTATGATGATGACTTTCTATGGTTGTTTGTGTGGTCTTGTCCTGTTACTGCTTGGGGGTAGTGGAAAGTTAGGGTTGGAACCCTAATGCCACATTTCCATACTTCTATGGCATTAACTTGAACACTAACTGGTGCATTAACACACTTCCTTGCAATAAATTACCTTTCTGTTTGAGATAGTGGAATCATATCAACATTCATGCAGATGTGTAGGGCCTTCCAGGCCCTATGCCAAAGGAAGAGTATATCTGTCTGGCTATGGAAGCACAGGACCCTCCAGGTCCTGTACTTTTGTGCAGCTATGGTTGCAAAGAATTTGTGGGACTGTCTGGGGGGCTGTCTAAGAAGATGGCCCTCTGAACCCTGTGCATCTATGTGGCAACAGATGCAGACATGCAAGGCCAAGAGTCCATCGGGCTGTGACAGCGCAGAGCCCTCTGGGCCCTTTGGTTCTATTTAGCTATTGGTGCAGAGATGCAGGGCCTTCTTAGTCCTATGTGGAGAGAAAACCTCTCTTCACTATATGGTTACTTGTTGCCTGTGTGGCCAATACTGCACCATCTTTTCTAGACTGGGGTGGTGACACATGGCAGCAGCATCCCCCAGCCACAGCTCACTGAGCTCGCCCCCAAACTCAGCTCACTGGCACATGCTCACAATGCACTACCAGCTGGGCCAAAGGATAGTCCTCCACATAATGGGCTGGATTTTCAAAAGATGGCACAGGGCTTGCGTCAAGCCATGTGCCACAATACTTAGGTTGTGGCAGTGTGCCAAACATCATTGCCGCAACTGCACATGATTTTACAATCTCAAGCATAGTTGCAACAGTTTCTATGGCTTACAGCAGCTTGTACTACATATCTGGTGCAAGCTCCTTGCAGAAGGTCCTCAGAATTGCCACAAGCTAGACCACAAAAAGTTAGTCTAGCTTGTGGCAATTGTTGCACAGGATAGAAAATCCTGAATGCTAGCGAGTGAATGCCACATGCTCTGTGTGCCATATATACAGTGCATCCGGGGCGTGTGGCATTCCCAATCTTTGTAAAATTCTGCCTAATGCTTCTTCATAACTTTTGTTTGACTTTTTGACCCCACATTATGAACTTGGTAGCTAAAATGTGTCAAATCCTACCCTACAGGTGGCTTCAAACAGCAACTGCAAAATCGCCTTTTGACCTGTATTTGCAAATTCTTTCCATCCTGGTTTATAAGGTAGGGTCATGTAAACAGAATATGCCAAATCTGAGACTTAAATGTTGTAGAACTGGTATGTTATCACAAAATGCATGTTAGACACAAAAATTTAATTCTTTTCATTGCACATTTAAGTATGACACACAAATTTTTTGTGCACAGCAGACATGGAATTCTTGTGTTGCACACTTAAGTTCTACCCATGAATTTCATTTTTGCTGCATACTGAACATTTTGGTGTCACAAAGTTTAGTGTCACAAACTTAAATTTATGACATGAACACATGTAGCTCACTACACCTAAATTGGCCATTTCGGTAAACTGACAGCGAAAATCCCAAAAAGGTATTCTGGTTCATTTTTGGAACAATAACAGAATCTTGCTTAATGGGTTCTGTTTAGCAAGATTCATGCTTTTGGTTTTTTTTTCCAAATAACTCATTTTTATGTATTTTCACATTTTTTTTGTCCAGAAAAAAACAAGATGTTGGCCGTCACATCAAGAACATTTTTCCTCGTGACATGAAAAACACTAATTTTACAAATGTGAAATAGCTCATGAAAGCTAAGTTTATGTGTTGTAACAGGAGGTTATGCTGAAACTATACTGAGCCTGCTCAGAAGCTAAATTTCACAGCCTTTGAACTCTGGAACCAATTATTATTTTTTCATGAAACCTTCAAAAGGCACACCCTTGACACAAGCCCCTTCAGCCCAGAAAGTTGTGTAACAAAATTTCAAATCATCTTGACTGTAGGTGAAGTAAAAAGGCCCCAAAGTGCCAAAAGTGATTCTCTTTTGTATATTTGCAATGTATCATGATCTTGGAATCCATATTAGTGGCCATCACAAAATGTCCTACATCTCAGAAACATGCCACCTGGATCCCACATGCCAAATTTGAGGCAATTTTATCTAACACTGCCAAAGTTATTAAGGTGCAATGAATGGGGTTTAACATTGAGGACTCCCTCAACCCTATATACTTGTACTACTACTGCACAAGTATAATTTTTTTTTTCATTTTTCATTTTTATTTCTTATACTTGTAAGCTGGATAAGCAAACTGCCTGTTTTCACCAGCAACAAGTTACAAGACATGCTTAGACATCTGTAGCAATACAAACAAGCAAGAACATTTAAAAATAGTACAAAAATACAAAAAACATAAAAAACAAAATATATGTATTTTTTTTTTAATCAGGAGAGACACACTAAGCTGAAGCTTGTTTTCAGGTGCGACCTGGGAGCACAAGGAAGTGGCTCCCTGGAGCTTACTTCTGGTTTTAACAATCTCTCTCTCTCCATCTCTCTCTCTCTCTCTCTTTCTCTCCAAAGCTATATTCCCAAATCAACAGATCAAAGCATGCTAATGGACACAGTTTGGTAAACAGTTTTAGAAACACAGAAACATACAAGTTACAGGTAGGAAAAGACAAGGGTCAAAAGGATCCACCTAAGATGTGCCTGCTGCAGTTTCAAAGCAAAAATTCATCCAAATCTGTTAGACCATCTACTGTGGCCTAACAGTGCTCAACGTTCACATCCCAAAACAGATGTTTTGCATCCAGACTGTACACAATTGTATCCAAGCTGAATGCAGCTCAGAGCTGCATCTGTTTTCTGCTGCAACTTGTGACATTTTGTCATAAATGGATGCAAATGCTGAAAATAGCAGCAGGGCTGCCTGGACACAAGGGGGTGGATGCAAATGCACGTGCAGCATGCAGGTGCATCTGTGTCCAAAACTTTTGACCCCAGGTGTCTATCCAATCTTTTTAAAGAAACAAAGGTTATCAGTTCATGTCTAAAATTATATTTTAGATAGCCTGGTGCAACAGTTCCCTAATCCATTTATTTCACCATTGCATGCTGTAAGAGCACAGTGTGCGATAAAGACAGTGTTTGCTCTGTCTTACACACACACATGCACTGCAACATATATCTGCACTAAAAGGCTCTGAATTATTCCTGGGTCACTGGGAACACATCAGTATAGATTTCAATTATAAAGTACCAGAATGTTAATTTATTTATTTATTTATTATTTACTATCATCTTGGAAAAACCTTTGCACCCGAGGCTCATTTACAGAGGTTCCATCTCATAACACAAAACAACTAAAAAGGTACAAAAATCAAACAATTGTACAACATTGGGCTCAGATATTTCGGGTTGAACATAAACAAATGAAAGGCAGTTTTATACAGACAACAAACAGTAATTTAAGTAGCCAGAGTTGAATCCTATGAAACAGTTCCTTTGTCAGGTGTTGCAAGTGAGTTAGGGCCCCAGGGTGGTACCTAGGTCACACAAAGTGCTGGTAGGGGTGGCCACAGGTAAAGGGATAAGGGACCAACTTAGAAGCTGGTAGGGGAGTTTAGGGGAAATGACCAGAGGAGGAATGAGGGAATAGAGAGATTGGGGGGGGACTCAATAGGGGACTGCAAAGGAAGAGGGGAAAGAGTAAAGGGAAGGGACATAGAATGAGGGGTGGGGGCATAGGGAAGAGGTAGGAATGAGAAAAGATCAGGGAGGTGAGCGGAGAGGGGATGAGGGGATGAATAGGAGATAGCCAATAGATGCCAGAGGCTGGTATGAAGGTGCACAGACTGAGGTGCAGCCAGGCACCAGTTTAAAGGTGCAGGATATAGGGGTTTGGGGTAGAGGGTGGAGGTGGCGAATGGATCAGGGGAGAAAAGAGATGGTAAGCAAGTGCTGAGGGTAGGGTAGAGATGGTGGGAAGGACTAGGAGCCTCAGTCACACACACACACTGGCCTGGGCTAGAGAAGCATAAAGTAGTATTTTAAAGGGACTTAATTTGATTTCCATGCATACGACTTCACAGAGAGAGTTTAACAATCCTGGGGTCTGATATTCAAAGGTTCGTTGTCCCTGTGTGGTTCAATGGAAAGGCGTAATCATGGTTAGGTCATTGTGACCTTTGGTGTATCTAGCAGAGTCAGGTTGTTTGAGTAGGTTGCGTACCTGTGTGTGGGGGGGTAGGCCCAGGGTAGATTTTTTGGTACGCAGACACATATGGCATTGAATTCAGGAGTCTAGGTTGAGCCACTTGGTTTGAGCATAAAGCTTGTATGTGTGGGATATTATCACAATAGCTTTCAAGGTTAATTATTTCTTCTATTACAAAGATTTCTACAGTATAGCAGTACTACTAAACCACCAGACAACATGTTGAAGCTCATCCCTTGCAAAGGGGATTAGAGGGGACTCTGGGAACCAGAAAATTATATGGAATATAAATACTGCAATATGGAAGAAGTGTTTAGAATGAGTATCACAGGCCCAGTTGCGCTGAGGGTTGAGGCGCTGGATGCCACACCTCGCACCACACCAGCGACCCGGGTTCGGGAGTGGATTCAGGTCATCGGTGGGTCAGCCGGGGGGAGATAGGCTTGAGCATCCAATGACAGCTCGCCTTCTCTGGGGAAGAATTTGGCCAATGCCCGACACTTGCATGAGCCCGAGCGGAGGCTCGAGGAACTGCAAGCTCCACTTGGGGATCGGAGGCCATTGAGCAGCATGGACATCAGCACATGCGTCATGATGTTGGGGGAGGTTACCTGCTGCTCAGGGAGGGAGAAAAATGTGGAAACAAGCCTGCCTCAGCCGGGAAGATGGGAGGACCATGGCCATGCCCACGATTTGCCTGTGCCCACCCAGCAGACCGACGAAAACGTGAGTAACGGAGTTTGAGTCCCCCACCTTGTGCCCACCCGGGGGGTAATCCACGGCTCCATGGGGCCATGGGTATGCTTGGGTAGGGTTCTGGGCAGTGGGATGTCCAGTTGTCCCCCCGAAGGGTTGGAGGTGGCAGGCTAGGGAGGAGGAATAAACAGAAATTTCAAAAAAAAGAATGAGTATCACCCTGCTATACTGCTCAGCTATTTCTCCCCATTCACATGGCTTCTGTTTTTATCAAAAACACAAAATATATATATTGATGCCTCATTTTGCTAACATTTATTTAAAATCTGGGCTTCAGTAAAATAAAATATTCAGATTCTTCTTCCTTTTAAGTTCAAACATTGCTAACATTGCTTGTGAAAATGTGCTTGATATTACAAATACTGTGCATGACATGAAACTACAATAGGTAAACAATAAAGAAAGTACATTACTGCAAAAGTAAACATTCATGTGACTTACAGCAGTCAAATGGCAAGTGAAAGACTCCTTCTTTCCCCAGGCAGTCCAGGGTGGAGCACATGATGAATCAGTGTGTATCAGCTGATGACATCACTTTGAAAACTTATTGGTACAGTGGAGACAGAAATTTTTTTTTTTAATTTGCCAACATTCCATTCCTTAGTTAAAAGATAGGACTGCATCAAAACGTTCCTCCGTATTCTTTTGTTTCTGTGGGAAACAAAACCTCATAGAGAGATTATGGTAGATGGGCTGTGATACTGCAGTCCTCTAGAAATAAAACTAGCCCACTAGCCATTTACCATTGCTTTTTTTTGCAAAGAATATCCATAATTTCTAAAGGTTATTTAATACAATATGCTCACTTCATTGAGCCAATAGTGTTAGCATTGTGAATATTTCTTGAGGCAAAAGAGGAATAGTCTGTCATGTTCTCACTTCCTTAAAGCAGCATTGCAATAAAATTGGGCCAATTGATCTTAATTTTTCTCACTACAAAAGATTCCAAGCATCTTCCAGTTTTATTTTTCCAGTTGTATTTGGTGTTAACATTTCCTAGTTCCTCCAAAATCAGAATATTTTATAAATGTTTTAATTTTTCCTCAAGAAAAAAGATAGTGCCAGATCTGGCTTAGAAATAGTATTGCAGACCTAGCAAGGGATAGGAATAAAAATAATTCATTGTGTGCAGCATAGGAAGTACCTAGAACAGTAGCTTTGACAGGTACGCTATTATTTTATTAAGAAGATGAACTGGAATTTGGGAAAATAGTTTTCATTGCACTGTTGCTTTCAGCATCTGGAAGAGCTGCATTTGGTGTGATAATGTAATCCCTTTCAGATATTTGATTACTATAATCATGTCACATCTGATGTTCAAATTCTGACAGAATGGAATTCCGTGTAATGTCATGGAATTCTGTCAGTAGTGGAATTCTGACATTTTAAATGTAAAACATTTTTTATGGATTAATAATTAGAGATGTTGTGAAATTAAATTTCACTGGCAAAATTGCCACAAAATTGGCAATTTTGCCATGTGAAATGTTTCACGAAATTGTAGCGAAATGGCAAAATTTTGCCACAATTTTTCACCCTGCATATCCCATAAAATCAACGTCAAATGAACTGATGTTCATTCAATGCCATCTCCCCAAATCCTGGTGTGCATTAACTCTTTATAGGGTTGATGCTCATCTTTAGGCTATCTAAGCCCCATAAATGACAAAAATATCCCAAAATTGGGAGTGAGCACTCAGAGGTTTGCAAGTTAACCTACACTTTACTTAGCAGGCACCTACTGTTGGTGGACCACTTGTCCCCAGGTGTCAGGCTTGATTCAATATGAATTCAATCTCATTCTTAATTTATTCTTCAGCAGGACATCCAAAACCTTTAAATACAAGCTCATGCCCTTCTGGGCTATTTAAGTTTCACCAGAAATGCTGTCTTTGCTACAGTGCAGCTATAAGATGTGCAAACAAGACATAAAAAGCTTAAGTGCAAAAGGTAACCAAAGTTACAGCAATCCTTGTACTTAACCTCCCACAGCTACCAGCTGCTGCTGCTTTGGCCCTGCACTTTACCTTACACAAAGTCTTTGTCATCCCATTCCCATTATGTAAAACTCTCCCTGGTGTCTAGTTGTCCCCCTGACTGATCTCCAGCTATAATTGAATAAAGCCCCCCACTGCCCCCAGTTACCCTGGCCCCCTCATTTTGTTTTATTAAAAATAAATAAATAAGACCTACAGTCTCTGGTGTCTAGTGGACTCCCCACCCCTACAGCCTGCCATCATGAGCTATCACCCACCCACTCCCCCAGTACCCTGATCAGGCCACTGGCACAGCCATCCACTCACCTCCACAGCTGGCAGCCTGACTGAGTGCTTGAATGAATTAGCACATGCTACAAGCATGTTCTAGTTCATTCAAGCATTCAGTCAGGCTGCTGACATTGGGAGGTGAGTGGTGGATCATGCCGGTGGCCTGATCGGGGTACTGGGGGGAAGCAGGGTGGGCACTAGCTCATGATGACAGGGTGGGGTTTCACTATACACCAGGGATTGTGGGCTTTATTTATTTATTTTTAATAAAATGAAATGAGGGGGCCAGGATAACTGGGGCAGGGAGGCTGTATTCAATTATGGCCAGTGATCGGCCAGGGGGTTACCACTAGACACCAGGGAGAATAATTTGTGCCATGAACAGTCATGGGGGGACCTCTGGACATCAGGAAGTGTAGGTTTTATTTTTTTTATTAAAAAATAACTTGAGGGGGACAGGGTAACAGGGAGGGGGCTTTATTCAATTACAGCTGGTGATCAGCTGGGGGGGACCATGAGACACCATGGAGAATAATTTGGGCCAATAAGCGTCAGGGGGTGGTGGGGACCACTAGACACCAGGGAGAACTTTGAAAAGGTTATATGTTGCCCACAGGTGATGAAATTTCACCCACAGGTGTGATATTTCACCTGTGAGCAGCAAATTTAGCCAGTTTGGGGGCAAAATTTTGCTCACTCCGGGGGTGAAATTTCACATTTTGCCCTGCAAAATATTTTGCGTAATGCATGAATTACACAAAATATTTTGCTTGGTGAAATTTTTCAATTTTGCATAACACTATTAATAATTCACAGTTTAGATAAACGGCAGCTGCCCTGGCCATGGCCTGCCCCCAATGTAACTTCCCAGGCTTGCTTCTGAACCTGGATTGTCAGAATGGCAGTGTGATGCTCTGCTGCTGCTGGGCTATGAGAGTTGCCTCAAAACCTAATATTTAGCATTAGGGCTGACAATAGCAAGACACACCACATGCCTGCTGCTGTCTACAGGGTGGGGTGTTAGGGTTAGAAACCCTAATGCCACATTTCCCTACCTATGTTGATTTAATTCAAACTAGTGCATTGATGAAGTTTCTTGCAAAGAATTTCCTTACTTTTTGAGAAAGCATAATCATATTCTTATTTGCATGTGGGAGTGCAGGACCCTCTGTGCCCTGCCCCCTCTGGGCTCTGCACTCCCATCCATGCATAATTTTTGATGTAGTGTAATCTTATCCTTATTTTGATGTGGGAGCACAGGGCCCTCTTGGCCCTGTGCTGTCATCACTCCATAATTGTATCCTTATTTGCATATGGGAGCGCAGGGCCTAGTCCACAATTGTATCCTGTACTCCCATCTATGCATAATTTTTCAGATACAGTAGTGGTATCCTTATTTGCCCATGGGAGCACAGGGCCCAGAATCAAAAAGCACCTCATATTGCAATCTTTTCCTATAGAAAACACAACAAAATTTGAAAGCTATGTAATGTGACACAAAATTACTATATTTTCTCAAAACAACCAAAAGGCACATCAGTAGCACAAGCTCCTTCTAACCTGAAAATTTCAGAGCAAAATTGCTAACCATTTCTTAACACCATAGTGACAAAGAAACAGCTCCATAAACCTCCAAGTACAATGTTATCCTAAGGGAAATCAACCAAAATTCAGATCTGCAGAACTCCAAGCCAAAGTAACCAACACAACCAACTTGAACAAAACTTGCCACATCAAGAGATCTTTGGTCACTGGTGGCATATGCCACATTATGTGTAAATTACTTAAATGGTTGCAAAATTATTAAAATGCAAACTTTTCAGTTTAACCTAGAAGTGAAAGAATTTGATAAAAAATGGTAATTTACACACTTGTAAAACACTACATTTGCACCTGTACATCCAACCGGAATGAAACATGCCACATCAAGCAGATCTTTGGTCTCTGATGGTGCATGCCAGATTTCCTGCAAAACACATGAACAGCTGCAAAGTTATTAAAGTACAAATTGCAATCAAGAATCCTGTTTTGAGCCTCACATATAAATTTTCCCATAGGAAAAAATGGGAAACTTTGAAATTTAATAACTTTTGAATGGATTAATATTTTTTCACCAAACTTTCAAAAGGCACATCTGTGACCCAAGACCTATATATATCCTAAAGATTTCACACTAAACGTCTAAGCCATTTCTGAGAAATGTGGTGACAAAGAATTTGACAAAAAGTGGTAATTTTTAAATTGTTTGACACGCAACCAACTAAACCAAAACTTGTCACATCCAGAGAACTTTGGTCCCTGATAGTGCATGCAGACTTTCATGTGAATCAGCTGAATGGCTGCAAAGCTGTTAAAGGAAGTTTCCGATATAAGGTAGTCCAATACCTTATATCGTCGGGTGCTCACCGGCACAAAAATTTTAATTTTAATCATAGTAGTTTTACCAGGAGAAGGGATTGTAACTGGCACTGAACCCTCAGCCAGCCGATCCCTTCCAGCTTCCTGGTGCCTCTGCTCTACCCCAACTACACCCCCGTGCTCTCTAAAATTGTGACATGTTGCCAGGGAGAGTGTGGGGGCGAGCTCCATACAAGTCAAAGGGGGCTGTTTTTAAAGCTGTTTTTCAGTCATTTTAAAGAGCCTTAGAGAAAACTTAAAGTAGTCCCTTAACTAGTAGGGACCCTACTAATTAAGCGCCTGCTTTCATTTTCCTCGAAGACTCTTTAAAATGACTGAAAAACAGCTTTAAAAACAGCCCCATAGACTTGTATGGGGCTCGCCCCTGCACTCTCCCTGGCCACACGTCACAATTTCAAAGAGCACGGGGGTGGAGTTGAGGTGAAGCGGGGGCACCAGGAAGCTGGAAGGAATTGGCTGGCTGAGGGTTCAGTGCCAGTTACGATCCCTTCCCCTGCTAAAACTACTATGATTAAAATTAAAATGTTTGTGCCGGTGACCTCATGCTGCTATAAGGTATTGGGCTATGAAGCCCAGTACCTTATAGCAACCACATTGGAAATTCACTTTAAAGTGCAAAACTTTGAGTTTAACATAGAAATGACCATTGAACCCTAACTATAGGGGCGCAACCGCATCCCTATAATATATAGATAGGTACATAAAATATTGATGCAGTGGTAGCAGTTGATTCTGAAAGTTGTCTTCTGAGATTCTCTGTAAATTTCTAGAGACCGAATTTCTCGAACTGCATGTGCTGCAGGAAATCTCAAAACAATCTACTTACCAGGCTGCCCAGTGACTTGGCCATAGTGCTACTGCCTGCCACACTGGTGACCTGGGTTTGAAAGTGAACTCAGGTCACGTGGGAGTCAGCCAGGGGAGAAGATAGAGTGTTCCATGGACTAAGGGGAGTCTGGCCACATTGATCTTCAGCTGCCACCAAGGGGAGGATAAATGGTAGTGCAGCAGCATGATGTGAAGTGAGTGTTTGCCTCCACATGCATGTTTGCTGTTGTCACTGCACACCACATGGACCAGGGGAAAAAACGAAGATAGCAAAACCTTGGTAAAGTGGGATGATGACTTGGTCCACCGCAGTCCCAGCAACCTCCAATTAGTCACCTCCTGTAGAACAAAAGTCTAGATTGGCCTTTTGACAACCATTATATCCCATACTGAGGGGTAATTTGAGAGGGATTGATCATAGGAGAGGTACTGCAGGTGCTCGAGGTGTGAATGAGCTTGATACATCCAGCAGACTAGACCTGAGTTTGATTCTCACAACCTCCACTTTGCATACTGTGTGACTCTGAGCAAGTCAGTTAACTGCCCAGTGCTCCCAGGTCACACCTGAAAGCAGGCACTTGTGCCTAGTGGGCCTTACTCAGTTACCAAAGGCTAAAAAAAAAAAAAAATTGCAGATGATGGAGTGACAGGGCTAGGTGGACTGAAGCCTGATTTGGGCTGGTCAGTGATCAGTAGAGAAAAACCTTTGCCAAAAAAAAAACCTCTTTGCACAGATCTCCTAAGATTTTGAGAAAAAATAACTTTTCAAATCAGCTGCTGCTACCATACTTAAAAAACAAAAGGTGCTCTGCAAAAGCACTAAAGTGTCATGGACCCTTGCTTCATAGACTTACATAAACAACACAGGCTGTTGCTTGGCAGAACTCCAAAATATTTTTTCATTAAAAAAATGTATTAAAAGTAATCTTACATCAAAAACTGCAGCTATGATGGTTAGTAGCCACTCACTATTAGTTTGAATCATTTAATCAAACAGAACAGAAACTGTCAACCAATTCTCTGGTTTCCCACCGGATTCAACTTAAATGCACTCAGATCAGGATGTAGAGTAAAGCCTCAAACTACTGTACAATAGACAGTGTTTATGGTTCTTTATTTTTTGCTATGTTCATGGATCAGACACTTAATGCAAAATATAATGTACCGAGTACAACTGAGTGCTAACTGCAGCAGCATACAACCTGACCGCAGCACTTCCCCACCCTACCAGATATGGTATCTCTTGCTCATCACAATATACTTTAGTTCAGTTTAGTTCAGTTTATTTTGCAGCCTGACCATGGCACTTCCTCACCCTACCTGATATCTCCCCACCTGATACCTTTCCCCCAAGTAGTGTATTGCTTGCTCATTAGAATTTACTTTTTGTCCAAATACAACACACACTTTTAGTTATGTTTATCTTGGTTTACCTGCAGTCCCGTTACTTGTAACCTGTTTTGTAACTGTAATCATATACATTTGCCATTTTACTGTATTGCACAAACTGGTTGCTGTGTGGGTTGCTATGCAGGTGACCACAAGATGCGGTGTTACACAAGGACACTAGTAAAGATGCTAGTACTGTATTCTTTAGCTTTACTTTTCATACTGTTCAAAATCTGAAAAATAAAAACTAAAAAATACAGAACAAAGAAAAACAAGAAAAAAACAGACTGGTTAGTCTTCATCTCAAGTTTCAGATCTTGGATCTTTGGTTTTGGTTCTTATCCAGAAGGCACCTGCAATGGAAAGGCAGGTTTTACAGATGCTACTGTGTTTAAGAAAAAAAAAATCACAATACAAAATAAAAAAAAATTACCACTAAATGGTGAGCTCCAGCTGTCCATTGAGGCATTGCTGATGTGCTTCGGTGATGCCAGCTAACCTCCTGAAACCCCATCAGACAATCCTCTGTCCTGGTGGCAACTCTGTTAAGAACTATTACCAACTATTACACTCGCAGAGCTTTGATGTTGGACATTCTAAGATCCACACTGACATCGCCCGAAAAGATACCACTAGACAGCTGGTCTGATACTAAGACTGAGTACCAAGCTATGAACTTGGTTTTCAATTAATCTTTGAGCAGTTTATTAATAGTGATGTCAAGAGGCTGGATCAGATCTGTGCAGCTAGGTGGGACAAATACAGGGATAATTCAGGACAAGGGAGACTTGGCTTTTGTCTCCCATTCCGGTGACTTCAACTTGCTTGGAATCCATCTTGGGCATTGTACATTGGGAGCATGGCATTAAATTAACACTGATCTCATCAATGTTTATGACCAGCTCAAGACTGCATTCGTTACATCATTCTCAGAAGCATATTTTCCTGCTTTAAAATGTTGTTCAGCTGTATAAACTGTCTAGATGGGTCACCTTTTCTTTGCAGGGGACTGTCTAGATGGATCACCGTTTCTTTTCAAGGGGAGACTATCATCTGAGTTTACTTACAACACCTTCTGTAAGCCTTAACAGAACACCTGGTGACACTGGCAGCTCATCAGCTGTCATCTCAGTTAGTGCAGAAAAATACATTTTTGTGCCTTAGCATGTGCAGCCACTTGAGCAGAGACATGGCAGCAATACAACAGTCTTGCAAGAACAGAGGTTCTCTGAATTATTGTTGTAGTCAGCTGGGAGTTAACAGCTGATCACAGCTGATTACAGGTACAGATAATTACAGGTAATTACAGGTGCTGGTGAGCACTATCACAGTAACATGTATTACTGTGAAAGGGCAGCCATAAAAATTTGCGTACTGTGCTATGTAATGTGTAGTAGACTGTCCATGTGCAAATAGGTTTACCATGATTGCACTTCTGGTGCTAGACTGTGAAATAAACTGTACAGATTTATATACTATTCTACAGTATGTTCTAAAACATCAATCTGTCTAAAAATGGAACTTTTCAAATCCAATCTACAATGTCTCAACACCTAAACTCGGTAAATATTTCTGAAGTAACTATTATAGTTTGTTCACCCTAATCTGATTGACTTTGGTCAGCAGTCAGAGAGAAACATCTGACTTCTGCTTTCAATCTCTGACTGCTCAAGCAAGAGTCCTAAAGGGATATGTTGTACAGCAGCACATTTTGTACCATGAGACCATCATTCTGGACTGGACATCACCCATGTGTCCTGCCCTCCAGTACACACTTTGTGAGGATTATCATACTTTGCTGGTTTGCCACTGTAAAACTATGCAAAGTACCATCTTATCCACTTCATGGCAAAGACTATACTTTACCACAAAGACTATGTGTAACATATCATAAAGAATCCTCCCATTCCTCTCAAACAGCTAATGCAGCATCAATAAATTATTGTATTTTAAGAAATGTGTAAATTTGTTGGTTTTTGACTCTGTAGGTATGGTCTACTATGTTGCCTCCATGTCCATTGGAGTCAGACTGCACCCTCTTTTTCACTTCTTCTGTCACCTCACTACTACCTATCAACCTCTCTCCCATCACTACTGCTTCCACACAAACCTCTCTCTTCTCCCTCCTTGGAATCATATTGCTTTTTGCACTGCTCCTCCCTCATAATTCTTCACCTTCATGTCTTCTCTCTCCTCTCCTCTCTCCTCTCCTCTCCCCTCCCCTCTCCCCATCTATCTCAACCTTCTATTCCCTCCATGCCATTGATGCACATTCCTCTACAGTACCTTTCACTGCAAAACCTCCACAGGCCAATCTGCTTTTTCCCATCTTCCTCCTCAATTTCTGGAACAACCTTCCAAAGTTCATTCACCTAGCTCCTTCTTATGTATCTCTCAAACTACTTCACAGAGTACACTTTGCTTCTGCCTGCTCCTGCTATGAACACATTCCCATCTCTCCTTCCCTCTATGCCACTGTTTAAGTTGCTTTTAGTGAAGTAGTATTTCACTACTTCTTCTTTCTGTTTTTACATTTCTAAAGGTAAAGGTTCTGCAGATGGTGGAAAGGGCTATGGGCATGGTATGGTGGCTATGTGACTGGTGCTATACCATGTCAAGACCTCCATGGAGATGCAGAACATTGGCCACATTTAAAATGCATTTTAGTTGCCAGGGTGACTCTTTCCTCAGCAGCTAAGGCTTACTTTTGTGAATATCAATTTTTGGCTGTGATGCAGCTATCAGCTTTGCACACTCCAAATTCATGCCGCCAACAGCTTCAATTGTGTAAAGGACTCCACATCTCGTTTACTATATTTGCATGTAATATCATCACAACCAGTGAAGATCTTTTGATAATATGTAATTGAATGTATTCTTTTTTTTTGTTTTAGTCTTTCTGTCAAGCCAAGGATGGAATTTGTCTTTCTCAAAATATACAAATTAAGTACAAAAGGTACCCCAACCTAAACCTGAGCACCCTAGTCCACCATTTAAGTGCTCCCTAATTTTATAAAACTCTCAATTGGGGGTGCTAAACTTGGGTATAGAGAAGTGCCGATTGGGCATAATATAGCTAATCCTACCAACTCCTCCCAACCACAATTATCTGTAAGCAACACACCCTCCTACCACAGCACCACTTGGCCTTCAAGAATTGAGGGATTCTGGACACCTACATTCCCATTTAAGGTGAATACATATTATTTATTTACATTCTGTCTTATTGTAGTAGCATTAATATACACCATAATGTAATGCCTTAAATGTACATACTCTTTGCATATCAACCTTAATAATTATAAGTCTCTTCAATGTAAATTATTTTTCTCATCATGTTATCACTGCGCTTTTCCAGTAGGCTATAAATCCACCCACCACCCCCACTGTATCTTTATTTATTTATTTAGTTTTTGTTGACCGGGTAAGTGCACTAGACAAATCCTGCCTATTTTCAGGCACGACCCGTGGGAGGGGGATACAGATGAATGCCAACTGACCTTGAACCAGATTAAGCTGTTGGTGGTATTTTTTTTTAGTGAATGAGGGAAATTTGGCCAGGACACCGGGAAAATTCCCCTATTCTTTTCGATAAGTGCCATGGGATCTTTAACACCCACCTGAACTACCACCAATCCAGGCAGATGGGACCTCGGTTTAACGTCTCATCTGAAAGATGGCACCTCAAAAGTGCAGCACCCCTCTTGTGCTGCACTACAGTGTCAGTACTGGGATATTAACCCAAGTGCCAGATGTGGGAACTGAACCCACAGCCCTCTGATCTCCCGGCCTCAGAGGCAAGTGTGCTACCTACTGAGCCACTGACACTAAAACAAGCATAAGCATGCTTTGAATCCTTGCTGTTCCCAGTATCTGCTGCCAATGTGGGCTTTCTTTCCTAATCATTGAGTTACTTTACTCACGGCTCTGAATCACATTGATGGCTAGTCCTTATGACTGGGAGGGAGAGTGGGGTAGAGCAGTCTGCATTTTTGGTAACCCTAGAAAGATTGATCAATCAGTCTGCCTGGCATTATCAGTGTTGCTTTCCACTTTGCACATTGACTGCGGATGGGAAAGGTCTGGCCTATGGATTAGTCTAGGCCCTCTGGTGAGGGATATATCATTAAATGTATTTTTCAAAATGTTCTCTATATTTGGCAAAATATCAAATACTGAGTAATGAAAATCAAGAATATAGGGTGATCATAATCTAAATCCTTTGTAATAGATTTACCTAAAAACATACACAAAGACTTCACTCCACTTCCAAATATTAAACAAAAAATATTCAAAGATTGTTCCTGTTTCATTATTATGAAAAGCATAAATTCAGTGCAATCATTTTGGTATCATCTAGTAAATATTTAAGCATTTTGCTTTTTTCCTGGAAAATGCCATTTTATCATTAGTTTCTACTTTGCTAGAAATCAACAGATGTGACTTGTTTCTTTTACACTTGTATTCTTCTTGATGGAAGTAATAAAGACACTGGTAACCTCCAAGGGACCTTAAATGGTTCCTTGGTTAAAAATTTTGATTGATCACCTTCTTTAGAATTTGTGAATGTAGCTGGTTGTTTTGTATTTGCTTCCTTTCTCTTAATAAAAATAAAAATGGTCTGCTCACCATATTAGTTTTACCTCACAATAACGTGTTTATTTACATTCCCAGGCCTACTCTCACTGTATCTTTCCAAAATGTGGGAACACCCCCACATTGTCCGTCCACACATGATGGAGGAAATTACTGCAGTACAGCTGGCTGGACTGTGTGGGGCATTCCTATACTCAGAAAGGATACCATGAAGAATTTGCAACAAAGCAAGTTTTGACATGATTACACCAATGACAATTTCATTTTCACATTCCAAGAATCAATGGGGAGAAAAACGAACAATCAGCCACATCAATGAAATGTACAGCAAGTGAGCAATCACAAAATGTGTATTTTTTTTTACTAGGGCCAATTAAACTTTCCCCCTGAATTCCCATTTGATTCCTATAATTTTCAAAATAATTTTGAAATAGTCTATATAATTCTGTCGATAAGTACACCACTGGATTTTTACAGTATGAAGTAAACTGTGGGCTTTTTACTAAAGTTGATGAAAATTTATTTTTTTTTCTGCTGCTTTTTGTCACATATAGACCAGAAATCAATGTAATCCATGGGTTTGTTTTCTGCAGGTCCTTCTCACATATAAAATAGACATCAATGACTAGATATTTTATACAGAATGATAAGGTACTAGAAGACTCATAATGAATAAACTGAAAAGGCTGTTAACATAAAACCACAAATACATATTTCATCCATGTTTGGACTTAGTGCGGTATAGCCTCTGCCTCAGCCTTGAATGAGGATTGAGGAATGAGGAATGAGGAATGAGGAGTGAGGAGTGAGGAGCGAGGAATGAGGAGCCAGGAGCGAGGAGTGAGGAACGAGGAGTGAGGAGTGAGGAATGAGCTAGCTGCACGTTAACAATGGTTTGAGTCATGGGCCCAAAGTCGGCAGGTACTGAAATTTGAATGAAAATTAAGTTACTGTATGGCAGCTCAAACAATATTTGTAACTTCCATATAACCTAACTACTGCAATTTTGCCAGTATTTGTTGTTAGTAATTAAGCAATGTTTTATCATTCATTGTGACAATTCTACTTGATTTAGGTTAAAACCAGATAAAGTGAGGTAGTAGTGATTATAACAAAGTCCTATGTCTCCATCTGTGTTACTTTAGCAATATATTGTACATATAGTGCAATTAAAATATAAATATATAAAATAAAGAAGAAACATTTTCAACAGAACATTGGTATTTTAGTAAAACAACAACTGCTGTATGCATGTCTAGTACACTGTATGCCCAGAAATAAGTATGTGCAGCATTTTCATATTTGAATGGTCTACATTTTCAATGCAACAGTATGTCTACACTCATGTAGGAACATTATTTCCTCATCATATCCACATAATCCTTATTGACTTCACCTTGTAGGAAATAATAAGGTGGTCTTTAATTTTAATATCAATATTAAATAGACTGGCATTGCCCATGCTGAACTACCATGATGTTGCTTAATGGCTTTCTATGGGTTTACGATCAGGATACACAGCCGCTGGTTGTATGATAATGAGCAACTCAAAATCAAGCAAGGTGATTAGCATTAAAACAATGCAAAATTTATTCACAGCACCTCAAAGAATATGAATACCCTTTGATATGCAAAGAATAATTATGCAAGCAGCAGTTGTCTCCTCAGTGCACTGGCAATGTTGAATTAATCATCATAGAAAATAAGTTCAAAGTATGCATGTCTCATCAAGTCAAGCCCTCAGTGACAGGTATATTGCTTTGTAAAAGGTATGAAACTGATGACACTGGAAACTAAATACCTGCATTCTACCACAGGTCAGACACAGTATAATACAAATGATTTGAAATGACAGCTTCTCAATGATATGTCAGAGCTAACCATTATTACCTAGAAATTTCAATTGATTTCACCTGGAAAACATTAAACCCCACCTCCATTTGCTGATGCACCTAATTGGGCATTACTAAGTCAAATATAAATAACATAAATCATTAATGTGGTGCTCCAGACTATAATTTGGTTTCTAATTTGGAATCTAAAGCAATCAGCTCTGTAATTTTTGTAATATAAAATCATACTGTATTTTTGAATAAGAAGTGTACAATGCATTCTGAAAATGCAAATAACATTAGCTCTGAGACTGCCCAAAGAGTGTTTTACAATTAGTTGATAGAACACATAAATACAAATATAAAACTTTAAGAAGCCATTTATATATGACACATCTATTAGACTGATGCAGTTGATCAGCTGTCTGCATTTTCACCTTTGGGACTGGAAGATAAGAAAGTTATGGAGTTTAGACTCACATCAGGAATGTGGGTAAATGATGTTTAATTATTCCATGGAAATGTACTCTTTTCTTATAGAGTGAGAGTAAAATTAACATACAATGTGAATAAACCAGAATTTGGAAAATTATAGTTTAGTATTACATGGCTGACCCACTGATTTCAGTGAACTAAGAAACCTTGATATCCACCCCAATGTCACCTCTGTGAATAATGGATGATTGACTGTTCTGTTCACTCTCACTGTTAGTCACTTAAATAATGTCAAGCACTATGTTGCTAGCCTGCAGAACCAAAGTACATGTAACTTGCTTGCAAGATAGCCAAAGTGAAACTAATATCTGCCCCAACTAACACACTTAAACTAAATGAAAAAGATGATCCAGAAAAAAATACAGCTAAAATCCAAACATTTAGATTAATCTTTAACTAAATTAAACATGTAATAAAAGAAACTAGAGAAATCCCTAAGTAGAAAGGTTTAACAGAATACACTGTTCAGAAAATTAGCAAAGTTTTGTCAATTAACTCTGTAAGTAACAAATATCTAATTGTAGCTCATCAAATGTTAAGCAGTTGCTCTAAGAAGACACACATTGGCAATGTTCAAGTCAAAAGTCATATGTATTTAGAAACAGGAAAAGGTACATTGTCCTAGTAGAAATCACACCGTTTTCTCAAGCATTTGGATCCACTAGCACAGAAAAAACCTGAACTGGAACTAACAGTCAGCATGGTACCACATGCTCTAGGTAAAACATGGACTGGATTCTGACATCTGCTACTTTACACAAATCTGCTGCACTTACATTTCTAAATGTGTTTCTTCTGACCATGTAATATAGCTCATTACTTTACATTATTTTATCTAGTGAAGCTGGAGAGCACATCTGTCCTCAGTGTCATGTATTGTTCATAGGCACTCATGTACTGGCTTCAATTTATTGATATAAAGGTGTGATTCATAAATTAGGTTTCTGAGCAGATATGAACATCCACCAGGACCCTAGTCTTTTATATGTTTTCTGGATCTGTCACCAAAACCCAAGGTGCTATGTTTTTCTTGTTATTGATTGAACAGTAATCAAACATTGTTCAGAAAGATCCATTTCTTCAGGTACAAGCTATGTTTATAGTATCTTGTGGGCCATAAAACAATAACTTCAGCCTAATGTTTATCTTGCAGACCATAAAACAATAACTCCAGCCTAAAGTTTATCTTGCAGACCACAAAACAATAACTCCAGCCTAAAGGTCATCATTATTTCTATTTTTCATTTTCTGTATGTGTGTGCCCTGTTATCTAACCATAATAATGCAATCAACCTCTCGGCTACAAGTGCACTGAAGTATTTGCTGTTCATAATGCTACGCTCAAGCTATGGGTTGTATATGATGCCCACAATACACATTTGAGGTGTGTGCAGATTTTGATACCCACCTTCTGATCTGGACTGTTGCTCAGTGCCATTCAAAAAGTACCTATTAAAGGGCACCTCCACACCATATGTAATAGTGATCCATCAGGGTCACCACATGTAAATGGTGAGGAAAGGGTGCACCCCAAAAAGATAGCAGTGCTTAACTTGAAAATACAAAGCCAGACACAGAAAATCTACATCACAAAACAGTTCCATAAAGTTACTCTAAAAGCTCAATCCATGAAGCCCTATATGTAACCCCAAATGGGTGTGTAGGGCTTGCATGTACCACTGAGACCAACTTTGCAGCTGTCATGAATAGGTGTTCTGCTCCCTCTGCACCTATTCCAGTAGAGGCATGCATAACTATTCATTGGCCAGATGATGAGGGGAGGGAAGGGGGACGAACTTGCACTAAACAGAATCCTGAAAGATGCCAATGCACCCATTCTGCCACATAGAGGTTTGTCATAGTGGCTATGTAGCCCAGGTAATCAGTGTAGGATTAGCCAATCTGATCAGTGATTGCTCTTCCTTGCCCAAAACTCCATATTGGGGTCCAGGGAGTATAAAGCTACAAAGAGGGCCATGTCAGCACAGTGTATAATTATTGAGATGATACAGTATTACTGCGTATAAAAATAGAGGCTTGCAAAAACTGTATTTTTTATCTTATGCCCTTTTGTACTTCAGCCCCCCCCCCCAACACACACTTTTCCTCATGTTCTGGCACCCATGTAAGCAGGGTAGTAGGGTTTCATTGTGCTGTTAATTGGGTTCTGCATATAATTGATGTATCAGTGATACAGATATCAGAGATATGAAATCCAGACATCTTGCTTGCACAGAATATGTAGTTATGGTATTTCCAGACTTTTTGGGCTTGTCTATGACCCTAACGTTATGTTAGCATAGTGTCTGAAAATAATTTCCTTACTTTTTAAAAAGTAAATTTATTAATAGATATTGTCTACATAACAGTATGTAACTTAATATTACCTTTTGGAAGGAAGGAAGGAAGGAAGGAAGGAAGGAAGGGAAGGAGGGAGGAGGAGGGACGGCTCCTTTCAGAAGAATAGTTTGCGCCAAGTTGAAGAACTTAGTACTATGTGAAGCCACCAGACCTCCCATCAACCTTGCCTGCATTATTTTTATCTGCTTTTCATTGAGCAATAAAAAAAAACAGAAAACCACTCAAACTCTCTGAGCCATAGTCACCCACTCCAGCCCACCACCTGACTTGTTTTAAAATAATAATCCACACTCAACCCGCCACTAACCCCCAGTACCCCCCTTCCCCATGTACCTGGTAAACTTGTTAAACTTTAATGTAAAGAGCCCATTCAGTCTGAATTGAAACCTTCACTTGCCCACTAATGCAAGTCTTGCCTGCCTTCCTCTCCCCATCACTCTAAACTATATAGAACATCACCTTCACCCCCTCTTACCAATAAACACCCCTCCCCAAAGCCTCCAAACCCAAGTTTTTATTGAAAGTATCTTTAAGAATAGAAAAAATCAATTTTCAGAGTGAGTGCATCCTCACTCTTCCTTGCCGTGAGTTGAATGAATGGTGAGTGATGTACAGTACTGTAAATCTAAGTAGCAGTACCTAATGACTGGGTGACCAGGGAATTAGATCAAGGAGGGGTGGTGGATATGCCCTACTTGGATTTTAGCAAGGCCTACATCACTAGAGACAGGGGAGGTACCTAAGGACTGGAGGAGGGCAGATGTGGTCCCTCTCCACAAGAGTGGAAGCAGAGAGGAGGCAGGCAATTACAGGCCTGTAAGACTGACCTCAGTAGTGGGGAAACTAATGGAGTCCTTACTTAAGGAGAGGATTGTGAAGTTTCCAGAGCATAATGGTGGAACAGAATCCAAGGCAGCATGGATTCTCAGTGGGAAGGTCCTGTCAGATGAATCCTTTGACTGGGTAATTAGGGTGGTAGATCAGGGAGGGGTGGTGGATGTGGACGACCTGGATTTCAGCAAAGCCTTCAACACAGCCCCACACAGGAGATTGCTAAATAAATTGGGGAGCCTGGGAGTGGGTCCTACAGTGGTAAAGTGGGTTGGGAACTGGCTAAGGGACAGGACTGAGAGAGTGGTGGCAAATGGCATGAAATCTGAGTAGAGGGAGGTGACCAGTGGGGTGTCACAGGGGTCGGTGCTGGGGCAGTCCTATTCAATATCTTCATTAGCAACATAGCAGAACATTTAGAGGGAAAGGTATGCCTCTTCACAGATGACATCAAGATCTGCAACAGAGTGGACACACCAGAGGGGGTGGAAAAAATGAGAAAGGATCTAAGCCCATTAGAGGAGTGGTCAGGTGTCTGGCAGTTGGGTTTCAATGCTAAAAAGTGCAAGATCATGCACCTGGGTCTCAGGAATCCAAGGAAGTAGTACACGATGGGTGGGGAAATTCTGGCCACCACAAGTCAGGAGAGAGACCTGGGGGTTATCATATCTGATGACCTGAAGGTGATCAAACAGCATGAAAAGGTGGTGGGGTGAGCCAACAGAATGTTGGGGTGCAGATGGAGGGGCATAACAAGCAGGAGGAAAGAGGTTGTGATGCCACTGTACAGATCACTGGTGAAGCCTCAGCTGGTGCACTGTGTCCAGTTCGGGAGACCACATCTCCAGATGGACATTGACAAAATGGAGGCAGTGCAGAGAAGGGCAATGAAGATGGTACATGGACTGCACCAGAAGCCCTACTAGGAAAGACTTAAGGACCTTAACATCTATTCACTGGAGGAAAGAAGGGAGAAGGGAGATATGATGGAGACTTTCAAGTACCTTAGGGGAATAAACAGGGTGCAGGTGGAAAGCTTATTTCAGAAAAACTCTGCACAAGAACAAGGGGGCATGATATGAGACTGAAGGGTGGAAGGCACAGGGGTAATGTTAGGAAGCACTTTTTCACTAAAAGGGTGATGGAGCTGTGGAACAGCCTTCCATCAGAAGAGGTGGAGTGAAAACAATACAGGGGTTCAAGAGTGCATGGGATAGACATAAGGGTACCCTGGAGATGTGCAGAGCAGAAAAGCCACAGATCAAGTAGGATCTGGGGCTGCAGCAGTGAGTAGGGAAATGGGCAGACTAGGTGAGCCGTATGGGCCTTCTCTGCCAACAGATTCTATGTTTCTATGTTTCTACACCATTCCACATAGGAGGCTTGTAAACAAGTTGGGCAGCCTGGGTGTGGGTCCCGGGTGATAAAATGGGTCAGTAATTGCTTAAGGGTTGGAACACAGAGGGTGATGGTAAATGAAGTTCATTCCAAGGAGAGAAGGGTGACCAGTGGGGTACCACAAGGCTCAGTTCTATGGCCAATCCTCATTAATATCTTCAGATGCAAAATTGCAGAGGGGCTGGAAGGGAAGGTATGCCTCTTTGTAGATGACGGTAAGATCTGCAACAGGGTTGACACTCCAGGGAGGGGGATGAGGAGGGACCTATGCAGGCTTGAGGACTGGTTAAGAGTGTGACAGCTAAGCTTCAGTCAAAGAAGTGTAAAATCATCAGTTTGGGGCACAGAATCCTAGGGGAGGAGTACATGATGGGGGAGGAGGTACTGACAACCACCAAACAGGAAAGAGACCGGGGGTAACCATGTCTGATGACCTCAGTGTGACCAAGCATTGTGAGAAGGCTGTGGGAAGAGCCAGTGGGATGCTGGGGTGCATAAGGAGAGGTATCATCAGCAGAAAAAAGGAGGTGGTTATACCACTGTACAAATCATTGGTGAGACCCCATCTGGAGTAATGTGTCCAGTTCTGGAGGCCACTTCTGTAGAAGGACATAGACTGAGTAGAGGTAGTTCAGAGAAGGACAACACAAATTATGCAGGGTCTACACCAAAAGTCATATAAGGAGAGACTAGAGCACCTCAGTACATATACCCTGGAAGAGAGGAGGAGGGATATGATAGAGACCTTCAAATACCTCAAGGGCACAAATAAGGTACAAGACAGTAGCATCTTTCAGAAAAAAAGATGTTTAAGAACAAGGGTTCATGATATGAAGCTGGAGGGGGGTAGCCTCAAGGGTAACTTGAGGAAGTGTTTTTTTTTTAACGGAAATTGTGGTGGATGCATGGAACAGCCTCTCAGTGGAGGTGGGAGTGGGAAAATTGATATTGGAATTCAAGAATCCATGGGATAGGCACAAGGGAACCTAGCAATAGGAAAGAGAGTGTAAAAGCCAGAGATCAAGTAGGATCTGCGGTACTGCAGTAGGTAGGGAAAATGGGCAGACTGGGTGGGCCTAACGGTCCTTATCTGCTTTCAATTTCTATGTTCCTATACTGATATTTTTAGATTATGTAAAAACACTCTTCATTTATGAGCGTGTTCATTTTTATTGCTAATGTTCATTATGGTCACATCTAATCACTAACAATAGTTACAATCTTATGTGTGTTTTACTTGACCATGAAGGTTCATTATTATTATTTATTTTAAAGAAATGCTAATTACAATTTGTATGTATAGTTTACCAAGGGTGACAACTGAGATATGATACCTCATTTTCCGAGTGTGCATGTGGCTGTGTGTGTGTGGGGGGGTTGCTTCTTCACAGTTTTTCTTCTGTGAGAGGGGCTAAGTGCAGAGGGGAGTAGCAACTTGCTCAAGGTCATATAGTGAACCTGTGTGTCTAGCTGACAGGGAAGTGAATCATAGATTTCTTACCTCTCACAGGTTTGTGCTTTCCTGGATGCTGCTAAAAATGTAATTCCAGATTGCCTCTGAAAATGTGAGTTCCAATGGGACTAGTTGGTCACCAAAAATAAAATAAACCACTCTAGTCACAACAAAACATGTGCTTTGATTACATGTCACTATGGACTGCCCTACATGGAACTCTAGGACAAAGGAGATCAATGGGGTTTGAACTTATTCATAACTTGATAGATTTATGATTGAAGGCAGGGACACAAATGCTAATGGTGGTGATCGTTTACCAGTCTCCACTTTTGGTGTGGGGGGGTTTATAATATTAATGGCTTACTGTTCCTGGTATCCCTTTTCACCTGTTTTTTTTCCACAATATACAGTTCCACTAAACACCAGGGAGGAAGACATGTTAAACTGCTGAAAGAAATTCCGTAGAACTGATCTCTAACACATGTATTCCATTGTAATAAGGCAGAATTTCTGCAAAAGTTCCCAAAATGATTTCCAAACTTTCGCAGAAGTGAAAATCTGACTTTCGCACAAATTCTGCTGGTGGAATTTTTTTGTTGCACAGCTTTAATCAGCAGAACTATTCACATAGTGTAAATTGTGTGTAGCTAATGTGAGTACTGCACAACATAGATACATGAGGTGCAAATTGCGTATTGTTTCTTTATTTAAAAACTGGTAGTGGTAACCAGGAGAAGCACCCTGAGCCAAGCCTCATTTCTCGGTGCAACCCAGGGGAAGGGAACGGAGACGTGGAGAACAAAGTTACAATGAAATACAAACTGATCTGGTGATGAGGCTACAAAGACAATGACATAAAGTGCATGAGTCAAGTACTGTACAGTATGGCACAGGCAATAATACCAAAAATTGCAAATAGGTGTCAAATAAATAGCATACTGAAATGTGAATGCAAATAGGGCAGACTCAAAAAGTCCAAGGTACCAGGATGATGGGATGCTGAGCTGGTACTGAGAGGTAGAATCAGGAATGATAAAGTAGGGTCCAGGAAGATGGTTGGCAGGAGCAAAGGGGAAAGCTTGATTTGGGATCTGATAGTTGGAAGATAGGGTGACAGACAGATGGAGGAGGGTGGCTGGTTCCAGAAAGAGGGGAGATGGTATGAGAAAGCAGTTTCCCCACTGAGGAGTGTGGATTGAGGTGTGAAAAGTTCATGGGTCCACAGAGTGCAAGGAGTAGGAGGAGGAGGAGGAGGTGGGGACAGAAGAAGAAATGGGATAAACAGGAGGGGAGGGACCCAAACCAGTATTTACAGATGAGAGAAGCACAGTGGGACTGGTGACATGAGAGGAGTGGGAAGATGGATGGGGAAGAGTATAGGGTGTCTTGGAGGATACAAGAGGATGAGTTTTTAGCAAAGTGGCAGAAGGTGTTGCAAAAGCTGTGCAGTCTGGTAAGGGAGGTGGAAGGGGCAGTGCCATAGACCACATTCACATAGTTGAAGACTGGGAGAACAATTTTGGTGACCAGCTCCCAGCAGATCTGAGGAGAGGTGAAGTCCTTATTGCAATGCAGGGCACCAAGTTTGAGGTGGAGTTTGGGACAGAAGGCATTGATGTGCACAGAGAAGTCAAACCAGCACAGAACATTGTGAAAGTCTTGCTGCCAAGAGACTTCCACAGAGGCAGTCAAGGGACCAGAGGTGTAGAGGACTGTATCATCTGCATGCAAATGAATATGCCAATTGGCAATGACAGAGAGGAGGTCATTTAGGAAGATCAAGAATAGGAATGGACCCAAAATGAAGCCCCATGGGACCCAGGCCCAGGGAGGGAGTGATGGAGAAAGGATGCCTCCTACTTGTACTGAATCTTTACATCCCTAGAGATGGGATCAGAACCAGTCAATAGCAGAAACGGAGAGACTGGCAGAGCTCAGCTTATCCATGAGCAGTGAATGGGACACTGAATCAAAGGCTTTGGCCAGATTGATGAAAATGGCTGCTGCAAAATGTCCCTGATCCATTCCTGAAAGGATGGAATCAGTGACCCTAAGTAAGGAGGAGATGGTGGAATGATCCTTCATAAAACCATAATGAAAGGGGGAGAGGAAGCTGGAAGAGTGGAGGATGTCTGTAAGCTGTAAGTAGATCAGTGTCTCCAGCAGCTTCACAAGAGAAGTGAGATGGGGAAATAGCATAGAAGTTGCCAGAAGTGAAGGGCTCACCTCTTTGTGGAGGGGGAGAACCATGGAAGACTTTCAAGACTGAGGGACAGTGCTAAGGGTGAAGGAAAGAGATTTAGGAGGACAGTGAGGGATGAGGCAATGGCTGGACCTAACAGATGGAGTAATTTAGGGTCCAAATCATTATGGTTAGCTTTGAAAGAGTTAAGTGAGGAAAGGGACAGGAGGGTTTCCTGGGGAGTGACACGGGGCAAGTCAAATTCCAGAGGAGGGTGGAGTAGGGGAGAAGGGTGAGGGGCCAGGAGGTGGGGGAAGGGAGAGCACAAGTGGTGAAAAACTCATTGAAGTGAGTCACAACGGGGGGGGGTCAGATACTGGTGAACCATTAACTATGAAGACCAGATTAGAAGACTGGGCTGGGGTGGTCAAAAAGGGAATGAATTACTTCCCAGAATTTGGTGGTAGAATTTGATCTTCTTTGAGGATATCTCTGTCATCTGGCCATAACTATGGATCTATAAGCCACCAGGATGTAGGACCAGATGAAAATCTTTGCAAACAGACCACCAGGGGCCTCCCATGATGACGTCAGACATCTGCTATTACATAAATGTGAGTGGCCCCTTCTCTACTCAGTTTTTTCCTACCATCGACCATACAGATCAGACCTCTGGCCAAAACGCTGCTGCAATAGCTGGCATTTTATTTTTTCAAAGTAGAAAAGCAATCATTTTTACAAGTGATTTTCGATGACCTGTATATTGTCGAAGGAACCATCAAAATTATTCCGGTACTGTGATTGCAGAGAGAAGATCGACACTGGTGACTCTCATAATATCTGTGTCTGTTGCCTAGGCCCAAAAGGTAGAAAAGTATTGCCACATCGCTGCCCCACTCTTACTGGTCCAGGTCCTCGAAATCTGAGAACAAGCTGTCCAGGAGCCATAAACATAGACATCATGAGAAGGAGAAAACCTCCCCAGTGCTCTTCAGGTCACCCCTCCACACCGCAGGTGCAACCTCCTCTTTGCCATTGACTGCTACGGTGGTGACACTGCTTGCCCCAGAACACTGGCACAGCTCAAAGGTCAGGGCATGGCACTGGAGCTACCAGGCTTAGCATGGCTAGTATGTCAGTGTCAACACTGGGGACTCAGTCACCTCAGTTAACTCCTACCGGTACACCCATCAACAAGCAGTCCTGTCTTCATTCACAGATATGCTCAGATGCCTGGTACTTCCTTCCCCTCTTCTAGGGGGGCCATTGACAGAGACTTCTACTAATCCCCTGAAATAATGTAAAGTACAGCCTTGCCTCAGCCCCCTCCTAAGGTGTTACTGACATTGCTGGCATGCTCTCTAGTGTCCATCAATCTGCTCGACAATGATTTTATTCATCTTCCTTTTTGCTCTCCTGTTGCCACCATGTCTGCTTGGCAATGGGGGAGGCATGGTCTTTCTGGTTTCCTCCCCTTAATTCCCGAGACCTCAGATCACAGCCGCACATGCAAGTGGAGGTGTACATGGACATGGAGGTGCGCATGTGCTCCATGGCTCCAGTGACGGCCCCTTTCACCCTCCCAGCCTAATGCTAGGTTCTCCCCTTGGCTTGGCACTGCCACCTAGCCTCCACTGGGTGTCAGCCAAGAGCCGGGGGAAACCCCACATCCCTCCCCAGAGGGGACAGTTGCCTTGTGACTGCTCAATCCAGCTTCTCGCCCTCCCCCCGGCCAACCTCTGGTGGCCTGAGCTCGCTCCTGAACTTCAGTTGCTGGCATGGCATGAGGTGTGACGTTCAACACCTAAACCCTCAGTGCCACCAGGCCAGCCCATCTCAATAACAATTTTGAATATAATCAAGACATAATAATGCAGGAATCAGAATGATAAGGAGGAGCCTGAGGACTATGCTAAGGGCCCTTATAAAAGGGGCACAAGCCCTACTGTGTCCACCTGCAGTGAGGATTTGGTGGTCCACACTCCAAGGTCCCCAACAGAGGACTCAACTAACCTTACCATGATGCAGCAGTTACAGGCTTCCATGGGCTTTGATCTAGAGGAGCAAGACACATACAAAACAATTTCAGAGACTTCCTGGAGTTGCCTGATTCTTCTCCTGCTGTGGTGCAACGTCTCTTCCCTGCTTTAAAGGATGCCACCTTTGCTGCCAGGCACAGGCCAACTGTCATTCCAGCCATACCAAGGACAAAAGACAAAATGTACATGGCTCCTTCTGGGAGGCACATTATTGCCACACAGCCTGAGGCAGACTCTGTGATATTACTGCTGCCCATGATAGGTCAAGAGCACCTAAGCATCTGAACTCCCTGCTTTGACAGAGTCCAGGAGGTTAGATGTGTTGGGCAAAAGGACTTTTGCTTCAGCATCATTGGGCCTTTGGATTGCCAACTATCAGGCCCACATAATTAAGTATCAGACCACTCTCTGGAGAAAGGCCAAGGCAGCTGCACAAGCCTTACCAGAGGGCACCCACAAACAAGAGCTTCTTAAGGCTCTCACTGCTGGGGACTATGTTGGCAAACACTTGCTTCCCACTACCTTTGATGTCTCAGATGTTTCTGCCAGGGCTGCTGCCTCAGATATTTGTCTAAAGAGGTAATCATGGCTCAGGGTGGCAGGGTTTGCAAATGACGTGCAACAGTCTATTCCAAATGCCCCTTTCAGAGGACATCAACTATTTGGTTCTGATGTCCAAGACATTCTTTCTGACCTTCAGCCCTCAGGCAGAACCCTGAAGTCAGTGGACTCTGTCCACCATGCCCAACTAAGGGGTAGACAAAGGGTACCCTTTCATCCAACTTGTGCCAGGCACTGTCCAGCCACCAGAAAGCAAGGTGGGGCAAGGGAGAAGGAACCTTGCCCACCCCAGGCACCACCCCAGGAATACATTCAAAAGTTCCTAGAGGTGGTGGAGTAGGAGGAGCCACTACAACCAGCACTGCAGATTCTTTGTTCACCTCAACCACCATTACCTCTAGGGGCAGTTGTAGGGGGTCATCCCTATCTTCACTTAAGTCAGTAGAAGGAGTTGATCAAAGATGCCTGGGTTCTAGAAATCATAGACCAAGGACATACTCTGGAACTTTTGGACACACCTCCAGATCATTCGCCAGTGCCAGCTTATTATCCTCCAGAACACCTTCCTCTGTTTCTGGAGGAAATTCAGACACCACTTCAAAAGAAGTCCATAGAGCCTGTGTTTCCTGAACAAAGAAATATGGGGTTCTACTCTTGGTACTTCCTAGTCCCAAAGTGGACAGGAGACCTGCAGCCTATTCTGAATCTCAGGGATCTGAACATCTTCAAAGAGCACAAAACATTCAGAATGGTCACCCTGCAAGGTCTACTCCCAGTGCTGCAGGTAGGGGATTGGATCTGTTACTTTGACATAAAGAATGCCTACCTTTATATCAAAATTTGCAAACCTCACAGAAAATACTTGAGATTTCTGTTCCAAGGGGAACATTACTGATTCAGAGTATTGCCTTTTGCCTTGTCCTCTGCATTGCAGGTCTTTACCAAATGCTTGGCAGTGGTTGCAGCAGCTGTTCTCAGGGAAGGTCTCTATGTCTTTCCCTACCTAGATAACAGGCTACTGAAAGACCTCTTCATGGATGAGCTCCTGCACACATTAGCTCAAACCAGGAAGATGTTCGATGCTCCAGGGGTTACTGTCAACATACCCAAATCAGTGTTGATGCCTTGTCAATGCCTGCAGTACACAGGAGAAGTCTTGAACAAAGCTCAGGGTTCAGCCTTCCTGCCCCTGGATGGGGCCCAGTGCCTGATTGCTCAGGCACAGTTGGTACACAACAGTCTATATGTCTCAGCCAGGGCATTCCTTCAGCTTCTGGATGTACCTTTGGCCAGACTGCACATGAGGATCCCCCAGTGGACCCAAAGAGTCCAATGTAACTATCTCACAGATGATCTAGAAAAAAGGGTTCTAGTCACTTCTCCAGTATGTAAAGTGCTCAAGTGGTGGATGGAACCCAGCAATCTGTTGAAAGGAGTTCCCTTCCTGATCCCCTTCCCTCACCAGATTCTAATGACAGATGACTCTGGGATAGGCTGGGGTGCTCACCCAGGCCCCCATTAGACTAGAACTGTCTGCAGTACATGTTCCAGGTGTCCAAAACATCTTGGTTGGCAGGCTAAGCAGGTCACAGTCCAGAATGCATGAGTGGGCACTGATGACCTCAGTTTTCGAAGATCTGTTCAACAGAAGTCATTCAGAGTTGAACAGTTTTGCGTCCTCACACAATGCAAAACTGCTGCTTTCTGCTAGCTTGTTCCAGGGCCTGAAGCATTCTGGTGAGACACGTTGTCCCTCTCTAGGAAATGGAGGTTCCTGTATGCCTTCCCTTCCTTCCACCTAATTCAGAGAGTGCTGCTCAAGCTACAGATGGAGGGAGCAACTCTGATTCTCACTGCTCCCTTATGGACTTGACATATCTGGTTCCCCCTGTTATAACTCCTGGCAGTGGTGCCACCAGTGCCGCTGCTCCTATGCAAGGTCCTACTGTCACAGGAACAGGGTACCCTGGTCCATCCAGAAAACAAGTCTCTTCACTTCCATGCATGGCTCCTGAAAACATAGCCATTGCCTGGTTTGGTGTTTCCTAATAAGTGGCTGGTGTTCTGGTGGCTGCCAGAAGGACTTCCACCAGATCCACTTATTCTGTGAAGTAGAAGTAGTTTGTTCTCTGAGCTGTGTCTCATCATGTGGACCCATTTACCTGTCCAGTTAACCAGGTCCTGGAGTATCTGCTGTCATTTATTTATTTAGTTTTTGTTAACCGGGTAGGTGCACTAGCCATGAAATGACTATTTTCAGGCATGACCCAGGAAAGTACAACAATCAAAGACAGGTACATAGCATGAGTACAATGAAATTACAATAACATAGGTCAAAACAGTTAGTAGTAATGAATACATGCAGCCAGAACAATAACAATCAATACAATCCACATAACATTTTTAGGCAGAGAAAACTTGTCCTTGTCAAATGCAGGCCTGTAGTATTCCTCCATGAAAGTGTACTTGGCTGTCATTTTAGCTTGCATGAACCTATTAAGGGTTGTACAGTTGCCCGGCTGTAGATGACCTGTATGTTTTTGAGAGGCATACAGCATCTGAAGCCTCACATCCATAATCCAGGCCCAGCTTGGGACCTGAATTTTGTTTTGGAAAAGCTTATTTTGGCTCTTTTTGAGGCAACCATGACTTGTTGCTTATGCTTTCTTTCTTGGAAAGCAGTGTTTTTGTTTGCCATTACTTCTGCTCAAAGGATTACAGAAGTACAGGCTCTAATGTGTGAGCCTCCTTATATGATTTTTCATGAAGACAAAAGTCTTTGTGTAATAATCCTACATTATGTACCAAAGGTGGCATCTGAGTTTACTTTAAATTGAACATGTCACCTGCTAGTTTATTTTCCTGAGCATGCCAATCCAGGGGAAGCATTACTCCAAACTTTAGATGTACGTAGAATACTCAGGTGCTATAGAAACCATATGAAGCAGTGCAGAATGTCCTCACAGCTTTTTGTTTCATTCACAGCTGGGAAACAGAGTGCATCAGTTTCTAAACAGTGCCTGTCCAAATGGTTAGAAAAATGTATTCTGCTACAGGAAGTACAGTGTAAGGAGCTTCCTGGAGTTGTTCGTGGTCATTCCATAAGAGGCATGGCCACCTCTGTTGCTTGTTTCAAAAATGTGTCAGCTGCAGAAATCTGAGCAGCTGCTACTTGGAGTACTGTCTACACTTTCACTAAACACTGTGGTCTGGACATTGTCTCTCAAAAAAGGTCTGGCTTTGGCCTAACTGTGCTTCATGGTCTGCTTTCTTAGGCTTGTAGGCTCCAGCCATCCAGACTGTTTATGGTCAGTACTGCTTGGTACTTGTTCCATAGGTGTGGCCTGATGAAAGAGATATCCTTGAAGAAGATAGACCAGTTATGTACTTACGATAACAGCAGATCATTGACAGAATCAATTTCATGAGGCCATGCCTTCCCATCTTCCTTCTCCCTAAAGCATTCTGATGCTCTAATTAGTGCTGTCTCCTTCTCCATGATGGTCTACCTATTGCTCTGTGCCTTGCCTGGTTGGCAGAGACCTAGGTTCTTTCCGGGTTCCCTATAGAGAAGTCTTCCAAGCATGATCTCCAGCAAGGAACTAAAGAAAGGAGGGGACACCCATGTTTATGTAGCAGGCAATGTCTGATGTCATTGTGGGCAACTCCTGCTGGACTGTTTGCAAAAGTTTCCATGTTGTTCTAGAGCCTGGTGGCTTATAGTGCCACAGGTGTGGCCTGATGAAAGAGATCTATTGTTATGGTGAGTACGTAGTGGTTCTTTATTCTGGAGGTTGGTCTTGAAATAGAGGATGTATTGAAATAGTAGATAATTGCATGAATGATATAAGGTATGTAAAACTGCCATTTAGGGCCACCAAGAAAAAATAGTCATAAATCAGAGTCTGTGAGGGGCTAGTGGCAGGAGCAGGTATGGGCTTTGTGGTCCAGGAGCAGGAGTTTTGGAGAAAACAGAGAAGACTAACTGATCAAAGTGAGACTAGGAGGTTGTTCCAGAAAGGTGAATCTATAGAAGAAGAAGGGCTGCCTGGTGGAAGTATTGAAGAAAGGGAGAAGGAAAGAGCAAGAGTCAGAGTTCTAGAAGGAGTAAGATCAGGGTTGAGATAGAGAAGGAGGAGAGACAGCAGAGGAGTATGGAAACCCAGAATTTGTCAATAAAGGAGGCACAGAATCGGCCCAGTGGTGCAGAAGGTTGACGAGCTTGACGTCACACCTCACGCCAGTCCAGTTACCCAGCTTCAGGAACAACCTTGGGTTGTTGGGGTGCCGCCATGGTGGGGATGGAGCAGGATTTAGCATGCCAATGGGCAGTTCTCTTCTCCCAAGGGTGGTGAGGGTAAGCAGGCACCCCCGTAGTTACGCTCACACCGGATGGAGGTCCGGTGGGTAGCATAGGTGGAGCTGAAGTGGCAAAAATCTAACGGAGGTGGAAGGGGCTGAGCTGGCACCATGGGGTGCGTGCCTCCACGTGCTTGCACAACCATGTGCTGGGCTCTCGGGGGGGGGGTGGCAAGGGGAGAAAACCTGCAAAAATACTTATGTGTCACCATTACCAAGTTGGCAGAGGAGGCAACAGGGAACAAACCGTTAAATAAAAAAAATAAAGGCAGCACAGTGGTAGGGATGCTGGTCAGTAAGGGAGATGATGGAATAATCATAGTAAAAAGACCAATGGTTTTAATCTTGATAAACTTTTGAGTAGCAATATTTACGCTTGCAGCAACTTGGACTTATGATCAAAATGGCATTAACCTCATGGCACTGGTTCCCCATTGACCTATCCTGCTTCCCTCTCTGTAGGTCAGGACTTGTACACTTCTGCAGTCATGGGCTACCAATTGGCTCAAATTACTGGATGGAATCACCAATGACTGCACTTTGATTACTCTAGAAACATGTTGAATGTACTTGCAATCCAATCAATTTTATAGTTTTATAAGACTGCAACTTTGAAATGTTGGTTGCCATTTTTAAAGTATAGGGTCTGTTGCCAGCTCAGTGGCGTGGAGGGCTGAGGCATCATGCCATACCTTCTGCCACATAGGTGACCCATGTTCGCAGTGCGAGTGAGTCACCAGGGCTTAGCCAGGGAGGGAGAGGATTGAGCATCCAGGGGACGGCTCTCCTCTCCAGTGGAGGGTAGGGAATGGAGACCTTTACCTGCCTGACAGCTAGCAGTGGCTGAGTGTTGGCATGCCAGGTCCTCTACAACATGGGGTGGAGGCAGAGCAGCTGACTGGCATGCTGCATGTGACTCAGCAACTGTGGGCATTGCATGTTCCCCCTCCAGGGTGAACAAGGAAAAATGTTCTGGGCATGTCAGATGACTGCCATCCTCCTAGGCTCCACTCCCAACAGGAGGCACCTCCTCAAACTGGATCCAGTCTCAGCAGGTTTAGGGGATTCTCTGCCACCCTGCCGCAGAGGGCAAGCCATGGGGGAAGAAGGGAGGTAAATTCTGTGGTCAGGGAATGGGACTGGGAGGATGGAATGAATGTTGGCTGACCTGGACAGTGGAAGAAATAAAAAAAAAAGTATAGGGTCTGTTAATCTTTTCTTGACTTACAGACATTCTTCACAGAGCAGCAAACCTTCCCTGTGTATTGTAATGCTAACTGGGGATTGTAAAACATTTCAGTGGGTCATCTGTATTTGCTCATAGTTCTTTGCATGATTACATGTGGATAGCAGCATTCATCTTATGTTTCTATGTGACCATGTAGGCTTCTAGGTAGCCTACTTACACTTTTGGCAATGATTACCTATCCACTTTAATAAGTTCTCTTTTACTGTTATGAAATTTTTTCCATATGAGTACACTGATTTCTTGATAATGTGTAGAGATTCTCTGTTAAGGCTTTCCCCACGTGAAGTATAAAACACACTAACATAACAAGGTACCCTAATGTAATGATGCTGAAACAATTGTAAGAGGCATTGTATTGCTGTAGATTAAGTGTGTAAGTGTTTCTTATAAACTAATACAATAATAAAAAAAGATCAGAGGTGGGTTCAGGGGGTACCCAGGGCATACAACAGAAAGAATGGAATAGGGGATTCAATCAGAACAGGGGGATTTGAGGGCAGCAACCTATGTTACATCTCCATAGTGAGAGATCAGTAGGATCATTTTAAATATAATTTCATGAAAGGCTTAAAGTGGGATTATACAGTTTGTATTCCTGATCAGTGTGCCAGTTGTATGGAAGACTTTGGAATGGATGGTAACAATGTGTCTAGTGAAATCAAGGTTTGTATCTAACCCAGCATCCAGGTACTATACTTGAAAGTGACAGCTACCTGCAGTGCAGAACCATCTAAAGCTCATGACAAACATGGACAACCAAAAAAAGGCTCAAAGCAAACTTTCAATGTGATTACTTTTAAGGCTAGTGGCTTAAATGAAAAATGACAAAGTAAAGCAAGGTTTTTCATTTACCTGTATCAGAATATTTTTTATGCCGTATCTTTGTGCACAAAGTCACTACACCACACTACCTGCTTCTCTTCTTTACAGTGAAAGAAAAAGAAAAACCTTTACACTATCCATTTTGCAGCAGTTTAATAAAAGCATTCACCCCCTAAGTACAAGGTTATTCTTCTATCACTTTATAGTTTAGAGTGCTACTGTATGAATTCTCTGAGCCAACAGGGTTTTATGACTTCTGAAAACTATGCAAGAAGGAAAGCTTTTTTGTTGGAAAGAATTCCCCGTTGCCTCCTGTGAGACCCTTTCTTATTTTACTATAAAAAGAAGTTCATTTTCTGATTTGATTTTTTGTCCTTGGTGCACTTCTGATTGGAGAGTAAGGGTCAGTACTCTTCAAAAGCATTCAGTTGTTCTGTCATTTTCTTTCCGGCTGTTCAGTTTACAGAGTTTCTGATGGACTACAGAACTCTGTGATCAATATCTCACTAGTAGGTATGCCTGGGCCCAGTTCATGAACAAGATAATTGATGACATGCACCAATCTGTAGGGGTTTCTGGAGCGCGGATGCTATGGGGAAGCCCTTGCTCATTTTATTAGCATGAGGGTCTCTCGTCCATATTTTCTGTGTCACTGCTAATTACCCACTCTCACCCTGTTCAGTTGTTATTATGAAAATGCTAAAAGTACCCAGCAGGCATGTCAAGTCTTCCTCATTTTTTCTTCTTCATTTCACACATTGGGTGTTTTGTATAGTATATAAACATCTTATTTGCTGAGTTCAGACAAGTTCATCATAATCACACCTTTTGGTTTAACCATCTCCCTAAGTAGTCCTTAGACCCAGGCATTTGTCCAGTGGCCAGTACTGACTAATTAACTACATTAACTAGTTATAAAAAGTGGAATATTTTATCCTTGCAATAATTAGAAACAGGCACATATAGCAAGGCATAGCAAGGCAATTTTATTTCTAGACGATCCTATTCCCTAGGGCTCAGGGTGCTTCCCAAAAAGAACATTAATAATTAACAATATAGAGTCAGCCCACCAGTGCAGAGGAGGCAGTACCGCTTGCGATGCCAGCAACCCAGGTTTGGTAGCAAGCCTGAGCTGCTGGAGGGCCGACCAGGAGAGAAGGATTGAGCACCCAAGGGTTGCTCTCCATCTCTGGGGAGGGGGAGGGCTGCAGTCCCCACTGCTATACCACCACCTGGGTGACGATAGTTGAAGGTGCAGATGGGAAGGCAGAAGATACAGGGAGGGGCAGATGTCCACCAAGCGTCCAGAGTGAAGACACGTTTAAGCATGCTTTTGTCTCCTAGGTCCCTCCTTGCGTGCTGACATCTGCAGGGGTGGAGACCAGAAAATGTGGAAAAAAAACACAACGGCTCCTGGAGACAGGCCCTGGAGCTGGTGACTGGAGATTAGGGAGAAGCTCCTAAGTGTTGACCCACATTGGACGAAGGATGGAAGGGTTCTGCATCCCCCTTCCACCCCACTTGGGGGGGAGGGGTAATCTGAGGGCTTGAAGGAGGGAGGACACATGGAGGAGTGGAAGTCCCTGTGATCTTCGGAGCAGCTTGAACGGTCACCTTGAGAGTCCCTGAGGGAGGAAGGGAGCAGGCATGGTGAGAAAGGGGCATAAACAAAAATTTAAAAAATTAAAAACAATATAACAGAACAAGATTAATAAATACATTAAAACAATATAAAAGTAACAGAGGTACATGATCTTATATCAGTCATCAGTACCAAAGGCCAATACAAAAAGATAACATTTTAGCCCCTTCCTAAGCACATCCACAAGAAGAAACTCCTCAGATGGTAAAGAAAAGAGTTTCAGGTGGATGGGGCTACCACCAAGAATGCTCTATCATCAGACAGTTTTAGGGCAAGGCCTCAGGATGGCCAATAATAGTTCCTCAGTGGAGCAGAGTGAACAGCTGGGAGTATTCCAGGCCATGGGATCTTTAGAGTAGACATAATGCAAATCATGCAGGTTTTTGTATGTTAATAAAGTGATCTTGAAGGTGGTGCACCACCTAACTAGAAGCTAATGCAGGATATGCAGCACTGGTGTAATATAATCTTAGTATGATGACCCAGAGATCAACCTAGCTACAGCATTTTGCACCAGTTACAGGCGATGCACCAAACACCCTGACAACCCCTGGTAGAAAGCATTACACCAGTCAAGTCTTGAGGTACCAAATGCATACTCTTGGATCAGATAGGGCTTTAGCTAGGATATATTCCAAAGCTGGAAAAGTCCACTGTGGACCAAAGCCAACACATGGGTCTCCATTTTCAGAGCACCTGTAGAGTGGTGCAAGCTGCAACAAACCCCTTCCTGTGGCAACCGCATGGTACAGAAGGGACCCTGCACCAGATTTTTCAACAGCAGGGGTCCCGTGCTAGAGTCCTCAGATTTGCCATAGGCAGGGTGCTGCACCAAACAGGTGGCACACTGGAGGGGTCTGATGGAGGGTTCCATCATGCTTCCCCTGCCCGGCACACAGCCAGCACTGGAACAGCAGCACAGTGGATGGGGGGCACCCAGCAGCCAGTATGGGAAACTGACCAGGGCCCTGTGTGAGTGCCCTGAGGGGTGCTGTGTGCATGGACAGCAGTGTCAAGGTGAATGGTGGCATCTGGCAGATGTGCCTGCATCAAGTTCACAGATCTGCACATGGGGTACTGCATAGTTGGGCTTGCTGTGTATGTTGCACAGTAAGCCCGTCTAAGCAGTACCCCATCCATGGGTCTGTGAGCCTGATGTGGGCACACCTGCCTGCTGCCACTGTATGTCCTCGCACTGTTGTCTGTGCACAAAGCTCCTCTTAGGGCACTCCCACAGGTCCCTGGTCTGTGTTCCACCCACTTCAGTCACAGGATTCCCACCCCACACAGGTCTGACATAGCTGCATGGGCTGTTAACCAGCACTTGGCTGGATAAATCCAGCTGCGAATTGTGGCTATAACTGGGCTTTCAAACTCCTAAATAAGGAGATGCTGCAGCCCCTCTGTGGCACTATCCCTCTTCCACCATGGCACACCGGTGTGGCCATTGCAAGAATAGCACAAGCCTGATTGACACAGGTGACCCCCCTAGTGGTGCATGGTCCCTTCCAAAATCAGGACTGGTTCAAGGTGCAGCATGAGGAGCCCTTTGTGCAATTTCTCCTTGTTGCAAGCCCCCTTGTGCCAGTCCCAACTTCTGAAAATCAAACCCATGATGTTGAAGCATGCCTAGAGTCCACAGTGACTACCAGATGTTTACAGTATCCACAATGTCCAAAACAGTGCCTTTTAGGTATCACAAATTAAAATTCATGTCATCTACCAGCTGACCTGCAAGGATGTAACTCCAGCAATAGCAACTCCTTTTTAGTTAGATTAAGGCTCAGCAAGCTGGAGACCATCCAGACTGCAAAATCCTGGAGGCATTGTTCCATCATGGAGACTGCCACTAACTCATCTGATGTAAAGGACACGCATAGCTGAGTATCATCTGCATAGATTTGAAAACTTACAAAATACTGCCTAATGATCCACTTCAATTGTAGCATATATGCCACGAAAAGCATGGAGGAAAGAATCTATCCTGGGGAACACCAGAGTTGAATGCAACTAGCCATGATGAGAAGGACCACGTCATGACCCGTTGTAACTTACCAGACTGGAAGGACTCAAACAACTTCAGAGTTGTCCCACAGAGTCCCCCATATTTCTCAAGACATTCTATCAACACTCCATGATCCAGGTTGACAAATGCTGATTAGAGGTCAAAGAGAATAACAATAGGCTACTCCCACCATCTCTTGCCAGCAGCAGATCATTAAACATTTTTACATGCATGGTCTCCATGCTGTTACGAGCATGAGACCAGACTAGAATGGGGCATGGAAGTCAGCCCTCTCATGGTAAGTCTCCAACTGCATCACCACTATCTTCTTGATAACCTTGCCCAAAAAGGAAGGTTCAAGATCAATCTAAATTTGACAGTCACATTTGACAGTCACAGAAGGAACAGGACAGAGAACTGTATCAGTTAAAACAAAAGGAAGCTGGAAAGGCAGTCAGAACAGCTAAGGCCCAAACCAAGGAAAAGATAGCCAACTCAGTTAAGAAGGGGGATAAAACCTTTTATAGGTACATCAGGGAGCAAAGGAAGACCAAGGGAGGGATAGTGAGGCTTAATAAAGGGGAAAAAGGGTGGGCAGACGGTGACTGTGAAAAGGCACAGATACTAAACAAATATTTTTGCTCAGTATTTACAAAGGAAGAGAGGGAGGTACCTAAAACAAACAGTAGAAACACTCTGGATACAGAAGTTGATGCCAGCCCATTTACAGAAGAAAGAGTTCTGAAAGAGCTCTTAAAACTGAAGGTGGACAAAGCAATGGGGCCTGATGGGATTCATCCCAGAATTCTAAAAGAACAAAGGATAGAACTAGTGACACCACTGACTACCCTCTTTAACAAATCATGGGAGGATGGGGTGGTACCTGAGGACTGGAGGAGGGCAGATGTGATTCCCCTTCACAAAAGTGGGAGCAAGGCAGAAGCAGGAAACTACAGACCTGTTAGTTTAACCTCAGTGGTAGGGAAAATGATGGAATCACTTCTGAAGGAAAGAATTGTCGAGTACCTAGAGGCCAGAGGGGCACAGGACCCAAGGCAGCATGGATTCACAGCAGGAAGGTCATGCCAGACAAATCTGATAGATTTCTTTGACTGGGTGACCAAAGTAGTAGATCAGGGAGGGCTGTGGACATGGCCTACCTAGACTTTAGCAAGGCATTGACACAGTCCCACAAAAGATTAATATACAAGTTAGCCAGCCTGGGAGTGGGTCCCAAGATGACAGCCTGGGTAAAAATTGGCTAGAGAATAGGACACAGAGTAATAGTAAATGGGTCCACTCTGAAAAAGGGGGTTAGCAGTGGGGTACCGCAGGGTTCAGTATTAGGACCGGTCCTCTTCAATGTCTTTATAAGCAACATTGCAGAGGGACTGGAAGGAAAAGTATGTCTCTTTGCAGATGACACAAACATCTGCAACAGAGTTGATGCACAAGGTGGGGTGGAAAGGATGAGAAGGGACTTGGCAAGGTTAGAGGAATGGTCAAATGTATGGCAGCTTAGATTCAATGCTAAGAAGTGCAAGGTAATGCACCTGGGAAACAAAAACCCAGGGAAGAGTACACAATGGGGGTGAGATACTAACAACAACAAAAATGGAAAGGGACCTGGGGGTAGTCATATCAGATGACCTAAAGGTGGGCAAGCAATGTGAGAGGGCAGCAGGAGGGCTGGGGAGATACTGGGATGCATGAGGAGGCATCACCAGCAGAAAACAAGAGTTATTATCCTCTGTACAGACAGCTGGTGAGACCACATCTGAGTACTGCGTGCAGTTCTGGAGACCCAATCTCTGCAAAGACATTGACAGGATGGAAGCTGTTCAGAGGAGGGCAACTAAAATGGTGCAGGGTCTGCACCGGAAGACATATGAAGAGAGACTTAAGGAGCTTAATATGTATAGCCTCAAGGAAAGGAGGGAGAGGGGGGACATGATAGAAACTTTCAAGTACCTCAAGGGAATCAACAAAGTCCAAGAGGGTAACATCTTTCAAAAAAGGGTGTGCAAGAACAAGGGGCACAATTTGAAGATAGAAGAGGCGGCTCAGAGGTAATTTAAGAAGTATTTTTCACAGAGGGTTGTGGATGTATGGAACAGCCTTCCAGAGGAGGTTGTGGAGTCAAAAACAGTGGTGGAATTCAAGCATGCATGGGACAGTCATAAGGCAATTCTAGGCGGTGGAGGTAGGAAGAAGTAGGCTGCTGGTTAACTAGGATCTGCAGCTTATCCATCAGGTAGGTGCATGGGCAGACTGGGTAGGCCAAGCGGTCCTTATCTGCCGTCAAATTCTATGTTTCTATGTTTCTATTTGGGTCAATAAAAGGGCTTTTGTAAAATTGGTCTCACCACAGCATTTATAGAGCCTCCAGAAAACAATCTTCCAAGAGGGAGCACTAGATAATGTCAGAAAGTACCAGTCTCAGGACCATACGGCAGTCCTCTAACAGCTGTGTTGACTCAGGATCCAAGTTACGGTAGACAAGATGCAGCTCTGAGATCACCTCAAGTTCCTTGTCCAAAGAAACTGGTTAAAACTCACTTTAAACTCCTGGAGTGCCCCAGTACATTTCTGATTGACAACTGTTGGCCTCTAATAGGCCACCTGTTTTTGATCCTAGTTGGTCCTAGTTGAGGACACTCTCTCCTGGAAGAACTGACCAAACTCTTCACACTTATCTTGGGACAAGACTGCTCTGCACTGTAGACAGGGAGAATTAATTAACCTGGGTATAGTATGAAAGAGTTGAACTAACCTATTTTTACCTGAGGCATTAGCTTGCTACAATCTGCCTTTTTCAGAGTTATTGACCTCTGATACGGTTTTATAATAAACCTCAGAAACATCCTGTTGTTCACAGAGCTGCACAACTTCTAGAATTCCAACCTCTGCGCTATTGCCTTCAACTACCTTGGTTCTTTATTATACCATGGTGAGCTGCAATTGGAGGTCAGGAGCAGAAATAAATTGTTCTAATGGAGGTCAGCATAGTCTTAATGGCTACATTATAGCCATCAGCAGTCACAGCTGGACCCCAATCACATGCTGCCTACAGATCTGAAATGTTCAGCACTGCCAAGAGCTTCTCAAGCTCTAGATCAAATTTCAGACAGCACTGGACCATCAAGTTAGGGAAATTTATGAGGTGCCCCAACTAGAAACTGAATAGTCTGGTGATTCAAAAATGCTACTGGATTCTCCCTGACTTCTCAAATGTGCACCCCAGAGAGAAAATGAAATCCAAGGCATGGTCAGGTACATGGGTAGCAGTGGAAGCTATCTGTGTGAGGCTCAGTTACTCTATCAATTGAAAGAACTGCTAAGCAAACTGCAAAGTTTCTTCTTCATCAAACCATACACTGACACCATGCTACATAATCAGGTTAGGGACACTGAATGAAAGATCAACAGTGAAATCCACAAATTCCTTTAGGAAGCACTAGTCCCAACCTGGAGGATGATAAACCAGGAGAATCCTGTACCACACACCTGTATGACCCTTTGGTGACACACATTCAAATAACCATGTCTCCTTCAATGGGAACACTGTCAGTTTCAGGCAGGATCTAAAACATATGGCCTCCCCACCACCCCTACACTCCTGCTTCAGTCAGTGTACCACCGATAACTCGGCTAGAAATGCCACCCCCCGAAGCAAGTTGGACCAAAAGTGTCACAACTTGCGGCATTTGCTCCCCAACGTTAGCTCCCCTATGAAGCGGTCTATTGTTTCAGCTCAAATTAAGGGAATTGTGCTGGAACTGCAATGCAAAGCCATTATAGGGCTTTAAAAATCCTTCTCTTAATCTTTTATCAAGGTTATCTGTTTCAGATACAGAAGCTTTTAATTTCTTCAGGTCATTTTGTCCAAAACCCTAGTTCCCACCCTTCCACACTCTTCTCTTTCTGACCTCACTGGGCCACAATCTGTTCATGTTCGGGGCTCCCACCAGATGCCCTCTCTCTACAGAGATGATGAACTGTCATCCTTTGAGGGGACTGACCCCAGAGGGTTTTTTGGTGGCAGCTGATCTATCTGGTGTGGGTAGTGCATGTGTTGGAGGCATTGGTGCCGTAGTGGGCTCTTACAACAGAGTGCTGTCCAACACCATTCACTCCCTTACACCTGCCCATGTATGGCCCACATCTTCCTACCTGAGGTCCTCATGGTTTGATGGGGACCTCAGGGAGATGAAGAGAAAGGATCAGAGGTTGGAGCATTGCTGGAGAAAATCTGGCCTGGAGGATGACAAACTGGCCCTGTGTGTGCATTATAATGCATACCAGGGGGAAATCAACCATAAGAAGGCAGTGTTCCTGTCCAGGGAGATTGCTGCAGGGAAGAACTGACCAGCTATGCTTTTTCAGACTGTGGACAGGCTACTTCCCTGTGCTTGTCTACAGCCAAAGAAGGTTTTTTCGAATGCTGAATGCGAAGAGTTTGCTCGGTTCTTCTCAGACAGAGTGTCTGGTATCTGGCAGGGAGTTCCTCCAGTCAGCAATGCCATAGCTGGCAGTGGTCACATTGGAGGAAGTTTAGATCAGTGGAGGTAAGTGAGGTCATACAGGTGGCGATCAATCTAAAGCACACTTCTTGTGAATTGGATCTGGTGCTGACACGTTTCTTGATGAGATGCATCGACACCATTGGCCCAGTGTTTGTGCTGATTGTCCGGTGTTCCTTATCTGAGGGGGGTCTTCCCTGATGCCTTGAAGGAGGCGTTGGTGTGACCCCTGTTAAAGAAACCATTGTTGGACCCGGAGGTTAGAGCAAATTACTGACCTATCTCCAATCTTCCCTTTTTTGTGAAGGTTGTGGAGAAGGTGGTGGTGCTTCAGTTGGAGGAGCACCTCTTGACCCATGAATTGTACAAACACTTCCAGTCGGGGTTTCGGGCAAGGCATAGCACAGAAACTGTGCTTGTTCGGGTGCAGAATGATGTTCTCAAGGCTAGAGATATAGGAGAAAAGACAATTCTTGTTCTCCTTTATCTCTCCTCAGCATTTGACACTGTGGACCATTGTGTGTTGCTTGACCACCTTAGGGAGTTCTGTGGACTCACCAGCACTGTCATCTTCTGGTCCAAGTCCTATTTAACCAACAGGAGGCAACGGGTTGTGATGGGAAATTTCTCCTCCACCCCTAGTCCCCTATTTTGCGGAGTACCTCAGAGATCAGTGTTGGCCCCAATGCTGTTCGCAGTTTACATGCTACTCCTGGGAAAAATCATTAGGACGTATGGCTTGGGTTTTCATTGCTATGCTGATGATACCTAGCTATACTTATCTTTTGCCCCAGGAACATCCAATGTGGTTGATGTGCTAAACAGCTGCCTTGCTAAGGTCAATGACTGGATGGTATCTAGCTGGTTGCGACCGAACCCCGATAAGATGGAGGTATTGGTGGTGGAGTCAAACAGAGTGTGTGATAGAATGGCCTGTGAAACAGAGACTGGACTTATTCTAGGATCTGTTCCATTGAAGGCCTCCTCTAGGGTGCAAAATCTTGACATTATTCTGGATAGGAGTTTGACCATGGAGGCGCAGATATCTTCCACTGTCCACTCCTGTTTTTTCCATCTCAGAAATATCGCCAGAATAAAGCCCTTAGTTATTTATTTATTTAGTTTTTGTTAACCGGGTAAGTGCGCTAGTCAGCAAGTGACTGTTTTCAGGCATGACCCGGGAGGTACAATTACAACACACAAAGAGTACAGCCAGATCATTAAGACAACGAGTACAAAAAATGCAGAGAGAAATACATATGGCAATGTAACATACATTAGTAAACAAAAATATACTTTAGCACTTGATCATGGAACATACTCAAAAATGTGAATAGTAGAAGGCAGAAAATAGAGAGGATAGGCATCAGTAGAAAAGACACAAGGAAGGAAAACTGGCAAAAGGATGGGAGGAGAGATTAAGTGGAAAGGAGGTGCCCGTCCAGATACGGCAACAGCAGGTGAGTACCAACCTGCGGCCGGACTATGGGCGAGGCGGCAGGCGAAGAGAGGAGTGGTGGGGGCGGCAGTAGACGGCAACAGCGGTAGGAGGTAGGAAAATACAGCCGGGCTGGTGGAACCAATAGACGGCAGGGCGAGAGTGAGGATGCCGGTGAGAGGGGATAGAGGCGGAGGAGTTACGGCAATAGCGGCAAAAGTGTCAAAGTCAAGCCGAGCCAGTGGAACCAAGAGACAGCAGGGCAGGGAAGGGGGGGTCAGTAGACAGTGGGAGTAGGTGGTAGTAGGTGGAGAGAGGTGACTAAGCACAGCCAGGAGGGTGGGGACTAAGGAGGGCATGGATGAGGTAGGAACAGGTAAAGGTGAGTTTAGTCGGGGTGGCAAAGGGAAGAGGATATAACAGAAGAAGGGGAGAGAGCAGCAGTGGGGTTAAGTGAGGAGAGGCTGTAGTGAAGATAAGAATGTCATGGAGTAGAATAGCGACTTACAATTGTCAACAGCTAACATTAGGCTTATAAAGAAACAGGTTAAGGCAACATTAATTACAAGGCACAAAATAAAACATTAATTACAAGGCACAGTATAGAACACCCATTTGGACAGGCAAAAATGCTAGCAATGAGAAACAGTACAAATTCAGCGGATCAGGTAGGGTCAAAGCAAACACATTTGTCCATAGTAGTGAGGAAATCCTGGTTTGCTCTTAAAAGTCACATGAGTGGAGACATCTCTTAGATCCTGAGGTAGTAGGTTCCATAGGTGGGGGCAGCATGATGGAAGGCCCATGCCCTTTTAGTCCGACAAAAGGGGATGGATAGTAGGTCTGATCAGCCGATCTAAGATTCCTTGTGGGAATGGCGGCCTGAGGAGATCAGACAGGATAGCAGGCTTGGACGTCCTTAGGATGGAATCAACTAAATTGTACAAGTAGTACTGCCTGGTAGAGGAAGGAGAGAGCCAACCAAGGTCCTGATATAAGAGACAATGATGCTGCAGCTGAGGTGCTTTGGTTGCATACCTGCACACATTATTGAAGGTAGTATCCCATAGTTGCAGTGAAGATTTGGTGGCCAAGGACAGGATGGGACACCCATATGTAAGGGTTGGCAATAGAATGCCTCTGGCTATCGCCAATTTAGCAGCAGGGTGAGCAGGTATTTGGTTCTGTAGGCAGCCCCAATTTGCAGTTAATTGACTTGCAGGTTTCCTGTATATGTGCTTTCAGGTCCAAGGTTTGATCCAGGTGGATGCCAAGTTAACGAAGGAAGTGACAGTTTCTATAGGGTCCCCATCGATATCAGAGACAGAGATGGTCAGAGGACAGGATCTAAGCTTGTGATTGGAGCCAAACATTATAACTTTTGTTTTATTTGTATTTAAAACCAGGCGTTGAGAGTTCAACCAGTGTTGTACAGCACGAAAATCTGCAGTGAGGCAGCATTTAGATCCAGGACCTTATCAGAGTGATAATAAATTACCAGGTCATCCGCATAAAGAAGTGAGTGACCTGTGGTGACCAGCTCAGGAAGTTTATTGACGAATAATGAGAATAGAAGAGGTCCAAGTATAGACCCCTGAGGGACCCCAATGTTGATAACAGCACTGTCTGACATGGATGAATTAAACTTAACAGCTTGTGTTCTGTTGGAGAAGTAGCTTTTGAACCAGGTAGTGACTGGGGGAGAGAAGCCCAAGGTACTGAGGGTGGATAGTAGCAGAGAATAGTCAACCAGATCGAAAGCTTTGGTTAAGTCAATGAAGACTGCCCCTGCTAACTTTCCTCTATCCATATTGGTAACGATATCTGAAGTGAATTTTGCAAGTGCTGTCATGGTGCTGTGATGCTTTCTAAAACCATGTTGTGCTGAGCTTAGTAAATTGAATTTCTCAAGGTATTCAGTGATTTGCATGGATACTACTTTTCCAGGATTTTATTCAGAACAGACCAAATAGCAATAGGCGGTAATTTGATATGTCATTTTACTGCCTTTCTTAAATACAGGAGTGACTCTGGCTGCCTTCCAGACTTCAGGGACAATGCCATTGGAGAGATAGGGTGAAGATGTGCCAGGGGCCAGAGATATAGTAAGAGCCATTTTTAGTAGTCTTGGTTCTAGGCCATCTGAGCCAGTACTGGTGTTTTCAGAGAGTGACCTGAGCAGCTTTAGGACCTGATGCATAGACACTTCCCTGAAATAGAAGGGGTTGGTTAAGTTTGGGGGTCCTTCAGATGCTGTTGGGTTAAACTGTGAAGCAGAGGATTGTGATGGGAGGGAAGCTGTGTAGGCAGATAAGTCAGAAAATTGTTTGTTAAAAGCATTTGCAATGGTAGTAGAATCATTACAGTGTACACCATGTAGGACCGTATCTGAGGGAGTGACATCTTTAGCAGAACCCAAGAAGGACTTAATGTGACCCCAAAACTTGCGAGGGTCGTTAGAAGAATTAATCAGCAGGTTTTGGCAGTATTTACTTTTGGCCTGCCTGATGCATCTTTTACCTTCATTTCTGTATTGTTTATACAGAATGAGATCTGACTGCAGTCCAGTTTGTTTGTACTTCTTCCATTGATTGTCTCTAACTTTTAACTTTTGAAGCAGGTCTTTTTTCAGCCACCTCGAATACTGGCCCCTTACCCTCCTTTTGACTGTAGGGAGGTGCTTCTTTTGGATGTTGCCAAATTCAGTCAGAAAATGAATTGAGGGCAGTATCAACATTGGTTGCGGTATAAATGTTAGACCAGTCAACACAAGAGAGGTCAAATAGGAAGGCTTGTTTGTCCAGGGCAGCATAGTTTGAAAACCTAATCAGACGTGGTGGAGGAGGAGGAGGTGGACAGGATCGCCATCGACAAAGTGTGGAGGAATGATCAGTGATTGAGTCAGCAAGCACTGTGGCATCTAGTACATGATCAGGTCTGGTGGTGAGGATCCAATCAAGTAGGGACCCTGAGTGCGGAGTAGTAGTTCTGGTAAAGCCTGTGACAGTTTGGTGTAAACTGTGCTTCTGTATTAGAGATTCAAGGATGCTGTGCTGTGGACCCAGCCAGTTAAGGTTCAAGTCCCCAAGGAGTAGAGCCTCATTTGATTTTACATTCTGGGAGACATATTGTAGCAAATTCTGGAGACCACTCATCCCGCTTGTAGGTGGATTGTAGACACAAATGATGTGCAGCAGTTTTGAACACAGTGCCAGGGTAGCGTGCAGAGTTTCGAAGGTGTTAGGGAATCAGTGCAGGGTAGGATGTTCAGGGATAGATGATTTTTGTACATAATCGCAACCCCCTTGACCCAATACGGTCTTTCCTTAGAATGCTATAACTAGGCACAAGACAAGTGGCATCAGGCACCCAAGGCTTCAGCCAAGTCTCTGATAGGCATAAAATGTCAGGGTTAATCAGTTTAGCCCAGGCTTCGAGCTCAGCCAGGTGACTTTTGAGACTCCGGATATTCATGTGGGCTATAACCAGACCCTTTTTTGTTGCAGCCATTGCAGGGGGTGAAGCACAAACCATAGGGCCCGGATTGGGTTCAATATCTCCGGCAAGCATAAGGAGCCACCGGGCAAGGTGAGAAAGTAGGTTGGCAGAGAGAGTGCCTAGCTGGCATTTGGGTCTACGATAGTTCAAGAGATAGGAGTGGATAGACAGATAGATACAGCCCTTTTTGATGAGGATAGAGTGAGCAGGGGTAGAATTCGAGTAATAGTACAGCAGGATGTTAGAAAACCTGAAGTCACTATCATTGTTAGTGCAGGGATAAGTAGCAAGAGATGTACAAGTTGTTAGCCAGTTTAGACATAACAGGAGAGACAGGAGTATAAGTGGTGACGTTTTAGAGGTGAGAGGAGGGTTCATTAGGTGGAGACTCGGGTGCAGCACCATATCTGAAGTGGCCAGTTTCACAGAAGAAACTATGTTGCTATCTGAATACCCTGATCACGTAAATGACCTAACCTAAAAGTTAAACTTCAGCATGATTTGTGTAATTTGTCGACTTCCAAAACGTAATATTAAAACTACGATGCTGACGAATATTTAATTCCAACGTTCCTGCCAGCCCCTCCTGTACTCTGCATGGCGGGGTCAGCGTGAATTTAATAGTTTCAGGATGCTGCTTAACAGTCAATAACAGAATAAATTATTTAACAAAAGCTGTAGTAATGACATTTTGAGAGTGCTGAGGTGGCCCTGCTTATATACACACACTGAAAGCTAAATGGCAATTAATGCTCTAATGCTTTAAAACAGTTATGAATAATCTTATTTGCTTATATTAAGATTTTCCATAATTAAGCAGTAGAATTTTGAATGAGAGAAGTTCATACTGTAGAGCCACGGCATTTCAAAAGAAACTGGCCAATAGGAGCACACATTCAGGGAGACCAACCAATCAGGTTGCAGAAGTAAGAAAGCACTGCTTTCCGGCTGGTCAAAAAGTTACCATACCTGTCATTGTTGCTGGCTGGAGAGGGTGGCGTGGTGGTGGCTTTGAAGGTGCGGTCGCCCGCTAAAAGGTCTTGGAGGGCTGTGGTTGCTTGCAGGCTTTGTGGTCTCCGGTTTTGAGGTGCCACTCGGCTGCTGGCAGAGGCACAGTTAGAGGGAGCTTGGAGGGCTTGTAATAAACGGAACGCCGCTCAGGGATCCTCAAGGAGAAAGCAGCAAATGAAATAAAAGATAGATCCAGTGGAAATGATGAACTGAAGAGGACCAGAGTCACAGAAAGTGTTAAATTCCTTCAATGTGATGAACTTTGGCCTGGGCATATGCAGGATGTGAAAACCTTTGTCTGTCTGTTTCCTTTGTTTTCAAAGTTGTTGTAGAGCAGCCCTTTAGAGACAAGTACATTTAAAGTTGATTTAAAATGTGCCTCTGGACCTCCCCACTTTGATGCATGCCTTAGTTACATCAAGGCTTGACTACTGTAATGTGCTCTACCTCGGGGTCATGGGAGGATTCCTCCACAGACTGCAGCTAGTGCAGAATGCAGCTGCCAGGTTACTTCCTGAGCAGCCAAAATGTTGCCATATTACACTGGTGTTGTGTGAGTTGCATTGGCTGCCGGTCAGGTGGAGGATCCTCTTTAAGGTGGGTCTTCTCATCTATAAGGCCCTACATGGTCAGGGCCCTGGTTACCTGTTAGACCTTCTTGTACCTGCTTGCTCGGTTCGTCCCCTCCGTTCATCCTGTGGAGCCCCCTAGTGATTCCCAGGACGAGGTTGAAATCGGCTGGCGAGAGGGCCTTTAGTGTGGCCACCCCCATCCTGTGGAATTCGCTCTCCTCTGGGGTTAAGGGAGCCCCTACTTTGGAGGTATTCAAGGCCCACCTTAAGGCCCTCCTATTTGCTGAGGCATTTCTGCATTAAGTTAGTAACTTATAGATTTGATCTGATTATAGTTGTTGAAAATGTATTGTTTCAGTTTACTGTCCATGGGTTATGTTTATATGAAGTGTTATTATCTATGTGTTTTTACTGATTTCTTTTTGAATATGTGCTTATTTGTTTGTATGGTGCCCAGAGCCTCCGGGATTTGGCATCTTTTAAATAAATTTTGCCTTGCCAATCTGCTTACTATACAAAGCTTTTCTTGTTCCTTGAATAGCAGTTGTTTTCCTAACATTCGTATGTTGCAGAGATGGTGCTATTTGTAGTTCCTGGCCTATAATTTACTAGCTAATATTTTTACAACTGCATAGGTATTCCTGAAATGTATAATTAGAACAATAATTTCTTTAAAAATAGTGCACACTGGGGTCACTTGTTGTCCAAGAGGCAGTTCATCCCGCTGCCATGCTGGCAGATAGTGCTGCTAATGGCAGTGTTTCCCAGCACAGAAAGGGGATGGCACCACTTCTGTAACTATAACTCCAGTGGCAGACATGAAAGCTTGCTCTTGCCAGAGGCTTTGTTGTGGCATCCAAGGTCTGTAGTTGACAAGGGCAGCACCATTTAATGGGCAGTTAAAACCAGAGTAAAAATCCAGAGGTTGTATGAATGATGACCAGAATACACTAAGGCACCAAACCATGAACCCTGCCACCCAGACTGGTAGTAGGCAGTAGGCGACTGGGCTGGTTTGTTGCCCTGGCCTGGCCATCGCTTAAGACAACCTCAGGATGGGAGAAAAACCTCTGTAGAAAACAATTAGTCCACTGCATCTGCATTACATAGTTTGCAAAAAAACTAAAAGTTGTGCATGATTGTTTTTGCTTTTTGTTAAAGGTAACATAGCAAATATAACTGTAATACCGATTTTGGTCTTGAATAAAAAGTCTGTAATTATGAAGTGATTATCAGACTAAGACAACATTTTAAGATTATAATTTGCTTAGCTGAAAATGGACATTATACATCCACAGTTCAAATTTCTTGTACCAATAAATAGTATTTCTCTCTCCTCTTCTGTAACTGAGGTAAAAAAATAAGACATTTGTAGTATATAGCATGTACATATAACAGTCAGTGTAATCACAAAGTTAATGCTGGTCCTCTGAGACATTATCAGTAATACATAGAGACCTTTAGTACTTAATTGTCTCGATAAAGCCACAAAAGAAAGTGAATATTTACTTGCAGCAATAGCTGGCATTTTGTTGCACTGTTATGATGAACGAAACAGAGCAATGGGGTCAGTGCCAATCGGAGCCTGCAGACAGATGAACAAAGTATACAGCCAAAGACACAACCTCACTGTAAATTTCCTCTCATCCATTAACTGTGCCCATACTAACATCTGCAAATCTCTAGTGTCTGTAGGACTCCACTGTGCTACACACAAGTCATACAAGCTGTTTCCTAGGCAACCCTGCATATTTTTCCACCTGGTCGTGTGCAGTGGGAGGCAGAAAATCATTATAATTTTCAGTTTCTACCTATTAGCAGGCCAAATGTGTGTTCTAAATTTAAAACTGTTATCTGGATTTACAGTGTCTGATCTTCCTTTCTCATTCCTCCATTATAAGAAAATATCCCTGTTTTCTAAATCCTGTACTTAGCTATACTTGAACTTGGGTAAGCCAGACACTACAGAGACTGGAGAACTTCTTAGTATGCCAGTGCCCTGGATTGGGAGAAAACTGAGTAATAAGGCTATCATCAGTGTGATGGTGCCAGTGTTCTTCAGTATCGAGCGTCACAGCTGGCATCATGGTACTAGAGTGTTCTATGGAGGGTGATGCCCTCTGAAGCATGCTAGATGATAGTGCATTCAAGGAACGGGGTGTTTGTAAGTCTGGGAGGCTACCAGTTCAGACCCCAAACAGGGCAGCAGGCAAGTAGAATACATACAATGAAATGAGTCTCTTCGCTGATGACTCCAAGATGGGAGCAGTAGTTGAGGGGGAAGAGGGGAGGTTGGCCCTGCAAGGGGACCTGGACACCCTGGAAAGTTGGGCTCACACATGGAAATTAAATTTCAATATCACCAAGTGCAAGGTGTTACAACTTGGGTGGGGAAACCCTAAACACGGGTACACCCTGGGAGGGGAGGCACTGGAGGCCTCAATAGGGGAAAAAGGCCTTTTTGGATGCATGTATGAATAACTCTGAGCAGTGCAGGAGAGCGGCTAGAAAGGCAAACAGGATGTTGGGATGCATTGTAAGGGGGATCACCTCTAGGAGCAGGGAAGTGATTCTGCCACTGTACAATGGACTGGTTAGACCACACCTTGAGTACTGTGTACAGTACTGGAGACCACACTTGAAGAGGGACATACAGCTCCTGGAGAGGGTACAGAGGAGGGCAACTAAGATGATATGAGGACTAGGGGGATTTGACGTATGAGGACAGACTTGAGGAGCTCTGCCCATTTTCATTGGAGGAGAGGAGAGACGGAGGACATGATTGAGGTCTTCAAGTACCTCAAGGGAATAAATAGGGTAAACATGGAGGGGGATCTTTAGACTAAAGCAGGGAGGTATCACCAGAGGGCATGGTTTGAAGTTGGAAGGTTGAAGGGTGAGGTGGGAAAAGAGGAGGATGGTTTTTCACTGAGAGGGTGGTGGACCCTTGGAATGCACTGCCTGGTGAGCTGGTTCAGAGATCCACAGTGGAGGGCTTCAAGAAAGGGTGGGACAGACACAGAAAGTGGATGTATCAGATGATGGCCTGGCCCAGGGGGGTGGGGATGGATGATAGGGGTTTCTGGAATACAAGGGGGGGGGGCCTCGGCACCCAACTAGGGATCTGAGGTTCGAGCAGACTCGATAGACCGTAAGGCCTAATCTGCTGGCAATTAGTATGTTAGTATGTTAATATTAATTCCTGTATCTACACCATCAAACACTCTTGATTCACTTTTGAAATTATTCTCACTTCTGATAAGATATGTCTGTTCTTGTTTTACTACAAACGTTACTTTCATTTCCCTGTACTACATGGTGCCTGGTATTTATAATTTTCTTCACTATTTACTGCTTTTCATTAATAGGGTCCAAAAACATCCTAAGTTGTCAGTTTCACTATTTCACACTGTTGAATGAGTAGCACAGAGCAAAGGAACTGACGTGAAATCTGCGCGAAATCTACAAATTGAAAACTGCAAGTAACAAGGATTAAGGAGGAAGAATGCAAGGCAAGCGGGGGAGTCAGTACATAGAACGGTGGATCTGGCATGCATCACCGCCCGAGGTTGGATCGTAGGGGTGGGGGTGTAGCCATCTTTTTTAGACTGAACTGGGCCTTGTGGATGTTCTAGTGGGGACCACCAGATCCTCTGAGTGTATCATGGGAGAAGGTGTAGGTTGCAGGATATTCCTCATCTACTGTCCACCAGGTGATGGGGGTTTACTCCTGCAGGAGATTGCGGACTTCATCATCGACATGGTATTGGAGTCTTCCAGATGGATAATTCTGGGGGACTTCAATGCATGGGTCAATGATGAACTCTCGCTATTTGGTCAAAATCTCCTCCAGCTAATGACAATGCTGGGCCTTACACAAGTGATTACCTCCTCTACCCATATAGGGGGTCACTAATTGGATCTGCTGTTCCTCCTGAGGATGGAGATCTCTGACTTCGGGGTGGAACCAGTCAGTTGGTCTGATCATCACACCACAGGGTTCAGTTTCGGGGCCCCCCAAGTGGACCTACACCTTCGGAGATGGTCTAGTACTGCCCTTTAAGGGGAGTTACTGCAGAGGATCTATTGGTAGTGTTGGACCTATTGGGATTGCTGGGTGAAAGCATAAGTCCAGGGGACCTCGTACTAGCCTATAATAAGGCAGTGGGAGATGCCCTGGACCTGATTGTTCCTGTTTGTGTTCGACCACTCACTCTTCACCCAAGGTCCCCTGGGTATAATGGGTCCTTGAAGGAGTTGAGGTGAGTTAGTTGAAGGCTGGAGAGAGCATGGTAGAAGTCCTGCCTGGATGCTGACAGGCTCTGACTGATGGAACATTATAAGGGCTATCAATCAGAAATCACCCATAAGAAGGCAGAGTTCCTGTCCAGGGTGATTTCTGCTGCACAGAATTGACCAGCTCAACTTTTCCGAACTGTTGACAGATTGTGTAATTCAATCTGTCTCCAGTCTGGAAGAGCTTTTTCACAAATTAAGTGTGATGAGCTAGCTCAGTTCTTTGCAGATAAGGTTGTCAGCATCAGGTCCGGAATCGGCTTGGCTCTCTCTACAAGGGGTTACGGAGGTCGACGGGAGGTGGTGAGCACCCGGTCTATCTGGATGGATTTCAGCTGACCAGAATTCATGGACATTGTGAAGATTGTCCAGATTTTGCACCCAACTTCTTGTAGTTTGGATCCAGACCCTACCCCTCCCTTTTAGTGGGGTGTGTAGATGCTATCTGCCCGATCCTAGCTGAAATTGTATGGAGATCCTTGGAGAGGGAGGTCTTTCCAGACCCCCTAAAGAAGCAGTCATTTGACCTCTCCTTAAAAAACCCTCCTTGGATCCCGATGATCCAGCTAACTACCGACTTGTCTCTAACCTTCCCTTTTTTTTCAGGAGCTTGACATCCTTTTTTATGATGCTTGCACGCATGCACAAGAAACATGTTGCAGCAGCTTGCTGAAGAAGCAGGTTGTGGAGGTGTGGCACTGCTGTGGCCAATGCCCCCACTGCCTTTTGAGGCTTTGTCCACTTTCCCCAATGAGGTGGCATGCTGCTGCTGACACTAGTTCAGCCAGCATGCCACCACCTTGAAACATTTTAGCCGTTGCAATTAGGGGCCACCTCGTCATTGCAGCATCAGCCATTCTGCTGCAATGAGAGAGCGACCCGTCATTGCAAGGTGGTCCCTTGTATGCCCCTAGCCCAGTTTACCAACAGGAAGCCCAGTTCCTGTTGGCATAATGTCACCGCCCAGAAGTTTCTGTTGTCTGCCGAGGGGGTGCCCAATCCCCCTTGGCATCATGTCCCCCCTTTTTCTTTGCTGACAGGTGCCCAATCTCCACCGGCTTCAGTCCCCCTTTCTCACATGAATTTGCAGATGGGGAGCCCACTGCCCATCGGCATAACGCCCCCCAATGAACTGTGTGCCAAGGGGGTGCCCATGCCCCCATGCCTCTTCCCACCCCCCCATTTGTGCCAGCAGGGGTGCCCAATCCCCCGTCAGCTACAGCCGTCCCCCAAAAAACACTCAGGTGGCATGCTGGGAGCCCACCCCAATGTACCAAATGTCCCTGTAAAAAGAAAAACTGTCCTGTGATGTTTTTCTTTTTTTAAAACCTATATAAAACAGAAAATGAAAGCGGTCCCTCGTTGAGTCAGTGGCCCACCCAACCCGCCCCCACTCTCTGCGTGCCCTTGGAGCCCAGCGCGATGATCTTCGGTGAGCCAGGAACACGACTGCACTATTCAAAGCTGATCACGAACTGAAGAAATGCCGGTAAGCTGTATAATGGCATAAATAGGGTTTTTTCAACTTTGGTGCATATCTCAGGCATTTTTGGGAATTTTGGCACCACATTTTCAACATGGGATTATTGGGACCCCTCCTCATGAATTCAGTCACTGTCATGACCTTATTCAGTCCTGAAAGGTAAGTTCGCTGTCACTGCGCGGAATCATCTTTCAGGACTGATTAATGAAATGACAGTGCGGAGGGCTCCCAAAAAGCTATGTTGCAAATTTGGTGGAAAAAATCCAAAAAAATGACTGTTTTATGAGTGTGCATTGTGCAGTTGTTATGCATGCTCGTACCTTCGCGAATTTGCAATATTTTCATGCCAGATTTTCAACAGTGGAATTTTTTCACACCTCCTTATGAACAGTACAGCTGTCATTTTTCACATCCTGGCCAAAATATGTTTTCGCACTTCTGGCACAGAATAGTGCAGTCGCTGTGGGAAATCCATGTTCAGGACAGCTTAGGAAAACGATAGTGACACTTTTCATGAGCAGAGGTCCTAAAATGCCTATGTTGAAAATTTGGTGATGAAAGTCCATAAAATGACTGTGTTACAAGCGTGCATTGCACTGTTTCTACGCATCCTTGTAACTTTGCAAATTTGCAATATTTTCATGCCAGATTTTCAACACTGGCATTTTTTCACACCTCCTTTTTGGGACAGATTAAGATCGATCGAGTGAGAGAGGGGGAATGAACGAGCTCAACTGAGCTCTGTCGGGGCTGCTGCGGATTTCTTTGTGGGCAGAAAAAGGCACCAACGCAGGCAGGAGCCCAGTACAAAAGGGCAGCCTGCAGCACTGGGAGAAACAGAACGAGCGAGTGAGGGAGAGGGAATAAGCACCTCAATGGAGCTCTGTTGGGACTGCTGTGGATTTCTTTGTGGGCAGAAAAAGGCGCCAATGCAGGCAGGAGCCCAGTACAAAAAGGCAGCCTGTAGCGCCGGGAGAAACAGAACGAGCGAGTGAGAGAAGGGGAGTGAGTAAGCTCAATGGAGCTGTGTCAGGACTGCTGCAGATTTCTTTGTGGACAGAAAAAGGTGCTAATGCAGGCCAACCTTTCAGTGCAGCAGTGGGATTTCCACTTGCAATGCCAGCGACCCAGGTTCGTTAACAAACTCGGGTCACTGGAGGGCCAGCCGGGGGGAGAAGGATGGATCATCCCATGGACTGCTGTCCTTTTCTGAGGGGGAGGGTTGGAACTCCATCTGGCACTTGACGGACCCCTGGTGGAGGCCAGGGGTACCGTAGCTACCAGCGAATAGTAGAACTCCAGGGGGAAGGGAAGACGCAGGACATCATTGCACATCCCTGCCCCCCAGAAAACCAGGAAAATGGAGGAACTGCGAGCCACCCTTGATGACATTCACTGCGGGCTTCAGTTAGCACCCAGGCCAGCCCTCTGAGCAATCTCGAGGTCTGGCGGTGCTAATCTGGGGTACTGCAGCCCTCACCCCAGGGGCAACCAGATAGCGAGGGTCACAGCCGTTAAGGGGGGTGAAAGCCCCACGGTCTGTGACTGAGCTGAGGTAACGGGTGGCAGGTGGCTTCGGGAGAGAAATACAAAATAAAAAAGCAAAAGGTGCCAACACAGGCAGGAGCTCAGTACAAAAGGGCAGCCTGCATCTCCGGGAGAAACAGAATGGGTGAGTGAGAGAGGGGGAGTGAGCGAGCTCAACAGAGCTCTGTCAGGACTGCTGTGGATTTCTTTGTGGGCAGAAAAAGGCACCAATGCAGGTAGGAGCCCAGTACAAAAGGGAAGCCTGCAGCACTGGGAGAAACAGAATGAGTGAGTGAGTGAGAGAGGAGGAGTGAGAAAGCTCAATGGAGTTCTGGCAGGACTGCTGCAGATTTCTATGTGGGCAGAAGAGGCACCAACACAGGAAGGAGTCCAGTACAAAAGGGCAGCCTGCAGTGCTGGGAGAAACAGAACAAGCGAGTGAGGGAGGGGGAGTGAGAAAGCTCAACAGAGTTTTGTTGGGACTGCCGTGGATTTCTTTGTGGGCAGAAAAAGGTGCCAATGCAGGCAGAAGCCCAGTACCAAAAGGCAGCCTGCAGCACCGAGAGAAACAGAATGAGCGAGTGAGAGAAGGGGGGTGAGTGAGCTCAACGGAGCTCTGCCAGGACTTTAGAGTTGCCCACCCTCCCGTCCAAGGTCCTCTGTGGTCCTATATTACAGCAGGGTCTCTGCAATGTAGATAAAGGAATGATTGGATACTTTTAGGATTGCTGTAATAATACAGATTGAGTTCTGTTTATTTCTCTAACTGAGCTGAGTACTAAGCTATACTGTTATAATCGCTGTAATAATACATATGTATTTGTTCTGTTTATTTCTCTAACTGAGCTGAGTAATACTTGGAGTGCAATAGGATTTCTGACTGGGCTAAGTGAAACTATATGAGAGCTGAGAACAAAAAGTATGGTAGCTGGGGGGTGAAAAATGAACAAAGAGGCTTTAGGATTGCTACAGTAATACAATATCTAATGGATGAGATTTGAGACTGAATTAACCCGGTCGGCAAAGGGGCAGTAGGGAGACTAGTGTGGGGAGGGAACAGGAACTTGACTGTATAGGGGCCTAACAGTTGTAGTAGGGTACAGACCCTGGGAGTAAGAACCCGTAACATAAGAAGGAGGCCAAAATGGGACAGGTGCCACATGTCAATAGGGTGGGCCTCTTTGGATGGGTGGTGGGCTGTACAGGGTGTGGGTCCACCATGATCCTGGACTGGACTTGGGGGATGGGGAGGAGTGTATGGTCTGTAGATGACTGGCTGGTTTGAGGGAGGAACTGTGGAGGTTAGGGAGGAGTTTAAGTGGCAGGGCAGATGAGTATGGTAGGCATCCTGGCTGGGGGGGGGAGAGGGGATGGCAAGGGGGGATGGAGGAAGAACAACTAGGGACTGAAACCAACCCCAGTATCAGACGCACTAACAGAAAAGACAAGAGAAGAGAGAGGGTGCCTGAGATGAGGAGGGGCCTCCTTGTGGGGGAGGCAGAGACCACAAGGAGTACCAGGGGAGAGATCAAATGGCTGCGGGTAGGGAGGGACCAGGGGTGGCACAGAGGGGAACAAGTAGGAGGGGGGAACCAATAGGAGAAGAGATGTAGGAGGGGTATCAACTAGGAACAGATTCAAACCTCTGCTATGGGAGAGAGGGGGGGAGCAGAAACATACTGAAAGGGGGAGGAAAAGTGGGGCATGAGAAGGATGGCAACAGGTAGGGAAAGAGATAGCATGAACGAAAGGGTAGAAGGGGGGCTAGTAAGGAAGGAGGGGGTGGTGACTGCAGGAGAGAAGGCTACGGGAAGGGTGAAGGATAGAAGGGGCATTGCTATTGGGGTAGAAGGGAATGGGGGCACTAAATCTAAAGCAGTGAGGATAGGAGAGGGGTTGGAAATCAGCAGGGGGGGAAGAGGAGGAGAGGTCAACGTGGGAAGCCCAGTAGGAAATGGTCAGGCTAGGAAGGGGTTCAAGGGGAATGAGAGGAATAAGGTAGGGAAAAGAGATGAGGTGGAAGTGGGGGGTACAGATACAGAAGTCGGAGAGGGTGCACCTGGTGGGGGTAAGGGGCAGGAAAGAATGAATACTGGGGGTGGTGGAAGGGGCATTAGAAGGGAAAGGGAGTAAGGGATGGGGAGTACTCATCCTGGGGGATTCTATACTGAAATGGGTGAGATGGAGTGGAAAGGGGGAAAGGCACAGCCATATTTGGGTTGAAGCTGTCACCAGGTTGACTGCAGGAGGGGCAGGGCAGGCACTACTCAAGCGTGCAGTGATGGGGAGGAATAAACCTCATTTACAGTTGCATGTGTATACAAACGACTTGGCGGGGGACACTGTCGAAGTAGTGAGGGGAAGGATTGAGTAGTTGGGTAGGCAGTGTGAGGGGGTGAGGAAGTTGGTGTCATTCTTGGAGGTACTGCCGTTACCATGTGCAAGCATTGGGAGGAAGGGTAGGCTTGAGGAGTTCAATGAGTGGCTGAGGGACTGGTGCCACACCAAACATTTTGGGTTAGTGACTAACTGGGGTAGGATCTGGGGGGAATAATGACTTGTATGCAGGGGACAGTGTACACTGGAGCAGGAAGGGGAGGGGAGTATTAAAGGCAGCATTAATGCCAGCCCACTGGTGCTGAGGCGCTGGACGCCACACCTCGTGCCACGCTGGCAACCCAGGTTCAGATGTGAGCCCAGGCCACCAGGGGTCGGCAGGGGAGGGATAGGATTGAGCATCTGGAGGACTTCTATCCTATCCCAGGGTGGGATCCAGGGACCCACCGCTCTGTAGTGGCCCCTGGTGATGACTGTGGGTGCTACTAGAGCGGTGTAGTAAAGGGAGTAGTAGTAGTAGTAGTAGTAAAATTTTATTTATACAGAAAATTATGCCATTAGGGGTACAAGATCCCTATTTACAAGGCATACCTGTTCAGTAGAAAAATAAATAAACACAGTAAACAAATACACAGCTTACAAATACAATTCTCATACATTCAAATACATACATTCTTTCTTATTTTTTAAACAGCCAAACATCATATATGTTGGCATTCAAACTTTACCTATTACATAAACATTTAAAACGCAGCTCATGTTTCACTGCAGTCTTATATTCTATAAAAGACAGGTTTGGGTCCCTAAGGGTGGGGGGAGACTATTCCAACTTGTTGAGACTTTGTACTGAAAAGTCATTGTGCTATATCTATTTTTAATTTTTGGAACTAGAAAATCTCTTGCTCCTGTTTTTCGTAAGTTTACTCCATGATCTGTTTTTTTAAGATTACTTATTAAATCATTTTGTAACTTATTTTTATGTAATCCTTTTGTCTGTGTTAACCAATAGGCCTCTGCCCTCTGTTCTAGTGAATTCCATCCCAACTCTGTATACATATCGCAGAGATGGGTACCAAGATCACATTTTAACACAAATTTGGTTAATTTATTGTATAAAACATCCAGACTGTGTACCTGTTTTTTTAAGGTGTGTCTAAAAATATGGCTACCGTAATCAATCACAGGAAGGAGTAATTGATTTACTATGCTTAGTCGGATTTCCCTTGTTAAGCAGTGTGATATGCATCTAATTACCCCTAATTTAGAGTTTGTTTTATTTATAAGTTCTGTCACATGTTGTGCAAAATTCAATTCCTGATCAATTATGACCCCCAAATATTTATAAGACTGAGTTTGCTCTAATATTTTTCCATCCTGTGTCTTGATTATCAGGTTGGGAACTGCTCTATCCTTTTTCTCTAACCCAAAATACATAGTCTGGGTTTTTCTATTATTAATCAATAGTCCAAGCTTTGTAAAATAATTTTGCATGGTTAGGAAATCTTCCTGCAGTTTTTGTTCTAAATCACTCTCATTATTACCTGATGCAATCAGGACTGTGTCGCCCGCATAAAGTCTTATTTGTGAGCATTTAATTAATCCTGGTAGATCGTTTAAATATACTAGAAACAAGAGTGGACCCAAGATTGATCCCTGGGGTACCCCTCTGGTAACAGTACCCATGCTAGAACTAAGTCCATTTACCATTACAAATTGAGATCTGTCTTCTAAGTATGATCTAAACCAGCCACATGGTTCATCATCCACTCCCAAGTGTCCCAATCTTTCAATCAGTACACTATGACTTACTAAATCAAACGCCTTTGATAGGTCCGCGTATACCGTACCCAACGATCTCCCCTCTCCCAAAGGAGAGGAAACTAAGTCGAGGAAATCAGCGAGTGCGGTAGCCGTGGACCCACCCCATCTGAAACCTGACTGAAAAGGGGTAATTTTTTGATATTTTTCCAGATATGTTATTAGTTGCCCATGAACTATCCTCTCCAACATTTTGGAGACTATTGATAGTAAAGCTATTGGGCGATAATTTGAAGTGTCCAACACATTACCCCCCTTGTAGATTGGGATTACTTTAGCCTTTTTCCATAGTATAGGATATAATCCCTCCCTTAAGCTCCAGTTAAAAATTTTCTTTAATACTGGAGATATCACTTGGGCAGCTTCCTTTAGTAATCTGTTTTCTATTTTATCAGGACCACAAGCTTTATTTATTTTTAAATTCCTTATTAGTTTACTTACTTCAGATGTGGTCACTATCTTAAAACAAAACTTTGGGAACTGGTATTCCTTACCATTTTCAATATCAATTTTTCGGTCCTATGTACATTTTCCAAGTGTATTACTGTACCTAAATTTAAGTCTGGTAGCTCAATAAAGTATTTATTTAAATGTTCCGCAACATGTTCAGCTTCTAAAATTTTCCCATTATAATTTAATTTTGTTTCCAATTTATTTTTGACAGGGTTTGCTAGATTTTTTATCAAGGACCAATATTTTCTGGGATCATTTGCTTCCTTAATCCTTTGTTTAAAGTAAAAGCCTTGGATTTTCTTATTTCCTGAACCACTCTGTTCCTTATCTTTTATAACTTTCCACACATCAGGTCTCAGGGTTTTAGTTGCTTTTTTCCATAGTCGATTTTTTTTGATCTAATTAGTTTCCTTATGGTTACAGTCACCCAGGGTAAGTGATTCTGTTTTTGATTAACTTTTTTCCAGGGAGCAAATTTACCACATGCCTCATTAAACATGGTTGTAAATTCTTGAATAGCTAAGTTCAGGTCGGGAAATTGGAAAACCCTATGCCATGGTAGTCCCTGTAAATACTCACAAAACAACTGTTTATTAAATTGTGCATAATTCCTTTTATATTCAACAGGTGTTTTAATTTTTGTAACCTTCTTTAATTCCAGATTAATTGTACATCTTATTACATTATGGTCCCCTAAATTGGGTTCCCCAACACCTTTATTTATTATTACCAATTCTGGCAAAACGAAACATAGGTCTAATATATTCCCGCTACTAGTTAGTTTCCCTTTCCTTGTGGGTAAATCAATAATTTGTAACAAGTTCAAACATCTCATTGAGTTTTCCAAGACCCAAGTGGAGTGTGGTGGACATTGGCACTCTGTGCCTAAGCATAATTGCTTGCCCGCACTCCACAAAGGGGAGAAAAGTGGGAAATGGGCTACAGTCGGGAAGCATGAGCTTCCAATCCTGGCTGACAGTTTTTAGGCATGGTACTTTCACTTCCAAATACCTAAACAACACATATAAGCAAGCAACATTTGGCATTGACAAATGCTTGTTAAGTATGGACATCAAAACTGCACACAGTACTCTAAGTGAGGCCTCACCAAGGATTCGTACTGTGGCAGGAGAACCTCCTCCCTCCTCGAAATTATCCCCCTTGCAGTGCAACCTAGCATCCTGTTTGTCTTTGCTGCTGTTTTCCTACATTGTTCTGAATGGTTCATTCTGCCTGCGATCACCAACCCCAGATCTTTTTCCTCATCTGATAACTGCTCCCTCCCAAATGGTACTGTAGCTGTTATCTGGATTCCTAGCCCCTAAATGTAGTACTCTACACTTCCTAACATTGAATTCCAACTACTATGTTTTTGACCAATAATCTAATCTTTCCAGATCCTCTTGGAGTATCCTCCTCCCCTCCTCACTGTCCACCAGCGCTCCTAGTTTGGAGTCGTCGGTGAACAGGCTCATTTTACTCACCACTCCCTCTGCAATGTCCATGATAAAAATGTTAAAAAGCAGTGGACACAGAACAGATCCCTGTGAGACCCCACTAGTGACCCTCCTAGGCACTGAGAGCTTGCCCCACCACCACCTTCTTCTGCCTGCTACTCAGTCAGTTCCCAATCCACTTAACCATCTTGTCCCACACCCCCAAGTTCCTCAGCTTGCCCAGCATTTTCCCATGCAGCACTGAGTCAAATGCCTTGCTGAAGTCCAAATAAAGGACATCAACTGGCCAATCCCCATCCAGAAATCTTGAACTATGTATTCAGACATCTTAAATTACTGTATGTGTCCAAATTCTCTAACAATAATAATAATAAAACCCTTATTCTAGGGGACCTAAACTATGACTGGCTACTCCAAAGTCACCTGAGTTAAAAACCTTATGTGATGAATTTGGTTTTACACAACTAATCTTATAGGGTTCCATGTCATAACAGGATGTGAGTGTACATCACTGAAAAAACCAAAACCGTGATGTACACTCCCAGCGAGGCAACACCAGTGGAAACAAGTGATTTTTATATTATTTATGTGGGGGTCTGTGCCTCCCACACCCCCCTTAAAAAGGATTCTCAACTCCAGGGGGCTGCATGTCAGGGAATGGGAGAACCTGGTAAAAACAAAATAAGTCCTGCATGCAAAAACACAAAATATTGTGCTCCTTCTCATCCCCAAACCCTGTACCCTCCCCACTGTAGCCAGCCACCCCCACCACCACACCACATGGCCAGCTCAGCAACCTTTTGCCACACTGACTCACACATACCTTCCTTCCTCTTCCATTCTCCATCCTGTGTTTCCAGTCACCTTTCTGTTCACCCGTCGCTACCCTTTCAGGGTAGCTCACATAACGAGCGCTGAACTTGAGTCACTCATATCTGAGTCGCTCAAGTTCAGTCGCCGTTTTGACATCTTACAGCCTACCTGACTTAACTCAAAAAATCTTTCAAGCTCATCATTATTAGATATTATCCTAAGTAACAGACCCCAGAAAGTTACAGCCACAGCTGTCTTTGATAATGCTCTTAGTGATCACATAGTTGCTTGTGTTAGGGGAATTAAAAAGTGATATAGTAAGTCATCATTCATTTATAAACACTCTTTCACTCATTTTTATTTTTGATTATTTATTTGCAGTTCCACGGCTTGGGGGAGGTTGTGCCTTTGGTTCCTCCCCCCACTTTCTAGCTAGTTAGGTCTGCTGCCACCATGGTCCTGGGCAGAGCTCTGACCACCCCATCACTACCCTTCATTGGTTGCTTTGCAGTGGGTACATACCCCACCACCGCAGAGACCAGGATGGTGGACCTAGGAGGGAGTTGACTTGCACAGAACCACGGTGGCACTGGTGAGCAGCCTTTATGCTGCCGGGGATTTTTTCCTTTGGAGTGGCTTCCCTGGAGGAAGCATGTAATGACACCAATGGATGAGTGCGCACATTTCCATATGCACTCTTCCCAGTGTCTGTCTCCTCCCACCACTTACTTCTGCAACGTCGGTGGTGTTGCCCCCTAGCTTCCACCAGGGGCAGCCACGGGCTGACTACTAATGACCCTCCCTTCCTGGAGAAGGAAAGCAGTCCTCTGGATGCTTGATCCTTCCCCAACACTTCCAACCCCTAGTGACCCATGCTCATTCCCGGACATGGGACGACAGCATAGCACGAGGTGCAGTGTCCAGCACCTCAACCCTCAGCGCCACTGGGCTGGCCATCTCTTTCACTTATTTTACTACAGAAAAATACCTCTGTCATTTGGCAGCTATAAATTGGCAGGAGTTTTACCTAGCACACTCAGCATATATTTGCACATGAAATTTTTATTAAACAAGTACTGAAGGTCATAAGCCAGCTTGCTCTTTTTACTAAACATAGAACAAAAATAAAAGCTCCCCTTGGTTTACCAGTGAATTAAAACATGCTCTAAAGGACATAGATCTGCACTGGGATGAAGCTAAAATGACAAGACTGCACATGCTGCGAGGCTGGACTAGTTTTAGAAAAAAGAAAAATCAGTGTACAAAATAAATTTGTTTGGCTAATGCAAACTACTATCTAACCTTGGTGGAAGAAAACAAAATTGATCCCTCCTGTTTCTAGAAAGCTAAAAAAAGATATGGAAGGAGGGACTCCAATATCAGGTCTGCCCAGACAGCTCAATATGGAAAATAAACAAAATACAGACAAACTAATATTAACAGAAGAATGAAATTCACTCTTTGCATCTGCTGGGATGGCTTTTAATAACTCTCCTCTAGTCAACATCCCCTATATCTGGTCACAAATTATGAAATCTGACAATTGTCAGCTTTGACCTATTCCAATCCTAGCCAGTCTCCTATCTGCAGGTGGAGCAGCTTTTCCAGAATTTGGAAACTAAAACAAGTCCTGGTGCTGATAACATTGAGCCTGTATTCTAAAAATGGGTTACCCTTTCCTCACAGCTCTCATCACCCATGTTTTTAATTTGACAGTAACAAATTGAGAAATCCTGCTCCTGTGGAAAACGTCTCACATTACCTGCTATTCAAATCAAGAGATAAGGGCTCAGTAAGTACTTATCAACCTATCTCCATTCTCCCAGTTATGGATAAAATGCCAGAAAAACTACAAAACATCTAAATAAGAAAATATCTTGAAAAAATTTCCCCTATGCAATCAGGATTCCACACCAGACAAAGTGCATCAACTTTCTCGATAAAGTTATTAATGATTGATATAATGCCCTTGGTCACAAAATGACTAATGTGGTAAATTTCCTGAACCTCAGTAAAGCATTTGATACTGTGGACCATGGTATTCTTCTGGATAAATCGAAGGATATTGGCATAGGTCTAAATGAAATAGCATGGTTCAAATAGTATCTCACTGGTAGAAAACAACAGCTAAATTTGGAAGGGTTATTATCATAATCAAGCTAACTCTTCCAGCTTTAGCTATTGTTTTCTGTCAACTTTAGCTGTTGTTTTCTGCACCCGCATCTGCAGAAGAGTATCGCGAGAGTTTGTATTTGAACCACTTTTATTCACAATCTGTACTAGTGATCTTGGGGCTAACATTGTAAAGGCAAAACTACATCTTTATGCTGATGACATGGCTATGAACATCTCTAGTCCTACCCAAGTTATGGCTAAGAATGTATTACAGGGGGACTTTGATAAGCTTTAGACTAGCCTGTGCACATCAATGCTCCTGTTAAATGCTTCAAAAACAAGTATATGGTATTCTCACCTAAACATTTTCTGCCTTCCCCAACAGTAGGAACTACAACAATTGTATTTATTTATTTATTTCAGTTTGGGATTAATACATTTGAGTCAAGGACTCATTTTCAAAGGTTCCACATCAGTGTTGGACAAACATTACAAAAATACAAGGTTTACAGAGAAAAAAAAGGGAAAACATTGAAGCTTATACACAGGCAGTAATAGTAAAATGTGAACTTATACACATCAAATTAGTACATAGTAACAGATAGACTGATTAGATAAGAGGGGGTTGGGGGGTCAGCCAAAGGTGGCATCATCTGAGGTGGGAGAGAGGCGGAGCTTTCAACCAAGTGAGGCCATCATCAGTTAATTAGGGGTAGGGGAACAGGTTAAGAAAAAAGTGGTATAAAGCAGAAAGGTGTAGAGGGGAGTAGGTAAATGGAAAACTGGGGCTGAGGTACTATCACATTAGCTCAGGCAGGTACAATTCATTTTAGAGCCAAGGAGAGATTTGAGCCCAGCTTTGAAGGTACTAATTTTGGTAGTATCAGTGAGGTCAGCAGGTACTTCATTGTACCATTTTGGTCCTTGATACAGGATGGAGTTCTGGGCAAGTTTTATCCTTTTGAAGGGAATCACCATCTTGTCAGCAACTGCACTACAGGTAGATCTCATTGGGACAGCCAGCTTTAAGTAGCCACCCAGTGTGGGGGATGTCAGTCCAAATAGTACTTTTTTTAGAAGTAGGCAGGTTTGGTATTGCTCTCTAAGATGGAGTGGGAGCCACCCAGTATCAGTGTACAGCGAGCAGGTGTGGGTATCAAGAATAGCCCCACAAAGTAAGATGACAGGCCTTATTGAGGAGTGTGTTGATCCTGCTAAGAGCAGTTGTTGTACCTGCCCCATATATAGGCAACCCATAGTCAATGGTAGACAGTGTTGAGCTACTGGTGGCTAGTTTGAGTGCATCCGGTGTCATTGAATGTCTGTGATGATAAAGTACACCAAGTTTTATATTTGTAGTCTTGATAAGAGAGTCAATGTGCTTTGAAAAGGTGAGCATGTTATCAAAGGTAATGCCGAGATATTTGAAGTCAGATACTTGGTCTAGGATTTCACCCTTTTGGTTATGAATACACAGGGGCAGGTATTTTTTTTTTTTTGTTTTGCTTTGGGAGGTGGTGAAGAGCATACTCTTTGTTTTTTGATGTTTAATATCAGCTTGTTTTCTGTAAACCAAGATTCAAGTTTATGGAAGCTGCTTTGGAGTTTAGCTGCAATGGTTTGTTGGACTTTGCCAGCAACTGAGATCACTGCATCATCAGCATAGAGAACTATGCTTGCTGAGCAAGCCATTGGGGTGGAGTTGATGAAAAGGTTAAACAGCAGAGGACCGAGGATTGATCCCTGTGGAACCTGAGGTGTGCCTCCTTAGCTGCGGATAGGGTATCACCAATTTTGACTTGTGGTTTGTTAGAGAGGTAGCTGCCAAACCATAGTACTGTATCTGGGGATAGACCTATAGACAGAAGGCAACTTAGGAGGAGGTTGTGATTAACAGAGTCAAAAGCCTTCGTAAGGTCAATGAAGACTGATCCAACTGCCTGACCACTATCCAAGGCATTGTATAGTTGGGATGAATAATCAACTAGAGCAGTGAGTGTGGACTGCTTTTTATGGAAGCCGTGCTGTTGTGGGCAGAGTAGGTTATGGTTATCAAGGAATTCAGTAAGCTGCTCCCAGACCATTCTTTCAAGTACTTTCAAAAGAGGAGGAAGGATGGATATAGGCCTGTAGTTGGATGTTTTGGTTTTATCCCCCACTTTAAAGACAGGCATTACGTTAACTGACTTCCATGCATTTGGAAATACTGCTGATTTTAGAGAGGCATTAAACACCATGGTAAGAGGACTAGCAAGTTCATGAAGGAGTAGACCAACCAGCTTCATGTCAAGCAGATCCGCCCGCATCCTGTTTTGGTTTTGGTGACATGTCTAAAGTAAAAGGGTGGTACATCTTTCCTTGGGGGATCTTGGGGGGGCAGTTGGGAATTGCTGAATGTGCGTATCTTTGATGTAGTCACCAAGGAGAACACTTGACAGGTCAGTGAATGCGTTGTTGAGCTCAATGGCAATTTCAATGGGTTCCTGTAGGGGACCCTGCGCAGTTAATAGTAGATCTGGGGGGTCTTGGGGGTTTTGCCCATTAAGGATTTAAGAGAGCACCAAAAGTCTTTTCCAGAAGCCCAGGTTTTGTTTAGTAGATCCTTATAGTAGGAGGCTTTAGCCTGTCAGATGAGTCTAGTGCAGGCATTTCTAGCTGCCTTGTAGGTATTAAGTGCAGTAGGTGTACCAACTGCTTTTTCTGTATGCCAAAGATTGTCTCTGTTCTTCAGAAGTCCAATAAGGGAGTTGGAGAGCCAGGGATTGGAGATACCCTTAATTGTTTTAATTTTGTATGGTGCAAAAATATCACAAGCAGGGTTGAAAACCATTATGAAATAGTTAAGCGCCTCAGTACCATCTATATCCCCAGCCAGTGGGGACCAATCCAGTTGTGTTATATACAGCTTGAAATGTTCAAGTAGTCCAGGCCTCAGGCAGTGGTTTTTGCACACCTTGGGTGAACTCTTGGGGAAATTGTTAGACCAGGTACACTTCACAGGGGAGTGGCCACTGAGGCTGTCAGGCAGGACAGTGACATCAGATATATGCTCAGGGTGTGTGGTCGGGAGTCAGTCTATAAGAGAGCTGCTCCCTGTTTTGTAATTAAGCCAGGTGTCAGCAGTGACCATCTGTTTTAGGAAAAGGCTAGTAATTAGATCTTTGGCTTTTGTTTCTTTCTGTGAGTGCCAGTTAATGTTGAAGTCACCCACAAGGATCTTCTCCCAGTGGTTGGCTAGTTGCTCTTGGCTTGCTATGACATGGTTTAGCCCAGCAAGTTAGTGCCCTGGAGGTATGTATACTGTAGAAACCAGCAGGACTTTATTCTGTGTCCCTGTGTTTAATTTGACTAGTTTAATTAGTTTAATATTAACAGAAGATAGACTAGAACTGGTAGACTCCTTCAAATATCTAGGTATATGGTAAGATAACAAGTTATCTTTTACTACACATATTGTTAGTCTGTGTAAAAATCTGCAACAGAAACTTGGATTCTCTTATTGGAACAAAGCCTGTTTTAGCCACTATTAAATTATAGTGATATCATAGACAGGAGAGCTCCATTTTCTCACCTATCTAAATTAGATGTGCTGTACCACAGAGCACTTAGATTTATTTCTGGCCTGCATGCTAGAACATATCACTGTGACCTGCATACAGTAGTGGGTTGGATTTTGCTCACTATTAGAAAGCTAAGAAATCTACATATGTGGTCCCTAAAGGTGATGTGGAATTTGCTGCTGTCTTATTTATCAAATTTCCAAAAATCTACAGGGTCACACAATCTAAGAAAACACAATATCATCTTGCTAGATGTCCCAAGGCATCATTCAAAGTTTGTTAAAATGGCTTTTAGCTGGATTGCCCGTACTTTTTGCAGTGTCATATAAAACACACTCAAAATGTGTTTGATTGCTAGTCCCTCTTATTTTAAGGTCCTTTTTGATCAATTCCATGTTGATAAATGTGAATACCATTGAGAAAACAAAAAACATGTAAATTATTATTGTATGTTGCAATTTCTGTACTTGTAGTAACATTCTGTTTACATTGTCTTTGCCGTAAGTCCTGTTTATCAATATACTGATATTATCAATACAGATTGTTTTAGTTGTGACAGCCCAAAAATGTAAATACATAATGTTGATGCAATTTTCTTTTTTATTACTAGACTGTATCAATACCATTTTTGTATTGATACATAAAATTAAATGAAGTTTAAAAAAATGTTTGAACTATTTTTCAACTTTTTCTGGATTTTGGTGTTAATACACATGATTTAATTAGTAACTGTGTAGTTTTTGACTTAATTAGTATTCATATTATGAAATTAATTGCACCACAGACTTTTAGTTTCCCCTCTAGTATTACCAATTCTTCTTCACTTTTGCAGTCATTACCTGTGAAAGTGTCATAAGATAATGAAATATTGGTGACTGTGTGGATACTTGATTTTGTAAACACCATATATTATATTTGAGACACCAGGTTAGTTTACACTGTCAGTATTTGTCACCTTCATAAACCACTCAAGTTTTAGTTTCATGGTTTCTGTGTCAAAATACAGCACAGGTGTGAATAAAACGTTATCATGCAGCTGCCCAAACATTATACTATATATAGTATAATTCTAATTGTTGATACGTTACACAAATAAAAGGTGAGACATGATTTTTAAACCAGATAAGTCCACCTACATTTTCAAAAAGTAGACTTCCACCTTATGTGTTAGACAATCTATTAGATAGTCCTGCAGTGTGGATGCAAACCGTGTAGCTGGCATCATAGCAAATAGCACGTGTGCCATTTTTTAACCAAGCACCATTTGTGATGTACAGTAAGTTACCACAAATTGTGGAAACTATTGCAAGGACTCAGGGCCCTTTAAAAGTAAGGCTCCAGAGTTTGGATGCAATTGGGCAGATGCTGGTGGAGATTATACGTGTCTGCATCTGCTGCATTTGATGACCCCATATATTTAAGGTATTTACCATTATTTTCTATCACCTTTATGCAGTGTCTATATACAAAGTACTAAATACTGACATCTACGGTATATGCAAACTATAACTTGCATTTTGCAAATCTTGAATGCCATTTTTTCATGAATTTCATCTGTAAACTTCAGAATTAGGTATGTGTAAACATTTTGATCTATTAGATCCAGTGCAGTGGCCTTAAATTATATTTGTGGTTTAGTATTAATTTTAACTTTTTTAAAACATACTACTAGAGACTTAAGGAACACAAAGTCAACCTTCATATGCTTTAACTATCATTCTGTGCAGGCAGAAATGCAGTACATACCATATACAGTGCTGCCCATCATATACAGTGCTGCCCATCATATAAAGTGCTGCCCATTAGGACGCAGCCCTCTGTAAAAAGATTTCACACTTGCCTCAGTGACAAATTGGGGAGGTGGTATAGTGCAGTGATTTAAGGCTCTGAGCTGCAAATTTGGAGACCTGGGTTTGAATCCCACAGACCCCACTTGCATACTGTGTGACCCTGAGTAAGTCAGTTAACTTCCCTGTGCTCCCAGGTCGCACCTGTAAACAAGGTTGGAGTACTTGTAATTGGATTATATTGTGTTCCTGCAGTACAATGCAAAATGCCACTGGCAGAAATTATGATACAGTAAGTGTGTTTCATCCTGACGGGCACACTGCATACTGCTTTGGGGATGAAAAAATACCACTGCTCCATCACGTTTCTCCTGCTTACCAGTAAACTAATTGCAAAGTTCTTTTCATTATTATTAAAGTGCTACATGGACTGGTCATTCTTTACTCCCATATGCTCCTAACTCCCTTAAGCACTGTACAAGGAAGAATGAGCTAATCCATAAGCCAAAGGCTAGCAAATACTTCACATAGAACCATAGTAGCATAGAGTCTGATATCAGAAGGCAATCGATGGCCCACCAAGTCCACCCATAGTTGTCCTTTTATCTTTATGCCTCCTGAAGAGTGATATTTGGTCTGATAGTACTATCATTTCCAGAGATCGGCACTGCAAACCACAATAATGTCAAAATTTAATTTTGTTTACCATCCTCATGGCCATGTTTTCCAAGCATTCAACTACCTTGATCTCAATACTCCGTAATTTCTCAGTCATGTCAATGTCTTTTCTTGGTGATGGGGACTAGAACTGTACACTGTATTAAAGGTGATGCCTCACCAAGGATCTGTAAAGCAGTAGTATAATATCCCTCAGCCTGCATGTGAGTTTCTTTTGATGGAGTCTATGACTTTTTTCCTTATGACAGTTGTCCCGCACTGTTGTTCCCATTAAAGCATGCTGCTAATTAATAGTTCCAGGTCCTTTTCCTGATTTGTTATAGTAGCTTTCATGCCATTTAGGATGTCTTTGCCTTCATATTCTTCTTTCCTAGATGCTTCACCTTGCATTTCTCAATATTGAACCTTACCTGTAATTATTCTCCCTGTTTTCCAAAAAAGTATAGAAACTCCTGAATCTATCTTCCATTGAGATCTTGTTATTCTTTACATCTTGTTCTTATACTAGGAATAGAATGGTAGAAGGCGTTCTGCCCATTAACACCGTTCCCCACCTTACTGGGTACATGCACCCTTATTCTGTGTTATCCATAAATCTAATTATTTTTTGAATGCCATGATTGCACCACTGATTACCGCCTTATTTGGTAGTGTATTCCAGATCCTACCAGTTCTGTTTATAAAAGTAAAGAATCTGTTATTTATTTTCACACATACGGTTCTGGCCAGCAACATCGTGGGAAGAAATACCGTGGGCCAAAATAAAGTGGCAATAACATCGCCACCCACAATGTCAGCAGCACATGACATCGCAGGATGTAACAGTGCATGCCAGTGAACATGCAGGCAGCAAACACAGCCTGCTACATGGAGGCACCACACAGCACAGCAGCAGGAACCTGAGCATACGAACAACACAGGGGTACTTGAGTGGGAAGCAATTCATGGGACCCCATGCCATTGTGGTGTTGTTGTTCAGCCCTCAACCTGCTCATACCCCTCAGTCCTGTCTCTTGAGCTCCAGGTGTAGCCATAGCTTCTGCCTGCTGTCCCATGCCTAGCACAACTTGTGCGTTCTGTGTCCTCTGTTCCATAGGGTGACATACTACGCCATGTTCCCCCTGTTGTCTGCCTGTGGAGTCCTGGCATAGCACCCTTTCTGCTGCCTTGTGGTGGGGCCTGCCTGGGAATGGGCATTGCACTACCCCAGTGTGCCCCTGTGCTTGGGGTCCCAGTATTGGTCCCTATCAGCAGATATACCCGCTCAGTCCCCCCAAGGATCCATATACTGGAGTGCTGTAGCTGTACACAGCAGGTCAGCATGCAGCATTGTTGCCCAGTTTTATTTTATGCCTCACCATGTTATGGTCTGCAATGTTTTGCTGGCAATATTATTTCCATGATATTTTGCCCGCAATGTTACTGGCTAGAACCCACATTCCTTTATTTGCATCTTATACCCTCTTAAACTTACATGTTTATTCTGTACTTCTATTCCCATCTCTCCTCTTAATTCATCATCCTTCAGTAATTTATACATTGTCGTTAAATCCCCTCTAGCTCTTCTGTGCTGTGATATAAATAGTCCTGCTCTCCTAAGTCTTTCAGAATAACTGTATTTACCAATGGGCCCTATCATTCTCGTGTACCTTCTTTGTACCTTTTCCATTCCATTAATTTTGCCCTGCATGTGTGGGCTCCACAATTGTGGTCCATAATCCATGTATGGTCTTATATATGTTTCATAAAGTGGTAATTAGCAGCCAATAGATTTAATAAAACACCTCCTCATGTTTCGAATCATGTAATTGGCTTTTTATATCACATTTGTCCTATGCTTTTTGAAACTTAGGTTGTCATCTATAATAATACCACAGTGTTTTTCTTTTGTGGTTCTGTCTCATAATGTTCCATTCAATGTATACTGTTGTGCATTATTTTGTTTCCCTAGGTGCATAACTTTACATTTAGTAAGGCTGAATGGCATCATTTTATTATTTGCCTATGATTCAATTTTAGACAGGTCATTCACCATTTCATTCTGTTGTTTAGCTGTACTAACTGTTCCTCCTAACTTAAGATCATCTACAAATCTGATAACACAATTTGATATACCATGGTGTAAATCATTGATATATATTGTAAAGAGTAGTGGCCCCAGTATAAAGCCCCACAGGACCCCACTTGCCACATTTATAGGCTCTGAATAAGCCCCTAGTTGTCTAACTTTTTGTGTCCTTCTCTGAAGCCAGCTCCTAGTCCAAGCAGTTATCTGGCTGTCTAGGTCTATTTCAGCCATCTTATTCTGTGAGTTAATATGTGGTACTTTATCGAAGACTTTATGAAAATCTAAAAAATATTACATCCATTGGTGTATTATCTTGTATTTGTGCAAACATATTGCATTCCTGTATGTCTTTTGGACATTCATGATTTTGGAGGACAGCATGTGGCTGGCCTGATGAGGCTGGACAAGGCAATGGAACCTGATGGCATACATCCCAGGGTACTAAGGGAGCTAAGGATGGAACTAGCAGAGCCATTATCAAGACTGTTTAGTGAGTCTCTGAGCACAGGAGAGATCCCAGAAGGCTGGAGAAGGGCTCATGTGATCCTGCTCCACAAGATTGGTTGCAGGGAGGAGGCAAGGAACTACAGACCAGTCTGTCTTACCTCAGTAGTGGGCAAGATTATGAATGCACTCCTTAAGGAAAGGATAATGCAACACCTGGAATCTGTAGGAGCACAGGATCCAAGATGGCATGGGTTTACAAAAGGAAGATTCTGTCAAACTAATCTCATAGATTTCTTTGACTGGGTAACCAGAGTGGTGGCCAAGGTGGAGCAGTTGATGTCGCCTACCTTGACTTCAGTAAAGCTTTCGATACTGTTCCACATAGAAGATTGATTAATAAGCTTGGGGTGGGTCAGAAGTTGGTCAACTGGGTGGCAAACTGGTTGATGGGCAGTAAACAGAGAGTGGTAGTAAACAGTATACAGTCAGAAGAGATGCAAGTCACAAGTGGCGTACCTCAAGGATCAGTTCTGAGGCCAGTCCTCTTCAATATTTTCATCAGTGACATTGCAGATGGACTGGAGGGTAAGGTTTGTCTGTTTGCAGATGACACCAAGATCTGCAACAGAGTAGCTGATCCAGATGGGGTGGGCAGAATGAGAAGAGATATGGATAAACTAGCAAAATGGTCAGAAGAGTGGCAACTGGGGTTTAATGTGCAAAGAAGTGCAAGATCATGAACATAGGGAAGAGAACCCTGAAGCCACCTATAGGCTGGGAGGGGAGTTGCTGGCAGTCACAAGGGAAGAAAGAGACTTGGGCATCATCATCATCACCGATGACCTGAAATCATCCAAGCAGACCACTAAAGCAGTAGGCAAGGCTAGGGGGATGTTAGGGTGTATTAGTAGAGGTATCACAAGTCAGAAGAGGGAGGTAATAATCCCTCTTTACAAGACATTGATTTGGCCCCATCTGAAGTACTGCGTGCAGTACTGGAGGCCACACCTGCACAAGCACATTAACTAAAGTGAGCCAGTCCAGAGAAGGGCAACCAAAATGGTGCAGGGACTGCATTAGAAAACATATGAGGACAGATTAACGGAGCTCAATATGTATACCCTAGAGCAAAGGAGGAAGAGAGGTGATATGATCGAAACATTAAAACACCTTAAGGGCATTAACAAGGTGAAAGAGTCTAAGATGTTTTAATATAAGAAAAATAGCAGGACAAGAGGACACAGCATGAGATTAGAGGGAGGCTGATTAAGGGGTAACGTGAGGAAGTTTTTTTTCACAGAAAGGGTGGTGGATGCATGGAACAGCCTACCTCCGGGAGTGGTGGATAGGAATACAGTGCAGGGCTTCAAACAGGCATGGGATAGACATAAGAAAGCAATACAGATGAGTATGAATAAATAGGCCATTAACAGAGCAAAGGCCGATGGCACATTTATAAGGCAGAAAAAGAAATGGGCAGACTGAATGGGCCTTGCGGTCCTTATCTGCCATCAACCTCTATGTTTCTATGCTTCTCCAGTACAGTGACCATGAACTCTGTAAAGCCCGCTACAGACGCATCAGTATTCTTTCACTTCTCCATGTGGTCCCCTAGCTTCCTCCCTAGAAGGACCAGAGCTTAAAAAAAGTTGCATTTTTAATACCCTCTTCCTCCTTTGCCCTTTTTAGTTGTTCCTTGTTCAGCAATGTAAACATATCAGCATATCCCCCTTTCCATATCTTCTCCCTGGTGGCCTGACTAATGTGTTCTCCAGTTGGCTCAGAAGGCAACATCCAATTTTCCAGAACCGTTTTTCAGGATCTAGTCTGTAGTTAGCCCTGCAGCCCCAGGAGCTGAAGTAATACACTGGGGACAATGGTGCCAGCTGCCCCAGTGAGACCCCCTGAGTTTCTGTGGAATTGTTGATCAGTTCTGCTGCCAAACCATGAATTCCTGGAATAGGATTGGCTGCTTCATAGCTGCTGCTCCTCCTCACTGTAGCTCCCACATCTGCCACCCATAGCCCAAGTTAAACACAGATCCATAGCATCAGGAATCAAGGGGGTTCAAACTGTCTTACCTTGTCCAGCTTACAATGGAATGAATTTGAGCGGGGTTTCACCTGGACTGCTGCTCTCTCTGGCTGCTGTGCTTTGTTCTATGGCCTCTTCCTTGTCTCCTGCATCTAAGGAGGCTGCTCTTCCTGTTGTGTCTATGGTTTTCCCTGTTCTCATCTTCTTTGCCAACTCCACCATGACCCTTAGTTACTGAATTACCACTGTTGCCTGAGACAAAATGGAATCTGGTTGCTGTGCCTGCTCCATGGCTTTTCGCTTCCCTGCTGCTTTCCTGTCATTTTAGGAATCTTCTGTTCCATTTCCTTGTAGAGTGCCATAGAAACACTGTGGGACTGCACTGCAGCTGGGCGTCATGTCATAATACCAAAATGAACAATGCCCAAATAAATAACCACTATGGAATTCCGCGGAAGACAAAAATAGCACATGGAAATTTGTCCCAGGTCAAAAAAGAGGAAAAAAGAGGCACAACACCACACACCAGTGCAGGAGGTAATGCAAGGGGCTCTACCCCCTCGCACCACCCCATAATAAATATAACAAACTCCATTCCACACAGCACTGGGCACATGGCAATCTGTGTACATGGCCAAATTAGCTATTTTTGTACACAGCTAAATTACTCATACAATGTTTTCTCATGCTCCATTTTTCCATCGCTATTATTACCACACTATAATTCAGTTGACATATTGACCAGCACCCCTGCAGCTGCTGTTTATACTGTTCCTTCCTTCTCCAGTTTCCAGATTCTTGTTTTGACTCCTGCTTTGTGTGATGTCTGCTGGATTCTTTTGAGAGGAGTGGCTGCTACAACAGAAAATGGCTTCCAGCAGTGGTGCAACAACCTTTACTGGAGCTTATTACCTCACCTGCTTCCTAGCTAGACCTTCTGGCTGGCTATACATCCTGGCCCAGCTATTTAGCTGCCGTCTCTGGCTGTGGGGAGCTTAAGGTCTGTCCCCTGCCTCTCAGTAAATTGAATATTGTGTTACATTTATGATGTTACATGCTGAACTCCCCATTATGATGGAGCAATACTAGCATATCTCAGGGCTTGAGGAGTGAACAGAGCCTTTTGCAAGGCTATTTCAGCCTCCACCCTGTGCCGTACACTGGAAATGGCTCCAGTTTTTCATCCTGGTGTTCTAATCTTAAAGTGCCTTCCCACAGCTCCGGGAGAAGATAGAGGGGAACATAAGCACATTCCACTTCAGTGATGCCTTAGGGCTGGGGCTGCTGACAGTGCGACATTGGTCTGAGCATCAGCTGCCACATACAGGGGAACTATTCTCACTGCTGCATTGTTCAGCTCTCACAGGAACTAATATAATACACAGAAAAACACTGCAAAAATGCTCCAGAATTACAAGGAAACTAAAACACTGAGCTGGGAGCCTTACCTTCTGTTTCTTGCTTTCTACCCCTCTGCTAGCAATTTTCCCCATCTTTGTGAAATACTGTATAAAGAGACCTTTCATGGTGCCTGAGCCCAATTAAGTATTTCCTATCCATGTGGATCTGCATGTAGGAATGCAGTGTCTGGTCCCTTCACTTTAATGTTCTGTGCTTAATTCACATAAACTGCACATCTTCACCATCACCACCTATTACAATTATCTCCCCAACATTTGACAACTAGTTTCCAGGAGATTTTTATTAACTATTTTGATGCATCTTACATCTGTTGAATGGCAATTGTTGTAGTAAAATGCTCCCTTCTGATTGGCTGAGGTAGGCTGTCACTCATACTTTTATCACAGGTGCCAGCTTTCCTCTTTGCCATAGAGATTACTCTACCAGCTCACAATGTTCAGATTTCTAATCACTACCTCTTTTTAATTAAAAAAGTCTATACTCTGGCTGGCCAGGTGGTGCTGAAGGCTGAGGCACTGGATGCCTTACCTTGAGCTACGCTGGTGACCCATGTTCAGGAATGAGCATGGGCCACCGGGGATTGACAGGGGAGAAGAAGGATCAAGCATCCAATGGACTGCTCTCCTTCTCTGTGGAGGGGGTCCTCAGTGATCAGTGCTTGCCTGCTCCCTAGCGGAGGCTGGAGACAGGGTGCCAAGCTGCAGAAAGGGGAGGAGTTAGGGCAGACATTTGGAGGGGCATGTGCAGAACCATGCACACTTCCCTCCTCTGGTCTCATTGCACACCCCAACTCCTGGGGAGAAAACTAGTGAAAAAATAGAAGAGCCGTGGCACTATGGTGGAAGGTGTCTTGCAGGTACTGCTCCTGGCTAGCCACGGGGCTGGCCCACTGAATCCTGTCTCCAGTGGGGGTTGGAGAACACTCCTGACCCCACTAAGGGGGCAAGCCCTGGGAGTATGCGTCAGCCTCGGCTGGTGGACTCCAGCGGACGGGGCTGGGGGCTCCCTCCAGTGGACAAGTTGGCTCAGAAGAGTAATGAAATAGTCAAAATAAATAAGACTATACTCAGCCACTGAAATAAAAATGGAAAGTATCCAATTCATCAACATTTTTCATAATTTTCTCTTACCCCTTGTGATGTTTCTTTTAGAAAAGGGCTCCACATCATCTCAGCTTCTCCTCCCTTGCCCGTTGATCCAGTTGCCATATTTTCGCTCGCTCCACATCAGACTTTCATTCTGATCTACCAAAATCTAATAGCTTATCTCCTGTGTGTACCCCTTTTGGAATACCACCAGCTTAGCTGCCCAAACACTCATGGTTTCCAGGGCAGCAGCAGGGGCCAGGAAACAAAAATAAAAAAACCAAAAACCATAACCTACAATTAAAAAAACATCACCCAAATCCTCATAGCAGGCACCAGGGACTAGAAAAAGTAAAAGAAGTGCTCACACTCTCTGTCACCACTTAGACAGTGAACTACCAATGAGGTGATAGTAGCTTCTGTTCATTCTCACTACTGGGACCACTACCTACAGTACCACAAAAACGGCAAAAATGTGTTGTGTTCCTAAAGTTCCCACTTAAATAGATACAAATCTAGTTTTTTGTGCTCACCCAGCTTCAAGTCCTTCTACTCTGAAAATCCCAAGGGGTAAAGGAGAAAGGTAGCTAGCAGGAATGACAGCAACCAACACTGCTGTGGGGAAGTACTTTTTGAGCTTCAGTTACTACAATCGTAACATTTTGTTTTACTTTTATGCTGTTGTTATTTGAATGAAAACCCTTTTATTATATGCAAAAAAACACACCAGGGTGGGCTTTAGACTCAAATAAACACATTTCCAGAGGCTGTAAGACCCTCTACCTGTGGCACTGGGCCTCTCTACAACCCTGGGCATGTGTTTATCTCACCCTAAAGCCCAGCCAGTTGCATCTTATGGGCTACTAACATGGGACGTTAGTGCCTTTTGGGTAGTCTGGCTCATATCGCTTTGGTTTTGTTCTTTTCAAATGTTAATCTTTATAGGAACAAATTGCATCAGGGACTTATAGTTTCTGCATTACTTCATTGTTTTGACACAACTGCCATTCTTTATTGAAAAGAGTCCTTGACTTGACTGACTCTGGAAATTGCATTACATTCCTAGAGTGGTAATCTCTTGAGGTTAATGCTGATTCAGTGTGGGAAAGTGCTCTGCACTTGTTTGTACTGTACCTGACCCTAAGATAAGTACAAGGCTTCATCTTTTTGATGACACCAGTCATGTACAGTACATGTCTTACACAGAACAATCCTTACTCCAATTAAAAGACGCAGAACAACACAAACGTAGCAGAGTTGGTTAAAGGTCTTTCAGTGTAAACACAAATTTAGGGGCTGATCCACAAACTTGACTGGCATACATGCAATTCATGCATAGCCAGTCCAAGCTACATTGCATCCCAGTGCTGCAGTACACATTCAGCTCGACGGTAGCATCCACTTATCCTAATCATGCTCGTCCGCGGACATGGAGCCCTTTGTAGTGGAGAAGGGTAAACGGGGGGAGGGGTAGAACTTCAATGGGAATTCAGTCTAATCTGGAGTCAGCTGGCAAGTGTAGAAGCAAGGGCTTATTGGATAATGCAGCCTGGCTAGGACTCCCATATCCCATTTGAAAACATGGATTTTTTTTAATAAAAAAAATGTTAATTTCATTTTTTTGGTATCTGGTAAGCACACTGTAACATACATTCCTTTTCAGGTATGATCTGTGGTCAGCATAATTACATACAAAATGACTATAAATTTCAAGGACCACCTCAGTGTTCTAATAGTATTAACCAAAACAATTACATGTACAAATATCAAGCTTACAAAAAATATTGAGGTACAGCAGAGGAAAAAGAAGTTGTATGTAGGCAAACTTCTTACGTGAGTTAGTAATGTATTCCAAATTCAAAAAGCATAATATGCAAATGTGTTATTTATTTTATAATGGTTGGCCAGGAAAGGCACTCTGAGGCTTGTTTCCAGGTACAACCTAGGGAGCACAGGGAAGTTGCGTGACTTGCTCATGGTCACACTGTATGTAAGTGGTGGCTATGGGATGCAGACCCAGTTCTCCAGGTTTTCAGCTGTGTGCTCTTAATCATTACACTATATTGCCACCCATTGTCCAGTATCCAGCTGCACTAATGGCAATTATAGCAGTGATCAGGTGAAAATATGAATCATAATTGCAGTTGTAATGGACCAGAAAATGGCTTAAAGGGACACTGTTAACCTTTTTTTGCATTATAGGTTCATAGGTTCATAGTAGTTTATGAGTTCAATGGACCAAAGACCTTTATTGAACTCACCACCAATCTAGTCAATGGTAGAACTGACATTTTCTATCTCCCATAAATCTATCCAATCCTCTTTTAAATGTCTCCATACTATCACTTTCTACTACCTCGCTGGGCAAGGTATTCCATGTGTTCACCACCCTTTGGGTGTACCAGTGATTTCTTTTATGTGTTTTATTTGTTTCCCTTGTAATTTGTACTTATGGGATCTAGTATTTTGGGTAGCTGTTTTGTGTCTAACTAATCCTATGGTCTCTAGCAGGTAGTCATCATTATAAGCTCTAAATGCCAGACACAAATCTCCTCTTAATTTTCTATATTCTGTCGAGTATAAGTTTAGATGTTTCAGTCTTTCACTGTAATGTAAGCTGTCCATGAATTTAATTTTCTTGGTTGTTCATCTTTGGACTTTCTCTGGTATTGTTCTACTATCATTTGAAGAGGGAGCACAAAAAGGGGAGCAGTACTGTAAGTGAGGTCTAATCAGTGATGAAGACAAAGGTTTAATGATTTCTAAGTCTCTGCTTTTAATGTTCCTTAAAATGCACTTTAGTATTCTCTAACATTTCCTAACTGAAATTGTTGCATGTGTATCAAATTTTAAATATGGGGTAATATTTACACCAAGGTCCCCTTCGTTTGTGGTTACACTTAAAGGCATTCCATCTAACGTATATTGATGTCCAGGGTTATTACTCCCTAAGTGCATTATTTTACACTTAGCTGTATTAAATGTTAGTTTATTATCGCTTGCCTAGGTGGCTATTTGATTTAGATTTTTTTTTATTTATTTACTGAGCTGTGATCATTAACTATTCCCCCTACCTTACAATCGTTGGCATATTTACAGAGCCAGGTGTTAATGGATGCTTGCATGGTTGCCACCAGTATATTAAAAGGGATTGGGCCCAATATGGAAGCCTGCGGGACTCCACTGGTTACGTTAGCATATTCAGACCTATATCCCCTTATCATAACACAGTGTCTCCTTTCCCATAGCAATGAGTATATCCGTCTAATAATGTATGGATGTAGCTGCATTCTGATTAGTTCTTCTATCAAAGTTTTATGTGACACGGTATCAGATGCCTTCAAAAAGTCCAAATAAGCTACATCAGCTGGCATCCCCTTATCCAGTGCAGCACTCACTGGCTCAAAAAATTGTAGCTTATTTGTCCGGCAAGATCTTCCAGGGGAGAAGCCATGTTGAATAGCATCTATGTGTTTAATTGTTTGTAAGTGTTCTGTTATACACTTATGTAGGTAATCTTTCCAGGATCTTACCCATAATCGTGGTAAGGCTGATTGGCCTGTAAATCCTGATGTCTTGTCTAGTACCATTTTTTGATTGTTTTATCCTCTTTCAGAGATGCATTGTAAAGCATTGTAAATGGACCTACCAATTGTAGTGCTAGCTCCTTCAAAAATTTTGGGGTGATTTCATCTGGTCTCACTGAGCTGTTAGTTTTGATATTTTTTATTATTTCCATGAGTTACTGTTCAGTAAATGCTGGGAAATCTGTCTGTATACTTGGGATTTCTGCAGTGATAGGTTCCTTTATTTTATATACACTGGGGAAATAGTTAATTCAGTTACTAAGTCTTCTTCTTTGGTTATTAAATTATTCTGTTGCATGATAGGGCCTACTATATTATTGTTTCCTTTCAGTGAATCTACATAGCTATATAATGTTTTCATGTTACTCTTAACTGTAGTTGCCAGATGTTTCTCAGCATTTTGTTTTGCTTTGTGTATTGGGATTTTAGTTTTCTTGGCTGCTATCTTATATGTGTTTAGTTTGGCATCTGTTTTGTGTTTAGTATACCTCTTATATAATTAAGCAATAAGGCACGACAGGGTGTAGTTTATCATGGGATATAATCAAGTCTCGGATGGTTGGGCATGAGGTCGCAGGCCGAGTGCATCCAGTGACCTGAGAAGTGATGATATCCCATGATATACCACACCCTGGATTGCCTTATTGCTATTATGAACAGGAGTAATGGTTTTATAGATAAAAGATAAAAAAGAACCTTTAAACCTGTTAAAAAAAGCTTTTTCGGTAGTGTAGGAATACTTTAAAAAAAAAGTTCTAGAAGACAGCAGGTGGCACTGTTGCAGTTGGAGCTGACAGAAGAGGCAACAGCATTGTGATGGTGTGACCTGTGAACTCTGCTCATCTCTCTGCAACAGTGTCTTTGTCTGTCCCCCGGCAGTAGATGATCGAAGTAATGAGATTCTAAAGACAAAATGAAGCCAATGAGCAATATCACTGAATTAGGAAGCAGTGGGATTGAGAGGACAAGTGTGTCTAGCAATGCCATTTTGAATCTGCGTGTGCCTGCGAAACATGGGAATCATCATCTGCTCAGTGCAGCCTGCGAGCGGCAGCAGATTGGTTTTATGTGTTTCTCAATGTTTTTAATGCCTGTCTGAATGTTGTGGGTCCTGAAGAGAGCAGGCAATATCCTTCATTCAGTGTAACTAGAGTTTGTTGTTTAAATACCAGCCGACTAGAAGTCTGACTCACTCCGGACTGCGGGAGATGAAGAACACTGTGTGGTCAGTGAGGATGCTGGTGACTGGAGGTTTTCTGAAGCCGTGATGATGTAGCCCAATATCATCACAGCTTAAAAATCCTCTCCACCAATTAGTTTCACGTATTTATGATCCCTAGTTCATAATTTATCATGTTTTCTTATGCTTTTATGTATATTGTTATTCCACCATAGCAGTAGCCTATGGTTCTTGTATTTCTTTCTATCTGGTACCTATTGTGTAATACCACTTCTTAGTTTATTACTAAGGGTGTTCCAAATGCCAGTCAGTCCATGTTCTTTTAGTTCATTTTCCAATCCCACGTTGCTGGTAATTTTTAATTGCACCATAATCTGCCTTAAAGTTGTCCTTTATTTTGGTTTTATGGTACTGTATACTTTTCCTAGATGTTTTAATTTCAAGGTATACCATTCTGTTATCACTTGTTCCCAGTGCAAGTATGATTGTTGAGTCTATAATTACAGCTTCTGGACTAGTGAATATTAGGTTTAATATATTTTTGCCTCTTGTCCCTCTGTGTACTTGTTGTTCTAAGTTATTCTGAAGTATGAGTTCTACACATTTTTTCTATTGAGTTGGTTCCAGTTAACTGCGACCAATTTATTATAAGAAAATTAAAATCTGCCTTAAAGATGTAATCATCATTGATATTCATAGTTTCAGTTGCAGTTAAGAAGTCATTGGTCTCTTCTGTGTTTGGACTTGGAGACCGGTATTCCAGGTTAAATTTGAGGGAGGTGATATTAGTTTTAGCCATAATAATTAATTCTTACTATTTGGGTTTGTAATATTTGAGATGTTATTGACTTTTAGATCGCCTTTTAAGTACAGTTCAATTCCACCACCTGTTTTATTAGTCCTATGTTTTGAATACACGGTGTAACCAGGTATCGTAGTACCCCATTCAGTATCAGTGAACCACATCACTGTTACTCCACAGATATTGATATTTTGGTTTTGTAGAACATAATTAAGTTCATCTAGTTTATTTATAAGATTTTGAGCATCAATGAATATGATTTTAAGGAAGTCTCTCTTTTCAGTCGTTGAACCTATTCTATCAGGGTACTGTATAAAACTAGCATCTAGTATACTTGGATTGGTGAGTTCTATATTACTTGCTATTTGATTATGGTTCAGAGAATCTGCTTTGTTCAGTTTCTCCCCCCTTTTACTCAGTTTGAACATTTATTTATGATTGAGAGGAGGTTTTTACCCAGTACCGCATTACCCCTCCTGCTGAGGTGTAATCCATATCTGAGGACATTTCTTGTTTCTCATTGAATATCTCCCAGTGTGTAATACACATAATATTTTGTTTCATGCACCAAACCCTGAGCCAATTATTGATCTTTTTGATCTTATTTCGAGGAAACATATCATAATGTGGGATAGGAAGGATTACAGACATTACTATGTCGGTGCCTAAATCAATAAGTTTCTTAGTTAAAGCTACTAGGTCATTTTGTATTTTGGATATAGAATCATGCAAAATATTATTAGCACCTATGTGTGCTATCACAAGTGTCTTGCTATCAGCATTATGTCAAATAACATTAAGCATTCAGGTTAAATCTACTATTTTGGCCCCTCTAAAGCTTGACAAGGTACAGCTAGCTTTGTCTGGATTACAAACTATTCTTTCTGCATGTTTTATAATGGAATCTCCAAGCACAAATATTTGTTTTGGTGTTGTTTCATTCATTGATGCTGGGTCTTCATGAACTGTCAAGCACTGGTTTTCCATAGTTTCATCCCTAGTGCTACTAGTACATGTATCCCCAACTTGGCTATTCTCACTTCCTAATCCTTCCCTTTCAGCTTGAATTTCATGGTTGTTTGCTTCCCTGAGATCTGCTTGGTTAATATGATGTGTTTCTAACTCTATCAGAGGTGATTGGGAGGTGGTAGGAATAGCTTCACACAAGTTTGTTGTTGTTATTATGTCTGTGAATCTATTACTAAGTGGCAAGTTAAAATATTCTTCCATACTTCCCTTTTTGGCTGCCTTCTTGAACGGAATACCATTCTTCATCAGGGGATATTAAAAGCTCCTCATCCCTGGGCCTTTTCTTGTTTACTGGTTTATCTATTGTGGGATTAGAGTTGGTTGATTCATTTACAAGCAATACATCCATTTTGTGTACTGTTATGGGTGTCAGTTAGGTAGTACAATTGGAATCAGTCTCATGATTGTAAATAGTGTGAAGTGGTTGCTCTTTATGTTCAGTAAAAGCAACTGGGCCCATTTCACTTTGAAGCCTATCAGCCATTTCTCATTGGCTGTTTTCTAGAAAATAACCCACATTTTTATGATTGCTTATGGTCTCTGAAATGCACTGATGTTACTAGTTGTTTTATCTGCTTCCTTTTTAGGGCTGCAGTGGGTGCAGCCCTGCAAGGCAAGGCAAGGCAAATTTTATTTTTCAGGCGCCCAATCCTGGAGGCTCTGGGCGCCGTACAGTAAAAGCACACTAACAATACAAGAGTTTAAATTAATATAAATAAGTAATAAAATAGTATGAAATATAATTAATGAACATGTATATTAAAACTGAAACTCAGAAAAAGAGGAGCAAGGCTTTCAGGGAGGACTCTTGCTGTGGAAAAATCAGGCAGCGCATTCCTTGTGACCCAAAAATTTGGTAGAGTGTCAACACAGTCTCCTTCATGACCGTGAAACACTCCAGGTAATGGAGAGAATCAATACCAGCACTTGAGACATGCCACAGTGGCACCAAAGCAAGAGAAAAGGCATATGGTAGGAAGAGCAATCAACCTTCCTACTGCTAACCACCTTCTCCCAGTCAGTCTTTCACTGGCAATAACTAGCTTCTTTTTTGGGATCACAGAATACTTAGCTGCAGGTATTCATTCTTTTGTTGTTAGACATGGGAGGTGTTATAGCACATAGTCACTCAGATCTTCCTGTTTGGTAGTTTATTTTTACTTTTCTCCCTTGACAACATAATAACTTTATGTGACTATACACAGAAACATTACAATGGCACTGGGGGTGCCCAATCCCCTTATGTCATGATCGTGTTCTGGGTAATCTTTTTTAATGTTTTTCTTTCTTTCCTTCCACCCAACTTTCCCTCTCAGCATCCACCACCGCACCTACTCTGTGAAACACAACAGTGACACTGGGGGTGTCCAATCCCCTAGTGTCACAATCAGAATCCTCTGTTGTTTTTTCTTTAACCCCTTAAAAGAAAAAATGTCCATCAATGTATTTTGTGTTGTTACCGTTCCCCTACCTGAACCTCCCACTCAGCACCTGCCACCATGTACCCCCCCCAGCTCTTACTTACCCATCAGGGGATCAACACTATAATCCTGTCTGGACTGCAGACATGTCTTCAAGCTTCAAAGCCATACTGCAAACTGAAGAAACAGGTATGCATTTCAATGTATTTCAATGGGGTTTTGAACTTAGTGGCATAACTTGGGCACTTTTGCATATTTTTGGCCCAAAAAATTCAACATGCCTTCTTTGGGATCTGATCTCATGAACAATTGAACTGTCATTAGGCAGATTTGTCCCAATAGGTGACTTTATGATGCCTGTTCAAAATCACCATTTGGGCAGGAGTTGAACATTTTCTCTGTCCTTCATCATGAGGTGGGATCGTAAGAAGGCTATATTGAAAAGTTGGTGTAAAAATAATAAGAAAACAACAATAGTATGATCCTACACTGAATTGTGCAAATGCAGGATTGTAACTTTGGCAATTTTGTAATATTTTGCCCCAGAATCACAACATAGCCATATCTTTATAGTACCTCATGAGTGTGACAGCTGTCATTTTTCCAATCCTGGCCAAAATGTTTTTTTTTTTTTTTTTACATCCCAAAAGGCGATGTCACAGTCCCTGTGCAAAATCACTTTTCAGCAGGAGTTGAAAATTTCTCTGCCCTTTTTCATGAGTAGTGATACAGTGAATTAAAATTTCACCCACAGAGTGCTGGTGATGTGGCCAAATCTGCATTGAAGAGCATTTCGCAAATTTTTCCCGAAGAAGGCTGAAATTTGCCTTCCCCAACAAAATGTTGCCTTCTGTCCATGGCGGGCAAAATTTTGTATAAATAAAAAACAAATTAAGTTATACAATTAGATCCCTGGTGGCTAGTGGTCCCTCCCTCCACCTGTCCCATAAAATAATTAACTATGGTGGTTAGTGGTCCCTCCCACCCCACCCGCATCCCTTCTGAGTCCGTGCCGTAGCTCCTTCTCCAGTTCTTCCTGTTAAAAATAAAATCTGAGGTGGTCCAGTGGTTTTGATAAAAATTAAACCCCCTCCCTCCTAATCCCCAGTTCAAAATAAATCCCTGGTGACCCAGTGTACCCCCTTAGCAGCCATAATTTTGTGCCATACAGTCCCACTCCCACCTCCATCTTAAATCCATCCAGCAGTGGCAGACCAGCACAGCCCTCTTCTGTCCTCCACGGCCGTCCTGCCATCCGCCAACAGAGCTGTCAATGAAGCACATTCATTGACAGCTCAATCAGCAGGCCCGTCCACATCCCAACCAACTACTGCACCTTATTTTACTATTTTAACTTGTAAACTAGTGAACCTTCAGTCCCCCATGAGAGAGCACTCAGCCCCCCACAGCCATCTGAATCCCCATGAAAGAGCAGATTCCATGCATGGAGCACATGAGCTAGAACCCTATAACTGGAGTGTTGACTCCCCAATGAGCACTCCCTTCTATTATGCATAAATGGGTAGTCCCTTCTGCTGTGGTCCCCCAATCCCCACCCATTCTAGCCCAGTCCAGACATAAAGAAAAACATTTTTTTTTTACTTTTTTATTTATCCCTTTACTCAAGGTGCATCGTATAGTTGGCACATTTGGGCTATATCTGCTGCCGACATTCTGACCTCCTGAAGTTTATTGATGAAGCAAGTTAAAGTACCTTCACCAACCTCACTGGTAATTATCTTTTGTGGCTTCACTTTGAATGTGAAAATTGATGCCGCCCCTTGCAACAATGAGGAATCACCTGTCTATCCCCCTCGATCATGGTACAACCAAGTTGTGAGGCAGGAGATCAACCCCATCCATATATAAAGACCCCTGACCCTCCAACCCGTCCCTTACTACTACCACCAGCTTTATGTTAATTATGGGAACAAGATTACAGGTTTGTAAGTTCAACTCCCCCCTTTGGTTCCCTTTCCTGTCACACATATTGAGCATAATTTTTCATGTTCTGAGCCATTATCTTAGTGGCTAAGAGTAGATTACCCAGGGTTTTTCAATAATCACATCTCCTACAGTAGAAAGGCATTGTCTCATGAACCAGAAGGACACACTTTCTTTGCCCCCCTACCCTGTTGTTACCAGTACCCCCAGGCACTGTTTGCAGAAGGAGCTTGGGCTCTAGCAAGGCTCACAATCATAAAGGAGACCAGCCTGACCTCTGAGTCAGTATTCACAGAAAGTGGAGGCTGTGACTCAGATTGTGGTTAACTTTGTACCCTCAATAAGACTCCTTACCTCCTGTCTCATCTGGGCCAGCTGGATTCAAAAGGAAAGATGAGGCAGGATACACTACTCCATTGCTCCCCACAAATAGATCACTTCAGTGGCAATACCCAGGTTCACACTGCACCCCATAATTGAAACATACTAACATACTAATTGCTAGCAGATTAGGCCTTATGGTCTATCGAGTCTGCTCAAACTTCAGATCTCTAGTTGGGTAGCGAGGCCCCCCTTTGTGTTCCAGAAACCCCTATCATCCATCCCCACCCCCCTGGGCCAGGCCATCATCTGACACATCTGCTTTCTGTGTCTGTCCCACCCTCACTCGAAGCCCTCCACTGTGGATCTCTGAACCAGCTCACCAGGCAGCATGTTCCAAGGATCCACCACCCTCTCAGTGAAAAACCTCCTCCTCTTTCCCCCTCACCCTTCCACCTTCTAACTTCAATCCATGCCCTCTGGTGATACCTCCCTGCTTTAGTCTAAAGATCCCCTCCATTTTTACCCTATTTATTCCCTTGAGGTACTTGAAGACCTCAGTCATGTCCCCCCATATCTCCTCTCCTCCAATGAAAACAGGCAGAGCTCCTCAAGTCTGTCCTCATACGTCAAATCCCCTAGTCCTCATATCATCTTAGTTGCCCTCCTCTGTACCTTCTCCAGGAGCTGTATGTCCCTCTTCAAATGTGGTCTCCAGTACTGTACACAGTACTCAAGGTGTGGTCTAACCAATCCATTGTACAGTGGCAGAATCACTTCCCTGCTCCTAGAGGTGATCCCTCTTACAATGCATCCCAACATCCTGTTTGCTTTGCTAGCCACTCTCCTGCACTGCTCGGAGCAATTCATACATGCATCCACCATGACGCCTAGGTCTTTTTCCCCTGTTGAGGCCTCCAGCACCTCCCCTCCCAGGGTGTACCTGTGTTTAGGGTTTCCCCACCCAGGATGTAACACCTTGCACTTGGTGATATTAAAATTTAATTTCCATGTGTAAGCCCACCTTTCCATGGTGTCTAGGTCCCATTGCAGGGCCAGCCTCCCCTCTTCCCCCTCAACTTCTGCTCCCATCTCGGAGTCATCAACAAAGAGACTCATTTCACACCCTATACCCTCCCTGACATCCAAAATGTATGCATTAAACAGGTTTGGACCCAGGACCGAGCCCTGTGGTACCCCACTACTGACCTCTCTAGGGTTCAAGAGCTCCTCACCAACCACTACTCTCTGAGTGCATCCAGCTAGCCAGTTTTCAATACATCTGACCATCAAAGAGCCTACTCCCAACCCCGTCAGTTTCTCCACCAGACCATTGTGGGGGACAGAGTTGAACGCCTTGCTGAAGTCCAAGAATAATACATCCACAGACTTTCCCCTGTCTAGTTCTGATGTTACCCATTCGTAGAACTCCACAAGATTGGTTTGACATGATCTACCTGGCACAAAACCATGTTGCCTAATATCCAGACCTCCCACCTCCTCCAAGTACACCCCTAATCATTCCTTTAGTATACTCTTCATTAATTTTCTCACCACTGAGGTCAAACTGATGGGTCTATAGTTGTCTGGTACTTCCCTTGACCCCCCTTTATGGATTGACACCACATGTGCAATATTAAGTGACTAAGTGACAGAGAAACTGTGGATAATATTTAACTGTCTGTAGGATATTCAAGCTCCGCCATGCGTGATCGCTCCTAAGGCCACATTCCAAGCATGTCACACAGTTTGAGAGCTTACACCCTTGCCTGAAATTAACAAAATGAGGGAAGAAATCAATAGCTTAAGATTGGGGCTGAAACCTTGTCAGTTTCACTAGGTTGCAGCTAATGCACATGGGAAAAAATGATCAGGGGGCATAACTGACAGATAACTGACTGACATTGACACAGCTCTCTCCTTCTTTACCTGAACTTTTAATAATGCCTGTGATATCTTTGCCCCAATGTTGACCCGTAGTTCTAAAAGGCAGAATGTCCCCTGGGTAACCCCAGCTTTGATCCACCAACTCAAACATAGGGACAACCTATGGCACCGTGCCATTGAGACTGGCTGGCCCAGTGACAGGCAGTTATATGCTGCCACCCGAAACAAGTGCACTCGGGCCATCAGAAAGGCCAAGTCTGAGCACTATTGGTCCTCACTCACTGCCTCATGGGGGAACCACAGAACCTTCTGGGATAACATTAAACAATTAAATGGGAGTGCACACTCCCCCACCACCCAGATCAACATTAATGGTGTGATCTCCTCAGACCCAGCCCTCATAGCCAACCACCTCAACACCTCATTCACTGACCTTAGCCCTATCCTCCCTACAAATTTTTTTAACCCTCCTCCCCCAGCACCTGTCGTAAATCTTTCTCACCCTTATTTTCTCCTCCACCGTGTTTCTGCCCAAGAACTTAGGCCGCACCTTGTCACTGCCCTCAAGAGTAATAGTACAGGCAGTGACACCTGGATCCGTGTATCCTATGGCTGGTCTTAGACACAGTCCTTACCCCGATCACGTGCCTCATCAACCACTCTCTTTGCCTGGGGAAGGTTCCAACTGCCTGGAAAGTCGCCACTGTTACCCCTATCTTTAAAGGTGGTGACAGGACTGTGGCTGGACACTATCGGCCAATCTCCATTCTCTCCTCTCTCCAGGCCTTGGAAAAAGTGGTGGCCTCTCAAATCTCTGACTACCTCTCCACCTACAATGTCCTATGTCCTGAGCAGCATGGCTTCCGAGCGGGCCACAGTACCAACACAGCCCTCCTAGAGTTCTCCAACTTTCTCCACTCCTCCTTAGACACTGGTTCTCTGGCTGGTGCAGTCTTCATTGACCTCTCTAAAGCTTTCAACACTGTCTCCCACCCCCTCCTTCTTGATGCCCTTAGTCTCTCTGGTTTTGCTGCTGGGTCTATCTCCTGGTGCACCAGTTATCTGTCTGACCGCTCACAGCGTGTAAAAATTAATGGGACCTACTCAGACATCTGTCCCATCTTTTCTGGGGTTCCCCAGGGCTCCATTCTGGGCCCCTTACTATTCTCCCTTTACCTTAACACCCTTCCACGCTCTTGCTCGGGGAACATTCTATTGTACGCTGATGATGCAGTCATCTTTGCCTCAAGTCGTAACCCTATTGCCCTCCAGGACTCACTGCAGAAGTCCTTCACTGAAGCCGAGGGCTGGTTCAAGGAACATAGATTGGTGATAAATCTTAAAAAAACCAAAACCATGTTCTTCACTCATCCTCAAAACAAGTCCTGCAACTTCAAACTCCTCATTCACTGTGGGTCCTCTTTCCCACTCGAACAAGTTTGCTCCTATAAATACCTAGGGATCCATTTTGACCCCTCCCTCTCCTTCCATGGACACATCGCTGCCCTAGCCACTGCCACTAATATCCAATTGGGAATCTTACATCAGTATAAACACTGCCTCCCCCCAGAGGCTCTTCGACTCGCAGTCACCTCCTCTATCCTGTCCCTAGTGGACTATGGACTGCCGGTGTATGGTGCTGCTGATCAGACCGCACTCCATAAAATTCCACTACTCTGAATAAGGCCTGCAGGTTAATTACTGGGGCACCTAGGCTAACACACATCTGTCTACTATGCAGCTAAAGCGCTGGTACTTGATCTTGACAAGTGCCTCAAATATCTGACCTGTACCCTTACAAAAAAGATCTTCCTTGGGCTATCCCCACCAGGATTGACCACCACCATATGCTGCTCTGTCCCACTAGTTCATACTCGGACCTCTGGGAAAAACCCTCTCTTGTTATCCCTAGAGCTAGGCCCTCTCACGGCCAAAGAGCCTTCAGCTTTAGTGCCCCCTCCTGGTTCAACACACTGCCCCCCTCCATCTCCAAAGCTCCAACTATATCGTGCTTCAAAACTTCCTTACGTAACCACCTTATTAACACCTAAAGCTGTAATTGCCACTAGTCAAAGCCGTACTCAATGCTTATGACAAAACTTACTACTAAGCTGCTAAGGACAACATAACTCTGGTATTGTTTGCATCAATCCTACCTGTACCAGCTTGTTTGTATCTATGTCTTAAGTTACTGTTATACTGTGTTGTACTGTTATACTGCGTATTTTCGTTTGTCTTACTGTGACAAGGTACCTTTGTAAATGAGTCTATGGCTCAAAGGTTTTCCAAACTGCTGTTTAAATAAAAAAATAAATAATCATCATCTGAAAGGGACCAAATATGCAGAATAGACTAATTGTTTACCGATGTAAATCACAACCCTGCTCCCACACCCATCCTAAATCCAGCCAGAAGCAGCAGACCGGCAGAGCCCTCCTCTCTCCTCCACAGCCAGCCCGCCATCCGCCAACAGAGCTGTCAATGAAGCTCATTCATTGACAGCTCAGTCAGCAGGCTGGCTGTGGAGGGGAGAGGAGGGCTGTACCGGTCTGCCACTGCCGCCTGGATTGAGGATGGAGGTTGGAGTGGGGTTGTGTGACAAGGACATCTGGCTACTGAGTGGGGGGCACTGCATCACCAGGAATTTATTTTGAACTGGGGATCAGGAGGGACGGGGGTTAATTTTTACCAAAACCACTGGACCACCTCAGATTTTTTTTTAACAGGAGGAATTGGAGAAGGAGCTACAGTATGGACTCAGAAGGATGCTGGTGGGGGGGCACTGTACATTTCTGTGGCAGGCTGATTACCGGGTGGGGAGGGGAGGGACCACTAGCCACCATGGCTAATTATTACATGTGGGACAGGTGGGGGGAGGGACCACTAGCCACCAGGGATCTAGTTTTATAATACCAGGCAGTTACCCTACCAAATTTCACCCATGGACAGTAGGCAAAATGTCACTATGGAAGGCTAAATTTTGCCACAGAGGGTGAAATTTTGTGTTCCGCCAGGTGAAATTTCATCACTCCGCCAGGCAAAATTTACATTTCGGCTACTCAAAGTGGGTGGAATTTTGCAGATTTCTCCACAAAGCAAATTCTGCCCACTTTGCCCACCACTATTAATGAGCTGGGGTCATAAGAAAGCTATGTTGAAAATTTGGTGTAAAAATAATAAAAAACAATGATGTTATGAGCTTACGTTGAATTTTGCGAATGCAGGCTCGTAACTTTGGTAATTTTCAATACTGCATTTTTACCCCAAATTTACAACATAGCTAAAGCTTTACAGCACTCCATGGATGTGAAAGCTGTCATTTTTCAAATCCTGGCCAAAATATTTGTTTTACATCCTGAAAGGTAATTTCGAGGCCCCTATGCAAAATCAGCTTTTGGACAGGAGTTGAAACTTTTCTCTGCTCTTGTTCATGAGGTGGGGTAATAAGAAAGCTATGTTGACAGTTTGGTTTAAAAATATTAAAAAAACAATAATGTTATGAGCTTACATTGAATTTTGTGAACACAGGTTCATAACTTTGGAAATTTACAATATTTTTATCCCAAATTTCCAACACAGTCACTTCTTTACAGTATCTCATGAATGTGATAGCTGTCATTTTTGAACTCTAGCTCAAAATGTGTTTTTGCATCCTGAAAGTTGATTTTGCAGTCCCTGCTCAAAATCACCTTTAGAACAGGAGTTAAACATTTTCTCTGCCGTTCTTCATGAGGCAGGGTCTTCACAAGGCTATGTTGAAAATTTGTTGTAAAAATATTAAAAAACACATTTTTCATATTTTTAGCCCAAATTCCTCACCTGCATCCTATCACCTCTGGCCAGACTTTGTTTTAGTAGAAGTGAAATGCATGGCAATGGTGTAATTATACCCAACCTTGTTTTCTATGAAATCTTCAATCTACTCTTATTACGTACTTCCAGAACATTAGGAAACTTCCCAAACCATGCAGTCACTCATGATTCAAAAGGCTTCTGTCCCCACACATTCATCATGAGTGGATAGACTATGTTGGGGGTATTCCCAAGTCCAGTAAAGATGCAGTGGGAATTGATCAAGGGAAAGCAAGCACACATGTTTTATGTGGTAACACCAGTATGGTGGGCAGGCAGTTTCTCACTTTTTAAAAGAAAAAAGGAATCAGAATGAAACTACCATTTATATAAACAATCTCCATAGAATGTGACCAATCATGAAATGTGCTCTTTAAGCTAGGGACATTTTGAGTCCTAAAGGGGTTGACAGAGTCCCTTTAAGCAACTTGGAACCCTATAATGTTTAATTTTGTAAACAAAGCATGATAATACTCTTTTATAATTGTTCTGTACTGTCAGCCAATTAAGGCTGACCAGTACATCACAATGATGGGTCTGATTGGGAGCATATGGGACAAACATGAACATTTTCTGAAGTAATAATTATTCTCCAGCTTGTATGCTAGAAGGGGCACAGTCAGTCAGAATTTAGGCATAATTTTTTTATTTAGTTGTTTAACCAGGTATAGTACACTAAGCTGAAAGCTTTTTTACAGGTGAGACCTGGGAGCACAAGGAGGTTAAGTGAAACAGTGTGACAAGGCAGCAGGTAAAGCAAATAGGATGCTGGGATGTATAGGCAGGGGCATCACCAGCAGGAAAAGGGAGGTCATAATTCCGCTATACAAGACACTAGTGAGGCCCCACCTAGAGTACAGTGTACAGTTCTGGAGACCATACCTACGTAAGGACATAGACAGGGTAGAGAAGGTTCAGAGGAGGGCAACAAAGATGGTGCATGGATTGCATCACAAGTCCTATGAAGACAGGTTGAAGGAACTGAACATGTACCCTGGAGGAGAGAGGAGGAGAGAGGGATACGATAGAGACATACAAGTATCTTACAGGGAGGAACAGGGTGCAGGAAAACACTATTTTTAGCGAAAAAGATGTTCCAGGAATAGAGGCATGGGATGAAGTTGGAGGAGGATGATTCAGAGAAACATGAGAAAGAATTTCTTCACAGAATGGGTGGTGGACAAGTGGAACACCCTGCCAAAGGAAGTGGTGGGGGCTGAAACAATCGAGGAATTTAAGAATGCATGGGATAGACATAAAGGAATTCTGGAGGTCAGGGGCAAGGGGCAACAGACTTCTAGGAAAACAAACTGAACTTACAAGCTCAAATGGGCAGGCCATAGGCCCTTATCTGCCAACACTGTCTATGTATCTATGACTTGCTCAGGGTCACAAAGTATGCAAGTGGAAGCTGTGGGATTCAAACCCAGGTCTGGTCTGCTGAATGTCACCAAATTTGCAGCGCAGAGCCTTAGACCACTGCGCTATACTGCCTCCTCAAATTCAACACTGGTAACACATTTTGAGGAGCAATAGCAAGATAGGGGTCTTTCAATAAAAAAATGCATACAAAAGGGTGCCAATTTTCAAATAAACTTTAGAGGTAACATTGTTTAGGTGAAGACAATAGTACAACATGGAGTCTAAAGTAACCCTAAGATATTTAAAAGAATCTAAACAGTATAAAGTAGAGCCATCTAGAGCAAGGATCTTTAAATACCCTTTAGATTTTTTTAACTTTTGGAGAAGTTCCAAATAACATAACCTTAATATTGGACTTATTTAGTATCAGGCTGTTTTTTCAGCCATGTTTGCACAGCAGCAAATTCATTTGTGAGAGCTGTGTTAACATCACCTACAGAAGAACTATGAAAATAAAGAACTGTGTCATCTGTTCAGTGTTTGCCTACTACCTCCTAACTCCTTGCACACAGGAGAAGCACAGAGGAATTGTGTTCTGTGATGGACGGTGTTTATTAAGTACATAATGTACTGCTGTTGGTGGACACAGTTAGAGAAAATAATGCCTGCACCCTCCCAGTGACTGAAGCCAGGAATTTCAAGAAGTGTATTGGTTATGGTTCTTCCGCTTACCATCTCTTACTTGTGCTATGGACATTTTCCATTTTTTGACTTTATTAAAAGCTAGCTTGGCATAATCAGGTAAAGCATTCTTTTTGGTATATGCATTCGACCAGTTTGCCAAGTTAAAACTACAGTATTATGCCACTGTGATACCCAGAGAACCAGCATTTTGGCAGATGAATTTAAAAAGAGTAACAGATTTTTTAATCTCCAAAAGATACTTAAAATAAAAAGGGTTAACCATCCCTAGTCCATCGCCTTTTAGGGAGAGCTGTGTTGTGATCCTCCTAATGGAATTTAAATGACTTCCCTATCACATCTAAAAGAAAAATCCCATAGCAGAGGTTCTGTAGATGCTGGGGGTGGCGGGGGAGGTGGACATAACTCAAATAGGATAAAATGGGCAATAAGAAAGTTTTAATACTAGATACCTTCTTACATTCCAACAATTGCCATCCTTTTTATCTGTTCACCTTTTCTTTACAAAGAAGAGTAGAAGTGTCTTCCCAGTTTCATAGCCAGCATTCCTCAGTCAATAAGGGCAAGAGTAGGGAGAGTAGGGGAACAGAAAGAACTGGAACTTGGCTATGAGGGCTGCATAGAGATAAAAGAAGCTACCTGCAAGAGAAGGACATGAAAATTGAAAAAGAACAGTGGTGGTTATGAGGAAGGGGTCAGGAAAGGTCCAAATTGCATTAGGAATGGAAGATGGTGCCCTGTTAGGTCAGGGTAAATTTCAAGCAGCCATATAGCTTATATCACCATAGCCAAATGGCAGGAGATCAAGTTTTAGAACAAGCTCTCAACAAGCTGGGAAGGGATATAAGATTTACTCCTGTACAATGCATCCAGATTCAGGAGGAGTTTGGAGTAGATTATGTCCATGTATCTGTGTGAAGTTAAGGTGAATATGTAACCAGACCACCAGGTACTTGAATGAGGGGACTACTTTCAGTGTAGAGTCATCCAGGGTCTCCAGGAGGCAGTATAGCGCAGTGGTCTAAGACTGTGAGCTGCAAATTTGGTGACATCCAGCAGACCTGACCTGGGTTTGAATCCCACAGTTTCCACTTGCATACTGTGTGACCTTGAGTAAGTCACTTAACCTCCTTGTGCTCCCAGGTCGCTCCTGTAAAAAAGTTTTCAGCTTAGTGTGCTATACCTGGTTAAACAACTAAATAAAAAAAAAGGGTCTTGACTACAGAGGTTAATATGATATTCCCAAACTTCTGTCTGCATTCAAAGGTCATTGAGATTTTCTTTTTTAACATTCTGGGACAGTTTGTATCATAGCCCATGTTGAACATTGTTAAAGTCATACTGGTGATCAGTTTCTGATTCTGGGACAGAGGGATCACTAAAGATGGTCACTATGTCATCTGCGTACATGTTGATGTGCTCAGATTAAAAGACCTGTAGGAGGTGATTGACAAAAATGAAAAATTGAAGGGAGCCTAGCCCAGAGCCCATGGTACACCAGAGGATATAGGGAGGGTTGGGAAGAGGAAGCTACCTATACTGACTGACTAGGTTCTGTGAGCCAGATAGAAGCAAAATCATCTGACTGCAAGATCAGAGTGGTCTTCAGCAGCTAACTTGGACAAAAGTAGGGGGTGAACTACAGTGTTTAAGGCTTTTGCCATATCAACAAATATTGCAGAAGTCAGAAGTCCCAGACACATCCCTTTCAAGAAGGGATCACCGATTCTGAGGTGGAAGGAGAAAGTTAAGTGGATTTTCTTAAAGCCAGCTTGGAAGAGGCTAAAAAGGAGCTGGGTTACATGAGAAGCTTAGTTGGGCAAGTAATATTTTCTACTGATGGTCGGATAAGGAAGGGAGACAAAAAATGGGGTGGCTATTGCCTGGAGGAGTAAAGTCATCACTAGTGCTGTGTGGAATTTTCAAAATGCCAACAGAATGGAATTTTGTGAATGTTTCAAAAATTCTGCCTAATTTTGCACTGAATATTGTTGGTACCAGAATTCTGAAATGTTTTAAAAATTGAATGTTTTTCATTTATTAGTTATCAACAGTTTACATAAACCTTGGATTCTTTTTACATGATCTGTAGAAAATGATTCCATGGTTTACACAGAATGCTTTTTGGAATTACATGTAAATTAAAAAGACATTTTGAAAAGGATTTTGAAAGTGGTAGGGAGAGGTTTAGAAGAGGATGTCGGTTGGTAGGTAGGGAGGGAGGGAGGGGGAGAGAGTGAGAGAGAGAGAAAGAGAGAGAACATGCACATAAGAAGAAGTTGTTAAAAACAGAAGTAAGCTCCAGGAAGCCAGAAAACAGGTAGATCTCAACCTTGAGCACTGGGGGGAGTGAACTGGTGAGGGGGTTCAAAGCAAACATAGAGATCTTATTAGGTAAGTAAAGTTGTTCAGGTGAGTAGAAGCAAAGAAATCTGCTTCGGCTGAGTAAATGGCCTTGATGCAGGTGTTTTGAAGCTAGTCTTCTCATGAACCTAAGGTCTTATCATATGCCAGGCTACATCCTGAACCTTGAGGAAATCTAACACTCAGCTGAGATCCGTGGGTTGTGGAAGCCTTTCATCCAAACCCTGGGGCATGTAAGTCCCAGACAGAAGTGAATTTTAAGGGGAAATAGAACAAGTTCATCATTATGGCAACAGAAATGGGTGGCCAGTTGACAGTGTTTAGGTCATCCACAAAGGATAGTAAATTTCACATTGAAAGAGACAACTGAAAGATGACCATTTAAGGAGATGTAGGGTGGTGAATTCTTCACACAGTGTAAACCATACAGTGGTCATTGAATGCACCTGGGAGTTGCCAGTTTCCAATATTAAATGGAGGTGCAAGGAGAGAACTGAGTAATTATGCAGCATTTTGCTATTTATTCATTGAACCTGGTAAATTCAAAGACATGTTAGGTGAGGTGAAGGCTTTGGATAGCCTGGGTTAGATTTCTGAAGGGAAAGCAGTCACAGTTTGTGTTGGAGTCAGCCAAGATCAGGAGTTCCCTGCATGAGACAAAGGAGGAGAAGGAAGAAAGGATGTCAAAAGGGGTGTCAGATTTGGGGGTTAAAGCAGCAATATTTCTCACTTATTAAAAATGGGAGGAAGCAGAATAAAGGAAGGTGTCCAAAAAGCAGCTAATGTGAGATAAGAATGGATAAGACCATTAGAACCTTGATGCAGTGGTTTAGAGACACAAATGTGGTTACTGTACTCCACTACCCCTCTTGTTCTGGTCTTGGAGGTGGGTGGAGTAGCCTGGCACTGTGGTGCCAGCATCACTGGGCATGGAGGTAAGCCAGGTCCTTACTAACCACTGCTACATCTGTTTCTTACCTGCATCACTGTTAGGCAGAAGTGATACATTTTCTGTAGAAGGATTTGAGAATTAAGGTGGAACATGTACAGGCCCTTTGGGAGGGGGAGAGGTTAAGGGGTGGTGGTCCTCAACCACATGCCACGAGTAGCAACAGTAATACAGTCTTGTGGGTGTGTGTAGCTAATGCAAGAGTGAGGGCAAGAAGAAGAGCAGATGAGATGAAAGTGGTGGCAGAGGAGGTGACTAGAGACAAGCAAGGTAGATAAACTACATGCCAGATACCATGACAAAAAGGTTTGTTCCAGCATCTCACAAATGGACATAAAGCTGCTTGACAACTCCCAGTACAATGTAATACCCATTAAAATATTCTTAGTCAGGTTATTCCACTCCCACACACACACACAGATTTGCATATCCTTGATGCTTTGTGTGGGGTCTGAGAGTTTTGATTGTACGTGTGTTTCCAGAAACAATATAAATTATAACATGCCTGGCTTCTTGTACCATTTATGCAACCTACATGTGATTCTTCTTTCTGATCAGCATTTAAATTACTTAAGAAAGTTCTGTTCATTGCAAAAATAACAATACCTCAGATGTATCTTGTTCCAGGAGGCTAAAACACCAACAGCTGCTTATCTTGCTATGATTTATATTATGCTGACCCTAGAATTCCAGGTATTGGCAATAGTTAGAGGCTGTTTTTGCCCTGCAAGATCTCACCTCTTACTTGGAGTAAAAAGGTGTACAAAAAGTGGCACAGCCCTGTGTTGTCTCCAGAAGTATACAGTATAAAACTTGCCCTGGTCAGACAGCAGCAGGTGGTCCAGAAACCTGCAAATTATCTACTCACACTTGTGAATTCAAATAAGAAAAGACAACAAAATGACTTTAAGGGTATCTTCTACACACTTTTGTTTTACACAGGACAGTCTAGATGTGATGCCACATCTCATTTCCACAAGGGTCCTGCTTCTGCCTAGCACAGCTTGATGACTCTCAGTACCATTGGTACTATGTGGTTTTAACAGTGACTTGTCAAAATAATGTAGTACCAAAACAAAAAAAATTTAGGTTACCCCTCCCACACACATATGTACACAAACTCAATTTTATATACCAATGATGTTTTGTACAGGGTCTGAGGCTTATTATTTTATACGTGTTTACAGAAAGAATACACACTGAAAGTGCTGTGTGTAATAGACTGTAAAAGCTGTTCAGCTACTGGATGTGCTGTGTCCAAATAAAAAAAAAATAAGACCAAAAAGGTAGGCACCAGCCACAACTGCATGCATTTGCTCATCCTCTTCTATCCACATGCACGCTGATGATACTGTTTTGTACAGTTCCGGCAAAAACCCTGCTGCTGTGCAAACCAGCTTACTGCATGACTTCAACCAAGTTCAGCTCTGGTTTTCTTCCCAACAGCTTTTTCTAAATGCCAAGAAGACAGTCTCAATGACCTTTGGCACCAGGCAGAAACTCTGAAGGATTCCGGCCCTACCCACCTTCCACACCCTTGATGAGACCTAGGAGTTTGACTGGACCAGCACCTCAACTTCTCTGTGCATATCGATGCTATCCTGAAGAAACTGCACCCCAAGCTTGGTGCTGTGTACAGGAATCATAGCTGCATCCCGCTGACTGCGAGGTGCAAAATTGTCCAGAAGATGAGACTCCCCATCTTTAACTACTTCGATGTAGTCTATGATGCTGCTCCCAAATCTTCCCTGACCAAGTTGGACACTCTTTTTAGCTCCTTCTGCTGCTTTGCTCTTGACTCCCCTTCCCACTCCCACCACTGTGAACTCTATTGCTCTCTAACTTTGTTCCACTGTCTCACAGATGCATCTCTCACTGTGCCAAACTAATCTCCAAATTCCGGTTCAGGGGGCTCCCCTCCTATCTCTCATCCTCTCTGTCCACTCCACCTCTCCTCACTCACTCTCTCAGATCAAATGACACCCCCACCTTGATGGTCCCTCGCTCCTCCACCCTCATCGGGCAGACTAGTTTTGGCCGTTTCCCTAAAATCTGAAATTCCCTACCCCCTGAAATACGACACTCCTCCTCCAACTACTCCCTTACCTCAGCCCTACACAATTACCTTTCTCTCAGCTGTTCCTGCTTTAACCCAGCTTAATACCTGTCCCCAGTTTCTGCCTTCCTACTATGACCCCCCCAAGCAGGGTTCTCAACATCCTGAAGGGGGAAATCAGAAAATGGCTACCCCTTCTCCTCATATTCAGTTCTTGCCTCTCTCCCCCCTTTCTTGCCCACCTGCCCTTCTGGGTCACCTGTGTGCACAACCTAACCCCATCCTTTTTACTCATAGATACATAGACAGTGTCGGCAGATAAGGGCCTATGGCCCACCCAGTCTGCCCATTTGAGCTTGTAAGTTCAGTTTGTTTTCCTAGAAGTCTGTTGCCCCTTACCCCTGACCTCCAGAATTCCTTTATGTCTATCCCATGCATTCTTAAATCCCGTGATTGTTTCAGCCCCCACCACTTCCTCTGGCAGGGTGTTCCACTTGTCCACCACCCGTTCTGTGAAGAAATTCTTTCTCATGTTTCCTCTGAATCGTCCTCCCTCCAACTTCATCCCATGCCCTCTAGTCCTGGAACATCTTTTTCGCTTAAAAACAGTGTTTCCTGCACCCTGTTCCTCCCTGTAAGATACTTGTATGTCTCTATCATATCCCTCTCCTCCTCTCCTCCAGGGTACATGTTCAGTTCCTTCAACGAGTCTTCATAGGACTTGTGATGCAATCCATGCACCATCTTTGTTGCCCTCCTCTGAACCTTCTCTACCCTATGTCCTTACGTAGGTATGGTCTCCAGAACTGTACACTGTACTCCAGGTGGGGCCTCACTAGTGTCTTGTATAGTGGAATTATGACCTCCCTTTTCCTGCTGGTGATGCCCCTGCCTATACATCCCAGCATCCTATTTGCTTTACCTGCTGCCTTGTCACACTGTTTCCCTACCTTGAGGTCATCAGAGATGACAACCCCAAGATCCCTTTCCTGCTTGGTGCATGCTATATCCTCACCCCCAACTGATATATTGTGCCAGGGTTTTGTGCCCCATATGCATTATCTTGCACTTCTTTGCATTGAATTTCAACTGCCAAACCCTGACCATTCTTCAAGTTTCTGCAGGTCGCTTCTCATTCTGTCTACACCCTCTGGTGTGTCTACTCTGTTACAGAGCTTTGTGTCATCAGCGAACAGTGAAATTCTGCCTTCTAGGTCCTCGTAATGTCACTGATGAAGATGTTGAATAGGACCGTCCCAGCACTGATCCCTGAGGAATCCCACTGGTCACTCTTCCTCTGTGGAGTGACAGCCATTTACCACCACCCTCTGTGTCCTGCCACCCAGCCAGTTACCTACCCACCACACTACTGTCCTGCCCACACCCTATATTCCCCAGTTTGTGTAATAGTCTCTATGTGGCACAGTGTCAAAGGCCTTGCTGAAGTCCAGATAGGCCATGTCCACTGCCCTCCCTGATCCACCTCCTAGTCACCCAGTCAAAAATTCAACAAGGTTGGTCTGACATGACCTCCCCTGGTGAAACCATGCTGCCTTGGGTTCTGTAGTCCATTGACAACCAGATGTTCCACCAATCTCTCCTTCAGTAGTGCTTCCATGATCTTCCCACTACCGAGGTGAGGCTGACTGGTCTGTAGTTCCTGCTTCCTCTTTGTTCCCACTTTTGTCTAGGGGACTACATCTGCTGTCCTCCAGTCTTTGGGTACCTCCCTGTTTCCAGTGATCGGCTAAACAGGATAGCCAGAGGTTCAGCCACCACCTCTCTTAGTTCTTTAAGGACCCTGGGTGCACCCCATCTGGCCCCATTGCTTTATCAACTCTATAGTCCAGTTCTCAGGACCCTTTTCGTGTAAAGGGACTTGTGTCCATTTCTGCACCATTCTCACCCTTGTACCCCTTCAGACCCATTACCTCCTCTTTCCTTAGTAAAGACTGAGCAGAAATACCTGTTCAATATGTCAGTTTACTGTTGTCATCCTCCATGCGGCCCCCATCCTCCCCTTCAGTCTCACTATCCCTCCCTTTGTCTTTCTTTTTCACTTATGTACCTGTAAAGGTTTTGTCCCCTCTACCCACTGATTTTGCAATGTGTTCTTCTGTCTGAGCTTTGGCTTCCTTACTGACCTCCCTGCCTCCCTTTGCTTCTCCTGGTACTTCTCCTATCCCTTCTGCCTGTGTCTTTTTGTATTGCCTGAATGCAATCTTTTGGCTTTCACTTTCTTTGCTACCTCTTTGGAAAACCATAATGGTCTCCTCTTCCTTTTCCTCTTGCTAACCTGTTTAATGCATAATTCTGTTGTTTTGTAATCCCCATTTTAAATACTGCCCACTGTTCCTCAACCCTGATTCCTGTCCCATTCCCCTTAATGCCTCTTTCAAGTATCTCCCGTTTTCCCAAAGTCTGCCCCCTAAAATCCAGGATCGTGTTTTTGTGTGGTTTGGTTCTGCTCTTTCTGTGATTTCAAACCACAATGACTGGTGGTCACTGTTTCCCAGGTGCTCCCCACTGTTACCCCATCACACTGTCCCTGTTTGTGAGCACAAGGTCCAGTATTGCCTTCTGCCGAGTTGGTTCCATGACCAGTTGCTTGAGGAAGGCACCTGAAGGAGTCCAGGATAAATCTGCTCTAGTTGATGCTGCTGCTGGGATGCTCCAGTCCACGTCTGGAATATTGAAGTCTCCAACCAGTACTACCTCACCCTTGTCTGCCATCCTTTGGATGGCTAGCATCAGCTCCCTATCTGTTTCTTCCTCCTGGGCTGGTGGTCTATAGACCACACCTGTGCGGATGGCTGTCCCCATTTTCCTTTCCAGCTTAACCCATGGTATCTCTCCCCCATTTTGTTCCTCCTGGATCTCTGTGGCCCTTATGTCATTTTTCACATACAGTGCCACTCCTCCTCCCTTCCTGCCTGCTCTGTCTCTTCTTCTGAATATGTTGTAGCCAGGTATGGCCATCTCCCGTCGTGGTTATCATTACACCAGGTTTCAGTGATGGCCACAATGTCCAGGTCTGACTGTACCATGACAGCCTCCAGATCTTCCATCTTGTTGCTAAGGCTCTGGCATTTGCACACATGGCTTCCATGATTTGACCTCCCTAGACTGTTTCACTGTTCTACCCAGCCCTTCCTTGGTTGTCATTTATCCCTGGTTCTCCTTGCTGTCTGCCCTTCTGCTGAATTTTTCAATACTCCAACAGCACTTGCCTACTACCTCGAGCCTGCTCTGGTATGCTCATGCACTATATAATGGTTCTGTTGCATTATTACTGTTTTGTGCATTTATATGTTCTTTTTGTATGATTTTGGATATATATTATAATTTACCCAATGTTCCACTACTGTTTATTGTACAATACCTTGTGTTCCAACTGTTGCATAATCTTACAATGTTGTATTGTTTTGTACTACACACACACTATTGTAACTGATCATCCTTCACAACCCTATGTAACCCTTCCCCAGGTCACACCGTGAGATGAGCAACTTGTTGTTCAGTGTGCCCTCCTGGTGAAACATTTCAATAAATAAATAAATAAATGACGTCTGTATAAATCCAGGCTATTAAACCCAGCTGCAAGCAGTGTACAATGATGCTGCATTACTTGAACAGTAACATATTTTGAAGTTAAAAAAACATTTTACTTTGCTGGCCCCACTGCTTGAAATGATCTTCCACTTTCTGTAAAACTTCAGCAACTGATTTACTGTCTTTATTTCTGTCCATTTGTGTTTAGCTTAATACTTCCATAAAGAGCCCCTGATGTCACAGGAGAAAATTTGGAAAGTCATAGTGGTTAGTCACAGTTCACCATAAGTTCATACACATCCTGTAATTATTTCCCTGTTTTCCTCAGGACCATGTACACTGATAAGACAACAGAATCACTATCAACACTCAACTCTGAGGTATAACGATCATGTGTTCACGTGAATTTCCTCAGTAATAAATAATGTTGAACAGAAATCTATGGAATGGAAGCTGAATTGTACCAAAATATTATGTTTTTCAAAGTTTTCTTTGAGGTTTCAGCTGCTCTTTAATTTAATACGTCTATGAAGAGTCCCTGATGTCATGGGGAAACTTTGGAAAATCATGATGTTTAGGCACAGTTCGTCTCATAGTTCAAGCATGTCCTGTAATTAACTTCCATGTTTTCCTCAGAACCACGTACTGTACATTGGGAAGGCAGTGAAATCACCATCATTTGACATAATCTGCCCTAGCTATATGCCTACACCAGACATCACAATCTTTTGTTGGGAAAATGATATGGCATCATAAAACCAAGCATCATGATTCTAAGTATATAAACATGTGGCCTGAGCAGATTAAGTCTAGGTTACAGGGTTCCTATTTTCATGTTACTGTAGAGAGGTAAAAAGAAGTGGTGGTATGTGAATGCACAAACATATATTAAATACACACAGAAATGTGCCTAACTACAGTATTGTTTTTTGTAGAATTCCTCAGTGATGTCAGCAGCTTTTAAAAAAACCCTTATCTCATTCATATAAATGTTAATTTCCCATTTTATTTTTGGATTTGATCTTTGTTCTTTTCTGTTTATTGCCAGATTTATATTAATTTTTTTCTTTGTTTTTGTCTAATGCACCCATTTCACTCTACAATGTTGTCATTTAACTTTACTAAATTAAGACGTGTTATATAATAGCATGTTATTGCCTTGCATCTTACATTATTGCCATAAGCATTTTGAGAAGCTTTTGTATAAAAACACTATATAAAAATGAATGGTACTGTATGATAACATGGATCCATTTTACATCTTTTTTTAAAAAAAGCATAAAATATTGTTTAAAGGGACACCGTCAACCCCCTTAGGTCTCAAAGTGTCCCTAGTTTAAACAAGCATTTGTCAATGCCAAATGTTTGCTTGCTGGTATTAGCTTTGGAAATGCAGGAGTTAGACAGATGCAGAGTAGGAATGGCAGTGAAGTATTGAACTTCACACCAACCCCACCTCCACCTTACAGAGAAGGACAGGCATTGGGGCATGTGTTTGGGTTGTCACCCATAACATTCATGCCATTTCACCTCACCCTATCCTGCAGACACTGACAAGTGTTGAGGTGTGCCTTGGGATGTTCGGCTTTACAGTCACCCCATTCCATAAAGACATATGCTGAAATGGGTGCAATATAGAATGGGGTGAACTGTGGGGCTGAAGTGTCCAAGACACAGTTTGATGCCAGTCAGTGGCTGCAGGGTGGGTTGGAATGGTATGAACATTACAGTAGGCAATCGAAAGGCAAACCCTGATGCCTGTCAATCTGTACAGGGTGGGACGTTATGGTTAGAAACCATAATGCCCCAGGCATGTGTTGGTATTTGCAGTACAAATTTTCAGCATGGGCATTTTGTGACCCCCAACACATGAAAGAATTTGGGACCTCTTCTCATGAACAGTGGCACTCTGATTTTGTCAATGTGTCCCAAAATTTGAGTTTCTACAGTGACCGTGCCATTGTGTGCCAGATGTACGAAAACAGAGATCAGGTAGGATGTGAAGAATGACAGCTGTACCATTCATAGGGAGGTGTGAAGAGATGGCAATGTTGAAAATCTGTAGTGAAAGTATTAAAAATGCTCAAACCTCCGAGAGTTCGTGGAAACTGTGCAATGCATGCATGTAACATAGTCATTTAGTGGAATTATTTCACCAAATTTTCAACATAGGCATTTTGTGACCTCTGCTCATGAACACTGTCACTATGATTTTCTTAATCTGTCCCAAACATTCATTTCCCACAGCAACTGCGGTATTCTGCACCAGATGTATAAACGCATATTTCAGGCAGGATGTGCAAAATGACAGCTGTACTGTTCATAAGGCGGTCTTAAAAAATGGCAATGTTGAAAATCTGGAGTGGAAATACTACAGATTTGCAGAATTATGAGGGTGTGTGGATAGGGTTGCCACCTGTCAGGTTTTTTACCTGGTGATCAGGTTTTCTGGGTCCCTATCAGGTAATCCGGTTTTGCTGTGTGCTGGTCAGGTTTTTGAGCCATTTTGAGTGCTCACATACTTTTGAAACAAATGTTGTCATATTATTCATTGTTTCAGCTGCATGGCCAGTTTACAAACAAGTTCTGGTGGCAATATAACCCTTTGTTTGTGAAAGCAGTCAGCCTGGGAGGTGTAAAGTATGGCCATTAACACCATTAGCACTTACTTAACCTAATCTTTTCCACTGCATCTTATCTTTTATTGATATAACAGATGGCCTTCTAGGAGAAACAATGCATGATGAGTCATAGAAAGGGGTGGGGCTAGGAGTGGAGCTTAGGATCCGGTTTTTGCCCCATCCAAAGGTGGCAACCCTATGTGTGGAAACTGTATCACACACGCTTGTAGCACAGTCATTTTATAGACATTTATCACCAAATTTTCAACATAGGCATTTTAGGACCTCTGCTCAGAGTCACTGTGATTTTACATACGAACATACAAATCTGCCAGCAGAATACACCAATTGGTCTATGTAAGTCTGCCCAAGTGTGCAGCTAGCACCCTAGATTACAGCTGGCCCAGCCTCCTCCCCCTCAGTTCCTCCCCCGCTTGTCCCAGTCCCTGCCCCCAACTCTTTCTCTTGCTTTATCCCACTCCTCCTTAAAGCTATTGACTGTCTAACATGTTACCACACCCCCTGGCAGCACATTCCATCTAGACATCACCCTCTCAGAGAAGTAGTGCCTCCTCATTTCCCTCTTGAAACATCCCCCTTTCAACCGTAGTCCATGCCCACCCGCCTCTTCTACTCCTCAGTTTAAACACACCTCGGTGTGAGGTTTAGTTACACCCTCAGGTATTTAAACGCTTCAGTCATATCCACCCTATCCCTACTCTCCTCCAGTCTGTACATGTTTAGGTCCTTCAGCCTAACTTCATATTTCTTTCCTTCCATCCTTTAACAATTTTAGTTGCCCTCCTTGCATCCTCTCAGTAACTTCATATTTCTCCTCAGGTATGGCCTCCAGTATTGCACATAGTACTCTAGATGTGGTCTGACCAAATGATCTGTAGAGAGGTAGGATCACATCTCTGTGTCTGAATGAGAACCCCCTTGCGATGCACCCTAGTATCCTGTTTGTCTTTGCTGCTGCTCTCGTACAATGGGCTGAGTTGTTCATGCTCCCAGTTACCAAAACCCCTAGGTCCTTCTCCTCCTTTCTGATCCCCAACCAATAGTCTCTCTTCTGGTCCTTAGCCCAGAAGTGCATTCCCTTACACTTCTTTGCTTTAAATCCTAGTTGCCACTCCACCAACCAGGTCTCTAGTTTGGTTAGGTCCCCCTGCAGTTTTTCCCATCTGTCCTCTTCGTCCACCACCACCCCCAAGTTGGTATAATGTGCGAACAGACTAACCCTGTTCCCTACCCCATGTGCTATATCGGCGATAAAGGCCCAAATAGCACTGGGCCCAGTACTGACCCCTGTGGTACCTCATTTGTCACTGCTCTGGGTGCCGAGAGCTCCCCACCACCACCCTCTGCACCCTCCCCAGTAACCAGTTCTCTATCCATTTAGTCAGCTTTTTCCCCACCCCAATGCCGTCAGCTTGCCCCCAGTCTCCCATGAGGCACTGTATCAAAGGCCTTACTGAAGTCCAAATACAGGACATGTACCGCATGGCCCCTGTCCAACTCCCTTGTCACCCAGTCACAATACTCTATTAGGCTGGTTTGACAAGACCTCCCTGAGATGAACCCATGTTGCCACTCATCTTGGAGGCCATTACTGTCTAGGAATGCCACCAGCCTCTTCTTCAGCAGCAGCTCCATAAGATTACCCACTATGGACGTGAGACTTACTGTCCAATAATTTCCTGGTTCCTCCCTAGGCCCACTCTTGTGTATGGGCACCACATGAGCCACCCTCCAGTCCTGGAGCACACACCCTGTTTCCAAGGAGGTGTTGAACAGATCTGCCAGTGGCTCAACCAACAGCTCTGTCTTCTCCTTCAGCAACCTGGGGTGGATGGCATTGGGACTTGGTGCCTTGTCCACCCTTACTGCCCTCAGCCCTCTAGCACCCTACTTCCTGTGATCACTTTGTCGTCACCTTCTCCTCCTTTCCCCCCCCTCAGCCCATTCTGGTAGTGGGCCATCCCTCTCCTTAGTGAAATGGAGCAGAAGTACTCATTTAGAATTTCCACTTGCTCCTCCCCCTTTTCCAGCCAACCCCCTTCCTGCTTTATTCTCACAATATGTTCCTTGCAGTTCCTCTTTTCCCTGACATACCTAAAAAAGTCCTTTTCCCCTCCTTTTATGCCCTGTGCAGAACTTAATTGCCTGGAGGCCTTAGCTTTTTTCACCCTCCTGGCAACCTCCCTTGACCAACTCCCGAAAGCCTCCTCATCCTCTGCCTTCCCTGTTCTCCTGTACTTCCGGTATGCAGCCCTCTTTGACCTCACCCCTTGCAGCACTTCCTTGTTCAGCCAGCATTGTTTCGTGCCTCTGCTCTTCTTAATCCTGGCCCTGGTGCAGGCTACTGTGGATTCTGTTAGCCCAGTCTTTTTTTTTAATTTTTTTTAAAAACTTCTTTATTCATTTTCCAAAATTTAGACAGACATACATATACCTGGGTGAACCAGGATACACAGTCCCAAACTGACTGTGAAAACTACATACAAAACAACTATATACATACACAGCAAATGGGACCATTCTCCAAAGTGATATTATATTCCTATAGCATCTATATCATAGAGTAGCAGGATCAGCAGATGAGTTTAATCAACATGAGGATGACCCCTATAACATGACTCCTGTTTCCCTATTGAAGGTATCAAACCAGAGGCTCAATCTTAGAAGCAATCTCCCCAGGAGGTGGCTCCCTACTGTGTCCCCTGGAAAGAGAGAGAGATGTTAGCCCAGTCTTTATGACTCCCCACTTTTGTTCTGCATCCATCCTCAGCCTTATATCCTGGAGTCTTCCTTGCAGTATTGCTCCCATCCCCCCAAAGTCCACCCTAATAAAGTCCACCACCACCATGGTGCCCGTGCCTCCTGTCTCCTTGCCCAGCACAACAAAAAGCCACACTGTCTGGTGGTCACTACCTGCTAGTGGGTCCTCCATCTTTACCTCCCTCACCACCTTCCCATTTGCCAGTACTGGGTCCAGAGTGCTACCGAGTCTTGTAGGCCCACTTACCAATTGCGTGAGAAGGCCATTCTGGAATGCATCAAAGAGCACCTGCTCCCTGGTACTGCTAGTGATGGGGTGCTCCAGTCAACCCATGGTCGGTTAAAATCCCCCACTATTATCACACTCCCCTTCTACACACCCTCCTTATCTGCTCTGCCAAATCCCCATCTAGTTCCCCAGATTGGGCTGGTGGTCTCTACCCACTCCCAGCCTAAGCTTTCTGCCCTTAGGTGTCCAGGAGCTGCACCCAAAGCCTCTGTCCTCTCCTCTTCTCCCTCATCCCTTATGCATTTAATCCCTTCCCTCACATTGAGTGCAACTTCCCTTTTCCAACCCCTCGGTCCCTCCTGTATATCCTGTATTCCGGATTGCCAAACCCCAATCATGGTGTTCTGTGGCCCAAGTTCTATCACTGCAGTAATGTCCACCTTCCCCTCTTAAAGAAGCACCTGAAGCTCTGCAGTTTTGTTCCCAGGCTTCTTGTGTTGAGAGAGACCACCTTCCACCTGTACCCCTACTTCTCCTCACTTTTCTCCTCTTTGGCATGTGTCCCTCCTCCCAGTAGTCTGCACCCTTTCTCCTCCTTATTCTTACTGGGTGGTGGTGCCTTCTGCATTACACTCAGACCACTCTGCCTGCCCCCTCCCAGGGTTACTACGCCTCTATCTTTACCTATACCTTTACCTAGGCTCCCCTGTCTGGACCTTTCTACTAACCTCAGTCTTTTGGCCACCCCCCTCATAAGTTTAAATCCATCTTAGTAGAGATATACCCCTCTAATCCTGCCTTTAATACTTCCCTCCCCTTCCTGCTCAAGTGTACCCTGTTCCCCGCATACGAGTCACTGTTTCCCCAGACCCTACCCCAGTTAGTCACTAACCCATAATTTTTGGTATTGCACCAATCCCTCTGCCCCTTGTTGAAATCCTCAATCCTCCCCTTCCTTCCAATGCTTGCACATGGTACGGAGAGTAACTCTGAGAATGCCACTAACTCCCCCACCCCCTCACACTGCTTGCCCAACTACTCGAACCTCCACCTCACTACTTCCAGTCTCCCCGCCAAGTCGTTTGTACCCACATGCAACAGTAAATGAGGTTTCTTCTTCCCCCTCGCTGCACACTTGAGCAGTGCCTGCTCTACCCCTCCTGCAGTCAATCTGGGGATAGCTTCAACCCAAATACGGCTGTGCCCTTCCCCTTCCACCCCATCTCACCCCTTTCAGTATACAATCCCCTAGGATGAGTACCCCCCCATCCCTTAGCCCCTCTCCTCTAATGCCCTTCTACCACCCCAGTATTCAATCTTCCCTGCCTCTTACCCCCCCAGCTGCACCCTCTGTGACTTCTGTATCTGCCCCCTACTTTCACCTCATCTCTTTCTCTGCCTTATTCCTCCCATCCCCTTGAACCCCTTTCCAGCCTGACTACTTCCTACTGGGCTTCCCATGTCAACATCCCTCCTCCCTGCTGATTTCCAACCCTGAGGTCACCTCCTCTCAATCTACCTGCCAGCCAACGCCACCCTCTGCCTACATTATGCACTGGGTATGACCACAGGGATCCAACACAATAATACCATGGCCCACTGCACCCCTATCTGGCACACTGGTTACCTTTTAAAGTTACAAGTGTTCAGCCTTCCGAGGAACCTAAGAGTATTAGCAGTTCTCTGCAATAAGGCTGGACAAGCCTGGTACCGTAGCACCAAGGTGCACAGACGCCTAACAAACAAGCAAGCTTTTAAAATACTTAAAACCTCTCTCCTGAGAATTCTTTTTATGCTGCTTCTACTCTCTGAAAATGTACACCTCAACCCAGGACCAGTTGGGCCGACCACACACCCCCAGAACAGGAGGGTGGGGTCCCTCACATTGGTGTCAATCAATGTCTGTAGTCTCCTCAGTAAACTTGATAACCTCCAAACCTGGATTCAACAACACAATCCTGACATCCTCTCTGTTGTTGAAACTTGGCTAAACCCTAAGATTCCTGACATTGCGGTTGCAATTTCCGGATACTCTTATTTTTAGGCAGGACAGGATTTCAAAACAGGGTGGTGGCTGTGCCATCTACCTGAGAGATACCCTCATGGGACATGTCATTTCATTTTCTAACCCAGGATCCCCATCTCAGGTCCTCGCCATCAAAATTCTCCTAGGGGCCCATAATAAAAATCATACTGTAGTCTCTGTATATATACCCCCAAAGGACCATGCCAGTGGTTTCAACAGCATCATGGAATTCCTCAAGGGACTACACCATAATTCGGAGTTCATCGTTCAGGGTGATTTTAACATAAACTGGCTTTCACCTGAGGCCTGCACCTACAAGGATGCTGTCACGGCACAACACCTCACACAGCTTGTCCCCACCCCCACTAGGAGCAACTATAGAATGGGGACCTACACTCTACTTGATTGGATACTGTCAAACTGCCCGAAGAATCTCTAAGGTGTCTGTACTCCCTGATACTTTAAGTGACCACTCACCCTTTATCTGTTCTTGGGCTAACAAATTCACCAAGCCCCTCCTAAAATAATGCACACCAGGGTACTCAAGCAGGGCCCCTTCAGCTGCTACAATTACATCTAAGCAGGCTGGACTGGTCGATAATTGACTCATTCAATGATACAAACAAAGTCTTGGAACTGCTCATCAGCCGCTTTACAGCGGCTTGCAATATCCATGCACCACAAAAGATGAAGGTTAAGGCAGGTCCAACCCATGGATAAACTCCGAGCTTGTAGCATGGCTCAAACAAAGGGACCACCTCTGGCACTGTGCTCGAGCCACATCAGCACAAGGGGATATTAAAAAATACAAATCTGCAAGAAATGGCTGTACCCGAGCTATACTGAAGGCTAAAAGCAAATATTTTAGGGAGCACTCTCCAACTCTTGGGTGATGGGAAAAATTCTGGAATAACTTGAAGGACCTCACAGGCAAGGATACTAAGGCACCACCCACCATGCTCAACATTGATGGAACACCTCGCTAGACCTAGGTACCATCTCCAATATGTTCAACAATGTGTTCTCCAACCTTGGCAGTGTCCTTCCAACTGATTTTTTCAATGCCCCCACCACCAATTCCCCCTTTGACACTGCATCCCAAGTACACACAGCTCCGCAGTTCTTTTTCAAAGAGATCCCAATGCACTTAGCCAGAACCTATATATGCAAGGCCATCTGCAAAACTGGCTACAGTGGTGACTCACTCAACCTGAAGTTGCTTGTACTAGTCCTAGATGAAATCCTTGAACCCCTGCCAAAGATCTTCAACCTTTCCCTAAGATTGGATCAATTCCCATTACTCTGGAAACAGGCGACTATCACACCTGTACACAAAAGTGGAGACAAGTCACTGCACACCAACTACAGGTCCATCTCCACCCCCCCCCCCATCTAAAGCTCTGGAAGGAATAGTCTTCAGACCAGCTTGTTGAGTTCCTGGACAAATATGAAATCCAGTGCCCAGAACAGCATGGGTTCCAAAAAGGGCATAGTACCACCACGGCACTGTTGGAATTTACCAGATTTATCCATGACACCCTCGACCAAGGGATCTGTGGGGGTCAGTGTTCATTGACCTGACAAAGGCCTTTGATACTGTTAACCACCCACTCCTACTCAGGCAACTGACCACTCTCGGGCTCTCCAAGGATGCACTGCCCTGGTTTGCTAGCTACTGCGGGGGAAGGGTCCAATGTGTTAGGATTGCTGGCGTCACCTCTGATGAAAAAACAGTCCTCTCAGGTGTCCCATAGGGGTCTATACTGGGGCCATTACTCTTTTCTCTCTTCCTGAACAGTCTCCTAGTGTCTGCCAACAGAGAATATTACTCTATGTGGATGATGCAGTACTATTTACTAGCAACAAGACTCTAAACAACTTGAGTCAGTTGCAGTGTGATTTCAGGCATGTTGAAGAGTGGTTTAGCTCACACAAACTCGTCCTGAACTACAGCAAAACTAAGGTCATGACATTCTGCAATGCACGGAGCAAGCATAAACCTCTGACCCTCACCATCAAGAACCATGTGGGGACTTCACTTGAACATGTTCTTGAGTTTAAATATTTCGGCATCACCTTGGACAGTTCCCTCTCCTACACTCGACACATTGGCAATGTAGCTAAGGCCGCCAACATATGGATCGGCCTGCTCCACAAGCACAAACACTGCATGGCCACTGATGCCCTTACACTGGCTATCTACAGCTCCGTCACCTCCATCGTCGACTACGGTCTAATCATCTATGGCTCTGCTTCCCCTACTGCCCTCCGGAAGATATTGGTGACACTCAACAAGGCCTGTAGGCTTCTGACGGGTGCCACCAGCCTAACACACACCTGTGACCTGTATGCCCAGGCCGGATGGCTACCACTGTTTAGTAGAATGCAATACCAGACCTGCTTGTTAACCAAAAAAGTTCTTCTCAGGCTCATGCCATCAGGAGTGGCAAAGCTCCTTACTGCCAACAGCAGTACCCAGCTTACACACAGTGTTCTATATGAAACCTTCCAGGACCCCAGATGCCGAATGGGTCAGAGGTCATTCATGCACAGGGCTCCTCAGTAGTACAATACCCTTAACAAAGAAACACTTACAGCTGTGATGCTTGGTCCCTTTAAAAGGCAACTCCGACTATTCATCACCTCTACCACTCAATGTGACTGCCTCTCCTAAGTAACTGCCTCCTCATTTTACCCTAGTCGAAGGTGACCTGTAACCTCCCTTAGAGCTCCACTTTTTGGCACCAGTTTCCCTCACTCACTTACCCCCCCACACACCACTGCTCGCCCCTCCCCAATGGCACTTTCAGATATGGGGCCCTCAGCCCATCCACCTCACACTTTTGCCACCCATCTCTACCCGCCGACAATGGCCCTTTAGCCTACCTACTTTCTCCTGACTCCCTCCTACCCTATACTAACTATATACTGTTCACCCTGAAACTTGTCTGAAGCTGGCTTATGTTGTCTCTCTCCATTTTTGGCTGCAAAATAAATGCTTAGACATCTTTGTGCTTTTAAGACTGTAACCATTGTTTACCTTTGTATGTATACTACCCTACATCCTTTGACGTGGAACCTTTGTAAATGAGCAGTTCCTGCTCAAAGGTATTTGTAATCCTAGAGTTTAATAGAAAAAAAAAATAAACAAATCCCTCTCCTATCCCCGCTGTTGTCAATTTAGAGCCCCTGTTCTCTTCTATCCGATAGTGATGCCCTTCCCATCCTTACCCCTTCCCATAGCCTTCTCTCCTCCAGTCACCACCCCCCTTCCTTACTAGCCCACCTTCTACCCTTTCGTCCTCGCTATCTCTTCCCCTAGCTGTTGCCATCCCTCTCATGCCCTGCTTGTCCTCCCCCCCTTCAGTATGTTCCTGCTCCCCCTCTCTCTCCCATAGCAGAGGCTCAAATCTATTCTTAGTCAATACCCCTCCTACATCTCTTCCGCCTATCAGTTCACCCCTCCTACTTGTTCTCCTCCATGCCACCCCTGGTCCCACCCCTGCTCCTTCCTTACCGCAGCCATCTGCTCTCTCCTGGTACTCCTCATGGTCTCTTCCTCCCCCAACAGGAGGCCCCCCCTCACCTCGGCACCATCCTTCCTTGTCCTCTCTTTTTCTGTTAGTCGTCTGATACTGGGGTTGATTTCAGTCCCTAGTTGTTCTTCCTCCATCCCCCCTTGCCATCCCTGTCCCCCAGCCGGGATGCCTACTCATCCTCTGCCCTGCCACTTAGACTCCTCCCTAACCTCCACAGTTCCTCTCTCAAACAAGCCAGTCATCAACAGACCATACACCCCTAATCCTCCAAGCCCAGTCTAGGATCATGGCGGACCCCACACCCTATACACCCTACCACCCTTCCAAAGATGCCTGCCCACTATTGACATGGGCACCTGTCCCATTTTGGCCCCATCTTATGTTCACGGGCTCTTACTCCCAGGTTCTGTACCCTACTACAACTGCTAAGCCCCTATTTACTCAAATTCCTGTTCCCCACACTAGTCCCCCTACTGGCCCATTGCCGACTGGGATAATTCAGTCTCAAATCTCATCCATTAGATACTGTATTACTGCAACAATCCTAAAGCCTCCTTGTCTGTTTTTTACCCCTCAGCTACCATACTTTTTGTTCTCAGCTCTCATATAGTTTCACCTAACTCAGTTAGAAATTCTATTGCACTCCTAGTATTACTCAGCTCAGTTAGAGAAATAAACAGAACAATAAATATGTATTATTACAGCAATCATAACAGTATAGCTCAGTACTTAGTGCAGTTAGAGAAATAAACAGAACAACTAAATCTGTATTATTACAGCACTCCTCAAAGTATCCAATCATTGCTTTGTCTCCACCACAGAGACCCTGCTGTAATATAGGACCACAGAGGAACCGGGGTGGGAGAGTGGGCAACTCTAAAGTTCTAGCAGAGCTCCGTTCAGCTCACTCACTCCCCCGTCTCTCACTCCCTCATTCTGTTTCTCCCAGCGCTGCAGGCTGCCCTTTTGTACTGGGCTCCTGCCTGTATTGGCACCTTTTTCTGCCCACAAACAGATCTGCAGCAGTCCCGACAGATCACTGTTAAGCTCGCTCACTCCCCCCTCTCTCACTCACTCATTCTGTTTCTCCCAGCACTGCAGGCTGCCCTTTTGTACTGTGCTCCTGCCTGCATTTGTGCCTTTTTCTGCTCACAAAGAAATCTGCAGCAGTCATGACAGAGCTCCGTTGAACTCACTTACTCCCCCTCTCTCACTTGCTCATTCTGTTTCTCTTGGCACTGCAGGCTGCCTTTTCATACTGGGCTCCTGCCTGCATTGGCACCTTTTCTGCCCACAAAGAAGTTCACAGCTGTCCCGACAGAGCTCTGTTGAGCTCATTCACCCCTCTCTCGTTCGCTCGCTTCTGTTTCTCCCACTGCTGCAGGCTGCCCTTTTTGTACTGGGCTTCTGCCTGTGTTGGTGCCTTTTCTGCCCACAAAGAAATCCGCAGCAGTCCTGACAGAGCTCCGTTGAGCTCGCTCACTCCCCTCCCTCACTCCCTCATTCTGTTTCTCCTGGTGCTGCAGGCTTCCCTTTGTACTGTGCTCCTGCCTGCATTGGTGCCTTTTCTGCCCACAAAGAAATCCACAGCAGTCCTGACAGAGCTCAGTTGAGCTCGTTCACTCCCCTCTCTCACTTGCTTTATCTAAATCTGTTCCAAACACTGATTTCCCACAGCGACTGTGCTTTCTGTGCCAGAAGTGCAAAACATATTTCAGCCAGGATGTGAAAATGACAGCTGTACTGTTCATAAGGAGGTGTGAAAAAATGCCAGTGTTGAAAATCTGGCATGAAAATATTACAAATTTGCGAAGTTACAATGGTGCATGGAAACAGTGCAATGCACACTTGTGACACAGTCATTTTACGGATTTTTATCACCAAATTTTCAACATAGGCATTTTAGGACCTCTGCTCATGAACAGTGTCACTGTCATTTTCTTAATCTGTCCTGAACACTGATTTCCCACAGCGACCGCGCTATTCTGCGCCAGAAGTGCGAAAACACATTTCAGTCAGGATGCAAAAAATGACAGCTGTGCTGTTCATAAGGAGGTGTGAAAAAATACCAGTGTTGAAAATCTGGCATGAAAATATTACAAATTTGCGAAGTTACAAGGGTAGTAGAAACTGCACAATGCACACTTGTAACACAGTCATTTTATGAACTTTCATCACCAAATTTTTAACATAGGCATTTTAGGACCTCTGCTCATGAACAGTGTCACTGTCATTTTCTCAATGTCTCTTGAAAACTGATTTCTCACAGTGATTGCGCTATTCTGCACTGGAAGTGTGAAAACACATTTCTGCCAGGATGGGTAAAATGACAGCTGTACTGTTCATAAGGAGGTATGGAAAAATGCCAGTGTTGAAAATCAGGACTGAAAATATTACAAATGTGCGAAACTATGCGTGTGTGTGGAAACTGCACAATGCATGCTCGTAAAACAGTCATTTTTTTGGATTTTTTTCACCAAATTTGCAACATAGGCCTTTTGATAGCCCACCTCATGAACAGTGGCATTGTCGTTTTGTTAATCAGTCCAGAAAGATGATGCCACTCAGTGATCGCAAAATCACCTTTTGGGACTGAATAACACAATGACACTGACTGAATTCATGAGCAGGGGTCCCAAACCCCATGTTGAAAATTTGGAGCCAAAATTCACAAAAATGCCGAGATATACACAAAGTTGAAAAACCTATTTATGCCATTATACACCTTACGGCATTTCTTCTGTTTACGGTCAGCTTTGAAGAGTGCAGACGAGTTCCTGGTCCACCAAAGATCATCGTGTTGTGCTCTCGAGGTAAGTATAAGTGTGCAGAGGTGGATGCGGGCTGGGGAGGGCCACCAGACTCTCTGAGGGATCATTTTCTTATTTTACAGGTGTTGAAAAAAAAAAACATTCTGGACTGTTTTTTTCCAGTGATTCTGGCACACGGGTGAGCTCCCAATGTGCCACCTGAGTGTTTTGGGGGGCTGTAGCCAATGGGGATTAAGCACCCCTGTCGGCTATACCAGTTGGGGGAGAGCCGGGGATTGAGCACCCCTCGGCACACAGCAAACTGGGATGGGGACATTATGCCTTCGGGAAGTCAGCAAATTGAACTGGGGGACTGAAGCCGACGGGACTGGGGCTCCCATGAGCAAGAAAGACTGTTGGGGGTGCATGCTGCCGAGAAGTTGAGGCACCCCTTGTCACCACAACAAATAGGGAGGGGTTTACAGTGTGCCAGCAGGGGTGGGATCCCCATCGGCAAATATATTGGATTGAGGTGGCATAGGGATGGCAAGGTACCGCCTCTGCAATGACGGATGGCTCACTCATTGCAGTGAAATGGCTGATGCTGCAATGACGAGGTGGCCCCTGATTACAGTGATGAAAACGGTTTAACTTGGTGGCACTTTTGCAGAACCAGTGTTATCAAGACACTGGGCCTTCATTGGTCCACCAGTGCCAAGCCCCCAAATGCAGTGCTCCTGTTGGCTGCCAGAGTGCCGCACCTCCACAACCCACTTCTCTCCTAAGCTGCCGCATAATGCTTCTTGAGCATGTGTGCAAGCAAACATAAAAAGACATTTTATGATTGCCAACATTCTGTAAAGACTGCTGATGTAGCTGGTGGTTTTATTCTGATTCTTTTTTTTTTCTTTAAAAAAGTGAAAAACAGACTGCCGCACAAAAACAGGTTTCTTTACATTTCCTGATCAACTCCACTGCATGTTTCCTGGACTTGGGAACACAAATAACACAGTCAACCACTCATGATGCAGTGGGTATTTAGAGGTTATTGCATCATGAATGACTGCACTACTTGGGGGTGTTTCTAATGCTCAGGAATTATGCCGTAAAAACAGAAGCAAGATTGTAAACAAAACAAGGTTGTTTATAAATATACATTACCATGCATTTCAGTTCTACTAAACAAGGAGACAGACAAAACAAACAGCAGCATCAATGAGTTTTGGAGAAGGTAAGTAATCATAAAATGTAAGTTTTTAAAAGGAAATAATATGATGAAAAACAGGTTGACTGTCCCTTTAAAATGTTTGCTATGAATTATGTTAGAAGATATTAGTTTTTCATGAATAACCTCACAATTTTCTAGTTATAAATGATGAGTATAATTATGATGCATCACCCACATACTCAAACATAGTTCTGCATCATAATCCACTGATACAGTATGGGGAACACAATTTTGTAACAACAAAGCTAACATGAATGAAGCGTGGAAATGTATTTAAGAATTTGTAATTTTCTGTTTTACTTCACAGTAGGTAATGACATGGATTTAATTTTAGATGGGACAATTGATAAAATTATTTAGAAAAACATGATGGACTTGAGTTTTATCTGTGATATTATATGTGACTTAATTTGTGGATATAAAACTCTTTTGATACTGTATTCAGAATCTGGTAATAAATGTTTTGATGTAAGAAAGAATGAACTACTGTACCTACAGTATCAGCAAAATCAGATGTTCCAAAGAATAAAATGCCAAAAAACAGAACCCCTTCTTTAGGAAAGGGCAAATAAATTCCAGGAAAATACCTCATTATCCAGTGCCAAAGGTTCAAGTATGGTTCTGTATGTCAGCAAGATGCGCTAATAAGGAGCTTTAAATGTACTGTATGTGCAAAGAACAAGGGATTGGTAAGATTTTGAAACTTTACACTGAAGACATACTGCAACAAAAATGGTGGTGCAGCACATGAACAATGGATAGTCATATAAATAAATACATGCAGCTTCAGTTTGGGGATGATACGGGCCTACCCTCGGTTGTTGAAATCTCTTGAGGATAGAGGCAAACTTCAGAATGATGTTAGGAGATTGGTCTGCCACCTGAAACCTTAAATTCAGTGTAGCCAAATGAAAGGTGCTGCACTTGTGGAGGAGAAAGAGAGGTAAGACCTATACTGTGTGATGCCCAATTGCTACAGTCAAGGAGGAATAGGACTTGGTAGTATACTAGACAATGGGCTGAAGCAGGACAAGCTGTGCACAGTAGCTGTCACGAGGACCAGCAGAATGCCTGGTGTATCAAAATGACTTGGTAATCCTACCATTTTAGCAGGCGCTGGTAAGATACCGGGTATGGATATAATGAAGATGCTGACTTTTGAATGCCCCCCCATGTTTTTGTTTTTTTTATCATAAAGTAACAAGCCACCTCACCCAACTAATCCAATGCTTCATGGCCTGGTGCCACTTCCTTAGGTCAGTGGTTTATAGGCTTAGATACACTCATCTGACAGACAATCAAAGGTTTAGTTCTTGTATTTCCTAAAAGGTGGACTAGCAGGCTAATGTGACACTTTTTTAAAGACTTTAAAGCTCAGGATGATTAAGTCCTAGGAAACAGAGAAAGGTATATCCTGAAATAAAGCCTGGAGAAGTTACATTGCTGGGAAAGCTGATAGTGTAAGAGAGAGATTAGGAAATACAGGAATTGAAATTTTGATAGTTGGACAAGTGAGTTAATGTAAACCTGACCACCACTGGCCTTGAAGAGTGGCTTTCAGATCATGATACCTTGGCTCTGGCTGAGTGAGGTGGCTTATTTATTAATTTATCATAAAATAAAAACAAACATTTTGGGAAACATTCAGGAGTCAGAGTCTTCCTCATAACCAACAGTTTTTACTGATCATGCATTACTGAGGCAGACTCTTCCAAGGAACTCGTTATTTATATCCCCATTCCCAATTTCTTAGGAGAACAAGTGGGCATGCCAGTTCCAGACCCATACAGAACCTGGTGAGTCACCACCTGAGTACTATAAGCTATTTTCGTCTCTGCAGTACAAGCAGAACATTGAGACTGTTGAAAGGGTGTAACAAACCCACCAGCATGATTAATGAAATGGGGACAAAAGCTATGAGGAGAGGTTTGCATACTCAAGTATATCAACAAGATTGAATAGTTGGAGATATTTGATCTTGTGCCCTGCAATAGGACATAGGGACATTTCCGGATGCTCAGGGGTGGTAAATCATAGGATGAGATTAGGAGGCAATTTTTCCCAGAGGTTGTTGAACCTATGGAACAGTCTACCAGCAGAGGAAGTGCATGTGAAGACCATCCGTATGCCTGTAAGGCTGGGCAAATTTCTGCTTACCAAGAAAATTGCAAGGCGCCCTGGGTAATAGAGGTGGGAGGGAATCCATACAAACTGGTTAGTGTTTGCACAGCATACTGCATCCCTGCTTGTGAAATGTAGGGGCATTTATGTTAGACCTACAGGCCTTCCAACGATAAAGTACCTCGTTACTATGTTACTATAATGCATGAATACTGTTGTTCTATCAGAACCTTCAGTACCTATATTTGTTAGGCCAGAACTCAAAGCATCAAGTACCGCCAAGAAACGTGGTATCTGGTATCTGAAGTGAATACAGTGTATTGTGGGTCCAGAGATACAGAAAATCAAGAACTTAAATGCTGAACAACCCAGGAGCTAAGACATCAAAAGCTGGTGAGCTAGTAACAACAACTCTGCAGTTTTGGATGATGCAGAAGAAAATGTGCCAACTGGTGATTACTTCATCTTGTCACATCATGATGGTACCAAATAGACAAAAAGGTATGTGTTGTTATTATTATTATTATTATTATTGAAACAATTCAGGGACTGTTACCAGCAACTACTTATTATTATTATTAGTATTAGGCAGGCAGTATAGTGCAGTGGTCTAAGGCTCTGAGCTGCTAATCTGGTGATATCCACCAGACCAGACCTGAGTTTAAATCCCACAGCTTTCACTTGCATACTGTGTGACCCTGAGCAAGTCACTTAACCTCCTTGTGCTCCCAGGTCACTCCTGTAAAAAAGCTATCAGCTTAGTGTGCTATACCTGGTTAAACAATAAAATAAATAAAAAATTATTAGTATTATTGCCCTATGTAATGTTATTTGATATTTTCTAAAACTACACTCCACAAATTATGTACAAGTGCTCAATTCTAATCTGCTGAAAAACAGCAGCATACTTACATCAGGGCTTAGTCACTTTTATAGTTCATTGTATAGAACAAAATAAGTTTCACTTACCAAAGAGTTAATATTACAAATGTAATTTTGACGATAGAATGTGCACCTGTTCCACTAATATGTACATAATGTATGTCTGCCATTGCTTTCCATCTGTCTCTGCCTGCACATTTTTGTTGTTTTGGCATGTAATTCATTTTTTCAATTTATATCATCAAATTTGTGAGGAGCACAGCTGTTTTATATAGTTTATGAAGCCCAGAAATGAATTTCTGACAACAAATTGCTGTGTAAAAAGTCACTCATTTTCCTACCTTTACAATCCCTTAGAATGTACAATTCTTTGTTTTTAATCTACAGAAAGTTTAATCTCTTACACAGTGATGTACAGTGTGGAACACTGCAAATAGATGTATAACTCATAAGCTCAGATACTCCGATAAGACTCTTCTGATATTTTGCTGAAGTACCTCTTCTGTTACTGCAGCTTTTTTATTGGTTTTAAGTTTTCTTTCATCTGTGCCAAGGAAAATTGTGCACTGCTACTGAGACTTTTTTTCTCTAAAGTCGAAAGACAAGAGGCAACAAAGTGAAGTTAGTTACTAGTACCTCTCAATGAGTCCTTTCCCTCTTACAAAACCAGCTTTTAGGCTGGCCTCCATGTCTGTAACTCTAAACACTCTGGACTAGATTCACTAACCATTTTGGGACTAAGTCCCACACTGCAATGCCAGTTATGGACCAAAATCCCCACAACTGCAGAGATTGAAATTCACAGCCACAGCATTTGTGGCAGAAGTTAGGTAGGAGAGGCAAAAGGCCATGACCCGGTAGGATCAGAGGCTGCATACAAGTGTAGGGCTTAGGGGCAGACTGGATGGGCCTAGCAGTCCTTCTCTGCCAACAATTTCTATGTTTCTATGTTTATGGCTGGTCCCACCAGCTGTAACAGTTTTCTGCAGCTGCGGGGATTTCCTGAGCAACACCACCCGCAAGCTGCTGTATATCAGGGAACTGGTTTAAATCTGGTTTTACCTTTGTGAATGCCTGCAGCTGTGGAAAATCTGTGAATCTACAAGGGCAACCCACTTGTATCAGGTTTTCCCTGCAGCTGCGGGTATTTCAAACATTGTGAATCTAGCCCTCTGTTTCATAAAATGATCAGACACAGGTCAATAGATTGTCCTAGCAGGTCACATTTCACCACCCTTCACTCAAAGAGACTGAGACATACACAATGCCTTGGAGAAAATGGCCACAGCCATGTGTTTATTGAAATTATAACAGTAAACCAAGTTATATCAGCAGCAGCATGATGTGCACAGCAAAGAAGTCATAGCAAGGCTTTAGATGGTCAAATGTGACCTTGGTCCATTCCCTTACCCAAGGGGCAAACTGAATGGACCCCCACTCTCCCAAAGAGTATAGCCTTAGGAGGGGACTATGGCCTCTGAGGTATAAGGAGTTACTCCTGGGCCATTGTACATGCAGCCCTCCTCTGTCAGAATGCGCCACATGTGTAGGCCATCCCCACTGAGGCTATCTCACTACTGATCCTGTAAGGGGCCTCCAGCCATCGAAGGCTCACCACCTACCAGCCTCATGGAGAACCATCTGCAGAAGATCCCAGTTTTCCTGTTACCCACTATGTAGTCTCCTTGCTAGACTACCATGGCACCATATATGGCATGACTGTGACAGCCTACCACTAAGCCCATGCTAAAAACAAACCCTTGTAAATCTTTAAAGGTGAGGGACACAAAGGGTAGGGAAGTGGACACTAGTTCATTCTCAGTGGAAAGGATCCTCAGGGAACTAACAGCAATAACAATAGAGTAAAAATAGATAAGGCAATGGTCCAGATGGACTGCACTCAAGCATGCTGTGGGAGGTGTTGGTGGCACCACTGGCAGCTTTGTTCAGTCTATCATTGGAGATGGGGGAGGTGCCAAATGACTGGAGGAGGGCTGATGTGGTCCCACTACATAAGAGTGGTAGCAAGGAGGAGGCAGGAAACTACAAGACAGTAAGTCTAATCTTGGTGGCATGTAAATTAATGGAAAAATTGTTGAAGGAAAGGATAGCAGACCATCTGGCAGCAAATGGTCTCCAAGACCCATGACAACACAGTTTCACTGAGGGCAAGTCATGCCAAATGAATTTTATAGAATTCTTCAACTGGGTAACCAAGAAGGTGGACCAGGGCAAGGCAGTAGATGTGGCATATTTGCATTTTAGCAAGGCTTTTGATACGGTACCACACAGAAGGCTGCTAAATAAACTAGGGAGCCTGGGGTTAAGGTGCAAGATACTGAGATGGGTGGGGAACTATCTAGGCAACAGAACTCAGAGAGTGGTGGTAAATGGCACATGTTCTGCAAAGGGAAGGGTGACCAGTGGAATACCACAGGGATCAGTGCTGGGCCCAGTCCTCTTCAATGTCTTCATCAGTGACATTGCTGAGGGGCTGAGGGAAGGTTTGCCTATTTGCAGATGACACAAAATCACTCCAGATGGGGTGGATAAAATGCAAAGGGACCTAAAAAGACGATGACAGGTCTAGGGAGTTGCAGCTGCAGTTCAATGCTAAAAAATGCAAGATTATGCATATGGGTAGCAATAACCCAGGGGCAGTGTACAACCTAGAGGAAGAGGACATTTCAATTTCCAAACAGGAGTGGAATCTGGGTGTCATCATCTCAGATGACCTGAAGAAGGCCAAACAATGTGACAAGACAGTATCAAGAGCCAGCGGGATGCTGGGTTGCATAGGTAGGGGTATAACCAGCAGAAGGAGGGAGGTTATACTACCACTGAATCGATCATTGGTGAGGCCTCACCTTGAATATTGCATCCAGTTCTGGAGGACCCCATCTCCAGTGGGATATAAACAGAGTGGAGGCTGTACAGAGGAGGGCAACCAAGATGGTGGGAGGCCTACACAATAAACTCTATGGAGACAGGCTGAGGGAGCTAAGCATGTACTCATTGAAGGAGGGGGGGACATGATTGAAACGTGTAAATACCTCAAGGGAGGAAACAGAAAGCAAGTGGATGAAATTTCCAAAGAAAAAGTGCTCAAGAACTAGAGGACACAACATGAAACTGGGGGAGGGGGCTCAGAGGAAAAAAGAGAAAGTACTTTTACATGGAAGGGTAGTGGATAGATAGAACAGTCTGCGGACTGAGGTGGTGGAGGAAGAAATAGTTACAGGCTTCAGAAGGCATGGAACAGGTACATAAAAGCCTGAAGACACTAAGGGAGTGCAGAGTAACCATTAGTCTAATCTGGGATTCACTAAATACAAAACAGGGCAGATGTGTGGGCCTGTGGCCCTTATCTGCTGTCAACTTCTATGTTTCTACATTATGTTTCTAACCCCGTTGGAGGTGAAAAATAAATAAAACCTCATATTAAAAACTGGGAAAATTCCTTCCAGGCCCTGAAGGCTGTCCCCTACAGTGGGACAGTGAGTTCCCTATGCTCTGCTATTCCCATGCCCTGTTTTAATGATGGTGGGTGTGTCAGAATTCCAGCTAATGTAGAGGAGAAGGGGGTTCAGTATTGCTTTGTTTCTGGTTAAATACCCATTTGCTTTCCCTGTCCAGCCACCTCTGCTCCCTGAGAAATCCTACCCTCCTGCCTAGACCCTCCCCTAGTGGCAGTATACCTGCCTACTTCTCTGACCTGCTAGCACAGGTGTCAGGAGGGGCAGTGCCCACAGACAAATCCCTGTCTACCAAAATCTTCTCCAGGTTCTCTGTTGCCTGAGTGGGCCACATTTCCCCTCCTTTCACCCACACAGACTGAGGGGTAACAATATCTTGGAGCAAAAGTCCACAGCCATGTGTTTATTGAAATCCTAATCATATCCTAAGTTCCATGAGCAGTGTGTTGTGTGCATCAAGGAAGTAATAGCAAGTCTTTGGATGATCAGACTTGTCTTGGTCCATCCCATTACCCAAAAGGTAACCCGCTGAGTGGACCCACTCACTCCAAAATGGTACAACCGCTGAAGGGACTCTGGTCTCTGAGGCATAATGGGTGGCTCCTGGACCATGTCATGTGCACCCTTCCCCATCAGATATGGCTACACATGCAGGCAATGCCCAAGGGGGCTATCCCATGACCAACCACCGCAGGGGGTTTGCAGCCATCTGGGTGATCACCTCCTGTCAGCCTTGAGTAGAACCATCTGCAGAAGATGTGAGTTTCCCCATTACCCCCCTGTACATTCCTTAAAAGACTACCATGCCGCACAGGATGAGCACTGCTCCCGGCTCTCATCCCTCCCAAGCACTTCATGCTAGCAAATTCTCCAAAGCACTTTGTAGGTCAGCTAAAAACCTATCACAACCTCTGTCTGACAAATGTACACCATCCCAGGTATACAGCTGTGGTATAGCAATGACTGTCTCATCATGCCTTAGGACAGTCCCACCAATTGAGTCCCTAAAACTCTGCATGACCAAGTTGGTTGTAGCAGGCTGTCTTGATTAAAGCTGGGTCTCTTGCGTGTCACCAATACCTCCTCTGGATGATGTGCAACCAGGCAATGTGTATCCGGCCAGTCTTCCTGAATCAAATCCAGATCTTCATTCATCTGATGCAGCAGCACCAGTGAGTTCATCACTCCCAGGTCATTATCTTCCAGGTGAACTATCAATATGCGGAAGGACCTTGCCTTTACCTTTGGCTGAGACCCACAAGAAAAATTCACCCCACCTTATCCTCAAAGTCCCATCCAGTGTACCCATTGTTGCCTAGACTCCAGGAAAGGTTCTTTCTCCTGCAATCCACCTCACCAGAACTGCTACCAAATGGATGAAGGAATGCCCACATAACCAGATTTGCCATATACAGGAAATGTCACCTGCTGGGAAACAAAACAAGATGGTTATAGCAAATGTATTTCCGTCTCCTTCAAAAGCCTGCCACCACCACCTCAACTGGCTAAGAGCCTGGATCTGCCCATCTCTCAAACCTTAGCCCTCATATTTGTGGCAGCTCCAATGTGGAAAAATGGGTGATGAACTCTGATAGCCTTTTATGTTTGCTTGCATGCATGTGCAAGCTATTATGTGGCAGCTTAGGAGAGACGGGTTGTGGAGGTGCGGCACCGTGGCTGCCAATGCCGCACTGCATTTATGGGCTTGGCAGTGTCAACCAATGCAGGCACAGTGTCCTGATGACACTAGTTCTGCAGAGTGCCACCAACTTGAATGATTTCACTGCTGCAATTAGGGCCACCTCGTCATTGCAGCATCAGCCATTCTGCTGCAATGAGGGAGCAACCCATCATTGCAGGGCAGTACTACCTTGCCTGGTGTAACATTTTGTCAAATACACAGTGGCTATGCTGCCCTCAGAGCCCCATGAAAGCCAATGAGGGTGCTCAAACCCCTGTTGGCATGCCCCTGACCCAGTTTATTTGCTGATGGGGGAGCCCACTCCCCATTGGCATAATGCCCCAACCATTTGTTGTGTGCCGAAGGGTGGGCCCAATCCCCCTCAGCATCATGCCTCCATCAAACAGGCTTTCTTTGCTGATGGGGAGGCTCAATCCCAGTTGGCTTCAGTCCCCCCGCTCCCAAAACACAGGTGGCACACTGGGAGCCCATTCCAGTGTGCAAAAAATATACCTGAAAAACAAAAACTTTCCTGCGGTCTTTTTTTTCTTTTCTGCCTGAAACCAAGAAAACAGTCCCTCGCGGTGTCTTGTGCCCCCTTCCCCAACCCGCGGTCACCCTCTGGGCCCCCTGCCTCCCCACACCCCCCCCTCACCCCATACTTGCCTCTGGAGCCCAGTGTGATGATCTTCAGTGGACCGGAAAAATGTCTGCACTCTTCAAAGCCAACCGTGAGCTGAAGAAATACTTGTAAGCTGTATAATGGCATAAACAGGTTTGTTTCAACTTTGGTGCATATCTCAGGCATTTTTGGGAATTGTGGCACCAAATTTTCAATATGGGGTTATTGGGACCCCTCCTCATGAATTCAGTCACTGTCATGGCATTATGCGGTCCGGAAAGGTGATTTCATGGTCACTGTGCAGAATCACCTTTCAGGACTTATTAGTGAAACAACAGTGCCACTGTTCATGAGGTGGGCCCTCAAAAAGCCAATGTTGCAAATTTGGTGAAAAAAAATTCAAAAATGACTGTTTTACGAACGTGCATTGCGCAGTTTCCATGCACACTCGTAACTTCGTGAATTTGTAATATTTTCACTCCAGATTTTCAACATTGGCATTTTTCTACACCTCCTTATGAACAGTACAACTGTTATTTTACACATCCTGGCCAAATGTTTTCGCACTTCGGTGCAGAATAGCGTGGTAGTGGAAATCAGTTTTTGAGACAGATTAAAAAATGACAGTGACACTGTTCATGAGCAGAGGTCCTAAAATGCCTATGTTGAAAATTTGGTGACAAAAGTCTATAAAATGACTGTGTTACAAGTGTGCATTGAGCAGTTTCACACAACCTTGTAACTTCAAATTTGTAATATTTTCACGCCAGATGTTCAACACTGGCATTTTTTCACACTCTATGAACAGTACAGCTGTCATTTTTCATATCCTGAGTCAAAATGTGCACTTCCAGTGCAGAATAGCGCTGTCGCTGTGGGAAATCAGTGTTTGGGACAGATTAAGAATGAGCGAGTGAGAGGGGGGAGTGAGCGAGCTCAACAGAGCTCTGTTGAAACTGCTACAGATTTCTTTATGGGAAGGAAAAAGTGCCAATGCAGGCAGGAGCCCAGTACAAAAGGGCAGCCTGCAGCACCAGGAGAAACAGAACGAGCGAGTGAGAGAGAAGGAGTAAGCAAGCTCAAAGGAGCTCTGTTGGGACTGCTGCAGATTTCTTTGTCGGCAGAAAAAGGTGCCAACGCAGGCAGGAGTCCAGTACAAAAGGGCCAGAAGAAACAGAACGAGTGAGTGAGAGATGGGGAGTGAGCGAGCTCAACGGAGCTCTGTTGGGACTTCAGAATTACCCACCTTCCCGCCCAGGGTCCTGTGTGGTCCTGTATTACAGAAGGGTCTCTGGGTGAGACAAAGCAATGATTGGATACTTCTAGGATTGCTGTAATAATACAGACTAAGTTGTTCTGTTTATTTCTCTAACTGAGCTGAGTAATACTTGGAGTGCAATAGGATTTCTAACTGGGCTAAGTGAAACTATATGAGGGCTGAGAACAAAAAGTATGGTAGCTGAGGTGTGAAAATGGACAAGGAGGCTTTGGGATTGCTACAGTAATACAATATCTAACGGATGAGATTTGAGACTGAATTAATCCGGTCGGCAAGGGGGCAGTAGGGGGACTAGAGTAGGGGGAAAAGGAATTTGAGTAAATAGGGGCCTAACAGTTTTAGTAGGGTACAGAAACCGGGAGTAAGAGCCAGTAACATAAGATGGTGGCCAAAATGGGGCAGGTGCCACATGTCAATAGGGTGGGCATCTTTGGAAGGGTGGTGGAGTGTACAGGGTGTGGGTCTGCCACGATCCTGGACAGGGCTTGGAGGACTGTGGGGGGTGTATGGTCTGTAGACAACTGGCTAGTTTGAGGGAGGAACTGTGGAGGTTAGGGAGGAGTCTCAGTGGTAGGGCAGATGAGTATGGTAGGCATCCTGGCTTTGGGGATACGAGATGGCAAAGGACGGTGGCAGAAAAACTAGGAACAAAACTGACCCCAGTATCAGAGGCACTAGCCTAAAAGGGAGGAGAAGGGGGGTTCCCGAGGGGAAGGGGGCCTCCTGATGGGGGGAGGAAGAGACCATGAGGAGTACCAGGGGAGAGAGCAGATGGCTGTGGGTAGGGAGGGACCAGGTGTGGGACCGGGGGGGCATGGAAGGGAACAAGTAGGAGGTGGAACAGGTAGGGGGAAAGATGTCAGAGGGGCATCGACTAGGAATAGATTTGAGCCTCTGCTATGGGGGAGAGAGAGAGGGGCAGGAACATATTGAAGGGGGAGGCAAGCGGGCATGACAGGGATGGCAACAGGTAGGGGAAGAGATAGCGAGGATTAAAGGGTACAAGGGGGTCTAGTAAGGAAGAAGGGGGTAACTGGAGGAGAGACGGGGAAGATGGGAGGGGCATCACTATCGGGGTCGAAGGGAATGGAAGCTGTAAATCGACAACAATGGGGATAGGAGAGGGGTTGGAAATCAGCAGGGGAAGAGGGAAGGTCGACATGGGAAGTCCAGTAGGAAGTAGTCAGACTGGGAAGGGTTCAAGGGGGATGGGAGGAATAAGGCAGAGAAAAGGGGTGAGGCAGAAGTAGGGGTGCAGATACAGAAGTCACAGAAGGTGCAGCTGGTGGGGGTAAGGGGCAGGGAAGAACGAATACTGGGGTGGTGGAAGGGGCATTAGAAGGGAAAGGGGTAAGGGACAGGGGGATACTTGTCCTGGGGGATTCTATACTAAAAGGGGTGAGATGGGGCAGAAGGGGGGAAGGCACAGTTGTATTTGGGTTGAAGCTATCTGCAAGTTGACAGCAGGAGGATCAGGGCAGGCACTGCTCAAGTGTGCAGTGAGGGGGAGGAAGAAACCTCATTTTGTGTTCATGTGGGTACAAATGACTTGGCGGGGGAGACTGTGGAAGTAGTGTGGGGGAGGTTCGAGGATTTGGTCTCGCAGTGTGAGGGGGTGGGGAAGTCGGTGGCATTCTCGAAGGTATTCCCGATACCATGTGCAAGCACGGGGAGGAAAGGTTAGGATCGAGGAGATCGAAGAGTGGATGAGGGATTGGTGCCATACCAAAAATTATGGGTTAGTGACTAACTGGGTTGGGGTCTGGGGGGAATAGTGACTTGTATGCGGGGGACAGGCTACACTTGAGCAGGGAGGGGAGTATTAAATGTGGGATTAGAGGGGTATATCTCTACTAAGGTGGATTTAGGCTCGGTGGCACTGAGGGTTGAGGCGCTGGATGCCACACCTCGCACCACACGTCGACCCGGGTTCGGGAACAATCTCAGGCCGCTGGGGGCTGGTTGGGGAGAGGAAGGATTGAGCATCCCATGACTGCTCTCCTTCTTCTGGGGCAGGTGAGTGTATGGCATTGCGCTGCAGCGGTGGGTGAAGGAGGCCGGCTGCACTGCAGTTGCATGCTCGAGAGGGGGGAGTGCGGCGGGCATTGGCACTATGTGCCTTTGACGCCATTGCCCATCCGGCCCCCAGGGAGAAAATGGAGGTGGAAAATAGCAGGACGATCTTGCCGGCTGATGGATGTGCCCTGCACCTCCAGACACGAGAGCGGCACACCCAGAGGGGTCCAGCCGACCCTGGGCGAAAGGTGTTTCTCTCGCGTGCACGTCCTGATCCGGGGGTGCGGGAGCCAGTGGCCAAAGGTCACTAGAGCCCACTCCACTAGAGGAGAAATAGTGACATGATAAAAAAACTAAGGTGGATTTAAACTAGTGGGGGAGGGTGGCCAAAAGACTGAGGTTGGTAGAAAGGTCCGGACAGGGGAGCCTAATGAGCTCAACCCCCTAGATATAGGTAAAGGATGAGGCGGAGTAACTCCGGGAAGGGGCAGGCAGAGTGGTCTGAGTGTAATACAGAAGGCACCACCACCCAGTAAGAATAAGGAGGAGAAAGGGTGTGGACTATCGGGAGGAGGACACAGGCCAAGGAGAAAAGTGAGGAGAAGGAGGGTACGGATGGAAGGTGGTCACTCAATGCAAGAAGCCTGGGAACAAAACTGTAGAGCTTCAGGCGCTCCTGTCAGTGGGGAAGGTGGACATTGCTACAGTGACAGAGACTTGGGCCAATGAGTACCAAGATTGGGACTTGGCAATCCTGGGATACAGGATGTACAGGAGGGACAGGGGATTGGAAGGGGGAGCCATCACTGTATGTGAGGGAAGGGATCAAATGCATAAGGGACGAGGGAGAAGAGAAGAGAAGAGGACAGAGGCACTTCGGGTGCAGCTCCTGGACTTCAAGTGCAGAAAGCTAAGGCTGGGAGTGATGTACAGGCCACCAGCCCAATCCGGGGAACTGGATGGGGAGTTCGCAGAGCAGATAAGGAGGGTTTGTAGAAGGGGGAATGTAGTGATAGTGGGGGATTTTAACCTACCAGGGTTGACTGGAGCACCCTGGCCACTAGTTGTACCAGGGAGCAGGTAGGTGCTCCTTGATGCATTCCAGAATGGCCTTCTGATGCAGTTCGTAAGTGGGACTACAAGGCTCTGGACCCAGTACTGGCAAATGGGGAGGTGGTGAGGGAGGTAAGGGTGGATGACCCACTAGCGAGTAGCGACCACCAAACAGTGTGGCTCGTTCTCGTGCTGGGCAGGGAGACAGGAGGCATGGGTACTAAGGTGGTGGACTTTAGTAGGGTGGACTTTGGGAGGATGTGATCAATACTGCAAGGGAAACTCCAGGATATAAGGCCGGTGATGGATGCAGAACAAAAGTGGGGAGTCATAAAGACTGGGCTAACAGAGGCCACAGTAACCTGCACCAGGGTCAGGAGTAAGAAGAGCAGAGCCAAGAAACCATTCTGGCTGAACAAGGAATTGCTGCAAGAGGTGAGGGCAAAGAGGACTGCCTTCCAGAAGTACAGGAGAACAGGAAAGGGAGAGGATAAGGAGGCTTACAGGAGTTGGTCAAGGGAGGTGGCCAGGAGGGTGAAAAAAGCTAAGGCCTCCAGGGAATTAAGGTTAGCAGAGGGCATAAAGGGAGGGGAAAATGACTTTTTTGATATGTCAGGGAAAAGAGGAAGTGCAAGGAACATATTGTGAGGATAAAGTGGGGAAGGGATTGGGTGGAAAAGGGGAGGAGCAAGCGGAAATTCTAAATGAGTACCTCTGCTCCGTTTTCACTAAGGAGAGGAATGGTCCACTACCAGCATGGGCTGGGCAGGTGGGGAAAGGTGGGGAGGAGGTGATGGACAAAATGATCGCAGGGAGTAGGGTGCTAGAGGGGCTGAGGGCAGTAGGCGTGGACAAGGCACCAGATCCCGATGGCATCCACTCTAGGGTGCTGAGGGAGATGGCGGAGCTGTTGGCTGAGCCACTGGCAGATCTGTTCAACACCTCCCTGGAAATGGGGTGTGTGCCCCAGGAATGGAGGGTGGCCCATGTGATGCCCATACACAAGAGTGGGCCTAGGGAGGAGCCAGGAAATTATTGACCAGTCAATCTCACATCCATAGTGGGCAAGCTTATGGAGGTGATACTGAAGGAGAGGCTGGTGGCATTCCTAGAGAGTAATGGCCTCCAAGATGGGCGGCAACATGGGTTCATCTCAGGGAGGTCTTGTCAAATCAACCTAATAGAGTATTATGACTGGGTGACAAGGGAGTTGGACAGAATCCATGCGGTACATATCCTATACTTGGACTTCAGTAAGGTCTTTGATACAGTGCCTTATGGGAGACGGGGGGGGCTGATGGCAGTGGGGGTGGGAAAAAAGCTGACTAAATGGATAGAGAGTTGGTTACAGGGGAGGGTGCAGAGGGTGGTGTGGTGGGAGAGCTCTCGGCACCCAGAGCAGTGACAAGTGTGGTGCCACAGGGCTCACTGCTGGGCCCGGTGCTATTAGGTCTCTTCATCTCTGATATAGCACATGGACTGGGGAGCAGGGTTAGTCTGTTCGCAGATGATACCAAATTGGGGGCAGTGGTGACGAAGATGATGGATGGGAGAAAACTGCAGGGGACCTAACCAAACTAGAGACACAGTCAGTGGGTGACAGCTAGGATTCAACACAAAAAGTGTAAGGTGATGCACTTCGGGGCTAAGAACCAGAAGAGGGACTATTGATTGGGGGAGGTGAGGTTGGGGATCACAGAGGAGGAGAAGGACCTAGGGGTGTTGGAAACTGACAGCATGAACAACTCAGCCCAGTGCAGGAGAGCAGCAGTGAAGGCAAACAGGATGCTGGGCTGCATCGCAAGGGGGTTCTCATCCAGACACAGGGATGTGATCCTACCTCTCTACAGGTCATTGGTCAGACCGCACCTGGAGTACTGTGTGCAATACTGGAGGCCATACCTGAGGAGAGATATAAAGTTACTGGAAGGGGTGCAAAGGAGGGCAACAACAATGTTAAAGGAGTGGAAGGAAAGGAATATGAAGTTAGGCTGAAGGAGCTGAACATGTACACACTGGAGGAGAGGAGGATAGGGGATATGATTGAAGCATTTAAACACCTGAGGAGGGGTAAATAAACCTAGCACTGAGGGGTGTTTAAACTGATGAGTGGAAGAGAGATGAAGGGCATGGACTAAGGCTGGAAGGGGACATTTCAAGAGGAAATGAGAAGGAACTACTTCACTGAGAGGGTGGTGTCTAGTTGGAATGCACTGCCAAAGGGTGTGTAATATGTAGAACAGTAAATAGCTGTAAGAAGAGAGGGATAAAGCAAGAGTCAGGAGGGCATGGGCTGGGACAAGCGGAGAAGGAACTGAGGGAGAGGAGATGGGGCAGCTGCAATCTAGGGTGCTAGCTGCACACTTGGGCAGACTTAGATAGACTGATTGGTCTGTTCTGCTGGCAGATTCGTATGTTCACTGGTGGCTACTGTAGCAGTCCCTCCCTCCACCCGATCTCCTGCTGCAGGTAATAAAAAATCCCTGTTGTCTAGCAGTCCCTCTGCCAATCCAATCACCCGCTGCATGTAATAAAAAATTCCCTGGTGGCTAGTGGTCCCTCCCCCACCTGATCACCCACTGCATGTAATAAAAAAAAAATCCCTGGTGGCTAGCAGTCACTACCCCCATCTGATTACCCGTTGCATATAATAAAAAAAATCCCTGGTGGCTAGTGGACCCTCCCCCCACAAAATGACCCACCTGACATGGCATTATGCCCTGGTGTCCAGTGGTGTAAACCCCCCATCCTGATCCCCCATATAGTAAAAAAATTAACATTATCCTGGTGGTCTAGTGAATCACCTTCCCTATCCTTGATCCCCAGTATGTGAAATCAGATATCCTTCATGGTGGGGTAGTGCACCTCCGCTTCCTCCACCCTGACAGACAGCGTCCCACCACACCTTCTCCCATCCCTAACTCAAGAGGGTAGCGCACAGCCTTCTCTCTCCACCACGGCCAGCTGCCCACTGAGTTGCCAGTAAATGAGCACGTGCTTGTAGAAGCATGCGCCACTCATTGACAGCTCCCCGCCATTGAGTTTTGTGTGATAGTTCTGTGTGGTGGCAGACAAGAGCAGAGGACTGTTCCAGTGGCCATGTGGGGAGTCAGGATGTGGAGGATGGCATGGTGGAAGTCCACCATCCCATCCCATCCATCCTGACCCCCGCCAACCACCAAAACAGCCCTCCGCTCTTCTATTCCACCCCACAGAGCTGTCTCACAATGATAACACTCAATGAGCGAGAGCTGGAATGTCAGTGAATGAGTACGTGCTTGTACAAGCACATGCTCATTCACTGGCAGCTCAGTGAGTGGCCGGCCATGGTGGAAAGAGGAGGGCTGTACTTGTTGCCCACTCGGGTTAGGCATTGGGGGAGTGGGGTGGTGGCACACTACCTGCTGGGGTGGGCGGCCAGGGGGCACATTAGACCACCAGGGAAGAATGGATGGGCTGTATGGTGCAGGGCAGGTGGAATTTCTGCGAAAGCTCGGAAATGGATTTCTGAACTTTTGCAGAAGCAAAAGTCTGACTTTTGCTGAAAATCCACCAGCAGAAGTTTTATGCTGTTTACCAGAAATGAGAGACTATTTCATGATGTCTTATTTGTTTGATATTTTTAGTTTACTGAAAATTACCAGCCACACAATGTCTTATTTTTATTATTATTTTTTTAGCCCAATGGAAATTACTAGCTAGATGTCACTTAGAAAAAAACTGTTTTTTTCTGGTACCATTTACCATAACTTATGAGGCCATTTCCCAACATGGCTGCTAGCTGTAAATTCCATGTTCCCCCTCTGGGCAATTCCAGACTGGAAAAAAAAAACAGAGAAAAAACTGTAAGTATGCTAGTCTCCCTGCAAGCTGGAGGACATTCTGAAAAAAGTCCAAAAGAAGATCAGAGCTGTTAGTCTCAGCTAGAGATGTTGTGGAATAAAATTTAACTGGCAAAATTGCCCCAAAATCGGTAATTTTGCCACGCGACTATTTCATGAAATTGTGAAATTTTGCCCAACTTTGGCAGCTCAGTACCCTACTGCTGGTGCCCTTAAACATATCGCATTCCCTGGAGTCTAGTGGTCCACCCCCAGCCATTCATGGCCCCAAACTCAACAATTCCGTCCCCTAAGGCTGATCACCAGACCAAATTGAATTATGCCCCCGAGATCTGGTATAAAAAACAAAAAACATAACTACCTGTTATCTAGTGGACCCCCACACACCTGTCATCAGATAGTTCCCCCTCTCCTGCTCCCTCTCCCAGTACCCCAAGTGGGCCACCGACATAGCTCTCCACTCTCCTCCACAGCTGGAAGCTTGACTGAGCGCTTCAATGTATGAGTGTGTGCTTGTTGGAGGGCTGTGCTGGTGACCCGCTCGGGGTAAGAGGGGAGGAGAGGAACTATCTGATGATGGGAGGGGTGAGTCCACTAGACACCAGGGAGTTGTTTTTTGGTTTTTATTCCGAATCTAGGCGGTGTGGGGGCAGGGAAAATTATTCAATTTAGGCCAGCCAGAGGGAACCACTAGACAACAGGGATGTACAGTCCGGTGGGGGATGGGGAATTGTTAAATTTGGGCTGGTGATTGGCCGGTGGGGTGGGGTGGGGACCACTAGAAACCAGGGATGATTTTACCTTGCTGAAATTTCACCAAAGAGTGGCAAATTTCACCATTTTGCTGGCAAAATACCACCCCCAGGACGAAATGTCACATTTCGTGCAATGCTCGGAATACGCAAAATATTTTGTGGAGTGTAATTTTTCAGTTTCACACAACGGTAGTCTTAGTGGTTGTTCTACAGGCCACAGAGGTTTCGGAGTAAGCCACAGAGGTTAAGAGACTAGCCACAGAGGTTTCGGAGTAAGAATGAATCAGCTTTTTCCTTCTTGCATACAGGTATGTTAGCTTAAGATGTAAGATTATAGTGGTCAGGACAGAAATCATTAGAAACTATTTCTTTTTGGGGAATGTTTACTTTACTTCACTTTACTAACTGTATTATGATAGAAATATTAGATTACTATGTGCATGACTGTTTGGTAGGCTAACATATAATATTTACAAGCAGACCCATGTCTGGGAATTACCTGTGTATATACTGTGACTATTCATGTAGTTCGGAATAGGCAAGTGTGTTCTGTACCTCAGAATATTACTCTGTAACAGCCAGGCACATGAGATGATTATTTTTAATTATTGCTTTTAGGGATATGAGAGAGTTATTTTGCTTATTGCTTATTGTTACTGGACAAAATATAGGATATCTATGCTACATATAATTTTGCTGTAAGGTTTTTGACTTGCTGGTATTTAGTTAGTAGTATAATAAAGACCTTTGGATCCAGCTAGAATGCCTCAGATTGGGTTTGTACATACACCTGTAGAAACAGGCAACCCATTGGTGTCTTAGAAACCCTGGCATTAGCATCGGCTCTTATTTCGCTATTAGTTCCGAACCAAATTATTGGTTCTGGTATCAGTATTGGTTGGACCTGGTGACAGTGGCAAAACTGGAATGCCATCAGCAGAGTCCCTTCTCCATGCTGGAAGAATGTGACCCTCACACTTGTTCTCTGAGCTACACAGTCCAGCACCCAGGCTCAGATGTCCCACTGCACCCCTGGGGGAGGTCTCAAGCTGCACCAGCACATCAGCACCCCGAGCCATTTGGTCTGTCTTGCTCCTTTGGAGTTGCACAAACACCCCTCTTGTGTCACCACTATGTCTTCACCCCTAAGGCCATCATAGTCTTTGGTGCCTTGCTTAGCTGGACTAACTCAGACACCCAAAAAGCCACCAAGAACTCTGTGCAAAACAGCACTGCCTCTGATGAAGAGGGAGCACACCTTTGGCTGCTCGCCCCACACCTGCTCCAGCAGAGTCAGGATAACTTGCCAATGTCTGTCAAGTATTCCTGAGCACCACAGGACCAACGTTCCAACATTTTGCAGAGTTGAAATGTCCATGTGTTGTCCTCTAGACTGGCCACCTTGGAGAACCATGAAATACTTGACAAATGCTGGCCCACTGTTCCCAGTGTCAAACCTTTTTGTTTAATTTTCCATTAAATAAAGGCATAACTGGTCAAAAGGAATAAGCCCCATGTTCAGCCAACACTGGATCTTCCCCACATTCAGGAAGCTCTCAACACCCTTCCTGTGTGCCACCTGCATGCAGGGCACTAACAAATTCCTAAGTAATTCCCAGGCTTCTGGATCGCCAACTCCCAGAGATAGTCTGGGATTTCCATAGATACACCTCCACTTCTGGGGTCAACTACTGGTACCTCTGCTACTGCAAATGAGAAACAGCATCAGTAATACTGTTATCCAGACCTGGTACATGCACAGCCGTAAACTGGGTATTAAGTACCAAATATCTGAACACAAAACCCCCCATGAGGTCACCCAGTGGGTCCTTGGCCCCTAATTTCCCATTAACGGTGTGGACCAGCCCAATGTTGTCTGTCCTAAAGCTTACCTTTTTATCCTGAAAGTGCTCACCCACTAGTTAAGCAACCACAAAGGGAAATAATTCCTGCAGTGTGATTTGCTTGGTCAAGCCATCTTCCCCCCAGGAAGAGGGCCACTGCCCCCATACCATTTTCTGTGAAAGTAAGCTCTGAAGCCAAAGTCCCAAGATGTGTCAATGAGTAGCTCAATCTTTTGACTGGTGGTTAGGTACTTCAGGCCAGATCGACCCCGCAGTGAAGCAGTTCAGGAAAGCCAGCCAAACCCCCATATCCTCTCTCATACTCTGTGACCCAGAGCCTGTGGAAAGGCTTTTGGTATCCTGTGCCTGCCTTCACCAAACAGCACGAGAAAGGCCTGCCCATGGCAATTACTTTGTAAACAAAGTTGAGGTGACCAAGCAGCTGTTGCAGTTCATGCAAGGTTATTTTTTTTTTATTTAGTATTCTTTTTCTGCGTCTCGCCCTGAGCTCAGCCCCAACCCTTCTCAGGCCCCCACCTGTCCCCCAAGACTTACCTCTGCTCAGTGATCCCCCTAGTTTACCCCCTGGGGGGGTACATCTTGCCAGCATGATCCCTTGAGACACCAATACAAGGATACTGGCAGGGGTCACTTACCGCAATGCCTCCTGGCTTGCCCCCAGGGTGTGGTGTGGAGTCGGGCCAGGAATGATGGACTTGGAACTAGGTCTACTAGCAGGAGCCCAGCAGGCAATCAGGGCCAGAGATGTGGGACATCATTGAGGCAGCTGCAATTTTTCTGGATCCTGGGAGTGGGGACATGCAATGATGTCCAGCATCCGCCTCACAAAGTGACAGCGCAAATCCAATGGTACCCCCCAGCCTCCACCAGAGGTCCTGAAAGTACTGGGCACTCTTCTCCTCCTCCTCCTCTGAAGAAGGAGAGCAGTCCCCAGGATGCTCGATCCTTCTCCCCCTGGCCAGTCCTCCTACTCCCGGGCCTGCTTCCAAACCCAGGTCATCGTCATCGTGAGCAGAAATCCAGCTGCTGCATGGGCAGGCCATTCATGCAAGGTTAATCTTGCCTGCTTTCACCACCCAGGCAAATAACTTCCTCAGAGCCACAACCTTCTCTTGAAGTAGGTGAAACTCGGTGGCAGTACTGTCAGTTTCAATACCGCAAAGGACAATACAGTACAGTGTCCTTCTGTCTTGTCCTGGGCCAAAGGCACTGCCAGGTTAATGCACACCACCTGAAAAGGGCCCAGTAAATGCCCACAATCTGTAGCCCCAGCATGCCTATGAACAGAAGTCATCTGGGTAGTGTACTACATCCCCATGACCCAGCTTTATATCACATTTCACCACCCAGACCACCTCCACTGCCCTACTGAACATTGCATAAGACACTGCCATGTAATCTGAGTCAATGTGATCATTGACAGAGTCCCCTTCCAGATAAGACAAGTGATTCATCATTTTGAACTCACCCAGCACCTTCTTTGGGGCTTCCCAATGGGTTACACTCTGAAATGTGGCTGGGGCAATGCAGAGAAGGGCCTGCTGATCCTCTCTGCTGCATTTCCTGGGCCAGCTTGTCCCAGACTACCTCTGGCCATTCCCTGAAATTTGGATGCAGTAAGACCATCTATTAAATAAACTAACAGTTTCAACAGATGTCCATTTGGAAAAGAGTGGTGAGTCTATTTATTTATTTCTCGGATTAAAAATACCTTTGAGCTAGAGGCTCATTTACAGAGGTTCCACATTATTTGGGTACAGAGGCAACATAACAGACAAATAAGAATTAAAAAATAAAGCAACAATGCATAGGAATAACAGATTCCACGTCAATTGGTCAAAATATCAGTACATACAGGGACAAATGAGTTATGAGTGAACAAATCACAATGTCTAAATGTATGAGTGTTTAGAACATTTCAACACAGGTAATTTATTACCAGTTATACATGGCAGTCATTGTTGGTTACGGTATGTATTTTAAAGAAACAGTGGGAACTGAAGCACATAGTGCAGAATAGAGCCTTAGGATAGGGGCAGTGTGGAAGAAACATAGAAGTTGTCAGCAGATGGGGACTGTAGGATCCATTAAGTCTGCCCTTAGCTTCCTACCTCCCTACTTAGCTGCCTGCTTTTTGTATCCCACAGTGTCTGTCCATGCCCGCTTGAATTCCCCCACTGTCTTAACTCCCACCACCCCCTCCAGCAGGCTATTTCATGGTTCCACAACACATTCTGTGAAGAAGAATTTCCTCGTATTTCTTCTGAACTTTCCTCCCTTTAGTTGAAGGTTGTGCTCTCTTGTCCTGCTGTGGTCCTTTACCTGAAAGAGGTTCTGTACATGCACCCTGTTGTTGCCTTTAAGATATTTGAATGTTTCTTTCATGTCCCCATGATTCCCGCATTGTTCTAAGGAGTATAATTTGAGGTCATCCAGTCTTGCCTCGTACGGTTTCTGTTGCAAGTACCTGCACCATCTTTGTTGCTCTTCTGTGTACTGTCTCCAGCCTATCTATGTCCTTCATCAGATGTGGCCTCCAGAACTGGACACAGTACTCCAGGTGAGGCCTGACCAGGGACTGATACAGGTACATGATTACTTCATGCCTTCTGCTTGTGATAATATTTGTTAGAGCATTTCTGCCAGGGAGGCATTGTCCAGAACAAAGTGCTAGATAGAGTCGGGGAAGGGGTTGGATTGGAGAGAGTGGAGGTTGGTGAGGAGTGCCCTGGGGCACTAAGCACTTGTTTATTTATTTAAATTTTCAGATACAGCCTTTGAGCTCAGAGCTCGCTTATGAAGGTTCCACATCCAGGAGAACAATACAATGACAGACATGCATACTGGGTATACAGCAGCAAGTATAAATTTACAGAGCACATAATATCAGTAGTCAAACCAAGTACAAGTAACACTATCCAATAAGATGAAAATATGACACATACAGTAGATGAACTATAAAAAATAAGGGAGGGTGTGGAGATCCATAGGCCAGCACCCAGAGATGTGGGATTGTCACAACTGTATCAGTAAAGTGAAGATGGGAGGCCAGAAAGTGAGAGATAGGTACAGGTGATTAGGGGAGGAGGAGGATGGGAGAAGGTTTCATGGGAGGTACAGGGCTAAAGATGTGCAATTCAGGTTGGGAAGGCAGTGAGGAAGAGGAAGTAGGAAGAGGAGGCTGGTGGCAGAGAGATGAGGGGGTATAAAATGGTCAATTAGAAGTCCCTGGGATAAGGACGAGGCTGCTACTAAACCTCCCCCTTTCCATTATGTTATTCACTCGGGTACTGTCTGCTCATGTTCAGCCCAACCCAGGACCTAACTGATAAAAATAATTTGTCATAGTGTTGATACCCAGCTTTTGCTTATTCCGTCCTTTTCCTCCTGAACTCCTGATTACATCATTCTCCCCTTCATCTCCCTAACTCCTAGCTCCCTCCTATTTGTTCTTAAGGCACAACTATACCTGTCCTCTTATGCTCTCTCTGCCATCCGCGCACACTATCCATTTCTTAGGTAGCACCTAACTGTATTAGCTGGAAAACAAACCAGGTTACTGTCTGAATCCTGCCATATACAGTATGTTGTGTCCATTCATGATTTGACAGTGATGAACTTTGTATGCACTCGATTTTTTCTACTGTAACAATACCTTGTATTTAGTGTTTGTATGTCTCATGTAAATGTTGCAGGACCTCCTTGTGAATGAGCTTGCTCAATAGTTTCCTACAATAAGCGAACTTGAACTTGAAGTTGATCCTTGGTGGATACCCAAAAAATTAAATAGCTTTCTCTCCCCCTTTCTTGCCCACCTGCCCTTCTGGGTCACCTGTGTGCACAACCTAACCCCATCCTTTTTACTCATAGATACATAGACAGTGTGTCGGCAGATAAGGGCCTATGGCCCACCCAGTCTGCCATTTGAGCTTATAAGTTCAGTTTGTTTTCCTAGAAGTCTGTTGACCCTCTGACCTCCAGAATTCCTTTATGTCTATCCCATGCATTCTTAAATCCAGTGATTGTTCCAGCCCCACCACTTCCTCTGGCAGGGTGTTCCACTTGTCCACCACCCGTTCTGTGAGAAGAAATTCTTTCTCATGTTTCCTCTGAATCGTCCTCCCTCCAACTTCATCCCATGCCCTCTAGTCCTGGAACATCTTTTTCGCTTAAAAACAGTGTTTCCTGCACCCTGTTCCTCCCTGTAAGATACTTGTATGTCTCTATCATATCCCTCTCTCTCCTCTCTCTCCAGGAGTACATGTTCAGTTCCTTCAACGAGTCTTCATAGGACTTGTGATGCAATCCATGCACCATCTTTGTTGCCCTCCTCTGAACCTTCTCTACCCTATGTCCTTACGTAGGTATGGTCTCCAGAACTGTACACTGTACTCCAGGTGGGGCCTCACTAGTGTCTTGTATAGTGGAATTATGACCTCCCTTTTCCTGCTGGTGATGCCCCTGCCTATACATCCCAGCATCCTATTTGCTTTACCTGCTGCCTTGTCACACTGTTTCCCTACCTTGAGGTCATCAGAGATGACAACCCCAAGATCCCTTTCCTGCTTGGTGCATGCTATATCCTCACCCCCCAACTGATATATTGTGCCAGGGTTTTTGTGCCCCATATGCATTATCTTGCACTTCTTTGCATTGAATTTCAACTGCCAAACCCTGACCATTCTTCAAGTTTCTGCAGGTCGCTTCTCATTCTGTCTACACCCTCTGGTGTGTCTACTCTGTTACAGAGCTTTGTGTCATCAGCGAACAGTGAAATTCTGCCTTCTAGGTCCTGCTAATGTCACTGATGAAGATGTTGAATAGGACCGTCCCAGCACTGATCCCTGTGGTACCCCACTGGTCACTCTTCCCTCTGTGGAGTGACAGCCATTTACCACCACCCTCTGTCCTGCCACCCAGCCAGTTACCTACCCACCACACTACTGTCCTGCCCACACCCATATTCCCCAGTTTGTGTAATAGTCTTCTATGTGGCACAGTGTCAAAGGCCTTGCTGAAGTCCAGATAGGCCATGTCCACTGCCCTCTGATCCACCTCCTAGTCACCCAGTCAAGAATTCAACAAGGTTGGTCTGACATGACCTCCCCTGGTGAAACCATGCTGCCTTGGGTTCTGTAGTCCATTGACAACCAGATGTTCCACCAATCTCTCCTTCAGTAGTGCTTCCATGATCTTCCCACTACCGAGGTGAGGCTGACTGGTCTGTGTTCCCTGCTTCCTCTTTGTTCCCACTTTTGTCTAAGGGGACTACATCTGCTGTCCTCCAGTCTTTGGGTACCTCCCCTGTTTCCAGTGATCGGCTAAACAGGATAGCCAGAGGTTCAGCCACCACCTCTCTTAGTTCTTTAAGGACCCTGGGTGCACCCCATCTGGCCCCATTGCTTTATCAACTCTTATTACTTCCAGTCCTTCACAGGACCCTTTCTGCTGTAAAGGGACTTGTGTCCATTTCTGCACCATTCTCACCCCTTGTACTCCCTTCAGACCCATTACCCTCCTCTTCCTCAGTAAAGACTGAGCAGAAATACCTGTTCAATATGTCAGCTTTACTGTTGTCATCCTCCATGCGGCCCCCATCCTCCCCCTTCAGTCTCACTATCCCTCCCTTTGTCTTTCTTTTTTCCCTTATGTACCTGTAAAAGGTTTTGTCCCCTCTACCCACTGATTTTGCAATGTGTTCTTCTGTCTGAGCTTTGGCTTCCTTACTGACCTCCCTGCCTCCCTTTGCTTCTCCTGGTACTTCTCCTATCCCTTCTGCCTGTGTCTTTTTGTATTGCCTGAATGCAATCTTTTGGCTTTCACTTTCTTTGCTACCTCTTTGAAAACCATAATGGTCTCTCTTCCTTTTCCTCTTGCTAACCTGTTTAATGCATAATTCTGTTGTTTTGTAATCCCCATTTTAAATACTGCCCACTGTTCCTCAACCCCTGATTCCTGTCCCATTCCCCTTAATGCCTCTTTCAAGTATCTCCCGTTTTCCCAAAGTCTGCCCCCTAAAATCCAGGATCGTGTTTTTGTGTGGTTTGGTTCTGCTCTTTCTGTGATTTCAAACCACAATGACTGGTGGTCACTGTTTCCCAGGTGCTCCCCACTGTTACCCCCATCACACTGTCCCTGTTTGTGAGCACAAGGTCCAGTATTGCCTTCTGCCGAGTTGGTTCCATGACCAGTTGCTTGAGGAAGGCACCTGAAGGAGTCCAGGATAAATCTGCTCCTAGTTGATGCTGCTGCTGGGATGCTCCAGTCCACGTCTGGAATATTGAAGTCTCCAACCAGTACTACCTCACCCTTGTCTGCCATCCTTTGGATGGCTAGCATCAGCTCCCTATCTGTTTCTTCCTCCTGGGCTGGTGGTCTATAGACCACACCTGTGCGGATGGCTGTCCCCATTTTCCTTTCCAGCTTAACCCATGGTATCTCTCCCCCATTTTGTTCCTCCTGGATCTCTGTGGCCCTTATGTCATTTTCACATACAGTGCCACCTCCTCCCTTCCTGCCTGCTCTGTCTCTCTTCTGAATATGTTGTAGCCAGGTATGGCCATCTCCCAGTCGTGGTTATCATTACACCAGGTTTCAGTGATGGCCACAATGTCCAGGTCTGACTGTACCATGACAGCCTCCAGATCTTCCATCTTGTTGCTAAGGCTCCTGGCATTTGCACACATGGCTTTCCATGATTTGACCTCCCTAGACTGTTTCACTGTTCTACTCCAGCCCCTTCCTTGGTTGTCATTTATCCCTGGTTCTCCTTGCTGTCTGCCCTTCTGCTGAATTTTTCAATACTCCAACAGCACTTGCCTACTACCTCGAGCCTGCTCCTGGTATGCTCATGCACTATATAATGGTTCTGTTGCATTATTACTGTTTTGTGCATTTATATGTTCTTTTGTATGATTTTGGATATATATTATAATTTACCCAATGTTCCACTACTGTTTATTGTACAATACCTTGTGTTCCAACTGTTGCATAATCTTACAATGTTGTATTGTTTGTACTACCCACACACTATTGTAACTGATCATCCTTCACAACCCTATGTAACCCCTTCCCCCCAGGTCACACCGTGAGATGAGCAACTTGTTGTTCAGTGTGCCCTCCTGGTGAAACATTTCAATAAATAAATAAATAAATGACGTCTGTATAAATCCAGGCTATTAAACCCAGCTGCAAGCAGTGTACAATGATGCTGCATTACTTGAACAGTAACATATTTTGAAGTTAAAAAAACATTTTACTTTGCTGGCCCCACTGCTTGAAATGATCTTCCACTTTCTGTAAAACTTCAGCAACTGATTTACTGTCTTTATTTCTGTCCATTTGTGTTTAGCTTAATACTTCCATAAAGAGCCCCTGATGTCACAGGAGAAAATTTGGAAAGTCATAGTGGTTAGTCACAGTTCACCATAAGTTCATACACATCCTGTAATTATTTCCCTGTTTTCCTCAGGACCATGTACACTGATAAGACAACAGAATCACTATCAACACTCAACTCTGAGGTATAACGATCATGTGTTCACGTGAATTTCCTCAGTAATAAATAATGTTGAACAGAAATCTATGGAATGGAAGCTGAATTGTACCAAAATATTATGTTTTTCAAAGTTTTCTTTGAGGTTTCAGCTGCTCTTTAATTTAATACGTCTATGAAGAGTCCCTGATGTCATGGGGAAACTTTGGAAAATCATGATGTTTTAGCACAGTTCGTCTCATAGTTCAAGCATGTCCTGTAATTAACTTCCATGTTTTCCTCAGAACCACGTACTGTACATTGGGAAGGCAGTGAAATCACCATCATTTGACATAATCTGCCCTAGCTATATGCCACACCAGACATCACAATCTTTTGTTGGGAAAATGATATGGCATCATAAAACCAAGCATCATGATTCTAAGTATATAAACATGTGGCCTGAGCAGATTAAGTCTAGGTTACAGGGTTCCTATTTTCATGTTACTGTAGAGAGGTAAAAAGAAGTGGTGGTATGTGAATGCACAAACATATATTAAATACACACAGAAATGTGCCTAACTACAGTATTGTGTTTTTTGGAGAATTCCCCCAGTGATGTCAGCAGCTTTTAAAAAAAAAAACCCTTATCTCATTCATATAAATGTTAATTTCCCATTTTATTTTGGATTTGATCTTTTGTCTTTTTCTGTTTATTGCCAGATTTATATTAATTTTTTTTCTCTTTGTTTTTGTCTAATGCACCCATTTCACTCTACAATGTTGTCATTTAACTTTACTAAATTAAGACGTGTTATATAATAGCATGTTATTGCCTTGCATCTTACATTATTGCCATAAGCATTTTGAGAAGCTTTTGTATAAAAACACTATATAAAAATGAATGGTACTGTATGATAACATGGATCCATTTTACATCTTTTTTTAAAAAGCATAAAATATTGTTTAAAGGGACACCGACAACCCTTAGGTCTCAAAGTGTCCCTAGTTTAAACAAGCATTTGTCAATGCCAAATGTTTGCTTGCTGGTATTAGCTTTGGAAATGCAGGAGTTAGACAGATGCAGAGTAGGAATGGCAGTGAAGTATTGAACTTCACACCAACCCCACCTCCACCTTACAGAGAAGGACAGGCATTGGGGCATGTGTTTGGGTTGTCACCCATAACATTCATGCCATTTCACCTCACCCTATCCTGCAGACACTGACAAGTGTTGAGGTGTGCCTTGGGATGTTCGGCTTTACAGTCACCCCACTCCATAAAGACATATGCTGAAATGGGTGCAATATAGAATGGGGTGAACTGTGGGGCTGAAGTGTCCAAGACACAGTTTGATGCCAGTCAGTGGCTGCAGGGTGGGGTTGGAATGGTATGAACATTACAGTAGGCAATCGAAAGGCAAACCCCTGATGCCTGTCAATCTGTACAGGGTGGGACGTTATGGTTAGAAACCATAATGCCCCAGGCATGTGTTGGTATTTGCAGTACAAATTTTCAGCATGGGCATTTTGTGACCCCCAACACATGAAAGAATTTGGGACCTCTTCTCATGAACAGTGGCACTCTGATTTTGTCAATGTGTCCCAAAATTTGAGTTTCTACAGTGACCGTGCCATTGTGTGCCAGATGTACGAAAACAGAGATCAGGTAGGATGTGAAGAATGACAGCTGTACCATTCATAGGGAGGTGTGAAGAGATGGCAATGTTGAAAATCTGTAGTGAAAGTATTAAAAATGCTCAAACCTCCGAGCGTTCGTGGAAACTGTGCAATGCATGCATGTAACATAGTCATTTAGTGGAATTATTTCACCAAATTTTCAACATAGGCATTTTGTGACCTCTGCTCATGAACACTGTCACTATGATTTTCTTAATCTGTCCCAAACATTCATTTCCCACAGCAACTGAGGTATTCTGCACCAGATGTATAAACGCATATTTCAGGCAGGATGTGCAAAATGACAGCTGTACTGTTCATAAGGCGGTCTTAAAAAATGGCAATGTTGAAAATCTGGAGTGGAAATACTACAGATTTGCAGAATTATGAGGGTGTGTGGAAACTGTATCACACACGCTTGTAGCACAGTCATTTTATAGACATTTATCACCAAATTTTCAACATAGGCATTTTAGGACCTCTGCTCAGAGTCACTGTGATTTTACATACGAACATACAAATCTGCCAGCAGAATACACCAATTGGTCTATGTAAGTCTGCCCAAGTGTGCAGCTAGCACCCTAGATTACAGCTGGCCCAGCCTCCTCCCCTCAGTTCCTCCCCGCTTGTCCCAGTCCCTCCCCCAACTCTTTCTTGCTTTATCCCACTCCTCCTTAAAGCTATTGACTGTCTAACATGTTACCACACCCCCTGGCAGCACATTCCATCTAGACATCACCCTCTCAGAGAAGTAGTGCCTCCTCATTTCCCTCTTGAAACATCCCCCTTTCAACCGTAGTCCATGCCCACCCGTCTCTCTTCTACTCCTCAGTTTAAACACACCCTCGGTGTGAGGTTTAGTTACACCCTCAGGTATTTAAACGCTTCAGTCATATCCACCCTATCCCTACTCTCCTCCAGTCTGTACATGTTTAGGTCCTTCAGCCTAACTTCATATTTCTTTCCTTCCATCCCCTTTAACAATTTTGTTGCCCTCCTTTGCATCCTCTCCAGTAACTTCATATTTCTCCTCAGGTATGGCCTCCAGTATTGCACATAGTACTCTAGATGTGGTCTGACCAAATGATCTGTAGAGAGGTAGGATCACATCTCTGTGTCTGAATGAGAACCCCCTTGCGATGCACCCTAGTATCCTGTTTGTCTTTGCTGCTGCTCTCGTACAATGGGCTGAGTTGTTCATGCTCCCAGTTACCAAAACCCTAGGTCCTTCTCCTCCTTTCTGATCCCCAACCAATAGTCTCTCTTCTGGTCCTTAGCCCAGAGTGCATTCCTACACTTCTTTGCTTTAAATCCTAGTTGCCACTCCACCAACCAGGTCTCTAGTTTGGTTAGGTCCCCCTGCAGTTTTTCCCATCTGTCCTCTTCGTCCACCACCACCCCCAAGTTGGTATAATGTGCGAACAGACTAACCCTGTTCCCTACCCCATGTGCTATATCGGCGATAAAGGCCCAAATAGCACTGGGCCCAGTACTGACCCCTGTGGCACCTCATTTGTCACTGCTCTGGGTGCCGAGAGCTCCCCCACCACCACCCTCTGCACCCTCCCCAGTAACCAGTTCTCTATCCATTTAGTCAGCTTTTTCCCCACCCCCAATGCCGTCAGCTTGCCCCCCAGTCTCCCAATGAGGCACTGTATCAAAGGCCTTACTGAAGTCCAAATACAGGACATGTACCGCATGGCCCCTGTCCAACTCCCTTGTCACCCAGTCACAATACTCTATTAGGCTGGTTTGACAAGACCTCCCTGAGATGAACCCATGTTGCCACTCATCTTGGAGGCCATTACTGTCTAGGAATGCCACCAGCCTCTTCTTCAGCAGCAGCTCCATAAGATTACCCACTATGGACGTAGAACACTGTCCAATAATTTCCTGGTTCCTCCCTAGGCCCACTCTTGTGTATGGGCACCACATGAGCCACCCTCCAGTCCTGGAGACACACCCTGTTTCCAAGGAGGTGTTGAACAGATCTGCCAGTGGCTCAACCAACAGCTCTGTCTTCTCCTTCAGCAACCTGGGGTGGATGGCATTGGGACTTGGTGCCTTGTCCACCCTTACTGCCCTCAGCCCCTCTAGCACCCTACTTCCTGTGATCACTTTGTCCGTCACCTTCTCCCTCCTTTCCCCACCCCTCAGCCCATTCTGGTAGTGGGCCATCCCTCTCCTTAGTGAAAATGGAGCAGAAGTACTCATTTAGAATTTCCACTTGCTCCTCCCCCTTTTCCAGCCAACCCCCTTCCTGCTTTATTCTCACAATATGTTCCTTGCAGTTCCTCTTTTCCCTGACATACCTAAAAAAGTCCTTTTCCCCTCCTTTTATGCCCTGTGCAGAACTTAATTGCCTGGAGGCCTTAGCTTTTTTCACCCTCCTGGCAACCTCCATGACCAACTCCGTAAGCCTCCTCATCCTCTGCCTTCCCTGTTCTCCTGTACTTCGGTATGCAGCCCTCTTGACCTCACCCCTTGCAGCACTTCCTTGTTCAGCCAGCATTGTTTCGTGCCTCTGCTCTTCTTAATCCTGGCCCTGGTGCAGGCTACTGTGGATTCTGTTAGCCCAGTCTTTTTTTTTAATTTTTTTTAAAAACTTCTTTATTCATTTTCCAAAATTTAGACAGACATACATATACCTGGGTGAACCAGGATACACAGTCCCAAACTGACTGTGAAAACTACATACAAAACAACTATATACATACACAGCAAATGGGACCATTCTCCAAAGTGATATTATATTCCTATAGCATCTATATCATAGAGTAGCAGGATCAGCAGATGAGTTTAATCAACATGAGGATGACCCCTATAACATGACTCCTGTTTCCCTATTGAAGGTATCAAACCAGAGGCTCAATCTTAGAAGCAATCTCCCCAGGAGGTGGCTCCCTACTGTGTCCCCTGGAAAGAGAGAGAGATGTTAGCCCAGTCTTTATGACTCCCCACTTTTGTTCTGCATCCATCCTCAGCCTTATATCCTGGAGTCTTCCTTGCAGTATTGCTCCCATCCCCAAAGTCCACCCTAATAAAGTCCACCACCACCATGGTGCCCGTGCCTCCCGTCTCCTTGCCCAGCACAACAAAAGCCACACTGTCTGGTGGTCACTACCTGCTAGTGGGTCCTCCATCTTTACCTCCCTCACCACCTTCCCATTTGCCAGTACTGGGTCCAGAGTGCTACCGAGTCTTGTAGGCCCACCCACCAATTCGCATGAGAAGGCCATTCTGGAATGCATCAAAGAGCACCTGCTCCCTGGTACTGCTAGTGATGGGTGCTCCAGTCAACCCATGGTCGGTTAAAATCCCCCACTATTATCACACTCCCCTTCTACACACCCTCCTTATCTGCTCTGCCAAATCCCCATCTAGTTCCCCGGATTGGGCTGGTGGTCTATACACCACTCCCAGCCTAAGCTTTCTGCCCTTGGTGTCCAGGAGCTGCACCCAAAGCGCCTCTGTCCTCTCCTCTTCTCCCTCATCCCTTATGCATTTAATCCCTTCCCTCACATTGAGTGCAACTTCCCCTTTTCCAACCCCTCGGTCCCTCCTGTATATCCTGTATTCCGGGATTGCCAAACCCCAATCATGGTGCTCTGTGGCCCAAGTCTCTATCACTGCAGTAATGTCCACCTTCCCCTCTTAAAGAAGCACCTGAAGCTCTGCAGTTTTGTTCCCCAGGCTTCTTGTGTTGAGAGAGACCACCTTCCACCTGTACCCCTACTTCTCCTCACTTTTCTCCTCTTTGGCATGTGTCCCTCCTCCCAGTAGTCTGCACCCTTTCTCCTCCTTATTCTTACTGGGTGGTGGTGCCTTCTGCATTACACTCAGACCACTCTGCCTGCCCCTCCCAGGGTTACTCGCCTCTATCTTTACCTATACCTTTACCTGGGCTCCCCTGTCTGGACCTTTCTACTAACCTCAGTCTTTTGGCCACACCTCATGAGTTTAAATCCATCTTAGTAGAGATATACCCTCTAATCCTGCCTTCAATACTTCCTCCCCTTCCTGCTCAAGTGTACCCTGTTCCCCATCACACGTACTGTTTCAGACCCTACCCCAGTTAGTCACTAACCCATAATTTTTGGTATTGCACCAATCCCTCTGCCCTTGTTGAAATCCTCAATCCTCCCCTTCCTTCCAATGCTTGCACATGGTAATGGAGAGTAACTCTGAGAATGCCACTAACTCCCCACCCCTCACACACTGCTTGCCCAACTACTCGAACCTCCACCTCACTACTTCCAGTCTCCCCGCCAAGTCGTTTGTACCCACATGCAACAGTAAATGAGGTTTCTTCTTCCCCCTCGCTGCACACTTGAGCAGTGCCTGCTCTACCCCTCCTGCAGTCAATCTGGGATAGCTTCAACCCAAATGCGGCTGTGCAGCTTCCCCTTCTCACCCCTCTTACCCCTTTCAGTATACAATCCCTAGGATGAGTACCCCCATCCCTTAGCCCCTCTCCTCTAATGCCCTTCTACCACCCCAGTATTCAATCTTCCCTGCCTCTTACCCCCGCCAGCTGCACCCTCTGTGACTTCTGTATCTGTACCCCCTACTTTCACCTCATCTCTTTTCTCTGCCTTATTCCTCCCATCCCCCTTGAACCCCTTTCCAGCCTGACTACTTCCTACTGGGCTTCCCATGTCAACATCCCCTCCTCCCCTGCTGATTTCCAACCCTGAGGTCACCTCCTCTCAATCTACCTGCCAGCCAACGCCACCCTCTGCCTACATTATGCACTGGGTATGACCACAGGGATCAACACAATAATACCATGGCCCACTGCACTATCTGGCACACTGGTTACCTTTTAAAGTTACAAGTGTTCAGCCTTCCGAGGAACCTAAGAGTATTAGCAGTTCTCGCAATAAGGCTGACAAGCTTGCACCGTAAAGCACCAAGGTGCACAGACGCCTAACAAACAAGCAAGCTTTTAAAATACTTAAAACCTCTCTCCTGAGAATTCTTTTATGCTGCTTCTACTCTGAAAATGTACACCTCAACCCAGGACCAGTTGGGCACCGACCACACCCCAGAACAGGAGGGTGGGGTCCCTCACATTGGTGTCAATCAATGTCTGTAGTCTCCTCAGTAAACTTGATAACCTCCAAACCTGGATTCAACAACACAATCCTGACATCCTCTCTGTTGAAACTTGGCTAAACCCTAAGATTCCTGACATTGCGGTTGCAATTTCCGGATACTCTTATTTTAGGCAGGACAGGATTTCAAAACAGGGTGGTGGCTGTGCCATCTACCTGAGAGATACCCTCATGGGACATGTCATTTCATTTTCTAACCCAGGATCCCCATCTCAGGTCCTCGCCATCAAAATTCTCCTAGGGCCGCCATAAAAAATCATACTGTAGTCTCTGTATATATACCCCAAAGGACCATGCCAGTGGTTTCAACAGCATCATGGAATTCCTCAAGGGACTACACCATAATTCGGAGTTCATCGTTCAGGGTGATTTTAACATAAACTGGCTTTCACCTGAGGCCTGCACCTACAAGGATGCTGTCACGGCACAACACCTCACACAGCTTGTCCCCACCCCCACTAGGAGCAACTATAGAATGGGGACCTACACTCTACTTGATTGGATACTGTCAAACTGCCCCGAAAGAATCTCTAAGGTGTCTGTACTCCCTGATACTTTAAGTGACCACTCACCCTTTATCTGTTCTTGGGCTAACAAATTCACCAAGCCCCCTCCTAAAATAATGCACACCAGGGTACTCAAGCAGGGGCCCCTTCAGCTGCTACAATTACATCTAAGCAGGCTGGACTGGTCGATAATTGACTCATTCAATGATACAAACAAAGTCTTGGAACTGCTCATCAGCCGCTTTACAGCGGCTTGCAATATCCATGCACCACTTAAAAAGATGAAGGTTAAAGGCAGGTCCAACCCATGGATAAACTCCGAGCTTGTAGCATGGCTCAAACAAAGGGACCACCTCTGGCACTGTGCTCGAGCCACATCAGCACAAGGGGATATTAAAAAATACAAATCTGCAAGAAATGGCTGTACCCGAGCTATACGGAAGGCTAAAAGCAAATATTTTAGGGAGGCACTCTCCAACTCTTTGGGTGATGGGAAAAAATTCTGGAATAACTTGAAGGACCTCACAGGCAAGGATACTAAGGCACCACCCACCATGCTCAACATTGATGGAACACCTACGCTAGACCTAGGTACCATCTCCAATATGTTCAACAATGTGTTCTCCAACCTTGGCAGTGTCCTTCCAACTGATTTTTTCAATGCCCCCACCACCAATTCCCCCTTTGACACTGCATCCCAAGTACACACAGCTCCGCAGTTCTTTTTCAAAGAGATCCCAATGCACTTAGCCAGAACCTATATATGCAAGGCCATCTGCAAAACTGGCTACAGTGGTGACTCACTCAACCTGAAGTTGCTTGTACTAGTCCTAGATGAAATCCTTGAACCCTGCCAAAGATCTTCAACCTTTCCTAAGATTGGATCAATTCCCATTACTCTGAAACAGGCGACTATCACACCTGTACACAAAAGTGGAGACAAGTCACTGCACACCAACTACAGGTCCATCTCCACCCCCATCTAAAGCTCTGGAAGGAATAGTCTTAGACCAGCTTGTTGAGTTCCTGGACAAATATGAAACCAGTGCCCAGAACAGCATGGGTTCCAAAGGGCATAGTACCACCACGGCACTGTTGGAATTTACCAGATTTATCCATGACACCTCGACCAAGGGATCTGTGGGGTCAGTGTTCATTGACCTGACAAAGGCCTTTGATACTGTTAACCACCCACTCCTACTCAGGCAACTGACCACTCTCGGCCTCCAAGGATGCACTGCCCTGGTTTGCTTAGCTACTGCGGGGAAGGGTCCAATGTGTTAGGATTGCTGGCGTCACCTCTGATGAAAAAACAGTCCTCTCAGGTGTCCCATAGGGGTCTATACTGGGGCCATTACTCTTTTCTCTCTTCCTGAACAGTCTCCCTAGTGTCTGCCAACAGAGAATATTACTCTATGTGGATGATGCAGTACTATTTACTAGCAACCAAGACTCTAAACAACTTGAGTCAGTTGCAGTGTGATTTCAGGCATGTTGAAGAGTGGTTTAGCTCACACAAACTCGTCCTGAACTACAGCAAAACTAAGGTCATGACATTCTGCAATGCACGGAGCAAGCATAAACCTCTGACCCTCACCATCAAGAACCATGTGGGGACTTCACTTGAACATGTTCTTGAGTTTAAATATTTCGGCATCACCTTGGACAGTTCCTCTCCTACACCTCGACACATTGGCAATGTAGCTAAGGCCGCCAACATATGGATCGGCCTGCTCCACAAGCACAAACACTGCATGGCCACTGATGCCCTTACACTGGCTATCTACAGCTCCGTCACTCCATCCTCGACTACGGTCTAATCATCTATGGCTCTGCTTCCCTACTGCCCTCGGAAGATATTGGTGACACTCAACAAGGCCTGTAGGCTTCTGACGGGTGCCACCAGCCTAACACACACCTGTGACCTGTATGCCCAGGCCGGATGGCTACCACTCTTTAGTAGAATGCAATACCAGACCTGCTTGTTAACCAAAAAAGTTCTTCTCAGGCTCATGCCATCAGGAGTGGCAAAGCTCCTTACTGCCAACAGCAGTACCCAGCTTACACACAGTGTTCTATATGAAACCTTCCAGGACCCCAGATGCCGAATGGGTCAGAGGTCATTCATGCACAGGGCTCCTCAGTAGTACAATACCCTTAACAAAGAAACACTTACAGCTGTGATGCTTGGTCCCTTTAAAAGGCAACTCCGACTATTCATCACCTCTACCACTCAATGTGACTGCCTCTCCTAAGTAACTGCCTCCTCATTTTACCCTAGTCGAAGGTGACCTGTAACCTCCCTTAGAGCTCCACTTTTTTGGCACCAGTTTCCCCCACTCTCACCCCTTACCCCCCCCACACCACACTGCTTCGCCCCTCCCCAATGGCACTTTCAGATATGGGGCCCTCCAGCCCATCCACCTCACACTTTTGCCACCCATCTCTACCCGCCGACAATGGCCCTTTAGCCTACCTACTTTCTCCTGACTCCCTCCTACCCTATACTAACTATATACTGTTCACCCTGAAACTTGTCTGAAGCTGGCTTATGTTGTCTCTCCATTTTGGCTGCAAAATAAATGCTTAGACATCTTTGTGCTTTTAAGACTGTAACCATTGTTTACCTTTGTATGTATACTACCCTACATCCTTTGACGTGGAACCTTTGTAAATGAGCAGTTCCTGCTCAAAGGTATTTGTAATCCTAGAGTTTAATAGAAAAAAAAAATAAACAAATCCCTCTCCTATCCCCGCTGTTGTCAATTTAGAGCCCCTGTTCTCTTCTATCCGATAGTGATGCCCTTCCCATCCTTACCCCTTCCCATAGCCTTCTCTCCTCCAGTCACCACCCCCCTTCCTTACTAGCCCACCTTCTACCCTTTCGTCCTCGCTATCTCTTCCCCTAGTGTTGCCATCCCTCTCATCCCTGCTTGTCCTCCCCTTCAGTATGTTCCTGCTCCCCCTCTCTCTCCCATAGCAGAGGCTCAAATCTATTCTTAGTCAATACCCCTCCTACATCTCTTCCGCCTATCAGTTACCCCTCCTACTTGTTCTCCTCCATGCCACCCCCTGGTCCCACCCCTGCTCCTTCCTTACCCGCAGCCATCTGCTCTCTCCCCTGGTACTCCTCATGGTCTCTTCCTCCCCCAACAGGAGGCCCCCCCTCACCTCGGGCACCATCCTTCCTTGTCCTCTCTTTTCTGCTAGTGCGTCTGATACTGGGGTTGATTTCAGTCCCTAGTTGTTCTTCCTCCATCCCCCCCCTTGCCATCCCCTGTCCCCCCCAGCCGGGATGCCTACCATACTCATCTGCCCTGCCACTTAGACTCCTCCCTAACCTCCACAGTTCCTCTCTCAAACAAGCCAGTCATCAACAGACCATACACCCCCTAATCCTCCAAGCCCAGTCTAGGATCATGGCGGACCCACACCCTGTACACCCTACCACCCTTCCAAAGATGCCTGCCCTATTGACATGTGGCACCTGTCCCATTTTGGCCCCCATCTTATGTTACGGGCTCTTACTCCCAGGTTCTGTACCCTACTACAACTGCTAAGCCCCTATTTACTCAAATTCCTGTTCCCCCCCACACTAGTCCCCCTACTGGCCCATTGCCGACTGGGATAATTCAGTCTCAAATCTCATCCATTAGATACTGTATTACTGCAACAATCCTAAAGCCTCCTTGTCTGTTTTTCCCCTCAGCTACCATACTTTTGTTCTCAGCTCTCATATAGTTTCACCTAACTCAGTTAGAAATTCTATTGCCTCCTAGTATTACTCAGCTCAGTTAGAGAAATAAACAGAACAATAAATATGTATTATTACAACAATCATAACAGTATAGCTCAGTACTTAGTGCAGTTAGAGAAATAAACAGAACAACTAAATCTGTATTATTACAGCACTCCTCAAAGTATCCAATCATTGCTTTGTCTCCACCACAGAGACCCTGCTGTAATATAGGACCACAGAGGAACCGGGGTGGGAGAGTGGGCAACTCTAAAGTTCTAGCAGAGCTCCGTTCAGCTCACTCACTCCCCCGTCTCTCACTCCCTCATTCTGTTTCTCCCAGCGCTGCAGGCTGCCCTTTTGTACTGGGCTCCTGCCTGTATTGGCACCTTTTTCTGCCCACAAACAGATCTGCAGCAGTCCCGACAGATCACTGTTAAGCTCGCTCACTCCCCCCTCTCTCACTCACTCATTCTGTTTCTCCCAGCACTGCAGGCTGCCCTTTTGTACTGTGCTCCTGCCTGCATTTGTGCCTTTTTCTGCTCACAAAGAAATCTGCAGCAGTCATGACAGAGCTCCGTTGAACTCACTTACTCCCCCTCTCTCACTTGCTCATTCTGTTTCTCTTGGCACTGCAGGCTGCCTTTTCATACTGGGCTCCTGCCTGCATTGGCACCTTTTTCTGCCCACAAAGAAGTTCACAGCTGTCCCGACAGAGCTCTGTTGAGCTCATTCACTCCCCCTCTCTCGTTCGCTCGTTCTGTTTCTCCCACTGCTGCAGGCTGCCCTTTTGTACTGGGCTTCTGCCTGTGTTGGTGCCTTTTTCTGCCCACAAAGAAATCCGCAGCAGTCCTGACAGAGCTCCGTTGAGCTCGCTCACTCCCCCCTCCCTCACTCCCTCATTCTGTTTCTCCTGGTGCTGCAGGCTTCCCTTTTGTACTGTGCTCCTGCCTGCATTGGTGCCTTTTTCTGCCCACAAAGAAATCCACAGCAGTCCTGACAGAGCTCAGTTGAGCTCGTTCACTCCCCCTCTCTCACTTGCTTTATCTAAATCTGTTCCAAACACTGATTTCCCACAGCGACTGTGCTTTTCTGTGCCAGAAGTGCAAAAACATATTTCAGCCAGGATGTGAAAAATGACAGCTGTACTGTTCATAAGGAGGTGTGAAAAAATGCCAGTGTTGAAAATCTGGCATGAAAATATTACAAATTTGCGAAGTTACAATGGTGCATGGAAACAGTGCAATGCACACTTGTGACACAGTCATTTTACGGATTTTTATCACCAAATTTTCAACATAGGCATTTTAGGACCTCTGCTCATGAACAGTGTCACTGTCATTTTCTTAATCTGTCCTGAACACTGATTTCCCACAGCGACCGCGCTATTCTGCGCCAGAAGTGCAAAAACACATTTCAGTCAGGATGCAAAAAATGACAGCTGTGCTGTTCATAAGGAGGTGTGAAAAAATACCAGTGTTGAAAATCTGGCATGAAAATATTACAAATTTGCGAAGTTACAAGGGTGCATAGAAACTGCACAATGCACACTTGTAACACAGTCATTTTATGAACTTTCATCACCAAATTTTTAACATAGGCATTTTAGGACCTCTGCTCATGAACAGTGTCACTGTCATTTTCTCAATGTCTCTTGAAACTGATTTCTCACAGTGATTGCGCTTATTCTGCACTGGAAGTGTGAAAACACATTTCTGCCAGGATGGGTAAAATGACAGCTGTACTGTTCATAGGAGGTATGGAAAATGCCAGTGTTGAAAATCAGGACTGAAAATATTACAAATGTGCGAAACTATCGTGTGTGTGGAAACTGCACAATGCATGCTCAGTAAAACAGTCATTTTTTGGATTTTTTTCACCAAATTTGCAACATAGGCCTTTTGATAGCCCACCTCATGAACAGTGGCATTGTCGTTTTGTTAATCAGTCCAGAAAGATGATGCCACTCAGTGATCGCAAAATCACCTTTTGGGACTGAATAACACAATGACACTGACTGAATTCATGAGCAGGGGTCCCAACAACCCCATGTTGAAAATTTGGAGCCAAAATTCACAAAAATGCCCGAGATATACACCAAAGTTGAAAAAACCTATTTATGCCATTATACACCTTACCGGCATTTCTTCTGTTTACGGTCAGCTTTGAAGAGTGCAGACGAGTTCCTGGTCCACCAAAGATCATCGTGTTGTGCTCTCGAGGTAAGTATGGGGTGTGCAGAGGGTGGATGCGGGCTGGGGGAGGGGCCACCGAACTCTACGAGGGATCATTTTCTTATTTTACAGGTGTTGGAAAAAAAAAAACATTCTGGGACTGTTTTTTTTCCAGTGATTTTGGCACACGGGGTGAGCTCCCAATGTGCCACCTGAGTGTTTTGGGGGGCTGTAGCCAATGGGGGATTAGGCACCCCTGTCGGCATATACCAGTTGGGGGAGAGCCGAGGGGGATTGGGCACCCCCTCGGCACACAGCAAACTGGGGATGGGGACATTATGCCTTCAGGGAAGTCAGCAAATTGAACTGGGGGGGACTGAAGCCGACAGGGACTGGGGCTCCCATGAGCAAAGAAAGACTGTTGGGGGTGCATGCTGCCGAGGGGGATTGGGCACCCCCTTGTCACACAACAAATAGGGGAAGGGGTTTACAGTGTGCCAACGGGGAGTGGGATCCCCCATCGGCAAATATATTGGATTGAGGTGGCATAGGGATGGCAAGGTACCGCCCTGCAATGACAGATGGCTCACTCATTGCAGTGAAATGGCTGATGCTGCAATGACGAGGTGGCCCCTGATTACAGTGATGAAAACGGTTTAACTTGGTGGCACTTTTGCAGAACCAGTGTTATCAAGACACTGGGCCTTCATTGGTCCACCAGTGCCAAGCCCCCAAATGCAGTGCTCCTGTTGGCTGCCAGAGTGCCGCACCTCCACAACCCACTTCTCTCCTAAGCTGCCGCATAATGCTTCTTGAGCATGTGTGCAAGCAAACATAAAAAGACATTTTATGATTGCCAACATTCTGTAAAGACTGCTGATGTAGCTGGTGGTTTTATTCTGATTCTTTTTTTTTTCTTTAAAAAAGTGAAAAACAGACTGCCCGCACAAAAACAGGTTTCTTTACATTCCTTGATCAGCTCCCACTGCATGTTTCCTGGACTTGGGAACACAAATAACACAGTCTAGCCACTCATGATGCAGTGGGTATTTAGGAGGTTATTGCATCATGAATGACTGCACTACTTGGGGGTGTTTCTAATGCTCAGGAATTATGCCGTAAAAACAGAAGCAAGATTGTAAACAAAACAAGGTTGTTTATAAATATACATTACCATGCATTTCAGTTCTACTAAACAAGGAGACAGACAAAACAAACAGCAGCATCAATGAGTTTTGGAAGGTAAGTAATCATAAAATGTAAGTTTTAAAAGGAAATAATATGATGAAAAACAGGTTGACTGTCCCTTTAAAATGTTTGCTATGAATTATGTTAGAAGATATTAGTTTTTCATGAATAACCTCACAATTTTCTAGTTATAAACGATGAGTATAATTATGATGCATCACCCACATACTCAAACATAGTTCTGCATCATAATCCACTGATACAGTATAGGGGAACACAATTTTGTAACAACCAAAGCTAACATGAATGAAACGTGGAAATGTATTTAAGAATTTGTAATTTTTCTGTTTTACTTCACAGTAGGTAATGACATGGCTTGATTTAATTTTGAATGGGACAATTGATAAAATTATTTAGAAAAACATGATGGACTTGAGTTTTATCTGTGATATTATGTGTGACTTAATTTGTGGATATAAAACTCCTTTGATACTGTATTCAGAATCTGGTAATAAATGTTTTGATGTAAGAAAGAATGAACTACTGTACCTACAGTATCAGCAAAATCAGATGTTCCAAAGAATAAAATGCCAAAAAACAGAACCCCTTCTTTAGGAAAGGGCAAATAAATTTCCAGGAAAATACTCTCATTATCCAGTGCCAAAGGTTCAAGTATGGTTCTGTATGTCAGCAAGATGCCGGCTAATAAGGAGCTTTAAATGTACTGTATGTGCAAAGAACAAGGGGATTGGTAAGATTTTTGAAACTTTACACTGAAGACATACTGCAACAAAAATGGTGGTGCAGCACATGAACAATGGATAGTCATATAAATAAATACATGCAGCTTCAGTTTGGGGATGATACGGGCCTACCCTCGGTTGTTGAAATCTCTTGAGGATAGAGGCAAACTTCAGAATGATGTTAGGAGATTGGTCTGCCACCTGAAACCTTAAATTCAGTGTAGCCAAATGAAAGGTGCTGCACTTGTGGAGGAGAAAGAGAGGTAAGACCTATACTGTGTGATGCTCCAATTGCTACAGTCAAGGAGGAATAGGACTTGGTGGCCATACTAGACAATGGGCTGAAGCAGGACAAGCTGTGCACAGTAGCTGTCACGAGGACCAGCAGAATGCCTGGTGTATCAAAATGACTTGGTAATCCTACCATTTTAGCAGGCGCTGGTAAGATACCGGGTATGGATATAATGAAGATGCTGACTTTTGAATGCCCCCCCATGTTTTTGTTTTTTTTATCATAGTAACAATACCTCACCCAACTAATCCAGTATTCATGACTGGAGTGCCACTTCCTTAGGTCAGTGGTTTATAGGCTTAGATACACTCATCTGACAGACAATCAAAGGTTTAGTTCTTGTATTTCCTAAAGGTGGACTAGCAGGCTAATGTGACACTTTTTAAAGACTTTAAAGCTCAGGATGATTAAGTCCTAGGAAACAGAGAAAGATATATCCTGAAATAAAGCCTGGAGAAGTTACATTGCTGGGAAAGCTGATAGTGTAAGAGAGAGATTAGGAAATACAGGAATTGAAATTTTGATAGTTGGACAAGTGAGTTAATGTAAACCTGACCACCACTGGCCTTGAAGAAGTGGCTTTCAGATCATGATACCTTGGCTCTGGCTGAGTGAGGTGGCTTATTTATTAATTTATCATAAAAATAAAAACAAACATTTTTGGGAAACATTCAGGAGTCAGAGTCTTCCTCATAGCCATACAGTTTTTTACTGATCATGCATTACTGAGGCAGACTCTTCCAAGGAACTCGTTATTTATATCCCCATTCCCCAATTTCTTAGGAGAACAAGTGGGCATGCCAGTTCCAGACCCATACAGAACCTGGTGAGTCACCACCTGGAGTACTATAAGCTATTTTCGTCTCTGCAGTACAAGCAGAACATTGAGACTGTTGAAAGGGTGTAACAAACCCACCAGCATGATTAATGAAATGGGGACAAAAGCTATGAGGAGAGGTTTGCATACTCAAGTATATCAACAAGATTGAATAGTTGGAGATATTTGATCTTGTGCCCTGCAATAGGACATAGGGACATTTCCGGATGCTCAGGGGTGGTAAATCATAGGATGAGATTAGGAGGCAATTTTTCCCAGAGGTTGTTGAACCTATGGAACAGTCTACCAGCAGAGGAAGTGCATGTGAAGACCATCCGTGCCTGTAAGGCTGGGCAAATTTCTGCTTACCAAGAAAATTGCAAGGCGCCCTGGGTAATAGAGGTGGGAGGGAATCCATACAAACTGGTTAGTGTTTGCACAGCATACTGCATCCCTGCTTGTGAAATGTAGGGGCATTTATGTTAGACCTACAGGCCTTCCAACGATAAAGTACCTCGTTACTATGTTACTATAATGCATGAATACTGTTGTTCTATCAGAACCTTCAGTACCTATATTTGTTAGGCCAGAACTCAAAGCATCAAGTACCGCCAAGAAACGTGGTATCTGGTATCTGAAGTGAATACAGTGTATTGTGGGTCCAGAGATACAGAAAATCAAGAACTTAAATGCTGAACAACCCAGGGAGCTAAGACATCAAAAGCTGGTGAGCTAGTAACAACAACTCTGCAGTTTTGGATGATGCAGAAGAGAATGTGCCAACTGGTGATTACTTCATCTTGTCACATCATGATGGTACCAAATAGACAAAAAGGTATGTGTTGTTATTATTATTATTATTATTATTGAAACAATTCAGGGACTGTTACCAGCAACTACTTATTATTATTATTAGTATTAGGCAGGCAGTATAGTGCAGTGGTCTAAGGCTCTGAGCTGCTAATCTGGTGATATCCACCAGACCAGACCTGAGTTTAAATCCCACAGCTTTCACTTGCATACTGTGTGACCCTGAGCAAGTCACTTAACCTCCTTGTGCTCCCAGGTCACTCCTGTAAAAAAGCTATCAGCTTAGTGTGCTATACCTGGTTAAACAATAAAATAAATAAAAAATTATTAGTATTATTGCCCTATGTAATGTTATTTGATATTTTTCTAAAACTACACTCCACAAATTATGTACAAGTGCCTCAATTCTAATCTGCTGAAAACAGCAGCATACTTACATCAGGGCTTAGTCACTTTTATAGTTCATTGTATAGAACAAAATAAGTTTCACTTACCAAAGAGTTAATATTACAAATGTAATTTTGACGATAGAATGTGCACCTGTTCCACTAATATGTACATAATGTATGTCTGCCATTGCTTTCCATCTGTCTCTGCCTGCACATTTTTGTTGTTTTGGCATGTAATTCATTTTTTCAATTTATATCATCAAATTTGTGAGGAGCACAGCTGTTTTATATAGTTTATGAAGCCCAGAAATGAATTTCTGACAACAAAATTGCTGTGTAAAAAAGTCACTCATTTTCCTACCTTTACAATCCCTTAGAATGTACAATTCTTTGTTTTTAATCTACAGAAAGTTTAATCTCTTACACAGTGATGTACAGTGTGGAACACTGCAAATAGATGTATAACTCATAAGCTCAGATACTCCGATAAGACTCTTCTGATATTTTGCTGAAGTACCTCTTCTGTTACTGCAGCTTTTTTATTGGTTTTAAGTTTTCTTTCATCTGTGCCAAGGAAAATTGTGCACTGCTACTGAGACTTTTTTTCTCTAAAGTCGAAAGACAAGAGGCAACAAAGTGAAGTTAGTTACTAGTACCTCTCAATGAGTCCTTTCCCTCTTACAAAACCAGCTTTTAGGCTGGCCTCCATGTCTGTAACTCTAAACACTCTGGACTAGATTCACTAACCATTTTGGGACTAAGTCCCACACTGCAATGCCAGTTATGGACCAAAATCCCCACAACTGCAGAGATTGAAATTCACAGCCACAGCATTTGTGGCAGAAGTTAGGTAGGAGAGGCAAAAGGCCATGACCCGGTAGGATCAGAGGCTGCATACAAGTGTAGGGCTTAGGGGCAGACTGGATGGGCCTAACAGTCCTTCTCTGCCAACAATTTCTATGTTTCTATGTTTATGGCTGGTCCCACCAGCTGTAACAAGTTTTCTGCAGCTCGGGGATTTCCTGAGCAACACCACCATAGCTGCTGTATATCAGGAACTGGTTTAAATCTGGTTTTACCTTTGTGAATGCCTGCAGCTGTGGAAAATCTGTGAATCTACAAGGGCAACCCACTTGTATCAGGTTTTCCCTGCAGCTGCGGGTATTTCAGAGCATTTGTGAATCTAGCCCTCTGTTTCGCAAAATGATCAGACACAGGTCCAATAGATTGTCCTAGCAGGTCACATTTCACCACCCTTCACTCAAAGAGACTGAGACATACACAATGCCTTGGAGGAAAATGGCCACAGCCATGTGTTTATTGAAATTATAACAGTAAACCAAGTTATATCAGCAGCAGCATGATGTGCACAGCAAAGAAGTCATAGCAAGGCTTTAGATGGTCAAATGTGACCTTGGTCCATTCCCTTACCCACAAGGGGGCAAACTGAATGGACCCCCACTCTCCCAAAGAGTATAGCCTTGGGAGGGACTATGGCCTCTGAGGTATAAGGAGTTACTCCTGGGCCATTGTACATGCAGCCCTCCTCTGTCAGAATGCGCCACATGTGTAGGCCATCCCCACTGAGGCTATCTCACTACTGATCCTGTAAGGGGCCTCCAGCTATCGAAGGCTCACCACCTACCAGCCTCATGGAGAACCATCTGCAGAAGATCCCAGTTTTCCTGTTACCCACTATGTAGTCTCCTTGCTAGACTACCATGGCACCATATATGGCATGACTGTGACAGCCTACCACTAAGCCCATGCTAAAAACAAACCCTTGTAAATCTTTAAAGGTGAGGGACACAAAGGGTAGGGAAGTGGACACTAGTTCATTCTCAGTGGAAAGGATCCTCAGGGAACTAACAGCAATAACAATAGAGTAAAAATAGATAAGGCAATGGTCCAGATGGACTGCACTCAAGCATGCTGTGGGAGGTGTTGGTGGCACCACTGGCAGCTTTGTTCAGTCTATCATTGGAGATGGGGGAGGTGCCAAATGACTGGAGGAGGGCTGATGTGGTCCCACTACATAAGAGTGGTAGCAAGGAGGAGGCAGGAAACTACAAGACAGTAAGTCTAATCTTGGTGGCATGTAAATTAATGGAAAAATTGTTGAAGGAAAGGATAGCAGACCATCTGGCAGAAATGGTCTCCAAGACCCATGACAACACAGTTTCACTGAGGGCAAGTCATGCCAAATGAATTTTATAGAATTCTTCAACTGGGTAACCAAGAAGGTGGACCAGGGCAAGGCAGTAGATGTGGCATATTTGCATTTTAGCAAGGCTTTTGATACGGTACCACACAGAAGGCTGCTAAATAAACTAGGGAGCCTGGGGTTAAGGTGCAAGATACTGAGATGGGTGGGGAACTATCTAGGCAACAGAACTCAGAGAGTGGTGGTAAATGGCACATGTTCTGCAAAGGGAAGGGTGACCAGTGGAATACCACAGGGATCAGTGCTGGGCCCAGTCCTCTTCAATGTCTTCATCAGTGACATTGCTGAGGGGCTGGGAGGGAAGGTTTGCCTATTTGCAGATGACACAAAAATCACTCCAGATGGGGTGGATAAAATGCAAAGGGACCTAAAAAGACGATGACAGGTCTAGGGAGTTGCAGCTGCAGTTCAATGCTAAAAAATGCAAGATTATGCATATGGGTAGCAATAACCCAGGGGCAGTGTACAACCTAGAGGAAGAGGACATTTCAATTTCCAAACAGGAGTGGAATCTGGGTGTCATCATCTCAGATGACCTAAAGAAGGCCAAACAATGTGACAAGACAGTATCAAGAGCCAGCAGGATGCTGGGTTGCATAGGTAGGGGTATAACCAGCAGAAGGAGGAGGTTATACTACCACTGAATCGATCATTGGTGAGGCCTCACCTTGAATATTGCATCCAGTTCTGGAGGACCCCATCTCCAGTGGGATATAAACAGAGTGGAGGCTGTACAGAGGAGGCAACCAAGATGGTGGGAGGCCTACACAATAAACTCTATGGAGACAGGCTGAGGAGCTAAGCATGTACTCATTGAAGGAGGGACATGATTGAAACGTGTAAATACCTCAAGGGAGGAAACAGAAAGCAAGTGGATGAAATTTCCAAAGAAAAAGTGCTCAAGAACTAGAGGACACAACATGAAACTGGGGGAGGGGGGCTCAGAGGAAAAATGAGAAAGTACTTTTACATGGAGAGGGTAGTGGATAGATAGAACAGTCTGCGGACTGAGGTGGTGGAGGAAGAAATAGTTACAGGCTTCAAGAAGGCATGGAACAGGTACATAAGAAGCCTGAAGACACTAAGGGAGTGCAGAGTAACCATTAGTCTAATCTGGGATTCACTAAATACAAAACAGGGCAGATGTGTGGGCCTGTGGCCCTTATCTGCTGTCAACTTCTATGTTTCTACATTATGTTTCTAACCCCGTTGGAGGTGAAAAATAAATAAAACCTCATATTAAAAACTGGGAAAATTCCTTCCAGGCCCTGAAGGCTGTCCCCTACAGTGGGACAGTGAGTTCCCTATGCTCTGCTATTCCCATGCCCTGTTTTAATGATGGTGGTGTGTCAGAATTCCAGCTAATGTAGAGAGAGGGGTTCAGTATTGCTTTGTTTCTGGTTAAATACCCATTTGCTTTCCCTGTCCAGCCACCTCTGCTCCTGAGAAATCCCTACCCTCCTGCCTGGAGCCACTCCCTAGTGGCGAGTATACCTGCCTACTTCTCTGACCTGCTAGCACAGGTGTCAGGAGGGGCAGTGCCCACAGACAAATCCCTGTCTACCAAAATCTTCTCCAGGTTCTCTGCCGCCTGAGTGGGCCATTTCCCTCTCCTTTCACCCACACAGACTGAGGGTAACAATATCTTGGAGCAAAAGTCCACAGCCATGTGTTTATTGAAATCCTAATCATATCCTAAGTTCCATGAGCAGTGTGTTGTGTGCATCAAGGAAGTAATAGCAAGTCTTTGGATGATCAGACTTGTCTTGGTCCATCCCATACCCAAAAGGTAACCAGCACAGGTGGACCCACTCACTCCCAAAATGGTACAACCGCTGAAGGGACTCTGGTCTCTGAGGCATAATGGGTAACTCCTGGACCATGTCATGTGCCCCTTCCCCATCAGATATGGCTACACATGCAGGCAATGCCAAGGGGCTATCCATGACCAACCACCGCAGGGGTTTGCAGCCATCTGGGTGATCACCTCCTGTCAGCCTTGAGTAGAACCATCTGCAGAAGATGTGAGTTTCCCCATTACCCCCCTGTACATTCCTTAAAAGACTACCATGCCGCACAGGATGAGCACTGCTCCCGGCTCTCATCCCTCCCAAGCACTTCATGCTAGCAAATTCTCCAAAGCACTTTGTAGGTCAGCTAAAAACCTATCACAACCTCTGTCTGACAAATGTACACCATCCCAGGTATACAGCTGTGGTATAGCAATGACTGTCTCATCATGCCTTAGGACAGTCCCACCAATTGAGTCCCTAAAACTCTGCATGACCAAGTTGGTTAGCCAGCAGGCTGTCTTGATTAAAGCTGGGTCTCTTGCGTGTCACCAATACCTCCTCTGGATGATGTGCAACCAGGCAATGTGTATCCCCGGCCAGTCTTCCTGAATCAAATCCAGATCTTCATTCATCTGATGCAGCAGCACCAGTGAGTTCATCACTCCCAGGTCATTATCTTCCAGGTGAACTATCAATATGCGGGAAGGACCTTGCCTTTACCTTTGGCTGAGACCCACAAGAAAAATTCACCCCACCTTATCCCTCAAAGTCCCATCCAGTGTACCCATTGTTGCCTAGACTCCAGGAAAAGGTTCTTTCTCCCTGCAATCCACCTCACCAGAACTGCTACCAAATGGATGAAGGAATGCCCACATAACCAGATTTGCCATATACAGGAAATGTCACCTGCTGGGAAACAAAACAAGATGGTTATAGCAAATGTATTTCCACGTCTCCTTCAAAAGCCTGCCACCACCACCTCAACTGGCTAAGAGCCTGGATCTGCCCATCTCTCAAACCTTTAGCCCTCATATTTGTGGCAGCTCCAATGTGGAAAAATGGGTGATGAACTCTGATAGCCTTTTATGTTTGCTTGCATGCATGCGCAAGAAGCATTATGTGGCAGCTTAGGAGAGACGTGGGTTGTGGAGGTGCGGCACTGTGGCTGCCAATGCCGGCACTGCATTTATGGGCTTGGCAGTGCTCAACCAATGCAGGCACAGTGTCCTGATGACACTAGTTCTGCAGAGTGCCACCAACTTGTAATGATTTCACTGCTGCAATTAGGGGCCACCTCGTCATTGCAGCATCAGCCATTCTGCTGCAATGAGGGAGCAACCCATCATTGCAGGGCAGTACCTACCTTGCCTGGTGTAACATTTTGTCAAATACACAGTGGCTATGCTGCCTCAGAGCCCCATGAAAGCCAATGAGGGTGCTCAAACCCCCTGTTGGCATGCCCCTGACCCAGTTTATTTGCTGATGGGGGAGCCCACTCCCCATTGGCATAATGCCCCAACCATTTGTTGTGTGCCGAAGGGTGGGCCCAATCCCCCTCAGCATCATGCCTCCATCAAACAGGCTTTCTTTGCTGATGGGGAGGCTCAATCCCAGTTGGCTTCAGTCCCCGCTCCCAAAACACAGGTGGCACACTGGGAGCCCATTCCAGTGTGCAAAAATATACCTGAAAACAAAAACTTTCCTGCGGTCTTTTTTTCTTTTCTGCCTGAAACCAAGAAAACAGTCCCTCGGTGTCTTGTGCCCCTCCCCAACCCGCGGTCACCCTCTGGGCCCCTGCCTCCCCACACCCCCTCACCCCATACTTGCCTCTGGAGCCCAGTGTGATGATCTTCAGTGGACGGAAAAATGTCTGCACTCTTCAAAGCCAACCGTGAGCTGAAGAAATACTTGTAAGCTGTATAATGGCATAAACAGGTTTGTTTCAACTTTGGTGCATATCTCAGGCATTTTGGGAATTGTGGCACCAAATTTTCAATATGGGGTTATTGGGACCCTCCTCATGAATTCAGTCACTGTCATGGCATTATGCGGTCCGGAAGGTGATTTCATGGTCACTGTGCAGAATCACCTTTCAGGACTTATTAGTGAAACAACAGTGCCACTGTTCATGAGGTGGGCCTCAAAAGCCAATGTTGCAAATTTGGTGAAAAAAATTCAAAATGACTGTTTTACTGAACGTGCATTGCGCAGTTTCCATGCACACTTTGTAACTTCGTGAATTTGTAATATTTTCACCCAGATTTTCAACATTGGCATTTTCTACACCTCCTATGAACAGTACAACTGTTATTTTACACATCCTGGCCAAATGTGTTACACTTTCGGTGCAGAATGGTTAGTGGGAAATCAGTTTTTGAGACAGATTAAGAAAATGACAGTGACACTGTTCATGAGCAGAGGTCCTAAAATGCCTATGTTGAAAATTTGGTGACAAAAGTCTATAAAATGACTGTGTTACAAGTGTGCATTGAGCAGTTTCCACGCAACCTTGTAACTTCGCAAATTTGTAATATTTTCACGTCAGATGTTCAACACTGGCATTTTTTCACACCTCCTTATGAACAGTACAGCTGTCATTTTTCATATCCTGGTCAAAATGTGCACTTCCAGTGCAGAATAGCGCTGTCGCTGTGGGAAATCAGTGTTTGGGACAGATTAAGAATGAGCGAGTGAGAGGGGGGAGTGAGCGAGCTCAACAGAGCTCTGTTGAAACTGCTACAGATTTCTTTATGGGAAGGAAAAAGTGCCAATGCAGGCAGGAGCCCAGTACAAAAGGGCAGCCTGCAGCACCAGGAGAAACAGAACGAGCGAGTGAGAGAGAAGGAGTAAGCAAGCTCAAAGGAGCTCTGTTGGGACTGCTGCGGATTTCTTTGTCGGCAGAAAAAGGTGCCAACGCAGGCAGGAGTCCAGTACAAAAGGGCCAGAAGAAACAGAACGAGTGAGTGAGAGATGGGGAGTGAGCGAGCTCAACGGAGCTCTGTTGGGACTTCAGAATTACCCACCTTCCCGCCCAGGGTCCTGTGTGGTCCTGTATTACAGAAGGGTCTCTGGGGTGGAGACAAAGCAATGATTGGATACTTCTAGGATTGCTGTAATAATACAGACTAAGTTGTTCTGTTTATTTCTCTAACTGAGCTGAGTAATACTTGGAGTGCAATAGGATTTCTAACTGGGCTAAGTGATACTATATGAGGGCTGAGAACAAAAAGTATGGTAGCTGAGGTGTGAAAAATGGACAAGGAGGCTTTGGGATTGCTACAGTAATACAATATCTAACGGATGAGATTTGAGACTGAATTAATCCGGTCGGCAAGGGGGCAGTAGGGGGACTAGAGTAGGGGGAAAAGGAATTTGAGTAAATAGGGGCCTAACAGTTTTAGTAGGGTACAGAAACCGGGAGTAAGAGCCAGTAACATAAGATGGTGGCCAAAATGGGGCAGGTGCCACATGTCAATAGGGTGGGCATCTTTGGAAGGGTGGTGGAGTGTACAGGGTGTGGGTCTGCCACGATCCTGGACAGGGCTTGGAGGACTGTGGGGGGTGTATGGTCTGTAGACAACTGGCTAGTTTGAGGGAGGAACTGTGGAGGTTAGGGAGGAGTCTCAGTGGTAGGGCAGATGAGTATGGTAGGCATCCTGGCTTTGGGGGGATACGAGATGGCAAAGGGGGACGGTGGCAGAAAAACTAGGAACTAAAACTGACCCCAGTATCAGAGGCACTAGCCTAAAAGGGAGGAGAAGGGGGTTCCGAGGGAGGGGGCCTCCTGATGGGGGAGGAAGAGACCATGAGGAGTACCAGGGAGAGAGCAGATGGCTGTGGGTAGGGAGGGACCAGTGTGGGACCGGGGGCATGGAAGGAACAAGTAGGAGGTGGAACAGGTAGGGAAAGATGTCAGAGGGCATCGACTAGGAATAGATTTGAGCCTCTGCTATGGGGGAGAGAGAGGGGGCAGGAACATATTGAAGGGGGAGGCAAGCGGGCATGACAGGGATGGCAACAGGTAGGGAAGAGATAGCGAGGATTAAAGGGTACAAGGGGGTCTAGTAAGGAAGAAGGGTAACTGGAGGAGAGACGGGAAGATGGGAGGGCATCACTATCGGGGTCAAGGGAATGGAAGCTGTAAATCGACAACAATGGGGATAGGAGAGGGGTTGGAAATCAGCAGGGAAGAGGGAAGGTCGACATGGAAGTCCAGTAGGAAGTAGTCAGACTGGGAAGGGTTCAAGGGGATGGGAGGAATAAGGCAGAGAAAAGGGGTGAGGCAAGTAGGGGTGCAGATACAGAAGTCACAGAAGGTGCAGCTGGTGGGGGTGAGGGGCAGGGAAGAACGAATACTGGGGTGGTGGAAGGGGCATTAGAAGGGAAAGGGTAAGGGACAGGGGATACTTGTCCTGGGGGATTCTATACTAAAAGGGGTGAGATGGGGCAGAAGGGGAAGGCACAGTTGTATTTGGGTTGAAGCTATCTGCAAGTTGACAGCAGGAGGATCAGGCAGGCACTGCTCAAGTGTGCAGTGAGGGGGAGGAAGAAACCTCATTTTGTGTTCATGTGGGTACAAATGACTTGGCGGGGAGACTGTGGAAGTAGTGTGGGAGGTTCGAGGATTTGGTCTCGCAGTGTGAGGGGGTGGGGAAGTCGGTGGCATTCTCGAAGGTATTCCCGATACCATGTGCAAAAGCACGGGAGGAAAGGTTAGGATCGAGGAGATCGAAGAGTGGATGAGGATTGGTCCATACAAAAATTATGGGTTAGTGACTAACTGGGTTGGGGTCTGGGAATAGTGACTTGTATGGGGGACAGGCTACACTTGAGCAGGAGGGGAGTATTAAATGTGGGATTAGAGGGCATATCTCCACTAAGGTGGATTTAGTTCGGTGGCACTGAGGGCTGAGGCGCTGGATGCCACACCGCACCACACGCCGACCCGGGTTCGGAACAATCTCAGGCCGCTGGGGGCTGGTTGGGGAGAGAAGGATTGAGCATCCCATGACCGCTCTCCTCTTCTGGGGCAGGTGAGTGTATGGCATTGCGCTGCAGCGGTGGGTGAAGGAGGCCGGCTGCACTGCAGTTGCATGCTCGAGAGGGGGGAGTGCGGCGGGCATTGGCACTATGTGCCTTTGACGCCATTGCCCATCCGGCCCCCAGGGAGAAAATGGAGGTGGAAAATAGCAGGACGATCTTGCCGGCTGATGGATGTGCCCTGCACCTCCAGACACGAGAGCGGCACACCCAGAGGGGTCCAGCCGACCCTGGGCGAAAGGTGTTTCTCTCGCGTGCACGTCCTGATCCGGGGGTGCGGGAGCCAGTGGCCAAAGGTCACTAGAGCCCACTCCACTAGAGGAGAAATAGTGACATGATAAAAAACTAAGGTGGATTTAAACTAGTGGGGGAGGTGGCCAAAAGACTGAGGTTGGTAGAAAGGTCCGGACAGGGGAGCCTAATGAGCTCAACCCCCTAGATATAGGTAAAGGATGAGGCGGAGTAACTCCGGGAGGGGGCAGGCAGAGTGGTCTGAGTGTAATACAGAAGGCACCACCACCCAGTAAGAATAAGGCGGAGAAAGGGTGTGGACTATCGGGAGGAGGGACACAGGCCAAGGAGAAAAGTGAGGAGAAGGAGGGGTACGGATGGAAGGTGGTCACTCTCAATGCAAGAAGCCTGGGGAACAAAACTGTAGAGCTTCAGGCGCTCCTGTCAGTGGGGAAGGTGGACATTGCTACAGTGACAGAGACTTGGGCCAATGAGTACCAAGATTGGGACTTGGCAATCCTGGGATACAGGATGTACAGGAGGGACAGGGGATTGGAAGGGGGAGCCATCACTGTATGTGAGGGAAGGGATCAAATGCATAAGGGACGAGGGAGAAGAGAAGAGAAGAGGACAGAGGCACTTCGGGTGCAGCTCCTGGACTTCAAGTGCAGAAAGCTAAGGCTGGGAGTGATGTACAGGCCACCAGCCCAATCCGGGGAACTGGATGGGGAGTTCGCAGAGCAGATAAGGAGGGTTTGTAGAAGGGGGAATGTAGTGATAGTGGGGGATTTTAACCTACCAGGGTTGACTGGAGCACCCTGGCCACTAGTTGTACCAGGGAGCAGGTAGGTGCTCCTTGATGCATTCCAGAATGGCCTTCTGATGCAAGTTCCGTAGTGGGACTACAAGGCTCTGGACCCAGTACTGGCAAATGGGGAGGTGGTGAGGGAGGTAAGGGTGGATGACCCACTAGCGAGTAGCGACCACCAAACAGTGTGGCTCGTTCTCGTGCTGGGCAGGGAGACAGGAGGCATGGGTACTAAGGTGGTGGACTTTAGTAGGGTGGACTTTGGGAGGATGTGATCAATACTGCAAGGGAAACTCCAGGATATAAGGCCGGTGATGGATGCAGAACAAAAGTGGGGAGTCATAAAGACTGGGCTAACAGAGGCCACAGTAACCTGCACCAGGGTCAGGAGTAAGAAGAGCAGAGCCAAGAAACCATTCTGGCTGAACAAGGAATTGCTGCAAGAGGTGAGGGCAAAGAGGACTGCCTTCCAGAAGTACAGGAGAACAGGAAAGGGAGAGGATAAGGAGGCTTACAGGAGTTGGTCAAGGAGGTGGCCAGGAGGGTGAAAAAGCTAAGGCCTCCAGGGAATTAAGGTTAGCAGAGGGCATAAAGGAGGGAAAAATGACTTTTGATATGTCAGGGAAAAGAGGAAGTGCAAGGAACATATTGTGAGGATAAAGTGGGGAAGGGATTGGGTGGAAAAGGGGAGGAGCAAGCGGAAATTCTAAATGAGTACCTCTGTCTGCTTTCACTAAGGAGAGGAATGGTCCACTACCAGCATGGGCTGGGCAGGTGGGGAAAGGTGGGGAGGAGGTGATGGACAAAATGATCGGAGGGAGTAGGGTGCTAGAGGGGCTGAGGGCAGTAAGCGTGACAAGGCACCAGATCCCGATGGCATCCACTCTAGGGTGCTGAGGAGATGGCGGAGCTGGGTTGGCTGAGCCACTGGCAGATCTGTTCAACACCTCCCCTGAAAATGGGGTGTGCCCCAGGAATGAGAGGGTGGTCCATGTGATGCCCATACACAAGAGTGGGCCTAGGGAGGAGCCAGGAAATTATTGACCAGTCAATCTCACATCCATAGTGGGCAAGCTTATGGAGGTGATACTGAAGGAGAGGCTGGTGGCATTCCTAGAGAGTAATGGCCTCCAAGATGGGCGGCAACATGGGTTCATCTCAGGGAGGTCTTGTCAAATCAACCTAATAGAGTATTATGACTGGGTGACAAGGGAGTTGGACAGAATCCATGCGGTACATATCCTATACTTGGACTTCAGTAAGGTCTTTGATACAGTGCCTTATGGGAGACGGGGGGGGCTGATGGCAGTGGGGGTGGGAAAAAAGCTGACTAAATGGATAGAGAGTTGGTTACAGGGGAGGGTGCAGAGGGTGGTGTGGTGGGAGAGCTCTCGGCACCCAGAGCAGTGACAAGTGTGGTGCCACAGGGCTCACTGCTGGGCCCGGTGCTATTAGGTCTCTTCATCTCTGATATAGCACATGGACTGGGGAGCAGGGTTAGTCTGTTCGCAGATGATACCAAATTGGGGGCAGTGGTGGACGAAGATGATGGATGGGAAAAACTGCAGGGGGACCTAACCAAACTAGAGACACAGTCAGTGGAGTGACAGCTAGGATTCAACACAAAGAAGTGTAAGGTGATGCACTTCGGGGCTAAGAACCAGAAGAGGGACTATTGATTGGGGGAGGTGAGGTTGGGGATCACAGAGGAGGAGAAGGACCTAGGGGTGTTGGAAACTGACAGCATGAACAACTCAGCCCAGTGCAGGAGAGCAGCAGTGAAGGCAAACAGGATGCTGGGCTGCATCGCAAGGGGGTTCTCATCCAGACACAGGGATGTGATCCTACCTCTCTACAGGTCATTGGTCAGACCGCACCTGGAGTACTGTGTGCAATACTGGAGGCCATACCTGAGGAGAGATATAAAGTTACTGGAAGGGGTGCAAAGGAGGGCAACAACAATGTTAAAGGGAGTGGAAGGAAAGGAATATGAAGTTAGGCTGAAGGAGCTGAACATGTACACACTGGAGGAGAGGAGGGATAGGGGGATATGATTGAAGCATTTAAACACCTGAGGAGGGGTAAATAAACCTAGCACTGAGGGGGTGTTTAAACTGATGAGTGGAAGAGAGATGAAGGGGCATGGACTAAGGCTGGAAGGGGGACATTTCAAGAGGGAAATGAGAAGGAACTACTTCACTGAGAGGGTGGTGTCTAGTTGGAATGCACTGCCAAAGGGTGTGGTAATATGTAGAACAGTAAATAGCTGTAAGAAGGAGTGGGATAAAGCAAGAGTCAGGAGGGCATGGGCTGGGACAAGCGGAGAAGGAACTGAGGGAGAGGAGATGGGGCAGCTGCAATCTAGGGTGCTAGCTGCACACTTGGGCAGACTTAGATAGACTGATTGGTCTGTTCTGCTGGCAGATTCGTATGTTCACTGGTGGCTACTGTAGCAGTCCTCCTCCACCCGATCTCCTGCTGCAGGTAATAAAAATCCCTGTTGTCTAGCAGTCCCTCTGCCAATCCAATCACCCGCTGCATGTAATAAAAATTCTGGTGGCTAGTGGTCCCTCCCCACCTGATCACCCACTGCATGTAATAAAAAATCCCTGGTGGCTAGCAGTCACTACCCCATCTGATTACCCGCTGCTATATAATAAAAATCCCTGGTGGCTAGTGGACCCTCCCCACAAAATGACCCACCTGACATGGCATTATGCCCTGGTGTCCAGTGGTGTAAACCCCCCATCCTGATCCCCCATATAGTAAAAAAATTAACATTATCCTGGTGGTCTAGTGAATCACCTTCCCTATCCTTGATCCCCAGTATGTGAAATCAGATATCCTTCATGGTGGGGTAGTGCACCTCCGCTTCCTCCACCCTGACAGACAGCGTCCCACCACACCGCTACTCCCCATCCCTAACTCAAGAGGGTGGCCGGCACAGCCCTTCTCTCTCCACCACGGCCAGCTGCCCACTGAGTTGCCAGTAAATGAGCACGTGCTTGTAGAAGCATGCGCTCACTCATTGACAGCTCCCGCTCATTGAGTTTTGTGTGATAGTTCTGTGTGGTGGCAGACAAGAGCAGAGGACTGTTCCAGTGGCCATGTGGGGAGTCAGGATGTGGAGGATGGCATGGTGGAAGTCCACCATCCCATCCCATCCATCCTGACCCCCGCCAACCACCAAAACAGCCCTCCGCTCTTCTATTCCACCCCACAGAGCTGTCTCACAATGATAACACTCAATGAGCGAGAGCTGGAATGTCAGTGAATGAGTACGTGCTTGTACAAGCACATGCTCATTCACTGGCAGCTCAGTGAGTGGCCGGCCATGGTGGAAAGAGGAGGGCTGTACTTGCTGCTCACTGGTTAGGTATTGGGGGAGGGGTGGTGGCACACCACCTGCTGGGGTGGGCGGCCAGGGGGCACATTAGACCACCAGGAAGAATGGATGGGCTGTATGGGTGCAGGGCAGGTGGAATTTCTGCCAAAGCTCGAAATGGATTTCTGAATCTTGCAGAAGCAAAGTCTGACTTTGCTGAAAATCCACCAGCAGAAGTTTTATGCTGTTTACCAGAAATGAGAGACTATTTCATGATGTCTTATTTGTTTGATATTTTTAGTTTACTGAAAATTACCAGCCACACAATGTCTTATTTTATTATTATTTTTTAGCCCAATGGAAATTACTAGCTAGATGTCACTTAGAAAAAAACTGTTTTTTCTGGTACCATTTACCATAACTTATGAGGCCATTTCCCAACATGGTGCTGCTTAAATTCCATGTTCCCCCTCTGGGCAATTCCAGACTGGAAAAAAAAAACAGAGAAAAAACTGTAAGTATGCTAGTCTCCCTGCAAGCTGGAGGACATTCTGAAAAAAGTCCAAAAGAAGATCAGAGCTGTTAGTCTCAGCTAGAGATGTTGTGGAATAAAATTTAACTGGCAAAATTGCCCCAAAATCGGTAATTTTGCCACGCATCCTATTTCATGAAATTGTGAAATTTTGCCCAAACTTTGGCAGCTCAGTACCCTACTGCTGGTGCCCTTAAGCATATCGCATTCCCTGGAGTCTAGTGGTCCCACCCCCAGCCATTCAGCGCCCAAACTCAACAATTTCCTAAGGCTGATCACCAGACCAAATTGAATTATGCCCCCGAGATCTGCATAAAAAAAAAAAACATAACTACCTGTTATCTAGTGGACCCCCACCACACCTGTCATCAGATAGTTCCCCCTCTCCTCTCCCTCTCCCAGTACCCCAAGTGGGCCACCGGCATAGCTCTCCACTCTCCTCCACAGCTGGAAGGCTTGACTGGCGCTTCAATGTATGAGTGTGTGCTTGTTGGAGGGCTGTGCTGGTGACCCGCTCGTGAAGAGGGGAGGAGAGGAACCATCTGATGATGGAGGGGTGAGTCCACTAGACACCAGGAGTTGTTTTTTGTTTTTATTCAATCTAGGCGCGGTGGGGGGGCAGGGAAAATTATTCAATTTAGGCCAGCCAGAGGGAACCACTAGACAACAGGGATGTACAGCTCCGTGGGGGATGGGGAATTGTTAAATTTGGGCTGGTGATTGGCGGTGAGTGGTGGGGTGGGACCACTAGAAACCAGGGATGATTTTACCTGCTGAAATTTCACCAAAGAGTGGCAAATTTCACTATTTTGCTGGCAAAATACAAATCCCCAGGACGAAATGTCACATTTCGTGCAATGCTCGGAATACGCAAAATATTTTGTGGAGTGTAATTTTTCAGTTTCACACAACGGTAGTCTTAGTGGTTGTTCTACAGGCCACAGAGGTTTCGGAGTAAGCCACAGAGGTTAAGAGACTAGCCACAGAGGTTTCGGAGTAAGAATGAATCAGCTTTTTCCTTCTTGCATACAGGTATGTTAGCTTAAGATGTAAGATTATAGTGGTCAGGACAGAAATCATTAGAAACTATTTCTTTTTGGGGAATGTTTACTTTACTTCACTTTACTAACTGTATTATGATAGAAATATTAGATTACTATGTGCATGACTGTTTGGTAGGCTAACATATAATATTTACAAGCAGACCCATGTCTGGGAATTACCTGTGTATATACTGTGACTATTCATGTAGTTCGGAATAGGCAAGTGTGTTCTGTACCTCAGAATATTACTCTGTAACAGCCAGGCACATGAGATGATTATTTTTAATTATTGCTTTTAGGGATATGAGAGAGTTATTTTGCTTATTGCTTATTGTTACTGGACAAAATATAGGATATCTATGCTACATATAATTTTGCTGTAAGGTTTTTGACTTGCTGGTATTTAGTTAGTAGTATAATAAAGACCTTTGGATCCAGCTAGAATGCCTCAGATTGGGTTTGTACATACACCTGTAGAAACAGGCAACCCATTGGTGTCTTAGAAACCCTGGCATTAGCATCGGCTCTTATTTCGATATTAGTTCCGAACCAAATTATTGGTTCTGGTATCAGTATTGGTTGGACCTGGTGACAGTGGCAAAACTGAATGCTATCAGCAGAGTCCCTTCTCCATGCTGGAAGAATGTGACCCTCACACTTGTTCTCTGAGCTACACAGTCCAGCACCCAGGCTCAGATGTCCCACTGCACCCCTGGGGGAGGTCTCAAGCTGCACCAGCACATCAGCACCCCGAGCCATTTGGTCTGTCTTGCTCCTTTGGAGTTGCACAAACACCCCTCTTGTGTCACCACTATGTCTTCACCCCCAAGGCCACCGAAAGCCTTGGTGCCTTGCTTAGCTGGACTAACTCAGACACCCAAAAAGCCACCAAGAACTCTGTGCAAAACAGCACTGCCTCTGATGAAGAGGAGCACACCTTTGGCTGCTCGCCCCACACCTGCTCCAGCAGAGTCAGGATAACTTGCCAATGTCTGTCAAGTATTCCTGAGCACCACAGGACCAACGTTCCAACATTTTGCAGAGTTGAAATGTCCATGTGTTGTCCTCTAGACTGGCCACCTTGGAGAACCATGAAATACTTGCCAAATGCTGGCCCACTGTTCCCAGTGTCAAACCTTTTTGTTTAATTTTCCATTAAATAAAGGCATAACTGGTCAAAAGGAATAAGCCCCATGTTCAGCCAACACTGGATCTTCCCCACATTCAGGAAGCTCTCAACACCTTCCTGTGTGCCACCTGCATGCAGGGCACTAACAAATTCTAAGTAATTCCCAGGCTTCTGGATCGCCAACTCCCAGAGATAGTCTGGGATTTCCATAGATACACCTCCACTTCTGGGTCAACTACTGGTACCTCTGCTACTGCAAATGAGAAACAGCATCAGTAATACTGTTATCCAGACCTGGTACATGCACAGCCGTAAACTGGGTATTAAGTACCAAATATCTGAACACAAAACCCCCCATGAGGTCACCCAGTGGGTCCTTGGCCCCTAATTTCCCATTAACGGTGTGGACCAGCCCAATGTTGTCTGTCCTAAAGCTTACCTTTTTATCCTGAAAGTGCTCACCCACTAGTTAAGCAACCACAAAGGGAAATAATTCCTGCAGTGTGATTTGCTTGGTCAAGCCATCTTCCCCCCAGGAAGAGGGCCACTGCCCCCATACCATTTTCTGTGAAAGTAAGCTCTGAAGCCAAAGTCCCAAGATGTGTCAATGAGTAGCTCAATCTTTGACTGGTGGTTAGGTACTTCAGGCCAGATCGACCTCTGCAGTGAAGCAGTTCAGGAAAGCCAGCCAAACCCCCATATCCTCTCTCTACCTCAGACCCAGAGCCTGTGGAAAGGCTTTGGTATCCTGTGCCTGCCTTCACCAAACAGCACGGAAAGGCCTGCCCATGGCAATTACTTTGTAAACAAAGTTGAGGTGACCAACAGCTGTTGCAGTTCATGCAAGGTTATTTTTTTTTATTTAGTATTCTTTTCAGTGCCTCGCCCCTGAGCTCAGCCCCAACCCTTCTCAGGCCCCCACCTGTCCCCCAAGACTTACCTCTGCTCAGTGATCCCCCTAGTTTACCCCCTGGGGGGGTACATCTTGCCAGCATGATCCCTTGAGACACCAATACAAGGATACTGGCAGGGGTCACTTACCGGCAATGCCTCCCTGGCTTGCCCCCCAGGGTGTGGTGTGGAGTCGGGCCAGGAATGATGGACTTGGAACTAGGTCTACTAGCAGGAGCCCAGCAGGCAATCAGGGCCAGAGATGTGGGACATCATTGAGGCAGCTGCAATTTTTCTGGATCCCTGGGAGTGGGGACATGCAATGATGTCCAGCATCCGCCCCGCCGCCCAAAGTGACAGCGCCAGTCGCAATGGTACCCCCCAGCCTCCACCAGAGGTCCTGAAAGTACTGGGCACTCTTCCTCCTCCTCCCTCTGAAGAAGGAGAGCAGTCCCCAGGATGCTCGATCCTTCTCCCCCTGGCCAGTCCTCCTACTCCCGGGCCTGCTTCCAAACCCAGGTCATCGTCATCGTGAGCAGAAATCCAGCTGCTGCATGGGCAGGCCATTCATGCATAGTTAATCTTGCCTGCTTTCACCACCCAGGCAAATAACTTCCTCAGAGCCACAACCTTCTCTTGAAGTAGGTGAAACTCGGTGGCAGTACTGTCAGTTTCAATACCGCAAAGGACAATACAGTACAGTGTCCTTCTGTCTTGTCCTGGGCCAAAGGCACTGCCAGGTTAATGCACACCACCTGAAAAGGGCCCAGTAAATGCCCACATCTGTAGCCCCAGCATGCCTATGAACAGAAGTCATCTGGGTAGTACTACATCCCCATGACCCAGCTTTATATCACATTTCACCACCCAGACCACCTCCACTGCCCTACTGAACATTGCATAAGACACTGCCATGTAATCTGAGTCAATGTGATCATTGACAGAGTCCCTTCCAGATAAGACAAGTGATTCATCATTTTGAACTCACCCAGCACCTTCTTTGGGGCTTCCCAATGGGTTACACTCTGAAATGTGGCTGGGGCAATGCAGAGAAGGGCCTGCTGATCCTCCTGCTGCATTTCCTGGCCAGCTTGTCCCAGAACTACTCTCCATTCCCTGAAATTTGATGCAGTAAGACCATCTATTAAATAAACTAACAGTTTCAACAGATGTCCATTTGGAAAAGAGTGGTGAGTCTATTTATTTATTTCTCGGATTAAAAATACCTTTGAGCTAGAGGCTCATTTACAGAGGTTCCACATTATTTGGGTACAGAGGCAACATAACAGACAAATAAGAATTAAAAAATAAAGCAACAATGCATAGGAATAACAGATTCCACGTCAATTGGTCAAAATATCAGTACATACAGGGACAAATGAGTTATGAGTGAACAAATCACAATGTCTAAATGTATGAGTGTTTAGAACATTTCAACACAGGTAATTTATTACCAGTTATACATGGCAGTCATTGTTGGTTACGGTATGTATTTTAAAGAAACAGTGGGAACTGAAGCACATAGTGCAGAATAGAGCCTTAGGATAGGGGCAGTGTGGAAGAAACATAGAAGTTGTCAGCAGATGGGGACTGTAGGATCCATTAAGTCTGCCCTTAGCTTCCTACCTCCCTACTTAGCTGCCTGCTTTTTGTATCCCACAGTGTCTGTCCATGCCCGCTTGAATTCCCCCACTGTCTTAACTCCCACCACCCCCTCCAGCAGGCTATTTCATGGTTCCACAACACATTCTGTGAAGAAGAATTTCCTCGTATTTCTTCTGAACTTTCCTCCCTTTAGTTGAAGGTTGTGCCTCTTGTCCTGCTGTGGTCCTTTACCTGAAAGAGGTTCTGTACATGCACCCTGTTGTTGCCTTTTAAGATATTTGAATGTTTCTTTCATGTCCCCATGATCTCGCATTGTTCTAAGGAGTATAATTTGAGGTCATCCAGTCTTGCCTCGTACGGTTTCTGTTGCAAGTACCTGCACCATCTTTGTTGCTCTTCTGTGTACTGTCTCCAGCCTATCTATGTCCTTCATCAGATGTGGCCTCCAGAACTGGACACAGTACTCCAGGTGAGGCCTGACCAGGGACTGATACAGGTACATGATTACTTCATGCCTTCTGCTTGTGATAATATTTGTTAGAGCATTTCTGCCAGGGAGGCATTGTCCAGAACAAAGTGCTAGATAGAGTCGGGGGGAAGGGGGTTGGATTGGAGAGAGTGGAGGTTGGTGAGGAGTGCCCTGGGGCACTACACTTGTTTATTTATTTAAATTTTCAGATACAGCCTTTGAGCTCAGAGCTCGTTTATGAAGGTTCCACATCCAGGAGAACAATACAATGACAGACATGCATACTGGGTATACAGCAGCAAGTATAAATTTACAGAGCACATAATATCAGTAGTCAAACCAAGTACAAGTAACACTATCCAATAAGATGAAAATATGACACATACAGTAGATGAACTATAAAAAATAAGGGAGGGTGTGGAGATCCATAGGCCAGCACCCAGAGATGTGGGATTGTCACAACTGTATCAGTAAAGTGAAGATGGGAGGCCAGAAAGTGAGAGATAGGTACAGGTGATTAGGGGAGGAGGAGGATGGGAGAAGGTTTCATGGGGAGGTACAGGGCTAAAGATGTGCAATTCAGGTTGGGAAGGCAGTGAGGAAGAGGAAGTAGGAAGAGGAGGCTGGTGGCAGAGAGATGAGGGGGTATAAAATGGTCAATTAGAAGTCCCTGGGATAAGGACGAGGCTGCTACTAAACCTCCCCCTTTCCATTATGTTATTCACTCGGGTACTGTCTGCTCATGTTCAGCCCAACCCAGGACCTAACTGATAAAAATAATTTGTCATAGTGTTGATACCCAGCTTTTGCTTATTCCGTCCTTTTCCTCCTGAACTCCTGATTACATCATTCTCCCCTTCATCTCCCTAACTCCTAGCTCCCTCCTATTTGTTCTTAAGGCACAACTATACCTGTCCTCTTATGCTCTCTCTGCCATCCGCGCACACTATCCATTTCTTAGGTAGCACCTAACTGTATTAGCTGGAAAACAAACCAGGTTACTGTCTGAATCCTGCCATATACAGTATGTTGTGTCCATTCATGATTTGACAGTGATGAACTTTGTATGCACTCGATTTTTTTCTACTGTAACAATACCTTGTATTTAGTGTTTGTATGTCTATGTAAATGTTGCAGGACCTCCTTGTGAATGAGCTTGCTCAATGGCGTTTTCCTGCAATAAACTTGAACTTGAACTTGAGAAGTTGATCCTTGGTGGATACTTTTGAAAATTCCAATAGGCTCATTCTCCAAGACGTAACTAACTCTCGTTTCTTCTGTGAATATACCAGAATTGTATTGGTTTGTCATTTTAAACTAGCTTTTTGCCTGTCTAGTAAAATGTCATAATTTACAAATATCCAGCACCCTTTACAAATAATAAGTATCAAAGTTCTGTCTAAGTCTTAAAGAGCATCTTTGGTGCCCAATCTTAAATTGTTCCCACAGTGCGACAAACTTCCTTACTTTGGGGGAGCCATAGGATAAGAAAACGTTGATTAAAAAAAGAGAACAGCATTAAGGGTAGCAGAAAGTGTATATTATGGGAGAAAGAAAAAGGATGAACCAAGGAGAGGGATCGGCAGTGGAGAAGAGTAAATGCACAAGCTGAGAAATAGCTATTAAAAAAGACAACAACCACATTAGATTTAGAAACAACAAAACTACCTTTCTGGAGAACAGAGTTGGGATATTGTATCAGAGGATAAAAAGGGAAGGCACAACTTTCTAGAATTTAGATAGGAATTAAAATGTTCTTAACTTTCCCCACATTACCGCTTTAGATACCAAATCAAAGGCAAGCATAAAATCTCTAAAGGCCAAAAGTAAGGGTGTCTTTCTGTCTTTAAAGGAAAAAGGAAAGAACAAATGAATTACCTGATGTAGAAACCCTTGTCTAAATCTGGCTTGCTCCACCCCTAGAATAGTAAAGGTAACCATCTAATCATTATTTTTTCCAGTAAGACTCTCCTGTCTTAATTTAAAGTTATTCTGTGAAGGGGTTGATCCCAGTTTCCATAATACTTTGAGAACAGAAGACCAAACACAGTTTGTCAATGTCTCAGACACACTCTCTAACAGATGGTATCCAGATGCCCTATGGGGACGTTGTACTTTACACATGTGACTTCTGTGAGTTGGTACTGCATTCTGAGGTTATGACATTTATTGACCTGCTGAGAAGTCTGCTGTATGAATATGAATATGAAATTTGTGGCCGTGCATGCAGCGCTGATGAAGACGGTTAGCCGAGTGAAAGCTTCTGATTCAGCCTGCACATTTTAAATAATTATTTCACTCATATTTGTTTAATATCGGATGAAACAGTATACTTCATTAGCTTTACATCTACAGGAATACATTTTATCAAAATCAGCAACTTCTATAGCTTAATTTGTCTTTTTTCTGTGAAAAATGTTTTACCAAGGTCCTATCTATGCCGAATGCAGCCAGGAAATCAATCAGCCCACAGAAGCTGGGGACTAGGACCCTGGCAATGGGAGTGCAAGTAAAAATTATATTCAATAGTTAAACGATGATATCTGATATTAAACTAGACATTTCTGAAATAACATTATCCTCTTCTAAGCTACAAAAGGATTGTGACAAGGTGGTGAGCAGATTAGACAAATCGGACTCTCAAATCTCTGACCTTAGATCCACAGTTTCTTATTTAGGAAACCTGGTAGGACACCAAACTAAATATCATATCGCCTAGAAAACATAGACAATCTGGAAAACAAGAAGAGGAACAATTGAAGAATCATAAGGGTACTGTAAGGGTGGGAAGAAAACAATATGACCATTTTTCTGCAAAATTTCCTCCTTGAGCTGTTCAGATACCATTGGCCCTGGCCATTAGAAATTGAAAGGGCACAGAGCTCACTCAGCCCTAAATCACAACATAACTCAAAGCCATGTCCTATTATTGCTTACTGTACTTTCTGTGCCATTCTATCAAAAGGAGATTTTAAGAATTGCTAGACAGAGGAAGTCACTAACATGGTGAGGGAAAATAATACTTTTATTTAAAGTATTTTCAGGGGAAGTAGTGGAAAAAAGGAAAGAATTTTTGAGGTGAAACAACAGTTCCAGAGACTGGGTGTCCATTTTCAGTTCCATGTCAATATACTGAGGTTTGCTGGGTGATTACAATTTGGGCAAAAATAAATGAGCGACGACATGTACTGTGACTGCACATCCCAGCAACTGCACACCATCGAGAATGCAGTTTGATCTACCCATTGTCCCAGTGACTAGAGCAACATTCAGACACACCTACCCCAGTTTACAACCTAACTTTTATGCATTTGTACTCCTCTGTCATGCAGGGGGGGGCTATGCCCCTCTGCACCCCCCATGGAAGGCTGTGCCCCTGAAGCCCCCCATCTTTTAGATTCTTACTCCATGCAGCTCACTGATGGTGGAGGTAGGCTACATGTCCCATCACCAGAATGGTGAGTTACTATAAATGCCTTTTGTATCACCTGTGTCACTCGCTCATTGCAGTGCGTGCTGTACATGTGCACTCGCTCAAAGTGCAGTTGCTGTACAGCATTCGCGCAAATGACTTCTCTGTAATTGAATCACTAAAGTTACATGAGACCCTATTTCACTTTAAATACCTTGCAGCTTTAGTTATACGAGAAGCGTTGGGCAGCTATGTTACATGTGATTCAGTTAATGATGCTTGGGAGTATCTTCAACTGGTTCAAGACAGCCATTCCTCAGCTGACACCACGATAACTTCTAACAGCCATTCTAATTCAAATGGTGCATAAGACTCAGTGATATTAGAGTCCTCAAATTCTAATCCTCAAGACTCCCTTCCCCTAACCAACCTCATGCCTCTGATCCTGATGCTGCACAGAAATTTCTCTTGCACCAGTGCACCTTAATCATCTCAGCTCCTCACCTCTATTCAACAGCAGCCAAACACAAGAGCAAATATCCCTGGTCAACCAGAATCTCCCCAGAATCCATTCCTCCAGAAAGGTCTTCTTTCATCAGCAGAGATCCTCCCCAAGTTCCCAGTCCTAATATGTGGAGTCAAAGTAAGGACAGGCACCATTCTTCCTCTGACCCTTCCTCTTGAGTCTTCCAAGAAGTGGAAGAAGAATCAATGTACACTGACTTTTCTACGAAGGCCACAACACCATTAACATTTCAGCAAATCAGAATTGTGAGCCCTGGGGTTTAAATTGCTCCTACTGCATTTTCTCCCAGAGCCAAGTATCCTGCCCTGTGTATCTTCCAGTCTGGTGACCCTTCTATAATCAGGCTGCATTTCTTAAAAGTACATGGACCTCTCAGCTACTGCCATTGTTAATTACATGATCAGACTCTCTATCTATTCTTTTGGTCCTTTTCTATTCCTGTTCCATAGCATTCCTGAACCCACATGATTTGCTGTTATTTGAACTCCTCAATATAATTCATCTTAATTGTAATGGACAGATACACCTTGTTTGGAGCAAAGCTAACTCTCAAATTTACTATGCAAAATGATTACCACTGGTCTTTTTTCTTCAGTGCTCTAATATTTCAGGTAGCTTCATGCCATAGTAGCCATGTATTTATCAATATTTCTAATTATTTTCTTTTAAACTACTCTTGGTGGGCTTATCTCATCCCAATAATTTATGAGATATATGTGGTAGCATGGGGGGACATTCAGCACATGAGAGGACTTTCTGTGTCTATGATAACTTCACAAAATCTGGAACAAGCCTGGGATTACTGATGGTACTTGCAGTGCATTATGCAAAATAACCTCAAGCCATGACCAGGCTGTTGCCTCTACTATTTTCTGTTCTGCCCCACAAGGCACTGGGTATATCTCTAACTATATACCTTTCCATGATACCTGGCAGCGAATTCCAGAAAACTGAGATGCCCTGCTAACCATCTTAATTAAAGCATTCCTTCCATATCAGTACTATAGCTAGACTAAACCCATGGAGCAAGCAGCATTGACAGATACCCCCAGTGCAACTCTGTTAACTAATTTATTTGAGCATGTTCTATTTAACTACTGTGTTACTTATATATGGGCCTCCTACTCTCTTCCCCATCCCAGATCTCTACACATCTCTATGTTTTCTACAAGCATTTCATCCCACCCTTCTGGACTGTCAGTTGCAGCACTTTATACTCTTGGCACATGTTTTATTCTCTAGACCACCTTTTTGCATGTTCAAAATGAGGGATGGAATCAGTTCGCTAGTATCCAGCTATCTTAACACTCTAGGAATTGAACACTAGTTGCCATCTTAGACCTACTGTTCGGTGGACTTGAGGTGTCTTAGTAGACTTTCATCCTACTTGCCTAATGTTGCTGTGTTAATATTTAACTACTTTAATCCAAATGTTCATTTCTTACTTCATAAGCGCTGAGCTTCCCAAGTAATGTTGCTTTAACTGTTCACTATTAATCAGTATAATATCTGTATTATATCTACCAACAGCTTTGATATACAGTATTCTAATTGTTTAACTGTACACCATTAAGAAGATGTACTATTATTTTAACTAGTATATCTAGGTTGTTTACAGGCTATAATTAGCTTTTGTTTTTCCCTCTTCTCTTCTCCTCTTATTAAGTTAATAAGCTATTGCAATGCAATTGTACAAGATTATATCTTTGAACTTTAATGGGATTGGGTCTCCAATTAAACGTAAAAAAATTCTTACTTACTTAAACAACAGAAAAGCTGACAGAGCTCTCATTCAAGAAACACATTTAGACCCAAATGAGTCAGTAAAACTCTGAATGTCATGGATCTCTCATATAGAATTAAAATGCATTAATAGGAAAAAAGGAGGTATCACTATCCTGGTTAGAACTTTGTTAACACTGACCACTTCTCAGATCCAGAAGGTAGTTTCCAGATCCCCTCTGGTACACTAGATGGTCAGCCTCTGATCAGCACACATTTTTTGACTCTTTTCGGCACAGCTTACTAAATATTCAGACTATGAAAAGATAATAGGACAGTGTTTTAATGAAGTAATGGATCAGTTTCTTGACAAACATCCCCTTAACCCATCCTTTACTTTACAAAACCAAGATGTTCCTCCCATAACCTTGTAACAGTACTGGATCTTTGAGATATTTGGAGGTTGGTATATCTCAAGGGGAAAGATTTCAACTTTTTCTCAGGTAGGCACTCTACATTCAGCAGCATTGGTTTTATTATTGTCTCTGTGGTTTAGTTAACTCAGACTTAGAAGCAAGAATTGGTAACATTATTATTTTTGATCACAGTGTGGTTGACTTGCAAGTTAACGTAGGGGAGAAATGCCCCTGAAGAATTTAAATGGAGACACAATGCTTCCTTGCCTAAGGAAAAATCCTTTATTGATTGGATTTATACAGAGAGACAGAGGACTGTTTTATTAAAAACACTAATGGTGCTGTGTCACAGAGTTGCTTGAGGGAGGCCTATAAAGCTTACATAAGAGGTCACATTACAAGCTTTTCTGTGTCCAGAAAAAAGTTAGACATAAATACCTTCTAGGGAAACAAGACCAGCTAGCCAAACCTGAACAACTCAAACAGACTAATTCACCAGATCACTCCCGTATTCATAAGGTACTGTAATCCTAGTTAAATCTGAAGTTAATAAATTGCTCTCATAACAGGCAGAATATGTTCTGTTCCATGCCAAACAGAGATACTTGTAGTCTGGTGATAAGGCTGGCAAATTACTTGCCCATAAATTTAAAAAAAATGCTGGACCAAAACTTTATTCCAGGGGTCAAAGACTCATCTGGTAAAGTATTTACTAAGAATAAAGACGCCAACTATAAATTGAAGGGTTCTATAAACAAATAGACTCTCAACACTTGAACATTGACCAGAATAAAATACAAGCATTACTTAATTCCTTGAACATTCCTACCATCTCTGAAGAACAACAAGTAAAACTGAATAAGGACATCTGATTAGAAGAGATCAATATCGTTATTAATTCTTTGCCATCAGGGAAAGCCCCTGGATTAGATGGCTTACCCAGGGCATTTTAACTAAGAGCTGGACTTTAACTAGTCACTTATTTACTAGCTATGTATAAAGAATTATGGCACAATAAATCATAATCACAAACATTATCTCAAGCACTAGTCACCCTAATTAAAAAAAAAAACAAAGACCCCCTTAAAATGTTTTAGTTATTGGCCCATCTTGTTGATGAATTTTGACTATAAGATATTGGTGAAAATCTTAACATTCAGTATCCATAATGTTGCCAGAGACTTAATAGGCAATGAGCAAGTAGGATTTGTGTAGGGTAGATCTGGCACAGATAACATTAGATGACTCCTGAATGTCTTGTGGGCTGTGAATAGAAATAGAGAACCTTATATTGTTTTATCTCTGGACATATTCAGAACTTTTGGGAACCTTGGTTGGGAAAATATACTCAAGGCTTTAGACCACTTTGGCAGTGGTGGCAACTTTGGTGAATGGGTCTCCCTTCTCTACAGTTGCAGCCATTGCCGTGGTAAAATATTTCCTGAAATTTATATGATACCTCTAGAGAAAGTCCTGCCTACCTGCAGTACTGCTTTAGGGCCACCGGTGAGAATCTCTTTAGAAAGATCACAAAATAAATGGAAATATCTGTATAAGAACTCCACAGCTCAAGTTCTCACAAATGGAATTCTTTCCCTTCCCCTTACTCTATCTAGGCATACCAGACAAGGCTGGCTTTTGCCCCCTACCTGTTTATTCTATCCATTCAACCCTTAATTAGATCTATAACAGATAATTCTGACATTTTGGGGATTAAAGTCAAATCTCACAACCACAAAACCATTGCTTTTGCAGATGGTCTCCTTTTGACTCTTACTAGACCCATTCAGTCCTGCAATAAACTTAAAGTTGTCCTCTTCTATTTTGAATCTATCTCTGGTCTCCAGAAAAACTGGGATGAGATGCAAGCAGTATTCTAATTTAACTTATTTTGTACAAGAAAACCTCAAAGAATTCATAGAACGTGACTGGGTTAAGGATCAAATTACTTATCTGGGCCTGCAGATCGCCACCAACCTGGAGAATGTGAGTGAACTCTCTGCCTTTATTAAGAGACATGGAGTCAGACTCTATTAACATGATCATCGCCCACAACATTTAATTTATATCTTTCAAAGTATCCCCACACCCTCCTAAGTAGTAAGCTACTCAAAATGTTAGACACACTTATAAGAAAATACCTGTGGGATTCCAAGTTGCCTAGGTTAAGTGTTAAAACATTGAGGGTTCCCCCTGAAGCAGGTGTCATGGCCCTCCCATGCAGGGAGAAATATAAGTGGGCATTTATTTTTAAACAAATAGCACTACATCTGCAAAATGATGCAAGGACCTCAAAGAATGACTCTTTATCAGATTTCTTATATATTCCTGTCCCCCCAAAACATTAGAGACAATCCCTGTTTAGATGAATCTATCATAGTACTTAAAAAAATAACATGACCATTAACTCTGACTACCTTCCCTTGCAGTTTGCTCCCATTTGGTCCAATCCTCTCATATCTTGAGGTCATACCACCCTGATGAATGCTGAATGGTCATGAGCAGGGATTAACAAAGTCCATGATATCCTATCACAATTTAAATACCCTAATGTCATTCACAGAAATCAGAGGAACATTTAAAATACATAAATTATAATTTCATTACTTTCTCCAACTAAGAGATGCATTAAAACACTCTATTCTTCTCCCTGATGTCTCCCTCCCCAGCAATGAGCAATATGACCAAGTTATCAGATTAGTCCCCTTAGTAAAAAGGTGCTAATTTCATTTATAAAATACTTTCTAACATCTCTTCCTCTCACCTCCCAACTCTCCCAGTGAAACAGAAGTGGGAAGCTGAATTCTCCACCACCATTTCAGACCTTGAATGGAATTCTGCTTGGGAATGTGCCTATAGGGGAGCAGATAGCTGCAAGATAAGCTCATTCAGTATAAGATATTGCACTGTTTCTCTCTATCTCCTAACAAGCTACAATATGTGAACTAGGGTTTCCACTGGATAATACATGCTGGAAGTATAAGCATGCTGCTGCTACATTATCACACATGTTAAGGAGTTGTCAAAAATTGGTTAACCTATGGAAAGTTCATTCTACATGTCAAAATTGCATGACAATTGTGGTGCCCTTTTTTCCTCTTATTTATATTCTGGGAATTAACCCCTCACCTCCATTGCTTATCATCAGAAACTATGGATCTCAGCTGTAGCACTTGCAGTTAAATACTAATTCTGAAGCATGGGAGAGACCCATAGGTATCTTCCCTGGCTGAGCGATATAATCAAATTGGATACACAGTAAATAATGAGAGAATTAGCCATTTACTTGCCTGAGGGCCTGTCCTATAAATAAGGGGTGCACTGCATGCTTGGTATGGATTCGCACTGAGCCAACATAGCCCCATAGTCAGTTGAATAGTGACAGTGAGTTATTCAGCTGAATATAATATCTTCAGGCACCCATGCAATTGAGAGGTGCAACACAAATTTTGGCACTCTGCTTTGCGCTAATTTGAATATTGGGCCCCAGATGTCCTTTTTAATACAGATATTGGTAACTTCTGACATCATGTTTAACATCATTAGCCATAGATGTAATTAAGGAGGATATGCTATAGAGTTAAGTTGCCTTTGACAAGAGAGTGTTATTGGTGTCTGTTAGATTTTTTAATGTGTATTTTGTGTACCTAATAAAAAGGCATGAACAGCATTTTTTTAAGTACTACTTGGGAGTCTGAGCATTATTTCTCTAAAGAGGTGGTGAGTGCCCAATTTGTGTGTTAATGATTTGCTGCTATTTTATTGTGAGTGCCACCCCCCAGTCCAAATGTCCCTCTGTTTTCATGTTGAGTATCCTTCTAGGCTAATAATGACTACTAATAAGCAGTCGCAAGATGACATGTGGGATTGATGCCACAGAACAGTACTCTACTTCTGACTTCTTCAGCACTACAAACTAAAGCTGACAAGAGGCATGATTTGGCAAATGATTTAGTTTTTCGAGCTGAAGCCTTTTCCCTCTGGAATTACAGTGCTGATTTTTTTTCTTAGAACTAGTCCTCTGTAACATAAGCATCCCCAGAGACATATAACTCTTTTCTGTGCTGTTTGTCTATGCATCTAATGTGGTGGTACTTGTACTTAACTCATAGTACTTAATGTTCAAGAAAGTTAGCGTGATTCTTCCTACCATGTGTTTATGCGCCTCCTACCTGTGGTCCTGCCCCCCCATCCTATCATCTTCAGCCTTCTCATGGAAAAACTGGTTATCCATCCACTTACTCAGGATCACATATAGTGGTGAGTGGCCTGCCATTTTGTTTATGAGTGGGCCTGCAGGTGGTGCTAGAAAGCACACTGAATGGAGCACTGGGAAAAATGCAGTGGTGCTGTGATGTTGACTAGCAAACAGGAGAAATTCCATTGCTGTCTTCATTGTGAATAATTAGACCATTTCAAAAGTTTTACTACTCCACATTTATAAAAATAGGTGCATACAGGTACAAATCCAGTGGAGCCAATGACAAAACACTGATGTTTCACTTATTATTAAATTTGGACTATTAAAACTTTTGAAATGGTCCTGGTGTTTCCTTTGTGGGGCAGTGGGTGCTTTTGAAATTTCTCCAGGTGGTGCTAGATCAGACTGGAACTGTTTTTCTCCAGTTTTCTTTCTGGGCACCATTGTGCAATGAAGTACGTGCATGCATGTGATAGTGCACGGCCCTTCCATGCAGTGTGTAACACCGTGTGCTGCCACCTGGGCTCAACCAGGTGGCAGTCAAGGAGCAAGACACAGTATCCCTGTACCCCAATGGAGGAGAGCTATCCCTGAGACACTTAGTCCTCTCTACCACAGCCAGCACCCAGTGACCCAAGCTCATTCCAAAGCTGGATCATCAGAGACACAAGCAGAAGCCCTGCCACTGTACCAGTGGTCTAGTTATAGTTTGTGTCATATTTAACTTTGAATGTGTAAGCAGGTTAGTTATGAAGACCAGGGTCTGCATATAGTATAGCATGTAAATTATTATTTAGCAACACGCATGAAGTTGGGATGTCACGCCTGGGGTATTAGCACGAGGCCACAGGCCGAAAGCAACTAATCACCCAGAAGTGACGTTATCCAGCACAACACACACCCCGGAGTGCATTATTGCATATACAATGGCTCACTTAGTAAATCAAATATATGAAAAATATATATTTTTACATTTTCAGTTCATTTTTGTATGTGGAGGTATATTAATTAACAAAATAGTGCGCAATTTTCATTGTGTCCAGAAGGTGGTGCTATTGCTATGTATTGGTGTCCTTCTGACATGCTATTCTTCGTGCCCCCGGTCGCCATTGTGTGATGTCTGGTATTGGTGTTTTTTTGTTTTTTTATCTGTGAAGATTTGACACAAGAGGGATATAAAACAGAAGATGAGTGAAAGCCGCTTTATGATCGGCTTTACAACAATTCCTCGCTCCACAGCTTGTTCCACCTCAACGTAGCGAGTGCACCGCAGTACTCTCAGCATAAACAAACCGCATCGATATTTTTTAAAAGTCCCGCTTAGCTGCCAGCCTTTTCTGCTTTCACACTGTCACACATATTCGGAATCAACTGCTCCTCTACCAGCGGCATCACATTTCAAATCTCCTTTTCCTCAGACTCGCTGGTCATGCGCTTCAGTAAAGTCGCTCACTTTGGTTCGTGGTGGAAAAAAACAGCAGTACTTTCTCTTTACTCTACAACAGCCTCGTAAGTAAATCCATCTCCTAACACCCTCTGTTAGCTACAAAGCTTCATATCATTCAGCATAACACCTGTCCTGCCTGGCCACGGGTTGGCAACGGAACAGAAGAAATTGTTTTATGCCGAGGAAATTACTGCGGGGGTGCACTCGCTACGTTGGGGTGGAACAGCTATGGAGCGTGAATTGTTGTAAAGCCGATCATAAAGATGGCTTTCACTCAGATTCTGTTTTTTTTTTTAAAGTGAAGAAACAGAACATTTGGGGAATATGTGGAAGTACTGGGTTACAGTGCTGTGCATTGCAAATGCTACTTTTGCGGGGAGTCTTGAAGGGTGACAGAGATGGCTGTGGACTAATTTGTTTTTACATTTTATGCGGTCATAAGTGTGCTGGGACTTGATCCGTGATGTTGTACTTGGATAACATCACGGGTCCAGTACCAGACTGACCAATCAGAGTCCAAGATTTTTTTTGCCATTGTATAATTGTTGTTATAAATGTATATGTCCCCTGTTGTAGCAAATGAGGTCAAAACCTGTGTAACATCAGCTACATGCTGTAATTTTACATCTGAATTTAGAAGGGTGTGACACTTTTCATAATAATGTATCATTAGATGTTAAGTAGTTGGAGTCATCATGGTTCAATTTTCTGCACACCTGTGCATCAACTAAACCAATTAAGCCTGGTTAAAATAAGGCTTAACCGTCCTTTATATTTGACTATTTTTGTAATATGGCTGGGCCTCTTCTCCATGTATTTCTATCCTAACCAAAAAGATGTTGTACCACAGTCCCATGACATTTGAACTGTGTTCCATGATCTTTCAGCTTTTGCACCACAGTTTAAAGGTCATGAAACACTGTTGTACCCTTCTGTGATACAACAACTTTTTAATTGGAATCAAACTATGACGCACCTGCATTCTCTGCTTCTCCCAAAAGCTGTTTCCCTCACCACACACTCACACACTGAACACCCCCCACAACACACACATATGGAAACTGACTGCATTATGAACATTTTAGAACATATAGACCCACCCAATATCAAGCTGTTGATACCTCATCCAATACCATGGATACTATTTTGCTGTGATATTTCCTGGAAAAGAATCTTACTCTATAAAAAGCATGAAGAAATCCATAGAAACATAGAAATGATGGCAGAAGGAAACCAAAGGTCCACAGTTCACAGTGAATGAGAATAGGATCCATGCTGCAACTGTTTCCATTTAAAGCACCACTGCTTCATATGGACGATGGAAGTGATTACAGCATGGATCACGGTGTCACTCATTATCATTTTTTTATTATTTAAAACACAAGATTCTTTCATAATACTTTTCACAACAAAATACTATTGGTTGCACTGGGTGTGGCAGTAGTATCTGGGTGCTGGTGTATTTCACAATTTAAACAACATTTGAAAACTACAACTATCTTTTTGTCACAAATTGGGAAATAAAAAACAAACAACAACAAAAAAAAAACATATACTATGCATAACAGTGGTTGGTCAACCCCATACCCAACAAGTCAGTGTTGCCAAATCAGGGTTCTGATTATATTGGACCACTTGAGCTTTGTTTTCAAAGTCAAAGATGTAGTCAGAACCCATCAGTGGCAACACAAGCTTATGGTGCATGGTTGGCAAAACACTATTCTCTATTTATTTGTCATTTTCTATTTCCTTTGTTTTCTTTTTTGTACTAAGTATAAAAGCAATCATGATAGTAGTAAGCATTTTTCAATTAGTTACTTTTGTTCTACTGCTGTAAATGTTGAGCTTTTTCTGACCAGAATTTCATTGTCCCGGATTCCCCCCTTTTCCCTCACAAAAGACAGAGACCATTGTATGTTGTTGTGCTCAGATTGGCAATTAATTTATTATATATCATAATTCCATTTTCCATCTCATCATCTCTTATTATAGTTTCTTTTGCAGTTGTACTTTATTGCATCCATATATCAATCTCTGATCATCCCTCTTTCTTCATCTTCTTGCTTCCCCAGGTGAAAACCTGGGTGCCTTCTTCTTCTTCTCTTTTTCTGTTAGGTAACGGTGAGAACTGAGACCGCTTTTCCTCCTTCAGCTCCTTATTCTTTTCACCCTATTCCTTTTCCCCCCCTCCTTCCCCCCTCCCTTTTTTCTCCCTCTTCTCTGCCATCCACCTTTGGCAGTCCTTAACCGTCCTACGGACCATTCTGTCATCCACCTTGACAGACCATATATACAGTCCCTTTGACTGTCTTCCCTCATGTTTATAGCATTTTGGGTGGGTGGGAGGGATCAAAACTTCAGTAAAAGTGGCTGAACCACTCCTGTGCTGTCCATTGTATTCCTCTTAGCCCCTCCCTCTCCTTCCTTTTTTCCTACCTATTGTTCTGCTTTTTGTTCCTGCCTTCCTTCCCCTCCCTTCTGGAGCACACTGTCTCAGTTGAGGGAGGGTACCCGGACAACTTGGTTCGTTTCTCTAAAGGGCAAACGCCATTGTCCCGATTCCCCCTTTCCCTCACAAAAGACAGAGACCATTGTATGTTGTTGTGCTCAGATTGGCAATTAATTTATTATATATCATAATTCCATTTTCCATCTCATCATCTTTTATTATAGTTTCTTTTACAGTTGTATTTTACTGCATCCATATATCAGTCTTTGATCAGCCCTCTTTCTTCCTCTTCTCGCTTCCCCAGGTGAAAACCTGGGTGCCTTCTTCTTCTCTTTTTCTGTTAGGTAACAGTGAGAACAGAGACTACTTTTCCTCCTTCAGCTCCTTCTTCTTTTCATTCTATTCCTTTTTCTTTCCTCCCTTCCCTCCTTCCCCCCTTTTTTCCATTAGCCAGTCTCCAGCTTGCGTTGGATAACTGACTTTTCCCTCCATTTAGGATATTGCTCCCCCCAACACTTAGGTGACCTCCTCATTCTTCCCTTTTTTTATTTTTTTTATTTTCCCTTTTCTGCATGTCTCCTCCATGCTTCTATAAAACCCATAGTTTCTGTATTAAACATATCTATGGCTAAATCTGAGAGGTGCATGCCATCTGACCTGCAGAAATCCACTACCCACTCTTCCACCCCTCGCAGTATTACATGCCCCCCCCCTCATTTTTCTTATCAATGTACCTACCCTTCTATTCATTTTTCTTCTGGCCCCGTCTATAGCTCTATGATTGTGTTCATTCCTTCATATCCTTCTTGGGATCATATCCGACCATACTAGGTATGTTGTTGCCCCCTAGATGCATGATAATTAAGTCTGGAACTGGTCGCCACTCCTTCATTTCTTTTAGGGTGGGAAGCAGCTGTCCCCATCTCATCCCTCTGATACCACAAAACAACCAACCGACATTTTTCACATCCTGGTAGAGCTGTTTTCCCCCGGCCTTTTTCTCGGCTCTCTTTTCCACCCAATAAATATAGGAGTGGCCTCATATCCAGACTTCCGTTATTCTCCCTCTTCCTACGGGATTTAAACAAAGTATCCTATGCCTGTTCACTGACTCCTTTCCATTATTCAACCCCCCCCCCGGTTCGTATCGGCAAAAGAAATGCAGATGATTTGTTAGTCTCCATACTTTAGTGCTCGAGTGTATCTCTTGTGACTGGCAGACTGCAGCGTCCTTTATCCAACATATTAGCCACCGTTTCCCCTGCTGCTGCCCACTGAGAAGCAGCCCCTATTCGTAGAGAGTGTGAGGAATAATTACCTGGGTCCTCCCCCAGAAATTGCATGCCCTTCTTAAGCATGGCCATGACCTGATAACTTGTGACCTTTTTTCTGTCTCCGTGTACAAATAACCTCCCAGTTCTACCCCCTTGCTCTGCGGTGTAAGCCCACAAAGCTTTTACTGGGCACAGTGTGCCATCTCCCTGGGCCTTCAAGGCCACCGTACAGCCCTGTCCTCCCTGATCCATCTTTGATTTCTTTATCCTGATTTGTATCTCGCTCATCCCCCAACTTATATCCCCCCAGTCTAACCCCCCTTCTTCATCCACTCTGCCATGTCCTATTGCCTTGCTCACTCTCATGGCCCCAGCAAACATTACCAGATAGATTGTATGGAAGAGTTGGGCTTTGTCCTTTGATCTGCAGATTGCCGGTAATGCTCCTTTTAGTCTTGCTAGCCACTGTTCCCCTAATGGTTGCTTGTTGTCTGCTGTTTTTTGCTTTAATCTACCTCATCCTTGCATCATCCTTCTAATTAACATTGACTTTGTTGAGTCCCTCCATCCTTTCAGGCTACAAACCAAACTAATCCCATCTAAATAGACCCCCATCGTTGTGTCAGCAGTTCCTTTCTCCCATTGCTCCAATGTAAATTTTCCTAGCTGTTCCTCTGTAAGTGGCCTACTTACCTCCATGTGGTGTATCGCCCTGAATCTCTGCAACACCTGCCAAGCCTCCTCGTAGGCCCTCAGAGTCCTTGGTAACCATGAGCTGTGAAACAACAGTTCTGCTCCCTCTTGCCAACATCTCAGATGTTCATTGGTATGGGTGTTTTTTGCTCCTCTGCTGTCAGTGCCAGCCTCCGGAAATAATCCAGCTACAGACGGGAAAGGCTGTCAGCCAGAATATTGTGTGCCCCTTCTATGTGTTTGGCTCTGAATGACATATTCAATATTAAGGCTATTAGCACCAACTGCCGTAGTACCTGCGTGACCATTTCTGACCTAACTCCTCTGTTGTTTAATACATCTACTACTGCCTTGTTGTCACACCAGAATGTCACCTTCTAATTCCGCAGCTCTTCCCCCACACCAAGATGCAGGCCCAAATAGGCATGATTTCCAATAATGTTATGTCCTTTACTTTTCCCTTCCTTACCCATTCTGTAGGCCATGGTTCTGAAAACCATTTTCCTTTCAAATAGCCCCCCATGCCCCGGCCTCCCGCTGTGTCTGTGTAAAGTTCGAGGTCTACATTATATACCCAGTCATCCTGCCAAAAGGAGCACCCATTATAGCTCCTGAGGAACTCTTCCCATACTTTAAAGTCTTCCTTAACTCCTTTTGACATGTCTACCCAGTGGTGTGGCCTGATTACGCCCGCTGTGACCCTAGCTAGTTGTTTTGTGAAGGTCCTCTGTGGGCCAATAGCCCAGCATGCAAAGTTCAGGTGTCCCAAAACCTGTTGAACCTTCTTTAGCTGTATTCTCCTCTTACTTGTATGTATTTAATCAGTTCCCTCAACTTGGACACCTTTTTGTCTGGCAATCTAAAGACCTCCTTTGAGGCATCTATTTCAATACTCAGAAATTCTAAAATCTTACTGGGTCCTTCAGTCTTCTCTGGTGCCAGGGGGACCCCTAATTCTCTTCATAGGCCCTGGAAACTAGTCAACATTTTTTCTGTCTCCTCTTTCCCACTGCCTATTAGAAGGAAATCATCCAAATAGTGAATGACCGACCAGTAACCAGTTTTTTCTTGAAATATCTACTGCAAGCAGGTGCTGAATGCTTCAAATGTGACACATGCTATGGAACATTCCATAGGCATCTCCTTGTCAAAATAGTATTGTCCCCCTATTTTAAAACCCAACAGGTCCCAGTCCTCTCTCCTAACTGGCTGCAGTCTGAAAGTGGACTCTATATCCGTTTTTGCCATCCATGCATCAGCCGTTGCTCTGATGGCTTGCACTGCTTCTTCCAATGTGGCATATGTCACTTTGCAATGCTCCTCGCTGATGAAATCATTCACCGAGTTCCCTTCAGGAAATGACAAGTGGTGAATCACCCTGTACTCTCCTTGCTGCTTTTTTGGGACCAAACTCAATGGAGAAACCCTCATATTCTGCAGGGGGGAGTGTGAAATGGCCCTTCTACCCTCCCTCCTGCTATTTCCCCATCTATTTTTTGTCTTAAAATTTCTTCTTTCCCTTTCACTGACCCCAGGTTATTTGCCTCACTCGCCTGCCTCGCACCCACGCATTGCAATGGAAAACCAGTCTGAAAGCCTGTTTGACTGTCTCAGCCACCATTTCATTTGGGTATCTGTCCAACCATCCTTCCCATGCTTCTATCCTAATGAGAGTTCTCGCTTCTTTACATAGCTCCCCTGCCCATTTTCGTACCTTTTTCCCCAATGCCCCCCCGTTCTTCCACTGGCCTTGCTGTTCAATAGGACTGATCCCCCCACCTGTCTGTCCTCTGCCTCTCCCCCCTTATTCCATGCCTGACTCCTATAACCTTGTCCTCCCATAAAAACTGTTGCCCCATTCCTTGTCCTCCTGCCCCTTGGGTTCCTTGAGCCCATGTCATTCTGCATCTGCTCGCTGGGTGTGATCCCCCACATTTTGAGCATGCGTGATGAAAACAGCATTGTGGCCATGAACAAAAGGCCCTATTGTAGCCTCAGCAACATCTCTGTGGAATTGTCCTCTTTCTGCCCATCTCTCCTTCTGGCATAGACTGATCTGTTACATAATCCATCCAGAGATCTAATTATTTCATGTCCCACCTTACATCCCCATATGTTGCCAGCCTTTGCTGAAAAAATTAATCGTAATAAATCCATCCCACCCCTCCTTTGACCTTTGTCTGTCTTATTATCAGGGAGTACGTGATGAGTGGGATGCCCTGCTCTGGCTTCTTCTCCATCACTATCACTGAGTAAGTGGCAAAACCTACAAACCATCCATCCCAAGTCTTTCCTTTTGTAAATTTATCCTTCTCTTTCTTCCCCAATAAACCCATGGCTGCTGCGATCTCACTTTTCCCTATGTTCTCTGTTTCGTTGAACTTTGCTGCTGCCTCTCGTCTCACTAAGGCAAAAATATCCACATATTCCCCTTTCCATAGCTTCTCTTTTGTAACCAGTGGGACATGCTCCCCTACTCTCATTCCTGGAGTTCCTACTTCCCTTGTCCCTTTCTCTTCGTTCTCTACTCCCTTTTCCCCCTTCCATCATCAACTCTTTATCTGATCTAATTTCTGCCAGTGTTGCCTCCATCTGGCCCAAACCCCCTGTCCTGAGCATTGACATAATTTGGCCTATGTATTCCTTTATGCTTTCACCTACTGACCCAGATACACTACCTGTGGTTCTGTCCATTCCTGGTGGGCTGCTGTCATCGTGAAACCCTGGGCTGTCCCCTTGTGGTTGGATGACTGGCTGCCCACCTGGCTGCTAGGGAAGAACCAATGCACTCAGGAACTCTGTCCTGGGCTCTGCCAGGGGAACCACTATCTGGTCCAGGGGAGGTACTAATGGCACTGGTTCAGTGGGGTGCAAAGGTACTGTACTAGCCACCCTGGGAGGTACCCCTGTTGAAGGTGGGCTGTGTAGTCTCCCAGCCTGCCGTTTTCCTCTGCCACCTTTTTTCTTCCCCACTTTTCGCTTCTCCCCAGAACACCCTGGCTCCTCCCCTTCTACCATTTGCCACATCCTGTTAGCTTTATCAGCCAGCTCTACGATAGCCCTGTAGGCATTTTCTTTGGAAGGTCTGCTCTTCTTTGGTGCCATGTCTCCTTCCCGGTGATATCTGTATGACAACTGAGAACATTTCTTTTATTAATCCCTTTCTATTTGTCCATCCATATGGTTAAACCCAACTTGCCTTCATTTGTTCCTGTCCCCATTCGTATTTTTATTTATTATATATATATATATATATATATATATATATATATATATATTATGTATTTGTTTTTGAACCCCCTTGTTGCCTTGCTGGGCCTAACTGGCCTCTTGTCCTTTGTCCCATTGTGACCCAGGTTGCTGTGCTCCTTCTCACAGCTGTCCCCCATCTGTGCCCCCCCAAGGCCACAAACCCCTTTTGCAGCAGACCCCTTCCTCTATGCCTTCCGCTTCCTGTGTTTTTTTTAAATTACCCTTGCTCCTTAATGTCGCATTTTGTGCCCCAGCTCGTCACCTGATCCTCTTCGCATGTGACATCATGCCATGTGGACAGGGCCTTCTGTCCAGGCTTCCAGCCTGTTCCTTCCTCCTCAACCCCCTGTGGTATACTGTAGCCCTTAAAATTTGGCTCCCCTTGACCGTCTGGCCCCACTTAGATGGAGTAACTCACAGACCATCTTGAATTCAAGCCATGCCCTTATCCCTCATCATCAAGCTACCTTTCCTAGCCTCAGTAGCTCTTTCCATTCCTTGCTTTCATGGCCTGGTCACCTGGTGTGTGACATCATGCCACGTGGCCCTTCTTTGCCATGTGCCAAGCCTTTCTCATAGGCCTCTCTATGGCATCCTAGCCATGCCCTACTGCTTGCCCCTTGCTTTCCCCCTCCCACTGCAGTGCTTCTCACTGCTTTTTTCCCTCAACCATTTTCTGGCCAGCCACATGGCGATACCCCCTTCCTTTTCCCCCCACCATGCACTTCCCTTTTCAACTACTGGGCCTCTGACTCTCTTCCAGGCCCACCGCATGCCATTCTGCCCTTCCATGCTCCCAGCCAAAGCCCTGTTTTTTCTTCCCGTTCAGCCGCTAGGCCGCAATGATCCCTACGCCTGCTGCTCTCACTCCCTTCCAGCCAGTCGCCATCTCCTTCTCTAAATTTTTCACTGTGTGGTGAGATTCCTCCATGAGATTCTCTGCTTCCTTCCTTCGTGATGTTAAAGCACCTTACTTCCCTCATAGCACTAACGGGACCAAAACAAGTCTTTTATTTTCCCAAACAATCCATGGTGTTCCCCAGCATCATGCAGTAGCACTACTTCAGCTCCCCATGCTTGCTCAGAAGTCCCCCTTAGCCAAAAAACTTTTTTACCCTCCCCTTGAAGGCCGAAGCCTTGTCTGCTCGCATCCTCCTTTGTCTCCTCACATTTTCTGCAACTCCAGCCTCCTAAACTAATGAAACACTGCCACTGGAAGCCAAAAACAGGTGCCTTAACTATCAAATGCACTATGGTGTTCCCCTACATCCTGCGGCAATGCAGTTCAGTTCCACCCGCTTGTTCAGTGAGGCCTCTAAACAAACACTTTTCCAATGGTTGAAAAACCCTGCCTCCATGCGTTCTCCTTTGTCCCTCACATCTTTGCAACTTCAAACTTCCAAAATATGAAAATGCTGGCACTGAATGCCAAAAGAACTGTCCCCTACAGATTTAAACAGGTTCATTTCAGTATACTTCAATTTTAAGAAAATTCACTCAAACAGAAATCTAATGAGCCATCCACCTACAATTCTCATTAGAACCATTTTCTTCAAGTAGAATAATACAACTATTATTATATATATATATTTCTTTTTTTACCTGCTGTATCCTAGTGCACAAACCTCTTGACCAATCTGATGTGCTGTAGCTTTAAGTAAATCACAACTTCAGCAAAAAGTGGCTGAACCACTCCTGTGCTGTCCATTATATACCTCCCTTAGTCCCTCCCCTTCCATTTTCCTACCTATTGTTCTGCTTTTTTTTCCTGCCCTTCCCTTCCCCCTTCCCTTCTGAGCACACTGTCTCCAGCTTGAGGGAGGGGTGCACCTGGACAACTTGGTCTGCTCCTTAAAGGGCAAACTCCATTGTTTGATGGAATTTAAAAAATGCAGTTGTTTCTGCAAATGTATTGTGATAATATATATTTAGCAGTATTTATGTACAAATAAAACTGGAATATTTTTACTTAAATATGAATTTGGCAGCTATTCTCCTAGAGTAGAAATAGGGCTAATAGACCTGTTATTACTTGAATTATCCTAGAGCTTCTTTCAAAAATAGCCCCAATAATGTTACCCTTTTACTCAACAGAATAGTTTCTGCTAGGTAAAATACTCTTGAATAATTTGGTTATTATTATAGCTGTGTGGAATTTCCCAATATCACCTCCAACAAAATTCTGCAGAGTTTTGGAAATTTAGCCCAAGTTCATATAATTTCATTGCAGATGGAATTCCAAGATTCAAAAAAGTGGAATGTTTTAACAGTTTACATAAACTGTGGAAAAGTATTAGGCAGTTTATATAAACTGTGGATTTATTTTTGACAAACTGTGGAATAATAATCCATGGATTGCATAATCCACAGTATATTATTCTGCAGTTTACAGAGACATTTTCAGAATTCTGCAGAACAAGAAAAAGTAGTTTCAAAAATAGTTTTAGAATTAGAATTACAAATTCTGTATGAATTCTACTTGTGGAATTCCATGTTCTGCACAGGTCCAGTCATTACAGGAACCCACTTGTTCAGGTTTGACAAATACATTTACATACGTATTCATCCTCTCTAGGAGCTTTATTATTTTCTTGAGAAAGTAAAATCTGCTGCATGTTGCCTTTGTGCATATTTTCCCAAAAAGGAGAGCAGGTATATGTCATTTTGAAATAATGTGCCCAAACGTGGGACATCATGTTTGCATCAGTGACTGGTTTAAAGCTAGTAGTGCCCCTAGCTACTTGAGCAAAAAGTCCCTTGGATCTCTCTGTTGCACTACTCCATCATGTTTACACCATTAATGTTTCCTTCCACATTTTTTTTTGGTAAAATTTCAACAGGGTTTCTTCCCAAAAGACATCTCAAGTCTGAAAAAGTTACAAATATCTGGACAAAACAAAATACAAAATAGTAAATTAAATTGTAGATACACTATGACATACATTGGTCCTGTGTCTATCCACCACCGTCTATGCCTGAACTAAATATGCTTCCTAACAACATTAAATTACAAATACACTATCTGGGCAGAAGACATAAATCAGGCACAGAAAGTGCAGCCATGATTCAAACAGGTCACATTCATAGCCTGCGTACCAGCGTGCACTCCCACACATCCATTTCTATGGGTTGGTTGGTAGGTAGGCAGAGAGAGAGAGAGAGAGAGAGAGAGAGAGAGATACAGAGATAGAGAATTATAAAATAATTCAAGAAAGAAACAATAAAGCTAGTAATAGAAACACAAACGTTGTCAGCAGAAAGAGGCAATGGAGTACATCAGGTGTGTCCAGCACTACCATAGTGCCTTGTGTATTATTATTTATTATTTAGCTTTTGTTAACCAGGTAAGCACACTAGACAGTCATATGCCTATTTTCAGGTGCGACCCGGGAGAATACATTATAGTGTGTTGCTGCCTAGCCTTTCTTCAACTACCAGTGTTGGCCAAACAGCATGTTTGCAGAAACATGATAAAAATAATACAAGCAAAGAGTAGCCTAGAAATAATGTGCTGTTTCACTCACAACTGTCCTTTACCAGGCAAGCAAAATTAATAGGTTTTACTCTTGAGAAAGTAAATATCATCTGCTACAGAGGGAATCACTGAGCACCAATGTCCCTCCAAGCTCAGCAAAGAATGTGACTGAAAATTGTGTCAATAGGAAATGCATGCAAAGTTGGTGGTTTATTTCCTTTTCTTTTGCTGTGCATTTGCACATTCAAAAATAGATAATTGTATCCAATCAGATTAAATTATCCATTAAAATCAGAGGAATGTTGAATTTCCCTTATTTGATATTCTGGATAGATTCCCTTTTCCAACAGTCACCAATGCCTGCTGTGACTTATCTGAGAAACTCTAGCACAAAGGACAGTTGCTCATTTTATATCTGATAACATATTTTTGGGATAGGTAAAAAAGTCTGATCCAGTTTCACAAAGCAAAACATCAATTTCCAGGTCCTGTGCTTTAAAAGGAATTTATTTCTGCACTAGAAAAACTACCACTTTTTGAAGCATTAAGACCATGTTCTGTTCAGAGCTTCTGGAAAAAGTGTGAAAAGATCTCAGTAGACAGACCCTGCTATAATCAAAGGTTTTGTGTGTAGCTGGCTATCTCACTCCAGCACTGTGTCATTCCACTGAAAACCCAATTTTTCTGTAATTTAGTGCTGACTGTGAAGTACTCAGAGACAGACAAAGCCACCTATAGTCGTGTCACATTGATTAACTGTCATCAGCTATAACTGTTAGGACTGCTAATGAGACAAAAAAAAGCTTCTGATTATTCCAGAAATCTTTCATCCACTAGATTCATCTACCAGGTGCCACAGTCTTTTAACACTAGTTTCTAATTATGCACGCAGTCCATGAAGTCTCCAGTTTCTAATTATAGATGCTCCCTTTGCAGTCTTCACTCTATTCTGATGCTTCTAACATATCTGACATAGAAATTTCCCAAACTTCTACAGAAATACCAATTTTCCCAGAATCAGAAGATGAATTATGTTACTGCAATGAAACTATATGCACTTTTATTTATAACAATTGATGTTTCATTAAGTACACAGACAATATCTGTGCTTCAAAACAAAGTGTTCATTGCAATAAACTGTCTGATGGGCGAATGCAGGTCTTTCTTTAAAATAACACCAGGAAATAATAACATGTTGATCCTTAGAGTTTTCTTGGCATTTTGCTGGAGCACTGAGCAAAAATGTTGTAATTTTATTTTCTTTCATAGGCTTAAATTTGCTAGTTATAATAACAAGAAAACAACTTATGTATTTTGTCCAGGGGGTACATTGGAATCAAAAACTCCATGCTGACTTCCTAAAACATGATAATTAGATAAATACAAAGCCAAAGTAAAAGGAAAAAACTGTAAACTTTTTTAAATAATAGAAGATGAATCCTGAGGCTCAAATTATTATTTGTTTCTGTAATGCCCAACATACGACAAGACATTATTTAGTTTATATTAACTTTATCTTTAAAACAGATCAGTATTGTAATAATATTGGAAAAATGCTTCACCTGCAATGTGCTGTATAGTGTATATGGAATAGAACAGGTATATCATAGGCAAAAGCTAATGTGAACATTTGAAAGCTGTTTAGTATTTTTGTTAAAAATTGCTGAAACCTTTTCTCATACAGTTGCAGCCAGTGATACAGAATGTAGCACTATATATAGCTAATTCTACATATATCACAATAAATCCCTTTGAGCTGAATGGGGATATTACAGTGACAAATTAACTTTTTACTAGCTGCCACTATAATATACAAGCATTTGTCAATGCCGAATGTTTGCTTGCTGGCATTGGCATTGGTAGTGTAGGAGTTACAGAGCTGAATACTAGGAATGGCAGTGAAGTATTGAATTGAAGCCAAGCCCGTCACCACCCACAGATAGTGATAGGCATTGGGGTTTGCCTTTGGGCCATCAGGCATAATGGCCATGCCATTTCACCACACCCTACCCTGCAGATACCAAGTGTCATGGTGTGCCTTGGGGTCTTTGGCCCTTATGCACACCCCATTCCATCTGTAAATATGGTGAGATGGGTGAGGTATAGGTGAATTGAGTGAACTTTGGGGCTGAAGAGTCCAAGGCACACCTCAATGCCTCTCACTGGCTGCAGGGTGTGGGTGGGGGTGGCATGGTATGAGCATTGCAGGCAACAATCCCAAGTCACAGCCCTGATGCCTGTCATTCTGTACAGAGTGGGGCGTTATGGTCAGAAACCCTAACGCCTCAGGCATTTGTTGGTATTTTCACTCCAAATTTTCAACATAATGTTTTTGTGACCCCCACCTCATGAACAGTGGCAATATCAGTTTGTTAGTTGAAAGCTGCTTTTGCACAGCAACTATGGCATTTGGCACCACAGGTAAAACACATTCTGAACAGGATGTGAAAATGACAGCAGTACTGTTCATGGGGAGGTAAAAGTGGCATTGAAAATCTGCTGTGAAAATATTAAAACTGAAGTCACGCCACAGAGCAGAGAAACTGTGCAACGACACCCGTAATGTAACTAGTTTGGGATTTTTACAGCAGATTGTTAACACAGGCATTTTGGGACCTCTGATCATGAACAGTGTCACTGTAATTTTCTTTATCTGTCCCGAACAATGATTTCCCACAGCAACCGCGCATTTCTGCACTGAAAGTGTGAAAACACATTTCAGCCATGTTGTGAAAATGACAGCTGTATTGTTCATAAGGAAGTGTGGAAAAATGTCACTGGTGAAAATCTGGACTGAAAATATTACAAATTCATGAACTTACAAGGGTGCGTGGAAACTGCACAATGCTCACTCTTAACACAGTCATGTTATGGAGTTTTGTCACCAAATTTTCAACATAGCCATTTTAAGACCTCTGCTCATGATCAGTGTCATTGTGATTTTCTTAATCTGTCCCAAACATGATTGCGCACACCAACTGCGCCATTGTGCGCTACATGAACGGAAACACATTTTGGGTGACATGTGAAAAATGACAGCTGTACTGCTCATAAGGAGGTGTGGTAAAATGGCAATGTAGAAAATCTGGAGTGCAAATATTAAAAATTTGCAAACGTACGAGCATGTGTAGGAAGTGCGCAACGTACGCTCGTGAAACAGTCATTTTTAGGAATTTTTTCACCAAATTTTCAACATAGCCATTTTAAGACCTCTGCTCAAGAACACTGTCACTGTAATTTTCTTAATGTGTCCCATACATTGATTTTGCAAACCGACTGTGTCATTGTGTGCCACATGCGCGGAAATACATTTTGGGCAAGATGTGAAAAATGACAGCTGTACTGCTCATAAAGAGATGTGTTAAAATGATAATGTTGAAAATTAGGAGTGCAAATATTAAAAATTCATGAACTTATGAGCGTGGGTAGGAACTGCGTAATGCATGCTCATAAAACAGTCATTTTTAGGAATTTTTTCACCAAATTTTCAACATAGGCTTTTTAAGAGCCCACCTCCTGAACACTGGCACTGTCATTCCATTAATCAGTCCTGAAAGGTGATTCCATGCAGTGACTGTGAAATCACCCTTCGAGCCCGATTAAAGCCATGACAGTGACAGAATTCATGAGGAGGGGTCCAAAAAACCCCATGTTGAAAATTTGGTGGAAAAATTCCAAAAAATGCCTGAGATATGCATCAAAATTGAACAAACCCTATCTATTACATTATACAGCTTACCAGCATTTCCTCAGTCTGCAGTCGGCTTTGAAGAGTGCAGACATGTTCCCGGTCCACCGAAGATCATCGCGCCAGAGTCCAGAGGTCAGTATGGGGTGAGGGGGGTGTGGGGACGAAGGGTGCACAGTGGGTGGGTGCAGGTGGGGGAAGGGGCCAACAGACAGTGAGGGACTGTTTTTTTCTTTCAGGGACTTTTTTTTAAAGGAGGATGATGCGGGACATTTGCCATGCTGGGGTGGGCTCTCAGTGTGGCATCGGGAAGGCTGCTTGGGGGCTGGAGCGATGGGGATTGGGCACCCCGTCGGCCATTACAGTTTCTGCCATGCTGGGGTGGGCTCCCAGCGTGGCTGCCTGGAAATATTTGGGGGGCCTGGAGCGTGGAGCTGGCCAGAGTTTGGCACCCTGTTGCCCATTACATTGTTTGCCACACTGGGGTGGGCTCCCAGCGTGGCACCGGGAAGCTTGATTTTTTTGGGGGGGGCCTGGAGATGACTGGGATTGGGCACCCCATTGGCCATACAGTGTGTGCATCAGGGGGAGCGTGCATGAGCATGAGCACACAAAATGCAGTGCTTGCATGCCTGCGTGCGTGGGGGGGGGAGAGCTCGGCTCACAAAAGTGGAGCTCTCCCTTTCAACTGTATGCCACTGCATCTGGTGTCTCGGATGATGGCACTATGTTTCTTGCACATGCATGCAAGCAAACATAATACATGGATAACTGCTCATAATCTCCAGAAAAAGAAGCAGCACTCAACTACTGCATGGAGATCTGAATAAATGGCACTCTGTAAAGTTTGTACATCTTCCAGTAATTTATTACTGCTTAATGTCCCATCAAATTCATTGTGCAAAGTCCACTAGCATGAGTACATCCAGTGGTATTCCAAGTAGTCATGCTACCACCGAAATGGCCCAACATTTTGTCACACCTCCTGGGGCTTTATCTCAGAGAGGACAATGGTACAATGTGTTTGCCTGCAGATTTTGCACACAAAGCAGTAATAAATTATTAGAAGATGAGCATAGTTGACAAAGTGCCATTAATTCGGACCTTCATGCAGTAGGTCAGTACTGCTCCTTTTTCTGGTGTATCTTACTTGGGGAGTGAGGCACCACTGTGCTCAATGCATACCTGCCCCTCTCAGCTTGCTCGTGATCTCATTTTCATTCAATTTACATAAAATACCTTAATAATAGCACTCCATCATGATACTTTCTGTTACAGAAAATAGTGTGTACCCTACCAATTCAATATTGTTATCAGTCATTGACAGAATAGTGGTTTCAGTGTTGTTCATATATCAGAATCTATTAATCCCATGCTTTGAGACAGCAATGTTAACTGGGAAGACAATATGAGCATATCATTTTAAAAGCAATGCATTTCTGACAACATTAGATATTTGTGTTTTTACATTTTTGAACCATTTTAAAAACAGCTTTCATCATTAGTTTTATAATTATTGGCACCAAGCATTATTATCTGCAGCCCCCAGTGAAGTCTAACTATCTCCTTCTCTGAGAGAACTGCTCAGCTGTTTATGATGTATCCACACTGTTTAGAGCTGTGCCTTTGTCACAACAGTTACTGAAGTCATGGATACCATAATTTTTTCATGTTTTGTGAAAGCTCCATGATGTCTGGCACTTCCATGACAGTACAATGACTTTGTTATTTTTTATGGCAACAACATGATCTGAGGCATGTTCTGTGGTAAAGCCATAATATAAAACATTTTTACATGAAAACAAAATGGTGTTTAGCATTTTTGGGTTGTTAGACCATGACCTGTTTGTGTTTCAGTTGAGATTCTTGTGATTTCATCTGCATGCATCTGCAGCATACATTGATGTGTGCCACCATGTCAGTGTGACTTCAACTGCACAGAATTAACAAGCTGATGGGATCCACTTTGTGAATTTGTGTTACAATGTTTATAATGTATTCCCAAATGCAATGGTGGGGGGTGGGGCTGGGGAAGTGAGGGGGTTCAGGTGCTTTGCTCCTAAAAACTAACAAAACACATTGAATTAAGGAGAAATGCAAATCAGCATCCTCCCATGCTTAGAAATATTGTAATGCATTGTAAACCAGTCTGACAGCAAACAAGACTTCATAGACAAGTTTTACTATGAAATCTCATCTACTATTCCGTGAGTCACTGTCTGTATTCACTCTGCATTTTTCTTGATAAGCCCATGAATTTGTGCCTCTCCTCTATGATGTATTGTGACTCCCATGCAGCCCCGCTGTGGGATTCCAGGGCTCACACACCCACTCAGTCTCCCAGGTGGGAACACTTTCGTTTGCCATTGGACAGGCCCAAAAGTATAATGTTTCAAACTTTCAAATCTATGATCTTGTGCTTTATTAAAATATGCCAAACTAGAGGTAATTATGCTAACAAAATGGCTCCATAACTCTTTATTACATTCACTATGATTTCCATCATTTTTATCATTTTGACCATAACAAGATTTTCTCCAAAATGTAACATGACAAAAGCACATGCTTATTAATGTGGTTATGGCAGAGATGGTGTGTAGGATTCAGATGACAAACAACACAGTGCCACCCAACTTACATTTAACCATCATGGTTGGAATCTTAATGAAGTAGGAGCTTTTAATACATTAAAATGTGTTCCTATTTGGGGGAAATTCAGAAAGGGAGGATGATAAATCAGCAAAGACTTTTTGTAGGGATTTTATTAGCAGCAGCCCACAAGGCCATCATTAATGGCTTACCCCACAAGGCCTTGCCAAATAGCATGGGTCACTGTAATCAAATCTAGATATGAGAGAAAAAGGATCGCAGCAGAATTAAGACTAAAGATAGAAACATTTTACGGGGTGTGGTGACCTTTTATGAATTATATAGAAGAGACAGAGGGCCATTCAGTTCTTTCTCAACAAGCAGATGGCTATTAGAACATAGGCTTGACCACTACCAGCAATCACTGGGTATAGCAAAGGTGCACTAATTTAACAAAATGGTTCTGACAACCATTTTGTTTCTCTTTTCTGTTTGTTTTGCTCTGTTTCAAACTGATACTTATGTTACTGAATGGGGTAGCTGGGGAGTTGTCTTAGACAGGTAGCTCATTCTGTGGCTTTTGCAGAGGTGCTACTTGTCTATGACAGCAGGGAGGGGAGGAGAGGGATTGTCACACCAAGACTTTCAGCTTATGGTTGATGGAATGGGGCAGAGAAGAAGGGTTCAGTTACATTGGGAACTGGGGTCCAACCTGGGCGGATAGCAGCCTTTACAAGAGTGATGACCTGCATCCATCCGGTATCCTGTGACATGCGTTACTCACAAGTGGGCACCTACCGAAATGGCAACCCACTTGTGGCACATGTCAACAGGGTGAAGGAGCAGGGAAGGCAATGGGATGGGGTGGGTTCATGAATGGTGATGGGATGTCACTATATGTACATGCACACTGGGGGGAGTGAGCACACTAAGCGAGCAGTGGGGAGTAAGGCAGGGTTTGTGAGGGGTGGTGCTGTGGTAAGCTGCTGAGCTGACTCCATGAAATGGTGGGTGGGTGCTGGGCTGGGCTGGGGTAGCCAGGATGCTGGGTTTTGGTCCAGGCACAGTTATGTTTCGTGCACCCAGCCTGAGTAGGTATTTTTAATTTTTCACAATTTTGCACCCCCTCCGACATGCACCCCCTGAAGTTGAGAGTCCTAAAATAGGGGTGTGTAGGGGGAGCATACCCTGCATGACATAAAAAATGAGAGTCCTTTGCACTGTGTTTGTTTACGCTGGGGGTGTACATCACCGAAATTGAATTCCAGTGATGTACACTCGCCATAATGACGATCGCCTTTCGATGATCACCCTTATGACAGGGAACCCATCCATCCAAACCTTGCTAAAACTGTTTATCAAGGTCAATTCTGTGAAATAGAGCAAAATGGTAAATGGTAAAAAAGACACCCCTACTTACTCCTTTCTCTAGTTATTCCCAACTCTGACCTTGTCTGGGCCAAACATGGTTCGAAAAGCAGAGAGGCATCACATCACCACTGCTAGATGACCCAGCCACCTTGCAATGTGGTGACCGGTGTGTACTGTTTCCCTTAAACTCAGTGAGTTTACCTCTTGAAAATAAAAGAATTACTAAGCAGGCATCCTGAATTGCTATGCTGCATGGTAGCACACAAGAAGCTGGAAGAGGTGAGGCACCCACTTAAAACTCGCCAAGTGGTCCAGGGTGGTGTGGACTCCAGAACCTGCTGAAGCCTCAAAAAGGTAAAAATCAGTAAAGCAGCAGACAAATGCCTCACCATGGGATCACTTACCAAATCAGAGTCCCTGTGTGTGCTTTACTAATCCTGCATTTGGGTCCACTCATGGTGAATGGTGCTACCTCTGCTGATGGGTGGATTACAACCATCTCAAGAGGGAGGAAGTATGGAAGAAAAATTTCCACAAAAGGCACCTTTCCGTTTAGGGAACCTGCTCCATCTAAATGTGAAATCACAACATGGGCAGCAGGAGGTGAGTGCAGAATTGCTTTAGTAGTATTTGTTCCTGATGCACTGCTTAAGGCATTTACATAGTGAATTCCCATTGCCTCCACAACTGAGGAGCTGCACTTGAGGGGGATGTGTGGTCAAGGGTTTTGCTGCCTGCTCTGTCTGACTGGACACCTGTGACTGCCTGCTTTCCACACAATGTGACAGAGCCTGAAACTCAGTGCAGAAGACTCACCACTCCAGTTCTATGAGAAAAGTTATAGGTAGTGAGTTTGTTTCTATCATCAGGAGACAAGGGACCTGATTCTCAAAAAGCCCGTAGATCACCGCAAGATGCTGCGATCTAGAGCTGCGGGAGTCCCAGGAGCACCAGGGACCTTGCACCCAATCCTCAATTGGGTAGGATCCTGGCAGAAAAGTCCCGTGGCTTGTGGCAACTCTAGCAGTATGCCAAACAGAGGGCACACCTGGACCAGGTGCTGCAAGCCATGGGCAGCCATGTGGCAATGTTCCCAGGCATTAACTGGTGGATTAGCGGACCCCCCTCCCCAAAGTTCGCATGATTTACTGTATATAGTTAGCATATGTCCCAGATGGTCAAATGGACCTCTGATCCCTGAGTACCCCCATAATTGCAAACAGTACTGGAAACCCCCTCCCTGGTGGACTTGCAGACCCCCCCAATCACCAGTGTCCCCTTGATGTAGTACTGTACGAGACTTTTTTTTTTAACTTTTAGGGTATATACTGAAACACAATGTTTTTCTTTTTGATGCCAAAACATTTTTGCAGGTAAAGGGAACAGCTATGGGGGCCACATATTCCCCCACCATTGCTAACCTCTATGTAGGTAGATGGGAAGAACTATGTGTTACAAATGACAGGAATCCATTTAAAAAATAGTATATTTTATTGGGGCCGCTACATTGATGATGTGATATTAATATGGGGAGGGAATGAAAGTGAACTGAAAGAGTTTGTAAATTATTTGCATCAGACAAATGAGCATCTTATATTTACATACTGTATAGGGGAAAATCAAATAGATTATTTGGATGTAATGCGTAATCGTAATGACGTGGGGCATATTGACACAAACTTATTTAGGAAGTCGGTGGATTGCAATGCTCTGTTGGTCTCATCTAGTTGCCATCCACCACATGTATGATGTAACATCCCAAAAGGACAGTTTTTATGGGCCAGACGTAACTGCAGTACAGATGCAGGTTACCAACAGCAAGCAGAAACACTGACCCATAGACTGCAAATGCAAGGGTATGGTTTTAATAATATACAAAGGGGAGACAGATAGTAGATGAGATAGATAGACACAATTTATTACAGGAAAGAATCCAGGGTGCCAGAAGTGAAAGAGAAACATTTAATTTTGTGACTGCATTTTTGTTGCAGGCATTGCAAGTGAAGCAGTTTGTATGTAAACACTGGAATGTTTTGGGCGGTGACCCTGCTTTACAGGATATAGCAAGAGTAGCCCCACGTATGTCTTATAGACAAGCTCCCACATTAAAGGATAGATTCGTCCATAGTCATTTTGTGGATAAGAGAGAAAAGATACAGTTGGAGAACACTATAGGTTGCTATAGATGTAGAAAGTGCCTATACTGTGAATCTGTAAAAAATTGTTCCAGGTTTACAAGTGTCAATACAAAGCAGGAATTTGAAATCAGGCAACTCACGACGTGTGACACTGTAGAGGTCATTTATTTAACTCAATGCTCATGTTTGGCATTTTACATAGGGAAAAAGAAAAGACCTTTTAAACAGCAGTTAGGAGACCACATGAGAGCGATGGAGAGGGGAGATCCCCTGTATGCTACTGCATGACACATTAAAGAGAATGATAAGGAAGTGCATGGGTTTACATTCAGCATTATTGACAAAGTAAATCGCAATCCAAAAAGGGGTTACTTTGAAAACCTGTTAAAGAAAAGGGAGACCTTCTGGATCATTACATTAAGAGCTACAGATTTTCCTGGACTAAATACTGAATTTGATTTAAAACCATATCTGGATACAAACTAAGTCTGCTATAGTATGGATTTTTAACAAGTTGCTGTATAGGAATGATGTTGATTTTGATTTAAGTATTCATTTTTGTGTACTGTGGTCATTGTGTTTGCCTCTAATATTTGTTTTTTCTCCCCCCACCCCTTTTTCACCCCTCTTCTGGTTTTAATCAAATGAATGCAGCTAGCACTTTGTGAAATGTGAAGCACCAATGAGACATTGTAATTGATGGTGATGCCATAATTGTACAAGGGGTGGGGTGTTTGAATGAGTAATATGGCTTTTGAGAAAGGGTCTTGTATGACCTGAAACACATCAAGCATTACTCTTTTTAATTAATAAAATGTAAATTTATCTACAACTATTGCTGGTGGAGTTATATTTTAAAAGGTTGGTGTTTTCCTGAATCAGAAGTTTTGTGTGTACTGTATGAGACTCCCTGGTGATCTAGCGGCACCCCCTCCACCCGCAAGCCCAAATCCCTGTTATGCCATGTCATGTATTGGTTGGTTTTATAGTGGCCCCAACACCCCACCCCGGTAGGCAGTGTCACCCCACTCCACTCTACCATCCACATATCGAGCTAGTGACTGGCACAGCCCACCACTCATCACCACAGCCAGCCACCAACTGAGCTCTGAAGGAGCAAGTACTGTATACAGTACACGCTAAGTGACAGCTGTTAATCACTGAGTGCATACTGTATACAGAAAGCGCTCCTTAACAGCTTAGTTGGCGGCAAGCCGTAGTGGTGAGTGGTGGGCTGTACCAGTCACCGGCTCAATATGGGGATGGGGGAACACTGCCTACCAGGATGGGGGGGGCCATTATACCACCAACCAATAAATGACATGGCAAAATGGGGGACCGGGGCTTGGGGACAGGGGTGCTGCTAGATCACCAGGGAGTCTTATACAGTTATACATCATGGGGACATCGGAATGGGGAGGGGTCTGCTAGTCCACCAGGGAGGGAGTTACACTGTTATTTGTATTTATGGGGTACTAGGGATTGGGGTCAACTAGACCACAAGGGCAGTATACAATGCACATATGTTTTGGGAACATGGGGGGCATGGCACATTGCTGCTACTAGTTAACTCTTCTGGTGGATAACTTCTAAGTACCCTTAGATCAGCTCTGGCTGGTCTAGCATTACTTAGAAATTTGTCCACTGGGGGAGTTTTCTGAATCCCATTTCAGGAGATTTGGCAGCCTGAATCCGCCACAAGCCCCTGGTGCCACGCCACAGCCCAATGTGTGGGCAGGGGTGGAGCAAGCCCCATTTGGTGCAGGCTGCCTGTGGTAAATGTGGGCTGCCTTTGTGAATTGCTTCCGGGGCATCGTTTGGTGCAAGGGGCACTTTACGCCAGTCATTTGGTCACCCTAGAAGCTTTGAGAATCAGGCCCAATATCTTTAACTTGCTATATCATCTACAATGATGTGTCCTGAGTGCAGCAGATAAGTCAGATACTAATTTTGTTTAGTGCTGTTCAATAGCAATTTACAGTAGACACAGAATTACTAAAGTCTCACCTTTTAATGTTTAAATTCAGAAGGAACAGCCATGGACATGACTATCACTTCTAAGACCACTTCCCAGCTTGTGGGGGGCCTTTGCAGAGTAAAATAATGAAAACAATTCTAAAATGTTCAGTTCTTTCTGGCTAATATAATCAGAATTCATGCAAAAGTAACTTCAACCCTGTTCGCCTACGACTTCCAGCCTTCCCATTACCCTGACCTGTAACTTGCTGAAGCTATGTGGCTGCCCAACTCCACAGGATCTGGCCTGATTGGTGGTATTTTCCATGTAGCCATTTTGGTGTGCTCATGGCTCTGGACCCCTGGCTGTGTCCCTCATGTTGCATGCACTTCGGCCGGCAGGGAAATGGTCTTTAGGACATCAAAAGGCAGACTCTGAGCTATCTTGCTTTTCACTTGCTGGTAAGTAAGAGGAGGGGTCCACTGCACTGCAAGTCACATCACCATGGCATACCTGTCCATTCTACCCCAGCAGTACCAGCTCCTAACTAGAGCTGCCCTATATACAGTGATGATGAAAAGTGACTGCACCTTTTTACTGTGTGGTATAGCATGATTCTTCAGAAAGAAAAGAAGTAGGGCTCTATTTTCTCTACTGGTTGGCTAGAAAATTAAACCATGGTGCCAGACTCACAGTAAAATGTAGAAACCTCCAAGCAGGTGAAAAACATTCACCAGTCTGTGCAGCAACACTTGAGCCATTCTATTACAGCAGCAAAAAATGTGATTCCAACAAAAGTCTAAAATGAAATTCCTTACCTAAGTGAATCAGCCTGCTGTCCTGCTGTAAGTACACTGGAGACCTCTGGAGATCTTAACCTATTATGCCCATTAGCGCCATATGGCTTCAGAACCACCCATTGCTTAACCTGACCCAAAATGGTGGCATCAGATAAAATGAGTTAAGAAGGCTGAAAAGAGTGACAGGGAGCTGCAAACCACAGCTCTGTTTAACCCCTCACTCTCTGCACCTTCCAAATGCTGCAGTGGTTCCTCTTCCAGGCGTGATGACAGGGCTATTTCCCACCTCCTTGGCTTTTCTACCTGCCTGCCTATGGCCAGGTTACAGGGAAGGGGGCGCAAACAAGGTGATGTCTGCAGCAGTGCTTGTTAGACCTTTTAATAGGCAAACACGTTTTTTTTATTTGGACAACAAACAGAGTATTTTTTAAGGATAATTGGTTTGCCATGCCACTATACCTGCAGAGACTGCAAATGCCACTGTGCAATAAATTGTCAGAGGTAAAAGCAATCCACTTTAAACCTATGGATTTGCATTTAATAAATGATTTCGTATATTGAACCAGTATGTATGACTGATTGTACATTATGGAGTTTATAGATCTGGTTTTAAAGTTAGTACAGCATAATATGATTGTTTTAATTTTTTAAAGTTGTATGAATGAGTTTATTATTTTACAATCATCCAGTAAAAAGCATTAACAATTTTCTCAATAATTGTTTATTTATTTCTAATATGGCCTATCCATACAAGGAATCCCAAAATTCTTCTCAGGTCAAATAGAAACAGTTAGATACAGTAATGCATAAGTACATTTTGAGTTAAAATATGTTTACTCAAGGAACTGTGGTTACATGTATCAAATGAATAGATAATAATATTTGACTTTTTATTTTTATTTTTTTGCAATGAGAGGAAAGGCATGGGTACTCATGTTCACAATCAATAGAATATTCCATTACAAAAATATTTGGCTATCACAGTCTTAAATTATTTGTAAAACTTGTCAAACATGCAATTAAATTGGGTTTGCATATGTTTCCATTTGGATAGTTCAGAAAAAGCAGGGAAACAGTCTGTTTTGTTTATATTATTAATGAAACATTTACAATAAAATGCTTTCATTTTGCCACATAACTGATAATGTCATTCAGTTCCATCAGTTGCTACAGTATGTTTGACACATTTGTTTCATTGGATTCATGTTTTGTGGTAGTTGTAATATTTGTTGAAAGACAGACTGTTTATGCACTACATTTCACAAGAAGCAATTACCACCATAGGAATACATGAAAACTTTTTTCATGGAAAAGATGGTGAAAGTTGGTATTTCAATCACTCAAACCAGGAATCATATTTTTCCGTGAGGCAATTCATATTATAACAAGCAAATAAAGAAAAAAAAACATAATATAGAGGACTGTGTATGAGCAAGCATACACAACAAGGCAGTTGTGATCAAGAGGTTTCCGTGGTAACCAGAGACCTCGAGAGCGTAGCTCGAGAGGTCCGTTATCACAGAAACCTCAAGATCTAACAACTGCCTTGTTTGTGTATGCTTGCTCATACACAATATTTTATAGTGTATGGGCAAGCATAATCAGCACTCTGTGATCCCCCAAACAAGTCTACCTCTTAAAATAAGGCTTACTTCGGGATGTGTAGCAGCGCGCCAACTTCCACATCACCTTGGGCCGCTCAATTGAGCATGCGCAAATGCCTTCGATCTTGTTGTGCTGCACCAGTGACATACTCAGTGCAGCACAACAAGATAGTGACACACTGAGGCAAGCACTTGGATTTCCATGCTCAACCGCGTTCTACCATACACTATAATTACCTTGCACTTGTTTATTTAAAATTGGTATGCTGTACTCTATTTTTAACAATACCCCTTTTAATATACTCTAGCTACTAACGATGAACATATAGCCGACCCGGTGGTGCTGGAGGTTGAGGCACTGGATGCCACACCTCTCACCATGCTGGCGACTGAAGTTCGAGAACAGACTCGGGTCATCGGGAGTTGGCCGGGAGAAGGAGGATTGAGCATCATATGGACTGCTATCCTCCTTTGGGGAGGGAGGACCACTGAGCCACTGGCTCCTGATAGTGGCTAGGGGCTAGTGCAGGCTTGGGGATCAATGTGTGGGTTGGTGTGGGCAGGCATCGGGTGTACTGCAGGCGAGCATGTGCGCAGGAATGTCCTTGATGCCACTGCACACTCATGCCATGGGGGGGGGACTAAGGGACAAGAATAACAATAACAATCCTCTGGCATGAATGACAGTAGATTTTATTGGCACCATGGTGGACCCACTCAAGATAACTCCCCTTCAACTCCCGGCCTCCAGGTCTCTGCAGTGTGTGGGATAAATCCCCGCTGTGAAGCGACCTGGAATGGCAGGGTGAAAAGGGTCTGAGCTCTGACTGTGTCGGGGGCAGCAGCCGAAGAAGGAAGCCTGAAGTGGGGAACCATGAGACCACTGCCCAGCCAAGGAGGTGAAAAGAAAATAAGTGAAAAAAAAATACTGAACTATATACTGTAAAGTATTAAGGTACTGTTTAAAACATCATGAGCATTACTGCAAACTTTTAATGATTATTATTTCTATCAGAAATAATATGTATATAATAGCTTTGGTGTTTCAAAATTACTTGAGTATGCAATACAGTGGGAATTTTTTGTTTTAGTTTCTCAGTTTCTCTCCTCTGTTCAGCCCCATGGTGGGGCCAATGAGGCTCTCCAAATCCATTGAGCAGGATCTGACTCTTCTGATTGGCTGGTTAGTTGGATGCAAGGCCTGTGAGTGTTTACTGGCTGATGTTTTCTCCTCTGTTTTTCTCCACCTGAGAAAGAGCACAGCATGCAATGTCATCATAATGCACCCCCTGCTCCACTGTGACAAGTGCTAATGACTGTCATGCCCCTTTTGCTCTCTAGCAGTCCCAGTCTGCCTTTCCCCAGCTTCTGCTAGGGATCAGTATCTGCTGGTCTTTACACACCATCCCCCAAAGAGGTGAGCAGTCTTTTGGACACTCAATCCTCTCCTCAGTTGACCCTCCAATACCCTGAGTTCACGCCTGAATCCAAGTCATTGGCACTGCAAGTGGTAGTGTTATAGCTGCACAGGCAGGCCAGCACTATAGTAGGCATGTTGCTGAACAGACTTCCATCTGGCTCAGCTCTTTTCCAAATGCTTCCTGGGATTATTTCTAACTCATTACAGCTGTTTAGAGTAAACAATTTAATATTGTATAATTCCTGCTGTATGTAGACTTGTTAAAATATTTTAGTAAGACTTAACTTTCAAGTATAAAACATTTTGAATTGAAATCAATATTATTATATTTTTGGATGCTTGAAAAATTTATATTACAAATAAAGAGCTTGATGAAGAGGTGGGGCAATCCAGTTGTTTAGCATAGTTGTCCACAAGGCTGGGACTAGGCACAGAGTTTGAATATTCACATCTTCAACGGTCTCACATTGCAAATGCAAAATTAGGCTTTTGCTATCACAATACACCTGTAGCTTGTGACCACTGTCCTCTGAATTCATGCTGTTTCAACTGCAGAGTGACTTTGTGAGTGTCAGACAGCATGCCATCTTCAATGCCATGCCTTTAGTAGTGACATTGCAGGAAGGGAATATCTGCCTCTTGTGGATGACACCAAACTCTGCAAAAGTGTGGAAATTCCTGCGGATGGGGTGAAAAGGATGAGCAGGGACCTGAGGAAACTCCAAGAGTGGTCAAGGGTATGGCAGCTGAGTTTTAATGCAAAAAAAGTACAAAATGGTGTGGCAACTGAGATTTAATTCAAAGAAGTGCTAATTTATTCACCGGGGGCATAGAAACCCCGGAGAGAGCTGCAGGATGGGGGAGAGCTGCTGACAGTCACCAAAGAAGAAATGGACCAGGGGTTATTACTTCAGATGCCCTGAAAATGTCAATAAATCAATCAAGTTGATTTTATACTGGAAAGGTATGTGAGCAAAAATGCCCATTTTCTCAAATGTTCAGTTATCCAAAAAGGTTACATAGATAATAAAAATTCAGTGCACATAAGACAAAGGCCCAGACATTCAAAGGGATTGTGCATGGTGCGACCCCCTAATGCGCCCTGGCATAATATTCAAAGCGGCAGGTTGTGTGGCGCAACTTCCAATGCACCGGGGCGCATTGGTAATGTATGTGGTGCAGATGCAGGGGGCGTGCCCATGCACATGCGGCACATCCCGATATTCAGCCTGGGATGTGCGGCACACATGCTGGCACAACCCCTACATGCGCCGCACACTGGTGCTCAAAGTTGAGCTGAAAATAAAAGGCTCAAATGCTGGCCACCCACAGGTGGATGGCTGTATTGCAAGGTGCAACACAATAACCGCCAGCTGTGCGTGGCCTCCCGCCCAGCAGGAACACCATCCACAAGCACCCGGACCCTCCCTGGTACTCTAGTGGACCTCCCTCCCTCCCTATATGCCCGATCGTAGGCTGCTGTAATATTGAATATTAACCTGGTGGTCTAGTGGTTCCCTCCCCTCACGCCCGATCGTGGACTTTTGTAATATGAAATATTAACCTGGTGGTCTAGTGGTACCCCCTCCCACCCACCCACAGAGGACTCCCAGCCACCCAGCACCCCCCCAGTCATTGGCGGGTGGCAGCACCCCGCATACCACTCCGGCCGCCTGCCGAATGACAGCATACACTATGATCTGCATGCCTATTGGTCCACAGTGTGGACCAATGGGCTTGCAGACCATACTGTACTTCACAGGACCAGATATGTGAATGCTTCTGTTCAATATTCACAGAGGGGGGGTGCAGGTAACAGGCCAATGATAAGAGACAAAGGCATAAAGGGAAAGGAGGCGGACACAAGTCCTTCTTCTAAGGAAGGGGTCCTTAGGAAACTAACAGCACTAAAAGTGTATACGGCAATGGGACCAGATGGGGTACACCCCAGGATACTGAGGGAACTAAAGGGGATGCTAGCTGTGCCTTTCACAGCCCTGAAAAAGTGGAAATAAGGACGAGGCAGGAACTACAGGCCAGTCAACCAGACCGCAGTGGTTGGCAAGGTAATGAAAACACTAGTGAAAGAAAGAATTGTGGAACACCTAATTGCCAGTGGTCTGCAGGACCTGAGGCAGCATGGGCTCATAGTGGGGAGTTTGTGCCAGTCAAACCTCATAGAGTTCTTCGACTGGGTAACCATGGAAGTGGATCAAGGGAGCAGTGGATGTGCCTAACTGGATTTTAGTAAGACCTTTGACACCATTCCACTTAGAAGGCTGATAAACAAACTGGGGAACCTAGGCGTAGGTGCTAAAGTAGTGAAATGGTGGAGAGTTGGCTGGACAATAGGACTCAGAAGGTGGTGGCAAATGGTATTCACTCTAGAGTAGGCAGAGAGACCAGTGGGTGCCACAAGGATCAGTGTTGCACCCAGTCTTCTTCAATGTCTTTATCAGTGATATTACAGGGGGTGTAGAAGGGAAAATATACTTGTTTGCAGATGACACAAAGCTCTGCAATGGAGTGGACACACCGGGGGAGGGGGTGGATAGAATGAGGTGAGATCTAAAAAAGCTGGAAGATTGGTCAAGGGATTGGCAGCTGTGTTTGGATGGTAAAAAGTGTAAAATAATGCACCTGGGGCATAGAAACCAAGGGACAACATACCAACTAGGTGGGGAGGTAGTAGTAAGTTCAAATCAGGAAAGGGACCTGAGGGTAATCATTTCAGATGACCTGAAGGTTGCTAAACAGTATGACAAGGTAGCAAGGAAGGCTATCAGGATGCTGGGGTGCATAAGCAGGGGCATCACCAGCAGAAGGAGGGAGGTAATAGCTCCACTGTACACAACACTGGTGAAACCACATCTAGAATACTGTGTCCAGTTTTGGAGGCCCCAACTTCAAAAGGACATAAACAGGGTGAAGGCAGTTCAGAGGAGGGCAACCAAAATGGTGTGGGACCTGCATCAAAACCCTATGAAGAAAGGCTTAATAAATTAAACATGTAATCCCTTGAGGAATGGAGGGAAAGGGGGATATGATTGACATGTACAAATATCTCACGGGGGGAAGAACAAGGTGAAGGAGGGTACCATTTTCCAGAAAAAAAGATGCTTAAGGACGAGATGACACAATATGAAGTCGGAGGAGGTGGGGGGTTCAGAGGAAATGTGAGGAAGTACTTCTTCAAGGAGAGGGTGGTGGACAAGTGGAACAGCCTACAGTGGTAGGAGCAGAAACAGTTACAGGATTCAAGAGAGCATGGGATAGACACAAAGGGATATTGGCAGTTAAGGGGGAGGGGGGAATACCTTAGGCCAATTAGTGCCAGCAGTGTCACTGTAGGCAGGGAAAATTGAGCAGACTGGGTGGGCCTGGAGAAGCTGATCTGCAAATGACTTCTATGTTTGTTTTCTTCTTCTCACTCATATATCTGAAGTAAATCATATCCCCATTCTTGACCTCCTGGGTGCTCCTTTCCTCAGTTTGAGCCTTTGCGGTCCTTACCCTCCTCTCTGCCACCCTTTGTTTCTCTAGATATACCTACCTGTCTGCCTCTGTTTGGGTCTTCTTGTACTTTCTGAAAGCTGTTTTTCCACCTTTACTGCTTTAGACATCTCCTTTGAGAACCAAAATGCCCTCTTACTCCTCTTGTCCTTGCTTATCATCTTTATATAGCTTGCTGTTGCCTCAGTTATTACTTTCTTTATCCTATTTCACTGTGCCTCTGACCCCCCCTCGGCCATCCGCCCTTCAAGATATTTTCTAAGACGGTCTCTCATTTATCTAATATCTGCTCCCCTGAATTCCAGGACCAACACCTTAGTGTGGATTTTCCCCAATCCATTTTGTATGCCAAACCACACTGTACAATGACTTGATTGACCCCAAGGGGCTATCCACTGTGATGTCTACTATGTTGTCCCTGCTTGTAAGTACCAGATCCAGCACTATCCCCTCTCTAGTGGGATCTGTACCAATCTTCCTGAGAAATGTCCCTTTGCAGGGAGTCTGGGGTGGCCCTGGTCCTAGTTGCAGTTGCTGCCATGATGTTCCAGTTCACATCTATCAGATTAGTCACCCATGCTTACTACTTCTGCTTTGTTTGGCATGTTGCCTATGGCCTCCCCCAAAATTTTGTCCAGCCCCCCACCACACTGTGTTGGTGGTCTGTACACCAGCCCCACATGCATAAAGGCACTGGACCCCATTTCTAAGTCAATTCAAAGAACTTCCAGCCCCTCCATTTCCCCCACATTGTATATGTATTTCTGTGGTCTTATCATCTTCCCATAGATGTAAAACAACCCCTTCCCTTTCTCCCTGCCCTATCTTTACAAAACATGTTGTAACCTGGTATGTCCACCTCCCAGATATCATTGTTAGTGAGATTATTCTATTATGGCCATCAGATCCAGGTCCACCTCCGCAGTGGAAGCCTCAATGTGAGGAATTTTATTTCCTAGGATACTTCCATTAGCTCACATGGCTCTCTACTCCTTTTATCCATCCCTGACCCTGCTTTGCCCTCTTTTCTCAAGTACATCCTTCTTCTAACACTTTTCATTGGTACTGTCCTCCTTTTTCTCCTCCCTCTGCCTACCCCAATGTTTTTCCCAGCATCAGTTCCACCACGCAACCCATCTGTCCCTTTTTCTCCCTTGCCCATGTTCCTCACTACCCTTGTGGAATTTATTTCCCTTGGGCTATTCTTCACAGTTGCTCCATTTTCTGGGGTTGGAGCATTTACTGCTTCCCTCTTTTCTTCTTGCTTCCCATTGGCAAGTTTAAATGCCCACTGAAGTACCATTTAAACCTTTCACCCAAGACTGCCTTTCCACTCCTGGATGGATGGATGGTGGAGGCACTCTCATTTATACAGGCCCTTATCCCCTTCAGGTAGTACTCCATTCCCCGATGAAACCAACTATCCTCTCAGCACTATGCCTTTAATCAGTTTTTGTACATGCCAGTGTGGTGTCTCTGCATATCCCTCAGCCTTGCACAGGTAGCACCTCGGTGAAAGCCACCATGCATGCTACCTGCAACAGGCCCCTCCCTAGCTCTCTGAATCTATCCTGCATCACTCTAGCTGCATCCCTTGCCAGGTAATTTATCTCCAGATGGACAACATCTGGCCCCCTGCCTGTTCTACTGCCCTAGCAGTCCTAAGGATTCCTTCCCCATCATTTCATGCTGAGATGCCAGGTAGGCACCTCACCTCCCTTTTTCCCTCCTGTGGTGTTCCCAACCTAACCCCTGGTGATTGGGCCCCCCAACAGAAGCTGCTTCCTCTTCCATTGGGTTCCTCTTCCTCTTCCTCCTGCCTTGGGGGTCTTAAGGCTTAAGATAGTTTATTGATTAGTCAAAAGACCTTTACAATTAGCAACTAATAATCATATACAAAATACAATACTTCCATATTAAAATACAGTTGAGTATATAATACTTATTATAGACAATTTGATTCAAATCGCAGGTTAACCTATACCTTAAAGGTATGCAGATCATAAATAGGTAAAACATAGTTTGGTGTACTTTTTAAGCAGTCCTTATTATTTCCTCATAAATACAGCATTTTAGGTGATCAAACAACTGTCTATGTAACAAGTTCCTAAAAACTATGCTCAAATTTACAATCTTGATTTGTGTAGAACCATCCATGAAGAAGACAAAGCATAGATAAACTTCTGTATGTAAATACTGTCTCAGCAATTGGGTCAGTCCAATACCACTACCTTAAAAGTACAATTCAGTAATGAACAGACCCCTGTTCAATTCCTTAAATGTATGCATAGCATTTCACAGTCTACAGAACATTATGTATAACAGATTTCTGGTGCAAATTAGACTCGATTTTGCAATCGTATTTTATGTATGGCCACTAGGTAGGCAGCAACATTTTTTATAATCAGTTCATCACTGGTAGTAAACAGAATATTCAGTATTAAATCTTCATCATTAGATCGTATCATTTTCAGTAATGGATATAGCATTTAATTCTTGGTCTAGAATATCATCTGCATACAAAAATAACATGCTTTAGATTTTCCACTTGTGATCCATTACATTCACAGCAACAAATCTGAGAATCTTCTGTCTTACTATATCTGGCTGTTAGAACTTTACTTGGAAATAATTCCATACTATATTTTGTGTATAATTTCCTTTGTTTATTTTCCGACAAAACATCCATATAGTATCTATAGTTATGGGACACATCATTCTGTACTAACCAGTTTGAAATGTGCAGTTTTTTGTTGTACTTTATGTTTTTATTTTATCTTTATGCATATACAGATAAAATTTTCATATCCAGGACAACCATACATCAAACAGTTTCCTTCTGGAGAATAACATTTCTCCTTAATATTTAGGAATTAAATGCATCCTCGATATAGTAACACCACAGTGAGGGGTTACTAAATATTTAAAAACCTCTTAAGTATTATCAGCATCTTAAGATGCAAATAGGAGCCCATGAGCAGTATGGCTTTTCCAATAACACTTAAGTCCAGAAAAAAGGTCCCTTGTAGTCCATTCCCTACTAGAGGGCTTGTGGTGTCATACTTTAAGGCTAGGAGTTTGAAAGTAACATCAGGTAATTCCCAGATCAGCAATTTCTTACTCCAAGTATGTATTAAATAAACATGAATATAAAAACGCACAAATAAACATTTTAAGCCTATCCAAATCTTCACTTCAAATTTCAGTAATTCAGAATACTTTAGAATGAACTCAGAAACCCCCATGTGTCTGTTTAATCGTTATATGACCATATCTATATGAAAACACAAAGGAGGGACAAGAGAGAACATAATTATCCCACTCTTGACATGTAATACTTTCAATATTTGTTACTGCAATGTCAAATTTTCAAATGAAAAGGGTCATTTTACTCTCTAATCTGATTATACGTTACAGATTTAAAGAAGAGTCAGTCTTTGTTATCAGAGTCCGATTCCTCTCCTTCTCATCTCTTCCCCCGATCAGCTACAAAACAAGAGGCCCATTTTCCTGCTTTACTGGGGTCAGAGGAGGCCCAAACTTTTCCACCATGCACAATTCACAGCCTTGCAGGAAATACCATTGTGTGGATAATGAAGGCATCCCACAGTAGTTTTCTTACACCATCAAACTTTTTCCTCCTCATTCGAGTTGCATAACTCAGGTCTGGAAACAAGTAGACATTCTGGTCTTCTTCCATTATTTGCCCTGCTTTTCTAGCCAGCCAGAGAACTCTATCCCTGGACTCAATACCATCCGTAACCAGAAGAAATGTTCGTGGTTTCTCCAAATCCTCCTGGTAGCCACGTGGAGTAATCCAGTAGGCTTTCTGAAAATTTATATTTAAACTCTGACCCTCCAGTAACAATTTTGAATCGAGCCACTCCCAAATGAACATAAGAGACTGATCCCCCTCTATCCCTTCGGGCAACCCCAAGATTCTGATATGTGCAGATCTGGCCTGATTTTCTAAGGTTTCAAGTCTAACCCGCATGTGGTGGTTCTCTTTCACAAGAAGAGCAGAGGAGGCTGCGGCAGATTCTGCTTGCTTTTTTGCATCTCCAACCTCCTGCTGGATCTCTTCCACTGATTTCTCCACAATCGTAACCCTGGTGGCAAATGAATCTAGCTTAGAATTTAGGTCAGCTACTGAAGTTATCAGTCTCTGGAGCTTGATACCGATTGAGGACATGGTTTCTTCGGGCTCCCTCTGGGATATGGCCTGTTCCTCAGTTCCAACTCTTGCCAATTGTACAACTTCAGATGACTTAGCGCTCACACCTCCAGCTTTATCTTTTCTGGGGTTATCCATCCTAGGTTTCCCGAGTTCCTCTTTTGAGCTGTAATATTTATTTTTTGAATAGACTGCAGTAAAATATATATTTTATACGATTATAGTATTTCTTTTCAGAGCTACTGAAAATTGCTGCCTGTCAGCTCAGGCTTCACAGCACCCCCAAAATGTGCAGTTTTTAATGCACCGTAGGTTTTTATTTTTATAATTTTCTATTAGCTTCTGGGTAACATAGTTTTGATATTTACAGCTAGTAATGATTCCTTGATCTACATAATTTTCAAAAATTTTCAACTCATTTTCTTTTAAGATACTAGAAATTCTTTTTAACCATCCTGATTGGGGCAAGCTGTTATTTTTCCATTCATATTTTTCTCTTAAACATAAATATGGAAAGTGTTGTTTATCTAGCTGCAACAATTTAATGCAATAGTTTATTTTTCTTGCATAGGCTAGTGCAGTGATACTCCCCAGTTCTAATTCTGCTCTAACCATTGATGAGGGTACAGATTGCCCCAGCCCAAGGCTGGATCTCAGAATTTTTGTGAGTGGGACCTGCAAAGATCCATATTTGTTGGTATTCCAGATCTCTACATTATAAAAGGCCTGAGTATTATATTTTGCTTTTACTACCATGATTAGTGGTTTGATTGAACTACCCATACTTTTTATTAAAAAGGTTTGATGAATTAGCTGTTTGTTTGAGCTCCATTTTCAGTGTGTTAACATGTTTTGTCCAAATTCCATTAGGTGTAAATGTAAGAACAAGATAATTACACTGGCTTACTGATTCTAGCCTTTGCTTACCTATATGCCAAATTTTAGTTTGTTTTCTTGCTCCCATAATCATTACCTGACTTTTTGATTCATTATTTTTTAATTCATAATTATTGGTATATCTATGCAATATTTCCAGCTTTCTAGAAATACCTGACTGTGTTAGAGGTATAAGGGCCAGGTCATCTGCATATGCAAGTGTGACACAGCTTTCCCTTATTATTTTTGGTGAATCTGTTTGTGAATCCTTTAGTTGTATTAAGAGTCTGTTTATGTAGATACAAAATAGTAAGGGTGCCAGCACGCATCCCTGACAGACTCCCCTATTCATGGGGAATTTAGCTGAGGTCTGATCACTGGCACGCAGCCTAACCTGTGCCCATGTACCAGTATATAATCCTTTTATAATATGCATTAGTTGGTCCGATATACCCCAGTTACGCATTTCTACCCATAGTTTCTGCCGTGAGATCATATCAAAGGCTGAACTGAAATCTATGAATGATAAATATATTTTTTGCTTTCTGAATTTAACGTACTTCTCTTATAGATGACTGAGTATGTAGCAATTATCGGTGGTGCTGTAGCTGCCATGAAAACCTGCTTGATATTCTGACAGGTACCCAGGTTAACTATCTGTTCTTTTAGCCTCTCTAAAATAATCTTTGAGAAAATGTTTCCCATTATATCTAACAAAGGGATAGGTCTATACATTGCTGGATTATTTTTATCTCCTCTTTTATAAATGGATACAATCATAGCTCCTTTTCATGATTCCAGAAATTTTAGACTTTTACAACATATGTTGAAATATTTGGTTAATATGTATGACCACCAAGAGGGAGCTCCCAGATATACTTCGGGAGGTATTAAGTCTGGCCCTGGTGTTTTTTTTTTGTTTTAATGTAACGATAGAGAAATATGTTTCGACATTTGTTATTGGATTAAAACTTGTCATATTTGGCCCTGCACCCTCTGTTCATTCTCTGATACTAGGGTCATAAAACATAGCTGAGTAGCATTTAATCCATTTGTCAGTGGGGATATATGAGTCTACTTCATATTTTAAGTTGTTTGTTCCTTTGGCTACAAGCAGCCAGTAGGATTGTTGATCCGTATTCTTTATTATTGTAAGCATTCTGTCCCACTGTTTAATATAATGTTCACTCTGTTTTTTTTGTAGCATTAATTTATATTTTTCCCTTTCTTTATTCAGTAATTTACTCTTTGTTCTTAAATCCGTGTTTTTCATTGACTTGACTAGTTTATTTAAATCCATTTTTGCCTTACGGCAATCCTGGTCAAACCAGGTATCAACTTTTCTTTTTGCAGAACTTGTAGTATTAGCATCCTTCAGTATCTCTCTTATATTGTTAAGACTGAATGTTATTTCATTTAGGTCTCTCTCTCTCTGAGTTGACACTTACAATATTGTTTTTCAAGGCTTGTGTAATCTCTAAAATTGTTTTTTCACAGTTTTTGTTTCACCCTATTTACTTTTGTTCTTAATCGCTATTGTTAGCTCCACCTATTTATTTTTGTTTTTAATAGGTAAGACCTTAGACTTTAATATTACTGGGAAGTGATAACTGTCCATGCACCTGACAATTACACACTGGTCCCAGAACTCCATTTCCCCATTCCAAAAAATAAAATCCAGCACTGTGGGTCCATATGAAGAGATGTGTGTATAGTTTCCATCACTATCACCTTTAATTCTACCATTTAATGGGGCCAGAAAATGTACTTTAAGTATATTTATTAATCTAGTACCTGTGTTGTTTATTTTCTGATGCAGTGTTGACCTAGGAAACTGATGTAAATTCTTGTGGCACCAATTATGATAACAGCTGTCAGTATAGCCATCATAGTTTCCAATTCTGGTGTTAAAATCGCCACATACAAGTGTCTTTTCACATGCAGTTATAGCCCAAGCTATGTGTATTGCTTCTTCTAATGGTTTCCATAGTCCCTTATTATAGTATTTTGATGTTATCGGGGGGATATAAACATTTATGATATTAATTTTTTCTTGGTACTATTGTACTGTAAAAGCTTGCATGTTATTGTTTGAAAGAATCATATCAGCTTTTAGATTTTCATCAATTTTAAACCATGAAACTAATCCACCAGCATGTCTGCCTGTATTTGCAGGCCTTACAGCTGGAACATGAAATGTCTGGTAACCATTCCTGCTCACATCACTGTCATGTGAATGCCAAGTCTCTTGTAGGCATACTACAGCAAACTCCTTCATATATTTAACCTAGTTCTCATCTGCAAATTTTTTTTGTAACATCATATGAATCTGTTTTAATGCATTTACTTTCCTTTTCCTTGGGTAGTCAGATTTCTATACTCAGTGTCTCATATCTATGTTGTGTTGAAATATGAAACAGGAGATCATCATTACTATCCATTTCTTTTTTGTTCTCTGATGTTTGACTTTCTACCTGCACCACCTCTTTGGTGATCTTCCTAGTTTGTTCTTGTTCTATAGGTACTACATATAATCCCATTGAGTCTAATACTGCAGTATTGTCCATCATTTTGTTGTACAGACTTTGAAAATGGATTGTAAAAATTTCTTGTTTGCAATTGTATCCTACATCTGCTCTGGAGGCAGATAGAGCTCCCCAGTCTTCAACTGAAATGTTTAAACATTGCTCTAGCAGGTCCAAAATGACCTTTTTTAGCTTACTGTTGTTCTCATTCTTGATGTTCCTTATTCCAAATATAGGAAGTGTATTAGTTATCCTATCCTCCATGTTGTTATTTGTGCTGTTATTTGATTCCAATAGGATAGAGCTGTCTATTATGCACAACCCAATTTTATCCAGTATTGTTGCTCTTTGTAAAATGTTTTCAGCTATTTCTGCATTTTGTATTAATACATCCACTTATCCACTCTGTTGTTCATTTTCCCATCTATGTACTTATTTGATTATTAATTCAGTAGCATCCAGTTTCAAAGTCTGTACAAATAAGTTATACAGTACATTTTTGATTTTGCCCATAGATTCTTTAGCAAGGGTTTCAAGCCAAAGATATTGATTTGTTTTGTGCTATAGTTTCCTTTCTGTATATTTTTGTACAGTAGTCATCTGTTAACATAATCAACCCTGTATCCTAACCTCCTAAGAGGATCATTGTTTAACCATATGTGGTTGATTATTCTAGGTGCTGTGCAAAAAATGAATATGTAGTCTCTTCTGCTAACATTTCTATCACTCCACATTTGTACAATATCTGTAATATTTAGATCCACACCAGTTTCTGTCCTGAGTAGGTTCACAATCTTTTGTTTGGTGCTTTGGGTAATGTAGGTTCCCCTAAGATCATATCCATACAAGGTCAGTACAGCACATTCTTCTATGTGTACCAGCTTTCTTTCTGGAATCTCTGTTGATATTTCTTCTACTATAGGATTGTATTTCTTACTACTTGAACTGTTCATCAAGTCTATATCATTATACTTTTTTGATTTTACTTCTTCCCTGAAATCTAGTAAATTCTCATCTACCTGTCCAAGTTGTTTAATGATCTTTTCCAAAAGTATCTTCTGTTGTTGTGCTGGGTCCTGGTCCCAAATTTGTGAGTTTAACCTATCAAGGATTTGTGATAACAAACTATCATTATGTTTGACTATCAGAGAGCCTTGGGGGTCTCTGCTCTGAGGGACCCCCATATCCTCCCTTGCCACTTTCAGCCTCAGTCTGCCAAGGCAGTGAAATAGTTCTTTAGTGGCACTAGTTGAGGATTATGTTCCCTTACCCCCCCAACCTCTTGGAGCCCACATCAGTCCAGCCAACTCTATTTCTAGGCACCATCTAAGGCACTGGAGGTTGACTTGGTGGCCCCTGGGTATGGGAAGAGGCTCCCCAAATCCTTGTCAACTCAGCCCATAGTCTAGAGACCTCCCCTCACATCCCAGAGAGTTGAACACAGATGCAGCAGCGCCTCAGTCTCCAGTAGGTCTCCCTGAAGACTGCCTTTGCACAGCCACTGCACTGCAGCACTCTCATCATTCCCAAATCAACTCCCTTGTTACTGTACCTGAAATTGCATTTATACCCTTACCCAGATAGGGTGTTTCTTTATTTCCCTCTTTTGTCTGGTTTACACCCTGTTACTAAACCCTAGTTAGGCACTAAACTGCCCCCCTCTTAAACTTTTAAGTAGACTTTTACTTGCCTTTCCTCTAATTGTACCCTGACCTTAGACAAAGTATTATTAAATTTCCCTGTTCCCTTTTAATCCCTTGTATTTCTACCCTAGTTTGCATATTGCAATGATTTGTTACCAACTCAAATGCAAACTGCATCAACCTACGTCAGCCACTGAACACAATATATTCAAACCTAAAATATGAAACATTTAAATTAAACATACATCCCTTATAACCCCCTTCAACTTCACTCCAAATATATGTTATTTCTACCTCCCCTTTAGACTAAATTGCCTTTTTTTTACAATTGTAAGCCACTGGATTACATTCCATGTATCTGATGCAGATTGCTGTCATTTGTACATTTTAGAATCACATGTAAATGATTTATCATATACTTAAACTAAACAGAATTGTGGTTAAGTGTGGCACACCAGGGGCACAACATCTCCTGCCAACTGCTGCCCTATGCTGTCATCCCCAGTGTGTCACTCTTATGCTATGGCCCATAACTTGAAGACCACTAGATCAAAGCCTAAAAATACCCTGTACAAGCTCCTACTTTAGCAACCAATCCATGCTCTCAGTTCATTTAGCTGCTCTCCTATTTCCCATTTAGTATTCATATTATATTCTGATTTGTTGAGACAATTTTTGATGAATCAATAATCTAATTTTCTATTGCTTATGCAATTACTCTGAATCCTTCTCTCCTTATCAACTACCACTTTGTTTTCATACTATCTGTATGTTTTATGACATCATTTACACCATTCTAAAAAGACTGTGTCTATATCCTTTGGCTACAGACAGCAGCTGGCTAGGCTTCCTTTCAACCCCACCTTCTTCATATTTGATGGCTCCCTATTAACAGATGTTACTTCCTTTATAAATCTTAGCATGTGGCTCTGTCAAAACTCTGGATTTCTCCCATTATCTCAATGGCATCCATAAGCTCTACTCTTCAAATTTATTTCCCTTTAGCATAATAAGGCTTGTATACTGTACCCCCCATCCAGTCTGCTGCAAGATTGTTCTCAAAATGATATTACTGGTGTTCAAATATGCAGATGTGGTTTATGGGACAGCCCCTAAAACCACCCTTGCCAGGCTGGACCCCTGCTTTTGTACTCCATCTACCATTTTGCCTCAAACTTCACTCCCCCTTCACACATTACTGCCTCCTCTATAAATCCCTTCAGATCCCATCTCTTGATTTCCAGTGATGTCTGCTTCATTGTGCCTCTGGTTCCATGTGATAATGGTGATCACGGAATGGTGATTGCTGTTTGGGTGAATGTACATTGCCTAAAATAAATTTTGGCAATGTACACTTGCGGCGAACAGCAAAACAGCAACCAAGAGTTAGGTTTCTATTATTTATGTGCTGTACCCCCTGCACCCCCTACTAAAGGATTTGCAACTCCAGGGGGATGCATGTCGGGGAGGTGCAAAACTAAAAACAAAATAAAAAAAAACTACCTGGTGCAAAAAAACCAGCGCACCCAGAACCAAACCTGGCACTCCAACCCCAGCCTGCCACCAACCCACCATACCACACAGCCAGCTCAGCAGCCCACCACCACACTACACCACAAACCCTCCCTCCCTTCTGCCCGGCCACACGGTGTGGTCCTCCCCATCCCCCCACATATGTATACATAGCCACATCCTGTCGCTATATTTTGCTTACCCCAATCCGTTGCCCCTGCCAGGTAGCCCTGTGCACAGGTACTGTGATTTAGTCACCCATTTTGAAAGCGCTCAGTCGTGGTCACCATTATCACAGGCTACTGTGCCTCCTTTCATTTCCAAATTTTGAGTCTCCACTCTCAATCCTTATCTTTATGCAAACAATAACACACAATGAGGTGTGGGTTATCTCCTGATAAGAGCATGCTCAGGTGCGTTATGAGGCACAAGGCGCTTGCACCAAGTGCCTTATGCACCTCCCCGCGTTCTTATCAGGAAATAACCCACACCTCAGAGTGTGTTATTGAGCTTATAAAATGGGTCCTCCAAGTAACTATTTAAGGGGGAAAAAAGAACCCCAAAAAATGTAAAAACCCCAAAACTGTGGTTTAATACGTTAAACAGTAAAAATATTCCCCCCATTGGTAATTTATGATGGCCAGTACACAGGCAATGCCCCCTCAACACACAGAGAGGCAGAGATTGTCATCCCTCTCCCCACACTCTGCATCTCCCACTGGCACACACCCATTTTTGTAAAGTGTGAGGAACAGGCAGAGTGGCTGTTCATTTGAGCATGAGCAGCCCATTTCCTTTACAGCAAGAGTGTCCCTTGCCAGCTACCATTGTTACCCTTGGCAACCACCATTGTTACTGCGTTCATGGTTACAGTTGTGTAAGTTCAGGCCCCTCACTTGGCAATTGTAGAGAAACCTGCAATTTTTTAGTAAATGTTTTACTTTGAAAAAGTATTGAACAGCCAGTCGAGGAGCGGGTCTGACTTTATTTTGATGTGGTGTCAGAGGCATCCTAGCTGCACGCGCATGGCATGGCTTAGGTGCGATCACCATTTTTATCACAGCAGCAGAGGTTAGTTTTGTTTTGGCACCTTCTTATCTTCAGCTGATTTTTTATCAGCTATAGCTCTGTGGTTGCTTTGGGTGGACTGAAGAGTCGGGGTGAACCAGACTGGTGGGATCGAGGTGGTGACTGTTCTCCAGCTTGACCAGGGAAGCTGAGATACTTTTCAAATTTGGATGTTGGTACACTGAGGCACAGTGATTTTTGATATAAAGCATCCTGACTGGCTAAAGAGGTGCCGGTTGGCACAATATGACCTGATAAGGACACAGCCACAGGTACCTCTCAGCCAATCAGGATGTAGAAATCTCAAGACCCATGTTATAATGCCTCTTACAGTATCTCCTCTCCCCTACAAGTATTCCCTCTGCTGTTCTGACTCTCTAACCTTTTCTGTCTCTGCATGCTGGACTGCCTTTAGGCAGTCTGCTTTCTCTGTTTGGTTCCCTTGTACCTGGAACAAACTCTCAACCTCCTTTTGTCTCCCCTCATCCTCTGTTTCTCAAATCTCTACTATTAGACTTCATGTCCTCTTCCTGCTCTTGCCCCTAAACTTTGTTCAGTGCTGGAGTTAAAGGCTGATAGCACCTATCTTCCAACATTTTAGCTTGTGAGCCTTGTGGCATACCTGACTGGGTATTTATTTAATCCACCTTTCTTATGTGCATTCTTAATTTATTTTCTCCTACCAGTACTCTATTGGTATTCTATTTTGCCAGTGTATTTCACAGCCGTTTTGTATATTGTATATATTATCCACTGAAGTAACTTAATTTGTCTGTTTCTATTGGCATTTACTGTACCATAACATGTAACATATTTATATTCACTCTTATTTTCCCTTTCTCCTTGTCACACTTGGAAACAAGTTCTACCTCGGTGTGATTTTCCTGGTTACCAAATTGCAATTAGATAAATAAATATTTCTGGGTTATTCCAATCAATAGCATGGAATTGTGCATTTAATGTTATGAAATCACCTGGAAACATGGAGATAATGAGCAGCAGCTGCTCAGGAAAAGGGACAGTATGTAAAGTTGAGGGTACCACAAAGCTAGATTATTAATCAAAAATTAGCCAAAGTGTAACAGAAGATATGATTGATGTGGAAAGAATGTGGGAAGGCAGTTAGTATAAAAATTATTTACTATCAGTTTTAATAGGCCAACATGCCCTTCACAGACCCACACTGCATCCTGTCTCTTTTCCATTTGTGAGTCACTTCCTGTAGGTCAAGAGATGTAATATCCCTTTTTAAATATTGCAACTGTTGTTTCCAATCCCCTTCATGCTGAAAATCATAACCACAGCTCACTGCTGGCAATGTTTGCTATGCTCATTCCATGTTTGATTTATGTAGTGCATGGGTTTCTGTTTTGAAAAGGGTTGCATGAGCTGCTACAGTATGTCTATGACATTAGAGAAAATAGGTTTTATAAGTAGATCTTTTTGAGTGCAATAAAGTCCTAATATGTCCTAAAGTTTAATATTTGCAGCCTTCTATTATGAGAGGAATATTGTACAAATCTTTGCTTAATGATATTCTCACTGTAGGTCATATGACATTACATGACATGATATCTCTGATATGTGTATCATGACATATCCACAACCTCCGCATACAGAGGTGGTCAGTGACAAGATGCATTATACCTGTGTTTATATTGGGGATATGACATGGCCTGACTTAAAATATAATTGTTATCTTCATGAGAGATATTGATCTGTTGATATCTCATAAGTGGCAAAACTATTAGAGAAATAATGTATCAATAGAGCAATACCCTCAAATGATTATACCAATGATATCTTATGTCAGGCTGTGTCATATTTATACAGCACATGTTTAGATGGTTTTGTGATAGAAATGGTAAAAGGTAGTGCTGTGCAGAATTTTCAGATTCTGGCAGAATGAAATTTTGTGGAATTTTCAAAATTCTGCTTAAATTCCACCACATTTTGCCAGAAACAGAATGGCAGAATTCTGCAGCAGGAAAATGCAGAATGAGTTTTTCTGCAACATTTCTGTGGAATTAATTTCCACAGATCTCAATATTTTCAGCAGAAATCATTGAGAAATGATTTTCCATGGAAAAAAATGCTGTTCTGTGGGATCTTATTCCACAGATTGCAGCAGGTAGAATTCCACAGAAGCACCAGTAAAATGCTGGCAGAAATTCCATCAGTGGAATTCTGCTTTCTGTACAGCACTATTAAAAGGTTACAAAAGAAAAGAGTACAAAATGAAAACTGTATCTTTCTGTTCAATGATTCAGAATTCAAAGGAAAAAAAGATTCGGTAATGATCAAAAAGATATATGGCATCTCACATGTGAAAATACATTTCTGAGCATGCTCAGTGTGACCAAAATGAGTGAGATAAACTGATGAGCATGCCCAGTGATTAACTTATTTATCTTGCTATGTTAGTGCAAGATGAAACTAATTGTCTTGCTGTTTATTAGTACACACATGTTGGGTAAATTGGGATATATTGGGAAATATAGAAATCCAATTGAAATGAAAGAGAACTTCCTGTGATGCAGCTGGATTGTCTGCATCATGTCACTGTCTACCACTGGCTCTCTGCCAATCTGTCTTTTGTCTGTCTGTCTAGCTATCTATCTAGCTACCTATCTTTCTGTGTCTGTCTGTCTGTCTATCTATCTATCTATCTATCTATCTATCTATCTATCTATCTCTCTATGTGTCTATCTATCTATCTCTGTCTGTCTGTCTCTCTGTCTATCTGTCTGGCTCTCTGTCCATCTGTCCGTCTTCCTGTCTGTCTGTCTGTCTGCCCGTCTGTCTCTGTCTATCTATCTATCTATCTATCTATCTATCTATCTATCTATCTATCTATCTATCTATCTAATTTACTAGCTAGCTAGCAATCTGTCTATTACATGACCGGAAAAATTACTCCATAGAGAATACCATGAAGTATTTCATGTTATACCATAGCAATTAAAGTAATATACCATGGAAAGTAAAGTCAGAATGTATACAGTACCATATCCATATATCATGAAAGCCAGTCCAGTGGTGCTGCAGTGGCACTACCACCCACCACACTGGTGACCCAGAATTGGGAGTGATATCATGTTGCTGGGAGCTGTCACTGACGAGGATGTCTGTAGCGCGATCCTCAGTACCCAAAACAGAGGTAAATACAATCAAGGGTATCAGGAAATAACACCTCCAACATCAGCTCATTTGGAGGTGATCACCGCTAATGCTAGTAAGCAGATTTGATCTCGTATTTTAAAATTTACTGATTACCGGACTAGCGTTTCCTGTGATTTTGGGCATTTCGTTTGTATGCTCATTCCGCTTGTATGCACAAACACGAATGGTCCCAAGGGTGTGCATACAAGTGGAATCCACTGTACCTGCTAATGTTTCTTCTGTACCTGATACTGCTAATTTGTCTACAGCAACAGCTGCATCAGAAGGGCCCCCAGAAGCACCACTTCAACAGATGAATAGAACTTCATCCAAACATTTGCTTCTTTATTTCATCAACCCATTTTTGCAGCAAAATGGCATAATGCTGTGAGACTATTGTATAAAGGTGGAATGGACTCATTACCTGACCGAGTGTTTGTTGCTAGATCTTTGTTAAAAGAGTCGATAATTTTTTTTGCAAATGAAATTCATGCACTTATCCATGTTTCAGGTGAGACTACATTTGATAATAGTTTTAAATTGAATACAGCTTTACAGAGGTTTTGGTCAAAATATCAAGTGTTGAAGCAAACTCCGTTATGGGCCCCATTTCATGCCATACCCTTGACAAAGTCCGCTTTCAAAACCATTACGGTTTTGTTTCGGAATGAGGGGGTAAGTGTCACAGACCTGACATACTGGCTTAAGCAGAGGTGTTCTGTGTTAGAAGCTCTGGAAGCCATTTTTGATTCTGAGCACATTTGGACAGGGGGATGGAGGGTGAAAGTCACGTTGCATACTACAGATGCTGGTCTAAGTCATCTCCTTAGCTGTGTTTTTTTAGGCAGGGATAGGGGAGTGCTCTTTTATGCAGGTCAGCCCAAAGCCTGCTACAAATGTGGTTCTGCCTCTCATCTCAATAGTATATGTGACCAGGTTAAATGCACACTATGCCAGGAGCTAGGCCACACTAGTGGAAATTGCCTTAATGAACCCAAATGTAATCTCCATGATTCCTTAGGCCACACTTATCAGAGCTGTACATGGGTAGCCCATAATGAAGCTGACTCAGCTGATGGTGAAGAGCAGCGCTTACTGATTGCTATTGCTCAGAGGGAATCTCCCCCCCACGGATCAAGGCCTGAACCCAAGGGTTCAGATCCCTCTTCCAGACCCTCCCAGAGTTTCCCCCTCCACACATGGGAATTGAGGTGACCCCCCCTTACACCAGGCCAGAATGATGACGGTAATAAAGTTATCCCCATGGAAGAGGTAGCAACCACTTCAACAGACTCAGTAGTAATGCCCCCCCAAGTGACAAAAACATCTACCAGAAGGACTTTGTCCTCAGAACAACCTACCCTTAAGGTTTCTAGAACATCTGAACTACCACTGCACAATAGGCATGAGGCTTTCCAAGCTACCTCTGAAATTTCAGGTGCAGATTCAGAAGACTCCTCCCTTTGGTCTTCACAAGTTGACCCTCTATCTGAGCCTGAGGTGCAGCAGGAGAAACCAAAGTGGAAACAAAGGAAGTCAAAAAGAACCAAAGAGAAACCTCATGGAAAGTTTTTTATTCCTGTTATTCTTAGATTTCTCTAAACACACTACTTAATTTCTTGGATGTCACCTGTTTCTTTGGCTATTGGTTTTATTAATTTAAATAGTATGAAAAGTAGTAGGAAAAGAAGCATAGTTTTGTCCTATCTACTATCAAGCCATTTTGACATCTTATTCTTACAGGACACAAGACTCCACACCACAACTGAAATTGGAACAAATGTTAAAATGTGGCATATTGGTCCCTCTTACTGGTCTATTGGCACAGATACCTGTTCAGGAGTAGGGTTTCTTTTTAAATCCAGTATTCAAGTGCAATTGATAAAACTAATAGACTTAGTCCCAGGCAAGGTGTTAATTCTTGAAACAAAAATTTCAGATCAGTATTATAAGTTCATTAATGTCTATGCTTCAAACTAAAGCAGACATGATTGCACTGTTTAAAGCCATACATCCATATCTGGTGTCTTCCCAAGCAGTCATATAAGGAGGAGATTTTAATTGTGGACTAGATAAGCATGATAGGAGTAAAAATACAAAAACAAAATATGTTGTGATATGTCAACTTTGAAAAACATTGTTGCTACTTCCAAGCTACGAGATGCACACATGTCCTTTCATGATAGAACACACCCAACCTTTCAAAAAGGGCAATTAGCCACCAGAATAGATTTCTTTTTTTATTGCAGCTAATCTAGCTATTTCATCTTTTCAGATAATATAAGTAGAATTTTCAGATCATACAATACTTGATTTGCGAATTGGGCCCCCACAGAGCATGTTTCAAGGTCCTGGCATCTGGAAATGTAACTCTTCCCTGTTATTAAACATGGGAATGTCTCAAAATATTCATCATTTCATTTCTATGAAGCAATCTACTCTAGAAATGCATGATAACCCTGCCCTCTGGTGGGAAGGTACGAAGAGTGCACTTAGATGGTTTTTAAAATCTGAAAGTAAAAAAAAATAGAGACACAGTATACATACAATACCTGCAGCAGAAACAGCAACTTCAAAATTGGAAAACCTTAGTTAGAAGTACGAAACATGATTTTTCAGCCCAAATTAAGTTTTTAAAGCAAGACATGCAGGGTTTTCATTTAAAACAGCAATAAATCCTGCAATACCAGCAGGGGAAAGCAGAAAGCATATCTCCCTACATACATGTGAAGGATAGAACAAATCAGAAACAGATAGACCACCTTATGGATTCAGACAGTACACTTTTTTCAAACAAAGATGATATATTAAGACTGGTTACACAGTATGCAACAAAACTTTTTACTCAGACGCATCCTCTAATAGGTAGAGTGCAAGATTTTTTAAATCCAGCTCATATACCGGTATGCCCATCATTTGTGTTGGAGGAACTCACCAGAGATATTACAGCTGTAGAAATAGAGACTGCAATTCAAACACTACATAATAATAATAAAGCACCGGTGCCAGATGGCTTGACTTCTGAATTATACAAAACGTTAGCAGCCTCTATTTCAAAAGAGCTAGCTGCAGCTTTTACATATATGCTATGGCAGGATGCTATTCCAATAGAAATGGCAAAAGGAATGTTAATTTTTTATTTAAGAAAGGGAATAGAGCTGATATGTCGAATTGGAGATCTATCAGTCTCTTCAATACTGATTTTAAAATGTTATTAAAAATATTACACACCAGGTTGTTACAAGCTGCTATTTACCTCATTTCACCTGCACAATCCTGTTCTATTCCAGAATGGAAAATGAGTGACCTTCTCCTATTATTAAGGGAATTAATAGACAGGGACAGTAGTACAGGAATAGAAGGATTTCTTCTTTCTCTAGACCAAAAGCATATGTTTGATACAGTAGAGCACCAATACTTATGGGAATGTTTGCTTATTATGGGATACCAGCCTCCTTTATACAATGGCTCAAAGCTTTATATAATACAGCAACAGTCACACCCAATATAAATGGATGGATGGGACCAATGATTCGTATAAGGAGTGAAGTGAGACAGGGCTGTCCATTTAGCCCCCTGCTATATGTTTTTAGCATTGGCCTCTTCTTAGAGTGCTTAACTCTACCCCACTACTTACACATATACACATAGATACATACACTTTGCCACACGTAGCACTAGCATATGCAGATGACATTACCATTTTGACAAAAACTAAGGCCTCTGTGGAACAGGTGATAGATATATGTCATAAGTTCGGAGCGTTATCAGGAACTGCTTTAAACCTAGAGAAAAGTAGAGGGAGACAATTAGGTAAGCCTGATTCTTTAGTACCATCCTTAGCTGGTATTACTTTCACCCAGGAACCCATAAAAAATATTAAAGATTCGTTTTGGGTCTGGGCAGTTGGATATTCTTAATTGGGAACCTAAGATTCACCAGGCACAGGGCATGGTCCAGAACTGGAATAAGTGGCAGATAAGCAAGAGAAAGGGTGCACCTGGTGAAAATCTTCTTACTACCTGTTTACATATTAGTATTTTATTTCCCCCTCCAAAAACAATGGAAGCTACTTTATACAGTATGTTTTTCCAAGCTGTATGTGGAAGTAGATTAAACCCACTAAAAAGAAACAGATTATATCTTCCTAGGAATAAAGGGGTTATAGGGATGGTGAATCCTATTGTCATGTTTTGCTGCATATATATATCATAGCAAATTTGAGACCATTACTAACACGAATAACTTCAACCTGGAAACCTTTATATGATATTTCTTGCAGTACATGGTTCACTCAATGGTCCATTGCTTCTTTGAAGCAAATAAAATACACAAACATAAGCCCACCTCATGTGCCAGACATTTTTATTAAAATTAAAAGTTGGCAAATTACAACTAATATGGTCCTGACTCTACACAGGAAGTTTCTCTATAAGCAAATTATACAGGGAAAGTTTTGTGAACAGGTTACCTTTCTTAGTTGTCCTGAAGCTTTGCTTCCAACATTATTAGATTATTTAAATAACCCGAGAATATAGGACAAAATGTGGGAGGTACACGGGTTGTGTTGCCATAACAGACTTAATGTAAAGGCCAACCAGAGGCATAAGCAGGTACTGGAAAGACTGTGCTCTAGAGCCCACTGTTTACAGCAGTTAGAAACCATATCTCATCTTTTTTTTTCCTGTTCATACATTTCACCATCTTGGATTTTATTAGCACAAAAATGGAATATGCCTATATTTCAGACTGTGCATTTAGATATGATATTGTATGGTCATTTTGATAAAGCTTGGGGTGCATGGGACACCTCTACATTACAAGTAATCTTCACGGTTGTGAAGTGGTATATTTGGAACTCATGTTGCTGGTTCGCATTACAACAGAAGAATGTAACTCTTATAGAGTTGATAGAAAAAATTACCTGGGAGTTTAAATTAATTTATCGTAAAGAACTGAAAGAAAGAGTACAAACTGGGGTATTTCGCTCTTGGAGAAATCTCCCTTGGATCATTGACTCTCAGGGCATCTTTTGGTGCAAGCTCCACCTTGCGCCATTGCTTGTGGTGCAAGCCCCATGCCCCATTCAGGGGGACTTTGTGAATTGGGCCCAATGTGTTTAAATGTGAGCAGCTACAACAAAGAAAATGGAACAGCAGAGAGCAACTGAAATGATTAATATAATGGTGACACTCTTCTAAAAGGAAAGTTGTGGCAGTCTATATATATTTTTCCTGGGAAAAAGAAGGTTGAAATGATATATAATTAAAGTTTTTAAAATGCAATAGGATTGGCTTAGAGGGATCAAGAGAACTGTTTCTATTGTGTTAAGGGCAGAAGAACAAGGGGGGTAGTATCCATGTTTTAGGGGGATAGAATTAGGGGCAATGTGAGGAAGGATTTTTTCACCCTGGGCCTGATTGTAAATGGTGTGGAACAAGTTCCCAAAGGAAGTGGTGAAAGTGGAGAGTATTAAACTCAAGATTGATCAGTTCCTCATTGCTGGGTACTGCATTTAATTTATTGGAGAAAGGGGACCACAAAAAACATACCTAAGAGCAGAGGTTTTTTTAGTTGTATTTATTTTACAATTTTTTGTGTGTATTTCTTTATACTCCTTCCTCCAGTTAGCCCACGTTCGGGGGAACCCCAGCCCCATTGTCCGATGTCTACTAGGACTTGTTGCCAGCCTTCTTTCCCCAGAGCTTGCCTCCTCAGGTAGGGTTGATGGGGGGAGAGCCAGTGATGACTGTATTCATTTTGAGTTGGTGAGCCCAGCTAGTTGAGGGGTGGGACATGTGAGCACCTGCCGTCATCCAGACACTGGCATTTTCCCCTGTTTTTCTCTCCAATGCAGAGGAAGGGTGTTGACTTTCCCCTCTCCCCATGAGACCAACATCCAGACTTTGGGGGGCTGGTGCGGGTGCTGTGGGGCCATCATGGAACCTGCCAGCTTCATTTTCCACTTTTCTGTCCCCCCTTGCTGTAGTTACTCATGTGCACATGGAGGCATGCACACGCAGTGATCCATGGCACCATCCTTATGCTATCCTCTCCCGTCTGCACTATCCTCAGGCCTCCACCGCGGGCAGCCTTACAGTGGACATGACTAGGTCCCTACCCGGGTGAGTAGAGCAGCCTAGAGCCACTCAATCCATCTCCCCAGCCTTCCTCGCTGATCCCTGACATACCAGGCTTGTTCCTGAACCTGGGTCACTGGCGTGGTGCAAGACGTGGCATCCAGAACCTCAGCCCTCAGTGCCACTGGGCCAGGCTTTATTTTACAATTTAATGGATCAGCTACACTACACCTGTACCCCTCCTTCTATCAGTGCTCTCTGCTGCACTACCACCTGCAGTTACTCATTTGATAGTTTTGAAGCTACAAGTCTTCCTTCCTAAAAAAACAGAATTTGTTGAGGTACTCAGTCCACCTACTTCAAGCTGACATCTGTGATCCAGGTTAAATTTTTAAGGTCTAGGTCAAAAGGGTGACAAGAAAATGGCACAGTCAAAAAACATGATGGGAAAACAATGGGACACAACACAACACTGAGGAAAAAATGGTGAGGGGTACAGACAAACAACCTCTCTAGCCAGACTGGACACCCTGCTAAATTTTTTATGCCACTTTGCTACCTCTTCTCCCCCCCCACTCACCACTGCACCCCTCTACTCCTCTTCCTCCCTTATGCCCCTTTGCACAAGGTGCCAGATGCACAGCCTGATTTTCATCAGTAAATTCTGGTTTAGGTCTCTCCCTCCATATTTCAGCTAATGTTTTTCTCTTGTCAGCTCCTCCGAGTACTCCCAAACATTCTCCATTCCAGTCCCTCACACATGTTCAGGCCAAGCTGCTTTCTCCTACTGCCTCCCTCATCTCCAGAATCAATTCCCATGGGCCACCTGCCATGCTCCCTCCCTCTCTAGCCTCAAATCCCTGCTTCACACAATTCCCTCTGCTACCTGCACTTGCCCTTCCTCTCCTACCGTGCCTCCATTCACCCCTCCTAACCCTCCCTCCTCACTGCTGTAATGTCCACGTCCCTCTCCTAATTAAGGGACCCCATCCCAGGGACTGGGTCTCTCTCTTTTCTTTTCACTTGGCTGTCTTGCTAACTCAACCATGTTTCCCCTGTCTCTGCTATAGCCAGAGTCACCAATTTCCTCCGACATTAATTATTTCTGTACTATCCCTACTGTTTCAGAATGCTGACTTATTTTTTTGTTTTCCTTTGTACAGTTAGTGTATTACTTTTTACAATAATTTATTGTTCCTGTACTTTAACTGTATGTTATTTACTATCATTGTTACCTTCTGTTTCTTTTGTACATACCAGAGTATTGTATTTTATCGGATTATGAAAGTTTCTGTTGTTTTGTCTCTCCCTTGCCTGTGTACATACCCTTGGGTCACACCTGGAAATGAGCCTCAGCTCAGTGTGCCTTTCCCAGTTAACAAATTTTAAGAAAATAAAAAAAATTCCTTCCATAAGTAAATATGCCAACATCTCAAAAATCTGTCACTGTTAAAAAATTATGGCATTTCATATTATAGTACACACAATGGCAGGAAATTAAGACTCTCTGAAGCATTCATATCTTGAAATTTATTTGAGACACACTATGATCAGACCTTCTATATGCTGACATTACCCCAGGTCATGTCCAGCTTCTTCAAGGCTGCAGAAACTATACTAATGAATCTAAGTATCAAATATTAATTACACTTTTATGACAGTTGAATAAGCATTTTTTCTACTTGTCATGCACATTAAAAGAATGAGCTTACCTGACATGGACTATCATAAACATCTGACCACTTAATGTATTGATTCATAACAGCTTCTGTGTATATAATAATTATATACATAGTTATATACATACAATTAATTCTGATTTATTCCCTTCCTGTCTTTCCAGATTGCCATATTTTCCACCTTCAAGCTTCATGCAATTTATGGTATATCTAACTTGCTGGCATCAGCACCCTGTACTATTCAGTTATTGTGCCATGATCACCCCCTCTGAAATGATTCAAATGTCCAAACCAAGTAAAATGGGTGCACGAAGGCAAAATATTTATTTACACAACTGTAACAATATGTACATCTGCATAAGTCAATCATATTTACAACATAACAGTTTATTCACAACAGTTTATTACAATTACTACACAATTGAATCTTGCATTGAATTAACCTTTCTCCTCCTTCTTCTCTCAGGATCCAGGTGCCTTATCCAACCCCCCACCACTTCCCTCCCTGTACTTTAGTAAGGTCCAGATGTCATAGACTGAACCCCTAGCCATGCTATCTACTCCTCTTCCCCCCTGTAAAACATGCCCAGGTGCCTACCCCTGGCCCGTATGCCCTCCCCCATTCCCCCGGCCTTGCCTGTTATGCCCCTTTCCCTCTAGGCCCCTCCCTCCTATCCCCTAATTCCCTTTCATTTCTTCCCCTAACCTCCCTTTCTTTACCATCCCTTACCTTCCCCTTCAGAAACTGTCTGCACACTCTTCCAGCACCTCCCTGGTATAGCAGAAACTGCCCACCTGTTCTGGGACCCTTGACCAGTATCACAGGAACTGTCCACCTGACCCTGGACTCTCAGTCGTCCATCTGCTCCTTTGCCTTCTGTGCCCCCTCTTTCCTCAAAACTTCTTCCTGTGTCAGTGTGGGTGGGCGGGAAAAACAAAAAATCGCAACAGAAAGAGGGAGAGCAACCCTCAACCAAGGCTTATAAAGCCCTTTAGGACCCCTTGCAAGGACCCCTTAAAGCCACACCCCTGACCAATCAGGCACCCCTCAGGTGTATGCATCATCACCTATCATCTGTCCATCATGACCTCACCTGTCCCCTCCCCTGTTTTCCTTGTTACTCCTTGTGACCTCACTTATACCTCTCAATCGTCCCGATTTTTCCATGAAATCACAGATTTATGCCATTCCTCCCACTGTCCTGAACCACCTTGCCAAAGTCCCATTTTCACAGAGCCACGCGGTCCATGCCATGATTGAATGCTTCTTCCTAGAGTTCCCCTGTTGTTGCTGCACAGATTGAGCTTGTTTACATCACAGGTGATGACGTGTAAGCCCTTCCAACCAATCACTGGGCTCTGCTTGGTTCGTGGCTGAAATCACACCTCCACCCCCTGCGGACCTTAACTTTTAGGTCCCCCCCCAAGTCTGCCACTGGCTCGTAAATGCAGGATCTCTGGCACTCTTCCTGGAGCATCGGAGAGAAAATCATCTAGAAGCTGCTGTTCATTCAAAGAGAACAGCGCACTGCATTCTGCAACCAGTGATTTGCCAGACTCTGGACCCCGATAGAGCTGCCATCTCCTGCAGTTCACCAAAATCAGCTCAGCAGCAAGCTAGTAGCAGCTCAGTCAGAGTCACAGCACAGTGGTAGCGCTGGCCCATTGTCAGTGAGAGCGAGGACTGAGATGTTTTGAACAGCCAGCCTGTGGAGGCATGGTACAGTTCAATTATTGTTCGGCAGCTAATAACCATCAAAGGGATGCCAGCATGGGGGAACAGACTCTTGAGTGGAGTGGGCTTAAAATTGTGTAGTTTGAAAGCCATTCAGCTCCAATATGGAACCCAACTTAACTTAACAGTAATAATCCATTTCTAATAAAGAAGAACTCAGATGGCAGCAGCAACACATTTAGTTCAGCATGTAGACAGTCACAGATGAGACAGCAGCTGGGGGCAGTCTAGCATCTAGGTGCATGGGGTGCTGGTGGTGATGTGAACTAAATTCTGTACTTAAAATTGATAACAAAGACAAGTAAATGATCCACAGCCCCCACCCTGCAAGTTTGCTGTCTGATCTGTGACTGTCTGCAGAACTAAGTGCTGCTGCCTACTGAGCTCTTCTGTATTAGAAAATAATTATTACTGTTAAAGCTGTGTTCCATGTTGGAGAGCTACCAAACTCCAAAATTGTTAAGCCCTCTCAGAGTCCGACCTTCCCATGCTGGCATCTCTCTTGGTGGCTACTAACTCACTTAAACTGCAGTATCCAGAACCCTAAGCTGCCAGTTCAAGCCTCTGGACTGGTACAGGAGAGCTCCTCCCTTTAATGAGAATTAATTTTAAAACGTGTATCACACACTCTGGTGCTGACTGAGCTCTTCTACTTTTAAATTTGTATTGAAGTTCACCTGGGATAAAAGCTGTTTCACGGGGAAGGCTAGCAAAAAACAAACACCACAAGTGTTTTTTTCTACTTTCTTTATTGATAAACTACATGGCACATCTCAAACATTGCAGGCACTGGAGATGGCCAGTGATGGCAGTCACTTCTTATTATAGTACAGTCCAACTTTAAGCTCCCTGATGCCCTGGCAACCAACCACCCACTTCTCTTTCACTTACTGCATCCCTCACTTCTCACTGTGCTTTCCTTCTAACTCATGTGACGCAGCACTTTAGGTGGCGCAAAAAATTGTGTCCCTGATTCTGAGCATTTGTCCCTGATTTCAAAGAGCATTGTCCCTGATTTGTGGCCTTGGAGGTTGAGAGGTATGACATCACTAGGCTCCTCCCCTCCTACCCTGTCTTTTCCTCTTCCCTTCCCTTCCCTCTCCTACCACCCCCTCCCCCTCCTCTATCCCCTAAGCGTCCATCATTTCCTCTGGGGTGCCATCAGACAATTCAGGTTTCCTTTTATTGGTAAGCCTACTTATCCCATGATTACCCCCTCTGAAATTATTTTAATGTAGAAACCAAGTAAAATGGGTGCACGGAGGCAAAAAAATGTAACATTATGCACATCTGCATAAGTCAATCATATTTAAAACATAACAGTTTATTCACAACAGTTTATTACAATTACTACACAATTCAATCTTGCATTGAATTACCCTTTTTTCTTCTTCTCTCAGGGTCCAGATGCCTCAGCCAAGCCTCCTGCCACTGACCACCAACCTTCCCTCCCTGTACTTTAGCTAAGTCTGGATGTCATAGACCTGACCCCTAGCCATTCTAGCTACCCCATCTCCTCCTTCTAAAACACATCCAGATTCCTAACCCTGGCCCTTGTGCCCTTCCCCATTCCCCCCATGGCCCTCCCTGTTATCCCCTCCCCTCTAGGCCCCTCCATCCTAACCCCTAATTCCCTTTCCACTAGCCCCCACCTCCAGCCTGCTTTGGATGGTGGGGCTTCCCCCTCCTTGCGGGGATCTAGTTCTACCATAGCTTTACCGCAGCCATCTGCCAGAGCACCAGCAAAAATACTGCCAAACCCCTATCAGATAAATACACCCCATCCCCCCTATAAAGGTGTGGAACACAAATGCCCCCACACCCCCTTTACAAATGCTGCCACTCTCCTATGTAGCCGCTTCTGGGATCTTTTGATTGCTCCAGTGCTGGTGGCCTGATGCCAAACCCTCCTCAATATAATGTCAGACCACACAATCTCCACCCTGGGCCACCAACCCTTGATGGTCCACAAATCTGCCATGATGACCCTCAACAGTGCCCCAATGGCATCTTCCTTAAATCATAACCCCCAAGGTGGATAAGTAATATATCTGGCCTTCCCCAAAGCAACTTAAATTCTTCCAAAATGGTAGCAATTGAGCTCAGTGTATTCCCTGGATCCCTTTCCATCTTATCTGTGGGCTTCTGAGTCCTCTTGCAAACTCCCTCTCCCCTTGGCTGCTCGCCATGCACATCTTCACCCAGTAGACATAGGAGTGTCCCAGAATCCACATACTACGTTGCCTCCCATCACCTGCTGATGGAAGGAAAAAACACAAAGAAGTAATTTCAAGGTCTGATATTCTCTTGTAACAGTCAGTGGCTCAGTAGTCAGCCAGTGGCCCAACTCCTTTATTGCTTCTGCAAATCTCCCCTCTTGGGCTAATTCTGAAGCTGCTCCAATTCTAAAAGAATGCATGGTGAACTGTGCTGGGTCATGCCCTTTAAACACTAATGCCCTTTTCAACAGCCCCCCACCTGATAATAGTTACCACTCCTCCGTTTCCATGTTGAAACCATGCATCCATGCCTGCCGGACGGATGCTCCTGTATTTCTCCATGGCTTCTGCTGTGCAGACCTGCCATTTCACACTGCACAGGATTTGCACCCAGGTGCCCTGAACCATCTGGTCCATCTTTGATCATCACAACCAAATGTGAAGGCCCTCCCTGAAAAATTGAATGTCCTGCCCTGCACACCTCCATCCGTGTCACCTTTGTTTTTTGCCACCAGTTAGCCTACCCAATAGACGCCCCCGTACAGCAATGCAAATACCACCCAAAAAAGGCAGGCCTCAGATGCTGAATGACACATGGCCCCCAGCACCCCCATGACTGCTGCTAGAATGTCATGTGTTATGGGTCTACAGGTGTCTGTATGCGGGCCCTGCCCCTTCTGCCACCCCAAAAGCATGCATCGTATCTTGACTTCTGTTGGGCTCTGGCCAAGCCCTGGAAATGCAGGCCCATCCTATGCCTGCTAGAAGTACTGCCATGGAGGAGTGGGCCAATCCTTTCTCCCATCTATTCACCATAAATCTCATCACCTGTTCCTCCGAGACTGGCGCACTTACCACCATGCCCTGCTGCAGTCAAAACCCTTGGAAGGCTTTCCACACTCCTTCATATGCCTTCAGAGTGTTGGCCAACCTGGAGCTCCAGTACAAGATTCAGGCTCTTGTCACCCAATTTCCCACAAATGGTCTGTTATCAGTGTTTTCACCATCTCTGCCTGAGGGGCCAGCCTCTTGAACCTACCCAACTGCAAACATGAAAGTCTGTCAGCGATCTCATTCTTTACCCCTTCTACATGCCTCACCCTAAAGGAAAGGTTCAAGTGCAGTCCTAGCAGCACCAGTTGCCTGGCTACCCTAGTCACCATCTCAGTGTGCCCCATCTTCCTATTAATTACCTCTACCACCCCTTTGTTGTCGCATCAGAAAACCACCTTCTTGTTTCTCATCTCCACTCCTCCATACCACCAATGCTACCCAAATAGGGAAAATCTCAAAGAACGTAATGTTCTTCTATAAACCCTGAGCTTTCAAACTGGTGGGCCATGATTCCACCATCCACCTGCCCACCTAGTACACCCTGAAGCTGGATGTTCCCAATGCATCCGTGTACAATTGCAGCACCTCACTGTCTACACAATCCTCCTGCCAAAAGGTCACTCCATTGAACTCCTCCAAAATGTCCTTCCACTCCAAGGATTCCTCCTGTACCCTTTTGTGATATCTACCCAATGGTGTGGCTGCTTCACCTTGCTTGTGGCCCAGCCTAATCACCTCATGAAAACTCAGCCTGGGCTAATCACCTTACAAGTGAAATTGAGATGGCCCAGCAATTGCTGTATCACTACCAATGGTACCCTTCTTCTACCCAATACCCAGTTGAGGAGCTCCTTCAGTTTTTCCCACTTTTCCTTGAGGCAGCTGAAAACATTCTCCCACCATATCCAACTCAATTCCCAGGAACTTAATTACCCTGGTGGGACCCTCTGTCTTCCCTTCTGCTAGGGGGATATCGATCGTGATGCATAACTCCTGAAAGTCCCACAACATATTCTGTATCTCTGCCGTGGATTCCCCTATGAGCAAGAAATTGTCCCGGTAATTTGCTACCCAGCCGTGCCCATACCTGTGCTTGAAAACACACTGTACCCATGTGCTAAATGCCTCAAAGGTAGAGCAGGCTACTGAGCCCCCCATGGGCATGGCCTTGTCAAAATAAAGTCTTCCATCAAATTGGAAATCCAGTAAGTCCCAATCCTCCTATTGGATGGGTAGAAGGTGAAATGCCGATTCAATATCCATTTTTGTCAACCATGCCTCCTTATTGCCCTGATAAGCAGCACAGCTAAATTGAAGGATGTGTATGACACTGCACTGTCCTCGTCATGGATATCGTCATTCACTGAAATGCCTTCTCGATATAACAGGTGGTGAATCAGCTGGTATTCACCCGCCTGTTTTTTAGGCACCAGTCCCAAAGGGGATATATGAAATTGTCCACACGTAGAAGCCTCAAAAGGCCCTTCCACCCTGCCCACCTCCTTCTCTTTCCCAATTTTCCAATGCACTATGTCCTCCTTTCCCTTCACTGAAGACAGGTACTTAGTCCTGGCCCCATTCCTATCCCCTCAGAACTTTAGCGAAAGGCCCTTGGAAAAACCCTCCATCAGCAAAAAAACCCTTTCTGATCCAGGTAATCCACTGTCCATGCCCCTACTATACTACCTCCTGTTTTATTGGTGTTCTGGCCAGAGCAAAATCCCATCGTAAAATCTTTGCCGCCGTAATGTCAATTCCAATCATAGTTGGAATTGTATCCCTCTTTCCCGGAACCCTGCCCCCTGTTCCAATAATTCCCACCGGTGCCACCCTTCCCCTGACCCCCCCGAAATGGCTGTTCATGTCCACTCGCACCCCCAGATTGCTCAGAAGTGTTTCTGCATTTTAGCACTGGATGCATTCCCCTGCACATAGAGCGGGTATGTTTGAACTTGCAGTTTGCCCAGATGCACGCCGCTCTGTTGTAAGCCCAGCATGACTTAAACTTGGCCATCCCCTGACCGGCTACCTTTTTGCCCACTTCTGATGCCACTCCCACCTGGGTGGACAAAGTCCTCACCCATAGCTTGGAATGCATGCAGTCCCATCTCAGATCCCCCCTTGAAGCCATCCACTGTTGGAATGCTTCGTTATACTCCAGCCATCCGTACCCTTCCTGCACCTTATAGGCATCCCTTATTATGGCTGTGTATGTCAACAGGGGGATAGCTAGCTCCAGCTGTTTCTCCAGTAAAATGGCACTATATATATCAAGAAACCTGCTTGCCAGGTGTCCAGGTTTTTACTCTTCTATGTAGTTTCCTCCTCCTTATGTCCCACCAGTGCTAATGCCACCACCATTTCAGATTTTCCCACTGTCTGCTTCTGCTCATATTTCTTGGCCGTCTTTTTGTCTAAAAGGCCAAATATGTCCACGTACTTCCCTTTCCAAATCTTATCTTTTATGGAGGCTGGTACGTGGTCTCCCAAGGAGAAACCGGGAGGGGTGTCATACAGCTTCCTTCCCCCAACTGTGTCTCCCTTCACCACCTTGGCCTTCCCCTTAACTCCTTTATCTCTCTTAAACTCATCCAAAATCTTCTCCATAGTACCCATACACTTATCCCCCATTTCCGCTAATAATCCCTCCATATATTCCTTTAAACTGCCTTCATCTGTGGGCTCCCCTGTATCCTTACCCCCATCAGCATCTGGGTCTGTCATTCCAGAGTGGGCTCAGGAAGGGGAACAGGCTCCAAGTCAGGTGTTGATCTCCTTGGGCACTTACCTCCAGTCCCCTTACCCCTTGGCCCCACCAGCTGTTTTCTCTTTCTCTCCACCACCTCCTCTTTCTCCCTTTTTGCTGCCTTATCAATCAGTTTGGTCATCTTGGTCATCAGCGCAGCTGCCTCTGATCTCAGTTGGGCACTGGAGGCTGGAGGGGTTACCTTCTTCGGTGCCATGATCTGCAGATGAATACTAAAAACAAAAGGGGAAGAAACAGAAAGCATAAATGACAGTGTAAGCAACATCCCAGGGCTCAGTTGTAGCGGGTTGTATTGCCTCCTCTTGGAAATAACCCTGTGTTTGTGAAGACACTGCCATCGCAAAGAGCTCTCAGATAACCTCCTTTATCTCCAGGTTTGTTGCATCTGCCCAGCAGTGGTCCCCCTGCCCTTTAAAATGAAAATGGGGGGGGTTTCCCAGTATGTGCCGTGCACTTATTTCTTGCTATTCATGTCTTAAATCATGCCTTCTGCCCCTTCATGGACTTCACCCATGCTGTTTGTTGGGAGGGGAGGGGGGCCTTTTCCCATGCTGTGTGACCAGTCTATTTTCCGTTTTCATCCCAGCACCTACCCCAGCCAGCCGGCCACAGCTCCTTCCCCATCTGTTCTTCCTGCTTCCCCCACCACATAGTACCCGATCCTTGTAGTGGGTGTCCCAAGTGAAAAGTGTATACTGCAAACTGCACCATTGGCCAGCTCTGGAAGTGCTCCTGCAAGGCCCATCAAAGCCTTATCATGTGAATACAAGGATCCTTTGTTTTTTATTTTTTTTTAAAACTCCAGAAAGTGTAGTGATTCAGGCTGCCACCCCATGTTCTTGTCCCCCTTCCAAGTCTCTCCCCTCTGGAGCCCCTGACTTTGTAGGCCTCAGCCCACCCTGTTGTTCTGTTGCTTCCCCCACATGGGCCGTGTGGTGATGACGTCAGACGCCATGCCACGTGGTCTGCTCCTTTTTGCCCATGCCTCCTTCTTTTTGTATTTATTTAGTTTTCTTTAATTAATGTGGCCAAGAAAGTGATCCGTGCAATAACCCTGCCATTGCTGCACCTCCAGCTTGACCCACCAACAGCATCAGCTCCCGGGCCCCTTTCGGCCATCCAGGATGCTTGAACCCTGTAAACCACCTTCCGGGATGGGACCCAGCCACGTGCACCTGCAATGACCCTCAGGAGGCAACAACTGGCTGATTTTTCATGCTGCCCCTCCCACAGTGCACTCTCCTCTGCCAGCCACCTTCCTGCGGAGGTCTCCAGAGCACAAAAGGAAGATCCCTGCCCATGTGGTCTCTCTCTCTCTCTCTCTCTCCGAGCCTCCCCAAGAAGACCGTGGCCTATCTGGCCACTCAGCACCTCAAAAACACCTCAGCAGCTGAGGGGCCAGCCAGAAACACAATATCCTTGAACCCCAGCCCCGTCAGTGGAAACCCATACACACCAGTGGAGAAAGCTGATGTGAGGCCAAGAAAATGTTTATGCAGCCCAAGAGCACCCAACACCAGCAGGGTCTGCTCCCTGACATGTCCCTTCTCCATGTGGCCCACCTCTGCTTTGCTGCCCTTAAAAACTCAATAGTACCAACCTTCCCCATTTCAAGACAAATCAACAACACTTCCATTTTTTGCTGCTATTTCCAGTACTAGCAGCCCAAAAGCTCCCCTGCCAGGAGCCACCCATCCCAACTACATGAAGCTCCAGAGCAGCCCATGATGGCCCAGAACCACCTACCCAGTGACTGTCTGCCCAGGAGCCAAAGAAAACATACGCCACCTGCTGCCCTTGAAAGCTCCCCTACCTCTATGTTCACATCCACCCAGTCCCCAAAGGAGCATGGAAAAACACAGGCCAACCACGGCATGAGAAAGCACTAGCACTGAGAGAGCCTACCAGCATACCGGGTAAGCAATATGAGGCTCTCCAAGTACAAACAGCTAGTATTCTCACCAGAAAGACTGAAAGGAAAGGAAAGGCAAACAATTTCAAATACGTCCCACAGCTGCTTTCAAAACCTTAAACTGGGCGATACCTGCTGCGCGAAATGTTCCCAAACTAGCATCACTTCCAAAACATCCCTCAGAATACCGTATCAACAGATGCCAAGCAACACCCCTGCTCAGCTTCAAGACTAAACTGCTTCTCAAACTTGCCTTATCTAAGTAAATTGTAAAAGCATTTTTTTATTTCAGAATAAATACTCATAAATTGAAGGAAAAAACCTGTGCCTGATCCAGGGTAAATTCTTTTTGTCCTACTTTTTCACCTGCAGCCTGAGGCGGCCTGAACTGCCGCATGGTCGACATGTGGTCAATAGGCCCCAAAAACATCTCCCCCAAATTTCAATGTATCTTTTCGGGGTTTTTTTTTTTAACCCTTAGACTAAACAGATTAAAACAGAGAAAACAGTTCTCATATTCATCAATAATTATGACTGTACCTTGTATCTGGAAAAAACTGCAGTAAAAAGCTCTGATGGTTGTACTTCTGCCCCTGAGACAGGATGCTAGGCCCAATATGCCATGAGGCAGACCATGTGGCCAGTAGGCCATGAAAGCCTCTCACCAGACCACCTCTATAATTTATCTTGTCTAAACTGCCTGATTTAACACATCTAACAAGAGACCTTCCTAATCAGCAGAAAATATCCTTTCTTGTCTAAAATCAGCCTTTTAAAAGAAAACACTCAAGGTCTTGCCCAGGCCCCAGAGTTGCAATACCTTATCTGGTGGTGTAAGCAATCAAAATCTTGCCAGTGCTGTACTGAGATCCCTTTAAATGAAAAATCCCTTCAGAAAGAGGGAGAGTAACCCTCAACCAAGGCTTATAAAGCCCTTAAGGACTCCTTGTAAGAACCCCTACAAGCCATGCCCCAGCCAATCAAGCACCCCATTCTGGTGTACGCATTATCACCTTTCACTTGTCTATCATGACCTCAACTGTCCCCTCCCTTTTTTTCTTTATCACTCCCCATGACCTCGTTAGGCTCCTTCCCACTGGCCCTGTCTGTTCCTCTCCCTTTCCTTTCCCTTCCCCCTCCTATCACCACCCCCATCCCCTAAGTTTCCTTCATTTCCTCTGGGGTGCCATCAGACAATTCAGGTTGCCTTTTATTGGCAACCCTAGTTAGTTCAAGTTGTGCCAAAGTCATTAGTGAGTGTGTTTTCAGTGATGTACTAGTAGAGCCATCGTGAGTGAGATACCAGACATTGTTTGGGGGGGATTATTTTTGTACTCATATTGGCATTCAGTCACTTTTTATAAAAGACCACTTTAAGATTATTGCTCTAAAATATCTGTTTGAAAGCTACCCTGAGAAAAATTATATGAAGGAACGTTTAAACCAACAAATTTTTATTTACTTAGTAGCCACCTGCACTTCAGCTGTAATTTGTTATGTTAATGCTCTAGTTTAGCTTTGTCTGGAAATGTTTTTCGTATTTACATCATATGCCTTTAGAATATGAGGTTAAAAATCAAATGTTCCTATTTTTCTTTCATTTAAAATGAAGCGTATGGACATACTGCCTGTAAATGTGCTCTGCCTCACAACGTGCCAGTGCCTCAAACTCCCGTGCTGTTTTCCTTTAAAAGTGGTACACTCAGCAGTTATCCTTATTCAGTATCAGTACTGGTGTACCACATAGATTGCAACTTGACATTCTCATTACACCAAGTCGGGTTACTGTTTATCTCACCTGTTTTTTAGTTTATTTCTTGTTCTTTGTAGTCACCTAAAAGTTTGGAAAAACACACATAGGGAACATCTTCAGAGTATGACTTATAGAAGTAAAGTGTTTTCTTTTAATTATTTTCAAGTTTTTGATATTAGATTTAACACTTACAATGGGACAACGCCTCCTTTCATGGCTCCCAACATTCCTTAAGTGAAGAGCAAGGAGTGGTGGTTCGCTACACCTTTTTATACTGACTTGTTTCCTTGGCAACCCAAACCAGGAGAGAAGAATGCATGCATAACCACATTGATCACATTGCCAACGTCATCCACACTGCTCCCACTTCTCAGCTCTGTCTGGTATATTGGGACCCATGCTGCTTCTAACAATCACCACAGTTGTAGGGCTTTGTGGTAATGCATCTTTAAGGCAATCTTTTACATAGTATCAAGGAAACTTGTTCAGATACTTGCTCTGATATTTTCTCTTTTTGCCATTGACTTTTGTTTTACTTCTTCTTTCTTCATGAGCCCTATTTCAAAAATTGTAGCAGTATTCAGACTTGTCATATAGGAATTGTTCCTACTAGTCAATATGCACCACATAGTAATAATATCTGACTGTGGTTCATTTTACTCTAAATGTTCAGTCTTTTTTTAAAACTTCATTAATTTCATTGGTCTTTTTCTGAGCCTCCCAAATATTTCATAAGAACTAATGGTCATTCCCCTAAAATCTTGTTGTGCTTCTATGGGGGGGCATGTATAATAGGCATCATACATATCTTCTATCTTAAAGCATTTACTCATGCCTTGTAGGCTCCGGATATCCAAACAGCGAGAGATGATTCATTTTTTTGGGGAGGGGAGGTTGGAGTTGGGGTGATTGGCCAGACATGGTGTCAGCTCCACCCAGCACTTAGTGTCTCAAATTCCCAACCTGCCCATGCTCAAACTGGGTATGGTCACCTCCATTCAGCAAGAGGGGTGGATGGACACAATGGACTGTAACATTTATGACAATACTGTTACCACAGTATGTTGTTATGTTTTGTTCAACTTTCTGGATACATCTTGTTCCTTTTGTCAGTGGTTTTGTCAAGTTAAGCAACATGCAGTATGTGGCAAAATAAATAGCTATTTTCGGTTCCCTTCCAACTGGCATGAACAGACTGAAGTTCCAGAAGACTAGAAGGCTGAGGGTTCCTTAAAGATATAAACCCACTGGGTATAGAGGGGGAAGAGGTAATTCTATAGAACTACAGAAATATTAATAAGATACAAATGCTCAAGGGTCAGAGACAGGGCAAATGTTCCAGATTATTACTGATGACAATGTCAGAAAGCAAACAAAAAGATGTGAAAATATTTAAAGGATAAAATGATAATATAACACAATTTTTTATTTAAATCAATACAATAGTTTCTAACAAAATCATACTAATTTCTCTTACTATTTGTGGCATGTATTGTACATGTAAGATAAATATTTTGTTATTAAATTATAATATATGAGGATTTTACACCAGGTTTTAGAACCAAAGAGTTTTATACACTGATTAATATGCTCCCGTAGGAACTCATTTACTGTGTTTGTATAAGGCACAGAAGCTATTTTATTAAGATAATTTGTAATAAGAAATACCTGGTATTAGACATGTTTTATCCCTTAGTTTTTATTTATTTATTTATTTATTTTGTTCACACAACAGCAGCAATCTGAAAAAGCTAGTAGGACGTATGGTAACATCAAAGCTTTTCTTATACAGTTGTAAAAAGTATTCTGGAGGCACTTGAAACTGAAAGGTCACAAGCCCATGAAATGTCAAAGATTTTCTCATGTAAGTATCAAATATACTCTGGAGCTACATGAAAATAAAACCAGAAATGCCAGAAGAGTTTTATTTGTCTACATTTCCCCTCCTGTTTCCCACTTATGCAGTCCTCAGTTTTTTACATTCATTACCCTGTTCTCTATCTCAATGTTCAGAGTCAACACAGCTGCACTGAAAACACAGCTGCAACCATTCTCCAATGGGAAGATTTGGCAAATGGCTACCTTGGCAAATGACTCTAATGCTGTTCCATAAATATCAGGCAGAAGCCATGCAAATGTTCATGTTTCCTTCCCAGGAACTGAGTGCTTTATATCTCCATTACATGTCTTTAAACTAGCTTCCTCAGTATAAGATTCTGAGGTTTGGACATGAATCTTGGCCTGTGAGGTGGCAGGGCTATGCACCACCACCATACCACACAGCAAGCCTTTTCACTTTATTTTCACCCTGACTCCCAGCGTGACAACTGTCTGAGATCATGCTTATGTTCATCTCCATCTCCACAGCTTATACACATATTTAAGTGTTATGGAATATACAGTAGTCTAGTGTTCCTACCCCTTCCCCGATCACTGTCTCAGTCATAATAAAATAAAATGCTCCTGGTAGTCTAGCAGTCCTTCCCCTTCCCTGATTGCCACTCACCATCCCCTTGAGAATAACATTAATGTCCCTGGTAGTTTAGTGGTCCCTCCTCCGATCACTGATCTGTTAAAGTAATACAAGTGTTCCTGGTGGGATGCCTTGGGCCCTACTGAAATAATACAAGTGACAGGCCACAAAAATATTGTGAGCATAATGACTACTGTAAGCTAAATAAGAACCAGCAGAAAAAAACCCTCAAGTATTCTGCATAATGAGCCAGAGCAACCAGCAGCCTCTTACTGCACCAGCACATGCAGCTCAGTTTGTACACCAAGAAACGTAACTACCAGCAAACTGAAGAACACACTAAAAAAGCTACGACATGGATCCAGTATTTCATGCCAACACAATAACCATTCAGATAAATCACGGGAAGTGCAGCGAACAGATCTCCCCTCCTGTGGAAACTAGTTTCCTAAAATATGTTTTTCCCCACATCTCTACATATCAGTTATACCATTGCTCAAGAAAAAGAAAAATATGCGTTATCAAGGGCACTGACAGTGACTAATGAAACAAAAAAATTCACAGGCAAAAAGGCAAGCTGCAGAATGTCTTTAATGGTCACACACACACATACTGACACACACACTCACACACACAAACACACACACAGACACACACACATACACACACATATACACACTCACACACACACACACATATACACACACACACATATACACGCTCACACACACACACACACACACACACACACACACACACACACACACACACACTCACACACTCACACTCACACACACACCGATATATACACACTCACACACACTCACACACACACACACATATACACATTCACACACACTCACACACACTCACACACACACACATACACATTCACACACACTCACACACACACACACACATATATACACACACACACACATATATACACACTCACACACACACACTCACACTCACACTCACACACACACACACACTGGGATTGATTTTTAAAGGGTGACACAGGGCTTGTGATAAGCCCTTTGTCAATCCTGTTGTTTGGTGCAGCTGTGCCAAATTCCTTTGATGCAACTGCACCTGATTTTAGTACATCGGGACACTTTTCTTCACACTATGTGGCAGTTTGTGCCAAAGATTTGGCACAAGCCTCATAAAAAGGGTCCCCCAAAAGGCACAAGTTAGATAAGTGAAAAGCTGGCCTACCTTGCAGCAATTGGAGCTCAGGATTGAAAATTCTGATTGCCAGACGTGAGAATGCCGCAAGCCCCTTGCACCAAATAATTGGCACATCAGGTACTTGAGGCATTCTGGGGCTCTGAAAATCGAGCCCACTGTATCTCACCCCAGCAAATGCACAGCCACCCCCCTACAAAACCCCTAAGAAATAAGCTATATTGCTAAGATAGTTAATACATTTTCTGTCTTTTTTCACAGTCTATTATGAATATTTACAGTGGATTATGGCTAGCACAAAGACATTTAACCTGCCTGATTATCAATGTGACACTACAGAAACTGTGGAGAGAAAAACACTAGCCTAAACATCATCAGAAGTGAACGGCACACAAGAACAAAAAGTGCCTTAATGGGTGAACTAACACTAGGCTATGCTTTAAAATCTTAAAAGTACCAATGAAACAAAAATGTACTTCTTTTCCTTCCTGGCTCTAAACTGAAAAACAAACTCTAAAATCTCAGCATGACAATGAACATTATTTCAACAACTTTGAACTGTTTTGAAGATCAAAAAAAATACTTTTGAACACTGTTGATGGAAAGTATCTTGTAGACTGAGGCCCAGATATTCAGAAATGCACCAAAGGCCAGTGAAAGTCCAGCGCAGTGCAAATCTAATGTGCCATGGTGCAACAGGAGCCATATTCAGAGGTTGCACTGGCCGCACTGCGCCAGCGCAACCTGGCTGAATATGGCACAGTTGCACCATAACGCAACCATGGATGCACCATGGTGCAACCAGAGGTGTACCGTGGCACAAACACAGGTGTGCCATGGGCAGACAGATAAGCCCCAGGGCAACCGTGGGAGCACAGCAACAGAAGGGGGCATGGCACAGAGAGGTGACCCAGGGACAGAGCCAGGGAAGCACAGTGGCAGGCCACAGGAGGCCAGCACCAGCTGGGCACAGCAGGGTGCACACAGACACCCACACCCCCATGCCAGAACACAACAGTGGTACAGACAGTAGGCAACAGGGGATGCTAATGGTGGATGGAGGGCCATCAAGGAGGTCCCTACAGGCTATGCCACCCCTGCACACCTAGACCAAAGCAGGCCACACCCAGGACCAGGCAGCCAAACACACATACCCGCCACACACCCCTGACCACCACCCCATGGGCACCCCGAGGCACAGCCACCGACCGAGGGGATGGACACCACCACAGTGGGACACACCTCAGCACACAGCAGTGATCCACAGAAGCACAACACATCCCCCAACACATACACACCACACAGACAGGCACTAGGCCACTGCAACATGGATCCTCATGCCACCTGCAAAGCAGACACAGACACAGGTGGGTATGTCAAAAGATATATATATATATATATATGGGTAAGCAACTATTTACAACAGAAGGGTGTGGGAGAGGGTAGGAATGTAAGGGAAGTGGATAGGGAACAGGGACTGTACAGTGGGAAGGGGGACTGGAGGTGGAGGTACAGCTGGGGAAACAGGGGAAATCAGGGCCCACCATCCCTTGTACTCATCACTGCCTCCTGTCTGCCAGCAGCAGTCTTTGGACCTGCTGCACTGCCTCCATGGTTGTTGATGTTATGAGGATCAATTGGCAGAGTAGCTGGAAGTAGAGGGGCCTCATGTGCCTCCGCTGGACACCTAGGACAGGGGACAGGCCAGGTGGTCAGTGCAACATCCTAAGGAACTATGACCATCCACAGTGCACAATGGGCAGCGGGATCACACCTCCCCAGAGGGCTCATACAGGCCACCCACGGGGGGGTGGGCCAGCACTTGCCAGCAATGCAGCACACCACAATAGTGCACAGCGGCGGTCCCTGTCGCACAGTGGCCACACAACTGCACCATGGCAGTCACATGGCACAGTGCTCTGGCAGCACCACAGCAACAACAGTGGCAGCCGGGTGCTCACCAATCCCACCAACAGCTGGCACATGTGTCCAATGGATGTGCCACAGTGGCAGGCACCATGCACAGTGTGACACACACACATAGCTACCACAGCACATGGCACAGGTGGCCATGCCTGCACCCACACCCCTGCCACCCCCATGGATGGTGTGAAGGACAATGTCCATGCCTACCTGCTCTCTGCGGCCCCAAGAGCCACTCCTCCACCACTGGCCTGGGCCGCTGTGGCCTGCCTTCCTGCCAATGCTGCCCTTCTTCTGTCCTCAGGCCCTGGGAATGGAACAGACAGGTACACATCAGTAACCAACCACAGCAGCTGCCCACCACCCCACCCATGTGCACAGGGTGAGCCCCTGCCCGTCATGTCTGGCACAGCGGCATCGCAACACAAGCGGTGGAGGGTGATGCCATCCTACGATGTGCATGATGGCAGTACACCACCCTGCAGGGCATGCCAGGCAGCCTAGCCAACACCACAGTACAGCACCAGGGTACACATGCATTTTGGGCCTATTCACCTGGCTGTGGCACAGCCCCACGCCTGACATGTGCCTCCAGCCTCCTGAGGTGCTCTGTGTCCCTTCGTGCCAGGTCACCATAGCGGTGGCAACACTGCTCTCCCATCTTGACCACCCCTGTGTGCTGCCACAGTGTGGCAGCAATGGCCTGCCACACAGCCACCCGGGGCTGCTGCAGTAGCACCTGGCCGAACAGTTGGGGTTCGTGGGGCTTGACACAGGCAACAAGGTTGACTAATTCAACCTGCATCCGGTTGGCCGCTTATGGTGCTCGCTGCTGCACCATGCGTCAGGTGTGAGCCAGTGACCAAAATGGTGGTGGTAGGTGCATGTGGCCACAGCATGGGCCAGATATGCAGGCCGAGAGGATATGCACTGTGTCTGCCCATCGCGCCATCTCAGACATGCACGGCATGGGTGTGGCCAGGCAGGGTCAAGGGTGCGGGGGTCACCCAGGATCTGAGGTCATAGCAGGGGTCATGGGCCGGCTGTCGCACAGTGCACATGTATGCAATAGCAGGCCTGGCACACCATGCACTTTGGCCCCATTGCGCAGTTAGCACACAGTAGTAGTAGTAGTAAGTAGTAAAAAGCATTTCTTTTTATACAGGATACAAAAATGACTCAGTTTTTACACTATGAGGATAAAATCCTATTTACAAGGTGTTCCTGTGAGATAGTGACAGTAAACCATCTGGTGCATGCGCACTGATGTCCTGTGAACCGTGCATGTGAGCGCATTGAGCCACGACTTGCTCCGAAGCAAACTCATTGTGCAAGGAGCAAATTTGTGATATTCAGACACCACATGCAAATGAGCTCATCAGCCAATGCATGGCACACTGGGGGAATTAGCATGTCATTACCATTGCACCAAAGCTCATTTGCATCCGATGCGCCATAAAAGCTCCACGGATCAACACAGGACATGGAATGGTATTGTATCCTTTTGAGTTAAGTTGCACATGCTGCTGGATCACACTGGGCCCAGCCAGCACAGCAGGGGGGGATGGAATAGGGTGCTGCTGCCACTGACACACTGTGCTGTCCTTGTCCACAGGAAGCAACATGTTGGAACATGAGGAGGGTGAGGAGTGTGGGTCTGCTCGCAAGCACAGGCCCAACTTCACTAAGGCAGAATCAGAGGCCCTGTTCAAGGTCTACCTCAACAGGGAGCCTCTGTTGAGTGGTGCCACAGGCACACCACAGGCCAGGGCTGGGGCCTGGGAGGAGGTGGTGGCATGTGTGAACCAGCAGGGCAGCCACCAGTGGTCAGCATAGGAGTGCTGCAAGAAGGTGGGCACAGACAAAAGGCACATAAAGGAGAAGGTGGCGGCCATCGGTGCATCCCGGAATGCCACTAGAGGGGGGCCTGCAGATGTACCACAGCTCACGGTGCAGGAGGAGTTAGTGGCAGCCACCATGTGCCGCAGCACCGCGGAGGCTGTGCCTGGAGGGGGATTCCAGATGGGTGGCAGCCCATCACTGCATGGTACATATGTCAGCCACACACAGCCAGTGGCATGGAGGGTACATACACAGGCATGCTGGTGTGCATGCTGCCACCAGGCATGTCCTGTGCATATGTGCGCAACAACACACATGCCATGCCACCGGACACATGCAGTGGCTGTGTGGGGGGGTCACATGTTGGCATTGCATCACTTACACACCTTTATTCTCTTTCAGCACCAGCTCACCTGTGTGCCAAGGATGGGGCACTGGCAGCAGCCATGGAGGCAGGACCAGCCCCAGAAGACCAGCCATCCACCTCCATGGGCATCTGGGGGCCTGATAGGCTGCAGCACACCACCACTGCCCAGGCGGATGTCCTGGGCATGGGGTCGGGCGAGGCCCTGGATGTGTTCCTACAGGATGCCCATCTCGGTGTCCTCTGAATGGAGACAAAGATCAGGGTGGGGTCCGACACCGGTGATGACATCACCATCATCCTGGACAGCATGGGCGATGTTGTGGGGGAGATGCCCATGCCAGACACCAACACAGGCAGCACACCCAGTGACCTGACAGTGGGGGAACCACTGCCTGCCACCACTGTGGGTGTAGCTGTGTGCACTGCCACAGTTGTGCCAAGTGGTAGTGGTGGTGAGGGGGCAGCATTCAGCGGCTGGACGGGCAAAGGCAGCAGGCTGCAGGTGCCACAGGGCAGCTGGGTGCAGGGTCCACTGCTGGGGTGCCAGCTAGGGACATAACCCATGAGGACACCACTGTGCAGCATCCACCTGAGAGGGGTGCTGCACAGCATGGCCAGTCATCATAGGAGGGTCGGCATCCCACCCAGGATCCCCAGGATGCTGACCTGCTGGCTGAACACACACATTTGCTGCTGGCCTCCGTGGAGCAACAAGTGCAGCTTGCCACTGGGGTGCATGCACTGCACTCAGAGGTGCACCAGTTGGATGAGCAGCATGAGAGGGTCACTGCACAGCTCCTGGTGGGGTGCAGCACATGCAGCACATGCAGGAGGCCACAGCTGCATCCCTGGATCGCATTTCCAATGCGATCACAGATGGCTTTGCAATGCTGGCTGCCACAGGACATAACCAGCCACCACAGACACCACACAGTGCACTGTCCACCCCATAATCCTGGCATCAGGTGACAGCCATACTGTCAACACCGGGCTCTGATGTTGGCATCCCAGGCAAGTCTGGGGCAGGCCTGTTTGGACGCCTATGCACTCCCGCACAGACCTGGTCACTGTCCCGTGGTTCAACCCCTGGGGGGTGCAAACATCCCCTGTGGCCGAGAAGCAGCCTATGGCTGCTGATCAGCCCTGGCACGGCCACCCCCAATGCTGCAGTGGCCATGGTTCCATGCAGTGGCCCTAATGTGCATGCCGCCCTAACCACAGTCTGCAGCTGCTGCCCTCTGCATGCATGGGCAGTGTGTGTGTGCATACCACTGGTGTGATGCCTGTGTGTCACGCCGCATGCTGCCTGTGTGTGTGCTTGCCCAGCTGCTGGACCATATGGCATGGGCATGATGAGGGCAGTTCAGCACTGGTTGTACCTGTGCACCGGTGCAATGCATCTGATCCCCACCACATGCTAATGCCTGGGTGTGTGGGTGCATGGGTGTGTGTGTGTATGTGTGTTGCTGTGTGATGCTGTGTGCAGTTGTGTGTGGTTGTATACCACTGACTCCCCTACCCCTGCATCACACTTCTGTGTGTGCATGCCCAGTGCCATGCATGCCCCTGCATGTGTGGTGTACATGTGTGTGTGTGTGTGGCTCATGCATGGGTTTCGCACCACCTATCTGCATTCACCATAGTGCTCCTGTGCAATGGTGTCACGATCTTGGTGCACCATCCATTGCAGCTGGGGGTTCCTCCACCCAGGAGGGGCTGTTCACCACCCTCCAGCCCATTGCCACCATTGTCCCCACTACTGCTGTCCTTATCAGCCTCGACAGCTATCCCATGGTCAATGGCCATGCCGTGCAGTATGCAGCAGGCCAGGAATAGGCCACAGGCTTTTGAGGGGCTGTAGGGCACCACCAGAACTGTCTAGGCAATGGAAATGTGCCTTCAGCATGACGAATACATGCTCAATGATGTTGCGTGTGCTGGTGTGTGCCTCGTTTCCTGTGTTCCACTGCTGGGGACAATGGGTGCCGGTAGGGGGTGAGCAGCCAGGGCATCAGTCAATAGGCACTATTTCCTGTGTTGATAATGACATGGTTAGCCCTCTGCCATCCTTTGCTGTGCCCCTTGCCTGTCCCTGTTGCCATCACCAGCATGCCCACGATGCCCTCCCCATCCCTTGGCCTGATCTGCTTGTCACCCCTTGCCCATCCCATACTCACCCACTAGGTGGCCCATGGGGATGTCCCCACATTTGAACCTGTGGCACAGCGCAGAGCTGTGCCAGATGAACGCATCATGTGCACTCCCAGGGTGTGTGGCACAGACATTGGTGATGCACCCTGTGGCATCGTACACCACCTGGCAGTTGACACTCGGGCTTCCCTTGTGATTGATGTAGGCCACACCCTCGGGGCCAGGTGGCATGCGGATGCCCACGTGGGTGCAGTCTATGGCCCCAAGCACGCCAGACATACGTGCTACCCTGTGGAAGTCCTGCATGGTTACTGTACATTCCACCTGTGTGCTGGGGAAATGGATGTATTCTGAAGCACATGGCAGCAGAACATTGAGGAACTGTGTGAGAAGGCGTGACATGGACGACTGGGTTATGCCTGTGGTGTCCCCTGTTGGTCTCTGGAAGGTGTCCATGGCAAGCAGGCACATGACAGCTGTCACTTTGATCTCCACAAACATTGTGTGGCTCCGTCTTGTGGGTGTCTGCATCTCCTCACTGCACAACTCACAGAGCTGCCTCACAATGACCCTATTCAGGTGGTACTGGCCCATAATCTCTGTGTTGGAGTAGTTCTCAAAGGTGGTGCTGGCATGGTACCATCTGTGTCAGGCATAACACCAATGGGCCCTTCCTCAGCCATGTTGCTGTTCCTCCTGCCCCTCACACCCCTCATTACTGCCTCCATCATGAAGGGTGAACTATCCATGGCCCACGATGTCCAATATCCCCCTTGGCGATTGGCTGCTGTGGGCTGTGTGCTACCCTTGTGCACTGCCTGGCAATGTGCCTGCCTGTCCCACTCACTCTCTCTGTGCCCTTTCTCCCTCTCCACTGCCACCTCTGTCCCGCTTCCTCTGTGGCTGCCTCTGTCTGTCTGTCTCTCTCTCACTCTGTCTCTCTCTGTCTGTCTTTCTGTCTGCCTTTCTTTCCTTCTTTCTTTTTTTCTCTCTCTCTCTCTCTCTCTCTCTCTCTCCCCTTCTCGCCTGGCGCAAGTGCTGTCTGTGTGCTTGTGCCCTGTATTTATAGGCTCAAGTCTGCTTGGCGCATCTCGGATTTGCCCCGCACTTACGCCATGGTTCCATGGTTGAATATCGCACTGCGCTGGATATTCATGGGCACATCCACTGCACTTGCACCTGCATTCATTATTGTTGCACTCTGGTGCAATGGGATTTGTGCTGCACACTGGCTCCTGCTAAATATCGCTCCTTGGTGCAAGTCCTCAGTTGTGCCATGCGCAACTGCTTTGAATATCTGAGCCAGTATAAAACAAAAACTCTGATGTTTTGCATTTTTAAATCAAATGACACTCCTCCTACTTTCAGACCTTTTGCATGATGTTGTAGCCTGCAAAAAAGATAAAAACTTTTCTAGCTCAAAACTTTTGATTGAAATGAATACGTCTTGACACAGTTGTCTTCATTGCCATACTGAAAGCAAGTCTATCAAGCAAATTTGTTGAAACTTAACCTGTTGATGTTTGAACTGCTTCTTCAATGCAGTTCCAACCTGAAAAAGAGAACCTATTTTTCTAACATTTTTTTCTGTAGTTAGATACATGATTTAAAACATATTTCTGTAACCTGTAGGAAAAAAGACCAGTCTATTGCAAATAGCTTGATGCATTGTACTTGTTGAATAAAACAACTGACTATTCTTAAAATGCAAGTCCTTAAGTAAGATTTTTTTTATTTATTTATTCAAATCTAGGATTACAAATACCTTTGAGCCAAGGCTCTTTTACTAAGGTTCCATGTCAGAGACAAGAGACATACAGTGGTAGGAATGTTATGACAATAGTCAACAATAAGGCATTATATTTATGGAATAGAACAAAATAACATTTTAAGGCATGGTTACTAGCTGTTCAGAGAGAGGGTGAGATAAGATGAAGGAAACAGTGGTATAGAAGACAGAGAAGGTAGGTAGACGGAAGGGCAACAACGATGCAGCCATAGGCGGTTGTCGTGCAAAACAGGGGATAAGTGCTGGCGACAGGAGGGGGGGTGGGTAGAGAGAGGAGGTGGGAGCAGGTGGGGTGGGGCAGAAGATGAAATAAGAGCATCAGTGGGGTTAGGGGGCAGCCGGATGGGTGAAGGAGAGAGAGGCAGAAGAGACCCCAGGGATATGTCAGCTACAGTCATATTGCCTCACTAATTACATTTTTGCAATGTTTCTTACCTTCACTGTCTTCTTTTCATCTGTGTTGAACATGCAGTACTCCAAAATAAAGCCTTTAACACTTAAATCCATCATAAATTTATTTTTCCATAGTAAAATAAATTCCACCATGAATTCCCATAAAAAGCACACTTTCACCACTCGTGATGTCATAGTTCACCATGCACTTGAAAAAACATCAGCAATATTTCTGTGCCATCCATCCATCTATCTATCTACCTATCTGTCTGTCTGTCTGTCTATCTCTCTAATCTTGTGGTAGCGTGATCTCTGCCATTTTCCTGGGGTGGGCTAGTGTAGGTGTGTTCAAAGGGAATATAAATATATATAGTCCAATGTCAAATAAAACAGTGCAGTTTATTTAGACCAGTTTTGTTTCTAACTGTAGTCATAGCCCCATTAACAAACACAAACAAAAATCCTTCTCCTGTCTGGAGTTCAAATTAAACAAAATAAACCCTCACTACCTCTGATTATGAGCTACTCTGATTCCCAGGCTCCAGATACTATCAATATGTCCACTGACAAGCTTCAGAGTCCTTTCTAAAGGTCTCTGTAGCTTGAACTTGCCATTTGCAGCACAGCTTCCAGCTTTCCCCCATGTCTCTCTCACTTGTGCTGCCTAGGCAGGTTTTATACACTGCCCTTAATCAACATTGACTGCAGCTGTATTTGATTAGCTCCCTACCTAGAAGCTTCCAGAGCTTTCAATTTGATTAGCTTCCTACCTGGATGCTTCCAGAACTTTATGTGTTTATTAGCTTCCCTACCTGGATGCTTCCAGAACTTTGTTAAACTTTTAGCAGTTCTTAAAAGGGAACAGAACATTATCCATTCTTCTGCTGACATAAATTCCATCTGCTACTTTGTCACTATGTGTATATATATATATATATATATATATATATATATATATATATATATATATCTGTGTGTGTGTGTGTGTGTATATATATATATATATATATATATATATATATTTATTTATTTATTTATACACACATATGCAGTATATGTAAGCAATAAGTCATGATGGGGCATGCATTGTGCTGAGATAGCCACATACCTAGTGATATAGTAAGGCACGAGGCCACAGGCCGAGTACCTTCAGCCCCTGGAAGTTTGATTATCTCAGCCCAATGCACAACTCCAGAGGGTCTTATTGTGCTTATGAAATGGGGTTTAATTTTTAAAATAGTTTCAGTTATTAAAGCAAATAATTTTTTCTATGTAAAACATGAAATAACTGTGTGTTTTTTTAAGTGAAATAGTTCTTCCATCTATCAGGACTACATTCAATTTACTGCTTACACTTAGGTCTTTTGACCTAATGTAGATTCCATAGTTGTAGTTTTGTAGTCCCTTCCCAACCAGCCAATGATCCTATGTTTTAAAAAAAAACTTTCTGTGACAGATGGTTGTACATAGGCTTTCCCTTAGAAATTATTTAGGCTTTCTTGTTTTTTTTCTTAGCAAGAAACTTGTGGAAAAGAAATTGGTAGTGAGTATGAAAGAGCAGCAGAGGTTAAAATTATTTTCTAAGACTAATAGAATCAAAGAGATCCAAACTGGCCAAATATATAACCTCATCTTTCTAATACATACGTGATCACTTCTGTAGGGGAATTTTTGAAAATATTTACCAAGGTTTACAAAGTTTTTACCAAACATAATGGAATCCTCCTGACTGAGTATTTTATAAAACCTGAACCAAATGCTTGGCATACACAGTGAACATAATAGGTTATATTTCACCAGTGTCTTCAACCAAAACCTTAAGCTGCCATGTCTGTGTACATTCCCCTTTATCCCGCCCCCTCCATCGATGAATTTACTTGTCCCATTAGAAGGTGTGTAAAGTCCAGCTGTGAACTCTCAGTGGCTCTGGCTCCTTGTTCCTTAAGAATGCAATACTCCACCCACACTGTGGTTTTGAAGATTGGTATTGTCATAACAGTATATTTGCATGGGGAAGGTCAGATATATACAAGAGTCCTGGTGATTATCAAAAAGGGATAAGCTATGGGGGGAGGGAAACAAAAAAAAGTTAAGGGATTCCACATTGTCATCTCCCCCTTCCTCCCCAATCCTCAGAATCCATGGTTGGTTAATCAGTCCCAAAGAGTCAATTTAGATAAAGTAAATGAGGCTTTCATTTAATACTCCATCCAAATCAGGTTACGCCCTAGGCTCTGAGTACCAGAGTTAAGTCAGGGCTTCACATAAGTAGCCTAGTGATGGCTCAAGATGGATTCCAGTTCTGACTGTTCAAAAATTGTTCTGCCTTTTTAGGATCTGAGAATATCCATGGTTTACCATGCAGCATAACTCTGATCTGAGCAGGGTAAAAAAAAGTAAACCTGATCTCATGTTGCTTTAAAATATCCTTCGTTCTATCAAAAACCCATCTAGCCTGAAGTGTATGTGAGAGGTCAGGGTAAGCTGAAAATGTTATGTGTTCAAACTGCAGCCCTCAGTTCAATCTGGCGTGTCTAAGAATCATCTCCTGATCTTTGTAGTGGTGAGGTTTGATGAATATAGGGTGAGGTGGTTAACTAATATCAGTATTAGATGCATTTAATGTAGGGCTCCGGTGACCTCTATCCAAGTTAATGTGATCCTCTGGGTATTTTTTGCCCATTGCTACTGTCAGCATTTTTTCCAAAAATGGTAGTGGGTCTCCCTGCCCCTCCAGGCCTCAGGAACCCCTATCAACTTAATATTAGATCTTTGTGATCAATCCTCTAAATCACTAATTTTATTTTTAAGGTCACAAAGTTCCTTTTCCTGCGCGTGATGTTTATTTAAAGTGGGGGTAACTTTATCCTCTAAAGCACTGATTCTCTCCTCAGCCTCTGATGTTCTTAACATTAAGGCCCCTATCTGAGTCTGTATAGTATTTAATACCCTGGACAAGTCAGAGAAGGCAGAAGTAATTGAGGCAAAACCTGATTTAATTTCTTTCTTAATTTCAGCTTGGAAATGTTTAAAGTCTGCCATTTTAAGCACATCATCCTTCATGGCTGTCCATGGGGCATTCTCCCCTCCATCTCTTTGATTTCTACCAAAGCTGGAGGTCTTCTTCTTTCATCATCAATACTTCCATCCTGCATATTGCCAAAGCTTTCTGTATTCATTACTAGGTCGGTGAGTTCAAGCTGTTCTGTGATATTGTTTGCTTCTCCCAAATTGGAGTTTTTACCAGTTACTGCTCTCACAGATAATGTACCATCCTGCTGTAGCTGCTCACTCCTGTTAGTTTCTTGATCCTCAGATAAGCGTGCAGGTTCACTCCCTTCATCATCTGCCATAGTGAAACCAGATTTGTCTACCTCTGGAGCTGTGATTGCGGTCACTATGGCTTTCAAGTGTGAAGGTCCTGATGATTGTGGGAGAGGAGAGAGGGGATTGCCTGAAAAAACAGCGTTAACAATGAAAAAATTGTTATGTTTCTGTTGCTACAATCAGGTACTATTGGCCATACTGGTGGTTGTATTTGAGGAGTCTGCTTTATTGTCTACAGAGCCTCTGGATGGTTTAAAGGTATGCTTATCTCTTTTTTTCTTTTGGCGTTGTTCAACTAGTGGAGGGGATTCAGTGCGAAACTCTTCCGTTGTCCTGCACATAGACTAGATACTATGAAATTGCACCAATTTTACTGCAGTGCTCAGATAGACCACCAGTGCCCACTTACAAAAATAACAGAGACAGAAATGACGTCATGGGAGTTCAGTAAAAGTTTTAAAGTTGCCGAGCCATTATAGCAGAATGCCACCTGACTTCACATTGCAACCACTATGGAATGCCTGCACATGTGCCCTCCATGAGGGACATGGATTTCCCTGTATTCCCATCTCTGTACCTGTTCAGTTCCAATAAATTTCAATGAAAGAAAGAGTAGGGGTACACAAGTGCGCAGTTTAAAATGGCAATTTGGAATATGCCTGGGCAGAACATGTGCTCCATGTATCAGATAGAGATGAACGTATCATCAGATTTATTGGAATTGAACAGGTACAGTTGGGATCAAGAGGGGACAACAGAAAGGGCCTTTTAAGCAAAAGAGGGCATTACTGGATATATACTCTTGAAGCACATAAAGATAAGGGGCTTAATGAACATATTGAGCGGAAACCCTTTTTGAAGAACAAGCACTGATTGTGTCTTACTATCTCTGTGTTCTCCCCTTTTAGGTTTAAATGGCTCAGAGTGAAACCTCTATGTGCTCTGCCTCTGTTTGTTCTATTTTGTCTAATTTTTCTTTCAACTTTTGTAAGAACTATGTCCAGAGACCCCAATACGAGTGGGCTTATGTGGACTATTAGTAATGGTATACAGTGGGTGCCACCCCTTCCCTCCTCCCCCTTCCTTTCCCCTCCCTTCCCATTCCTCCCAAAACACCCCTTCCCTTTCACACCCTCCCTGTCCCCAACCCTACATCCCCTTCCTTTTTCCCTGTCCCCAAACACCCCATCTTTCCCCTTTCCTCCCCTTCCCATCTTCCTCCTTTTCCCCAATTGTAATATTACTCCACAGTACAGTCAGAGGTGTCTAACTTCCAAGTGTTCAGTTTCTTCCCTTTTCTCATATCTGCATAGCTTCACCTGGTTTTAGCCCCCAACAATAAACACCTTCTCCTTTCCCTCCTTTCCCCTCCTCCCTTCTTTATGTTATCGAAGCTAAACTTTTCTGTACTCTCTTACCATCTGTACCTAAACTTCGTACCATGATATAAGCACATAATAAAATTGTAGTTCTGTGACAAACTTATTTAGTTTAGTGTCCAGATTTAAAGTAGAGAGTTTTTAAATATGGGGCCAGATTCACAGATGTTTGCTGCAAGCTGTGACAATGGTAGCTTGCAGCAATGTCCACTGCATCCTGGACCCTGCACCTGATTCAGAAAGGAGCAGGGTCTAGGAGCCTGCTTCCTGCGACTTGCAGTAGCAGTGCATGGTAAGACACAGCCCCCATGTATGCTGCAAGCCGCAGAATGAGGTGGGTGACTGATATGCATGCAGAACGGTGTTGTGGTGCCCCCCCTTGCCCATCCCAATTGACCCTCATTGGGTGTGGACTCCAGCCCCAACCCTCGTATTAGAACAGCCCCCCCTCACTACTGTAACTCCTGGTAGTCTAGTGGCCCCCAGCCCCCACCCGACAGTGTGAGCCCCACACCTACTACCCTGCCAGCGATTGGCAATGCCTCAATCACCACCATGGCCAGCCACAGATCGAACTGTGCCAAGCCAGCGTACTGTAACACACACACACCTGAATGACACTGACACACACAGAGTGCGGCACAGGCATGCTAGGCTTGGCACAGTTCAGCTGGTGGCTGGGCCAGGTGGTGAGTGAAGGGCAGTGCCAGTTGCTGGCAGGGTACTGGGGTGTGTCGGGGGGCTTGCACTGTTGGGTGGGGGGTGGAGGGCCACTAGACTACCAGGGGGTTACGGGGATTGAAGGGGAGGATCTTGCTCCACGGCATGTGGGGGCTCTCAACATGTGTGTGTGTGAGGGTCTGGGCATTGGGGGTGTTCCACACACCCATCCTGGCACAGTGCATGCCATGCCTGGGACCTGGAGCCTATGGGGGGGCTGTAACGCACAGGGGATGTGGAGCTAGGGCACAGTGGCAACCTCCAGTGAACAGAAAAGACCACTTAGACCAGCTTTTTGTTGGTGTAAATGATCTTCACAGATGTTCACTGGTGGTTGTCTCTGAATCCCGATTTGTGGACATATCAGCCACCCTACCTGAATGTGATGCAAATACTGCCATAAACCCCCTTACGCCATGTCGCAAGGGGATTTATGGTGCATAGGTGCAGTTGAGTGCAGGCAACCTGCAGCAAGTCACAGGCTGCCTTTGTGAATCCCACCAGGATGCAACTCAGGACTCAAGTGCTACTTGCACCATTTTTTTTGCCGCAAGTTGGCTTGCATCCTGATTTGCCTTTTGTGAATCTGGCCCATGTTCTCTTGTTGTATGTATTGTTATTTATATATTATCACTTATTTATGCAATATTTTAATGCTTTCACTTCTTGAAATATTGGTTTGCACATAGGAATATGTGGTATCTTAAGTGTATATTTAAGCTATTTGAAATGCTAGCAATTTAAAAAGCAATTAACTGCTAAACATGTGACATTTTATTTCACTATAAAAACAATTTACCCAAAGGGAGCAGTATCTTGACAAAGACTCTATTTGAGCTGAAACATTGATCATTTGGTGTTTCCCCTGGCCCAGGAGGGTCAGTTATGCTGTTAAAATGGCTCATTAAATGAAAAAAGTCTTTATTTGAACCTTACAAGTTGGTTTGACTCTTCATTTGGTGTTCTATATATGACCTGGATAAGTGCCATGATTTCTCCAAAGCTTCATGTATATATGTTGTCACTGAGCACCCCAAGTCACCTTGGCACAGCTCTTTTTTGCTCCTTGCTGTAGTGAAATATGTTTACTGCAGGTTTTTTTGGTCTCATTCTTATGACTGGGTTTACGGAGAAGAAAGGGGAGTGAATAGATAAAGAACTACTGTGATGAATGCCTGGTTTGAATATAAAAATGTCTGCTATTTACTTTTTGAACATTATGAAGTGACGTACTAGATGAAGAGAAGGTGAAATATCATGATGACCATGCATTATGCTGGATTAATGTACAGTGAGGTGATTTGGTTTTAGCCAATTAAGTTAATTGGAATTTCTTACCCATTTAATAAATATATAAACAGTTTTCAAAAGAAGATTAGAAGATTAATGTACAGTACAATCTGCATTTAGCCATCAAACCAGTGAATTGCTTCACAATTGGTCAATGAGTTGTTTAAGTGATGCTTGATTGAGCACAAAGCCTTCTAAAAACTGTTGCTTACTATAACAGTTAAAACTTAGTTGTGCATTGTATTGTGACTGAACTGCAGTTTCATTCCATCTGAGCTAAAATATGGTTTAAAAAATGGTCAATGTGATTTGCCAATGTATTGCTTAATAAAAAGAAAGCCAGACACAAAATCGGTGCACCCAATTCCTAATTTCACTGTTTCACACTGTTCAGTGGTCTATAGCTTCACTGTTTGAATAAAAATATGACGGACCATATACTCACAGTCTTTATAATTTATTCTCACATAAAAAAGAAGAAGGTGTCCACATTCAATAAAATTCCAGTTGCGGGCAACAGGTTGATTACATAAAGAAAATCTCTCTTCTTTATCATAGTCTGCAAACCTTGATATGTGTTTTACTTTGGTAATCCAGATCTCTTCACAGTCCATCTGATATTATTTATCCATTTTACTCAAGAGAGAATAGACCCATACCACATTACCTGCTTTTACTTTTGTACTGATGCCTTTGAAAATACCTCTGAGATAAATTATATTTTTTGATTTTCTGATTTCTTGATCTGTTTCCAAGTCCATATTCTGAGGAGCTCCAAACAGTTTCCACTCCCAGTCCCTGCCACAAACCTGCAAGCACACATTATCACTTGGATTACAAGACTTCAATGTAGCTCTTTTGTTCAACAGTTGTACAATTGAACTGTTAAAAAAATAAACTGACCTGCTGTGACATTAGCTTTCTTAAGATTGCTCAGTGGGCATATTAAAATGATCCCAAGATGTTCTTGTATCTCCATCAACATTTGTTTGTTTACTCAAGGATGGAGTTGGGATATTTGGGGGGCTAAAAGATTATTGTACCGTACCACTTGCCATGCTGCAAACAAACTTGAAATCAGAGACATCTGGACATCATGTGGAGGCTAAGCTTAGATTCAGATTGCAACCCCAAGTAGAAAGATGTGAAGAAATGTGCAAAAAGTTATTTGAGTCTATGATATTTCTTGAAAATAAAAATAAAACTCCGATTCAGGAAGAAAAACTCGGGTTACTTAACTAGAGTTTGGAAAAAGTGGAAACATATGTTCTTTCTCTCCTCTGTTTGTATGTGTTCCATATATACACACACCACACCCATGTGAATGAAAATGAAGTAATTGTGCAGCACTGGGTGGTGCATTGGAGAAAAAATGATGTTTCCTCCGGGACAGCCCAAGTTCCAGTTGCCTTGGTGGCGCAGCCGGTTGGCGTAACCCGAACTGTATTCTGTGTGGACTGGGTTTATGTCCCAGCTGAGGCACTTACTTCTTTCTCTTCTTTGTTTGTACGTGATCCATAAATATACACACCACACACATGTAATTGAAAATGAAGTAACTGTTTGTGCAGCACTGAGTTGTGCATTAAAGAAAGAACACTGGTTTACCGGGATTGAGAAAGGGCATATTCCATTTTGCACATTGTAAAAAACGGTATTGTCACTGGTGTCTGCTAAACCAAAATCCGGTTTTACCGGTGTTTGGTTTTGTTTACTTTATTTAACAATTTTTAACTCTGCTAACATGCATTTTAGCAATTTTGACCTCCACTATTGCACATTCTTCCATCCTTGTACCAATTTAAAGTTATTTTAGGTACAAGACGTGATGGCAGCAGCAACATTACAGCCTCTGGTGTGATGGAAGCAGCACTACGGTCCCCATCCCTATGGTGTGACAGAAGCAGCAGCACTATGGCCCTCATCCCTTAAGTGTGATGGCAGCAGTACTACAGTCATCATTTCTCATGTGTGATGGCAGTATCAGCACTATGGCCCCCATCCCTCAGGTGGGATGGCAGCAGGCCTACATTCCCCATCCACCAGTGGTGATGGCAGAAGCACTACTGCCCCCCACCCCTTCGGTGTGATGGCAGTAGCAACAATACAGTACACATCCATCTGGGGTGATGGCAGTAGTGACAGCACTATGATCCCTTTTCAACACTCACACCCCACATGCACAAGTTATAAATGACTTGAATTAATCTGAACCATCACCGCTAAGGTGGACAACCTTTGGTTTTTTCCCATCTATAATTTAACTGCCTGAATTGGATATCTGCCTGTGACACTGCTGACCAGGGTTAGGGAACAGACTTGGGTGTTGGAGGACCAGCTGGTGGGTGAAAGCTTGAGTGTCCAACGACCACTCCCCTTCTCCTGAGAGGGAGGGTGGGTTCACGGCTCAGCAGTTGCTGGCCCATGGTGGAGGCCAGAGGTACAATAACACGTCAGTCCTCACTGCAGGAGGAGTGTGACAGATGGCTTGTGCCTTGACATCATGTAGCCTGTCAAGCTCCCAAGAAAATGGGAAAACACCCGCTGGCCAACTGAAGGATGGCTGCTGGTCCCAACATACACCAGAAGCCCCAGACATGTGTCCGTTCTGACCCCCGACATGTCCAGGATACACAGAAAGCTCTTTGCAGCAATTCTCCTCCCCTGGTAGCCTCCCACAGGGGTAGGGGCCTACTCAATGAAGGGTTACTTTGGGTTACCTGGTAGCACAGCAGTAAGGGTCAGTGGATAGTGGTCAGGACTCAGCAGTGGAGGTAGGGGACCTTGGCAGGCCTGAAGGAGTGGATGGCCAGGGGGTAAGAGGAGCAAAAAAAAACTGCTCAAATTTGCTTCTTTGAAATAAAGTGTTTTCACCTAAAAATCCACAAGTGATTAGTGGAGGACCTTCAAATGGATTCTTGCATCTCCCAGACATGTGGATGCTTTTTTTTTCTACTTGGTGTCCATTAAAAGGGTGTCTCCCAGTTTTCATGTCTTTGTTCAGATGTGAATTGAGCACTACTCTACCCACCAGCATCATACAGCCCCGGGGGTCTTACCTTCTGTATGTCATTGAATGTGCTTTCAAAATCCCCTGGCCAAACATAAGTGCTCTTAAATACTTAACATTTGCTTTCTGCTGAAGCAGTCTATCAGAAAACATTTTGTTGTCACAGAGACAGAACCAGCAGGTGGAAGAAAAGGTGCAAATGATCCATTTCACCTAAATGGGGTGCTAACTGTGAAGTCTTTTCATAAGTAGTAAGGCAGTTTCTTCTTTGTGAACATACTTTCATTTAGACTAGTTTTTATTCAAACAACTGAGGATTTTGGATGGCCCTACTGATTTTAAACTTGAATAAGTTGGTAACAGTGATCCTGCATTTAGCAATCTACAACCTAGATGCTTATATGCAAAGAATACAATAAAAACCTGACTAAAATCTAAAAGCAAGCTTATAAAGCTTATAAAACGTTTCTGAATATTTATCTTTACCTATACAAAATCATTGCAACACATTTTTATATTCTTTGTAAAGCGGGTAAGGCCCACTAGGCAGAACTGTCTGTTTTAAGGAGTGACCTAGAAGCACTTGGGGGGTTAAGTGACTTGCTTGGATGCAAGTGGAGGTTGTGGTACTCAAACCCAAGTTTGCTGGATGTACCCAGTTCAATCACCATTTGTTACTCTAACCACTAAACATGGGTGGTTAAACTGAATGGCTGATTACACAAAGCAGTGCGGGTGATTTCCTTACTGTTTCTATATGCAGCAAAGCAGAAAGAATGCAAAGCACAGCAGCATTCATTTTAAGATGCCGAAATCTGGGTCGGCCCGCTGGCACTGCAGTAGCACTGTTGCTTGCAATGCCAGTGACCCAGGGTTAGAAGCAAACTCGGGTTGCTGGAGGTCTGGCCAGGGGAGTAGGATCGAGCACTGGGGACTGCTCTCTTCCTCCAGGGAGGGTGGGCTGTAGGTCCTAATTCTTTACCACCACTGGTGTGATCATGGGTGGTGGTGCAATGGCGCTGCAGAGTGATCAGGAGGGGAGGACGCTAGCCAGGATCTGGAGCAGTGGCATGTCTCTATGTGACCTACCTCCTTGGATCTCTAGTGCTGGTACCCTCAGGGACAGAGACCAGAAAACCAGGAACAATCACCCCACATTGGCCACTGGCAGAAAGGACCCAGGTGCCTCAGACTTCATAACCAGGCTCCATGAGGGACCCACTGGGCTGCCCAACACACACTAAGGGAGTGTGAAGGGGTGACCTAGGGTCCCCTCCCTTCTCACCATGGGGGGTACAACCCAGGCAGGATGGGGCAGGCCCACAGGAGCTCCTGAGCATTACCTGGAGGATGAAGCTAGGGGATACCGATACTGTGAGAAGGGGACATAGAAAGAGAAAATAAAAAAAAATGTAAAAAGATACTGAAATCTTAGAGATTCTGTGCAGTGACATGCAATTTCCATTAGGCACCGGTACAAGAATTCAAAATCTGCAAACCAAGCAGGATTCCGTGATTGTTACCGGTGTTACCGGTAAAAATGGAAAACCAGGGTCCCTGAGAATAATGTGTCCTTCGGGATGGCCTAGGTTCCAGTTGTCTTGGTGGTGCAGCTGATTAGTGCAAACAGAATGTTATTCCAGGTGGCCTGGGTTCAAGTCCTAGGTGAGGCACTTACTTCTTTCTCTCCTCTGTTTGTATGTGTTCCATAAATATGCATACCACACCCATGTGATTGAAATTGAAGTAATTGTTTGTGTGGCACCGGGTTACACATTGCAGAAAGAGTAATGTGTCCTCTGGGACAACCTAGGTTCCAGTTGCCTTGGCGGTAGAGCTGGTTAGCACAACCAGAATGGTATTCCAGGTGGCCTGAGCTAAAGTCCCGGCTGAGGCACTTGCTTCTTTCTCTCCTCTGTTTGTATGTGACACTTACAGTAACTAGAGTTTGGAAAAAGTGAAAACATATGTTAGGATTACCAAACATTTTATCTCAAGTTATGCATCATGGACAGCAAAAACATCTGGCTAATTAATTAAAATAAAGATGAAGGCACACATTTTAGAAGACCCAAAACTGATCCATTTTATGTGGTAATGCAGTCTAAGGTGCAATAAACAGTTTAATATGTGCAATATAATTTATTGTATATAAATGTACTGCAAGGAAGTTGCAATGGAAACGTGGTGATTTTTGTCATTGATGCTCAAATGGATTATACTAGTTAAAATGTAATGTTATCATTGGTTAAGAGATGAAGATACTTGTTCATTGACTCATTGATGTAATATGGTGTTTTTTGTAAGCAGCCATATTGTTATTATGTAGTAACTTCAATCTAACACTAGGTTGCAATGCAGTGCAATCAAAAATGAAATGAAAATAACCATTTAAAATGTTATATAATACTGCACAAAATACATCTATGTAATATCACTCTTGAAATATTGAACTGATGAGGCATGTAAACTAATGAGCCTGCAAATCTATAATACGATTGTCCCTATTTTTAGAGTCACCAAGTGAATCATTTAATAATTTTTATAACACAAATTAAAAACAATAATTCACTGGAAAGCAGATTTTTGATGGAGCAATAAGGGATGTCACATATACTGTAAACCAAAAATCTATTTATTTGTGTCTTAAAATCTTTGCAGTATCAACATAAATTGCATTTGCAAAAGAAGTTGACGTTAAATTAAACCTGTCAGTTCCTATGAAACAAAAGAGATGACTGCCAGCTGGTATGATTTCATTTTTGAAAAAGATTAACAGCATATAAGATCTGGAAATAGATACTGACTAGGAAATGTAGACTGCTGCTGTAGGTGTGGGATTCCAACGTATTCATAGGTATTTTAGCTTCCTGAAACTAATCTCCTCTACATTGACCCTGCTCATCTTTTATTATGTTATTACACAGTTCACACTGGCAAATGAAATGAATTCTTCTCACTGTTATCTAATATCTAATAATATATATCTAATAATATATAGATATCTATCTATAGTGTCTAGAATGCAATATTATTGCAAAAGTGAGTTTAACACAGGATTCATAAAACAAGTAGTAGTTGTATTTGTATTTTTATTTTTATATAGCAACATTACCATACTCATGGCATTCACAATAACAGAAATACAGATGAATAAGGACAGAAAAAGTACTATAAAACCATTTACCCCTATAGTTGTATGGTCTGCCCCGTGCCCTACAATTGTACAATTTTAAATTAGCCTACTCACTAGAAAGCAGTTTTTCTGACAGAAACATAGAATTTGATGGCAAATAAGGACCACTTGGCCCACACAGTCTGCCCTTTTTTCCCTACCTGTGGTATTACTGTAGACCCTAACCAATCTCTGGCTCATTCTTCTTCTCCCACTTCCTTTCCACTAAGATTCCATTATATGTATCCCATACATTCTTGAACTCCTCCACTGTTGTCACCCCTACCACCCCGCTGTAAGACAGTTCCAGGAATCAACCACTCTTTCTATAAATAGGAGCTTCCTTTCATCTCTCCTGAATCTACCTCTTCCAGCTTCATAGCATCTCCTCTTGTTCTTCAGCACCTCTTATTCTGAAAAATACTTCCCTCCTGTAACTTATTTATCCCCATGAAGTATTTAAAGGTCTCTATCCTATCCTCCTATCCCCCTCTCCCTCCTCTATTGTGATGTGTACATATTGAAGTCCATTAGTCTCTCCCCAGATTTACCCACTGTGTTGTGACACAAATCTAGTTACTGTAAATTAGGCCACCAGAAACATGCTGCCCAATATGACCATGGCCCTAAATTCCACCGCAACCCAACTATGGTGACAAGGGACAGCAGGGGACAAGAGTTGTTTTTTGTGGTGGGCTTTGCCCGCCACACTTCCATTGTGGGGGGGCTTCACTTCCCACACCTCACATCACTAAAAATAATCTCTTCCAGGTCCAGGCATGAGTGGACAGGGGAAGAGTGCTGATGGTGAAGATATCATGAATGCAACGTGCTGTGAAATCCAGCATGCCCCTGTCACTCATGGCCATTTCCTGTCACCCTAATTGCTGCACCCTAATTGTGTTGTCCACCTAATGGTATATCTTCTCCTCATAGGGCTTTTGGTGCAGACTTTGCACCATTTTAGCTGCCCTCCTCTGGACAGCCTCTACTCTGTCTATGTCCTTTGGAGATGTGGTCTCCAGAACTGGACGCTGTACTCAGGTTGGGGTCTTGCTAGTGGTCTATACAGAGAAAACACCACCTCTCTCTTTATGCTGATAATACCTATCCCTATGCTCTCCAGCATCCTGCTAGCCCTCCCAGCTGCCTTGCTGCACTGTCTGGCCTCCTTTAGGTCTTCTGATATGATTACCCCCATTCAATTTCCTGCTTGGTGGCTGTCAGTATCACTTTACCCATTTTGTAATCCATTCCTTGGGTTTCTGTGCCCGAACTGCATTATTTTGCACCTTTTCACATTGAAACCCAGCTGCCATACCTTTGACCACTCCTCAAGTTTTCTCAAGTTTAATTGATGAAACAGTTACAGATGTCACATACATTATATAATGCAAAAATCTATTTATTTGCACCTTACAGGTTTTTGCAGCAATAATTAAGATAAAGTATACACAATCAGCCATTTAAATTATTAGAATACAGGAACACAGAAAGCACAAGATGAGGAACAACAGTTCTGGAGGACGTAGTGCAAAAGCAATGTTAACAGATATTTGAGAAGCAGGTCATCAGGGGCGGGTTACAAATATGAGGCTAATGCTTGGTTAAAACAATATTAATTTAACTTTGCCCTGAAATCAGAAATAAGAGTGAAAGCAATGGACTTCATGGGTCTAGCTGCTGCATTCTGGACTAGTTCTTGGTTGATAATCTCTTATAGAGCAAATTACAGTAATATTGTCTAGAAGAGATCAAGGCCTGCAGCAAAGTATGGAGATTATCAGTGTCAAAGAGCAACTGACATGATTTTCAGACTTGGGAAGGAAACTCATATGAAGGATCTACCTGCCTGAGGAGCTCATTTAACCTGAAACATAATTTGTTTTTATGCAGTAATTAAATAACTGCTTAGATGGGTGGTGGGGACCAGGTGATGCCCTGGGGTGAAATGGTGCCAGGACAGTGGTAATCCCTGTCTTGTTCCCATACCCAAGGGCCCAGCAGTGGAGGCTGGACAGGAGTCAAGGTCATCCCCAGCATCTCATCCAACCTGGGTGGTGTTATGTAATGCAAGGTCCATCAGAAACAAGACAGCTATTATAGCTGATCTTGTTCAAACGGTGGACCTGGCATGTATCACCGAGACCTGGCTGGATGAAAATGCAGGCCCAGTATTGGCTTCTGCTGTTCCAGCTAGGTTCTTGGTGATTCACCGTCTAAGGTTGGATCATAGGGGTGGGGGTGTGGCCATCTTTTTTAAGACTGAACTGGGCCTTGTGGATGTTCCAGTGGGGACCACTAGATCCTTTGAGTGTGTCATGGGTGAGGGTGTAGGTTGTAGGATACTCCTCATTTACTGCCCACCAGGTGATGAGGATTTATTCCTGCAGGAGATTGTGTACTTCATCATCGACATGGTGTTGGAGTCCCCCAGATGGATAATTCTGTGGACTTCAATGCCTGGGTCTACAAAGAACTCTCACAGTTTGGTCAAAATCTCCTCCAGCTAATGACAATGCTGGGCCTTACACAGGTAATTACCTCCTCTACCCATATAGGAGGTCACTCACTGGATCTGCTGTTCCTCCTGGGGATGGAGATTAATGACTTGGGGGTCGAACCAGTCAGTTGGTCTGATCATCACACCATAGGGTTCAGTTTTGGGGCCCCCCCAAATGGACCTACCCCTTCAGAGATGGTCCGGTACCAACCCTTAAGGGGAGTTACCCCAGATGGTCTATCGGCAGTGCTGGACCTATCGAGATTGCTGGGTGAAAGCATGGGTCCTGGGGATCTCATTCTAGCATATAATAAGGCAGTGGGAGATGCCATGGACTTGATTGCTCCTGTTCGTGTTTGACCACTCACTCTTCACCCAAGGTCCCCCTGGTATGATGGGGCCTTGAAGGAGTTGAGGCAGGTTGGTTGAAGACTGGAGAGAGCATGGTGGAAGTCAGGCCTGGATGCTGACAGGCTTAGATTGATGGAACATTATAAAGGCTATCAATCAGAAATCACCCGTAAGAAGGCAGAGTTCCTGTCCAGGGAGATTGCTGCTGTGCAGAATTGACTGGCTCAGGTTTTTTGAACCATTGACAGATTGTGCAATTCCAATCTGCCTCCAGTCCGGTAGAGCTTTTTCACAAATTAAGTGTGATGAGCTAGCTCATTTTTTTGCAGATAAGGTTGCCAGCATCAGGTCCGGAATCAGCCTGGCTCTCTCCATGAGGGACTGTGGAGGTTGATGGGAGGTGATGGGTACCCAGTCTATCTGGACAGATTTTAGCCGACTGGAATTCATGGACATTGTAAAGACTGTCCAGACTTTGCATCCAACCTGTTGTAGTTTGGATCCGGGCCCTACCTCCCTTTTAGTAGGATGTGTAGATACTATCTGACTGAAACTAGCTGAAATTGTTTGGAGATCCTTGGAGAGGGGAGTCTTTCCAGATCCCCTAAAGGAGGCGGTCATTCAACCACTCCTTAAAAAACCCTCCTTGGATCCGGACAATCCAGCTAACTTACCGATCTTTCTCTGACCTTCCCTTTGTGGGGAAGGTTATTGAGAAGGTGGTTGCATTGCAACTGAACAATCATCTTGTAACCTACAATGTCTATGAAGCTCTCCAGTCTGGATTTAGGAAAAGGCATAGCATGGAGACTGCCCTTGTTTGGGTATTAAATTGTCTCCTAATGGCAAGAGATCAAAAGGCTTGTACCATCTTGGTCCTTCTTAATCTCTCAGCAGCCTTTGACACTGTGGACCATGAGGTGCTTTTGGAGACCCTGCGGTTCCTTTGTCGTCTGTTGGGTACAGTCCTCGAATGGTTTTGATCTTTCCTTGTAGGCAGGTCTCAGAGGGTGGTCACTGGAATTTATTCCTCTGATGTCCTCCCCCTGTCCTGCGGGTGCTGCAGGGCTCCATATTGGTGCCACGTTGTTTGCAGTGTATATGCTGCCATTTGGAGAAATCATCAGGCAATATGGCTTGAGTTTTCATTGCTATGCAGATGATACTCAGCTATATATGTCCTTTGTGTCCAGACAGGTTGATGTTATCTCTGTGCTAAATAGTTGCCTCTCTGAGATCAAAGACTGGATGAGCTCGAATTGGTTGAGACTAAATCCAGATAAGACTGAGGTGTTGGTTGTGGATCTGGGTCACCAGGGGGTGGGTTTTTGATCTGGGCACATGTTGGGCCTGTGGCTTGATGGTGTCCAGCTCATTACCTCAGATAGGGTACGTAACCTGGGCATTATTTCTGATAACGGCTTGACCCTGAAGTCTCATGTGTCAGCTGTGGTTAAATCCTCATTTTACCATCTGAGGAATATTGCCCGGGTGAAATACCTGATTCCAATGTGTGACCTTCCGACATTGGTCCACGCCTTCATCACCACCACCCGTCTTGACTACTGCCATGCACTCTACCTAAGGCTGTCTGGTGTTGATATCCACCACTTGCAGCTGGTGCAGAACGCTGTGGCCAGGCTGTTGACTGGTACAGTACTTCTAGGACCAGTCATATTACGCCTGTGCTACGCGAACTGCACTGGCGCCAGTTCAGTGGTGGATCACCTATAAGGTAGGCTAGCTTACCTTTAAAGCCCTACACAGACAGGGACCGACTACCTGAAAGATCTCCTGTCTCCCTACTCCCCCAATCGTCCTCTCCGATCTGCTGATGAGGGATTGCTAGAGATTCCCAGGGTTCATCTTAAAACATCTGGACCTCGTGCTTTCTCATTTGCAGTACCAACCCTGTGGAATTCTCTACCTCATCAGTTAAAAGAATGCCTGACCGTTAGTAGTTTTAAATCCATGTTAAAAACATATTTATTTTCTTTGGTCTTCCCTGTTTAATTGGTTAATTACTTGACTGTTTTAAATAATTTATAACATTATTTGTTTTACTATGCTTTTATTATGTAAAGCGCCTCGATTTCAAAAGGCGCTATATAAGTAAAGTTTTGCTTGCTTGCTTTTGCTAGATGTGTGTGCCCGGCTTGTAGCTTCTGACTACAAGCTGAGCGGCTAATGAGTGCTACAGCACCGCCCTGTAAAAATTGCACTTTGATGATGTGAAGTAGGGGACAGGGCTACAGACCCAATACCTATAGAATAATGAAATCAGGGTAGGGGTCCCTCTAAACATGCATACCATTTCTTTGCTTCCACTTATACATGTATGGTGCTGTAATATATATCCTATATTAGCCCCATACATGTATACGTGGAAGCAAACAAACTGTATGCATATTTCAAAGGCCCCTCCCCTAATTTCATTATTCTAGAGGTAGTGCATCTGCAACCCCATCTTCTGCTTCATGTTATCGAAGTGCAATTTTTAGGGGTGAAGTTCCAGCACTTGGTGGCTGCTCAGCTTGTAGTTGGAAGTTACTAGCTGGGCATACAAATGTAAGTAATTTAACTGTACAAACTTGGTAGCTCACAACAATAAGTCTGTGCACATCCCCAGGAGTGCACCAGTTTAGTAAAGCAAAGGGACTCCACTCAGTGAGTATGCGACTGCAAAAGAAATCACAGGGACCATAGTCTCTGAATGAAAAACATCTTTATTAAATGTATCAAAACACAGAGAAAAGTGCATTGTGTGCAACCGTTTGTAGCACACCCACATGCAGATCAATAGTTCAAAGCATGAACATGAGGTAGAAAAACTCCGGTACAATCCTCTGATTGAAGTGGTAGTGTGCTGAACAATCAAGAAACACCACATCATCACCATTTAACACTGAAAAACCATGCAAGCCAGAAAATAGCAAACCGGGAAATCCTCGCTTATCGAACATGTCGGCCCAGTGCTACAGTGGTTTCACTATGTAGAGTATTGTATCAGAATGTTTCTACCTCCTGTTCGTGCCGTGAGCTATTGACCTGCAAAACATTGTTGCACACAGTGTACGTTTCTCTGCTTTTAATACATTTAATAAAGATGTTTTTCATTCAGAGACTATGTCCCTGTGATTCCATTTGAGGTCGCATACTCACTGAGTGGAGTCCCTTTGCACCGTACATATCTCCTATAACAGTTCGATGCCCATCTACCCATCCTCTTGACCTCCTTCTCCCCTGCCCCTGAAGCAGCCGCCTCCGAGGCTGCTCCAGTCCAGAAAGTGGAACATGCTACCGAGCACCCCATGGGCATTGCCTTGTCAAAATACAGCCCACCCTCAAACTGAAAACCAAGCAGGTCCCAGTCTGTGGGGTGGACTGTTAGCAGGCGAAAAGCAGACTCTATGTCCGTCTTTGTCAACCACGCCCCTTCCACTGCTCTGATCAATTCCACTGCCTGGTCCAGAGATGCGTACGAGACCATGCTTAGTGCTTCCAGGATTCCCTCATTTACTGAACCTCCCTTGGGGAAGGACAGGTGGTGTATGAGCAGGAACTCACCCTCCTGTTTCTTTGGCACCACCCAGAGTGGTGCTATTTGAAAATGCTCGCTGGGGGGGCCAAGCAACGGCCCCTCTTCCCTCCCCACCCCATCTTCCTTCCGGATTTTTTCCTGCACCACGCTCTCCTTCCGACCCTAGGTTCTTTGCCCTCATCCCCACTTGTGCCCCCTCAAAACCTAGTGAAAACCCATTTTTAAACCTGAACTCAGAAAATCTGCCCCTCACTCGTCTGGGTAGCCCATTATCCTATGCTCTACTACCCCCAACCTGATGGGGATGTGGGCCAGCGCATACCCCCACCTTCCTTCTCTGGTTCCTGCCCTAGTTCCAGCCATAGCTGGACCCATGAGCTCCTCTCCCGAGCTCACCTATACCCCGTCCCCTCACCCCCACCCTCCCTGAAAGGGCTGCTCCTGGGCCTGGCTTCCAGGCGCTCCCCCTCTTTCACTCCCCTGTCTACAGTTCATTGCAGGGTGTGACCCTCCACAATGTGAGCACACATGCCTAAACTTGTAGCTAGGCCATGTACACGCCATCTGGTTAAACGCCTAGCATGCCTTGGCACCCTGGGCTGGTGCCACCCTCCTCCCTTGCTCCACCTCTGATCCCCCCGTTGGACCCAAAAGAGTCCTTACCCACAATTCTGCATGAGTGCAGTCCCACCGCAGGTACCCCTTCACTGCCATCCTCCTCTGGAAAGCCTCATCATACTTAAGTCAACCAAACCCCAGCTTTGCCTTGTATGCATCCCTGATGATAGCCATATAAGTCAACAAGGGAATTGCCAGCTCTGGCTGCTTCTCCAGTACCAGTGCACTGAAGACCAGGAACTCCGCCTGCCACGTATCAATGCTCTTGCCATTAAATCTGGCTTCTTCCGCTTTATGCCCCACCACTGCCAAAGCCACAGCCATCTCTGATTTTCCCAATGACTCCCTTTGTTCATACTTCTTGGCCGTCTCCTTGTCTACTAGCCTGAAGATATCCACATACTTCCCCTTCCAAATTTTTTCTTTTATTGCCATTGGTACGTGGTCACTAGTGAAACTCGCAGGCCACATCATAGGTTCTGGCCTGCTCATGGTTCCCACCCCTCCTTTCCCTTTGTTGCCTTTTTCTTTTAAGGTCTTCAGAGCCTGCTCCATCTTTGAGACCTCCTCCTCCCCCATATCCCCAAGTAAAACCTCAATATACTCCTTCAAGTCCGCCTCATTGAACATATCAATTTCCTCCTTACCCCCATCTGGCTGGGGCCATGCCGGGACCTGTATGGGCTCCACCGGAGGGCTGGGCGCCACCCTCCTTGGCCTCTTGTTCCCCATTCCAGGCTGCTCCTCTTGATCCTTCCTCTTATTCTGGGCCTCCTCCTCCTCTGCTTCACTTCGCTGCCTCCATCAACTCTGTCATCTGGGCCATTAATTTTGCCGCTTCTGCCAGCATGGTGGAGCTGGACTTCAGATCCTTCTTTGGTGCCATCTCTATTGTTGTGTTCTGAGCTACAACAAGAACCACATGCTCATACCAGCGAAAATACCTGGTTGCACAAGCAGGTCCTTGCTTACTGTACAATTGTCCCCCCCTTAACACCCCCCCACACTCCTCTATATCTGCCGAGGCTCCGCCACCCCACCCCCTTTTTGCTATGTTATCCCAGTATGTCCCTTCCCCTCTTTACCCTTCTTCTTTTATCTCCTGTTTATGGTTCTTCGAGGAGGGCCCCTTGCCTGCCTCACCTCCTTCCCTTTTCAGAAGCTCTCATTTCACTGCCTTTTTGTCCCACCATGCCACTGGCCCCCCGTACTGGCCCCTTATCCCCAGATGCCCCTTGGTGCCGTCTTGCACCCACCCTGTATGGGGATTGCGCCTCGATAGTGTCCCGAGCTCTCACCCCCTCTGGGCAACTGGACCACCCCATGGGCCCTCCCCTACATCTCCTTGATGAGCCACACCAGTATCCCTCCACCTGATCTCGTAGGCCCCTTTGTCATCCTGTGGCTCACCCCACCATGCTGACAGGGCCTCCCCAAATTCCAGGCCAGCACAGCTGTGTTCCGCTCTGTATTCCTCCACCTCCCTGCGAAAAACTGGGGAGGCCACCGGCCGTTGCTGCCATCCCATCCTTTCCCTCCTTTGTTGACCCCTGAATGCCCTGCCCATAGGCCGAGAGCCCCGTAACTGCCCACCCCCTCCCACTGCCCCAAAAACATATCCACAAGGAGGGAAAAAGCCCCGTTTGGCCCTCGCTGCTGCCTGCCATATCTGTTGGCAGTCTATCTGCCCCGTGGTTCCCCCGCCCCTCAAGTCCGTGCCTCTGAGTCCAAAATTGGCCTTCAATCCACCACCTCCTGTGCTCCATCTCCCCGCCAAGCAACCATCTGCTGCCTTGTCTCACCGTTCACACTGAGCAACCTCACAAGCTATCGGTCTGCCATCTGGCCCTTCCTTTGGGCTACCCAGGCCTTCCGACTATGCTCCCAGGCAAGTCCTTGCCAGTCTCATGGTCATGTTACAGACCTCCCCCCTGCCTGTCCCTCCATGAGCACTGCCATCATCCGGGAGCCTTCCATGCTGGCCCTTCCTGCCACATGGTGCCCAGACCATCTGCTCACCACTCCGCTTTACCACAAACACCATTCCATTTTACTTTTGCCACTACGGTGTTCCCCCCATGCTTGCCTTTCGCTCGTCCCCCTGCCAGCCTTTCCCCATGCCTGGGCCTTCTCCTGTTCGGCCCAGCCACTCGCTGCTTTCTTTGTTCTCCCCATTTGCTTCTCCTGGGCTCCTCTGCCCTCACAAACCAGCCTCCTCACTGTCCCTGCCCCTTTGTAAGCCTTAGGCCTGAAATACTGCTCGTACGTCCTGCACCTTTTCACCCATTTGAAACAGGCCCCTTGCATCCCTTTGTATTGCTGAACACCCACTAGCGGCTGGCCTTGTGTAACCTAGTGAATTGAAACCAACGTTTTCATCACCTTATGTGCTGACCATTTCCTAGTGCTGGCCCCGTGTAACCTCCAATGAATTACAACCAACACTGCCTCGCATTTCATTCAGAATCGAATCTAGCAGCACATAGTACTTTGTGAAGCCACCGGAGCACAGCCCCATGTAACATAAAGTGAATTACAACCAGCGATGGAAATGCCATGTGTAACCTCAAACGAATTACAGCCAACACTTCCTCACATTTCATTCGGATTCGATTCTAGCAGCACATATTTCTTTGTGCAGCCACCGGAGAACAGCCCCATGTAACATAAAATGAATTACAACCAGTCTTTCCATCACATTTTTGGGATTCGACTCCAGCAGTCTTATTTTCTATGTGCAGCCACCGAAGCGCAGCATTCACTATCAATCCGCCACTATCACCGCAAAAACTCTCCTGCAGCCTACCCACACTACCTCCATGCTAAAGAGTGAATGCATACCCACCCTGCATGGAAACTAAACCCAATCCAGACAAGAGACCACTGGTAGTCCACGCTACCACCACAACACAATTAACGCATGCACAATCTGATTTTTTTTTTCTTTTGCTAATATGCTCACCTGCTCCTGGGCCTGCTAGGCCCAAATCCTTCGTGCTTTACCTTCTGCCAAGTGAATGTGCTGTACTGGAATATTACAGCAAACAGAGGGCTTGCTGCCAGCTAGCATGCCCTTAAATACCCCCACATAGCCCCTCATTTGGCCCCTTCCCCTAGCCAATGGCCAGTGAGACCCTTGCCTGGTCATATGACCCCTCCCCTGATGTCATACCCTCTCCCCTTTCCTATAGCCTCTCCCCCTTTACTTGTATTCTTGGCTGTGTCCCAGGACAACCCTGCTTCCTTTTATTGGCAAACCTAATTATAGTCAGAAACCACAGGGGCTTGGTGCTAGGAGAGAGGGCTGACAGGGAGCATGCTTGAACTGATCCCACAAGTAGCAGAATGAGTAAAACAGGTAGGATAGGAGAGGGCTAGGCAGCCAATTGGAGAGAGAGGAGCAGGGTGTGTGTGTTTATTTAGTAGTGGTCAGGGTTGGAGCAGGAGAACATTTAAAGCTATTAGACTCATTCATCACAGGCTGAAAATTAACAGTTGTGGCTTGAGGAGAGCCTGCCTGAAACTCCAAACAAGTAGGATACAGAAGCAGCCAATAGCTGCTTACAGAGAGCAAACAGTGTCCAATCGCCATCTAGTCCAGGAAATTGCAACCAATCAGGCTACCACTGGAGGAGCCAGGAATCCCCAGGAGACATACCTTTCAGAGTCCCAGCGGTGACGTGCCCTGGGTGGACTAGGAGGGTTGCGGCTGCCAGCCAAAGGAGCGTGGCCTCGGCCACTACAGAAAACCTGAGTCAACGGCAGAAACCTAAGGAAAAGGAGGGATAAACTGTTAGGGCAGATAAGCAAAGTCAGCCCAAAGGCTTAAGCGGTGGAAAGAGTTGGGGCAAAAGCAGGGGAGGGGGTGAGAAGGCTGGGTGGGGATCACAGCAGGAGACAGCAAGGAAGGGAGTTGCTTGGCTAAGGTGCCAGAGAAACTAGTAGGATGACAGAGGGGGCAGGGGTAGCTCAGTTACAGCACCAGTTCAAAAATTAACAGAACAATGGAGGGCGGGGGTGAGATCAGCAAGCACTCCATAAAGCAGGCTGGTAGTGAAAAAAAAAATGGCTGTTTGAAAACAATGTAGTGCTCGAATCACCAAATGCTACAGGATTGCAGGTTTTTTCAGGGAAAGGTTGCAGATAAGACAGGGGAGACAGGTAGAGAACGAATATTAAAATTGTTTAAGCAGAGAGGAGGCAAAAGCAGCAGACAGCAGGATGAAAAGAGACCCTAGCTCATAGTAAAAAGTTATGCTAATTCAAACACAGTCACAGGACAGTATTTCAGAGGCAAAGCAAGCATTCACTTTGGTAGATAAATCCAGTACATTAAGATTAGACAAATTTAAAGTTATTAGACTCATTAATCACAGGCTGAAAATTAACTGTGGCTCAAGGAGAGCCCACCTGAAACTCCAAACAAGCAGGATGCAGAAGCAGCCAATAGCTGCTTACAGAGAGCAAACAGTGTCCAATCACCATCTAAACCAGGAAATTTCAACCAATCAGGCTACCGGTGGAGAAGCCGGGAATCCCTGGGATATGTACCTTTCACGGTCCCAGTGGTGATGCACTTTGGGTGGACTTTGAGGGTTGCAGCTGCTGGCCGAAGGAGTGAGGCCTCGGCCACTACAGAAAGCCAGAGTCAAGGGCTGAAACCTTTCAGGGTCCCAGTGATAATGCGCTCTGCGCGGACTTGGAGGGTTGCAGCCACCTGCTGAAGGAGCGAGGCCCCCGCTGAAACCTAAGGGAGAAATCCATCAATAGTATTATGAGATCTCCTAATACTATTGTAGGATGTTCAATGATAGTATTATCAGACATTGTAACATGTTCGATAGATTTTTCTATGATAGTGCTATGAGATTATAGACTTTTCTTGCTCTGTTGACACTCAGCATCACCGTGTGTAAGCTTGCTTTTACTGTAAATGCTGAGTACAGTAAAACCTGGCCGGCACAAGGGGTTATACTCACTTCTCTCCTGCTTACTGCTGTCAACTTTCTGGTGCACTGTGAAGTGTGAACCATGCTTAAAGCTAGATCTGTTACATTTTTTTGGACTCAGCACTTCCCACTTGACACAAAACTCTGTCTCAAGCAAAAGCAGTCCAAACCCTCATGGTCAGCATCAGTTGACTTGTACTGTAACTGCCATATACAGAGAAAGATGACTCACCACTGACTGCAAGGGTGGAAACAATGGCTCCTTGGATCCATACTGCATATTACAAAAAATTAAAAATAGGGGACTGTATATCACATATCACTTGGTTATAATCCCATCTCGAGGTTCTGGGGACATGTTGGAAACTCTTGAGCTTTGCTCTTATAGATTTATGTGTCCTTAGTATCTCTCGGTGGTAATACAGCCTCATAATACACGTCCTCTACAGTATCTATTATTCCATTAGTGGTTACTATGGAAATTGCTTTGTGTGCCTGATGATGAAACTAACATCATAAATAAAACTGAGGACAAATAATTAATTTCTAATTGCTTGGAATTCTCTCTCTGACAAAACAGTAAATCTGCCTCCAGTTCTATATGCATCTTCATGCCTTCTGTTACAATATTCCAACATTTAGGATATCCTAAATGCATCAATTTTAAAACAAATGTAATAAATCAGATTTAACATGTGGCATCTTATGGTCTGCATTTTTGGCAAATTTGTTTCCAAATGAATGTTGGAATAATGAATAGAGATATTTACAGCATATGGTAAACACCAAAGCAACTGCTGTTTTTATTATTTAGCACACTTTGACTTCTGAAATTTCCATGGAAGAATAATTACTTTGCATTTTTTCCAGAATCTTTAAAGGAAATAAAATGTTAATCAATAGAAATTGTAGGACAAGGAGATGTACAGTACAACTAACAATGACTCTGGGACTTAATGTCTCTGCAGTGCAGACAATGGTGAACAATTAGGCTTGAAATTCTGCTTTTCATGCAAATGCATAGTCTATATGTAACATCATTTAAGTCAATCACCTTTATTATGTTGTTGAATTTGCAATAAGCAAACTGAAAATAATTAGCTTAAACAAGGTAGTCTGATTTTCATGCTTCTCTATCCCTGTGTTTACTCTTTAATCTGAAATATCCCATAGCATTTCCAGAAATGTTCTGTGAGGTTCTTAAAGCCAGAGATATGCCGGTGCAAAAGAATTAAAATAAATAAGCTTACTGTACTTTCTTTAGGAGAATAATGCTGTTTCATTGTGATAATTATGAAGCTGGCAGGGGACTCTAAAGATAAGCCATATAATTCATATCTTATAAATAATGACAGTCCAAAGTTAACTTTAAGTATGACCTAAAGATATATGATGAAATGTACTCATTTTATAATTCTGTCTATGTGAATGTACAAAAGATTCCATAGAACGTACTATTGCAGAAACCACCAGTCATACCCCATTCTGAGACATGTACTTGCCAACAGGTTTTACTCTACATCATAACCATCTGTTTATCACAAAGGCTGCATATAATTTGGTAATTTAAATAATTAAACTTGCGGAATGAACACTGAGAGTGGGAATGACTGGGTATTGTGACATTAGCTGTACCCAAGATAGACTACCACAATTCCACTCATCAAGCACTTTTCTACCAATGTTATGTAATGTTACAGACTGGGGATGGTATAAAGTCAAAGTCCTGAAGAAAACTGACCTATAGTATCTGCATATTAGGCACATTTTGGGATTAACACTTATTTGTTTCTTAATGGACACAGATACTACTGGCATGAAAATCAACTACTGTATCTGTGGTTTTCAGGTTTATTAAAAATTGATGAGATGTATGTGTAAGGTCAAGCGTGCAAGGAAGTTTAAAGGTTATCAAGGCCTCTTGTTCATAACTGAGGAGATGTACTGCATGTTCCCCAACCAGTCTGTAGCAAATTAATTTAAACACAAGATATAGAAGATGTGCTGTAAGTTAAAAGAGCAAAATTATTTCCACATACTATGCTAAAGGGTTACTTTTTAATAGCACATATCTCAAAACAAATGCAATACTGGTTCAGAATTCACATTAAAACAAAGTTGATCATTTAGGCAAACCTTTCGTATCATATATTTCTTAAATGAAGAAAACATCATTTCTTTCAATATTGTTTTAGCAAACAACTGAACAGTGGTGCACAGTGTCATATTCCTTCTTGTCTAGTCATGTCAATCAGCACCTTCAGACCCGAACCATCAAAAATATACAGAGCCATTACTGCGAATTGCTCAGCTGATATCTGTCTCCAATCATTACAATGGTGTCAGAACATTAATACACTACAAGGAACATGACACTGAGCACTACAGTAGCTCCTCTGAAACACAGAATGGTAAGAAAGACCATGCAGTATACTGTGGGACCCTACCTTAGAACTACTGCTCCTTTTGCAGAAGATTGTGGTACAGTCATTGTGCTGATTTCTTTTACCTGATTTATTTTTATCTGCTCAGTTCTGTGTCCTACAGAAACCAACATTCCTGCCTTGGTTATAGATTAAAGTGACTTGCCAAGTTTTTGCAAATCAAGTTATTGGTAGCAGCATAATAATGAAAAAATTACATTTCAAGACATTCAATTCTTTATTACAAAAGATATTTGCATAAAACCAGACTGTTTTCTACTTGGCCATAATCAGGTCCTGAAACCTACTGCCATGAAATCATAACCTTCTGCTTGCAAATTCAGAATAATGCATATGGCAACAGGTTTGATGTAATTGTCAAATGACTGTGACTTCAAGGAAAGAGTAATAAATGTAAACAGATGAAATCTAAGAGAAAAATATCATTTTTAATCAAGCGATCTTTAGTTTTAAACCATGGGAGATTCTGCAATGCAAATTTTGCAGCAATTTTGTGTTGAAGTTTTCTGCTGATGTCAGCTGTAACATTTATTGCTGTAAAGTAGAATATCTCTTTAATTTGTTGTCTTATTCTTTACTGGACAACAAAGCCCAAAAACATTGTTTTGCAAATTCAAATAAAAAAATCATTAATAATCCTGGAGAAATTCTAAGACAGTACGCAAAATTACACAAACCTTATTTTTTTAATTATTTTCCAAACTGTGTCGTCTTTGTAAATAATGCCCCCTTACCTCCAAGCTATGCACTGTTATGATAGTATGGATACACTTCATATTTAGGAATGACTCTGGGGACTATAGGCCAGTCAGTCTGATCTCCATTGTGGGTAAACTGATGGGGACCATTCTGAAGGAAACAATGCTATACTGCGGATACCCAGAACTGAAATGGAATAGTTTTAAAAATGGGTGATCACTTCTTAGTAGTATGCTTTTTATTGCACTGCATTTTATAATTATTTGCACCTTGGTGACATCACTGTGACTTTTGTATATAAATGAACGCTGAGTGTTCCCTGGCCACTCCACCTGAGGAAGGCTTGACCGCCGATGCGCTGGGTCTTTTGGTGTAGCTCTTGGCTTGCCTTAATAAATATCTGCATTTGCACTTGAAATTGTTTTTAAGCATTTTTTCTTTCCACCTGAGTGCTGACTATCTGAAACTTGTCTGTGTCATCTTGGCTAGCTGCCCACTGTCAGCACCAACCTCCACAGGAGCTGCGCAGCAACATTTTGGGACTCTGGTAACTGCTTGCTTCTTGTTTACTTCAGCACATTGAGCACCACTGATTGTGTTTAGGAGTTCAAGAGATATGTGGTGAAACCGCATACAGATAGCCTTATTTTCAAGAGCTACACATTTGTTTTTTCCTGAGACTCAGGGCTTGTAAATAACCACTCGATTCAGCACCGCTAACAGAAAATGAATGGTAATGACAAGGGGGCCAATGTTGAACCAAGTTTCAGCTGGGAACAATCAGAATCATTTAATTCAAAGCACAACAAAGCAAGAAAGAAGTTGAGAGACAACGAGGAACTTACATCTGATTCAAGTGATGTCAAAACTGCTTTCTCTAAATTAGAAAAACTACTCAAAAAAGAGCTGGACATTACTTATAATATCATCACATTAGAGCAATATTTAAGTAAAGAACAGGCCCCACGTGGTCTTCGTATATCAATAATACCTTCTACTGGGTTTCATAATTTTGAATTTAAGGATCAGTGGCTTGAATTCACCCTACTATGTTCTAAAACATTCATTGAGTTACTGATTAGAGCTGACAATAAAAAAACATGAAGAATTGAGACCAAAGATTGAGGAAGCCAAAAAAGAAGTTTTAAATCATAAGGAAACAGCAGCCTTTAAAGAAAATGATATATTCATGAAAGGGAGATTGTCTAAATATGAAACGGAATTAATTGCTAAAAAACAGAAAAAGCTACAGAGAGATCAGGAGGATTTTGATAACAGAAGAATTCTTGTGTGGAAACAGAAAGACAAAAGTAGGAGAAGGAGTAGGAGCAGATCTAGAGTAAAATTTGCTGACAATAACAACACAGAAAACATGACTAGACAGTGGAACAGGCCTTTTTTAGACAAACCCCAACAGAGAACACTGACAGATGGAGAAGAAGAAAGAGGAAGACCAAGAGGGGCAGACGGGGGGAGCCACCCTCAATAAGAGAATAACTTGGGGGAAGGGATGGGACAAGAGCTCCAAGTCATAATTTTATCCAAAAAAGAACTTACTGAGACTGAAATAACTGTTTTGAAATGTGGACTCCCATTTGTCCCCAGCCTGCAACTAAATCGGTTCCAGATACACATTGATTTATTTAAACTTTTCGCAAAATAAAATTGAGGGATTTCTTCAACAGAAGAAGGGTAAAATTAGCAGCAGCCACAAACATGGGATTCCTGGAACCACAATCACAATCAGACCTCCATGAGGATATTGACTTCATCGTTGAAGAAATCGGGGATTTAAATCAGGACTCACTGCAGACATCTATTGATGTAAGTACTGGTGAGTATGATATATTGTTCCTGGAAGTGTTGTTGATGGAATTAACAAATCCATCACAGCTTACGGTGCAGTCTAATGAAGGGGTGAACCAAGAAATGAATGCCACTAATCTGCAGCAAGAAAGAAAGAGACTTTTTAAATCTGATTCTTAGTTTATGCCAAATGTTAATAATGCAGCCATTTCAATGTTTGAGAAAACTATTTTGAAACAAGCAAATGAAGTTCTGAGCAAGTCAGGACTGCATAAGAATCAGAACCTAAATGAGAGAGAGAAATGCCCTTAAACATCTGATGGACTACTCTGATATTGTAGTAAAGCCTGCTGATAAGGGGGGAAACATAGTTGTCCTTGATAAAGAACACTATATCAGCATAGTTTAGAAACTTTTGAATGACAAGGACAACTATGTTAAACTCCCTTGTAACCCAGTAAACAAGTTTAAAGTAGAACTCTACTATTTACTTCAGAGAGGGGTTATGGATGGGGACATTAGTGAACAAGAATATTTTTTTTTTTATGAAATGAGAATCCGGTGATCCTGGGTTACTATGTTCTGCCAAAGATCCATAAAAATTTACAAGACCCCCCAGGCAGGCCGATAGTATCAGGCAACAATTCACTGATAGAAAGGTTAAGCAAGTTTGTAGATTTTTTTTCTACAAAAATGTGTCCCAAAACTAAGATCATATACTAAAGACCCGACTTGTGTCTTGAATAAGGTGTCTAATTTTGAGTGCCATAACATGGTATGGATAATGATCGATGCAGAATCCATGTATATGAGAATTGGAAATAATGATGGCTTCAATGCTTGCAAAAACATCTCACCCAAAATATGTTTCCGTGCATGTAGCGCACAATGGCACAGTCAGTGTGCAAAATCAATGTTCAGGACAGATTAAGAAAATCACAGTGACACTGTTCATGAGCAGAGGTCTTAAACTGGCTATGTTAAAAATTTGGTGACAAAAGTCCATAAAATGACTGTGTTACAAGCGAGCATTGTGCAGTTTCCACGCACCCTCGGAAGTTCATGAATTTGTAATATTTTCAGTCCAGATTTTCACCACTGGCATTTTTCCACACTTCCTTATGAACAATACAGCTGTCATTTTTCACACCATGGCCAAAATGTGTTTTCACACTTCTAGTGCAGAAATGTGTGGTCGCTGAGGGAAATCAATGTTCAGGACAGATTAAGAAAATCACAGTGATACTTTTCATGAGCAGAGGTCCCAAAATGCCTATGTTGACAATCTACTGTAAAAAATCCTCAAACTAATTATATTACTGGTGTGCATTGCCCAGTTTCTATGCATGCTCGTGACTTCACCAGTTTTTGTTATATTTTCACTGCAGATTTTCAACATTGCCATTTTTTACATCTCCCCATGAACAGTACAGCTGTCATTTTTCACATCCTGTTCGAAATATATTTTCACACCTGGTGCCAAATGGCATAGTCGCTGTGCAAAATCAGCTTTCCGCTCACAAACTGATATTGTCACTGTTCATAAGGTGGGGATCACAAAAAACCCATGTTGAAAATTTGGAGTGAAAATACCAATGAACACCTGAGGAATTGGGATTTCTGACCATAACGTCCCACCCTGTAGAGACTGACAGGCATCAGGGGTGTGAATTGGGATTATCACCTGTAATGCTCATACCATTCCACCCCCACCCACACCCACACCCGGCAGCCAGTGAGAGACATTGAGGTGTGCCTTGGACTCTTTGGACCAAAGTTCACACCATTCTCCTATTCTGCACCCATCTCACCATATTTCCTGATGGAATGGGGTGAACAGAAGGGCCAAAGACCCCAAGGCACACTGTGACACTTGGTGTCTGCATGGTAGGGTGTGGTGAAATGGTGTGGCCGTTATGCCTGATGACCCAAAGGCACACCCCAATGCCTGTCAGTATCTGCAGAGTGGTGGTGGGGTTGGCCTCAGTTCAGTACTTCACTGTCATTCCTATTATGCAGCTCTGTAACTCCTCCACTACCAATGCCAATGCCAGCAAGCAAACATTCAGCATTGACAAATGCTTGTTTGTGTAGCCACCATCTGCTTTCCACTTAATAAAAATTTTGAAACCCACAAAAGTGACATCCCAGACAAACACCAACACATGTATTTTAGTCATCGGGATCCCATTAAGTGGATTCTGCAAATAACTGCTGTTTATACTGCAGTTTATACTGTGGTTGTAGGACAGCAGAAGGCAATATGCCCATGATTGCTGTCCCCAATACTCAGTGGATGCAACTGTAGAGGTTGTTCTCATTTAAGTAAACATCCAGTTTTGATTTAAAAGCAGTAAATGTTGATTCATTGACAATAGAAATATAGAAGCATAGAAACATAGAAGCTGACGGCAGATAAGGACCTCAAGGCCCATCCAGTCTGCCCATTTCTTTTTCTACCTTATAAATGTGCCATCAGCCTTTGCTCTGTCAATGGCCTATCTATTCATAGTCATTTGTATTGCTCCCTTATGCCTATCCCATGCCTGTTTGAAGCACTGCACTGTATTCATAGCCACCACTTCCTGAGGTAGGCCGTTCCATGCATCCACCACCCTTTATGTCAAAAAGAATTTCCTCACATTACCCCTTAATCAGCCTCCCTCTAATCTCATGCTGTGTCTTCTTGTCCTGCTATTTTTCTTATACTGAAACATGTTAGACTCTTTCACCTTGTTAATGCCATTAAGGTGTTTGAAGGTTTCGATCATATCACCTCCCTCCCTCCTTTGCTCTAGGGAATACATATTGAGCTCTGTTAATCTGTCCTCATATGTTTTCTGATGGAGTCCCTGCACCATTTGGTTGCCCTTCTCTGGACTGCCTTAATTTGGTTAATGTCCTTGTGAAGGTGTGGTCTCCAGTACTGCACGCAATACTCCAGATGAGGCCTAACCAGTGTCTTGTAAAGAGGGATTATTACCTCCCTTTTCCAACTTGTGATACCCCTACTAATATACCCAAACATCCCCCTAGCCTTACCTACTGCTTTTGTGGTCTGCTTGGATGATTTCAGGTCATCGGTGATGATGATGCCCAAGTCTCTTTCTTCCCTTCTGACTGCCAACAACTCCCCTCCCAGCCTATAGGTGACTTCAGGGTTTCTCTTTCCTGTGTGCATGATCTTGCACTTCTTTGCGTTAAACCCCATTTGCCACTCTTCTGACCATTTTGCAAGTTTATCTAGATCTCTTCTCATTCTGCCCACCCCATCTAGATCATCTACTCTGTTGCAGATCTTGGTGTCATCTTCAAACAGAGAAATCTTACCCTCTAGTCCATCTGCAATGTCACTGATGAAGATATTGATAGAGGACTGGCCCCAGGACTGATCCCTGAGGTTCCCCCCTTGTGACTTGCATATCTTCTGACTGTATACCATTTACCACCACTCTCTGTTTTCTGCCTGTCAACCAGTTTGCCACCCAGTTGACCAACTTCTGACCCACCCCGAGCCTACCCAGCTTATTAATCAATCTTCTATGTGGAACAGTATCGAAAGCTTTGCTGAAGTCAAGGTAGGTGACATCAACTGCTCCCGCTTGGTCCACCACTCTGGTTACCCAGACAAACAAATCTATGACATTAGTTTGACAGGACCTTCCTTTTGTAAACCCATGCTGTTTTGGATCCTGTGCTCATGTGGATTTCAGGTGTTACACTATCCTTTCCTTAAGGAATGCATCCATAATCTTGCCCACTACTGAGGTATGACTGACTGGTCTGTAGTTCCCTGCCTCCTCCCTGCTACCACTCTTGTGGAGTGGGATCACATGAGCCCTTCTCCAGTCTTCTGGGACCTCTCTCTCTCTCCTCAGAGACTCACTAAACAGTTCTGATAATGGCTCTACTAGTTCCACCCTTAGCTCCTTTAGTATGCTGGGATGTATTCCATCAGGTCCCATTGCCTTGTCCACCCTGAGCTTATTGAGCTCTTGTAGGACCCTTTCTTTTGTGAAGGGACTAGTGCTCACCTCCCTCCCCCCTGTGTCCATGGTGCTGAGCTGTGGGCCCTGTCCTACCTTCTCTTCAGTAAATACTGAGCAGAAGTATCTATTTAGGATAGATGCTTTTACATGGTCCTCCTCCTCACACACTCCCTTATCTCCTTTGATCTTAGCAATACTCCTTCTGGACTTTCTCCTTTCACTAATGCATCTAGTCTATCAGTAAAGAAGCTGAGATGTATACAGTGTGTGAGAATGGGGTGAGAATTATGCTTGAGAACCCCATGGCACACCCACACCTGGCTTGGTGCCTGCAGGGTTGAGGTTGGTTGTTAGGGTTGGAAACCCTAACACCATATTTCCATACTTTCCCTACTTTTTTTACTTTAATTCTAGCTAGTGCATTAAAGATTTTTTTAAATGAATGTCCTTACTTTTTGAGACAGTATAATTATATCCTTCTTACCCTGTGGGAGTGCAGGTCCCTCTGGGCCCTGTGTACCCCATAATCCATAATTTGTTACATAGTGTAATGGTATCCTTATTTGCCCATCAGAATGCAGGGCCCTCTTCCAATCCCTCCATATATCCATATATGTATGAGCTGTGGAAATGCAGGGCCCAAAGGGCCCTGCACTTCCATTTGTAAGACAACAACCAAATTGTCAGCATAGCCTACTTATTACCCCACCTCATGTATACAGTACTGAATCTTTTAAAATCCCTGGCAAAATGTGACCCCACTCCACCGCAATTTAACTCCTCACCATAGGTGTGAAAAGACAGCTTTGTCAGGATTTGAAAATGACAGCTGTCACATTCATGAGGTGGTCTAAAAAAGCCAATGTTGAAAATTTGTGGTCCAAATATTTAAAATTGGCAAAGTCATGAGTGAGCATAGCAAAATTCAACATATGTGCATAACCTTGCCATGTTTGCATATTTTGGTTCCACCAAGCCAGTTCAACATGGAAGTTGTCAAAGTCTTGTGCAGAGACATGATTTTGCCAATGGCAACTCCATCAATGGACAGCTGCAGTGCCCCAAGCATTGGGGCACTGTTGTAGTGTTTGCGGGGGGCTTTGCCCCCACACCCCCCATGCAGGGGACTCTGCAGCCTGCACTCCCGAATCTATAAATATCTATCTCCTGGGGAGGGGTGGATTCATTGGGTGAGCAGCCGAACTCTGGAGTCAATTAATCTGTTCATTGCTCCGATAACCGTTCAACACTGTTGGTGTCAAACAAGTTGTGTCACTGTGAGGGTTCATTGTTACAGCATCACTGTAACAATGGTATATGGCATATTTTGAGCCCAAATTGTCAACATATCATCCTTATGACCCCTGTCATGAACAAGGGAGGTAAAACTGTTCAAATCATAACAAAAAGGTGATTTTGCCAACTAATCATTAAATCATTTTTTGGGCCAGATTTGCATAATTCCACTGACATTGTTCATGAGGTGGGGTCTAAAAAAGGCTATGTTGAAAATTTGGGATCAAAATATACAAAAATGACAATGTAATACATCAAAGTTGAAAATCCCTTTGAAATACATTGAGCCGCACTTACCTTAGTTTCTCATGTAGCAGTTGACGGTTCCAGCAGCGGGATGTATCTTCATTGGGAGAGTGGATCTTCACACTGGAGCCTCCTCAAGTGAATGAGGGTATGTGGGGAGGTGTGGGGGGACAGGAAGGTGGGTGATCAGTGGGAGGGTGGGGTAGAGGGCCGATTGGTGGTGAACTGTTTTTTCACTGGATTAAAAAAGATATTGAGGGACAGTTTTCTTTATTACAGGTACAGCAAAAAAGAATCGGGGATCAGATGGTGGGGGATGTCAATGGACACCAGGGACAAAAAGAGGGTGGGGCTGCCACTGGACACCAGGGAAAATAAAGATATTACAAGACAATGACAGAAGGATAGGGGTGTCTTAGCTCAGTGTGCCTCTCCCAGTTACCAATTTTCAAATAAATAAATTAATACTCCATAGATATAATGACCATTAATTTAAATTATCTATCATCTTCAATTTATTTTAAGGCATTATTCAGTCCTATAATTTTAAGTTATATAGAATGAGTTACCCCCTCTCCATCCATCTCAAAAGGCAATATTTAATCTAACAATTCTGATTAAACAGATGAAAGCAGAAAAATAGAAAAGAGAAAAAGAAACAATAGAAAGCATGATATAGACTTCGACCCTCTACTTTTTGTTATCATCAGAAAGTTTTTCAGTTACAGTCTGATTCACATCAGTCTCATAGCTCAGTCCTGCTCCTAAATATTTGACATGAGGTGGTCTGTGTAGTCTTCAGTGTCAGTGATCCTCTGCTCTGAAATGTTTAGTCTTTTGGACAGTTCAGTAATGTCTGCATAGGTTCTCTAGGCTGTCAACTCAAACTTATCCATTTGTGCAACCAAATGCTTAAACATTGTTTTTATTTCTTTCAGGTTTGGGTCAGGCACTTGAGTGGCCAGAGATGCCATTGCTGAGGCTATTTCCTGCATGGCTGGATGGCTTCATGGATGGTGGAGACAACAGGTCTTAATTGGTGATAGTAGGATGCATCAAACTGGAAAAATACTGACAGAATCACCAGGTTAGTGGCTACTGAGTTATGCTGAACTTGCTGTTAGTTACACTGATTAAACACTGGATGATGTTGAATGGTTCCCAAGGCAGAGTTGACCACAGAAGTTAGGCTGCCATCTTGGTGGTAGCCAAGCAACACCCTCACATTAATTAAGAAATGTTGTCAAACTGTTCCAAATATTTCTAAGTTTTATTTATTTATTTATTTTTTACCAGGAGAGACACACTAAGCTGAAAGCTTGTTTACAGGTGTGACCTGAGAGCACAAATAAGTTAAGTGACTTGCTCAGGGTCACACAGTGTGCAGGGGGGGGGCTGTGGGATTCAAACCCAGGTCTCCAGGTTTGCAGCTCACAGCCTTAAACCACTGTGCTATATTCCTTCTCTCTACTGCTATTGCAAGTATGCACCTAAGTTAGGTTTCGTATCTTAAAATGTTTAGTGAAAATACCACACATAGCTAATTAACAAAATTTGCTAAAATTCAGAAAAGCTTAATAGGTAATGCCACTAGAATTCTACTTGTGGAATTTACCTGTCAAGAAGCGCATATCACTAGAATTAGAGCTCTGTGGAATGTGTAATTCCACTGGCAGAACTCATTCAGAATAGTAATTCCACTTCTGAAATTATTTTTGAAATTTCTTTTGAATTCTGTAGAATTCCAAAAAGCATTTCTCTTTTATTGAATTTTTAATTTTTAAAATATACATTCAGAAATAAACACAGTGAACAACACATCTCAATGTTTCTTATTCCCCTCTATTTCCAATGTATAAAGTCATGTCAAGACTAAATCAAGTGGGGTAAAGAGCAGATAATGTTAATTATACCATATACCTCGGACACCGACCAATCAGATAGGCAGGCTGGCACCTTACCTACATTGATATCTATCGATAATCACCGCAAAAGGTGCCAGCCTGCCGCTAATTCAAAAAGCAATCCGGCGGCAAAAATCACGGAACTCCGTCCACCATCTTGTTTCCCCATACCGGAGACTGTAAACAAGCAGCTCTGGCATCAGGAAAGTAAACAAAAACATGACTGCTCTACAACTGGAGTCACTTATTTAAGCATTATAGCAAGTACCGTTTTTAAATAATAAAAAAAACAGTACCTAGATATAATCACAACAAGCCACTTAGGATCTGGGTTGTCGAGTTACCACGAGCTGGACGGTTACCATTCAGCTGTGCCTCATGGGCAAACCACTCCAGCCATGGTAACTCCCCCGATAACCCACACCCCCTCGTGGCTTATTGCTTAAACATCATTCATTTCAGGTTGTTGTTGAAATCTTAACAATGTTTCTGTTCTATTTCAATTCAATGGATGACAAAATGGTAAAACCTACTATCCACCCTTACAGTAAAAATAAAAACATATTATAAATCAGAGCAGCTTACAGTGCAGTAATTATATTATTATATATACCCACTACCCCTCACTAGCAGAGTGTTCAGTATTAATACATTGCCATAATCTAAGTTTACTTATTCACAAATTCATCATCTCCTTTTTGGAAGGTGTAAGGGAATTTATTTCTCATTCATTTTGGTTATTCTGTTCATGTTGCACTCTGATACATTCAGAGAGTTGATCAATTTAAAAAAAAAATATGTGCCGTATGCCTTTATACTTAATTTTCAACTTTGTAGGAGCTAAAAACTGAAATTCTACACCAATCTCTAGAAGTTCTTGTCTAAATGCCAGGAAGCATCTTTATTGTTGATGTGTAGGGTATGAATAATTAGGATAAACAGAGAATTTAAAGAGTCTTGTACAACAGAGGGGCTTTTAATCTGGACAGCTGAGTAATTAAGTCCCAATCTGTGTCAAAGGCAAATATACCAAAATTGTGAATTTCTTTAGTAGCTTCTCGTTTTGATCCATAACTTCATTAATTTTTTCACTTGCATGCTTGGGAATAATTCTATATGCATGAGTTATAAATAGTAGATTATCTTCCAGTAATTCAAATATGGTCACCAAAATATATTTGACTAAATCTCTTATTGATTGGAATTCTTGGTCCAACGATAAACCAGTAAATCTCAAATTTTTATATCTTTGTTGGTTTTCTAGTACTTCGATCTTCCTTGATAAGACAACCTTGCCCCAAATTAAATTAAAAGTAGTAGCTTCCACTGCTGTACTTTTATTTACTGATTTCTCCACATCCTTTTTAGTGATTTCCAGCTGTTTAGAGATTTCATCTATGTTTTCTGGGTTTTGGTCTGGCATCTTGTTGCAAGAATTTGACTTTCTGAGAAAGGGCTTGGAACTTTAAATCAAACAATTGTGTCCAAGTTAACAATTTTTCCAGGGCTTCTCCAAGTGAATTAATGGAGTGGCATCTCTTAGTAGCCACCTCAGGCTGTTGTTCAGTCTGTATCCCTCCTGGGTGGTTTCCTCCTAAATTATCTGACTTATTAACCACAGGTGAAATAGATAAGGGAGACTATGAGCTTTCCTTTTGTGTTGCTTCAATAACCTCTGAATGAGTATCTGGCTTTTTAGCGATACTCTCTTCTACCCAAACAAGTTTAACTGGAGACAGTACTTTAATAATGACGACTCTGTTTTTTGGGAGCTTGGTTTAAAGACTTTAGTCTACTTCTCTGCACGTGGTGAAGTACTGAGTGTACAAGGCTCTTTTAGCTTTTTGTGCTGTACTGGTGAGCTTGCCTTGACTGTGTCATCCATAGGCTGTAGTAGATTGGCTTTTGGTGTACCTGCACTAGAGCCAGAGCTTCCTTCTCTGACTCTCCTGACACCCTCCAAGCCAGCATCCAGTCTAAAGTATTTTTCTAAAGGTCTTATCTAAGGAGATATGTACTGTTCAGATGAGGTTGAAGATTTTGCTTTCTGCTTATCTGCCATGCATTTCTTGAATAAAGGTACATAGAATTGTACAAAATATTCCTATTTTTGTCAGACCTTTCTATGGCGCTCACTCTTGATGCAGCTACCTGCTACCATGCTCATGCTCCTCCCCCCAAAAAAACATTTCTATGTAAATCGTGGAACAACTTTCCATAGATTACATAAACCATGCAATAATATACAGTGGATTGCAGAAAATAAATCCACAGTTCATATAAAACATTCTAGTTTCTAAATATCTGAAGTCCAGTTCTGGTGGAATTATACTACTAATGGGATTCTGCAGAATAAGGTGAAATGTTTTAAAATTCCACAGAATTCTATTCCACATTACAGCTCTGAAATTCCTCCATCTCCTAGTGCCTCTTCCTATCCCCATTCATCTAAGGTGGTTCAATAAAATTGATGATGTCATAGATAATCTTCTTTGGAAGAGCACCCCTCCCAGATACAGTAAAGCCAAGCTGAGGGGGCACTGGTGTAGAGGGGGCTGTGGGCTACCATGGACATGAAGTTATCACATGGCATTTGTCTCAGAGCAAACAGCTCAGTGGTTCTCTCCTTCATCAACAATAAGCCCTCTCTGGATTGGTATTGAATCCAGTCTTATGGGAGGCAACTCATTGGCCACTGGCTTTCACTCTCCTATGAAAACATCCCTATGTCCTTCAACCTTCAACCAAGGCAGCATGGATTCACAGCAGGAAGGTCTTGTCAAACAAATCTGATACATTTCTTTGACTGGGTGACCAGGGAAGTAGATCAGGGGAGTGGCGGTGGATGTGGCCTACCTAGATTTCAACAAGGCCTTCAACACTATCCCACATAGGAGGTTGGTAAATAAGCTGGACAGCCTGGGAGTGGGCCCAGAGGTGGCAAACTGGGTCAGAAACTCATTGAGTGAAAGGACACAGAGGGTGGTGGTGGTGGTAAATGGCATTCAATCTGAGTAGAGTGGGGTGACCATCAAGGTACCACTGGGATCTGTGCTGGGACCAGTCCTCTTTAATGTCTTCATAAGCAACATTGCAGAGGGTCTGGAGGAGAAAGTATGCCTCTTTGCAGACAATACTAAGATCTGCAACAGGGCTGACACTCTGGGTGTGTGTGGAAAAATGAGGAAGGACATACACATGCTTGAGGAGTAGTTAAGAGTGTAGCAGCTATGATTCAATGCAAAGAAGTGCAAAATCAGGCATTTGGGGCACAGAAATCCAAGGGAGGGGTACAAGATGGGGGTAGAGGTACTGATGGCCACTAATCAAGAAAGGGACCTGGGGTAATCATATCTGATGACCTAAAGGTAACCAAACAATGTGAGAAGGCTATGGGGAGTGCTAGTGGGATACTAGGGTGCATAGGGAGAGGAATCACCAGCAGAAGAAAAGGAGGTGGTTATACCACTGTACAGATCACTAATGAGACCTCGTCTGTAGTACTGTATTCAGTTTGGGAGGCAGAATATCTGGAAGGACATAAACAAAATAGAGGCAGTCCAGAGAAGGGTAACAAAAATGTTTCATGGACTGCACCAAAAGTCATATAAGGAAAGACTAGAGGACCTCACTATTTATTTATTTAGATTTTGGTAACCAGGTAAGCCCACTGAGACCAGAAGTCCCTTTTTCAGGGGCAACCCAGAATTAGTTACAGCAGATTGCATACATTGGAATCAATTTACAGTAGTTACAGAAGATACATACAATGGAATGGGCATTAAGCACTTAACAGGGAAACAGCAAGCTCACAAAATGTTAGACAGGTATATTCCCTGGAGGAGAGGAGAGAGGGGGGTGATATGATAAAGACATTCAAGTACCTCAGGGGTATAAACAAGGTACAGAAGGGTAGCATCTTTCAGAAATGAAGGTGTACAAGGACAAGGGGACATAATATGAGGTTAGAGGGGGGTTGGCTCAGAGGCAATGTGAGGAAGTACTTTGCCACAGATAGAGTAGTAGATTCTTGAAACAGCCTCCCTGTGGAGGTGGTAGGGGCCAAAATGGTAGGGGAATTCAAGAATACATTGGATAGACATAGGAGTACTCTCGCCATAGGGAAGAGAGGATAAGCCGCAGATCAATTGGGGTCTGCTGTATTGCATTAGGTAGGGTAAAGGGGCAGACTAGGTGGGCCACACTCTCTTTATCTACCATCACCTTCTATGTTTCTACGTAATCATGGTGGTGATATCAGCACAGTACTGGACTACAATACATTGGTGGCTAGATGTGGAGTCCTTTCAATAATGCTTCACTGTAGAATAATCCCTGAATATGGGTAGGAGGGGATATGATACACTGGAAACTGTGGTAATCTTAGAGCATATGGCGTGTTTGTGATCTATACCATAGACACAGATCACATAGATACCTTCCCCTCTATAATAAGTAGGTTTGAGATACCTCAGAGGGACCTCTGGAAATTCTTCCAGATAATAAGTGCTAAACAGTACTATTTTGTAAGGCTAGCTAGGAGAAGGACCACACTTCTACCTCATTGCTGGTATACTGGAGCAAACTATCCAGAGGTCAGGCTAGCAGCATTTATTGTGCCATCCATGATGCACAACCAGATCCCACTCAAAAAGCTAGAGCTCAGTGGGAAACCGAACTGAATCAGCCCATCTCAGAGAAATAATGGCAACATTGCTGGAACAAGTGACATAGAGCCTGTGGGGATAGTATAATTCACCTCATTCTTAACAAGACATTACATTGATGGCACTGCACCCCACAAGTATTAGCAAGAATGGGGCTGATGGACAATGATAATTGTTGGAGGTGCAGCCTACCTGGGGCACACCTATACCATATCTTATGGAACTGTCCTAATATACAACCCTTGTGGCAGCAGGTAATACAGGTATATACAGAAGTAATTGGACCCATGATCAGGCTAGATGCCCAAGTGTTCCTCTTGGGCTGATGCCCACAACTCAGGACAAACCTCCACAAAACATTGAACAGAGAAATGAGTTTACAGACTCCCTTGTACTGTCTATATATTACTATAATGTCCATTGTAGTAACTTAAATGCATGTACATTAAAATCCATTGTATGCTTTGTAAATACCCTTACCTGTACTGCTCCTCAGTACCTGTATTTTAATTGTATATATTACCCTTTGTTTGTATTTGTTTCCCTGTCCCCAGGTCACACCTGGAAATTAGTCCCAGCTCATTGTGCCTTTCCCTGTTATCAAAATTTTAAATAAATAAATACCCAATCATATTCCACAGGCTCAGTGGCTGATGGCAGTGGGAGTAGCCACCAAGAGGATGATTCACTGCAGATGGAGAACCACAGCCACTCCTTCAATTACAGAGTGGCTTTTGGCAGTGGGCCAGATGGCCACATTTGGCGTAATGTCTATCTTCACCAATGGGTCCATGGTCTGGTTGGATAAGTATTGTCACAGCTCAAATTTCTTAAATACCATATTAGTTTTCTTCCTCTCCTTGTCACTCTTGAGTCAAAAAGTACAGTGCTGTTAGTAGGCTGTGCCTTGGTTTAAGGGTTTATAGTTTTAGTAATGTTGTATTAACCCACTGAATTTCCAGTATAGCTTGTAGGTGATAGCGCTGTGTCACCAACTCTTGTATAGATGGGGGCTAAGATGGCTCATACAAACTCTGAACTAAGTAAGCTATCTATCTTCTCCCTTCCCACTAAAGTCCTTTCAACATTAGATACAAGTGCAATTGGGGGTTGGATGCTAGCAATGGAATGCTTTATAACGTGCTGCCTGTATTGTATATTATGTTGTGTTCCTGTTTTATGTAAGCAATAAGACACGACAGGGTGTGCATTATGGTGTGATAACCGCATTCTTAGGGGTGTAGTTAGGCACGAGGCTGAAGGTCAAGTGCTGGTCATCCCTAGGAGTGTGGTTATCACACCATAATGCACAACCCTGGAGTATCTTATTGCACTTATAAAATGGCCCTTTATTCTTAGAAGCAGTTTTTTTATTTTAAAACACATTTTTATGTAAGTAAAAATGTAAGTGAATCTGTGTTTTTAACATAAAACAGTCCTTCCGTCTATTGGTGGTAGATAGAAGTAATGTTATTCAGTGTGTGCCTCCCTGCCCACTTAAGCTTCATATTCCCCTGCCAGCCACAACAATTTGCAAATGCTGTTTTCCTTATTCTAAGTATGACACATAACCCTCTTACTTTATTTCATTCTTTTCACTCTGTAGACAAAACTAAAAGGAAGCCATAACAAAGGCTTCTCAGTTCCCCGATGCTACAGATATGAGCATGGTTCAAAACTGCCACACTCACTGACAGCATCATGAACTGCTTGCTCTGTCCTAAAAGTTAAACAGCAGGGTGAGTGGGCAAGTCATTTACCACCTTTTCTCTTTATTTTGTGTAGTATCATTACTTACAGTACTTTCTTCATTCAGTTTTTTTTTCTCTGTGTTTCCCCACATTCAAGAAATGGAATGTTTATCATGAAATGTTTACCATGGAATACAGGGATTCAAAATTCTTCTCAGTTCCACTGGCAGAATGTTCCTCTCCTAACATGCTGTATACATGCACGCACGCACACACACGCACACACACACACACACACACAGGCCTTTTCTAAAGCCACAGACTCAATTAGGCTGGCAGTATAGCCTAGAGGTTAGAGGAAGGAGGTGTGAATGAGCTTGATACATCCAGCAGACCAGACCTGAGTCTGATTCTCACAACCTCCACTTGCATACTGTGTGACTCTGAGCAAGTCACTTAACCGCCCAGTGCTCCCTGGTCGCCCCTGAAAACAGGCACTTGTGCCTAGTGGGCCTTAACCGGTTACCAAAGACTAAAATAAAAAATAAATAAATGAAAAATAAATTATCTCACTGTCAGGGAAAGCAGAAGAGATTTTTCCTGATGAGCATGGTAAAGATAGAAGGGGGATTTTTCACTGTCAGCAAAGAAACGGCTGTAATGAAAACAGTAAACAATACTTGTTTCTAATTTGTTTATGTGTGTAAGGAGAGTGTGATGATCAAGGAAAAAGCATTTCATTAATTTGCTTTATTTTTTATTTAAGGTAGTTATATATTTTTTTTTGCTTCTATTTTTATCCTCCCAGGGCCACTGATCTGCCTACCTGCCACGTCCTGGCTTCACCCACAGGTCTGTCCAGCCGCCGTCCCCTTGAACTACCCCCGGCGACCTCATTAGGCCCCGCGGCTACCCCCGCGGCTTGCCCCCCAGGTGGGGTGGGGAGCACTCCCTCCAGAGCTCAACCCACCCATTCCGGATCCAGTAATGCCGCGCACCCAGGTGCCGGGACAGTCCGCGCACAGAGACGGCCATCATACCGCCGCAACCAGTGCCCTCCTTTTTCCCACTTTTCACCCCTGAGCTGGCAGGCGTGCACTGACGCCAATGGCCATAAGCGTGCGCGCGTCCGCCATCACGCTCTGCACAGCGCCTGCCTCTGGCTGTGCTTTTGTTCAGCAGTGAAGTGCCTCCGGTCTCCACTGGGGTCCCTCCTGCACCGGGATGCCCTGGATCCCCCAGGAGAGAGGAGATGGTCCTACGGATGCTCGATCTCACTCCTCCTCGCCGACCTCAGCACCTGGGCCTGCTATCGAACCCAGGTCGCTGGCGTGACGCGAGGTGTGCCCTCCAGTGCCTCAACCCTTAGCACCACAGGGCCAGCCAGGTAGTTTTATTTTTAAGGCCCAGTTGAAGATTTTTACAGTGTAAAGGCAGCAGCCATGTTTGAGATGAAAAATCAGTTCTAGTTGTAGGGGGACTGATTGAAGATAGTTCTGGTTGTAGGAGGACTGATTTGCTTATTGTGTAATGTGATTTAGGACCAGGATGACTCTGCATATATAGAGATTTAATGTACGGTCAGCTGATGTCTCTTGGCCAATGAGATTTCTAGATTTTCTCATGCCATTTTATAATGTTCAATAAAAAAGATAAACTTCATCACATGATTCAGAAGAGATGGCAGACTGCTACAGTAGCAGAGTTCACTGAGAAGTAGCCAGCTCTGTGTTGTTTGAAGGCCTGACAATATTTTAAAACAGGTATGCCTTCTATGCTGATGGGTTTTAGCCTGATATACTATTTGAGCTTGGATTATGGAGTTTTACTGCATTTAAAGAGGCTGTATTTTGTCTCCTTTTTTTAGATTTGAATCATAAGAGAGGGAGAACAATTGGTTCCAGGATCTGAAAAAGCTGAGTTAGTTGGAGCGGAGTCCCCCCTCCCCCCGGGGGGCTACTAAGGAGAAGGCAGCTGAAACTGAAACTGGATTTAAATTATTCCAGGGATCATGAGGATATCAGAGGGTCTGGAGTTCCCAAATTCAGTTCAGTGTAGACACAAATGGATTACAGATAGTAGAAAGCTTTAGAAGTCACCAAACTGTGTGTGCTGGGAGATCAGGAAACGCACCCCCAGTGATTAGAAATTTAGAGAACTGAAGGGTTTACCATTGCTAAGAGTAGCTGGGAAGTGGGGGGTTTAAAGATATAAACTGTGATATACTACGTGGTTACATATTTGTTTGTATTATCCTCCTCCCTACAGAGATTAGAGATTGAACAAAACCAAATAGTTAAAGAGGAAATATATGTTTTGCTGCTTTTTTCATATTTTAGTAAGTCTGCTTCCCCTATACCCCTTATATCTTAGTTTTAATGGGCTAGTCTTGAATTTGCTTTTTTGAATATGTTTATTTAATGTAACAGCCAATACAGATGCATGCTGGGTATGCTGAAGAGCATCATTACAAACAGCGCTGTGAACGCTGACCATGGGAAACCAGTTTAACACTTAGATCAAAGGAATGAGCAAGCTAACCAAATACTGAGCAGACATGCAGGGTAAAAAGCCAATTACTCTGGCTGTGTATTTTTATATATTGTCCATTCTTTCACTGTGGTTTTGGTATACTTGAACCATTGAGTGAGACCAAGGCACAGTAAAAGCAAAAGGCAGAGAGTAGAAAATAGCTATATATTTACTGGAAGAGTGGCACGGCAATATTGCATTGATCAAACCACATCTTATAGACAAATACTTAATATTTCAAAGTAAGTATAAGCTCATTTTGAATGTCAAGACTTTAAACAGGAGTTTAAGGAAAGAACAAAATCTAAGGAGTATTATTTTATCATGCTTTTTCACTTGTGCCTAGTTTCAGTCTATCGCCCTGTTTAGGAGGTCAAACACGTTGGTGGCAGTGGCATTTCAGCATTCAGGCAAAAGCATGGAACTTAAAATTCAGTTATTGTCTCTGGGGGATAAAAGGGGAAAAACACACTTTAAAAGTACTTTGCACTTCTTCTGGAAATAGAGTCAGAGCCTTTTCTTGGGATTGATTGCTAAAGAGGTTGACTCAGCACTCTGGATTTATGTGAGGTGCTTTATTTACTAACTACTTTTATTCAGTTGAGCAGAAATGTTAAAAAGGAACACTGGTTTGAAGTCCGATCTTTTTCAGTATATGTTGCATGTTTTGACCTATTGTCTGTAGGATACATTGGAGACTTGAGAAAGACAACTATCTGAATTTCTGACTCAATTTTTTTCTGCAAGAAGACTAGCACTGAAGATGTACTACCAGTTCTCAAATTAACTTGTTTTTTGGTGGTCTGTACCATGTTATGTTTGATAATTTATAGTTATAAGTTATTATTTTAAACTGGTTTTGTGCCTAGTTTCCTTTAGTTTTGTTTTCTCCTCTCTCTTCCTCCCTTCTTATGCTTTTAAGGAAAACTCAAAGCACTGAAAAAAGGTCACAATTGGGTGAGCAGCAGGAAATTTTTAATGTAGAAACAAAAATATTCTCACTACAAGCTAAATGCAGAAAAGTCGTAACTGCACAGGTTTTGAGGGAAAGTTCCCCCAAATTCTCCACACATTAGCATAAAGGAGTTTCATAGGAAAACAAGTGTTTTCTTTGGGGGTTTCACCCCCTGAGCCCCACATGGGCCTAAGCCTGCCACGGATTCTCAACTCTGAGAGGGAGCCGATCTGTGGGTGTAGGACTCCCCAACAGACAGTGCTGGGTTCCAGTGGGTTCCCTACAGCGACGGCACTGTTGGCCCTGTAGGGGACCACACTGTCGAAATGTCACTGATAGTGTGGCATACCAAAAAGAGGATGCACCAGTGAAGGGTAATGAAGAAGGCAATTATATCTTAGAATGCATAAATAACATAGAACAAGGTGAGGGGATGGATAATAATAGAAACATAGAAGTTGACGACAGATAAGGACCGCAAGGCTCATCTAGTCTGCCCATTTTTTCTACATTATGGATGTGCCATAGGCCTGTACTGTGTCAATGGCCTATCTAGTCATACTCCTCTGTATTGCTCCCTTATGCCTATCCCATGCCTGTCAGAAACCCTGCACTGTATTCATATCCACCACTTCCTGAGGTAGGCCATTCCATGCATCCACCACCCTTTCTGTGAAAAGAACTTCCTCACATTACCCCTTAATTGGCATCCCTCTAATCTCATGCTGTGTCCTCTTGTCCTGCTATCAGGTGTGGGTGAAGTGACTTCAATTCACTCCACAAAGTGATTTGCGGAATCAAGGCGAATTTGCGAAGTGCTCCACAATGCGAAGCGGTGTACTTTGCGTTATGATGGGCAACGCAAAATCCATTGACAGCAATGACTTCACGTTATTCTGCCTTCCCCCAAGCCACTACTCCACAAATTTTAAGGCAAAGTACATTGAAAACAATGCCTCATCTCACTTGTTTAAGCTTCAAAGTGAATTACACTGTGATTCATGGGATTTCAAGTCACATGGGATCTAGAGTGTTCTGCACAGCCTCAGTTCAGGGTAGTGTGTGCAGGAAGCTGTAGGAGATAGTCTGCTCTGAGAGCTCTCTGCAATTCAAACCTTCTAAAAGCAGTTAAAAAAGCCTTTTTGAGTAATTTTTTTTGCTCAAACTTTAGTTCATCGATTGTAGGAAACCCTCCTGTGCTCATACCATCAAGCGTTTATTGTTTGTGTGGATTTTGAATGTTAATGTACAACATTCAGTCTATGTACTGACAGACACTGGAAGTGTGCTTTGGGGGAAGGGCGTGTCTGTGGTGTAGGTAGATTAACTTGGAGAAAAAGACAGTTCTTTCTGTTTTGGTGATATTTTTCTTGTATAACTGTGTTAATGTACAAACAGTATTATTTTCAATAATTCTAGACATTTTTTTGCTGATTGTTATGGTGCAGCAGTGCATAAATTTAGTTTGTTTAAAATACGTGGTTATATTACTGAAGTTTTCATATTGCTATGCATTACTTAGTGTGTGTGTGTGAGTGTGTGTGTGATGCGTGTCATCAAATCAGACACCTTTTATTGTGCCACATAGTAATTGCAGCAATATGAACCTGCTATCCACTGCAGCTGTGTGATTTTTGTACTTTTTTGTGGTATCTTTACTGGTACTAGTACTAGTGACTGTTACTGCAGTACACTGCCCCCCTCCCTGGCAAAGGTATTCTTTTCCAGATTTGAATTTCTGATGGTGAGCACTGGTTAGGTGCTGTGCCTTTGCGTCTGCATCTCTTCAGTGTGCAGCACAATCTTAATCTGTCTGTGCATTTGCTCCTCTTTTGTGCCCAATCTCCTTCTGTAACTTAAGTCACAGTTGTTTCTTTGGCTTCCCTTCAGAGTACTGGACTGGTGTGGTGCATATCTCCACATGAACATTGTACTCATTAATATGTGTTTTTAAGTCAGGGCCATCATCACGAGTCACACATGATACAAATCACGTTCTTCATCATCACAGTCACAAATGCAGTCGTGATTCACGATCACGTCACGAATCACAAAATTAATTTTTTTCACTAGTTATTTATGTAACCCCTAGGTGGCACTATCCCAAGGGCTACTACCCCTGCCTGCTTGGCTACCAACAGGTTAAGGGGCCTGAGTTCTGAAATGGGTGCCTCCACCCAAAGGTCAGGATTGGTCAAACTATCCAGGTCACAGCCCTCTGAGACACTGTGACCCCCCTCTTTTCCCACTAGTGGCCCACACAATACACAATATACACCTTCCCAACAGCGCAGATATGCTTTGTACGTACACTTATATTTGGCACTTACCCCCAGGACTGGTTCCTTCAGCTTGACTCTGGGGACCCCCTGTAAAAGAAGGCGATGCAGTACAAAAGCAACAATAATAATAATAATAAAACTATATTTATACCACTCCTTTCATAAATTCAAGGTGCCTTGCAATACTTAAAAATATAACAAATAAGGCATAGTCCAACAATAATCTGAGCTCTTAAAATCACAATAATTAATTAAAATAAATCTTCGACCATAAATAGGTCTTTAGGGCTTTTTTAAATTCCTCCATGGACACACAGTGACAAAGCGGATGGGGTAGAGAATTCCAGAGGGTATTAGCAGCATACATAAAAGCACGAGCACCTGAAGATTTTATAGAAACCCTCAGAATCTCTAGCAACCCCTCATTCATCGAGCGGAGAGATCACTTAGGGCAGTAGGGAACCAGAAGCTCTTTCAAATAGTCCGGGCCCTGTCCGTGTAGGGCTTTGTAAGTCAAAAGACCAACTTTAAAGGTGATCCACCACTGAATTGGCAGCCAGTGCATATCATGCAGCACTGATGAAATATGACAGGCATGAGACGTACCTGTCAGTAACCGGGCCGCAGCATTCTGCACCAGCTGCAAGCAGCGGATATCAACCCAAGGAAGCCCTAGATAAAGGGAGTTGCAATAATAGAGGCATGAGGGCACAAAAGCATGGACTAACGTAGGCAGATTAGTGGGTGGAACAAGGTGCTTAATCTTGGCGATGTTCCTAAGATGATAAAAGGAAAGTTTGACACCTGCAAACGCAGTGTCAGCTCATTGTCAAAAATCACCCCCAAGTTCCGCACCTGTTTGGAGGTAGGGAGCTGGATACCCCACAGAAATAATCCTGAGGGTAAACCAGCTCCCATCCCCTCTACCCTATGACTCGGGTTAATAACCGTTACCGCCATCTTCTCCGAGTTCAACTTCAGCCAGCTTGAATTCATCCAGCACTGGATTTCAGTGAGGCAACTATTAAAGACCGAGAGAGCTCTATCCTGGTCAGGTGCAAAAGATAAGTAGAGCTAGGTATCATTTTCATAGCAGTGAAACCTCAGCCCATACCATCTTACAATGTCTCCGAGGGGCAGCATATACACTGCGAACAACATGGGAGACAACACTGAGCCCTGGGGGACCTCACATGACAGAGAAACTGGGTGGGAAGAATTTATCCCCGACACCACTCTCTGAGTTCTGTCAGTGAGAAAAGATCTAAACCAACTGAGGAATGTACCTGACAGGCCGCAGATGAACTCCAGGCATGCAAGAAGTACAACATGGTTCACAGTGCCAAAAGCTGATGAGAAATCAAGAAGAAGCAATATGGAATGGCTCTTCTGATCTCTATCCATCAGGAGATCATTGAGCACCCAAACCAGCACTGTCTTGGCACTATGCCTCTTTTGAAAACCAGACTGGAATGGTTCATAGATGTCATGGATGGTTAAATGGTTTTCTAATTGTGTGACCACTACTTTCTCAATAATCTTCCCTACAAAGGGAAGAGTAGAGATCGGCCTGTAGTTGGCATGGCAGTCGGGGTTCAAGGAAGCTTTCTTCAGGAGGGGTGTCACCACTGCCTCCTTCAGGAAGCTAGGGAACTCACCGATGTACAAGGAGTACCAGACAATCCGTGCTAGGACTGGGCCGATGATGTCATAACAACCCTTTATCAGGGAAGTCGGGCCCGGGTTCAAACTACAGCATGTAGGGCGCATACTCTGGACAATCCTCATGACATCAATGAACTCAGGCTGGTCAAAGAAACTCCAGGAGAGACCAGAGACTGTGAACAAATGCCGATCTGTAGCTTCTTCCATAGATGGAGCAGACTGGAGTGCTGCCCTGGTGTCTACCTTATCCACAAAGAAGCGAGCAAGCTTGTCACACTCCACTTGTGAAAAGGCTTTCTGAACCTAGAGACAGGCTGGGTTGCACAGTCTGTCAACAGTTTGAAAAAGCTGAGCTGGTTGGCTCTGAGCAGCTACAATCTCCCCGGACAGGAACTTTGCCTTCTTACGAGAGATTGCGCAATTATAGAGTTGGTAATGTTCCATCAGTCTAAGATGGTCGGCATCAAGAGAAGTTCTTCTCCAACAACATTCTAATCTTTGTCCTTGTTGATGCATCTCCCTCAAGGTCCCATCAAACCATGGAGACTGAGAGTTGAAGGGGGAGAGGACAAACACGGACAGGAGCAATTTGGTCCAGAGTCAAGGAGATGGCCCTATTATAGGCCAGCACCAAGGCATCAGGATCATTGCTCACTCCAGAAAGCTCTGATAGGTCAAGCACTGCTACCAGGCCTGTAGAGCTAACATCTCACAAAGAGCGGTACCTAACCATCTCCACAGGGGTAGGCCTATAGGGGGGTGCAAAAACTGAACACCAAAGTGTAGTGATCGGACCAACTGACAGGTTCCACCCCCACATCGAAGGCCTCAATCCCCAGGAGAAAAACTAAGTCAAGGAGTGACAGCTCTTATGAGTGGCAGAAGTAACCACTTGTGTAAGGCCCAAGATGTCATTAATTGGAGGAAGTGTTGTCCAAACTGTGAGAGTTCGACATCAACCCAGGCACTGAAGTCACCCAGGACAATCAGCCTGGATGACTCAAATGCCGTGTCGATGACGAAGTCTGCTACTTCCTGTAGAAAATGTTTCTCATCACCTGGTAGATGATAGATGAAAACAATTCTACGACCCACACCTGCCACTGCAGTACACTTGAAGGACTCAGCTCCCTCAACTGGTACACTTGTGAGTCCCAGTTTGGTCTTGAAACAGACTGCGAACCCCTCCATCCTGTGGTCCAACCTTGGACGGTGTAACACCAAATACCGAGCTGTAACTGCTGCCTCCAAAACTGGACCAGCATTTTCATCCAGCCAGGTCTCAGTAATGCAAGCCAGATCCACAGACTCAACAAGATCTGTAATAACTGCAGTCTTGTTTCTTATGGATCTGGCATTGCACAACACTGCCCAGGTTGGACACGCTTTCTGGAGCGGCACAGACCACTTGCCCAACATCATTAGTGGTGCCCTTGGGTATGGAAACCAGACAAGATTGACCTCGCTCCAGAATCCATTTCGCCCAAGGGTGTCTTCTGGTTTCCACTACCCCACTACGGCGTCCCCGCTCATTCGGCCTCCACTGTTCGCACCCCCCAAAACCCCTCCTCCCCTTCCACACAATACCCAGTGCTCTACAGTGCTGGTATGTTGACAACTGTAATGGTAAGGGGAAGAAAGACCGGAGGGTGCGAAGAGCAGAGGACGAATAGCGTACAACCGTGGTGGCAGGCCTTCTACACCTATTAAAATCCCACACCCTCACACCAAAACTCAACAAAGCAAAACTATAAACCTCCCCAAATTAAATAAAATAAAATATAAAGAAAACACAAATAAAATTAAATCAAAACAAACAAAAATAAAAATATCCAAATATATGATGTCCAACAATGCAGTACCTTCAACATAAACTGACACCATAGTCAATGTAAATTGCAGGAAAGAAACAGATTTTATTTATTCAGCGGGCTGTAACAAGGACAGGGGATAATCAGGTTAATTGGCTTAAACACACTAAGAATCACACTGCTGTTCATGCTATCAGAGTCCCATTCAGTCACACTCTCTGGGTACCCAGGATGGGAGAAAAGGCTAGCCAGAACTGTTGCCCAGGGTAGGCCAGCATCGCAGCTGGTTGGGGCCTTGTGATGGAAAAAGAACATGCACACACACAATTTGTAATCCGGAGCCGGAGGGCTCAGTTTGTGAAAACAACACAAGAATCAGATGACACGCTTTTGATTAAGAAATGTTGCAGGGAGCTACCCCGATAATTACTCACGGTACCCAGGCTGAATACAGGAGGGCTAATGGATGGAGGTTCTGGACTGCCAGAGGAAACAGAGCCCACACGAGTTGCTTTGGCGTGGTTCTTGTTCAGGCAAGGAGCAGGGGACTGATCTCCTGGCTGGTCCCTTGTCGATGGATTTTCTCTGTGCAGCAGGGTAGGGAGACAAGGTCCTCATGGCAGGACCTATCTGCATTAGGCAACAATGAATTCAGTCTGTAATTAGCTGGGAACAGCCTCCAGCAACTAGCACACAGTTCACAACTAGAGGGATTAGATCACGATCCCCATCCAGCACATATCACATTCATATGTACGAGCCAGCAGCACACAGCCAAACTAAATCGCGCTTCTCTTTCAGTTCACAGTACATTTATATACCAAAATTCTACCTGCACCAGGCAAAATGCTGCCCAGTCATGACTGCAAGTCTCTGCACACACTGGGAGCTCAGAAGTAACTGAAATTCCTGACAGGCCGATCGCATTCAGCAAAATCCTCGGTCTTCTACAGGTTAAGCCTGGTCCCAAATCAGCAGCTTGCTTTGTTCTCACAGAATTCAGAGTTAGTCTGACAAAAGTCCTCTTGTCCCGCTCAGGGCATAAATCAGGCTAGCAGGCCAGAAGTCAGGCCTTCCACGGTTCTCCCGCGCGAACTACTGCGCAACACAACTGCTCAAACTAGACGAGCTCCTTCTCTCTCTCAGCTTCCAACTCGAATCTGGTTTGCCAGCAGACAGCTCAGGGGATTTCCCTTAGATCCAAAAGGTTCAGGTGGACAGTTTAGCTGTCAATCACAGTAAGAGCTCCCCCTTCTGTTGCAAAAAGTCACCAACAGTCCAGAACTACAAATACCAACTGGTGGTCCATACAGTCCCATTTCAGCAGGCTCCATTTTAGAGTCCCCACGCACTGATTGGTCCAATTCGGCAGTTCAGGACCAAAATGGTGGAGCTAAACAGAAACAGTCCGTGCTGCAAGAAGGCAGGTTAGAACAAACTACATTCTCACCACTGCTCTAACAAATCACCAGTAATTATTTACATCTTTCAGCAGGGCTCACTCTGCACAATTAGCGATGGCAGAAATGGAGCACTCTTCAGCAGCCCGGGTGGGGCTCGGGCATAGAAACACACAGGCCACCATTCAGATTAATTACACTGCAAAATGGGCAGCCCTTAAAGAGACAGTACACGGAGGCTTTAAAAGCACTCACTGGCAACAACATTTAAACGGCTTTGCGCCAAACACCAATCAGGCTGTGAGCAATTAGGCAAGCTCTGGGAAGACTTTTGGGAACCCCCATTTTTAGGGGGGTTACACTTGGATGATTGTAATCCTGTTTTGTAGTATCTGTCCAGGCTTCACCACCCCACCACTGTACTCATTAATAAGAGTTTTTAAATTTGGGAGTTTTGTGCTACGGCTTATCGGGGAAATACAGCCGTAGGCATTCATGTTCCCATACAGTTTCATATTGGTTATCTCACACCGAATCACGTTCTTTATCATCACGGTCACAAATGCAGTCACAAATCACAATTCATGATCACGTCACAAATCACAAAAATAATTTTTTTATTAGTTACTTGCATGTATTGTAAGCCTGTTTTGTAGTATCTCGCCAGGCTTCACCCTATCACCACCACCACTGTACTCATTAATAAGAGTTTTTAAATTGGGGAGTTTTATGATACAGGCTGAGCTCATCAGGGAAGTACAGCCATAGGCATTTGCATTTCTTCCTGTATAGCATGTGAGTTACAGTACTATAAGTAGTGGTGGGCGAAGTGGCCCCAATTCACTCCATGAAGTGATTCGCAGAGTAACACAGAATCTGCGGAGTACTCTGCAATGTGAAGCAGAGTACTTTGCATCATAATGAGGAACACGACGTCCATTGAAACCAATTACTTTGTGTTATCCTGTCTTCCCCAAACCACTTCTCCACCAATTTTAAGGTGAAGTACATTGAAATCAATGTACTATACCTTGTAATTGAGCTCCAAATTAAATTCTGCAGTGATTCATGGGATTGCAGGTCACATGGGCTCTAGATTGTTCTGCACAGCCTCAGTTCTGGCCTGGGTAGTGTGTGTGTAGTGGTAGCTGGAGACAGTTTGCTCTCAGAACTCTGCGATTCAAAACCTCTAAAAGCTGTTAAAAATGCCTTTTTGAGTCATTTTTTTGTTCAAAATTGAGCACATCGATTGTAGGAAACCCTTCTGTGTTCATATCATCGAGTGTTTATTGTTTGTGTGTGGATTTTGAATGTTAATTTAGAACAGTTAGTCTGTGTACTGTGAAGTGTGCTTTGTCGGGGGGGTGTATTTGTGATGTAGGTAGATTAACTGGGAGAAAAAGGCAGTCTTTCTGTTTTGGTTATATTTTTCTTGTATAACTGTGTTAATTTACACACAGTAATATTTTCAGTAATTCTCGACATTTATTTGCTGATTGTTGTGGTGCAGCAGTGTATAATTTGTTTGTTTAAAACATTTGGTTATATTAATAAAGGTTTTCAATTTGCTACGCATTACTTGTAGTGTGTGTGTGTGTGTGTGTGTGTGTGTGTGTGTGTTGTGTGTGTGTGAGAGTGTGTGTGCGATGCGTGTCATTAAATCAGGCACCTTTTATTGTGCCACAGAGTAATTGCAGCAGTGTGAACCTGCTCTCCACTGCACCTGCATGACTTTTCTGTACTGCTTTGTGGTATCTTTACTGGTAGTAGATTGTTACTGCTGTGTACTAATCCCCCAACTGGCAAAAGGTATTCCTTTCCAGATTTGGATTTGTGACTTGTGAGAACTGGTTAGGTGTTGTGCCTTTTCGTATGCATCTCTTGAGTGCGCGGCTCACTCTTAATCTGTCTGTGCATTTGCAGTACACCATTAATTCTGGGAAACTTTGCATTTCTTGTTATGCTCTCATTTCACTTCGTCAGTACTGGGGAATTTTCTGGACACAAAACAGAAGCATTTTGGGGATGCACATTAATTCTGGTGACTGTATGTGACCACTGTGCACCTGACTGAGTGTGCCATTAATTCTGGGAGACTTTGCATTTCTTGTTATGCTCTCATTTCACTTTGTCAGCACTGGGGAAGTTTCTGGACACAAGACAGTAGCATTTTGTCAGTACTAGTGAATTTTCTGGACACAAGACAGTAGCATTTTTGGGGATGCACATTAATTCTGGTGACTGTGTGTGACCACTGAGCACATGACTGAGTGTGCCATTAATTCTGGGAGACTTTGCATTTCTTGTTGTGCTGTCATTTCACTTCATCAGCACTGGAGAGTTTTCTGGACACAAGACAGTAGCACTTTGGGGATGCACATTAATTCTGGTGACCGTGTGTGTGGGTGTCTGCCAGTATTGTTGTCACTTCACCTTACTTCGCGTTAAGGCAGAACAACAATGCAAAGTAATAATTACAAGGTGAAGAGAGCCTTTCACATGGGTCACTCCACATAGCAAAGTGACAATGCAAAGTGCCCACTTCGCCGGCACTTCTCCGGCAGAATTTAAATTTGTTGCATCTCTACCTGATATTTTTCTTATATTGAAACATGTTAGACTCTTTCACCGTGTTAATGCCCTTAAGATATTTGAATGTTTCGATCATATCACCTCTCTCCCTTCTTTGCTCTAGGGTATACATATTGAGCTCCATTAATCTGTCTTAATATGTTTTCTGATGCAGTCACTGCACCATTTCGGTTGTCCTTCCCTGGACTGCCTCCATTTTTCTAATGTCTATGTGCAGGTGCGGCCTCCAGTACTGCACGCAGTACTCCAGATGGGGCCTAATCAGTGTCTTGTAAAGAGGGATTATTACCTTCCTCTTACGACTTGTGATACCCTTACTAATACACCCCAACATCCCTCTAGCCTTACCTACTGCTTTAGTGGTCTGCTTGGACAATTTCAGATCATCTGTGATGATGATGTCCAAGTCTCTTTCTTCCCTTGTGATTGCCAGCAACTCCCCTCTCAACCTATAGGTGGCTTCAGGGTTTCTCTTCCCTATGTGCATGATCTTGCACTTCTTTGTGTTAAACCCCAGTTGCCAGTCTTCCAACCATTTTACCAGTTTATCCAGATCTCTTCTCATTCTGCCCACCCCATCTGTATCATCTACTCTGTTGTAGATCTTGGTGTCATCTGCAAACAGACAAACCTTACCCTCCAGTCCATCTGCAATGTCACTGATGAAGATATTGAAGAGGACTGGCCCCAGGACTGATCCCTGAGGTATACCACTTGTGACTTGCATCTGTTCTGACTGTATACTGTTTACTACCACCCTCTGTTTTCTGCCCGCCAAAAAAGTTTGACACCCAGTTGACCAACTTCTGACCCACCCCTGAACCTATCCAGCTTATTAAGCAATATTATATGTGGAACAGTATCAAAAGCATTGTTAAAGTCAAGGTAGGCAACAGCAACTGCACCCCATTAGTCCACCACTCTGGTTACCCAGTCAAAGAAATCTATGAGATTAGTCTGACAGGACCTTCCTGTTGTAAACTCATGCTGTCTTGGATCCTGTGCTCCTAGCAGGATCACATGAGCCCTTCTCCAATATTCTGGGACCTCTCCTGTGCTCAGAGACTCACTAAACAGTTCTGATAATGGCTCTGCTAGGTCCACCCTTAGCTGCTGTAGTACCCTGGGATGTATGCCATCAGGTCCTATTACCTTGTCCACCCTGAGCTTAGCAAGCTCTTGTAGGACCCTTTCTTTTGTGAAGGGACTTATGCACACCTACCTCCCCCCGTGTCCATGGTGCTGAGCTGTGGGCCCAGCCCTACCTTCTCCTCAGTAAATACTGAGCAGAAGTATCTATTTAGGATAGATGCTTTTCTTTGGTTCTCCTCCACACACACACCTTACCCCCTTTGACCTTAGCAATACCCCCTCTGGACTTTCTCCATTCAGTAATGTATCTATAGAAAGTTTTGCACCCTTCTTTTACTGTTCGTGCTAGTGTTTCCTCAGTTTGGGCCTTTGCCTGCCTTACTGCCTTCCCTGCTTCCCTTAGGGAAGTTTGGTATGCCTCCCTATCTTCATCCCGCTGTGTTCCCTTATATTTCCTGAAGGCTAGCCTTTTGGCTCTGGCCTTGTCTGCTACTGTTTTTGAGAACCAAAGTGGTTTCCTCTGTCTTTTGTGCTTGCTTTTTTCCCTAACATAATGGGATGTTGCTTCAAGTATTGCATCCTTAATGCTTGCCCACTTGGCCTGTGCCCCCTCACCTGTATTTCTTCTTTCCAGGGCTAGCTTAACTCTGTTGGCCATCTTATCAAAGTCAGCTCCTCTGAAGTCCCATATTTTTGCCTTGGAATGGGATGATTTAGTTTTAGTGTCCAAATTGAACCATACAATGTGATGGTCAGTGGCCCCCAGGTGATCTTCTACCAGGAGACCTGTGATCCTTTCCCCATTAATCAGTGCTAGATCTAGGATAGCCCTGTCTCTTGTGGGCTGTTGTACCAGTTGTTTGAAGCCCTTCCCTTGCAGGGAATCCACTATGTGTCTAGTTCTGGCTGATGTTCCTACTGGTATTGACCAATCTGTATTAGGCATGTTGAAGTCTCCCATTATCCGAACCTCCCCTTTAGCTGTCATGTTTTGTATATCTTCTAACAGTAATGTGTCTATGTCCACCCAATGGTCTGGAGGCCTGTAGACAACCCCAGTTTGTATGGCTGTCCCATTTCCTGTTTCCAGGGTGGCCCACAATTCTTCTGGCTCCTTATGTGTATTCTGAGTTTCTGTAGCTTTGATATTTTCATTGACATAAACAGCCACCCCTCCCCCTTTTTTTGCACCTCAGTCTCTTCTGAACAGTATATAGCCAGGTACCGAAATCTCCCAAGTGTGGTTACTGGTGAACCATGTCTCGCTAATGGCTACTATGTCCAGTTCAGCCTCTGCCATTGTTGCCTACCAGTCTGGGATCTTGTTTCACAGACTGCAGGCATTTGTGTACATGATTTTCCATTGGCCAGATTTCGGTGTGTTAGTTGTTGGGTGAGATCCAACATTTCCCCTGCATGTTGTATGGGGAGCCAGACCTTTTTCCTTATCTGGTGATGCAAATGAACTACAAACATGCTGAAGTCCTGTTTGATCACTAGCTGAGGGGGGAAGGAGTGTTCTTCCCATTCAGTGTATCGGGTGCTGCACCCCTCTCCCCATTTGCTAGTTTAAATAGTCTGCAAAGACATCAAACTTCTGCCCCAATGCACTGACTCCCTCCTTAGTCAGATGCAGTCCATCAAATTTAAAGAACTTTCACTCCCAAAACTGTTGCCAGTTACCTACAAATGTGTGTCCTTTTTCCCGGCACCAGCCTTTGAGCCACATGTTTAGCTCCGCTATCTCCCCTTCTCTGACCTTCCATCTATCTGCCCCCTCTCCCAGACAGGCAGGATCTCAGAGAAGGAGATGCCAGATGAAATGGATGACAGTTTGTCTGCCAGCCTGGTCAGGTGTTCTTTGGTTTCCACAACTGACCGGCTGGTGAGATCGTTAGTCCCTATGTGTAAAAGGATATCGATGTTTTCTCCTGCTTCCTGCATGATTTTAGCAATGCAGTCAGTGTCTGTCCATGCTGATGTACCTGGGAGACATCTGACCATTACCCCCTGCTGGAGGTAGGTATCAACTCCCTGAATCATAGAGTCCCCAATGATTAGAAGTGTTTTGGATTTCATTTTTGCTTTTTTTGTTTTGGTCGCTGTTTAGGGTGAGTTTTGTTGCAATAGATCCTGTTCTGCAGTGTCCTCTGTCCCTTTTTTTGATTTCGGAGATAGAGGTGGATACCTGTTTGTAGTTTTTGTATTGTTTTTCTCAAGGTGATACATTGGAGAGCACTGAGTGATGGGGCTCCTGATTTGCCCCTCCTAACCACCTGAAAACCTCCTGTTCTAACTACCCTCTGTAGTTGAGGTGCTTCAGTTGGATGTTGGGGAAATAGCGTGTGGTTCTTATAATATATTTCCTCCTGAATATGCGATTTGAGGTGCACAATCTCTGCCCATGCTGCCTGGAACTGAGCCCTTAGATCTCCAATGGTTCAACATGTAGGACAGCATCATAAATCCTATATAACTGCCCTTTTGAAAAGTGTCCCACAGCACCTGCAGTTAATAATATCCATTCCAGTTGAGTTGCCGGGTTTATAACCTGGTCCAAGTAATTAGAAGGAGGAAAATGAAGCAAAAGTTTGATTTTTTGCTTTGTTTGTTTGTTTTTGTATAACTTTTTATAACAAGTTAAATAACTTGTGCCCCTGTAAGTGAGGTCACTGTGTGGATACCCCTCTGATCCTCCCTCCTGCTTTGCTCCAGGAATGTCTCTGACTCTGCTATTTCATAAAAAGAGTGTAGCATGAGGTGGTTGGGGATGGGGGGTGGGTGGCTGGGCCCTTCCTCTGCCAAAAAAAGAACCACAGACAAAAGAAACAAGGAGGTAAGAGCAGAAACAATCAACCAACAACAAATGCAGTAGCCCTGATAGCTTAGCCTAATGATAGATAAAACTGTAAAACCTGTAAAGCACCACCTGTAATAATTTCCCAGACGATATACCCTGCAAAAATAAAGCAGTAACAGAAGATATACCTTGCAAAAAACAATTTGAATCAGAGAAGATTACAGCAGTAATCTGTAAGCACAAAACAGAAACAAACCTGTAGGCACACCCTGCAATAACGCAGCAGAAATTACACCCTGCAACAGCAGTTTGAATCAGAGAACAATAAAGTGGTAAAATGTTAGCAAAAAACAATAACAAACCCTGTGAGCACAAAAGAAAATAGTAAAACACAGTAAATCTGCCAAGCCAAAAGAAGCCTTAATCTTGTTCCTTGCTCTGAAAATGTTCGTTGCTCTGTCCTTACAAACAAACCTAGAAGAAAAGAGCTCAGTTGAAGCTAGGTGCCTTTGCCAGCAAACCTATTATTTCACAAAGAAAGGAAGATCTGAATAAACAAACATTGGAGGAAGAATTTGATAGTATGGAACCACAAAACCAGGAAACAATTCTGAGGGACTTTGCCATTAGTGAACACTTTTCTTGCAAATTACAGTATTTGGCACACCTAGATTTGATACAAGGTGGATGTTTAATGAACTTTGCATCAGTCTAATGGCCTTTTGAGAATCGAGCCACTCTCCACAGTTTTACCATCACCTAGCTCAACAGATGCTATCTTTTAATACTAACACAATATACCCATAATTCTTGGGGGTGATCTTAACCTAGTTTTAGAAGCTAGTATAGATAGAAGTAACATATCCATGGATGCCCACCCTAGAAGTACTAAAGCTGTCTCTCTACTAATGAAAGATCTCAGTTTAGCAGATGTCTGGCATCTCTTTCACCCCGTGATTGAGATTTCACCATCTACTCTTCCCTGCACAAGACATACAGTAGAACTGACTACTGGTTAGCCTCCCCCGCAATAACAGAAAAAACTACTGATTCATCTATTTCACCCATTATAATCTTGGATCATTCCCCTGTTAAATTGCAACTCTTGTGGGGTCCTCCAACTCTCAAATCTTCTTTTTGGCATCTGGATCATCTTCTCCTCAAAGATCCTGACTTTCTACCTATGGTTGAATCTCAGATTCAGGAATTCATCTCCCACAATAAACCCTCCGATGCATCTATGTACACTGTATGGGAAGCTTTAAAGGCCATGATCTGTGGGAAAATTATCAGCTATGCTGCCCACAGGAAAAAAGTAAGAGAGCACCAATTGGCTGAGATGGAAACATCTCTTAAATCCAAATAGAATTTATATTTTAAGTCCAAAAAACACAACCCTGACTCCCAGCTTCATCTTGAAATTCTTCAGCTCAGAATCAAAATAAATGAATTAATCTCCTGTAAAACCGAGCTTGCTTTGTTTAAACTTAAACACAAATACTGGGAGCAAGGTGATAAAAATGAGAAGCTTCTCTCTTACCAACTTAAAGCACAGCAGATGGAGTGAATCATTTTAAGTATAAAAGATGCTCAGGGTATAATCCATTCTGATAACCCCTCTATAAATGGTATTATGAAATCCTTTTATCAAATATTATACTCAAACTTAAATCCCTCTCCTACTATACAAATACAACAGTTCCTAAAAAGCTTGCATCTACTTCACCTTTCTTCCTCCAAAATGAATAACCTAGATAAACCCTTTTCTCTTCAAGAAATTCAGAAAGCCCTATCCTCCTTGAAGTCTGGTAAATCTCCAGGGGGAGATGGATTTCCTGTAGATTTCTATAAAATGCTTTCTGACACTTTCTATCTTCTTCTGTTTAATGTCTTTCAAGAAGCCACCAATAACGTCAATCTTCCACCAACATATACTGAAGCAATTATCACCTTAATCCCTAAGAAAGATAAAGACCCTACTCTTCCTGTGAGCTATAGACCAATATCTTTATTAAATATGAATGGGAAGATATTTGCTAAACTACTAACAACTCGACTCAAATCCCTGATCCCCAAGTTAAGTCACTGTTTGCAAGCTGGTTTTATTAAAAACAGATCTAGTTCTGACCATTTACGTTCTCTATTTAATTTAATTTACAAAGCTAAATCCCGTAAATCACCAGCAGCTGCTATTGCCATCGATTTTGAAAAGGCATTCGATTCCTTAAACTGGAACTACCTCTATCAAGTTCTATCTCACTTTGGTTTCTCTCACACCTTCTGTTCTTGGATCAAATTATTATATACCTCCCATGTGGCAAAAGTTCTTACTAACTCTACTCTCTCTTCTCACTTTCAATTGACAAGGGGAACCAGACAAGGATGCCCTCTGTCACCTTCTCTGTTCATTTTAGCCTTGGAACCCCCTGACTGCTAGTCTTCGTCAGTCTGCAGACATTAAGGGAATCCCTGTTGGCAATTCAAGATATGTTTCCCTTTCCTATGCAGATGACCTTCTAATCTTACTCAAAAACCTAAATGAAGCTGGTCCCCTGCTGGTTGACTTACTTAAGTTCACTAACATTTCAGGCTTTGCTTTGAATTGTGGGAAATCAGAAACATTGCCCCTTAATGATCATTGTAAACCTTCTATGAACATACCCCTCAGATGATTCTGTTGGTCCCTACAAGGCATCACATATCTAGGAATCAAAATAACCCAAAACCTGGAAAAAATCTGGGACACTAATTTTAACCCCTTAATTGATAACATCAAGACAATTTTCGATAGGTAGAAGCTTCTTAACCTTTCTTTTCTGGGGAAAATTGCCACCATCAAGATGTTCATTTCTCCCAAGATTCTCTACCTTTTCACCAACATTCCCTTGATCTTACCATCTTCTTTCTTATCTAAAATTGACAAATTAATTGGTAACTTTTTACGGGATGGAAAACCACCAAGATTCAGCAATAGCAAACTTTGGGCACAAAAGAAAAAAAGGAAGATTTGGACTCCTCTGGTTCAGAGGTTACCTGTGGGCCTTCCGAACCACTCAAACCATTAAATGGTTTCAGAAACCCTCATCTCACTCCCCGTTATTGGTTGAAATGGAATCAGCACCGTGCCCTGGAGGAGTTCCCACTTTCTTCATCTTTAACCCTCTCGCTTCTAAGTTGAAATCTCATCCAACTATATTATCCTCTGTTCTTTACTGGAAATTAATTCACACATTTTTGAAATCTAACCCAACTCCTTGGTTGTATTCCTCCTTCTGGGGCAACCCAACACTCACTTTAGAGAATCACCCAATTTTCTGCTGTTCCTGGAGAAGCAACGGTATATATCTCTTAGTAGACATTCTGGACCACAATTCACTCACATTCAAAATGCTCTCAGACTTACACAGTATCTGGAATATCCCTAAACAACACTTCTGGAAGTATTTACAAACCAGGGCTGCTTATAATTCTCTCTCCCATTATGTGTATAAGCATACTGTACAAGATCAATATATTTCGCACTGGGATAACTTGTCTGTAAAATGGAATAGCTCCATTTATAAGGATATCATAGACAATTTACCTGACCATTCTATTCCATCCATAAACAAATGGAGTGTACTACTTAACTATAATATCACAAACACACAATGGGGTAATTACTGGTGTCTGTCCCACAATACATTCAAAGATGCCCGTAGTTCCTTAATACAAGTTAAAATCCTGCATTTATCATACAGAACTCCTGCTGTACTTCATTGCATGGGACTATTAAATAATAACAATTGCTGGCACTGTAACTCACTTAATGGGGATTTACTTCACATTTTATGGTCTTGTGCTCCCATTAATAAGCTTTGGTGCAAAGTCTATTTATTGGCTACCAGAGTTACTGGACAAAATATTCCTTTAGACCCTAAACTTTTTCTATTAGGTATCTTCAACTCAAGTAACCCTCCCTTCTCACACGCACATTTTATATAGCTAAACAAACTATTTCTCCTTGTTAAATGCCTGATTCTCATGAACTGGAAAATAGCCTCTCTCCCAACCCTTTCAGATGTCCTTCAAAACATTTCCCAGTATACATCCCTAGACTGACTAACTCATGTCATCCTTGACTGACTCACTGTATATGAGAGATGCTGGCAGGACTATTTCAGGAACATCGAAACCTTTGTCTCCTCTAGACCTTAATATACAGGTATTCAAGTATTCCCTTTTATATCAACATTAGATTAGGGACATCTCTGTTCCTACACACAGATATCTCTCTTTTCTCTCTCTTTTCAGCTCTTCACTCTCATTCCCCCCGGTTTACTATCTCCCTTTTACACATTACCATTCTACTTTTATCCTCCTAATATTGAGCACTGATTGCATTCTCTTATATATCACTTTATGCATTTTACTTAAACTCCAAGTTAAAGCATTTACTAGTACTCACTTTATATATGGTGGATCTTTTTTGAATTAACAGTTGCTCTGCTTGATTTTAACTCTGCCACTATCTACCTGCAAACTTGTTTAGGTTCAAGATCTAAGAATAACCACACAATGAAACCTCTGTATTTTTATAACCCATATATTGTTATGGATAATGTGATGCTCTGTTCCTTTATAAGGAGGATATCTTCCAAATGTATTGTATGTTTTGTTCTTCTTTATGTATTCAAAACATCAATAAAAAGATAAAGTAAAAAAAGAAAATCAAGCCCAGTGTATCTGAGGATAAAGTTATTATCAACTTGGGCAGTAAACTTTCACAGTTCTGTAAAGGTTTAAATCTATGAATTTTAAATGGTGGGCTGTTAGGTGACCTGCATGGAGCTAATACCCATCTGGTAGGAAATTCTGCATCTGTTATTGACTGTGCCATCATATTTCTGTATTATCTACATAAATATATATCACTCTCTATAATTGTTAGAGCAGAGAGCGACCATTTGCCATTACATCTAAAAAGGAAAACAGCAACTGTTAGACTTGAACTGGGAAAAAATAATGGACAGATGGAGGTGCTCAATAAGCATAGAATAGAGTAGGGTAACATAGAAAAACAAAGAATGATGGAAACATTTGCAGAGATATGTTAGTCTTTAAATGACCTAATTTTGAATGAAAATTTAGTAAACAATGAGAACATTATGTGCACTTTAATCCTTTGATGAAATTATGTATACCGTATTGCTATAAAATAATCTCAGTCTAGAAATTCTATGAAGGGTTGATTTGACAAAGAGTGTAAAATGGCAAATATATGTATATATAAATTTATTTACATATATCTATATATATATATAAAACTAAGAAGGTATGGATAGCTAAAATAGACCATGAATGAATGATTTTCTATCCAACAGTTGATTAAAGCTTTTAGAAAATACAGTAACTTTTTGGCATTTACAAAAAAGTCATATTAAATTAAATGATGTAAAATGATAGAGGTAGTTTTAAATAAAGATAGCAAAGCCTTATGAAGACTAGAGGCTACAGAATGAATAGCTGGCAAGACAAAACAGAGACATTTCAGAAATACTACACTTCATTATTTTTTATTAAAGATGTAATTTTGACAGATTGGGCCCTGAAACAAGAGAATAAGATAATCTTTACAGAAGTAAAAGTTGAATTAGCAATTGTCTTAGCTAAATAGAATAAAGCTCCGGCCCAGATGAGATCCCTATGGAATTTTTGAAGACAGATGTACATTTTTGGGGTACCAATTTTAGTAAAGCTGTTTATTAATGCTGTGACTCATAATAGGCTTATTAGCTGTTTACATTTGGTAGAAAAACTATTTGCCAGAATATTGGGCCCTAAGCACTACCCCACAGAGTGGCTATGCACCGTGCAAGTGCAGCGCATAGCCACTCAACCCATTGCATCCCCCACACAGGATGCAACTTTTTTGATCCAATTCAGCCTACCCCACCACCTGAGCTCCTCTACCCCTTCACACTCAGAGTCATGACCCCTACAGAAGTGAAAGCCTACCTGTCCAAAGCCCTCCAGAGCTCCAATTACTGCAAAGACACCTTCAATATGAGTATCCTATACCTTGCGCTAAACTCAGTTATCTCCCCAGTCACAGACCTTCTAAATCTGTCCCTGCACCTGGGCCAGTTCCCAACCTCATGGAAAACGGCAGTGATAACACCAATATTGAAATGTGGTGACAGCTCCCTCCCAAACAACTACCAGCCCATCTCAATTCTCTCCCCACTCTCTAAAGCCCTTGAAAAGATCATGGCCAATCAGCTCAATGACTACCTCCTCGCACACAACCTCATATGTAGGGAGCAGCATGGTTTCAGAGCTGTTCATAGCACTATGACCGCCCTCACAGAATTCTCTAACTCCTTGCACTCCACACTTGACAGCCTTCTCCTCTACGTGGATGACGCTGTTCTTTAAGCTGCACATATTGATCCACTCTCTCTCCAGCGTACCTTACAAAACTCCTATCAGATTGAACACTGGTTTGCTGAACACAGATTGGTGATCAACATTAAAAAAACTAAGACGATGCTCTATGCCCACCGTCAAAACAGATCAAAGGATTTCCCCCTTGAAATACTCTCCACCTCTCTCATCCCACTGGAACAGGTTCAAAAGTATAAGTATCTAGGTATTACATTTAAGTCTTCCCTCTCATTCCACAAACATATAAAAATCCTCACCCTCGCCACCAACACCCGCATTAGTCTCCTTTACAGGCATAAAGACCGCCTGCCATCTGAAGCACTTCACCTAGCCATTATCTCCTCAATCTTATCACTGATGGACTATGGCCTCACAATCTATACTGCCGCCAACCCTATGGCGCTTCATAAAATACAAGTAGTCATTAATAAGTCCTGCCAGCTCCTCTCTGGTGCAGACAGAAATACACATACCTGCACCCTATATGCGCTCACCAATATCCTCTCCCTTGAGGACAGACTATTATACCAGACCTGTCTCTTCACAAAAAAAATCCACCTGGGTTTAACCCCAATAGGTGTCATGGCTTCTCTTCAGGCAGCCACCATCTCAGCGTCCACATGGGCTGCCCCAACAACTATCTGGAAGGTGCCTCGGGTCAGGACCACCCAAGCCCAGTGATCCATCCCCCTTAGAGCTTCATCCTGGTACAATGCCCTTCCTCTGGCTGTCACATAAATCACCAATCTAGGTCCTTTTAAAGCTGCCTTAAGGACCCATATCCTCTCCTCACGTTGATGCCAGTGTAACCGGTAATCTGTGGATCTGGCACCATGCTGCTAGGCCACGCACCCTCTCTTGGCCAGGCAGTGGAGAGCCCTCACTATTTCTAGCCTACAGGCTCCTCACCTCCCTCGGTTACCATATAGTTGCACTGTACTATGAATGCACTGTATTATGTATAAGACAAGGCCTCCCTGAGGTGGCTTACCACCAACTCATATCATGCATTGCTTTAGCTACCAATTGTATAGGTCTTAGCCGCTCATTAGGTAAATATGTTGATAGGTCTGCCTGTTTTAACTACCAAATGTATAGGCATTAACCTGTGATCATTGTACTTATACTCTGTATGCTTGCTCACCCACATTTATTCTACGTATGTGCTGTATGAATGTCTATGTTTTATTCTGATGTGGAGCTTTTGGAAATGAGTCTATGACTCAAAGGGTTGTAATTCCAATTTCCTAAATAAATAAATAAAAAAAATGGGATGCACATCCCCCAATGCACATGACCCATGGACTGCGCAGACCACAATGCACTGGGGACGGGCATGGAGTAAGGTGGCACTATGCGCCATGCACAGTGGTGTGTAGTGTATCCACAGGGGAGCATAGTGGACTGTCAGCTATGCCATGGGGGTCCCTGACATAACCACAGTATTAAGCCAAGCCCACACATCCACAGGGACCCCCCAGCCTCAGCAGCAAGACTGCTGTCCACCCCCCAGCACAGCCAAGCCATCTTTGTCCTGGCAGCATCTCAGCAGCCCCCACTCGACAGTGCCACTGCCCCAACCAGCATGTCAGTACCACCCCCCTCCCATTGGTGAGGCGGCATCTGCACCACTGTGTGCCCTGATGCCCCCTAACACAGATGTGCCCTGGACCCCCATGCACTGACACTACCCCCCAGCCCCATACCTGTGTGTCAGTGACCCCCCAAGATGGCCAGTGGCACAGCCCTCCACACACCACCACAGATGCCAACCATCTGACATACACTGGTGTGTGCTGCTGATGTGCACTGGCATATGTTAGACAGCTGGTGACCTTGGCGGTGAGTGGAGGGTTATGCCACTGGCTGTCTCGGGGCTCCAACACACATGTCACGGGGGTGGATGTGTGGTATGGGGGGGTTGGTGCCAGGGGAGACAACGGCTGACCAATGGACCAGTTGGGACAACCATGGGCAGCTGCAGCCACCAACAGGAGGGGTCCTGGGTTGATGATGAGCCACTGAGTTCCAGGGCATGGGGATAGGGTTGCTGGTTTGGGAAGTGGCTCTGCAGTAAGGCAGGTGGATGGGGGCTGCCATCCAAGGGTCCAACACAGGGGCATGTGTGTGGGTCCAGGTGCCTGTGGCAGGCATTCATGCACCCAGACCCATGCCTATCCGCATAAAGGATCCACTCTCTGTCCAGAATGGGCATCCAATTGGATGCCTGTCCAGACCCATGACTCCACCCCTGTCCACCCTGCAGAGTCCTGTGCATCAGGGGGGTGAGGCCAGGGACAGGTGCACATACATTGTGCATATCCCCGGGTCGGCACCTGTCCACAGGTGTGGAGCTGCACAGATGGGTTATGTGCCTTTGGCATGTAACCTGCTCCCATTTGTGTATAGGAGCCAATAAGTATTAAACTTCAAAATTATTTGGATCATTGTAACTTAATTTCTGACCTACAGGCAGATTTTAGGCAGGTGGATCTTCCATTTCACAATGCTTTGTCCTGCAACATTTATTGGAAAAATATGTCTTATTTAGGTCACAAATTAGTCTACTTAACCTTTACAGACTTCAGTAAGGTTTTTGATTCTATTAATAGACATATACTTTGGATCAAGTTAAGAGATATGAGGTAATTATTCACTTACAAATAATAATCTATATTTAGATAATTGATGCAAAGTACAGTATGATATTCAAGGAAATCTCTTAGGAACAATACCTGTAAATATGGGGGTAAAACAAGGCTGCTTACTGTCATCCAAACTTTTTAGTATTTATATCAATAATTTACTCAACACTCTGAGTAATCATCAATACAGCTACCCAAATATTGGTCAGTAATGTTGCCAGCTCCTTGTTTATGCAGCCTACATTATTCTAATTTCTTTAACACAGCATGGCGTCCAGGCACAATTAGATACATTGTTGGATCTGTCAAATAATCTAGACTTAAAGGGTACCTAAACAAGCAGTTTTTTAAAACTGCAAACTCCAAAATCTGGCTTCATAACAAGGTAAAGTAGAGGCTGCTGTTTACATTTATGCTAAAACTGCATTTATGTAAATAATATAAATGCAGTTTCATAGCTTTTGAAAAATGTAAACATCAGCCTTTCACTTTCCAAAAACAGCCTTGGTTTCTCCCTAAGATGGCTGCCAAGTCTATTAAGTGATGAGTCATGATGACATCATCTGAGCCAAAGACAGAGACCCACGTGTATATCTATACTGCTTACTAGTTCTTCTTTCCCTCTTTGTTTTGAATTGTTGTACCAGAATGGTCAACACCATGTATTAACTCGTGGATTATTTTGATCAGTACACATAGATACATAGATACATAGACAGTGTCGGCAGATAAGGGCCTATGGCCCACCCAGTCTGCCCATTTAAGTTTGTAAGTTCAGTTTATGTTTTCCAGGAAGTCTGTTGCCCCTTACCCCTGACCTCCAGAATTCCTTTATGTCTATCCCATGCATTCTTAAATCCCGTGATTGTTTCAGCCCCCACCACTTCCTCTGGCAGGGTGTTCCACTTGTCCACCACCCATTCTGTGAAAATTCTTCCTCACGTTTCCTCTGAATAGTCCTCCTCCAACTTCATCCCATGCCCTCTAGTCCTGGAACATCTTTTTCGCTTAAAATAGTGCATTCCTGCACCCTGTTCCTCCCTGTAAGATACTTGTATGTCTCTATCATATCCCTCTCTCCTCCTCTCCTCCAGGAGTACATGTTCAGTGCCTTCAACCTGTCCTCATAGGACTTGTGATGCAATCCATGCACCATCTTTGTTGCCCTCCTCTGAACCTTCTCTACTCTGTCTATGTCCTTATGTAGGTAAGGTCTCCAGAACTGCACAGTGTACTCCAGGTGCGGCCTCACTAGTGTCTTGTATAGTGGAATTATGACCTCCCTTTTCCTGCTGGTGATGCCCCTGCCTATGCATCCCAGCATCCTATTTGCTTTACCTGCTGGGATGCATAGCAAATAGGATGCTGGGATGTATGATTTTGTTCATTTAGTTTACTTTAACTTGTGGAAAATGTTATGCAATCCAGCTGACTTTTACCTTGGCAAACTGCATTACAGTACAACACTTCAATTACCTGATGATCTAATGGCTATGTGATGCACTGAATTTTGTTTTTTGTTAGCCAGGAGAGACACACTAAGCTGAAAGCTTGTTTATAGGTGTGGCTTGGGAGTACAAGAAAGTGTAATGACTTGCTCAGGGTCACAGAGCAAAGTACTGGTCTGGTTCAGTTCCAAAGCCCATGCTTTCTTGTTAATCCACAAATAAGGCTTTATTTTTCCATGTGAACCCCCTGCACCTAGCCTACCTTCTGTTGAACACCCCACCATCCATACCCTGTCCTTAGTACTACCTGGTGCTGCATATGTGCTTACGGTCTCATGAAGAGAATTATCATACCTCAGATTGTAATCTTGTACCTCAGAGAGTTGTGCACACCTATACCAATACGCATCATCAGCTGGCACTGTGAAAAAATGCCTCCCAAATCACTCTCCAGTCCACATTCTCAGTGTTTGACTTCTGCTCCCACAGTAAACATTGAGTGGATCACCACCCTTCTGCACAGTGACGGTAGTATGCACAGTTCCCCTGTTGTGTTTTTTCCCACCTCATTAACCAACAACTAGGTCTTCCTGGAGGGCCAAGCAATAAGCATCATGACCCATCAGAAAAACTGCTGTTCATGCCCTCATAAGGGCTGCACTTAGAATGGGCAGCGATATTATTAGCAGGAGAGGCATACTAATACCTTGAGCAAATCCACCCGACTTCCATTGTCAGTCTACTCCTTTACCTGTGATCTGCAGAACCCTGCAGGACAGTTCACAGTAATTCTTCTTCAGTACTTTTCTGTGCTCTACTCCACAATGAGAGTTTTCTGGCTAACACCTTCCAAATCTTGAATGAGCTATACACAACTCCCTCAATACTGTTCTAACAAATGTCAACACCCCCCCCACCTGAGGATAATCTCCCTACACTGAATTCAAGTAACAGTTTAGGTGCAGCCCTGCCACTATGAGTATTTTTCACTGCTGGCTACTCTCATCCACAGTCAGGTAGTGATCACGATGTTGGCAGCCCCACATTTCAGATCTCACAGTGATCTGCTCAACGTTCCCCTTCATGTCTTCAACTAACCTGAATATAACTATACCCTGCTGGAATGGCCTCTTCAGTCCCTCTCTGGCATTCATTCTTCTCACCTGTACCCCACACCAAAAACTGGTGAGTTCACTACCCTTCTGCATCATGAATGTGGTTAGTACAGTCTCCCATGTTATTTTTACATATTAATAATAAACATGATCTTCTAGTAAGACAGGCTGATAGCTGCATTGCACAAGTGGAAAAATAGGCTTTCCTACCTGTGTAAGATCTAAGCCACCTATGATTACGCACTGTTAAATGATGTGCAAAATGATGTGCACACCCATCATTTAGCAGTGCCTAATCAAAGGTAGCCTAGATCTTTTAAGGATAGGAAAGCCCATCATTCCCCTTGTTCCCTGTTGCTATCAGCCTGACTTACTGGAAAGATATGTTTATATTTGATATGTCAAAATAAAACGGGGACTGTACTACTTGCATTCATGATGTGCAGAAGGGCAATGAGCTCCACAGTTTTCGGTGTAGAGGAATAGTGATGAATGAATACCAGAGGGGAGTGGAGAAGGCCACTTTTGCAAGGTACTGCTATATTCAGGGAAGGGGGAAGACAGAGGAGAGAAATATGAGCAGATTACTGTGAGAAATAAGATGTGGGCTGCCAGCACCTTGATCACTACCTGACCCCGTTGTTCTGGCCAACATTCCCCTTCCCATAATTTATTTTATTTATTTATTTATCTATCAAGTCTAGGATTACAAATACCTTTGAGCCATGGCTCTTTTACAAAGGGTCCACGTCAGAGAAATACAAATTATGGGGAACATCAAGACAGACATTACAACAATGTGGACATTGCAAACAGAGTACAGATTAATACAGTTCAAGGGTAGCATTGTAACAAGGCAGCCAGCAGCATTTGTCAGAGAAAATAGACAACAGATAAAACCATAAAACCAGTTCATGCAATTGTCCAAAGCTGTATGTGGATATTAATGTATGAAATGGCTGCCACTACATGTTCAGTCACTTCACTACCAGTCTAGTATTGCTTGTAAAGCACTTTGGGATACAATGTGTATGAAAACCACTATATAAATGCTGATTCTTATTATTATTATTTTCCATGGAAAAAGAAGACAAGACAAGCATATATTTGAGTTTCAAGAAAGTATGAACACTAACATTAGACTGAACAAGAACTTTGCTACAAAAAAGTGGTGGCTCTAGGGAGTGGTGAAGGGTGTGGCTGCAGCCCCCAACATACACACACATAGTAATGTACTTGCATGCTGCTGCTGCATTTCACTTTGTTGAAGAAGTCTGATTTATTGATTGTACAAATGTTTACATTCAAACTATGGATTACATTTGTGGGTTCTGTCAAAAACGTACTAGAAAAGAATAACGGCAGAAAATATAAAGGTTTAATAAAAATGTTAAAAAGTGCATATTAAGCATGCACATCACCCCAGCACCCCCACTGTAGCATCTTGGATCCACCATAACCACTAGACCACCAGGTTATTCAAGATTTGTACTGCACTGTGGTTTGCCATAAAGAAAGTTGGTTGGATTAAAACACAATTTCAGCATGTTAAAATAGACAAAATGAACAGAACCATAGCCTAACATGTGTATTATACAAAATAATGCACATAGTTTTGACCTTTTGGGTGAAACAATTCTATACAAAGGGAAAAAATAACTAGTTAGCACTATAGAGAGCCATATATCTTTCTGACTTTGGCTCAAATGATGTCATCACATAACACATTTGGCAGCCATTTTAGGAAGCAGGTAAGAGTTTTTTGAAATTAGAAGGTTGATTTTACAATATTCAAATGCTCTGGAACCACATTTAGGTAAATTGTATATATGTAGTTTTAGCCTTAATGAATACAGCAGCCTTTCCTTTAGTCACCTACGGAGTCAGAGTTTTTATTAGTTTGTTGTCAAAATGTTGTTTAGGTATCCTTTAATGATTAATATCAAAAAAGTAAAATTATAATTGTTAAGAAGAAGAATATCTGTGAAAAGTTCCCAATTGTTAAGATTAATAATGCAAATATAAAAACTGCCAACAAGTACACTTATTTGGGCATTACATTTATGTAATACAGGCAATACATTTACTTTGGCTCATTAAACAAATCATATTCTTAAGAAAGTCATACAAACTACAGGAGGCATATTAAGGTTCAATATACACATGAGGGCAATGATATAGATCCAGCTGTTAAGGTACTGAATGCAAAAGCAGGTGCACAATGTTTGTATGGAATGGAAATTTGTAGTTCTGATTGTAACAAAAAAAATAGAATAACCTTTTCGTCAGCTTTACAAAAAAATATTAAAATGTTTAATTTCTAGCCTGGGCTACAGTGTCAGGTTGGAACTTGGCCAAACTTCAACAAAGGCAATGGCCTGCTGGAGATTGCTAAACTTCTGGTTGCAGTTACAAAACACATCAGGGTTGTCAAGATCTTGTTTAAAAGACAAATGTATATTAATAGAATAAAAAAATGTTGATTTCATAGGCTATATTTTATTAAGAAGGCACTCAATTACATTGAAAAAGGATGCTTAATGGTGTGGGCAAAGCAAAAAAATGTATTTCAACATAGCATATAGTATAGTTTTGAAAATCAGAATTATGTGTCCTGTATATATAGACAGAAAAGAATTATTAGAAACATTATGTAATAACACCTTTCATCCTAGTCTTACCTGTTTGATGAAGTCACCTACTACACAAGACTATCTGACTCTTGTTACATACATATAGTATTATAGTATCAGAAGGATACTTACTGAATTCAGATTTGGAACATTTCCTGGGAAAGTCCTGGAAAAAAGACATAACAAAGATCCTAAACTAATTGCCTCAAATCTTTGTACATGTGACCTAAGTTACGTAGAAGATTTAGTTCATATATTCCTAACATGTCCAACATTTGCTAGGATGAGGAAATAGAATGGATTGGCACTAGTCTCAAGAATCAACATAAGAACAAATTGGATCTAATTGTATATTTATTCTGTTCAAAATAAAAAAAAAGAAACTCTGCTTATACTGGGATATTTTTTTAAAGGCAGTGTTAGCCTTGGAAAGAAGAGATGATCCTCTGAGTAGAATCAATGAACAGGTGACTCAAGGATCAGGTTTTCAGCCTAACCTTATCTTCTTCTTATATGAAATTTATTTTTTACTATATTTATTGCAGCTCTGGATTTATCATGGAGTTTTGTAAGAAAAATAATTGTAGTCCTCTTATTTACTGTAGAAAATATTTTACTGTTTTATATTCACTGCAATGTCTTCAGGACAAACAATAAAAAATTTCCTCATCTTGATCATCACATGATTCTATTATTTTCATAGCACATTGTACCATAAGCTAGGAAGAAATGTTAGGCTCAATATCTCTGTTCCATGATTGGTAAGAAAGTATATAGTGTAGTTTGTATAAACCTGTACTCAATTAAAGTAGTTCTCTGTCCACTTTAGCACCTAGGGTATTCATTGTGTCTCTTAGTAAGCAGAAATGTGTCCAGACTTACTTTAAGGGCTTGCACTGTCTCCATGTCCATTACATCAACTGGCAAGCTACTCCATGGGTTCACAGCCTTCTGACAGAGGAAATGTTTCCTAACAATGCCCCTGCATTTATCTTTTTGAGCTTCAGGGCATGTCTCTGTGTCCTGCTGGAGGATACCATAACAAACTTCTCTGTCTGTTTGATCTTGTTGATACCCTTGAGTATGCAGAAAACTGTCATCTTGTCCCTATTTAGCCTCCTTTTTTTCCAATGTGAACATGTTAAGGGCTACAACCTTATCTTATAGTGTTTGTCTTCAATACCCCTGACTGTTTTGGTTGTCCTACATGGTACCCATTCTGCTACCTCAATGTATTTATGTATTGAGCAGTTCATAGCTACATTCAGTACTGTAGGTGCAGCCTGACCATGGCTTTGTAAAGAAAGAGGATAACTTCCACTGCCATGCTGGTCACCCCCTTTTGATGTATACCAGCTGCCTTGATAGTAGCTGCATACAGTTTGTTGTGCTTCATTCCCTTGTATATTATAATCTCTAGATCCTTTCCTTCCTCCAGTGCAGCAAGAGGAGCTCCACATGTTGTAGATCCTAACTGTGTTTTTCCTCCCCCGCTGTACCATCTTGCATTTGGCTGCAGTGAATTAGAGACTCCAGAAGTTCAACAAATCACTAACCTTGTTCATGCCCGTTAAGGTTTATCCCATCATTGACAAAGACTGGCCTGGGAAGGGTTCTCCCTGTTCTCAGGAGCATGAGAGTGAGGCTTGAATGTTTTCCTGATATCAACGATTCAACAAGGTATAGAGAATCAGTGAGTTCTCAACTGAAAGGGGGTTACATTATGTATAATATAATGTAAGTCTGTTTTTCAACACCACTTCTCACAATTTATGGGTAACAATAAGAAAGGGGGAAGAAGAGTACAGGGTATGGGGTTTGGTCCTATGGTAAAAGTAGCCATTGGTCAGCTCTGGGCTATAATGAGTGTGAGTACGGTTCACATGGCAGATTTTGAATCAGTGCACAAACTGAATTTCAGCTGTCTGTTCATGCTTCTGTGTTGCCAAATCAGAGCCTGTTGCCATTAGTGGATTGATCAAATGTTGTTCTTCGGGTTCCAAAATGTTAAGAAAGACAGGTTCTACATTCCAAACCATGACAAACAAGGTTTAGAAAATACTGTAAAACAGGCTTACAGTGTATTGAAGTCTTTCAATTAGCAAAAAGGAAAGAAAAATGACTTTAGATACAAAAAGTAGTTGAATACTTAAAAAAAAAAAAAAAAAATTTATTCCAGGCAGTTTACTAGTGCTAGACATGTATTTATATGATGCTTGTCAGTTAAGAAGATTTTACTTTATGAAATGGGCATCAGAATATACAAGTGCTGATTGGTCCATACCTGTGTGATATTCTGTCTAACGCACAGGAAAAAGGACCAGCAGTGCCCTGTGGGCACTAATCCAAGTAAAATGGCAATTAGAATGTTGGCAAATTGAAAATCAGCCATCTTATTTTCACCAACTACGAGTGAAATACAAGGCTGCATTTTCAATATGTCAACATATCTGCTGACTGCATGTCAATAAAAAAAGCCCACCACCAGCTCACTCGCTTCTGCCAACCTCCATCCCCTAGGTTGCAACTAGAAACAAGATTTCTGGGCTGTAAGATTAAATTTGAACATTAAATTATGTGACCTCGCTACCCGCTCGCTCACTGAACAGCGATGTATTTAAAGCAAACCGCAACCTGCCACAGGCTGCATGCTCACTCGCTTCTGCCTGTTACCTACGCAACTGTAAAACAAAGATTTCTGGGCTGCAATATTTAACTTTTAACAGCTATCTAGCGATGTATTTAAAGCAAAACCGCAACCTGCCACAGGCTAAGCGGCTCACTTGCTTCTGCCTGTTACCTCGCAACTGTAAACAAGATTTCTGGGCTGCAATATTTAACTTTTAACAGCGATCTCGCTACATGCCCGGGTCATCACCAGCCAAGGAGCATAAGCGAAAAGAAAGCGCAACCGCGCTACCAGCACACTCACTGTACCTGCTCGCTCTGTGTGTCTCTCTGTGTAGCAGCCCACCCTCGCTCTGTGTGTCTCTCTGTGTAGCAGCCCACCTCATCCTCACGTTTTAACATTAAAGTATTATAAAAAAACAAAACAGATGCATTTTTCCTACGTGTGTGGGGGGGGGGTGAAGTGAATACTGCCATGACAACCAGACCTAAAGTACAGAAGCCTTCCTAGGACAAAAGTCCTTAAGTGCAAAAAAAAACAACAGACAGGACACCTAGGCGGAAGAACTATTTTATTAAAAATGACACAAACATACATGTTTTTTCTTACTTTAAATTGCAAATTTAAGCTACCAAATGCAAATTCCACTAAAGATGGCCATTTCATAAGCACAATAAGTCACTCCAGGGTGTGCGTTAGACACTTTAACACACGGCTAGGAGGCTGGACGCACTCGGCCGGTGGCCTCATGCCTCACTACGCCTCCTAGCCGTGTGTTAAAGTATCTAACGCACACCCTGTTGTGTCTTATTGCTTACATATTTGCCACTTGATTTTCATGATTCTAGGATGATTTTAATACATTTATTTCTACTATATACTGTATATTTGTATTGTTAAAAACTGTATAAACAGTATAGTGTTCATAAAAAGTTAGAGGCTAATACTGGTCTAGAATGAAATCATAATTTACTCTTGTGTCAGTGTAAGGATGTAGAACAGCCATTATACTGTACTGTATGTCAGTCCTGACTAAACTGCTGTCTGCTCTGAAAGACGAACTGCATCACTCCCTGACTTTGAGGGAACCGTTCTGTATAGCAGTGAGTGGTTAAAGTCAGTACCCAGTTTTATAACCCTGCACCTCTTTGAGGAGGTCATTACAGTTGTGCAAAACTATGATGTGTGTTTCATGGATTTACTTGAGGCCACCAAAAGTGTAAGATCAGAAATGTGAACTTTGAGAGGCGTGGCCTGTCAGAGAAGGAAGATGGCAACATTTTGAGCTAGCTTCATTGCTGAACTGATCTCATTCTCAGCAATTCTTTTACTTTCAACCCCTTTTTGCACTTAGTAGTGCACAAGATACTGTCTGAATGGCAACTGGCATGAAATTAGCTAAGAAGCAGGCTCATCTGCCATTCTAAGTGGTAAAGATCTTGAGCAACAAAAACTGTCCTGGTGAGGGCTCTCTCTGCACCAACACATGCGTAGCTGCCAGCATGGAGTAGTTGGGTGTGCCCAAGATGGAAGGGGGCTGTAAACTTGCTGAAACTGAAAACCTCTTGATCTTGCTGTGGGAAATGAAATAAGAAATGGGAGCAGGGGGTGAAAACCTCTCAACACATTTTACTCACTTGCAGAAAACAGTCAACGAACTGGAGGGCACTGGGTCAGTACAGCAAGAGACTTGAGCTGGAATCAAGAGTAGCTGAGTAGCAGAAGAAACTCACCAACATTAATGCCCATTTGTTGACTGCCCATAAAATAACTAAAAAGCTAAAGGACACTGCTGATGACCACAAAAACCGTGAGTGTTGGAATAATGTCAGAGTTATCGGACTGCCAGAGGGCACTGAAGGGACCGACCTGCTACTGTTTATGACACAATGGCTGCCAGAGACACTGAGCATGGGGGAGACTACTGAACTTGAAATATGGCATGCCTATTGCTCCTCTGCATGACAGCTGGACCTTAATCAACCCCCATGACATTTCCTGATAATGTTTTTGCCTTACCCCGACAGGCAGGAAGAGCTTATGGCAGTGAGGAAAAAGGGGCAAATAAAAGTGGACAATTCAATAGTCAGGAACTTCTCTGACTGTAGCAGGAGGCTACAAGCTAAGCACAAGCAATATAATGATGTGAAATAGCACCTGCACCAGGACCATTGGCAGTTTGCCCACCTGTATCCATCGTATTTGATCATCTGCCAGCAAGAAAAACCTCTCCGACATTAACAAGTCCAGCAGTGAAAGCAGCCTTTCTAGGCCAGGATCAGGCAGTGAGGGAAGGTAGATCAGAACTGAGGACACCAGGGCCCAAAACATCATTGTGCATCTGTGACTTTAGAACAGAGGAGGACTGGGATATGGGGGTTTGAGGGTATGGGACACTGTCTCAGATCCTTGGGCCTGAGAAATCTATGCCATTGAAGTGAGATTTGTTTAGTTTTTTTGAATAATATGTTTATTGAAGTTTTCAAACAAGGACTAAGACAAACAACACCTATACCTATGAACAATTAAAACAAATCTTTAAACTATACAACTATGTACAAGGGTCCAATTCATTGCAGCAAAAGCAGAGTTTGCAAAATAGCTTAGTGTTTTATGCTTTAAATATTGTTCATGATTATATATTGCATGGGGGTCCATATTTCTATCTGGGGGTATCCCATGTCTTGGAGCCGGGGATACTGGTTCTCCCATAGAAGGGTGGGTCCACTGGGTCACCCAGCCATTCCAAGCTATAATGATCCCTCCCTTAGGAACTGGGCTTCCTCTCGAGAAAGTGAGTTTAGGAAGGGGTCCCCTGCTGAGAAAAACCTCTCTGCCCTGCCATTAACTTTGTAGGTTAGCTGTTCAATGGCAAGCATATGGATGGTGACAGTGCACCACTGTGGGACTGTTGGCTTATTTCCCGAGACCCATGTATTCGATATACAGTGTCTTGCCAAGACTAACAGGACTCAAGTCCATCTGCACAGCACCCCTCACCCTTCTGATCCCATGTCCTTTATACCAAATAAAAATAAGAGGGTCCATAGGGATCTGATGTCCCATTATCACCACAATTTCATTAGCTATATCCTTTCGGAAGACCTGTAATATAGGGCATGCCCCAAAGCAGTGGAAGTAGGTCCCCATCTCCACTCCACATCTCCCACATATCGGAGACACAGCAGGGTTAAATTTATGTATAATCACAGGGGGACAATAGACTCTATGAACACATTTATACTTATTACTAATTAATATACTTTTATACAAACCTAGAATCATCCACCAGTCATCCTCCCCAGGTCCTGCTCCCAAAGCGATTTTGTTTTCTTCGTGAAGTCTGGGAGAGATTGCCTCCCCAGGTGGGCAGCCTTTCGTATCAAGCCTTTGGTATCTCATCTAGCAGAGTGAATGATATGTTCCACTTGATACAGGGGAGAAACCATTCCTGGACCCCAGACCAACCCCCTAGCATAGTCTCAGACTTGTAAGTACTGGAAAAAGTGGCTCTAGGATAGCCCAACCCATAGCTCCTCAAAGGTATATAATCCTCTCTTCTTCAGAAGCCCTATACTTGTCAGGCCCATCACTTCCCATTCTTGAAAACCACTCTCTTCCAAGCTGGGAAGGAAGAATGGATTTCCAGAAATAAACAACAACCAAGTCTCCTTCTCCTTTGCCCCTACCTTACTCCATATTTGAGTCCCACTCTCCAACACTGAGGACACCAACGGGTTCACCTGTCCCAGGCCATTGTATGCTTTTTGGCCCCTCTTGCCACATATGCTGTCAGCCATCCTGGCATCTCCCTTTCCTCCAGGTCCAGCCACCCAGCCTCTACTGGTCTATTGACCCAGTCTTGGAGACAGTGGTACTGGTCAGCCAAATAGTAATTTTTTAATATCTGGAAGTTCAGGCCCCCTTTGTTAGTATCCACCTTAAGACGTTGAGGACAAACGCAGAATATTTTGCCCTGCCATAGGAAATTACAGAGAAGGCTTTCTCCGACCTCTTAATACCCATCCTGGGGGGGCACATGTGCACCATCTGCATGATATAAAGGAGGAGGGGCAGCACATTCATTTTTAACAAGTCAGTGCACCCCAGCCAAGAAATAGGTAGCTCCCTCCACATCCACAACTCTTCCTCAGTGGACTTAATCAATGGGGTGTAGTTCGATCGGTACAGGGATCCAAGATCTTTTCCCACATTAATGCCTAGGTATTTGAATGATGTTGTTACCCCTTCAACCCCCATTTATTAGCCTGTAGCCCCTTTCCTTCCCCCCCATAATAACATATGTTCAGATTTGCCCACATTGATTTTATAGCCTAAAAATGCCACAAATTGGGCAATCAGGCCTAGCAGGGGTGGGACAGACCTCTGTGGGTCCTCCACAACAGCAACATGTCATCTGCATAGAGTGTAACTTTGTGCATACGGTCTGATTTCCCCACCACCGACCTTATAGCTGACTCTGCTCGTATCCTTGCTGCTAACGGCTCAATAGCAAACACAAACAAAATTGGGGTGGGGCACCCCTGTCTTGTTCCCCTATGCAGGGGGAATTTTCATGAGAGGGAGCCTTTCACCAAAGCAGAGGCCTCCGAGGCCCTGTAGAGTGCCCAGACCAGCCCTACAAAGTGATCCCCAGACCAAACTGTGTCAAAACTTCAGACAAGTACTCCCATTTTATCCAGTTGAATGCCTTCTCAACATCCATAGAGAGCACAGAAGTGCCCCCTGGCACTGAAAGGCTACCCATATGACATTTAGCAACTTCTGCATATTATGATAGGAAAGGCACTTTCTTACAAAACCAGTTTGGTCCTGGTGGATCAGCTCTGGGAGTGGTCCATCCAGGTGACTCACCAGGACCATTGCCAATATTTTCAGATCGCAGTTCAGCAGAGAGATAGACCTGCAGGAGGTGCACTCCACTACATCTTTGCTGGGTTTTTGTAGTACACAGATTACTGCCTCATAACAAGTATTCGGAAGTGCCCCCTCTCTCTGTGCTTCTCGGAACACCTCCCAAAGGGAATCTGTCAGTACTTTAGTCATAGCTTTATAATATTCCATAGGGAATCCATCTGATCCACTGGCTTTCCCTCTCTTGAGGCTCTGTATTGCCAGCCGGATCTCCTTTATCTCTGCACCCAATTGTTCCTGCTGTGTTTCCAACAGCTTTGGGATTGTCACCCTATCCAGAAATGCCCGTGCCAGATCCCACCTACCTACACATTCAGCTTTGTACAATTTTTGATAAAATCGATGAAACTGTTCTTTGATACCATGTTTGTCCTGTATTAGAACCCATTTGTCATCCCTAATTCCAGAGATAGTTGCTGTGCCCTTCCTTCCCTTTATTAAGTTGACCAGTAGGGGGTCCGGCTTATTACCCCATTTATTACATTTGCTCTTGATAAAAAAAACATGATCTGTAAGCCCATTCAAGGCATCCTGTGCCACTACCAGCTGCTGGAAAGTGTCCCCTTTCTCCCCCCTTACAACCCTCCTCTTGAGACTCTTTATCTGATGTTCCAGTCTCACTCATTTCTCTTTCTGTTCCCTCTTGTGTTTGGCTACAGAACTAATTATACCCCCCTCATAAATGCCTTTCCGCATCCCAAAAAACTCTTCTGTTTGGGGCAGTGTCCCTATTTTCCTCCTTACACAGCTTCCATTAGTCCATGGGGTATGTCTGAAACTCCTCCCTTCCAAGAAGATAAATGGGGAATTTCCATGGTGGCGGGGGTCCTTTCTCCTCCCAGCTATTGTGAGGGATAAGTTCACCATAGCATGATCAGAGACCTGAATGGGGTCATGCTTCACCAATATCACCCTGTGATACCAACTCCATAGGATATATATGTAGTCAATATATGACCAGGTTTTAGTGGGGTTAGGAAAAAAATGTGAACTCCTTTAATGTGGTGTTGGCAGTCCTCCAACTGTCGATTAGCTCTAAGTTGTTCATGTCCAGCTGTCACTGCCTCATGACCCTCTGCCCCCCTACTTCGGCCTTCTGAGTGATCCACAGTGGGATCCATAATTGCATTCATGTCCCCTCCCAACACCAATCCCGGAAACTGCTCCCTAATAATAATATCTAGGAGGGACTGATAGAAGACTGGGTCCCATACCACTGGGGCATAGATACTAGCAAATGTTATTCATTCCCCATGTCCCCCCTACAAAGATATGCCTTCCCTCCCGGGGATCCACCACCACCCTTTTGACCTGAAACTGGAGATGTTTATTCATTAAGATGGCTACCCCTTTGATGGGAGGAGCATGATGCAGCATAGCATGCCCCAACCCACCCCCGGACCAGCTTCTGGTGTTCCAACACCATGAGGTGCATCTCCTGGAGCAGCGCTGCCTGAGTCTGCTGATGCCTCAACGCAGTCAACAAGCAGGTACACATTACCGGAGAGGAGAACCCCCTAACATTCCGTGAGACCACTGTGATATCATGCACTACCACCATATCTAGTGAAAACACTGTCCCCATTCCAAGTCTCATTCCCCACATCCATCCTTCCCCATGCTGTACAAAAACACCACCACAGCTTATCTGCCAGTGTAGCTGAAGTGAACCCAAAGTGAACATTAACAAACAACTTCAGTATGAACAACAAACAACCCAATGAACCTCCTCCCTCCCCTTCCTCCCCCTCCCCTCCAGTCTATTTAATGCCCTCATGTTAGAGAAAATTACAGTCCCCACCATTCACACGTAGAATAGCAAAAAATCCCACCAAAATGAACGAGCTCCCCAGCCCCCTCCCAAGATGTTATTGAATTGGTCCCCATAAGTGGGAACATTCCCCACAGCCTCCTTTAAGACATCAGAATTTTGTCCCAAATATCCAGAATTCAATAAAATGGCAACTAAAATTCCCACAGCAGAGTACATCTCCTCTCCATCCAATGTATCCCCCCCCCCAGGTCTAGACTGGGTTCATCATATATAGCAAAAGCCCTTTAATGGTGCAAACCCAGCCCTTCAGCACACTAGTACCTGCTCCTTTGCCATCTCTAATGCACAAAACAACTGAGTCTAACTTGATGGCTGCAGAAGCAGCATGCCTGGGCTCCCATGCGAGCTCCCACCCCCAAAAAACTCCCTCTTGTCTCCCCTGGCCATTAGGTTCAGCAATCCCCTGCTCAATTCATGGTTGTTCCCCCTCCCAGCCCCCACTCAGCCCCTTCTTAGCTAGGACCTCATTGGCAAGGTATTTCCAAACAGTTTTGTTACGCCTGCTGTGAAGGTCCGCTTACACTATCAGTCCCTTGAGTACTGAGAGGAGGCCTCTACATTCAGCAGGAGAAAAAGCTCCAGGTTGAGGGCTGTAGGACAACGCAACATGAATACAAAGCCATGTGCAGCACATCGCCCCGCCACACCCCCAACTTACCTTCAGCATTTGACTTCTTCTGTGATGCAGTCTGATTATTCAGAGGAGCTGTCTGGTACTTCGCTGAACATCTGACAGCTAGTCCTGATGTTACCAGGTATGGAGGCAGAGAGCCCCATGGTGAGCCTGGAATTCATGCCTAAGACACAAGTCAATACTCCAAATACAGCAGTTGATGGTCGAGGGTTAAGGGGCCACATACGATAGTCCTGTCCAGCAGTAGCATGTCATCTGCCGAGTCTGCACCAAAGTTTAACATCAAATAGAAGTGACAGTCAGAAAACTTTGCAGGTCACACAGCCCAGGATGGCAAAGAATCACGCAAAGCTTCTCTCTGTTCAGCCCACCTTCTGTTTTAGCTCTTGTACAAAGCTAGCTGCCTTGTCCACATCCCAGAAAGTATAGATGGCTCCCTTGTATTTGATTTAGAGAGTCGCTGGGTACATCATAAAATTCTTCACTTGTAGTTCTTGCAACAGAGCATTCACAGAGTTGAAAGCCCTCCATTTCTTTAGTAATCTGTTGGAGTAATCTTGTGAGATGAAAATTTGGGCACCTTCATACTTGACCTGTTTCATTTTACGATAGGCATTTAAGACCGACTGCCTATCTTTGAAGTTCTAGTAACGGATTATTATCTGCCATGGCAGCTCCCTTCTGGTGGCCTAGGCATCACCGTGCAGTGTGCTCTCTCCATCTTGCGCCTTCCTCCTTTTGGCTACATTCCAAAGATGCCAGGGAACTTTTCAGCACAAAAGGCCAGAATGTCCACTCCCTCTCTCTCTCTCCCCCTTCAGGTAATCCTCAGATGTGCAAGTTGAGATGTCCATGGTAGTTCTCCTGGTAGTTGAATAAATCTTTAAACTCCTTGAGATCCTTCTCCAGGGTGAATAGTTGTGAAGGGAGTGGGCACACCATGTCCTCTAATTGTGAAATTCTCTGTTCTGCCTCCAATAGTCTAGCAGTTTGAGTGGTCATTTGGTCAGTGATTTCTTGCAACCAGCCTCTGCTCCATCTTGTCTAGACGTGGTGTGTGGACCGCCAGCACTTGTGTTGTAACTTCTCGGGTGAGGACTGCCATTTCCGCCACCGACAAGGAGATCAGGCCTAACTGCTCAACTGGTGAAATGGCGCCTTGCTTTGTGGTGTTTTTTGCCACAGAGCACGAGGCTTTACCGGCATTCTGCACTAAATACTCTTCCGCTTTACAAAGTAATACAGGCTGAGTTGAAAAACAGGGGTTTTAACTTTGGATGATGTGGATATTATTAAGATTTATTTCTTGAGAACGGAAGCTGCAGGGAACACGTCCTCACTCCTTGCTGCTCATGAGCGCCCCCGAACTGAGACTTGTTTTTATTTAAGCAGCAGTATTCAACTAATCTCAGGACCAGTGGGAGAGTCTCAGTGATAGATATTCCGCAGGGGGTCTGTTGGACGGTAGGGTCTCCCGTATAAGATTCTCTGCACCTCGGGTTGCACCTGGAAATGAGCCTCAGCTCGGTGTGCCTTTCCCCATTACCAGTTTTTAAATAGATAAATATGACTGCGTAGGGAAAGGGCATGAATCAGGCCCTCACAGTAAGAGGGGGATCGAGCAGGGGCCTGGCTGCCTAGATAGATGGACAATCAAGCTGATTAAAAATGCCTAGGATATTGAGCTTGAGACAGCCCCCCTCATTGTTAACCTGCCCCCTATGAAATACCTATTCATTAAACAGAAGACAGATGCTCTCCTCTGGAGCTTACCAGGGGAAATTAGTTTATTGGCTGCTAATTTTCACATTATCTTTGGAACACGTTTAGAGGACATCACAATTAAGGAGTTAAGTGCAGAGAAGAAGGAGGTTTAATTAACAGACTGAGACTACAACTTTTTCTGCTGCTGACTCATGACTGATAGGCTGACAGCATTTAGCCAGATACAATCTTCTGCAAACTTATTTCTAACTGTACAGCAGAATCTTTTAAATTACAATTGTAGCTCTGAAGTATGCCCTTACAAAATACATCATTTGAGTGGAACATTTCATCTAGACCGTGATCCAGCACAGATCCTGACAGTGTATGATTGTATGACAATGCATTGTGCTATATGTATGCATGGCATGCACTAGTTTATCTAGGTTGTTAAAATAAAAGAAAACAAGAATGCAGTAAGATTAGAGAGAGAAAGAGCCACATTGGTTCTTCCACAAAAGTAATAGGGAACATGGGAGCCCAGGGGGCTCAGAATTGGGGTAGGATTGAACATGTTGCTCACTTCGTTAGTACAGTTTCAGGGATGAGGGAGGAGGGATTGGGTACCCTCAATGGGTATGTTGTTCTTGTTAAGAGAGATGTTTTTAGATGTTTATGCTTTATGTTGTGTTCTAAAAAAAAGTAAAACATGGTGCTGATTTATCACAACAGGTGGATGTTGACTGGGGTAAAATGGAGACATGGAAATGAGATGCTGAACATGACAGGTGACAATCTGAGGGTAATTACCTGAAATATGAATGTGTTAAAACAGTTGTGAAAAGACAAAATGTATACAGTAGTCTTACAATGAAGCAGGCGGGGGATGTAGTACTGTATCAAGACATGCACTTGACACGGAATCAGGCTGACAAATTGGGAAAGAGTTGGAAGGGTGCATTGGAGGCTGCCTATTTCATGTCCAAGGCCAAAGGGACAGTGATCTGGTTTCAGCCAAGCTTGGACAAGGAGGTTAAAAAAGGGTCCTTGACCCATAGGGGGAAGGATGTGATCTTAGCTGAGAGGGTAAGCCAAACTTACTGCACTTCAGCCACGATTTATGGGTCAAATCACGACTTCCCTGATTTTTACCACTATCTGGCAGTGGCCTTGGCTGATTTCCTGGCACTTTTGATACTAGGAGGTGAGTTTAACCCCTCCTCCATGGGACCACATCATGGACAGATCTGCCTCACCATTGTAACCCCCAGGAGTTCAGTAACTTTCCAAAGAATGGTGGAAGACAGCACAGTGGTGACTGTGTGGTGCTTTCTGTACCTCATGGCCAGGGAGTACTCGTTCTACTCCCGTGTGCATACCACACATACGAGGATTGACCTGGTATTACCCTCTGCCTCATTACTGCAATCAGTAGAAATTGCCACGTTTAGCCCAATAATTTTTCAAGATCATGACCCACTGCTGCTCACACTGGGTGGGAGTGAAAATCCTCGGGGAAGCATCAGGTGGAGACTACATCTTAGACTTCTAGTAGACCTGCAATATAAAACCCATATTGAAAAGGCTCTGACAGAATACTTCCAGCACAACAATAGCGGAGAAGCCTTGGAAGCCACATGATGGGAGGTGACTAATGCATTTCTTAGAAGAAAAAAGAAACAAGGTGCTGCATCACGGTGTGGTCTGACAATAAAACAAAATGGTAATATTAAATGTATGCCAAAAAAAGGAAATAGAGTTAAAATTGACATTTCAAACTTAGATCTTCTTCACGAATTATCTAAAAGAGAAAACCTTGACCTTAGTTCTTCTTCAGGAATTATCTAAAAGAGGAAAAAAAATTTGCTTTTTTTGCCTTTTTAATTTGTGTTTTGCACTATTAACTTTGCTTTTTTTTTAGATAATTTCTGAAGAAGACCTAAGGTCAAAACACTGATTTTAACTCTATTTTCCATTTTCAGAATGCATTTAATATTACCACTTTGTTTTGCTTTCTTGTAAGGGCCACAACCTCTTTCACTGCTCACAAGAGAAAGGAAGAGGATTGGAGAGAAAAAGAACTTATCCAAAGGGGGGAACAAGAAGAGGGAACTCATATGCAAGCATTAAGTCTTGGGGATGTCACTAAATTAAGAAAGCAAAAGGAGAACTAAATCAAATGGTGGCAGGATGAACAGAGAAAAACTTGCCCCTCATACAAATGAAGGCCTATACTGATGGGGACAAGGGTGAATGGCTGGTATGGCAGATAAAAAAGAGAGATTCCGATAAAGCAATTCACAGCATAAGACAGTGGGGGCTTCCTTGTCAACAATCAGAGAAAAAATGGAGAGAGGTCAATGGAACTACACCACACACAGATGCCTTCCTGGATGCACTCCCTCTCCTTTTGGTGTCAGTTGAGGAATGTAACAGGCTAGATATGGACATTAACCTGGAGGCGGTGGAGAGGGCAGTGAATTCCTTGGCCTTTGAAAGGCCCAAGGTCCAGATGGGATATCAGGAGACCTCTATAAGTGTTTCTGGGACATCCTGGGGTAGCCCATGTGGGCCGTGATAGTTGAGGCCCTGGAGGTGGGGACTCTGCTCCCCTCCCAGTGCTTGGCCACCATCACCGTTCTCCTGAAATCAGGAAAGGATCCTACTTTGTGTGGTTCCTACTGTGCTATTTACTTACTCAACACAGACTACAATGTGGTGGCCAAGATACTGCCAGGGAGAATAGAAGAGGTGCTCCCATCCATAATGCATGAGGATCAGGAGGGATTTGTGCAGGACCACCAAGCCAAAAATAATATAAGGCACTCATTAAACATATGTGGAAGTGGAGCAGAGGGAGGTCTGCTCAGCTTGGTCTCCTGGTCCTGGGTGCAGAGAAGGCCTTCGATTGGGTTGAGTGGCCCTTCATGTCTGAGACACTGACAAAATTTAGATAGGGACCTCATATATACATTTGTGGGTGGGACTCTGTACAAAGCATCACAGGCACAAGTCTTTACAAATAACCAACTGTTGATGGCTGTCCCCCTCACTAGGGAGACTAGGCAGGATTGCCCCTTATCCCATCTACTATATGTACCCACCACTAAAACCTTTCCAGTGACAATCAGAAATAACCTAACATACAGGAAGTGATGGTAGGTGGGACTCATCATGTTATCTCTCTTTTCACCGACAACATTCTGCTGTACCTCTCCCAACAAATATATATATACTGTATATATAATGCTATACTGTTATAATACAGATCTGTGTTTGTCCTTTCTGGCAGCCTGTGAGTTGACCCTCATTAAAGTGTGTCCATCAAACAGTAAGTTGCCATGTTATTACTATATATGTTAATGAACTGAGAATAAATACAGTTAAATAAAAGAAATGTGACAGTTGGTTACAGCCAATAAAATAAAATTTGAATCTCTACAGTGATTCAGTTTACATCTCTCCTTGCGATGAAATACGGGTGAATGAAACAATGTAAGATGAATATGACTTAGGGTTCTTGTCTGAGTCATGTTTACTTGGGTGGTTCTACACCTGGCCAGATAGGCACATGTGCCTGGTAAAAATCTGCTGTGCTCAAACTGTGCCCCAGTAATAATACCTAGCTGTCAACATAGTCTGACTCTTAAAGCCACTAACATGCCAAGTCACTCTCCTTGTAGCCTGCCTGTGTCCTGGTTATCCTTAATTCCTTAAACCAATGGCTTCAATGCCAAAGCAAGAATATGCACATGGCACACAGGAACCCAAAGGCAGCTTACCAACGGGGGATGATGATGGCAACAACTGAACAGGAGAGGGACCTGGAGGTCATCAGTTCTGATGACCTGAATGTAGCAAAGCAGTATGAGAAGGTAGTAGGGAAGGCTAGTAGAATGCTGGGGTGCATAGGAAGGGATGTCAGCAGCAGAAAGAGGGAGGTAGTGTTACCCCTGTATTGATCCAAGGTGAGGTCACACCTGGAGTTGTGTGTCCAATTCTGGAGGCCCCACCTCAGGAAGGACATAGTTAGGGTGGAGGTGGTACAGAGGAGGGCAACCAAAATGGTCAATGGCCTACATCAGAAGCTCTACGAGGAAAAACTCAAGGAATTAAATATGTACTCTCTAGAGGACAGGAGGGAAAAGGGAGACATGATAGAAACATTCAAATACCTCAAGGGTATTAATATGGTACTGGAAGGTGGCATTTTACATAGAAAGAGATGCTTAAGGACAAGGGGACACTATATGAATCTGGAAGGGGGGAAGCTCAGAGGGGATGTTAGAAAGTACTTCTTCATGGAATGGGTGGTGGATGTCTGGGACAGACTCCCAGCAGAAGTGGTGGATAACAAAACAGTAGCAGGATTCGAGCAGGCATGGGACAGACACAAGGGGGCCTTAGTAACAAGGTGGGGAGGGGTAAGGCTGGAGATCAAGAAGGACTGCGGTTACACAGTAGGTAGTGAACTTTTAGGGCAGACCAGGGGGGCCAGGAGGTCCTTTTCTGCTAAAAACTACTATGTTACAATGTAACCACTGTTGCTTGTTCATATTACTAAATAGAATGCAACTTCAGTTTTGTTTTTGAAAATTTAAACAAAAAAAGTGTTTATACAACTTTTATTTCAGCTTCTTTATTTGCAAAGCTTCCTTTCCAGTAAAATCTATTAATGAGGGCCATGTTTCCTAAATCACCAAAGTGATGAGTTTCAGTTTTGATTCAATTACAAGAAAGAAAACTCAACAGTAATGCAAGTGACCCTTCTGTGTAGTGATCACTTTACCCTACAGCAGAAACAACTGGAAAAAAATCAAGTCCCATTAAATGACAGCATCACATGCTACAGCAAAGACAGCATAAAGGAGGCCCTGAATATTTAGATTAGTACCTAATGTAAAGAAAAACCTTTCAGTGACCTTCAGTATCAAATCACTTCTTTGCAATCACTAATGATAAATTTGTCAAAGAAACCTGAGCACACAAGTGGGCAGTAAGTGGTATTTTGCATCATTGAAATTTATAATTTAAGTATTCTTTTCAGAAAATTCTGTGCATAGTGGGAATACGACTGAAGTTCAAGTATGAATATGTCTTTCTAAAAGCACTTTGGTCCCACACTAAAATGCAAATTTTGATGAGCCATATAACAACTACATCAAATGAAATGCTTTTTCAGAAAGATGAATGACACACTTTTTCATTGCTTCTTGATATATTCCACTGGAGATGTTGCAAAACTTAACACATATGAAAGAATCCTCCAAGTGAAATAGCTTACAGTGACCGTATTGAGTTATTCTGTGGCACTTAGAAATGTACTAAATGAAGGACATGGCTGTAAAGTTAAACCTTGTGAAACAGATCATTATAATCTATACTGGAGAGTGGGCAACATATGTTTTTATTTATGTCTATTGTCATAAATCATTTTCACACTCAACCCCAAATTCTGTTTCTAATGAGGGTCTGTCTTTTATGAAATGAAAATAATAGGGATGAGAATTATAATTCAATATGTTTATTTATTTATTTATTTAGTAATCAGAATTACAACCTTTGAGCTAAAAGCTCATTTATAAAGGACCATAATCACAAGGGTAGGGGAGGGTACATCAATTTGGAGTCAGTAACAGCTTAATAGGCATTGTCAAGAACATCTAATAGTAGGAAAAATGTGAACAGGAGAAATCAGTAAACACTGGCAATGTAGGATAACACAGGCAAATAACAACATATAACCAAAACAGGGTACATAGTCAATGGGGTTGGGTTCACATGTCATGCCATGCAATTAAGTGCTTAAGTCAGAGTTAGGTGCTAGTTTGAGAAAAAATCAGAGGTGGAAGCTAGGCAGGATCTTGTATTGGGAGGAAACAGAAGATGGAGCTGTTCATCAAAACTGATACCCAAAGGTTATTAGACTATAGCCAGAGGAGTCAGCCTAGGCATAGCAGTCAGAAAGGGTAGAGGGAACCAATCAGGATTAGGTAGGAGAACAGGAATCAGAGGAGGGAGATGACAGTAGGCTCAAAGGTGGGTGGTGTAAGGAGGTCAGTGCATGAAGGTTTGTCAAGGAGAGTGTGAGAGGACAAAGGTGAGCAGGCAGGTGGGAAGACATGGGCAGGTGGCGAGCAGGGAGCTTTGAGTCAAATTGTAGAAGTGAAAGAAGAATTGGAAAGCCTAGGGTTCTGGTGCCTGCTAGGCTAAGAGTGGCTATGGCAGAGTACAGGAGGGGGGAGATCATCTTTAGGAGCACGGCTTTGGTGAACAGAGGCACACTGGCTCATGGGTTGAGTGACAATAGCAATGTACAGGAGGGTGGATAGATTTTCTTAGCTCGGACTTGAAAGTCCCAAGTTGGGTAAGGCTTGTGGTGGTGGCTGGTAGCTCATTTATCCAAGCAGGGGTCCTGATTGCAAAGGCTCATTTGCTTTATTAGGATGCACAGATCAACAATGCAATCTGCACAAATAAAGGTAATCTTATGAACAGCTGATCAGTAATCTTTAGCCTCTTCTGAGATGGCTTCCAACACACAGGAGTCAATCACACTGTACTAGGCAGAATAAACGTTGCTCTTGTATTGAAAGAGCTAGTATTACAAATCTTATAATTTCAGTCAGATAAGATTTTCAATTTCATAGAGAAGGAGCAATCAAATATATACCTTACTTTATAGTGTGCAAACATTGGAGGCAAAGCTCCAAATTAGCAATATTCCCAGTCCATGATTTTTACTTGAAGCATTACCTCTGTTGCTTTTTCAATACTTCTCTCTCTTAAACCAGGGGGTTTTTCAACCATGGGTCCTAGGGCCCTTGGGGGTCCCTGAGCAAGGCATAGGGGTCATTGGAGTGAGCAGGAAAAATGTTAAGTATGAAACTGTAGAAATGGTGTTTAACACCATCTCAGTGTTTTGCAGTATTTCCTTGCTCTGCCATAGCAGCACCAGCTGCGTTCATGCTCCTTTTCATACAGTAAGTATTTGGAAACAAGCAGTTGTAAAGAAAACAGTCCACTCCAAATCAGTTTTTTGTTTTAACTTGTTCCCTTTTATTGCTGGTGGCTGGGGTTTCTCAATGTACCCTTGGCAGGTTGAAATCCCCCACAACCACCACCCTCCCTTTCCTGCATGCCCTTAAAATCTGTCTCGCATGTTCCCTGCCCAACTCCTCTGTCTGGAAGGGTTGCCTGTACACCACTTCCATCTGGAGAGTCCTATTCCTGGAATCCTGGATTAGCAGCCATAAAAACTCTGTTTCTCCCTTCTCCCCCTCCTCTCTAATGCACATTAGCCCCTCCCTCATGTATAATGCCACTCTCCCTTCCTGTTTTCCCTATCCCTGCAGAATATTCTGTACCCTAGGACAGCCAGGTCCCAGTCATGGTATTGGGTGGCCCATGTTTCCATGATGGCTGCCATGCCCATTTCCTTATCCACTATGAGGGCCTGTAAGTCATTCATTTTATCCTTCAGGCTTCTAGCATTCATGGTGACCACCTTCCATCCCTTTACAATCCCTCCCCCATCCTTCTGCCTTCCACTTCCAGCATACCCTCTATTGCTTCTGCCTAGTTCATTACTCTTGTTCTAGGAGGTAAGCTTGCTTTGCTTTCCATCTCATGACCACTGTCTGCCCTTCATCCACCTGCCACCCCCTCTCCTAGTTTAAATGTCCAGCTACCTCAATATACTCCTTGATTGGAGACCTTGTACCCCCCCAACATATTTTAAAGTAACCTTACCAAATGTCAGTGCTAGGGTTTTGTCAGGCCAGATGGTTGGGAGGGGTGCAACCTTGTTGAGGTATAAACATCTCTGTAAAAAAAATGCAAATGTGTTAAGGCAATATCAAGTAATCTGCAAGTGCCATTTTCATAAAAGTACAATCATTTTGGGTTTTACTACTGCAGTGTAAACTTGTCATTAATGCAGTGGTTTATATGGGTATTATAGGGAAACAGAGACAAAACTATAAAGTGTTGATGATTGTGAAACAATATTGAGATGATACTACTCGTTAACCTGCTGTGATTCTAAGAACTCTCTAAAACTACAATACTGTATGAGACGTGACAGTCACAATTTTCACATTTAAATTGATAAGCTAATATGCTTTTGCTAAAGGCATCAATATAGCAATCTCATATCCAGTTTTCTATAATACAGTAATAAAAAAAAAGTTTGAAAAAAAAAACACTGGCTGGTGCCCTTATGACCAAAACGTGGAGCTGCTGCAGTTAGTTAAGATATATACGTGTAAGTTTTTCACCTGAAACAGGTATGGATGCTTGTAGTGTTATATCATGTTGTAAATCAGCTATGTAAATGCATTAAATGTGTAAACTGTTCTTTTGTGAAATGTGTCTTTGCTGTTATGCATGCACTCTGTGATTAAAACTGTTTGTAATCAGCCCTTATTGTCTCCTCTTGGTCACTCCTGAAAACAATCTGTGCTACCAGTGGTTTTACCTGGTTACCAACAACTAAATCAATAAATATATACCTAATTACATCTTTATATCAACAGTGGTAGAAAAAAGGTTGGCACTTTTTTCATAACAAGATTTGGTCATCACTGTAGCTCAGTGGTTGGCAAAATTAACTTATCACAGTGATATGTATAGCTCACTTGATGGGACCAGTAGTTTCCTTTGGTTATTACTGTGTTTCATGCTGCTATGCACCATTAATATAGATTTCAGTGTGCAGTATTTGTACAAGTAATATTGCATTACTATCTTCTAATATTTTCACATGAAAATCCTATGAAAACAAGAAAGAGTACTGTAGGTGTCCCTAGTGGGAAAAGTAACATTTTCACAGTGCCACAATGGGTTTCAGATTAAGGGTTAACAGTTTAAAACCAGTACAGTTCCTCTTGCAATTGGCTGACGCAGAACCAAAAAACAGCAAAAAATTTTAGAACAGGAGTTTTAAAAATGTTTAAAAGTAATGTGATTTTATATATTCATACAAAATTAGTACATATACCATCAGTTAGTACAAAAAAAACACAGTATTGATACAATATGTGACATTTTTGCCTGGGTTGTAACCTACAAAATTGCATCTGTAATGCATTAAAAAAGTTGGTTCAGAATGGTATATATATATAAACATAGTTCTAGTACATAAAAACTGTACTGACAGGACACAGCCTTATCGACTTTATTTAGTGATGGGTAGAAAGAGCAAATTCCATGTTTGTGGAACTTTCTTGAAATATTGAAAATATCACAAAGTGTTCCAAAACTCTGCTTTTGGCAGATTCTAATTTTTTTGAAACTGTTTCATGAATTCTTGAGAAGTGCTGCAGTATTTATTGATGAATAGCAGAAAAATAGACACAAAACATGGAATTAAAGTTCTTTGTCATTTATTTCCCAGTTTGGTGATTTATTATGCAGTTCTCAATGCAATGCTGTAGAAATTTTTTATCTGTAGCCAATTTAGGGTCATGTTTATGTTCCTGTATGTGATACTGTAACTTTCAAATATATATACTGCATACTGACTCTAACCATCCTGCCTCTAGACTTTCAGTACTGGACTTGCTGCAAATCCACCATTTCGGGAGGAGGGGGGAAGTTGTTTTTCCTGCAACTTGTGCTTTAATTTCTAGGTTCTGCTGTTGAGTTCTGTGTAAGCACAGGTTTGTTTAGCCCATCCATTTTGCTCTTTGGAAAAAAATTTGCAGTTAAGTTCTGTAATTCCGAAGAAAACTCCCAAATTACTCCAAGAGCTGTGTATCCACCTGGATAATTAGTTTTTTTTCCCACCATTTGCACTATAATTTCTGATATCTGATGTTGAATTTTGTGGATGCTAAGTATTTCTCACCTTTTGTAGTTCACCATTTTTACCTAAACTTTGCAATTAATGACTGTAATTCTACAGAAATTACAAGAGTATTCCACAAGCTGTGTAGTCAAATGAGTAGCTGTTTTTTTTTCTACCATTTGTACAATCATTTCTAGCATCTGCTGTTGAATTCTTCATTGTTCCCTCCCCTCTCCCCGGTCACATTGGGAGATGAGCAACTTGTTGATCAGTGCACCTTTCTGATGAAACATTTCAATAAATAAATAGTTCTGCGGAAGCAAAGAATATTTCTCACCTTTTGCATTTCACTGTTCTTAATAAAATGCAAATGTCACAGTTAAGGTCTGTAATTCTGCAGAAAACTACATTATTCCACAAGTTATGTAGTCATATGAGTAGTTGTTTTTTCTGCAGTTTTAATTACTAGGTTCTGTTGTTGAATTCCATGGAAGCCAAGGATTTGCCTGTTCCATTTCACTGTACTTAGCTAAATTCTGCAGTTAAGGTCTGGAATTTCATGAAAAAGTCAGAAGTTACTCCACAAGCTGTGTAATCAAATGGGGATGCCAACTGGCCTCTGAGGGTTTTACCTCTATAACAACTAGATCCCTGTCGTGTGACAGCAGTTTGTTGCTGCATGTTTTCTCAGTTCTAAAGTGATTGCTGAAGATGAAATACACGTATTCCTTCTATGACTCCTTTAGAGCTTTTTTGAATCCAAAATTACTTTTTTTTCTGATTAAAAGGTAAACGGAGCTTACAAGGCTTTCAATTTTAGAGCTGAGGCAAACATATTGCAGCAGTTTTCAATTTTGTTTGCAAGGTGTATTGCATAATATCCTTACTGTTCTCTGTGGTACTTTCTGTCTGGTTGCTTTTGAAATCCACTGTTTTGTCCAGTTCTGGTTTCATATGGTGGTACTGAGTGAATAAAATCAGACCATGGTGAGCAAGGGCAAGCTAGGAGAAAGTGAAAAAAGTGTTGGTGGATCACTGTAGGTAGATCTTCAAATATTGTGGCAGGTCAAGGTGCACAGGGTGCTGGTGAAGTTGCTGCAGGTGTGGCACAGTCACTGGCACTCACACTTTCACTGGCAGTGCAATTCCAGCTGTGCTTCATGTTGTATTAGCATCAGCAGGAACTGGCATAACAGCTGCTCTTTTTCTGGCTTACAGCATAATCCCACAACAGGTGTTGCTCAGTATGTAAATGTTGCTGGAAAAACTGCCATGGAAGTCACTGCCCTAATGTTTCAGTCTCAGGACTCTCAGAAGGAGGAACATAACAGGAGTCTCAGTATCTGTCATACAAGTCTCAGGAGCTGTTAGGGACTGGGAGTAATGAGGGTATGTGTCCAATAGCAGTCAGAAGGATGATGCTAAGTGGGGGAGTCCAGGGTCACCAACTGTCCTAGATGATGAGACTGAGCTGGAGCACAATGTGCACAGTATGGAGGCTGAGGAGGAAGAGAAGCCTGGACCAGAACATCCTGCTGCTATAGAGGCAGTGGAGGAGGTGGGCAAGCAGATGAGCCAGAGGAGGTGGAGGATAATCAGGCCTTAGTGTTAGTGCCAGAAAAGTCAAAGTCCAATACAGTGGTGATAGTCATGAGGGAGGTGATAATGACTCAGTACATGACCCTATTTGGCAGCATTCCCAAGCACCTGTAAAAAAAAAAAGTGCTGACAAGAGTAAGCTGAAAGCAATCCCTCTTGTGCCCCCTCCTCCAATGAGGATCAAGTAAATATGAAGGAAAAGGGACCGCAAAGTAAAGGGGTACATGGTGATTGGCAGCAGAAGTAATAAAACTCAGTTGTACCCACCCACATGCACCTGGTCCTATCCAACCAGCTCAAGAAAATCTGGCGTAGGGGCAGCAAGCCTTTGTGTGGAATGCTTTTTCAGTAGATGAGGGTGATGAAAGTGTGTCTCTTTGCCATACATGAAAGGTACAGATTAGCAGGGATAAGGCAGTAACACATACACTGTGGGACAATTAGGATGTATAGCCATCTACAAACAAAACATTCCATCCCCTGTGCACAGCATATCCGACAGGCATCACTGCCCACTCATGATTTGGTTCCTGAGGAATCTAGGAAAGAGGGTCATGGGGATGTAACTTTCAACCTTTTACTGAGTTCCACCCCTAAGTATGCCAATAGTAGTGGCAGTAACTCTGCTGAATCTGAGCCCTCCTCCTCCTGTAGTGTTAGTTTTTCCCACTGTGCCCTTGTTAGACAAGGCAGCTGCAGCACCAAGAACACAACTGCTAAAGAAATTACAGTAACCTCCTACACATTCCATCCCACTCCCAGACATAAGAACCAGATATTAAATTAGCATTAACCAAGCACACCAAATACCACTGTAAACACCCTGTGGCAAATCAGCTAAGCACTGCTGTTGCACAAATGCTGGCAACAGACCTGCTGAGATATTCCTTTGTGGAGAAACCTAGGTTTCCATATTTGAGGGGAAAAAAGCTGCTCCCAAATGCAAAGTGCCAAGTCACACTTGATTCTTCACCAAGGCTGCTCTAACACTGTGTATTGACCTCACTTGCATTGTGTCACATGCATCGTCCCAATCTGTACTTCGCAGCATCCACTTGACCACAGATATCTGGACCAGTGGCCCATTGTCTGCTATCAGTTTTATCTGCATTACTGCACACTGGTGCCATTTCCATGGTGTTTATGCCATACACTCAAGCCCATCTTCTGTTTGCTCTCTAGAATGTGCCAGCAGTACTGGCGGTGCTTGTCAGCATGCCGCATTCAGCATGCAGAGGGTGTATGGCTCACATGCATCTGTCAGAATACTGGCCCAACTGAATGAATCCATTACATCCTGGCTTACTCAACATGGCTTCTATGCCAGCATCATTGCAAGTGACAATGCTCAGAATGCTGTGAAAGTAATCAGTGATTGCTGTTTTACTCATGTCCAGTTCTTTGCATATGTTCTAAATTTGATTGTAATGTCCTTTCTCGATCATGAAGCAGTCAGTAGCACGTTTATTATCAGTCACAACATTTGCAGTTATTTCAGTCACCTCTCACTGGCCCGATCAGAGCTCAGCAGTCTACAGCAGGCCAATGGAGTTCCACAACCACAGCTAAAGCTTGACGATGTGACACACTGGAACTCAACACTCTACATGCTTAAGAGGCTTTTTGAGCAGTATAAGCTTATCAGTGACTATGTTATGCAAATGCATGATCATGAAACACAGCTAGCCATGTCACTGAATCCATCCCACTGGTTGTTGATAGACAGTGTCATCTAAATCTTCTGATCATTTGAACATGCTACACAAGTTGTTAGCTCTGAAAATGCCTGCACTGCTGCATGTACTCAGCGAGTCACTAGTCAATGTTAGGGAGTAATCCAAATTGTTGGCAGTTTCTGTGGGAGTAGAGCTGGTTAAGAGCTGGTTAACTGAATCCCATGGAGCTGTTTGATAGCAATCCTAGGGTGCTTCACATTAACACCTCTGAGCCATATATCCTGGCAAGTTTGCTAGATACATGTTACAGTCATGGCATGGTGGCACTTCTTCCAGGTGGGAAGTCTGATATGGATTGTTATGTTTCATAGTTTCATAGCGGTTATGAGTCGTAGCCTGAGCAGGCCATAGAAGACTCGACCCTGAGAAATTACCGTGTGGCAAATTTCTTATTACCCATTACTCTCTCTAATGAAGACTTAAAACTATCAATAGTTGTACTCATCACAACCGTATCAGAACGTTGGTTTCAAACTCGAAACAACTCTGGTTAAACCAATATTTTCTAACATTTGTTTTGAATATTTCACCTTTTAATTGATGTTGTGATCCTTTGCAGTAAAGTGCAAAATTGGCCGATGGAAAAGCATCTGGAGAAAATGTCTATATCAGAAAAAAAAATGAGGGAAGAACAGCCTCTCTGAGACTCTCCTCTTCCTCCACTCTTTCTGCTGTCACATCATCCTCACATAGCAGTGGCACAAACCCTCTTTGGTCCATTCTGCAGCAGGTTGGTGTTTCCACATGTCAACCAATTGAGGTCAAAATGCAAGCTCAAGTGTTTGCTGCCCATATGATTCAGTCATACCTGAGTGACCTAGAGCAGCCGGGCATTGATGATGAGTCTTTGGAATATTGGAGAACTAAACTCAAAATCTGACCTGCTCTGTCAGCACTGGTGATGGGGTATGTAACCTGCCCCTGTTCCAGCATCAGTTCAGAAAGTGCATGTAATGCTTCCTGTGCCATTGCCAGAGATCAGTGAAGCTGCCAGTCTGACAGGAGTATAGAGTACTTCACATTCATAAAAATGAGCAGACATTTCTTCACACCCCAGTGCAAGTTGTTGTCAAGATATCATGAGCCTGGTAAAGAAGACAATGTGGAGCAGGAATCTTCAGAGAAACAGCAGTATCTGCCATCTGAAGACACAAGTGAGGGGGTTGATTTCTCTTGATAAAACACATCACACACTTTCCACCACTCTCACCATCAGTTGTGTATCATGTTATTGTTTGGTACAACTAGCAGTTATGAGTCTGCAGTTAGCAGAATCAGAAGCATGCCACCAGGAGTGACAGATGCATCCTTGACTCCCAGATTGTACAAGCGGGATAAATGTTTCTAATTATGTACCTTCAGATTCGCATGTTGTAGTAATACTGGCCTTATTCAAAAACAGCATTAGCTGTAAATTCCCCATTGGCAGCTGTTTAGGCCCCCTCCCAAAAGAAAAACCAAAAACCAAAAAAAATTGTCATACATTGTTTAGTATCCTGTATTATTTATCTTTCAGCTACTATCTTGTGTGAAAAAATGGCATTTACTGTATATTCTTAAGTTAACCACTGTTTAGCCCTCTGGCCACAAAATAAAAACAAAAACATATGAACTTATGAAAATGCCAGTAGAAACAGGCCATTTACGTCTATCAAGTCTGCTTGAGTGTGCAGCTCTCAGTAGATTTTACTGGAGCTGCACCCCTCTCTTTTCCCCTTGGAGTTTTCATCCTTCATCCTCCTTTCCCCCTACCCATCATCCATAGTGTTATGACTCTCCCTTTCTCCCTGTCCCACCCCCTTTTGAAGCTGCCCAAAGTTTTCAATGAAATCACCTTCTCTGGCAGATCGTTCCACTTGGACACCACTCTTTCTGTGAAAAAGTGCTTTCTCATTTCCCTTTTAAATCTTCCCTCACCAATTTCAGACTATGCCCCATAGTGGGCCCTTTGCACTTAAATTGAAAATGCCCTTGTTCTAGCCTTGTTCATGCCCTTAAGGTACTTGAAGGCTTCAATCATGTTCCCCCTCTCCCTTCAGTCCTTCAGAGAATACATATTCAGCTCCCACAGCATCTCCTCATAGGGTTTGTCCCCCAGACCCTGGATCATCTTGGTCACCCTACGTTGTACCCCTTCCAATGATCTGATGTCTTTTTCCAGATAAGGGTGCCAGAATCACACACAGTACTCCAACTGCAGTCTCATCAATGACCTATACAAGGGCAAAATGACTTCCCCTTTTCCGGAATTGATTCCACTGAAGATGCATCCCAGTATTTTGTTTGCTTTGGCTGCCACCATAAGACACAGCACAGAGTTTCTCAGGTACCACTTGATGGTTACTCCTAGACCTTTTTTCTCCTCAGAATTGGTAACCTGTACACCTTCTAACCAGTAACTGGCCCCTGGGTTCTTAGCTCCCAGGTGCATGACCTTGCTCTTATTGGTGTTGAATCCCAACTGCCAGATACCCATCCATTTCTCAAGCATAGCCAGGTCCTCTCTGAGTGCCTGTCTCCCCTCCTCTATGTCCACTCTCCCACAGAGTTTAGTGCCATCTGTGAATAGGCAGATTTTACATTTGACACCATCCGTTATGTCACCAATAAATATGTTAAACAACACTGGTCTGAATCCTGAACCTTGTGGGACCCCACTGGCCACAGGCCTAGGCTTCAATAGTCCCCCCCCCCACTATCCCCCTCTGGTTTCTGTCCTGTAGCCAGCTCTTGACCCACCCTGCCAACTTTCCCTGACTCCCAGTTCCTCAGTTTACTGATCAGCCTCCCATGTGGCACAGAGTCAAAGACCTTACTGAAGTCCAGAAACAGGTATCTAACACCTGGCTTCTGTCCAGTGACCTTGTGACCCAATTGAAGGCAATTAGGTTGGTCTGCCAAGATCTCCCTGAGACAAGCCTATGCTGCCTTTCATCCTGGAGACCATTTACCTCCAGAAAGTTCACTAGAATCTCCTTTGGTATGGTCTCCATTAGCGTGCCAACAATGGAGGTAAGGTTGACTGGTCTATAATTACCAGGTTCACCCCTTGGTTCACTCTTGTGGAATGGCACCACATGTGTCATTCTCCAGTCCTGTGGCATACACCCCATTTCCGGCAAGGTGTTAAACAGGTCCATCAGGGGGCCAGCCAGGACCTCTACCAATTCCTTCAGGATTTTGAGGTGTATGACATCCAGTTTAGGAGCCTTGTCCATCCTAAGGGCCCTAAGGCCCTTTAAAATTGTATCCTCCTGGATTGTTCTATCAGTTTCCTTCTCCCCCCCTTCCAAAACCCCTATTTTTCCCTGTGGCATAGGTTCATCCTTCTCCCTAGTGAAGACCGAGCTGAAGTACTCATTCATTAACTCTGCCTGTAGCTCACAACTTTTTGCCCATCCCCTTCCTCTTAATCCTAACAATCCCATCCCTGCAGCTTCTTCTCTCCCTTATACACCTAAAAAGTCCTTCTGCCCCTCCCTTATCCCTTGCACCAGTTTTAGTTCTCTCATGGCCTTAGCTGCCCAGATCACTCTGCCTGACACTCTAGACTTCCCTGAGTACTCCTCTCTGCCCTCCTCTTTCATGGTACATTTCTACTTAAGAAAGGCTGCTCTCTATTCCCTCACCTTCGTTGCCACCTCGTTGTTGGATCAGCTTGATTTTTTGAACCTGGATTTCTTACTCTGAGCCTTTTTACATGTGCTAGTGGCCTCAATCAGATCTAACTTAATAATGAACCATTTCTGTTCCATCTCCATTTCCATCTCCAGACTAATTTTGGCAAGGTGCCTGTGTAGCATTTTGCCCATCCTACCAAGGAACCAGCCAGAAACATCGCAGACAGAATATCACGGACATAATACTGTGGAAAGAACAACACAGGAAACAACATTGCAACAGAGAAAATAAAGCATGGGCAAAACATCATCCCTGATGAATGATGTGCACTGCACCATTGCAGCACATGAATGAGATGCAGGACAGAGAAGACCTGAGCAGTGGAGCAGGAGCTATCAGGGCAGAGGTACAGGTTCAGGCACAGAGCATGACATGAGCCGCATGGTCAGCCGTTCATGAACCTGGCTGGGATGGAGATGAACATAGCGGTGGTGCAGGAGCTTCCAGGGTGATGGAACGGGACTGGGTAACAGTGCAGACCAGCAGGAGGGGGCCATGGGAGCAAGAAACAGCATGGGGAAAATAATGACTGGGACAAGACAGACAACTGAATTTCTGCCTCTGATTGGGGGGTGGGTAGGGAATGTATGCCTCTGATGGGGGGGTATAACACTGTCCTGGGGGGGCAACTGGGCAACTGGGGTACAGGGTTGATGTGATCTGGCGGTCTGGGGTGGGGAGGCCGCTGTACTGGGCACAGCAGCTCCAGTGTAGGTTGTGGCTACTGGCCCATGGGAGTGCATTCTACTGGTAGAGGGTGGTAATTTTGCTCCTGCAGCATTGGAGCCTACGCGAGACACTACATTCAATGTTTCCTCCCGCAGCTATGTTGTATGCTAACATTGAAGGCGGAATTGTTATGTCTGTGTTGCAATGTCCGGTGATGTTTTTGTCCACGATATACCTGGCCATTTCCTCTACCAAAGTCCACTTGCTTAATGTCCACTACCCTTGTCTTATTCCTGGCTGTTTTCCTGCCCATATTGAGGTAAAACCACACCGTTCAGTGGTTTCTGTCTGCAGGGGTGTCCTCCACCTCTATTTCCTGGACAAGCTCCCTGTCTGATAGCTCTAGATCCAATATGGCTCCATCCCTGGTTGGCTCCATGACTCCTTGCACCAGGAAACAATCCTGGAAAGCCTCCAGGAGGACCTGTTCCCAGGAGCAGGAGGTAGCTGGGGTCCTCCAGTCAATTCCATGTAGGTTGAAAGCTTCTGTTATGACTGTTTCCTCTACTTTTTAGCATTCTAAACTGCCCCCTTAGCTTTTTTCCAAATCATCTTCCTATGAAGGTGGTCTGTAAATCATCCCCATTCAAACCTTTCTTCCCTTGATGTTTTAAGCTGTACCCACAAGGCTTCAGCCTCACTCTACTCCTCCTCCTCCTCCCTGGTGCATATGATCCCTTCCCTCATGAATAAAGCTATCCCTCCTACTCTCCCCTTCTCTCAGTCCTCCCAGTAAATTCTATTTGCAGGGATCATGAGGTCCCAGTCATGGTGCTGAGTGGCCCACATCTCTGTGACAGCTGCTATGTCCACCTCTCCATCAGCTATCAGTGCCTAGAGATCTGCCATTTTGTTTGCCAGACTCCTTACATTCAAGGACACCACTTTCCTCTGTGACCCCTATACCCCAGTGCTTCTTACCATCCCTTTTAGTCCCTCCCCCTTCCGCATACCCTCTCCCTCACCCCTCCTCTTCACCCTACTTTCCATCTGATGTTTTAATGGGGCAAGGGCCTGTCGATCTCTGGCACCTGGTGACTATGGTTACAGCACCCCCTAACAACCCCCCTTCCTTCAGTTTAAATTTCAGGTCGTAGACAAGTATTCCTCCAGTTTACCTTTCAAGACCCTGGTAACCTCTCTACTTAAATGCAACCTATCTGGTGCATAAAGGTCCTTATTTTTCCAAGTTTTTCCCCACTCCCCACTAGTCCATGTCCCTCTGACTTGCACCACCCCTTAACCAACAGTTAAGTTCCTCAGTTCTCTGTTTCCTTATAGTACTCACTCTAGGGACTGGAAGTACTTCAGAGAATGAAACTGACCTTCCTGCCCTGCTGCAGATTTTTCCCACCTCCTTAAAGTTCTCCTGCACCACCTCTACTTAACACCCTGCAAGGTCAAAACACCAGAACAATTTTGTTAGACATTGTTTAGTGTTCTGTATTATTTATGTTTCTTTCTGCTACTGTCTTGTGTGAAAAACAACACTTGCTGTATATTCCTAAGCTGACCACTGTTAAGCCCCCGACCCCAAAAAGGAAAAACAAAAACACCAAAACAATTTTGTCAGACATTGTTTTTTGTCCTGTATCCTTTGTCTATCTTTCTGCTACTCTCTTGTGTAACAAAAAACTAAAGAAAAAAGAACTTGCTGTAAATTCCCTAGATAACTGCTGTTTAGCCCCCTCCCCCCCCCCGAGAAAAAAGACAAAATTTACGGGACATTGTTTATTGTTCTGTGTTCATTATATGATAACTGGCAAGCAATTTTTACAATGTGCTCAGCCAGTTAATATTTGCCATAAAAACCCACGTGTTCTTACAACAAACACGCGCTTTGTTACTCACACTACAGTGCTCCACCATTGGCTCTGCTTCTCTGTGTGGATGAGCTGAACACTTCTGAAATAATGGTTGCTCCGTAACTCCACTAGCAAGGAGCAGCCACACCATCCTACATCTGTACATTTATGTTTCTGGTCGATCCTGCCTTTACGTGTTTTTTTGGGGGTGGGTTGTTAATAAACAAACAAACCCCAAAAAGCTTCTCCTGTGGTTCATCACCTTTGGCCACACTGTGAGCAGCAACGGCACCTTTTGACAGTCGCTACTGAGCTGGGACCCAAATACTGTCTACAATATGCTGAGATAACAAAAACAAACAAACAAAACTCCTCATCCTCAGGAAAAAGGGAAAAAGGGAGACAAGCTCTGTGTGTGTGTGTGTGTGTGTGTGTGTGTGTGTGTGTGTCTGTGTGTGTGTGTGTCTGTGTGTGTGTGTGTGTCTGTGTGTGTGTTTGTGTGTGTGTTTGTGTGAGTCACAGGGTCACAGCACTAGCACATTGAAAAAATTGCTTACCAGTATATTATATCAAATAAAAGATAAGGATGGCTAGCCTTACCTTGACCCACACCGGTGAGCTGGGTTTGGGAACGAGTCCAGCGTGCCAGAGGTCGGCACGGGGGGAGGGCGGAGCTGGATGGAGCTGCCGACAGGCAGGCTCTCCTCTTCAGGGAGGCAGCGCGGTGTCCCTCGGCTGATGGGTGACCCCCAGTAGAGGCTGGAGGAAACTCGGGCCAGAGGGGGGGACTAGGCAGTAGGCCAGGGGTGGGGGAAGGAGACTGTGACCGGGGCTGTCCAGCATATGCGCGCCTCCACGCACATGCGTGCTGACTCCTGGGGTCTCTGGGAAACAAAAAACAGAAAAATGCCGGTCAGCAGGGTGAAGACCAACTCCCTGCAGGTGCCAGTCCCAGGCCAGGCAGGTAAGAAGCTGGTGATTCTGGGGGATGGGGTAGGGGGGCCGGTCGGATGGGGTCCAACCGGCAGAGGGAGAAAATGTGCCATGATAAAAAAAAATAAATAAATAAAAGATGAGAATGTGTGGCGTTACACGAGGTCCCTGCACCCTTATTGGTTCCCCCAGAGGTACACCATAGATAGCTAGCATTTAGGCATATGTTATACTAACATATAGGGCTAAGGGCATCTACCGTATAAGACTAGATGTCAGGATATGTATGCATATTATTGTTTTACACTTTGCTTTCTAATACATGTATACATTTCATATGTATTTTTTGCTTATAAGATGTTGGGACACCTGTGTCCTTGTAATGATTATGATATATAAGTTGGCATTGTCACCTTTTGGTGATTTGTACTACTACACTGATATATATAGAACTGTACTCTTTTGTTTCACAAAGTGATGACTACTACAAAATTGTATAATGGCATCTTGGACCGTGGAGCTACCTTTAATTTAACCAATAGGGCTCATCTCTGTAACTAGAAATGTTTCTATTTTACAGTAGCCATAGTAATTATCATAGGCATATAATGTGAGACACTACGTCTTCTACCTTGGAGACCCCAAGAGACACAAAGACTCCTCAAGATATAGGGAACGCTTAGCATTGGCTCCTGTTTCGTATTGGTAAGAACTGCTTTGGGCAACTGTAATTATCCTTTTTGGCAGTAATAAACAAGTTTATTACTCTTATGCAACATGTCTGTGATTTCTTGCATTCCCAATATTGCTAAAAACCTGAGAGTGAGGTTTAGACCTCCTGACAATTGACGACCACTTGTAGGCAATATTTAGTGTTTGTAAAGTTTCACTTGTTGCTTTAAACTTTTCCTTTCCCAACAGGGACTGTAGATGTGCATTTCTGCTTCACCTCTCCTGTCTTAAGACCACTTTGTAATCACTTGCAAAGTTTGACTGCTTTCTGGGTGTGGTCAATGCTGACTCGACCCACTCCACGGCACTATTGAATTGTAAGCTTACAAGTGTACAGTAGCCTGACTGTGTGTATGAAGTGCTTCTGCTGTGAATTGATACGCAGCATGGTGCCTTTTTCACAGTTTAATTTTTCGTTCCCTCCCACACAATGGCTACCATATCAAATATCTGCACAGAACTGAGACTCGATGTCTCAAACTTCCTTACCTTCCGTGGATGATGGGCTGACTTTGTGCGGGACACATGCAAAATCCAAAAACCCTATACTGGGAATTTCAACCCAGTACACTGAGACGAGACAAACAGCCAATAAGCGCCAGGGTAAAGAGCTGTTGGTTGCAGCTCTCTATGGTGCTTTGGAAGCCTCCGAAGTGAGGTGTCGAACCCTTGAACTGCAAATCTCATCTCTTAAGCAGGAGATGGGTTTGCAGGAAATGGAATGTGTTAGAGATGAGCAGGATTTGGAGTCTGAACTTCAAACACTGCACAATGAAAATAATTCACTTTTGCATCATTCTACCCAGGCAGGAGAGCAGGAAATTTGCAAGTTGAGGCAGGAGTGTGAAAGTTTGAGACAGGATAAGGGACAGACTTTGCACATGAATGACTTATTAAGTAGAATGAATGAACAGTTGAGTGAGGAGTTGGAAGAGGTACAGGACGAGTTAAACCAGGTATGTAATGACTTAAAAGTGGCTACTAGGGACAATCGCGAATTGAGAGCCACGTATAGAGTGTTGCAGAAACAAATGTAAAATAAGGTTGATGTGAATGTTGCAAGTGTGAGTCATGCTGAATGTGAATCCCAGGTGGAGAAACTGCACCATCAGTGGGAGGTTCTGACTGGACATGTTAAGGCGATGGGAGGCGTAGCTCCTGCCTTAACTATGTCATCTGAAGGGGAGGTCTCAGACGATGACATCTCTCAATATAACACCCAGTCACACCCAGCTATGGCCCAGAGACCCCACCCCACCATCCACAACATGACAGATCCCTGCTACACCCACACCATCTCCTACGTCATTGACATCATGATGCACGTCATGGGCGACGCCAACATGGCGCCCCCCATGATGGGGAGGGAACAGGCCCAGGGCTAGTCCCAATGCCACCACTAGTAGCCATTATTTCTGTGGATGATAAGGAGGAGATTGAGAAAATGATAGATGCTGCTTTAGGCAACGTGACCCTACCCGATCAGAGCAAATGGACCCTCTGGATGCAGATCAGACAGATGCTGCAGGAGGCTGCTACTCAGGAGGAAATGGTTCGTACTGTGGTGGAGGCCACAGCTCAGGCAGCCCTAGATGGTGCCTAAGGCAACCTACCTACACCTGATCATTCCAATAATCCCCTACAAATGGCCTGCTCTGTTCAACAAATAGCTGACAGTATTGATCAGATGAGCCCATCTGACAATCTCAGCTGTCACTTGGAAAAGGTGCGTGCTAAATGTGAAATGCTTAGTCTCGCTGCAGACTACTAGGTCCAGATCCTAAAGCCAATTTCACTGTCATTTGGTGAAATTTCCTTTTGGGCAGGATTTGAAAACTTTCACTGCCCTTGTTCATGGCGTTGTCATAACAATACTATGTTGAAAATTTAGGTTGAAAACATAAAAATTGCAAAACTCTGCACACGTGTTGAAAGTTTGCTACACTTGCTCATAATTCTGGAAATTCGCAATATTTTGACAACAAATTTTCAACATAGACATTTTTACACTACCTAATGAATGTGACTGCTGTCATTTTTCAAATCCTGACAAAACTGTCTTTTTGCACCTATTAAGATTCATGCTAAGAAAGTGAAAGGAGCAAAAGGCATCATGCCCATAGCAGGTCCCTAGTTACATATAGTAGGCAAGATTTTTGTTTGTTAGTAAAAAAATTATCTAATTTATTCTTGAACGTACTTTTATTGTTGCTGATAATAACTGAAGTAGGTAGGTTACGCCATAGATTAACAATTCCATGAGAGAAAAAAGAATACTCTCTTTCTAGAGTTACATTTTAATCTTAGTAGTTGAAGGGGGTGGCCTCTGGTGGAAATTGTTATTTGTTGGAAATCTAGGCCACAATCCATAGAAAGGGATTCATCATTAATGACATCTCAGGTGAATAAGAGATCACCTCTCAATCTTCTAAGTTCTAATGACATTAACTTAAATTTGGAAAGCCTTGCTTCATAAGCCAGGGTCTTATCTGGGCAGATAGATTTTGTTAGTTTTCTCTGAAATTTTTCGATCCTATTTATTTCCTTCCATAGGTTGGGATTCTATAATTGAGAAGCATAGTCAAAATGTGGCATGGAATGACACTGAAGTGGCACAGAATCACATTTTGGCAAGAATTTGGAAATTTTCAGTACCAGATTAATGAGGTAGAGTAATACGTAGCTAATGGTGACAATCTGGTTGCAGTTTTGCTAAAATTGGAAGCACAGGGCCCTGTGCTTCTACAGCAATGTACATACATGCATCTATGGAGGGATGGGAGTGCTGGGCCCTGAGAATCTGCACTCCCACAGGCAAATAAGGATACAATTACACTATCTCAAAAAGTATCAGTGAATGGGTGCTCACGGCCCGTAGGGCACTGCACTCCCACGGGTAAATGAAGACACAATTAGATTGTCTCAAAAAGTAAGGAAATTCATTGCAAAAAACTTCTTAGTGCACCAGTTAGGGTTATTTATTTATCAAGTCTAGGATTACAAATACCTTTGAGCCTTGGCTCTTTTACAAAGGTTCCACGTCAGAGAAATACAAATTATGGGGAACATCAAGACAGACATTACAACAATATGGACATTTCTAACAGAATACAGATTAATACAATTCAGGGGTAGCATTGTAACAAGGCAGCCAGCGGCATTTGTCAGAGAAAATAGACAACAGATGAGAAGTGCCAGAGTCACAGGGAGAGGGAAGAGAGGAGGGTGGAAAAGGAACGTAGGAAGGGTGGGGAGAGGGTGAAAAGTGCAGCATTGGGTATACCAAGATGTGAGGGTAGAAGTTAAAGTGACAAAAGTAGGGAAATGTGGCACTAGGGTTTCCAACCCTATCAGGCTAGTGCTGAGTGGAATTTTCAAATACCAGTGGAATGAAATTACATGGAATTTTCAAAATACCATTGAAATTCACCAGAAACTGAATGGTGAAATTCCACAACAGAAAATAGTTGTGGAATGATTTTCTGCAGAAAAAATGCTGCCCCACAGAATTTTATTCCACAGATCTCAATATTTTCAGTGGAAATTGTTGTGGAATAATTTTCCATGGAAAAATGCTGCTCCAAGTAAGTGGATTTCTGCAGAAGAACCAATGAAATTCTGGAGGAAATTCTGCTGGTGGAACAATCATTTCATGCTAATTTTGATGGCTGAATTCTGCATCTGTACAACACTACTACAGGCAGCAACAGGCATGGGGTGTGCCTTGGGGTTTTCAGCCCTAAGCTAACCACATTCTCTTATACTGTACTCATCTCAGCTTATTTACTTATGGAATGGGGTGAGAATTATCATTGACAACCCCAAGGCACACCCCATGCCTGTTGCTGCATGTAGGGTAGGGGTGGGGTGTTATAGTTGGAAACCCTAATGCCACATTTCCTTACTTTTGCCACCTAAACCATAACTGGGTCATTAACAAAGTTTTTGCCCAGCATATGTATAGGTGCACAAGTCTTAACTGTCTCTGATTTTTCATCAAAAATTGCTCTGATCCCTCTAAATTTGGCATTTTTCTACCACAAAACTGGCATTTTAAATATACAATATCATCACACATTATTTCTAAGTCTAATTTTCCAGTTTTGGTCACTTGATCGCATTTTTGAAGTCCTATTCTTGGTTTCAAGGCAGGTGGTAAGAGATACAAATTTGTGACTCAGAGAGGCACACATTGAACCAAGGTTTATTTCCATGTGTGACCCAGGGAAGCAGTCACTGAGGAAATGGGACAAAAAGTCAAGTAATACAATAAAAAAAAGGGAAAACAGCAAAAAGCAACTGCGGGTTACAAAATTTGAGCACAATGAAAAACCATTGAGGAGCAGAAAAATATGAGCACTTTGCAGAGAGATCAACAAAAATAAAAGAAAGCAAATATGCAACTATTGTATGTAATATACAAGTGCATGCAGAATAGACTGTAATTATGTATTATATTTTTGGATAAATTAAAGTTCATGAAGCAGGATACATGGAGTTTAGTAACATTGCATAAAAATTGACTGACTATTGTCATGAGGCAGGAACAGGCCAATCTGCCTAGACATGGGTAGTAGGGAGGAGGCTACAAGCAATGGAAAGTGTACAGAAGGGGCATGAGTTATGAGGGGTATGGAGGACTGATTGGAACAGGAAGATCAAAAGTGGTTGATAGGGGTGGGTAAGAAATATTACATGGTTTCATTATTACTAAACCACTAAAAAAGGATATCCATCTTCAAGTCTCACATGTTCACTAAATTACCCTGGCCTGTATTAGTCACATCAATGCAAATTTAGTATATTCCACAGCTTTACAATAAAACTTGCAAATACATCATAAGTTGTAATCACTTAACAGGAAGTGAACATTTTTTACAATTTTTTTGTATTAAATATACTTTATTGAATTTTACATAGAAAAAGAACACAAATCCAATATAAAACACCACAATACAACAACAAATGACACTTACTTCAATATTAACATTAATCCCCCAATCCCTTCCCACCCCTGCCTCAGAGGGATATGCAAGTTTAATAGACTAGCACACGAGCAGCACAATATAATGGTATTTAGGTTACACATACCAAGGTATAAACACCAAAGGGGAGTGAAGGGATCAATGTAGCTCCTTGGCCAGAATTAAAGGCTGATAATAACCAGTTAAATAACATTCCTTGACCTCTTAGAAGGAGGCATTGACATCAGGGTATGCAGTCTGCTCCATCTTTTGTTATAGATCGACAGGCGGATATGTATGCTAGCTATCATTTTCTCAAGTCTAAGATTATACAACAACCCATTAAGCCATTCTAGATACGGTATTACTACTTGGTCTTTCCAATGGTGAAGCACAACTCTTTTAACTGAAAGAGATATCATGGACATATGATATTGTCTCTCCTTGACTGGTATTCCAGAATAATCTCCCAGTATACATATTTCAGGAGTGAAGTAATCCTCCAGGCCCAACATTGGGTCTATGTATTGCTTAATGCTATCCCAGAGGTGGGTAATGTTAGGACAATCCCACAATATATAGAGGAGGGTTCTATCTGCCTACCCATAGTGTGTACATAAGGGAAACAGTAATTTCCCCATTCTAACCAAATTGGGAGGAGTAAGATAAATAGTGTGCACAATGTAAAACTGGGTAAACTGTGACTTATCATTGGATATATCACCTATATAAATCTAACCAGATGCGGTCCCAGTTGAGATTAGAATTGGGAAACACAGAAGATCACTGATTCGATCATCCAGATATCTCTGGAAAGAGTTTGAGATATAAAGTACCTACTAATTGGGAGACTGAGTGTGGATGCCATGCTAGGTTCTGAAGAGTGTAAAGAATCTCTTCCTGATTAGCAGTCCATGGTGTAGCCCTGAGTTGCTCAACCAGTACATGATGGATTTGGTAGACTTTGAAGACAAATTTATTTGATAAAATAAGATTCCCTAGTGTTGTCTGACTAGTAATTAACCTGCCTCCTATTAGAAAGTCCATCACTTTTTTCCCATCTAGTGAAGGTATGTCTTTAGGAGAGAGCCAACGCCCATTTAGTTGGAAATTGGGATTTTGACAGAGTGGTTGGGAAATGTCTTTAGTATAATCATAATGTCAAAGTCTGCACAATTGGGCATGAACTTTTAGTGAAGAAGAGACAGTCGAATTCTAGAGTTGTGCAGGTAGCAGCTTTGGTGGGATTTTTTATTATTTTTTAGAAACAAGTTTAGTAATTTGCAAATGGACTATGATCATAACACTTAAGGAAAAAGTATTTATTTGGTCTGAGCGTAAACCCCAAATCTTTAAAAAAAATGTTTTTTTCTAAAAATGTAAAGTACATTTTTTATCAATAGCTTATTCTATTAATACACGAAAACTGTAGTAATATCACTATTTTATGATATTAACCTGACTCCAAATCTTCATAAAAAAAAAACATTTTTGCTGCAACAATTGCAAATTATGGCATTTCTTTAAAGAAGACTAACTGGAAATGTTAAGGCTAGAAATTTATATCAATAAATAGGATGGAAACTTTCAGCCTCTGCTTCATCCATTCATGCCACCTGTCTCCACATAAAGCTGCCACTGTGAAGCACTATTATGGTAATTTAGCAAGCACGTGAGACCTAAAGATGGGCATGTTTTATTTAGTGGTTAAGTAATAATGAACAATATACTGTAATATTCCCATCCCATCACTTGGTCCCCCCATTGTCTGACTTGTTTGAGCTTCTTCTCCCCTTAGTCTTCCCTACTCCTTCTAACTCCTTTCTCACCCTCTCCCTACTGCCTCAGTCTATGCTGATGGGCTTCTTCCTGCCTTGTGACACTACCATCAGTGGACTTTCATGAAGTGTCACTGCACTTGGGTAGATTACTGCACTGATGTATATTCCTTGCTTTTTATATAGATTTTATTTTTCATGGCTGTCCCCATTGGAGCTGGAACTGGTGACCTACTTGTCTTGACAACCACAGCACAGGCAGATTCATAGCACTGATACCAGGGGTACTGGAAGCCATCATCTCATCAGCTGGGGATTGAGTTTTTCCTAGTTGTGTTTTCTGCCCCTACCACTCATGTTTAACATTGACCCAATGACGTAGACAAGAACTCATGATTCTCGGCTGCCTCCTTAGTCCACCATAGTTCACTGCAGGAGTGGAACAGAGGTATCTTCCATTCCAGATAGGGAGGTCTACTGTTGGGTCATCAAGGTGGCCCATTGAATTGCTTCTTTATGAAAGTACTGCCATCTTGTTGGCATCTGACCACAATTGCTGTAACCTGAGTATGTTATATTTATGACTGGGCATTAATTTACTATTTTAATTACTTCTGGGCAAGTTCTGGTATAAATATTATCTAACACATGCATCTTAATGTGCATAGATTTACATGAGTGCATTTCAATTTCCCAGCTACAAGGACAGAAATCTATAGTAAGCTTACTCTATCAACAACGATTCAATGGGCAGTGTTGTGCGGAAAGCCTGTGGAACTAAAGCAAATAATGCAGTGATTGCAAAATACTATGCATGCGTTTTTTTTTTCATAATAGCAAAAATAAGTGCTAGCACCACATATGGTACATGGAGAATCAATTTCAAATATGTTAGCTATTAGATAGTAATACACTTTCTAAACTTTTTTTATGCATTAAATATAAATGTTTCTCCCTTCTCAGTAAGAAAGAAATACATCTTGGACACTTCAAACTTTTTTTTCTTGACACTGTATGCTCCAAAACTGTAAGTAAGCAGCCTACTAAGAGATTGCATTTCATACCTTGTCAGGTCTGTCAATCAGTACAGTTTTACTGTTTCTGACACTTATCAAATAAACAGAATATCAATCACATAGTTATCTTTCTGTCAGGATCTTCAGGATTGACATTTCACATCCAAAACCCTTTGGTCTACCATTTCAAAACCCTGTCTCCAACATATGATATCTCAGAGAAGATGCAGGATTTTCCTCAGAATGCCAGTTTACTTTCAGGTCAGTCTGTTACTGTATTCAGCTCAGATAAGAAACCTGAATATATATAGTACATTTTTTCTGCATTCAGCAGATTTCTCAGACTTTCTTAAATCCCAGTTTGACTTGAACCCTGATAAAGGGTACTTTTTGACAAAAAGTACAAAAGCATCATGAAACTGCTTTTCAGTTTGTTCTTTGATGCAAACATGGAGCAATATGTCTGTTGTATTTTGTTTGTTTCAAGGGGTGTCTAAGCACCCCAGTATTAATGAAAAACACTGAGGCTGACCAGAGGAGGCTAACACCCTTATGTACAACTTCCAAATAGAGGCTTCATCAGGGGATCCCCTAATGAAGCTTCAGTTTTGAGGTGCTACATAGTGGTATGAATCTTTGCTAATCACTGTTGACATCTTGCATTATGCATTTCAAATATATTTGTTGCACCCTCCTTGCCAATTATTGTTTGTGCCACCTTTCTGTTTGCTACACTTAGCTACAAGCAGCTTGCTTCCAGGAATGCTCTAAAGCAAAGGGCACTTGGGAGATAAGAGAACACAATGATACATAAAACAATCATCAACAAAAGAGGCTATAAAAAGGAAGAGCTGTTAAATCAATGCAGTACATAAACAGCAGTAAGTGATAACACTGAACAGGCAAACACATGTTTGTAGCAAGATCATGTCAGACTGCAAAAGATAAGCCAGGTCTGGCACAGTTTGTAATGAAATTGCAGACTTCCACTGAACACCATCTAGGGAACTCAGGCTGGCACAAGGCATTAAGGAGGGGCAGAAGGACTTCTTTAGGTACATCAGGGAGAAAAGGAGCTGTAAGGACCACATAGTAAGAATTAGGAAAGAGGGTGTTTGGGTGAAAGCAGAGTGCGATAAGACAGAAGCACTAAATGAGTACTTCTGCTCAGTATTTACTAAAGAGAAGAGGGGGTGACACCCAAGGGGGGAGAAATGGCAGAAATGGGGGGAAGGGGTGACAGATGGGGAAATCATGGAGGGCAGAGTTTGGGAGGGTTTGAAGGCACTGAGGGTGGACAATGCACCAGGCCCAGATGGTATCCAACCCAGGGTACTGAAGGAGCTGGCAGAGGTCCTTGCAGGACCTTTGGCAGACCTAATTAATGCCTCACTACATTCGGGGTGTGTACCTCAGGACTGGAGGATGGCTCATGTGGTGCACCTCCACAAGAGTGGCCCCAAGGATGAACCGGGAAATTACACACCAGTGAGCCTCACATCCATCATGGGTAAACTAATGGAGACTATCCTGAAGGAGAGGCTGGTGGCCCTCCTAGAGGCCAAAGGACTACAGGACAGCAGACAGCATGGTTTCATATGGGGCAGATCCTGCCAAACCAACCTGGTGGAGTTCTACAACTGGGTAACTAGGCAACTGGACAGGGGCCATGCAGTGGATGTCCTGTATCTGGACTTCAGTAAGGCATTCAACTTGGTGCTGCATGGAAGGCTGGGAAGTAAGTTAGTAGGCACAGGGGCGGGTGCAAAGCTGGTGAGATGGGTAGGAAACTGGTTTCAACGAAAGCAACAGAGGGTGGTGGTAGGTGGGGAGCTCTCACACCCAAGGGTAGTGACAAGCGGTGTTCCACAGGGCTTGGTGTTGGGACCAGTGTTGTTTGGGATATTCATAGCAGACATATCATGGGACATCAAGAACAAGATCAGTCTGTTTGTTAATGATACCAAGGTAGGAGCAGTGGAGGATGATCTAGGGGGATGGCAGGGGTTGCAGGATGATCTGGCAAAGCTTGAAACCTGGTCAGACACCTGGAAACTGGGGTTTAATGTCAAAAAGTGCAAGGTGATGCATTTTGGAATGAAGAACCCAAGGAGAAGTTACCAGCTGGGGGGAGTGCAGCTAGCCCAGACAGAGGAGGAGAAAGATCTGGGGCGTGCTCATTACAGGGTCAATGAACAACTTGGCACAATGTAGGCAGCTGCAAAGGCCAACAAAATGCTGGGCTGTATTGCAAGGGGTATATCCTTGAGGAGGGAGAAGGTGATTCTGCCACTGTATAGGTCATTAGTTAGACCACACCTGAAGTAATGTGTGCAGTACTGGCACCCGTATCTGAAGAGGGACATTAAGTTATCAGAGGGAGTGCAGCAGAGGGTGACAAAGATGATCAAGGGGCTGGGGGACTTATCATACAAGAGGAGGTTGAGGGAGTTGAACATGTACTCCCTGGAGAAGAGGAGGGACAGGGGGGACGTGATTGAAACCTTTAAGTACATGAAAGGAATAAACAAGACAGGTACAGAGTGGCTGTTCAAAGTAAGGGAAGGGAGGGACACCAGGGGCCATGATATGAGACTGGAGGGAGGAAGGTTCAGGAGGGAGATGAGGAGATACTTTTTTACAGAGAGGGTGGTGGCTGGGTGGAATGCGATACCTGCAGAAGTGGTATCCATTAGAACAGTGGACTGCTTCAAAAGGGGATGGGACAGGACAAGGGGGAGGGTTAATGAAGGGGAAGGGTGGAAGGGAGGGGCAGCTGCAGAATAAGGGGTGCTAGCTGCAGATTCAAGCAGACTTGATAGACCTCTAGGCCTTTATCTGCTGGCAAATTTCATATGTTCATATGGAGGAAAGGGTGTTGCAGCCCCTGCAGATTTTAAGTTACCACACTCTCTTCCTGATTATAATTTACCACACTGATGCCCCCACATTATGGTATGGGGACACTTTGTTGTTGTAAGGTGCTGACTTTTGGATGAGATGTTATAGTGACGTTCTGTTTGGCAGTTGTTGAGGTAGATGATAAAGATCCAGTGGCACATTTTTTGTCATTCTGGTTTTTCTCCTTGTCACCAAACAGGACCCTTTCTTGATGATCTCCTCAGCCCCATCACCCAGCTTCTTCTAGGTTTCTGTATTTACTTGGTACTCCATTTCTCCCCCAAGGCTTGCCCCACATGGTGTGGGCAGTGGTGGTCCCCAACTCTCACCACATAATGAGTCCTTATTTAGAGGAGTTACCTAGCTTGACACTGTGGAGCTGGAAGGAGGGCATACGTCATCCTGCCTGGTAATTTTTATTTTGCTTACAATCCTACTCGTACAGGACATCAGGGGGGAGGGACGGGTATGCATGCAAGTGTGCATAGTACAGCAGCAGCTGATGTCCTCTGTCCCATTAGCTGCTCTAACTGTAGTACCACCTGTGGTCATCCAGGAAGCACTATTGTAGCAGAGCAAGCAGCTTCCCTCCACCGAGAAAGAGGAGGAGGAGAGCATCCTCTGGGATGCTAAGTCCTCTGCCCCCACAAGCCCTTATTGATCCAAGTTCATTGCCAAACCCAGGTTGCCAATACTGAAAGCAGTAATCCTACCACTTCACTGATGGGCTGGCTTGATAGTGGACATTTTTTAAACAAGTAGGGAATTTTCCCAGTGTCTTTGCCAAATGTCCCTCCTCTCAGTACTCTGGCAACAAATGAACCTCGTTTAATGTCTGTCAGTAATTCCTGTACCCCTATTCCCAGGATAAAACTGAAAATATACTACAGCTTTCATTTCCAAGGCAACAAAAACAGAGTAATGAAGTGGTGGGCAGCATTATAAAATGATTTGAAACTGATCATAATTATTTTATTGTTTTGTTTTTATTGACCGGGTAAGTGCACTAGACAAATTCTGCCCAATTTCTGACATGATCTGGGGGAGGGGGATACAGATGAATGCCAACTGACCTTGAATCAGATTAAGCTGTTGGTGGTATTTTTAGTGAAAGGGGGAAATTTGTCCAGGACACCAGGGAAATTCCCCTACTGAATTGCTGTCAGTAGGGGGAGCTGCTGTCTGAAATCTCAGAAGACCACTCGGTGTGAGCACTCGGTGTGTGAGGATGCAGGACTGGTGGGAGAGCAGGCCTCCTCTCCCAACTGTAATTTGCCAGAGGCTGTGAAGGCTGTGAAAGCTGACGAGCAAGTAGTGCTGCAGTTTAATATGATAGATGATAGCCTGGATATTTTTCATTCTACAGAGAATTTGAGTGCCACGATGGTTGATGTAGACAAACTGCCTACTCAGCTTCAGGATCTTGATGTTCCACAACTTGTTGCAGTCCTGCTGCTACCTAGCAGGTGAAATGTGCAGTTTTTCCAGAAACAGAGAATGAAAAGGAGCTATTTGAGCGTACCACTCAGCTGCCTCGGCTGTATTGGAACCCCTCCCTGTTATCGACTCTAAGCGGCCTGTCAGTGGCCAGAATGATGTAGCAGCATCAAAGGCCCTGCAGGGGCTGGGTGAGTCACAACAAGCTGATTGTTTTTTTCCTAACGCTTTAGACAATGTTGAGACCGATAAGCCGGCTGGCAGTATTTGCGTTACTAAAAATGTGTGTCGAGAGCCTGAGCTTTTATTAACTGTTGAAAACTCAAGTTTGGAGAACTCTGACTTTTCTCCTGTTGCTAATGCTATACAGATGGGACAGAGTACTGCAGTTTTACCTGGGTGGGAGATTTTGTCAGCTGGATCCCGACTGTCTAAATCAGTGGGGTTTGTCTTTAAATACCTCGGGGTTCCTACAAATGAATCCACTGATACAAAGACAACCCAGTATCAAACTGTGCACAATGTTCAGGAGGGTTCAACCTCTTTCATCTTTCCTGGGAAGGGGGGACGCAGTTAGCAACTGAAAATGGATGGCAATAAACTGAAGTGGAATTCGGTGACACTGGCTAATTGTCAAGTTGGTGCTGCACATTGTAATAAGTCTGCCCCGATTTCACTGGACTCTTGTCCAACACTTGGGGAACTGGAACTTGGTGATTCCTGGTTCTCCCAAAGAGCATTATTGTTAGTGGGCTGGAATAAATGGTCAGGTAGTACATGGCAGCCTGACCCTGCTTGGGATTCTACTTTTAATTTTTCACAGACACTTCTCACTTGCTGACTGGGGCCTTGTGATGCACCTATTTCTGTACCTACTCCTTCAGCCCCCTTGCCTCATGAAGACCCCCAGAATGTAGGGCCAAAAACAGGGGGGTTGCCATTAGCTCTTAGAACAGTACTGCCTCGACACATTGATGTGCCTCAGGCCTCAGTTCCTATGGAGAAAGGACATGGAAGTGCTTTGCAAGACTGAGTTACCTGATACTCCTAATCATAAACCTTTATTGCCAGATCTGTTTACTAAAATTTGAAAAGAGGCTGCCCCCAGGAGGAAATGCTGTCCACATTCGATATGGGGGGTAGCTGATAGGTATTATTTGGGAAAACATCTGTTAAAGGAATCTTTACACTTTACTTCTAGGGAAGTTTTTGCATTCATAAATATTTCTGGAGAAGATAACTTCAATGTAAGTTTTTGTACAGCACATGCATTGGATTTGTTTTGGGAATAGTATGGACAGGTTAAATTTTACCCCACATGGACCCCCTTTTTGGTGATCCCAGTTACTAAACCTTTAATAAAATATGTCACTGTTATGTTTTGCAATGAGGGGTTCATGTGGAGGACATTACATATTGGCTTTCTCAGAAATGTGAGGTGCTCAGTGACCCTGAGGCGATTCTAGATACAGAACTTTTTTGGACTGGCAGCTGGAAATATAATGTGAAATTGAAACAAACTGACTCAGGGGTGGAACATATCCCAAATTCCTTCATACTAGGAAGAAATAGAGGTGTTTGCTTTTATGGGGGACAGCCTAGGGCCTGCTACAAATGTAGTTTTAGAGTACATTTATCTAGTACATGTGATAAACTCCGCTGTGATAATTTTGGGGACATTGACCACAATTCAATGCAATGCTGTAATCACACTAGCTGTGATCTCTGTGAAGAGTATAGGCATGTGTTTGATGACAGTCCTTGGGCTTATTGTGTGAGTCCAGAATTACTTATACAAAAAGCTCAGGATACTGCTACTTCCCCCCTCCTTCCCCTCCTCCTCCCCCCCTCTCCACAGAGACCACATGCGGGATCAGCTGACCTCAAGTTGACTCATCCTGCTCCTCCTTTGGTTTCTGATTCTATTGCCCCACTTGTAGTTTTAGCTACCCCTGCTCCTCCCTCAGCCCCCCAGGGGACCTCAGTTCGGCACCCTTAATTAACCCTGTGGTGCTTCCTCCTGTGTGCTATGGGGACTCTGAGGGTAAGGGAGAGGGTACATCTATTCCTCTGGTGGTAGCCCCACTGCCCTGTCAGCGGTCATTGAGGTTTTGTAAACCTAAATCCCCCCACCCAATTTTGAAACTGATAATTCCTAATTTGCCCTATTTTGGGGTGATTCAGAAATGGAACAGGGGGATTCAGACTCACAAAGGTCTGGTATCAACCCTTCTACTCTTCCTACAGGGGATTACAAAGGGAAAAAAAGAAAGAGAAAAAAAATCTTATTTTTTAACATATGCTGATGGCAGGCTACATATGGGGATCTTTAAACATTCACAGCATCCTGAATACTGCTAAGCGACAGGCTGTGGTTCATTATCTCCATGAGAGAAAAATTGGTATTTGTTTCTTACAGGAAACTTGGATGTTCTCTGCTGAACAAATCCTTACATTCAAGCGAGATTGGCCTTAGGGGCCTTCCTATTGGTTATTTGGACCTGATAGGGCGGATGGTGTTGGTATTCTCTTCAATTCTTATAAATTCACTTTATATGAATTGATGGATTTTTGTTCAGGCCGTGTGTTGATTTTGGATGGTAAATGGGATGCCATGGATTGTAGACTCATTACCATTTATAACCCCAGATTAAAGTTGAAAGGGTGGCTCTGCTGAAATCCATTCAGCCTTCTTACTGTATCCTGTTTGGGGGGGATTTTAATAATAATTTTACACATAATAAGAGATCATCTACACAGCTGGATCAGAAGGAAATATACTGTGATACTAATGCCCTTACACAACTTGTTAAATTGGCAGGCCTTATAAATTGTACTACATTCCAGACTCATGGGCCACAGTTTACTCACACTCGTAGTAAATTCAAAACTACGATAGACCATTTATTTGTTTCTGCTAATGTCCCCGCCGGGAGATCCATTGTGCAACCAGTGGAATTTTCAGACCATTTTTTCTTAACCTATACCCTTGGACCTGGACATTTTCATCCTAAACAGCGTAACAGATGAAAATTGAACACTTCTGTCTTAACAGATCCATATGTATGGACTAGTATCTCTTCTGTTCTTACTGCCCATTTATCAGTGGCTTTCCTATATTCTGATTTGGGAGAATGGTGGTTAGACACCAAAACAGATATTAAGACTCGGTTTATTAAATTTGGGAAGCATATCGGTAATAGTACATGTTTAACATATTTGACTCTTAGAACACAATTGCAGTGGCTCTACTCTTTGACTTATGTGTCACAGCATGATTATTCAAATCAAATAGCTGCTATTAAAAATCACATGAAATCATTTCGGTATGATAGAGCCCACACTGTGCAGGTGATACTATGTAGAGGCACTCGGAAATCCCAGTTGGGGACCCTTTTGAGGCATGCAAGGCACTGCATAATTCTGCTGCCCTAGACTCTCTACTGGATCAGAATGGTACTAAAATAGATACGATTGATGGGACTGAGCAAATAATAGAGCAGCTTTTTGCTCCTACCACACCTATCCTACAGCACAATATTACAGATTTTTTACATGGCATTAACATCCCCCTTTTGCCTGTCGATCTTGCTGCTTTACAGGTTACTTTCATAGAGATGGAGTTAGAATTTGCTATTAGACATTTAAAAAATAACACTTCACCAGATTTGGATCGATTACCACATGCATTTTATAAGGCTTTTGCAAGTGAACTTGTTCTCTAGTCAAAGTCAGTATTTCAGTATTTAGTTTTGACTGATACTATATACCCCTCCTTTTCAGATGGTCTCATGATACATTTATTTAAATTGGGTGGCAAGACTCATATAAAAAATTGGAGGCCTATCACCTTGCTAAATTCGGATTATAAAATTTTGGCTTCTCTTATTAATACCCGACTTAAGTGGTATGCTGCGCTGGTACTTTCCCCACAGCAATTTTGTGGTCTGCCTGACAGAAAAATCCAAACTGCTTTAATGGTTATCAGAGATGTTATTGAGCATTTGACGCTTTCCAGAGATTCAGGATGCATAGTGGCAGCAGATTTAGAAAAAGCCTTTGATAGGGTGTATCATACCTTTTTGTTTCAGGACCTAGCAGTATATCATGTCCCTTTAGGAATAATTAATTTGATTAAACTTCTTTACTCAGGGCGCTAGAGAGCCACGTTCGAGACTGACAGCTTTTCCCTAAGCTCTGCACCTCATGCTCCTGAACAACATCAAAACCCATACTTTAAAGTAATTTTTTGAAACAGAATTCTTTTGGATTTCGATAACTTACAGCTCAAGGAACAAGTAGGTACTAAACTTGATATGGGCAGACCCAAAGGAGCAGCTACAGGATCGTCCCAAAGGCTGGTGCCCCTACCAGCTTCTAACCAACCAGGAGGGCCAGAACAAGCAGCAGGCCCGAGTGGAGGGAAAAATACTCCCCCCTGGGAAACAGTACTGAGTGAAGTGCGAGACATGGACCAAAAGCTGGAATGGGTCCTGGAGCACCTGGGTGCGCAAGATACAAAAATTGAAACAATCGCTAAAATGGTTCAAGAGGCAGATAACTGATCTCAATGTACTCAGGCAGCTCTGGTAAAATCAACCTCAGAGATTAACCATGTGTGTGCCCACATGGAGAGGCTTGAAAACTCTGAATGGGCTATGAACTTAAGGTTGGTGGGGGTCCCCGAACATTTTGAAGGAGCCGATTTATTATCCTACTTGAAGAACTGGCTAATAACTTCTGTACCCCTGGACCTGCAAATTGAGGTAGATTCCCTCAAGCAAGCATTCCAAATTAATTTCAGGAGAGCCCAACTAGACCACGAGACTCCACGCATGATCCTGTTAATAACAGATGGTCCAGCAACTAGGGACAAATTACTTCAATGGCAAGGGCAATCTACCCAGTTGAGATGGAGGACCAAGCGATCAAGATATTTCCAGACTGGTCCTATGCTACCAGGACTAGGAGAAAAATGTTCTATCCACTTTGGAAGCAGCTAAGGAGCCTGGGGGTGGCTCATCCTTGCTGGCACTGGCTCGTCTTCATCTGACCTACAGAGGGAAGACCTATCAATACAACAACTCAGATGAAGCTAAGAAAAAGGTGGAAGCTGTTGCCCAAGAATTTCGAGCAAGACCTTCAGAGAACTCAGGACTACCTTTGGAATCTGATGAAGATGAGGACTAAATATAGCTGATAACTGTGGTAATTTACTGCGCATATCACTTTCTTTAAGATGACTACGAGGCCAACTGGTGCTTCAGAACTCTAGTTTCTCTATGTTTTTCTTTCCCGCTCCAAATCTCCCCTTCAGGGAGATTATACCTATAATGAGTGTTAAGTCCTGCATTTTGAAAAGCTGATAAGTCTGCTTAGGGTCAGCAGGAGGGGTGATCCTTCTATGTGACTTGGGAGGTCTTAGTTTGGGCTGTGAGTAATAAATGTTTAATGCAAAATCTCTACATGTTCAGTATAAGAATGTTGATGTCTGGAGAGGGGAGTGTTAGAGTAGAAGGGGGAATAATATTCCTTAATTAGATGGGTAATTAAGTGGGGATAGTAGCCTAGGGCTATGGTATGTATCCTTTAAATAATAATGGACTTTGTCTTTACCCCACTAGTTTAATATGGCTTAGCCTTCCTAAATGTTTAGTGTGTGTACACTCAGGAGAGCTATTGGAAGTACCCCTTATGATGTAACACATGGCAATTGATTATTAATCCTGACACTAATTCAGTTGTATGTACCACTTTCTTTGTAAACATTGAAAAATGAATAAAAGAAAGTTAAAAAAAAAACTTCTTTACTCCTTATTTCGGATTTACCCTTTTATACATGGTAAGGTGGCAAGTGGCATTTTACTCCACAGTGGAGTGAGGCATGGCTGCTCCTTGAGCCCTCTATTATATGTCTTTTCTTTGGATCCCCTTCTCCGGTCAATTACTGATCATCCCACATGGGTGGGGATAGTTGCACCTGGGATAAAGAAAGAATTGATGGTACAAGCATATGCAGATGATGTGTGTGGGTTTTTCGCACATCCTAGTCAGGTTTCAGTGTCTATGTCTACATTTGAAACATATGCTAAGGTCTCTAATGCCAAATTAAATATTGCTAAAACTAGAGGGTTATTTATAGGGCTAAATACTCCAGCTGTTGGTCAACAGGCTGGTACTGTTATTACTTCTACACCCCTTTCAATTTTGGGAATTCAATTCAGACCCCAAAATCTGCCATTAGAAAATTGGGAACTAGCTCTTCAAAAAATAGAGGCTACGGTTCTACGCTGGAAGCCATGGAAGCTTACTAAACATAAGCAAATTCATATTTTGAAACAGTTTATAATGCCCTGTTTGCAGTGTGTGGCTGTAATTGTTCCATTACCTCAGACATTGGAAACCAGGGCTTATAGTTCATTTTTTCAAATGTTATGGGGAAATAGATTTAACCCTATAAAAAGGCAATATACTTATCTAAATAAAACAATGGGTGATATAGGTATGATTAACCCAATTGTATTTTGTTTTTCTTTATTCTTTTCCCACACAGTTAAGTGTGGACTGTTGACTGTGGGTAATGAGGGACATCAGTGGGTGAGATTAACTCTAGGGGATGTATGGCACAATTTGGCTCCTACATTTAGTAAATCCTTATGTATGCCATCATATTTGACACCTGCAGTGCAGAAACTGTATAAGTGGAAGGTTGCTAAAAGCATGATGCAAAAATACTTAAAAAAAACTGCACAACATGCTTATATGCAGTATATGCCCTATGGAACTGGCTTTCAAGAACTGTCCAGCTGTGGATAATCATTTGATTTTGGCCCAACTTAATAATACCAGACTTCCTCATCACATGTAACAGACTCTTTGGCTGATTATGTATGGTAGATTAAATGTCAGAGGGAATGCTAAATATAAGGCCAAAGAAGAGAGGAATTGTCCATATCCAGACTGTATTGCTATAGAAGAAACTATGGAATATTTTCTTTTACAGTGTCCTTTTTCTTGATCTTTGTGGAACTTTTTGGCTGGGAAATGGTCCCCGAAGTGGTTGACACAACTTACTTATGGGGTCCTGCTGGTGGGGAAATATCCCAAAAGACTTTCTCAATTTCATACTGATACTTTATCTCTTTTTTTCAGTTGTCTTCATTTTATTTATAGCAAGCATGGTGTCAATGGGTTATTTATCAGAATAGGATGACTTATGACTGTTTTAGTAGCATAATAATGAGGGAAATGAAAAATATTTATTTAAGAGATTCTCAGATTTATTCATCCCAAACAGTCACTAGATGGTGGAAGGGGTTTAATGTTTTTATGAAGTACAGATAGGATTGGTTTTGTTATTACTGATTGTTTTTTTTATGCATAAGAGTCTGGGGAATGGGGTGATATTTTGTGTGTATTCCTAGGATTTGTATGCTGTAATACTTAGTCATGTTTGTTCATTTTTCTTCTTTTTTTTCCTTTACAGGATTGTGTATGAGATATTGTTTGATTGTATTTCCCTTGTTCTGTACTCAATAAAAACTCTCCTACTCTCCTATAGGGGAACCTCTGCAGGATTGTCACTTGAGTTCAAGAGTTTGAGCAGGATGGAGGTCACTGAGGAGCGGGTCTCTCCCGTGAATGAAGCCACAACAGACCTTGAAGTTTTCTTCGACGCAAAAAGCACTGGTGTGCTTACAGAAGTAACTGAACAGGGGCTTGTCAGTGGTTCAGTGAATCAGCAAGAAACTCCATGGTGAGTTTCTGAATCTGGGTCTACGGAGTTGTTCAAATCATCAGAGCGGGAGATTGTTTTAAAGGATTCCACTACTGAGCTACAATTACTACTGCAGAAGGAGGAAGAGTGTTATATGGCAAGGAGACATACCTTGCAAACAGCTCTTGCAGTAGTGCAGCAACAGGATTCGACTAAGCAGGCCGGTGAACCAGATGTGGAGGTACTACAGCAAGGTGCTGATGTGGCAGACCTGAGCACTTCTACATCACTAGCATCTCCGCTAGCATCTGCAGTGGACAATTCAGGTGTATAGCAGGAGGTACAGCAACCTTTTTCACTGAAGACAGGTACAATTAAAGCTCCTCTTTTTTGTGTTTGCAGGCAATTTAAATAATGAATGCAGCAGTGTTTTGCCTGAAATAATAAATGGGGGTACTACAAAACCCTATGCTTCGCAATCCTGTCAGAATAAGGATACAGCGGCTTGGTCTGTTGATAAAGCATTAATGGAGGCGGGTTGGGGAAAAAATACTGCCCAAGGTTCGTGGACTTCAGGCCCATCTAGTTGTTCCATCCTGAACACTAGTGTACCTATATCTAATGAAACTCTTGTATTGGAGCAAAATAAAACTGATTGGGGCTCAGAAATGGATGTTGCTTCCCCACTACATATTCCAGATGGCCTGATGCTCCTGCATGATGACAGCCTGGGGGGTGCTGTGTGTGGAGACCCAGCTAGGGGTGTTGTCTGACACTGATGATGATGACATTACATTGCTACTTGACAGCATAGGGGAGGTGGTGGCTGACACGCCCCTACTTGCTACACATGCACGGGCAGGGCCAAGCGCTGTGCCCCCAGCCCCATAGCTGCCCCCCATTCCTGCCAGTGCAGTAGTGGGTGGCAACACAGCTGTGTCCAGTGTAGGTGGTGGTGGGGCTGTGGTCATGGCAGAGGTGCTGGGTGCTGCTCAACAGACAGTCAGGCAGCGATAGCAGGATGTGGGTGAAATAAGGCTGTGTGTCACAGTGCTCACTGCCGGTGTGCCCCCGTAGGGCCTGCTGTGCAGCCTCCACCTGAGCGGGAGTCTGTGCAGCAGTGTGCCATGCCCTCCCCCAGCCCTGTGGATGGACAAGGAGGGGCAGTCCACCATAGGGCCTTGGGAGTACATCCGGTTACGGTGGGCCTCCGTGGAGTACCAGGCATTGCTTGCTCGTGAGGTGCATGTACTGGGGCAGAGGTGCGACAGTTGGCCAAACAGCAGGACAGGGGTGAAGCCAGGCTCATGGACAGGCTCACCCAGATGTAGGAGGCCATGACTGTGGCATTGGACCGCATTACCGGTGCCGTTGTGGTGTCAGTGGATCACATGGCTGGTAGCATTGCAGCTCAGTTTGCATCTGTGGCAGCCACTGGGCTCGACCATGTGCGGATGACCCTCCCACAGTGTGATGTCCACCCCATGGTCCCAGGATCAGTCAACACCAGCACAGCAGATACCAAGATCCGATATCAGCATCCCTGACATCCCCAAGGCAGGCCTGTTTGGCTGCCTTGGCACCCCTGCATGGACTTGGTCGTGGTCCCGCACATCAACCCCTGGTGGGTGTCTGACATGCCCCTTGTGGCCAATGTGCAGCTTGAGGCTGTTGGTTGGCCCCACGTAGCTGCCCTCATGGCCATGGTAGTCACGGTACTGTGTGGTTGGAGTGGCATGTCCACAGCTATAACCTGCCATCTGCTGCCATTGCCACATGCACATGGGGGGGCAGCATGCATGTGGTGGCACGCATGTGTGTTGCGCTGCCTGCCCCTGTGTGTGTGGACCGTGCTGCAGGGATGTGCAGCCTGGATGTGATGAGGGCTGCTCCACACTGGTGTCACCCGTGCACCAGTGTCATGCTTCTGATCCATGCCATGTCCCTCACCCTGTGTGCATGTGGCTGTGTGTGTGCATGTGTGTGTGTGTGTGTGTGGCTGCGCACATGCCAGTGCTGCATGTGTCTCAGTGTGCATGCCCATGTGTCAGTGTCTCCACCATGTCTGTTGTACTCCCCCGGCCATGCATGCATACATACTGCTGTGCTCATCCCATCCCCTGTGGTGTGTGCATGCCTGTGTGGGTCATGCCCATGTGACTGTGTATTCACCTTTGTTGTCTGTAATGCTCCCTTGCCGACGTATCCCAGTGCTGGCATGCCTCCTGCACCAGTCTTGCCCACCACCCTCTGGATCTTCTCTACCATCGTTCCTGCTGTTGTCGCCCTCATCTCCTCAACAACTGCCCCACGGTCAATGGCCATGTTATGCAGGATGCAGCAGGCCAGGAATATGCCACAGGCTTTCGATGGGCTGTATTGTATGGACTGCCTTATCTATCTAGGCATTAGAATTGCATCTTTAACATGCCAAAGGCAAGCTCGATGATGTTGCACATTCTGGCATATGCCTCATTGCATCTCTCCTCTGTAGGGGATGATGGTCACCAGTAGGGGGTATGCAGCCATGACCTCAGTGGATATGCACTGTTACCTGAGTGGGGGGAGACATGGCTATCCCTGCACTGTGCTGTGCTGTGCTGGCACCCCCCTCACCCACCATACACCACTGCACCTGCCCCATCCTCCCTCACCCACCCCTACAGCCATGACTCTCAGCTGCTCTGGCACATGTCCTACTCACTGACAAGGTGGCCCGTGGGGATGTCACCCTGCTCGAACCATTGGCACAGTGCAGAGCTGTGTGCCATATGAAGGCATTGTGTACACTCCCGGGGTGTGCGGCAAAGACATTGATGATGCTCCCCATGGCATCACACACTACCTGGCAGTTGATGGATGTGTATCCCTTGTGGTTGTAGTATACCATGCTCTCTGGGCCAGGTGGTGTGTGGATGCCAAAGTGTGTGCAGTCTATTGCCCCGATCACGCCTGGCATGCATGCCACCAAGTGGAACTCTTGCATGTTTGTTGTATGCTCTTCCTGTGTGCTGAAGAAATGGATGTACCCCAAAGCATGTGTCAGCAGAGCATTGAGGAACTGGGTGAGGAGGCAGTACATGGCAGACTGGGTGATACCTGTGGTATCACCCATTGGTCTCGGGAAGGTTCCCCGTGGTGAACAGGCACATCACGGCTGTCACCTTCATCTCTACTGTCATGGCATGACTCTGTCTGGTGGGTGCCTGCATCTCATCACTGCACAGCTCACAGAACTGCTCTGTTCAGGCGGTACTGGACCAGTATCTCTGTATCACTGAAGTTCTCATATGTGATCCTGGCACAGTACCACCTGTGTCGGGCATACCACCGATGGGCCCTTTGTCAGCCACACCACTGTGCCTCCTGCCTCCTCACTCCCCTCATTATGGCATCCATCAGGAATGGACACTATCCATTTCTCAGTCACTGGGTCTCCCTGGTGGCCACACTCACTCTGTCCATCCGTCGGTCTGTGTCACTCTCTCTCTCCCTGTCTATTCTGTCTCTCTCTCTCTCTCTCATGCTCCAGTGCTCTCTCTCTCTCCACCCTCTCTCACTGTGCTCAGTGTTGTGCACCTGTTGTCTGTGTGTTTGTTCCTATATTTATTGACTCAAGTCTGCCGGGCGCATCCTGGGGTTTGCTCCTAACTTGCACACTGCTTTCTGGTTGAATATGCCGTTGCACCACTTATTCATGGGAACACCCCCTGCACTTGCACTGCATGCATTACGGTTGCACATTGGTGCAATGGCTTTTGCACTGTGCTAGTGCTCATTTTGAATATCGCTCGCTGGCATATCTTCGCACTTGCACAGGTGCAATTCTATTGCACCTTGCGCAAGTGCTCTGAATTTCCGGCCTCATGTGTTTTCATGGAGTCTAATCAAAATGTCTAACAAAATTGTGTCTAATCCCTACTTACAGAAGATGATTTCCAAACTTCTCTTACTCATACTGCCAGTTGCCATCTTATACAAAGCAGCAATATAACTTACCCTTTTAATTCTACCTCATTCATTGACTAATAGCAAAAGTACTATGCAGTGTTGCACAGTGGAATGAGTTTCCCAAAAGCCACTTTAAGCTTCTTTGGCTACTTGATCCCCTTCTATGCAATATTCTAATTCATTTAATATAATCCTTAAAAACTGTTTGTGTTCTGCCATTCAATTTAATCAGCCAATACATTAAGGGATCATTGAGAGGCCTCTTTTTATAAATGGAAAAATTATATTTGCAGCCCAGGGTGATGGAAAAACAGAACACTGTATCATGTAATAGTGCACGAAGTGTAATAACAGAATACATGAATCAGGAAAATACTCAAGTATCTCAGCAGTGACTCGGTCTGGGCTGGGTGCGTTGCTAAGTTTTGCTTGTATTAAACCATTCAATATATCCTGTTGTGTGAAATAAAAGCAGGACCAATAAATGTTCATTAATCATTAAAACATTTATCAAATCCTCTGCCACATTACTTTAGAATCTTCCTGAGGATCAAAATATACTTTTATGAAGTGTTTTTCCCACTGTTTTGACTGTACATATGCATCAAGAGTTGGAATAAGTATTATAGCTCTTTGCTGCAAGTATCCAAAATCTGTTTTTATTTTTCTGTAATACTGCATCCCTGAATTGGGCCCATAGATGTTCTTGATATTTTTTTCCTTGTTCAATATTTTATTGTATTTTTTCTTTTTAATAGATGTAAATTCTTTCTTGTTTTATTTAATCTGACTTGCTCACTACATGAACCAGAGCTCTCATTTCACATTTACAGATATCACTAAAGTGATATCATGTTTTTTTTTTTTATTATTTACTTTGTGATGACACAATAATGGTACAAGTTAAGAAAATAGCTTGTCCCAAAACATAAGAATATTGCAAATCTAATCTCCAGATATTATTAATTCTTTATAGTCTTTCAACATTGAAAAAAATTAAGAAATGTTAAATCTTTTGCATATTTTCAGCAGTCCATTTTATTTTCAGAGGCAAGTTCACTAAATCAATGTGTTTTTTATTATATTACAAAATGTCAGAAGAAATTTTTGCATGGCACAAAATAATGGAAATTTGAAAATGAGGGGATTCTGCACAATCCAGGACATCCAGATCCTGAGTTTTATCAAAGGCATTCACATTTTTCAGAAATAAGACAGTCAACGAAGAACCGTTATCTGATTGATACAGTGGGCGGGATATTCAGAATGCACCAGGCAGGGGCACAAGCCTGGGTGCAGCACAACTGGGATGCACCAGGGAGTGTGCTGGGTGATATTCAATGGTGCTGCACCATGGCTTAGCACCATTGAATATGGCAATGTGGCTGCCTGCATTGCACATGGCGCAGTGGCACTGCACCAGTGCAAGTGGCAAGAGAGGAGCAGGGGGATGCGCCAGTGCAAGTGTGGTTGTGCTAGGTGCAGGAACCATGATATTCAGTGGTGGATATGCAAATAGGGCCATAATGCATGCAAGGCGCAACTGGGGCCATTAGCATGTCATTATGGCCCCATTTGCATGCAGGTGCGCCGATTCCCAGCAACTTGCTCCTGGCGCCCTGCCAGGCTGCACCCATCAGGGACCGATGCCCCCTGCACATTGTAGCAAAGTGCTCCAATGCCCGATCGTGGGCATCAGTATAAAAAAATACATCTCCAATATCTCTAGTGGTCCAGTGGACCGCGTCCAGCCCGATCGCGGGCATCAGTATAATAAATGATATGTCCAATATCCCTGGTGGTCCAGCGGACCACTTCCAGCACAATTGCGGGCATCAGTATAATAAATTACATGTCCAATATCCCTGGTGGTCCAGTGGACTGCTTCCAGCCTGATTGTGGGCATCAGTCTAATAAAAACATTTTAAATTATCCCTGGTGGTCCAGCGGTACCCCCTCCCACCCACCCTCAGACCCACCACCCTGCTCCCCAGTCATGGCGGGCGGCAGCTTCCCATCTGCAAGCCACCCAGCCACCCACTGACTGACTGTGTACAGTATGGATCCATTCACATATCAGACTGTAGTAATATGGTACGAAATTGCATGCCCATTGGCCTACGCCAGGGACTAATGGGCAAAAGAAACATACTGCACACAGTGAGTCAGCACGGCTGGCAGACAGGTGGCTTGCAGGTGGGGATCTGCCACCCACCACTGACCAGGGGGGGATTGGGGTGGTGGGTCTGAGTGGGCGAGTGGGGAAGGGGTACCACTGGACCACAAGGAATTATTTAAAATGTTTTTATTAGACTGATGCCTGCGATCGGGCTGGAAGCGGACCACTGGACCACCAGGGATATTGGACATGTATTTTATTATACTTATGCCCACAATCAGGCTGGAAGCAGTCCACTGGACCAACAGGGATATGTTCTCTATTACAATGCCCACGATTGGGCGGGGGAGCGCGACACTGGCAGACCCTGGCTCCGGAGCTCGGGTGGCCACCCACAGCTGGCGGCTGCCGTGTTGCGCCCTGCAGTACATCAGCTCACCTGTGGGTGGCCAGCCCTTGCTCCTTTATTTTCTGGCTCAACTTTGGGCACCAGTGTGTGGCGCAAGTAGGGGTTGCACCTGCATATGTTCAGCACATCCCAGGCTGAATATCAGGATGTGCCGAGTATGCATGGGCACGCCCCCCGCACTTGCGCCGGATACATTACTGATGCACCCCAGCACATCGGGATTTGAGCAGCGCAACATCCACTTCTGAATATTGCACCGGGGTGCATCAGTGAGTTTCACCCGGTGCAAAACTGTTGCTCCATGCGCAACCCCTTTGAATATCCGGCCCAGTATGTACAAGTCCCTTCTTTCTCTCCCTTAGTTCTACAGTACCATTAATCAGAATGAGATCAAGATCAGTTATTAATGTTTTCATGCATCATTAGTTTTGGTTTTGCTGGATTTTCTCTGACTTGTTAAATATGGATTCCCAATATTTATACTATGTTCCCACTCTGAACTTAAGGAGTTATTAAGAGAAGCAACATGTTTAGTGGAACATCTTGCATTAAGATCACCCACCACCTGTTCAGAAGGTCTCAACTGGGTATCCCCTAATAAAAGTCCAGAAGGGACCCCAGGAGTCAACTTCTCTACATAATGACCCAGGTCCACAACCAACACCTCAGTCTTATCTGGATTTAACTTCAACCAGTTCGCACTCATCCAGTCCTGAATCTCAGCGAGGCAGTTATTAAAAACTGACACTGTGTCATTTAGTTCGGGTACGAAGGACATATAGAGCTGAGTATCATCTGCATAGCAGTGAAAACTCAGACCATAATGCCTTATAATGTCTCTCAATGGCAGCATATACACCGTGAACAACATGGGAGGAAGCACAGAGCCTTGCGGCACCCCACAGGACAGAGCAAAGGGAGCGGAAGAGAAAATCCCTGAGACTACCCTTTGACTTCTGCCTGTGAGGAAAGAGTGGAACCATTTGATGACTGTCCCTGACAGTCTGCAGAGTAGCCACAGGTGATCCAGCAATGTCCCATGGTCCACAATGTCAAACGCTGCAGAGAGATCAAGGAGAACCAAGATCGAACGGCTCTTCCGATCTCTCGCTATTAGGAGATCATTAAGTACCCGAACTAATGCCGTCTTGGTACTCTGCCTCTTCCTGAAACCGGACTGGAGAGGATCATAGACTTCATGGGTGGTAAGAAAGTCACTGAGCTGCAACGCAACTACTTTCTCAATAACCTTGCCCAAGAAGGGCAGGTTAGAGATCGGTCTGTAGTTAACGAGGCAGTCGGGGTCAAGGGAAGGTTTCTTCAAAAGGGGTGTCACGACAGCCTCCTTCAAGGACTCTGGGAACACCACTTGATCCAAAGAACTCCAGACTGTCCTCGCAAGGACTGGTCCATTCACATCCATGCACCCCACAAGGAGGCGCGTAGGACCAGGATCCAAGCTACAGCAAGTCGGTCGTAAGCCCTGGACAATCTTCATGATATCCATGATCGCTGGCTAGTGAAAATCTATCCAGGTAGACCGAGGGCATGTAACTCCACATCGGTCGCTGCAATGCTCATTTGAACGTATGCTGCAGATCTCAGACCTGATTGATGACACCTTATCCTCAAAGAACCGAGCAAACTCATCACACTGTATTTGTGAAAATGCTCTCCGACCCCACAGACAGGCTGGATTGCACAGTCTGTCGATGGTCCAGAAGAGCTGAGCAGGTCAGTTTCTTGATGCAGTTATCTCCCTGGACAGGAACTCTGCCTTCTTATGGGAGATTACTGATTGATAGTCCACATAATGGGCCATCAATCTAAGTCTGTCATCCTCCAGGCCAGATTTCCACCAACAATGCGCCAATCTTTGCCCCACTCTCTTCAGCTCCCTCAATGTCCCATCAAGCCAAGGGGACCGAGGGTGGAGGGAGAGGGGGAGAACACGGACAGGTGCAATGGAATCCAGTGCCCTCAGCACCATATTATTATAGTGCACTACTAAGGCATCTGGTTCCATGCACTCCATAGGCCAACTCGATAGGTTCAGTACCACCATCAGACCCACAGGGGTAACTCCCCTCAAAGTGTGATACTGGACCATCTCCAAAGAGGTGGGTCTTGTAAGGGGAGCCACAAAATTGAACCTTATGGAGTGATGGTCAGACCACCCAACTGGTTCCACCACCAGTCCCGTGATCTCCATCCCCAGGGTGAACATCAGATCCAAAGAGTGACCTTGAATATGGGTAGCAGCGGTAACCACCTGTGTGAAGCCCAATGAACTCATTAGTTGGAGAAAGTCTTGACCAAAATGCGAGAGTTCATCATCAACCCAGGCATTGAAGTCCCCCAGGACCAACCACCTGGAGGGCTCCAGCACCAGGTCGACAATGAAGTCCGAGACTTCTTACAGAAAAACGTTCTCGTTATTGGGTGGACGGTAAACGAGCAGGATTCTGCAGCCCACACCTGCTCCCATGATACACTCAAAGGATCTAGGGGATGCCACTGGAACCTCCACAAGGCCCAATTCTGATTTAAAACAAATAGCAACCTCCACACCCCTACAATCCAACCTCGGGCGATGTATTACTGAGTACCCAGTTGGAACAGCTGACTCCAAATGGGACCAGCATTTCTGTCCAGCCAGGTCTCGGTAACACAAGCCAAGTCAGATGATTCAACAAGATCAGCAATAATTGCTGTCTTGTTTTTTATAGACCTGGCATTGCATAACAATGCCCGGGTTGGATGAGAGGCCCTGGAGGAGCAGGCTACTTGCCCACTCTCAGTGGACCCCTAACTAACATACCCAACACCGTGGAGTTGGGTGCTACGCTTGGGGGTGGGAAAAATGTATTTTTTAAAAAGTTCCCTCTGTGGGAACAGAGCCCCATCCCCGATACCTTGTTAGCTGAGCTGTAGGAACATTAGCGCTCCACACTACGAGGCAGCTTGACCAGCACCTCTCCCTGCTGTATCCAAATGGTTATGCCAGGCAAAACTGTGCTTCGTGTACGTAACCCAGTATTTCGCCAGGTGAGATAGAATTTCTCCCAGCAAAATGACATTTCGCTGTCAGGCTGAAATGTCAGGCATCCCTAATTACGGGATACCAATGCCGGGCTCCTACATGTCAGGACACTCAGCTTTGGTATCACGTAAGGGTACCAATATGAAGGTTACTATATATATATATATATATATATATATATATATTATGGAAGCACTGTAGTGCTACTATAGTTAGGGTTGAGGAGCCATTTACATGTTAAACCCAAAATGTTGCACCTTAATAACTTTGCAACCATTTGACAGATTTGCCTGAAATTTGGAATACACAATCAAGATCCGTGCCTTGGGATCTGCCAAGTTTCGTACCGGTCGGATACATGGCTGTGGAGTTATTAAGCGTGATCTGCGTGTCGCTTTATGTTTTTCTGAAATTCTACAGAAGTTCGCGCTACAGGTCGCACGGGTTTGTGCGATCGTTCAAAATCTTCAGGGAACGTGCAGCCAGGGTCCCCGATGTGCCTTTCAAAGATTTCATGAAAAAATATTAAACAGTTCAAAAGTTATTCAAAAAACTATTTCCCATTATAAGTCAATGGGAAAAGTTAACAAAAAGTTCGACAGTGTCGCAAATGCATTTTTACTTTCACAAATGGCCCTCTTACTTTCACAAATACACCATTTTGTTTTCAGTTAGTGATCAGAAAAATGCTTGGCATTTAAAATTGAGACCCTCTGGCAACCTAATTCTTTTTGTATTCACCTAGTCGGAGCCTGAGGAAGCTAGCTATGTCTTTATTTTGGGGTAAAACACCCCATAAATATGTTTTTCAAATTTCTGGAAAAAGTACTTTCGAAAAGTACTTTCGTGCTCACGAAAGTGTCACAAATCTTTGTGAAAGCTTTCGCAAATTGCAACAGTACTTTTCTAGGCTGTGGGAAATGACAGCAATTCTTTGGCACCCCGCTGCAAAAAAATGGTTTGGAGTTTTGGGCTGGAATTTGGAGAGCACACAGCTGACATCTCACAGATGTGCTTTTCAGTGTTGTGTTGAAAAAATATTACACTGCGGCAAAGTTACGGTACTCCAAAGTTGACACTTTTCCCATAGGATAACATTACGGCAGCCGACGCATTGCAGCAATCGTTTGGCGCCCTGCTGCAAAATAACGGTTTGGTCTTTTGGGCTGAAATTTGCAGTGGATACAGCCAACATCCCACAGATGTGCCTTTCAGTGGTTTGGTGAAAAAATATTACAGGGAGGCACAGTTATGGCACTCCGAACTTCTGTTTCTTTCCCATAGGATAACATTACAGCGTTCGCCATGCCTTTGAGGGCTCATATCTCAAAAACAGTGTGAGATATGGAGTTTTTGTCAAAAAATAAGTACAAAACTAGCCAAGAAAGTGATAATACATATGACTTTTACATTTTTTTCTATGTCATACGGTTACTGAGATATAAGCAATTTACTATTCCAACTCCTGATTTTTGTGTTCCAAGAGTCATTATTTTGCATACATTCTTTCTATTCACTGTCTTTCTCTATACAGCTTTTGGGGAAAACCAGCCTGTGCGTTTACATTACTGTTACCATTACCGTTTCTGCTTGCAGTTCCGTACCCGTTTCACTTACCGTTCACGTTTACGCCACCCTTTGAGTTTTCATTTGAGGTTGTGTTTCTCGTTGTTTTTAACATTTCTGTCTACAGTACTGTTTCTCTTTCTGTTTCACTGTGTGTCACCATGCGCATTATGATTTGTGTTTGCAGGCACAATGTTACTATCTGACAAGACATCATGTGGCGGAAGCGGGCCCCGCGCTCCCGCCACCGCATTAGATTCACTATTTCTTATTATCATTCTCAAAAAGAAGGAAAATTAGAGGCAAAAAACTCTGTTTAATGCATCAGTTAGGGTTGTTCCACAGTGACAAAAGCGAGGAAATTCGATGTTAGGGTTGAAACCCCCTTTGCACCCCTCCAGCCCACCCCCCAACTGGAATCGGGTGCAGGTCATCGGTCCTAACTGTCACCTCATTCTCCTATTCCTCAGCTTCTTTCCACATGTGATGGGGTGACAGTTAGGGCTGATGACCCCAATGCGCACCCCGATTCCAGTTGGGGGGGGCTGGAGGAGTGCAAAGGGGGTTTCAACCCTAACATCGAATTTCCTTGCTTTTGTCGCTGTGGAACAACCCTAACTGATGCATTAAATGGAGTTTTTTGCCTCTAAGACATATATATATATATATATAATACATATCAAAGAAATAGTTGATAACATACTGTAAAACACATAAGAATTCTCAAACTTAAATATAAGTAAATTGCCTCATGTTTTAAAATGCTATCCTTTTTCATATGCCAGATTTAGATGGCAACATATACAGTAAGTGCACTCCCTAAAATATACCAACAGTGTTAATTTTATTTGTAGTAACTCTGGTCTGTATGTTCTAACTACACAAGTAATAGACTAGGGAAAGAAATCCTTCAATTAGTCACTAATTCTTTTTCATGTTTCAAACTGATATATTTTTTGTGCAAAAGGGTATATTTTCCATTTATCTTATATTCATATTGCAAAGAATAATAACAAGGAATTAATTTTACTCCTCATTTATTGAAATATATGCTGACAATACAATCAGAAAATATTCATATTTCCCCTTACTAAATATGATTTTGTGTTTTTTTTTATTCAAGATCCTTTTGAATTATTTTAATATTTCATCTCATGTTTTTCCACTCTCCTTCTGATTCATCCTCTTGAGACTGGAGATTCCCAAAAGGATGAAAAAACTTGTTTGTATTTTGTCATTCTTATCCTACAGTATACTGGATCAAATGTACAAGCCTGTTTGGAAGGTGATGTCTGTTTTTGTCAAAGTCTTGTCATCCAGTCATGCACAACGATTTACATATCCATGATGCATTGCACTGTGAATGAGGCTTTAGAGTATGTATATGGTTTTAAGAGATGCACACAAACTAAACAATTTCAATATTTCATTTTTTTTCTTGTATCCTTTTAATGATACTATATACTACTCTTTCTGCACATTTCCTCTCTCATAGGGTCATTTTTAATGTTATAAAACCTAATTGTCTTCGCTTTCTAATGTATCACTTGTTTCCTCTTTGGAAAAGTAAATTGCCAGGCAATCATCAGAGCTTTAACCTCAAAGGGTTTCTCTCTTTTATGTTACATTTCTATTATATTGTCTTTATGGTTCTGCATGGTCTCTTCAGGTGCCAGCAATGGTATGTAAGGGATGCTCCCTAGAAAACACAGTTACTGTATGTCTTACATGTATTGCTGTGCTTCTTTCTGTACTCCATCATCACTCTCTGTTTTGTGGAATGTTTATTTTTTGCTGAGTGAGGCTGGAATAATCATGAACAAAAATTCTGAAAAACATTTTTCTTTTAACACTGAATTCAAAGATAACATTAGGAGGCATTTAATCTCCTTGAGGGTGATAAAACTATGAAACATCCAACTAGTAGAGACTGTGTACATGAATACTGCACATGCCTTCATGGTATGTCTGGACACATTTTTGCTTACTGAGGAAATCTCAGAGCAGCCTGAGTAGTATAGTGAGTAGGGAACCAATTAAATTTGTACATCTTTGCAGAGCATGCATACTGTATTTAGAAACAGAGGAAAAGTCAGCAAAAAAGATCATGGGTCCATCCAGTCTGCCCTGTGTTACCCTATCCTACCCTACATGATGTCTTTGTTTAAAAAGCAGAGGCTGGAAATTATGAACCCAGAGTTCCTTCTCACCTTAATTTACTATGTTATTGTGTAACCTGCAAACCACAGTTCATGTTGTACATAAAAGTAAAACTATTTTGCAATTACTGACCATAGAAGCACATTTCTTGAAGTGGTTCTATGTGATAATGACGAGCGTTGAACGGCAACCCACATTATCGCAATGTCAGGGTGGCAAAAATAATTTCGCCACCCTGACAACCTCAGCGCATGGAGGAATGGTGCTGGGGACGCAGTCCTTTTGCTTTCTGTGGGTGCCTGTGCCTCCTCGCACCCCTTTAAGTAGTGGAGGATGAATTTATTAAATATTTTCTTAGTGTGAGTGTTCACATATATATTTAATATAGCAGCAGTTTTGCACTTTATGTATTTTTAGTATTAGGAAGCCTTGTGTATTTGTGTATTGAGGTAGCCTGGTGTTACTTATAATGAATTATGTGATCTATCTGCGTGATGTTGTACTGTCAATTTAAATCTCACCGTTTAAATGGGATGTAACGCCACTGTTAGCTCAGCCTTGAGAAAGCACAAGGTTTAGCATGGAAACATTCGGCTGTATGGGGAGGGGCACACTGCAGCTATGTGCTGGCATTTTTTAGTGCAAATAAAGGAATTTTTTTGCTTATAACCTGACTGCGACATGCTGTTTTAAAATCCAGTGGTGATGTGTAGCCATGCTTCTGTCTGCTGTGTGTAAGTTAAACAAAGGTATGTAAAAAATTGCACCCATACAGCAATAATCAGAACAACACTAACGAAACTGACTCTGATGAAGCCTGGCAGTGTACCAGGTGAAACATTAATTCTTTTATAAGTCACTTTTTTTGTACTTGTGCACTTCTGCATCTATATATAAACTGAATTACAATTTTGTTAGTGCTGTTCTGTTTATTGCTGTATGGGTGCTATTTTGTACATACCTTTGTTTATGTTTTTCATTGAAGCACCATACTTGTTCTGGTGCTCCTAAATTTAGCTTTTTTTCTGTGTGTAAGTTATTAGTTCAAGTGAACTATTTCCTTTATTTAAGTGCGGGGGGGGTAGAGAGGGGGCTCAGGAGGGAGGTGGTGGTAAGGGATAGGGTAGGGAAGATCAAAGCATACCTGGAACTGGCCCCTTCATAGTGCAGAGATCGCTGCCAGTGGTGGAATGAGGTGAGGGCTAAGAATAAGGGGTAGGAGTAGGCAAGGACAAGTTGGGTAGTGATAGTAGCAGGGATGGTAAAGGGAAGGAGAAGAAGAAGGGGTGGGAGAAACTTGCCTAAGACTAGGCCTCTTCAGGATGCTGAGAACCCAGCCAGAGAGTAGAGTCAGGCGAGGACGGGTTAGGTGGAAAGGATGGAGGGGAAAGGGGAGGGAAGTAAGAGTCATTCAACTAATCCTGTAAACAATCTCAAGGGTTGTTTTGGCCTTATCTTAAATGTTATCAAAATAAAAAAGGCATTATCTTTTCAACTGTAGCATCTTTAAAACACTGATCATGAATTTGATCATTATGGTTAAAACTGCATTGCATTAAAATAGTCATTACATATGATTAGCATTTAAAATGTGTTGTTTGTCTTAAGCAAAGGCAATGGCTGCTTCCAGCTTTACTTCATTTTCTTCTGTTCTGCTCACAATACAGTAGTCAGTCTAAAGGGTTTGCACACACGTTGTGTCATTCATATACCCCAGCTGCCATACACCCCATGTCAACCATCTTAAAAATTGATAGTAGCTGAGGAACAGGAGAAAGATTGTATAAAATAGGAGGGGACATTTACAAAAGAAAGAATTGTGTGCACTTACTATAGGTAACTAGATTAGACGGGTATGCTCAGAATAATATCATTTGAGTTGATAAGTGACTTTGTATAAAAACATACTGCACTGTTGCTTTAATTTCATGAGGCAGAATTGACTGCATTTCTTTAAGTTTATGTGCTATATTCATTAAAATATAGTTCAATATGACACCACATGTAAGCTGTGCAACTTGTTTACAATGGGTTTCTGCCACAGTTTGGGTTGTAAATGCAGCATACATATGCAGAGTAATGCTATTAAGTCAACACAGATGCACTAATACATATTGTACAGTATACTGTGTTCATACAATAGTTGCTATTATGGTGCACTATTGTATAAGAAGCTACTGGACTGTCTATGAACTTTTGTAATATGATTTTTTGCAGTGTTTAAATAAATCTTCAGTGGGTAATGACCAGATATCAGTAGGGAGAGAGTTATATAGTACACCAAGAAAGATTTGACACAAATTGTGTTTGCCTTTGGAATATAGTGGGTTGATTGCAACACTGAACTGGAAAATAAGTTATTATAGACTATTCATCTGGAGACACCATGTCTTCCATTCTGTGGCTGTACAAGTCTACAAGACTCAGGAGGTGTTCTGCTGTTTAGAAACCCTGAGGAGAAGAATGATGACTGATGGCTCTGAACATCTAATAAGTCAATAACTACCAGAGACTTATGGATGTTTTCACTTACATCAGCAGTCAACTATCACTTGTATCTTAGGTACATATTTTCTTTTACTAAAAAGTTCTCCTCTGGAAAGGATTCATTTTAGATGGCAGTTTCACTGGCATGGTACAAAGTTGGTGATTTATTTACTTTTAATGTGTTTGCATCATTGACTTTTCCAAAATACTTTCAATTCACATTTATGAATAAAAAAATATACTTTTACATTTGGGAAATAAGGCACTGCAAATGATTGCTGGCTAAAGGACTTTTATCATATAAGAGAAACAATAGTCTAGTTTTGCTCAGTATTTTACTTAGACACACACACACACACACACACACACACACACACATGCACGCATGCACGCACACAATATTGACTTCATTTATTTCTCTTTCAAACTGACTACAATATGTTGATACAAAGATATACCTAGATGTAGTGACAGCAGGGCTGTCTGTACAGTAATTCCACTGCAAACTGATCAATGCAGTTATAGCAAGTCCCACTTTGTTTTGGTGGACTTCACTGTTGCATAATCCCCACTAGAATCCATAATGTATCAAGACCACCAATTACTTTACCTGACAAGAAAACATGTAGAAAAGGGCTACAAAATGTTTTCCCTTACTTTTCCAACTGGTTATAGCTAATACCATTTAAAGAAATATAAGACTTAAAGTTCAGTAAGTAAAAATAGGTCTGACTCTCAACACTTTCAACTCAGAGCAATACGCCTCAAGGAGACACAGTGCATGGGTTCTGCATCCCATATGGAAAGCATAAATGCAGAAGCAGAAACATATCCCAGTAAAGGGGCAGTGCTCACGTGTGAGTAGAACTTTCACTGCCCGGAAATGTATCCATCCAGAGGATTAGTATTTCAGCAAATGATTAAACAGCAGAAGCATATGAATGCTAGGCAATAAGAATATTGTTTCAGTGCAAACTACCCTAGCAATGAAAAATGAATGGAAATTGGAATATACAGTACATAATACATAACATATAAGCTGAATTGTGTGTTATTTTTTTTTTTCAAAGTTTTCTCAAAGTGGGAGGGGGGGGTCTGGTCACATGGAGGTGGCTGGGGCAGACCAAGGTGGCAAAATGTATTAATTGAAGGAAAAGTTTTCTTAAGGTGAAAAACTTATATATATATTTTAGTAGCACGGTAGTGCTACCATAGTTAGGGTTGAGGAGCCATTTTTATGTTAAACCCAAAATTTTGCACCTTAATAACTTTGCAACCGTTTGACAGATTTACCTAAAATTTGGAATACATGATTAAGAACCATAGGCCTTGGGATCTGCCAAGTTTTATACTGGTTGAATATACAGCTGCTGAGTTATTAAGCATGATCTGCACGTGCGTTTATGCTTTTTCTGGAATTCTACTGTCGCGCCTACAGATCGCACGGTTTGCGCGACCTGCCCAAAATCTTCAGAGAACGTGTGGTCAGGGTCCCCGATGTGCCTTTCAAAGATTTTGTGAAAAAATATTAAATGGTTCAAAAGTTATTCAAAAAACAATTTCCCATTAGAAGTCAATGGGAAAAGTTAACAAAAAGTTCGACAGTGTTGCAAATGCACTTTTTACTGTCACAAATGGCCCTGTTACTGTCACAAATCCGCCATCTTGTTTTCAGTTAGTGATCAGAAAAATGCTTGGCATTTAAAATTGAGACCCTTTAGCAACCTAATTCTTTTTGTATTCACCTAGTCGGGCCCTGAGGATGCTAGCTATGTCTTTATTTTGGGGTAAAACACTCCAGAAATGTTTTTCAGATTTCTGAAAAAAGTACTTTCGCAAAGTAGTGTCGCACTCACGAAAGTGTCATGAAATTTTGTGAAAGCTTTACATAATTAAATTACTTACTTACACTATGCCCAAAATAACAGTAATTCTTGGCACTCCGCTGCAAGAGAACGGTTGGGAGTGTTGGGCTGAAATTTGGAAGGAAAGCAGCCGACATCTCACAGATGTGCCTTTCAGTGTTGTATTGAAAAAATATTACATGGCGGCAAAGTTACGGCACTCCAAAGTTGACAGTTTTTCCCATAGGATAACATTACAGCCCCCGACGCATTACAGGAATCCTTTGGCGCCCTGCTGCAAAATAATGGTTTGCCTTTCTTCCTGAGATTTGGAGGGAAGACAGCCAACAGCCCACAGATGTGCCTTTCAGTGGCTTGGTGAAAAAATATTACAGGGAGGCAAAGTTATGGCACTCCGAACTTCTATTTTTCCCATAGGATAACATTACGCTTCGCCGCGCCTTTCAGGGCCCGTATCTCGGAAACGTCCGAGATACAGACTTTTCATTGGAAAAACACTTAGCTCCCTACTGGGGGCCAAGTACAAAACTAGCCAGGACAGTCATAAATCATATGACTTCAATTTTTTCTTCTACGTCGTACGGTTCCTGAGATATGACCTATTTAGTATTCCAAGTCCTCATTTTCTGCTCCGATACCCATTATTATGCATACATTCTTTGTACTCACTGTCTTTCTGTATGCAGCTTTTAGGGAAAACTAGCCTGTGCCCTTACATTACTGTTACCTTTGCCCTTTACGCCTGTGGTTCCGTACCCGTTTCACTTACCGTTGACGTCTACACCACCATGTGCGTTATCCTTTGCTTTTTCATTTGCGCTTGTGTTTCTGTTATTTTTTGCCATTTGTGTTTACAGTACTGTTTCTCTTTCAGTTTCACTTTGCGTCACCATGCCCATTGACATTTCCGTTTGCAGGCACCATGTTACTATGTGACAACAAATCACATGGCAGACCATTCCCGTCTACGCCACCGTGTGTGTTACCCTTTCTGTTCTCATTCGTGCTTGCATCACCATGTGTGCCACTGTTAGCACTTCTGTTTGCATTGCTGTTCCTGTGCCCCACGCGCCCCGGCCGCTGCATTACATTCACTATTTCTCGTTATCATTCTCAAAGAAGAGAAATTAGAGGCAAAACTGTTTATCGCATAGTTGTTTTACAGCGACAAGTAAGTATTAATTTGTTAGTTGAAAACCTTTGATTTCAAGTTTCAATCAGCATTGGTGCTATTGGGATCAGCCAGCCCTAACTCTCACTCCATTCTCCTATACTTCTGCTGCTTTACACATGTCATGGGGTGAGAGTTAGGCTGGACGTATCCCAATGTGCACCCTAATGCCGGTTGGGGGTGGGCGGGGGTCCAAGGGGGTTTTCAACCCTAACACCGAATTTCCTCACTTTTGTCGCTGTGGAACAACCCTAACTAATGCATTAAACAATTAAACAGAGTTTTTGCCTCTAATAGATATATATATATATATATATATATATATATAGTACACATACAGTATGCAGGAACAATCAATATTACTGTACCTGAAAATGTTGTATGACTGAACTGTGCACTGCACGATGGCAAATTCAAACAAAAGAAATCCCCCCACATATCACTCACTCAGATCACACAGTGTGTAAATTAACATTTCCTTCTATCCAGTTTATCCCTTTCTGTCCATCAGTTTGAGACTGTGCTCTCTTGCATGGCCCAAAGGTACCAGTAAAGCAGGTTGCATTCCCATGTCAGATTTAGACTGAGATATTATTCGTAAAAAACATGTGTAAAACAGTTGTTTATTACATGTACAGTTGAAATAAGAACATAAACACTTACTAGACATAGTTTAATCAGAAAGGAGTAAACTGGCCACACTGATACATGTGTGTATTACCTCGAGGCTCGATTACTGTAATGCACTTTACCTCGGGATCGGGGGGGGTGCACTGTGGTACCTGCAGCTGCTGCAGGATGCTACAGCATGGCTATTGATAGGTCTTTCAAGATCCTGTCATATTTCGCCAGTGCTGCTTGAACTGCTTTGGCTGCCAGTGCTCCGGCACATCTCCTTAAACTAGGTCTGCTGACCTATAAGGCCCTGCACAGGCTGGGTCCGGGTTACATGGTGGAGCTCCTCAATCCCTACAATCCAAGACATTCTCTTCACTCAGAGGGGAAGGGCCTTCTGGAGGTGCCAAGGGCCAAACTGAAATCTTTAGGGGATCGGTCTTTTTAGGTGGTGGCAGTGATCTTCTGCAATTAATTACCTGGGTACCTGAGGGAGGCCACCTCTGTAGAAACATTTAAAAGAGAACTGAAAACGTTCTTGTTTTGACAAGCCTTTAAAGAGCTCCTGACATATCTGTTTTTTTTGTGGATCCTGACACTTTGCGACAGGTTTTTAACAGGGCAGCTATTACTGTGCATTTTATAGTTCCTGTTCTTTGTTCTGAGTGCAATGGTTTTGCCTTCCACTCCCCCTATGGTTTTCCCACAGCTTGCCATGGGCTGCCAGGCTAAATAGAAATCCACGTCATTTGTAGGTGTTCTTCAGAGATCCTAGCTCACACTCTGGGACTGAACATGAAGGTGACTGAATAAAAAGACTGTAGAAGTACTTCCCAGCTATGAGCACATTACAGTTCCCTCCCTACTAAGGATCTTGCTTGTTCTTTCTATTGCTGGTTAAAAAAAAAACACAACCAAAAAAAAGAAACGCGGATGGCTGAAAACCGATCAGGGAAAACTGAAGGTCAGTTTAGGAACGCTTGTTCTACTTCAGTTTAAAACACTGGAGTGCTTCTATTTTATGCACTGACATCTGATGTCACTGCCCTTCCCCTAATATGTGCAGTTGGCAGTGCGAGCTCAGAAAACTAAGCATGCTGAATGCTGAATATAGCAAGTGGAGCAAGTTGCACCATGCACAAGGGAACACAGGCAGGGCTGTGCAAAAGCACAGGACCATGGTAGTAGAGGCAGGGTACAATCACAATGGGGAGAAAGGTGCAGAAGGCACAATATAAGCATAGAGCCCAATGGCCATGGACAAGGTGCTGAGCCCCACACAAACTCAGGGAACCAATGTGACAGGGCACAGAATGGCCATGTAACAGATGGGCACAGGGAATGAGCACCCCAGGACCAGAGTCCCAACAGCCAACATAGAATAGCTAAGCACTGTAGCCACTGTGCGAAGGCACCATGCATGCACAGTGAGCCACAGCCACACAGGCAGACAGGCACATGGTGGTATGCAACACACACACCAAACAGCCACACATGGACACAGGTCACTGCACCACGTAGCTCAGCAGCATGGGGAAGGGCAATACAGTGGGGGGGCACCATGTTGGATATGTGGACATGGGCACTCTGCATTGTGGCATGCACAGAGGTGGGCCACACCCAAAAACCATGTAACACTGACACACATGGATGTGACAGGCAAGGCACTGGGCACCAACCAGTCCCACACTCACCAAGACATGTACCAGCCAGATCCCAGCAATGTACAACACCAGCACACAGCAGCAACAGGCATGTGAGGGAGACACAAAAATACACAAACAAATGGTTTAATCAAAATGAATGAAAAAAGCAGGACATCAACACAGAAATAAGCAGCCAATGGGGCGGATACAGGAGAGATGAAACTCATATATGTAAAGCAGGGCACAGTCAAACAGTGAACAGAATGGTATGGGGATGGGAGTGTGCAGGGAGTGCAAGGGGAGATGACACAACAGTCCAAGCAGGATGGGGTAACTGGGAGGGAAACATGGGGCTATACAAAGACCAGTCCAATGTTCAATGCTGCAGCCAGAGGATGTCTGCCCTCATTGGCTGCACCTCTACCACCAGCACCCTTGTTGCCACCAGATGCCTCCTGGACAGGCGGATGTGGACTGCCAGATGAGTCAGAATGTGCAGAGTCAAGTGCTGAAGTTGTAGCATATAACCTCCCAACACACCAACACCTTGGCGACCTCTCCCTGGCCCTGGACAACCTATGCAAGGAAAACACAGAACAGCCACTGAGTGACAGGTCCCCCCACAGCAAATGGCCCCAACCCCCACCCAGGGCTGTGTGTATAGGGGAGTGAGGCTGGGCACACCCATGGATGAGGCCGCCAACAGCATGTGCACAGCGGACACCCACAGCAACCCAGGACACCATGCCACACACGGACTGTGCAGATCACCAGGGAGTACCTAGCACTGTCACATGTGCACTACCACCTCACAATGAGGGACCAATGCTGCCAGGTGCAACATGCGAGCTGGCCGATCAGCAGCTGCATGTGTGCATTGTGGGTCACACACAGCCACCACCAGTGACAGCAACAGGGTACCACCACACAGATGCCCTGTGCACCATGGGACCGCCACATGTTGCCGACCAACACCGGTAAGAGTGACAGTGAACCAGCACATGCCCAAGCACTGCATGCAGGCATTGCCCTGCTATGTGTACTGACCCCCAACACCCATTCCCAAAACTGATGTGAAATGCATATTGCACACACTGACCTCTCACCTGTCCTGCTGGCCCAGCCACTGCACCATCATCCAGTTGCCTGTCCTGGCTATTGGCCTCGGCCCTGGCCCACCTGCATGTCTCTGGCCCTGAGAAAGAAACACATAGAAAAAGGACTATGAGAAGCATGCTAACAACATACACCCAGCCCCCCACCCAAGCAGGCCTGACATGGTGCACCACTATGCAGAGCACCATGCCGAGACCTGAGCCCACAAGATGGGCCCACCGGTGAGGGCCACTGTCACGGTGCACAGAGAGTCACACAGAGTGCAGCATAGCCTCAACACAGTACCCACACACCCAAACAGGGCTGGCCAGCCTTGTGTGCAGGTGCACACATTCCTGCTGCACACCCCAATGCACCAGGCCTAGTCATTGGCAGCATGAACCATGCACAGACACATTTACCTTGTGGTTGTGGGACCACATCTCGGCGGGCATGGTCCTGCAGTCTCCACAGCCACTCTGGATCACGGTGACACAGGTGACCATAGCGATGATGACACTGTTCCCCCATCCTGGGCACACCAGTGCACCTCTCCAGGCCCTCAGCCACACAGGTCCACATCTGGGACCATGCCTCCTGCAGGTCCCCTGCTCCAAATAATTGGTCCTCCAATGGGGCAACCACTGCCACCAGGATGGCCATCTCGACCTTGCTTCAGTTCCTGGCCCGACGTCCAACACCCCCAGCATGTGCCATGATCACCACGCAGTACACATGCCTAACAGAGCAATGTGGTACCTAACCATTATCCTCGTAGCACTGCTGTGCCTGTTGCATGACAGGAATGCACAGCACACCATCATGCAGAATGTAAATGCACAATAGACAAGCACTATTGGGGCCGATCATGCAGTCCCACACATGTGCAAAGCTGGAAGTGCAGGCAGGAGACTGGGGTCAACTCCGCAATCGACATACACACAAGGGTGCGTATACGCAATCTTGTGAAGGTCATGTGTTGCCACACATATGGCACACCAATGGGGCAATGACCGCACATGTGTGGAACCTACCAATGGCACTGCAGGGCCAGTTGCACGATAGGTATGTCATGCGCAACACTGTTGCATGTGTGGCATGTACACATGGATGCATGTGCGGCAGGACGTGCATGTGCAGCTCATTCAGATGCTTGATATGCAGTCATGTACAGTGCACAGCACTCCATGCGCATGGCAATTGCAGTACTGCACAGCGCACATGCATGACAATTGAGCCTGTGAATTGCTCCGGCACATTCATGTTGCACATGATACAGTCTATTGCACAAGGAGCAATTCTGCAATATTCAGTCAGAATATGCAAATAGCTTCATGAGCTAATGCCAGGCACTAGTGATCACATTAGCATCTCATTACTGGTTGCTGCCAAGCTTATTTGCATGACTTGAGCTATAAAAGCGACACCACACAGCGCTGGTCACTGACAGGTATTGCAGCCTTTAAGGTAGGTTTGTTCACATTTTGATCTCTGACTATTGTATTGCAATGCCACAATGCAATGTTGCACAGCAATAGGAATGCAACCATACAGCTCATCGGTGCACCATTACTGTTCACAGTAAGCAGAATGTCAGAATCAGAGGGTACTGAGGAGCAGGTGCCTGCCAGGAAATGCAGATCAAACTTCAGCAAAAATGAGAAGCAGGCCCTGTTTGAGATCTACCTTGAGAGGGACTAACTCCTGACTGGGGCACCAGAGACCACACATGAATGGGCCAATGGCTGGAATGAGGTGGGGACCTGTGTCAATGCCCATGGATGCCACAATTGCACTCCACAGGAGTGCAAGAAGAAGATGGGCACTGACAGAAGACGTATAAAGGAGAAAGTAGCTACTATCAGGGGATCACACAACAGGATGGGTGGTGGACCATCCACAGCACCTGTCCTCTTAGCGGAGGAGGAGCTGGTGGCAGCCACCATCAGTCGGGCAGCTGCTGGCAGTGTCCCGGGGGTGATTTCCAGACAGCAGGCAGTCCATCACAACACTGTGAGTATGCCAGTGGGGGGCAGTGTGTGCATACTACTGGTGTGCCATGTACACAGCAGGGGTGCATGTAATCTGTACCCACTGTGTCATGGTGTGGTGCACTGCCTGCACAACCACACTGCGGCCCGACGTGGTCCCCTGTGTGCTGTGTGACAGCAGCATGAGGCATATAGTGGTAAGGAAGTGCAGGGTCCAGGTGGTGCACATCACCTGGCATGCCTGGCAGTTGTGTGAGCACTGCAGGATGTACTGGCATGTGCACATCCACAGTGGCCACCATCAGTGGCATGTCACACTGCACAGGGCATGCACATGTGTGCTGTTGGGGCAGGCATGCCTGTCATACTTGTGCATGTGCATCACAATGCTGTGTGTGCGCACAGATGCGAACACTTGTCCAGAACCCCACATGTGTATTGCCAAGCATGGCCTGTGGTGCTGCCACACCACATGCAGAAGAGGCCTGGCTCACCTGTGGCACACATGCAGACATTGAACAGTACACCAGACTACCTGCACTGCATCTATGACACAGTTAACACTAATCATTCTGTCTTTCAGCTCCATCATGCCTCAAGGGTGCTTTGCAAGATGAGACCGGCAATGTGGCACAAGATGATCCGATGTCATCCACATCAACCGGCATTGTGACCACCACCAGGGTTCACCAAACCAGCTTGGATTTGATGGATTTCCTTGGACTGGGGGATAAGGATCCACTGGTTGACCTCCTTCTCCAGGACAACCTACCTGTGCTTGTGCCAGCAACACAGGATGATGATGAGTATGACAGTGATGGTGACCTCACCCTGATCTTGAGTTGCACCAGTATTGACACCCCTCCCCATGGTCAGGTATTGGCACAGGCAGCAGCAGGTAGCTCTGGTGGCCCAGCATATATGCAGGCCCCCCCTTGCCTGATCAGTGGCATGTGGTGCTGCTGCTGGTGTTGGCTGGGGATGGGGCATAGGTGTGATCACTGGTGCCACTGGACAGGCCCAGCAGGCTGCCGTCATGCTGCAACATGCCTGTGGGGGACACTGTACAGCAATCTCCAGGGGCTGCTGCCAGCACCCACAATCAGTCCCTGCACCATGCATGGTCTGCTGTGCAGCATTCCCAGTCAAGGGATGTTGCCCGGCATGCCACCACCCCTCCAGCCTGTCGGTGTCAGGACCATGACACGCATGGTGCAGACAGGCTGGATGAGCACACCAGGCTGCTGCAGGATTCAATGGCAACCAGTCAATGCTCAGGGCACAGATGTGTGTGCTGTGGGTTGAGGTGCAGCAACTGGTTGAGCGCTGGGCCATGGGACATGCACAGCTGATTGATGAGATCTGGCAACTGCGGGAGGCCATAACCGCGTCACTGGACCACATTCAGAGACCATCACTGTGGGCTTTGCAGCACTGGCATCCACTGATCACAGCAGGGTGCACAGGACTCCCCATATTGCAATATCTACACCACGGCCTCTGTGTCTGGCAACCCCATTGAGGCTGACGCTGCCCACTGCCATGCCCATCCCTGCCACACCCGGCAATAGTCTGTTTGCCAGTTTGTACACACCAGTGAGATCCTGGCAGGTTCTCAGGCCTCTACCCCCATTAATCTGTTGGGTGACACCACCTGTGGCTGTTTAAGCAGCTCAGGCGTGCTGCTACACAGTCAGATCATGGCCGCCCATGTGGCTGTGGCGGTCGGTTTCTGCATGATAGTCCTGATGGGTGACGCTGTCCAGTCCAGTCTCCAGCTGTTGTTGCCAGCTGTGCATATTTCTGGCTGTGGCCAGGTTCACGTGCTGTGACACACATGTGGCCTGGGTCACATCCAGCATGTGTTTAGGCAGTTTTGCTGGACCATGTGGCATGGGTGTGATGAGTGCAGCACTGTGTTGGCATTGCCTGTGTGCCGGCACTTACCCTCTGATCCATGCCACAGCCTGCTGTACTGCTGTGTGTGTCCCTGTCCATGGCTGCACTGCTGTGTGTGTCCCACCTGGTGCTGTGTGCCCTGCTGTGCGCCCCATGGCAGCACTGCTGTGTGTGCCTGCCTGTGCTTGTCCACATGAGTATACAGCACACAGCACCTGGGTGGTCAGGTCTATATCTGTTGTTCCATGGGGGCGTGGGTGTGTGTGCATACATGTGTGTCCACCTGTGTGAACAGTGTGTGTGTTCATGTGTCCCTGCATGTATCTCTGTGAATCCGTGTGTGTGTGTGTGTGTGTGTGTGTGTGTGTGTGTGCAGTGCTGTGCATGCCCTGCTTCCCTGTGTGGTACTCACCTGCATTTCCCATAGTGCTCCTCAACGATGGTGTTCCTGTGCCTCCTGGCATGTGTGACCAGCATGGCGTCTCTCCTCTCCATGGCCAGCTGCACACCCCCATCTGATGGGTCCTCCTCCTCATCATCATCTGTACTGTTGCCCTCATCGACCTGGACAGGTATCCCACAGGCAATGGCCATGTTGTGCAGCATACAACAGTACAGGAATATGCCACAGTCTTTTGCAGGGCTATACTGTAGGGAACCACAAGATTTGTCTAGGAAACGGAAATGCATCTTGAGCATGCCAAAGACATGCTCTATGATGTTGCATGTGGCGATGTGTTCCTCACTGTAACGCTCCTTAGCACCATTTCTGGTTCGCCATATGGAGGTGAGCAGCCAGGGTCGGAGGGGGTATGCACTGTCACCTGTGGGGGAAAAAACATGTGTTGGTTACTGCCTGTCATTGCCTGTTTCCACTTCTCCAATTCCATATCACACTGCCACCACCCTGCCACCTTGTGTGCCCTGGCCAATGCCCTCCATGCAGGGCTGCTGTGCCACCATTCCCGTCTCACCATGTGTGTTCTACATGCCTGGGCCCCTATGTCCATGCTCCCCAGCACTGTTGCCATCCTCCATTTCCAGTCCTGTCTCCTCCCTAGCACTGTCTTCATTCCCCACCTCCCCATCCTGCTGCTGTGTGGTGTGCTGCACAGCTGCTGGTTTCACCTCTTCCCAGTCCCTACTCACCCACTAGGTGCCCTATGGGGATCACCCCACTCTCAAATCACTGGCACAGGATGGAGTGGTGCCATATAAATGCATCATGTGTACTCGCAGGGTGCGTGGTGCACACATTGATGATGTGCCCAGCGGCATTGCACACCACATGGCAGTTGATGGAGTGGTATCCCTTCCTGTTCATGTATATAGCAAATCCCATGCCAGGTGGTGCACATATGGCCATACGGGTGCAGTCAATGGCCCCTATCATGCCTGGCATGTGTGCCACCCTGTGGAATTCCTGCATGTTTGCTGTACACTGTGCCTGTGTGCTTAGGAATGTTATGTACTCTGAAGCATGTGGCAGCAGAGCGCTGAGGACCTGGGTGAAGAGGCAGGATGTGGCTCCCACTGGTGTCTGGGAGGTACTCATGGTGAGCAGGCACATCAATACTATCACCTTGGTCTCTACCATCATGGCATGACTCCTTCTGGTGGGTGCCTGCAGCTCATCATGGCACAGCTCACAGAGCTGCCTCAGAATTGCCCTGTTGAGAAAGTACCGAACCACTATCTATGTATCACTATAGTTCTCAAATGTGAGCTGAGCACGGTACCATCTCTGTTGGGCATACCACCGATGGGCCCTTCCTCGGCAATGTTGTTGTTCCTCCCTCCTCCTCACCCCCCTCATTACTTGCTCCATCAGGAATGGTGCTGCATCCATTGTACTGGCTCTCCTGTTTTGAGCCTGTGCTGTTTGTGTAATTGAGCCTCTTTCTTTTGTGCTCAACTTTGTGTGGCGCAATCTGTGAGTTGCTCCATTTCGCCACATGTTCATGGCCATGTCCCCCTATACTTGTGCAGCATACATTACTGTTGCACAGTGGCATATCCAGAATTGTGCTGTGCAATACTGCTGTTTGAATATGGCTCTGGGGCGCAATTCTGTGATTGCACTGGTGCATTTTGGTTGTGCCATGCATAACTCCTTTGAATATCTCGCCCTACATGTACAAATGATGCAACTCCAGTGAGGCTTATCCAGCTCTAAGCCCTTGCACTCTGGGAGCACTGAAGTGGTACTGCTCACAGCTTTTATGAGAGGGAGGTAGTTTCCGTACTACACCAATACCTTCTAGGGTGGGTAAGGGGAAGCACTGATATGTCTGGTGTTATTTTACAGTAACTCTAAACCAATCAAGGTAGCTGTCTGAAAAAGACTGCTGTCTCGATTGATTTAAGTCATCTTTTCTTCAAATCATCAGAAAATTATTAACATAAAGATAAAATAAAGATAGCACATTTTACTGGTAATTTTTAGATTGCATTACCATGATTTGGTTAGGGAGTCTAATCACTGCCATTTTTCAAAATATATATTTTATTGTTTAAAGTAAAAGAGTAGCATACAGCTTTACTCATGTCAGACAGTAAAAATATGCATTACAGGAACCACTGCAACTTGTTAGGAGCAACATGAACTGCTGATTTAAAAGAAGTTTGTTTTCTCAATGACTTTGTTCTCTGGTAAAAAAAAATCAATCAAATAAAATTAAAAAGTGGTATGGGCCTAATTCAGAAAGGCTGTGGAAGGCCTTTGTACCAAATGCATAGCACTAAGGGCTTATATAGAGTTTACAGCTTGCCCACCACATTATGAAGTAAAGCTTTCTGAGCTCCCAGTGCCCCATGCGTAGCATGCCCGCTGTGGTGTTCCATGCCAACTACATGCTGCACCCTACATGCTAGGACTGGTTGTGGGTAACATGAATAGACCATGTGAGAATTGAGGAATCATTTTGCTCAGAACATAAGGGTCTGCAAGGCAAATGGGCTATGAAACCTGGAGGGCTGCTGAGGTGGCTGTGTGACTCCTTATCTCTGCATTGGGCTATGTTTTGCTACAAAGGCAGATGTCCAGACCCCAGATATCGCTAGGAGGGAATGGATTCAGAGGTTGTAGTGTGCAACTTGCATCACTACACACACATGCAGGCCCGCGGGTGGGCACACGCACACACGCACACACACACACACACACATAATTTCCCCACTGGAAAGAGGATTTTTGCGGACTTGAAGCAGTCCTGGCTGTTTCCCAACATAACCTGCACTGAACAGAGCAGGGATCTACTGAGTCCCAGATCCTGGCATTTGACTGAAAGTTCTGTCTGGTCAAGACCCACACTGTGGTGAATCCATTTTCCAACCCAAGTGCTCCGCAAGTACCCAGAGGGTAACTACTCTGTCTAAACTACCTCCCCTGCAATGCTGAGATGCTTAGTGGAATGGGACGCTTATCAACTTTTGGTATGTGAAGAAGCCATCTTTCAGAAATGGGCACTTACTGTAGTATCTGGATTTCTATGTATACTGTGCTTTCATGAAAAATACAGCAGAAATCTTACACTTCTCAGTATCTTTTTTTCTCAAAGATGTTTCTACAAATTGTGGACTTGGCTGCTGAAATCTACATTTAAGCTGTACAATGTCAATGTTTCCATCTGTCTCTGCAATCTACTTAATGATGGGAATAAGGAGTCAAGTAATTTGAGCAGCTATGTGTTGCACTGATGCATGGTCTCTTTCAGGAGTTTGTGATTTACCAGCAGGAGAGTACAGTAAATGATGGCAGGCTCACATCATTTGCATCAGATGATACCAGGAGCTACAAGTAAAATGTAATTGTTTTAATTAAAATATTATAAAAGTCATGATATTACTTGAATATATTATAAACTCCGATTGAAAGAATTCTCATTCAGTCAGCCACTGTTAGATCTCAAAGTGGGCTCACACATATCTTTACCTCTCTGATGTGAAATACAAGGCATAACATGGAAAAAAACCCAGCTAGGCTATATTTCTCTGTAAAGTGTAAAACTGGATAGAGTAATTGCAGTTCCTCTGTAGTATACTGTGCATGACAGGACTGGAATGAAGTCTAGCAGAATACAATTCTGCCTCCAGTCTACAGCAAATTTTGCTCACTGGAAACTTATTTTAATGAATGTACTGCTAAATATGTAGTCTGCAATCTGTCTATACAGGACATATAAATACAAAAAATTATCTTAAGTTATTTGTAGATGCAAGCATCAGTTTGTCACCCGTTTCATAGAGTATAGCATATGCAGTTTATTCTTCTAGGTTAGTAGCTCACTATCACTTTGTTGTTCAAAGACCAAAACAATTAAAGCAAGCCAATATGCCTGTAAAATCATATTTGATCAGAAAAATAATACATTCACTATTTTTGCCATGTTTGCCATTCTTAGCTTTTAGCCTGTACTTTATATTTAATTCCCCCACAGTATCAGAAGTGTCTTTTATTGTTCCACCCCATTGCATTGTAGAAGCAATACTAGATTTGATTATAATCCAGTTTTCTTTCTTTTTTTTTTTAACCAGGAGAGACACATTAAGCTGAAGCTTGTTTACAGATGCAACCTGGGAGCACAAAGAAGTTAAAGTAACTTGCTCAAGGTCACACAGTATGCAAGTGCCAACCTTGAGCAAGTCATAACTGACTCAACAAGAATTAACTACAAAATGGGTAACTGCACCACCATTGACTGGGCACTGGTGTCCAACCCAACTAGCATTCAGCTTGCTGGCACCATGGCAGATGTCCTGAGTGATCACTCTCCAATCTAACGGCACCTGGAACAGCAGAGCTCCCAAAGTTCCTCCCAGAATGCTCAATACACATGACTATTCTAAATTCGCAGCTGACCATTTCAACAACTACCTCAGCAACATCGACTGGAGCTCCCTACCACTTCTTCCTGCACTGGATGAGGCACATGAATTCTTCCAGAATTCATTCTTGACTGTGGCTAACCTCTTTGCACCTCCCAAAAAACTACGTGCAAAAGGCAGCTGCTATAAGTGGATCACCCCTGAACTAAAGACACTGATTGTGAGCAGTGACAGGGCCCGGAAGAAGTACAAGTACTCCTCACTCCCAGGTGTCCTAGTGACATACAAAACCCTGGACAAACTGAACGAACTGGGACCACATCTCCAAGCTGACTTTACCAGGCTAGAGACCTGGCTGATAGAGAATAGAATGGTCCTTAACACTGAAAAAACCAAGGCCATGCTGTTTGGGCCTAGATCCCTAGGCCAAGACAGATCCCAAGCACTATCGCTCTCCTCGACCTCAGGGAACTGCATTGAAATTGTGGCTTCCCTCAAATACCTTAGCCTTATGATTGACCAAGGCCTCACTCTAAAGAACCACATTGACCAAGTACCAAAATCACTCACTCTAAACTAGGAGCCCTTTACAGACTAAAGAGTCAGCTGATCCCTGAGGCCAGGATCACCATCGCCACTTGTGTCGTCCTCCCCACCTTGACCTATGCAGCATTAGTCTTGCAGAGCTTGACCAAACATGAGATCAACTGACTGCAGGTGCTTTACAACAAGTTGTCATGCTTTGCCACACAGTCTCATGCCAGAAGCCATCACTGTGAAGCCTTAGCACTTCTAAACTGGCCTACACTGAGCCATCACCTACACTAACCCCTACTCTTCCAAACTTACAAACTACTAAGACCTTCCCCTCCAATCAGCCTCTCTGGGCTCATAACCCCTAAGTACAATAGGCGGAACCTCCGGACTTCAGGCTGAGTCCTACTCAAAGAACCCAGAGTATGGACTAAAATGGGTGCCAAGTCCTTTTCCAGCACTGCTCCACCATTATGGAACAAACTCCCACCTCCTGTACAGGAAGCCCCATCTATCAAAATATTCCACACAAGACTCAAGGCCTACCAGCTAGAGGCCAGCTCATGCCATTGCCACTGGAAATGAGCAACCCCTAATTTTTCCCCTCACTCTCCCACCACTCACAACTATGCTCAATGTGTTAATCACTATTTGCACTGAACTGTACCTAACAGAAGAATTAATGTCTATAAGCATGTATAGCACTGCTACCTAGTCTACCACTGTCTATGTCTCAAAACATGTCTGAAGACTGTGTCTTGTAAACTTTTATATATGTAAATGACTATGTATGGTTGAATCAGCTCTGTAAACCTACCCGGGTTACCCCCAAAAAGGGACTTTTGAGGCCCAGTGGGCCTACCCAGTCACCAAAATTGAATAAATAAATAAGTGGGGGCTGTGGGATTCAAATCCAGATCTCCAGGTTTGCAGCTCAGAGTCTTAAACCACTGCACCATACTGCCTCAGTTTGTCCACTCTCTTTGTTTTTAATTTTTCTCTCACTCCTTGATACTGTATTTCCCTGCACCTTTTGTTATACTATATGTCTCTTCCCTCTTTGTAATCATATTTCTGTTTGTTATGTGTTTTAGACAGCAGGCCCTTTCATTCATCCTTTTGCTGAGTCTTATTTCCCTGGGCTATTTTTCATTCTCATCTTTACATCCATATACTGTGCCATTAGATGGGTTGGCCAGCCCGCTAGTTGAGCTTTGTTCTTAGCCCCTGTGGACAGCCTGGCAGCTGGTAAAAGGAGATCTAAAGCAACACTTGGACAGACAACAAAACAATGAGGTAATACTAAACACATGCTGAAAATAGAAAATAGAATTTGAATTGATGTTTTGACCATAGGACTTTTTGAGGAATTACCTATAAAGAGAGGGGGAAAAACTTAATGGAGAGGTAAGGGGAAATTGAGGCTATACTGTGGATGTGTGGAAAGAAAGCTGTGGGAGGATCTAGAAGAAAAAGTGATAATAGGCAAGGTAAGAAAAGAAGCTAGAAAACAAAAAGGTCTTGATGAGGATGAAAAGGAATAGCAGGAGTGAATGAGCTAAGGTCGACTAAGCGTGGTGGTGGTTGTGCTGTCTATCTAAAAGACACTCTAAAAGGACTGGTCTTGCCTGTTGCTGACCTTGGGTGCCCCACCCAGGTACTAGCGATTAAAGTGCTACTGGGGGACCACCACAAGACTCTCACAATCCTATCAGTTTACATACCTCCCACCGACCCTACCACTGGTCTTCATAAAGTCCTGGACACCCTGAGAGCCCAAAATCACATCGCTGAGACAATATTACTTGGTGACTTCAACATAAACTGGCTGTCTGCCTCCAGTGGCCCCGTAAAGGAGGCACTGGCAGATCTGCACCTTACTCAGCTGGTCAGCTCTCCCACTAGAATTAACTATAAGACTGGGACAAGCACCATTCTTGACTGGGTATTCTCTAATCACCCTGACCGTGTCGACAATGTAAGTGTGCACCCTGACTCACTCAGTGACCACTCCCCTGTTACTTGCAATTGGACCAACAAATTCCATGCTCCACCGCCTCTAACTATCTACAACAGAGTGCTAAGATGTGGCCACCTGGAACTCCTAAAACAACACTTGTGCTGTCAGGACTGGTTGCTACTTAACTCCTCTACAGACATTAGTGTATCACTCCAACATTTTATCACTATGTTCAATGCTGCCTGTGATGTTCAGACACCCCTCAAGAAAATGAAGGTGTGTGGCACTGTTCATCCCTGGATTACTCCTGGGCTGACAGACAGCATGAAATGGAGGGACCACCTCTGGTACTGTGCTAAATCTTCTGGCAAGCTACAGGACTGGCAAGCCTATAAAGCTGCAAGAAACTCCTGCACTCGGGAAATCCGTAAAGCAAGAAGCAATCACCACAAGAAGCGACTTACCAATACCTGGGGTGACAGCAGGAAATTCTGGGCAAATATCAATGATGTTCTGGGGAAACACCCAAAAAAGGCTCCTGAGATGTTAAACCTTGATGGTACCCCCCATACTTGACCCACTCACAATAGCGAATACCTTTAATGATGCCTTCACTGACCTAAGTAGTGTGCTACCACAAGACTTCTTTGACGATACCACCTTAATGGCAGCACATCATCCTGAGACCAAGACAAATCATCACCCCCCCCTTCTACTTGAAATGTGTCTCAGTGGCCCAGGTCAGGAAACTACTAAACAATGTGCTAGGCAAGTCCAGGCATGGTGGTGACTCTTTAGACCTCAAGCTAATCGCACTCACCACAGAGGAAGTACTTCCACCTATTACTAAATTACTTAACCTCTCTCTAACCCTCTTGCAATTCCCACAGGTATGGAAAACAGCCATTGTTACCCCAGTTCACAAATCTGGAGACCGTGCACTACACAGCAACAATAGGCCTATATCAATCCTCCCACCCCTCTCTAAAATACTCAAACGTATTGTTGCCAACCAACCTGTGGACTACCTCGATAGATACTCCCTACCGTGTGAACAACAGCATGGCTTTCGGAAAGGGCACAGCGCCACCACCGCACTCTTAGAATTCACCAGCTATGTTCAGCAATCTATAGACCAAGGCAGTCTTGTGGGTGCAGTCTTTATAGAGTTAACCAAGGCCTTTGACATGGTTAATCACCGACTCCTCCTTAAACAACTCTCACAAACTGGTCTCTCCCCTGATACAATGCCCTGGTTTAGAAGCTATCTTTGGGACAGATCTCAATGCGTGAAGATTTCCAATGCTATCTCTGACCAGAAGCCTGTTCGGTCCGGGGTACCCCAGGGCTCAATCCTGGGTCCACTCCTTTTCAGCATCTTCCTTAACAATCTACCAACTGCCTGCCACCAGCAAACACTGCTCTATGCAGATGATGCTGTCATTTTTGCAAGCCACCCTGACCCTTACCTCCTTGAAAGTAACCTTCAAAAGGACTTCACGGAAGTTGAGCACTGGTTCAGCAACCATTAACTAGTACTAAACTACAGGAAGACAAAAGTCCTGTTGTTCTCCTCAGCCCGCAGTCGACGTAAAGAGCATGCTGTTACCAACCAAAATTCCCAAGGTGACCCCCTTGAACAAATACAGCACTTCAAGTACCTAGGGGTTACCCTTGATAGACACCTCACCTATTCACTGCACATCAAAAATGGTACCAGAGCCGTCAATACCAGGATTGGGCTCCTCTATTAACTGAGAAAGTCTCTAACATCTGAAGCCCTAAATCTTGCTGTCCACAGTTTGGTGCTCTCCTTGCTTGACTATGGCCTTGTCATTTATGGAACTGCTTCCACCACTGCACTCAAAAGGCACACTGTGGCACTAAACAAGGCCTGTAGACTCCTAATTGGTGCACCATGCCTCAACCACACCTGCAATGTCTATATGCAAGCTGGGTGGCTCAACTTGCATGGGAGAATTAAATACCACACCTGCTTACTTGCCAAAAAGATTCTCCTTGGACTCATGCCTTCGGGATTAGGATGCTTACTTCACAAATCTCCCAAGACCTAGCATACGCGCACCTCATCTTCTGCCCTCCTACTAGTCCCGATGTGCCGGACTGCCCAATACCAAAGCTCCTTTTGTATCAAAGTGCCATACTGGTTAAATGGCCTCCACGATGGTTTGGCTAACCTTACTAGTTTCGGTGAATTCAAACTCAAACTTTGTCAGCACATCCTAACTGAAAACTCCCGTGATTGCACCACTTAACATCCTTGTCCCTCTTTCCGGGACCTCACCCCCCCGCCCACTATTCTTCCATTGTTCTCTCTACTTGTCTTGCCCAGTCACTCTCCTCTTTCTTCCTGCCCTCCCATCTCCCTCTTTTCTCCCCACTGTCTTCCTTGCTTTTCATCCCTTACTATCCTCACTGCTACTTGACAATGCCACCTGGTTGCTCTCCCCTTCCTTGATCTGGCTCCCCTCCTAATTCCCTCCTCTTCTCACTCCCTGCCTTGAATCATGTGCTAAACTAATGTGTATTTATTTGCTGTTCTATTAGTCTATATTTTGTAATACAAATTGCTTAATTGTTTGTGAAACCAGTCTGTTTCCCATTGTGGATCTGTTCCCCCCCCATTGACATGGAACCTTTGTAAATGAGCTGCTTGGCGCTTAAAGGTACTTGTAATCCTAGATTGAATAAATAAAAAAAATTAAAAATAAACAGTCCTCAAGTGAAGTCTAATTAACAGGGTATAGTAAGAAGGCTGAATGATGACAAAAGTGGGGGAAGGATATAGGGACATCTGGAGAAAATGAAAAGTGGTATGCACACATAGCTGGAATGCCCACGTGAGTATACACACCCACACAATGTATGGAAGTGTGTGGAGGCATACCCACACATGCAAATGTACTATGCAAGCATGAAAGCAAAGATGTGATGTCAGGTGGTAAAAAAGGACAGATTTCTGTGTCATTGAAACCAGAGAGCTGTTGGGAGCACAAGCAGATGATAAGCTTGGTTCATACATTTTTATGTTTGCATGCACGCATGTGCACGAAACATAGTGCGATGATCCGAAATGCAGTGCCGTACAGTTGAAAGAGAGAGCACCGCTTGAGTGAGCAGCGCTTCCCCTCTCCACACACATGCACACATATTGCGTGCTCATGTGCTCTCCCCACACACTGGTATGGCCGGCTGGGTGCCCAATCCTGTCGGCTTCACAGACCCCCAAAAAACAAGCTTTCCAGTTGCCACGCTGGGAGCCCACCCCAGTGTGGGAAAAATTGTTATTGCTGATGGGGGTGTCCAATCCCCCATCGGCTCCAGGCCCCCCCAAAACAATCTTCCAGCTGCCACGCTGGGAGCCCACCCCAGCGTGGCAAACATCCCGCGTCATCTTGGAAAAAAATCTGTAAACAAGAAAACGGTCCCTTGTAGTCTCCCTGCCCCCACCCGCACCCACCCACTGCACACCCTACCTCCCCACACCCCTCACCCCATACTTACCAGCGTGACGATCTTCGGTGGACCAGGAACACTTCTGCCCTCTTCAAAGCCGACCACGAATTGAGGAAATACTGGTAAGCTGTATAATGTAATAAATAGGGTTTTTTTAACTTTGATGTATATGTCAGGCATGTTTTTGAATGTTAGCACCAAATTTTCAACATGGGGTTTCTGGGACCCATCCTCATGAATTCTTGAACTGTCATGGTGATAATCGGGCCCGAAGAGTGATTTTGTGGTCACTGCGCAAAATCACCTTTTGAGACCAATTAAGGAAATGACAGTGCCAGTGTTCATAAGGTAGGCTCTCAAAAAGTCTATGTTGCAAATTTGGTGAAAGAATTCCTTAAAATGACTGTTTTATGAGCGTGCGTTGCACAGTTCCTATGCATGCTCGTAAGTTCGCAAATTTTTAATATTTGTACTCCAGATTTTCAACATTGCCATTTTACCACACCTCCTTATGAGCAGTACAGCTGTCATTTTTCCCGTCACCCAAAATGTGTTTCTGTGCATGTAGCGCACAATGGCGCAGTCGGTGTGCACAATCAACGTTTGGGACAGATTAAGAAAATCACAGTGACACTGTTCATGAGCAGAAGTCTTAAAATGGCTATGTTGAAATTTGTGACAAAAAGTCCATAAATGACTGTATTACGGTGAGCATTGCGCAGTTTCCACGCACCCCTGTAAGTTCATGAATTTGTAATATTTTCAGTCCAGATTTTCACCAGTGGCATTTTTCCACACTTCCTTAAGAACAGTACAGCTGTCATTTTTCACAACATGGCCAAAATGTGTTTTCACACTTTCAGCACAGAAATGCATAGTAGCTGTGGGAAATCATTGTTCAGGACAGATAAAGAAAATCACAGTGACACTGTTCATGACCTGAGCTCCGAAACGCCTGTGTTGACAATCTGCTGTAAAAAATCACCAAACTAATTACATTATGGGTGTACATTGCACAGTTTCTACACATGCTCGTGACTTCACCAGTTGTTTTAATATTTTCACTGTAGATTTTCAACATTGCCATTTTTTACACCTCCCCATGAACAGTGCAGCTGTCATTTTTCACATCCTGTTCAGAATGTGTTTTTGCACCTGTGGTGACAAATGCCGTAGTTACTGTGCAAAAGCAGCTTTCACCTAACAAACTGATATTGCCACTATTCGTGGGGTGGGGTTCACAAAAAAAAAATGTTGAAAATTTGGAGTGAAAATACCAACGAATGCCTGAGGCATTAGGGTTTCCGACCATAACACCCCACCCTGTAGAGAATGACAGGCATCAGAGCTGTGACTTGGGATTGTTGCCTGCAATGCTTACCATTCCACCCACCCACATCCTGCAGCCACTGAGGAGGCATCGAGGTGTGCCTTGACTCTTGGCCCCAAAATTCACCCCATTCTCCTATACCACACCCATCTCACCATATTTTCTGATGGAATGGGGTGAACATAAGGGCCAAAGACCCCAAGGCACACCATGACACTTGTCAGTGTCTGTAGGGTAGGGTGCGGTGAAATGGCTTGGCCGTTATGCCTGATGACCCAAAGGCACACCCCAAATCCTGTCACTATCTGCAGGGTGGTGATGAGGTTGGCTTCAGTTCAATACTTCACTGCTATTTTTATTATGCAGCTCTGTAACTCCTACACTACCAATGCCAATGCCAGCAAGAAAACATTCGGCATTGACAAATGCTTATTTCTTAAGTCAGCATCCTGGAAACCCTGCTAAAGGACATAAACAGAAAGATCATTGACATTATGGACCCTGGAGAGTAATGAGATACTTGGACAAACCATTTTATAAATGTGTGTACACAGCTGAGATCTATATCTTATTTCTGTGGAGTACTGCTTTCATTAGTTTTTATAGCTGGAAGGCATTGAAACACTTAAGAGTTGAAGTGAGTTATTTAGAGTCACACAGTGAGTATGTGATTGTGGTGGGTTTTAAACCTGGATCTCCGGGTTCCCAAGTCCATGCTTTCTCCACTAGACTATTGTCGTTTTCTGTGATGTGTGCTTGGAGCTTACTCTGCAGCTATGACTGGGGTTGGGTGACTCTTACTCATCTTAAATCAATGAGATGCACACAGGGCTGCCCCCTCCATGTTAAGAGTTTTACCTTCCATGGTTATGCTGACGGGAGAGGCACAACCTGACCAGTATCATTGAGGGGCACAAGCCAAAAGGTGGAGGGGGCAATGAAGGGATGTGGGCATATCTCAACCTGTCATCAAATAAATGAGGGATACAGTCTCCCAAAATGTTGTATACATCACATCATAGATACAGTACAGAGCCCACAAACACAGGATTTGAATGTGTAATGCTTGCTGTTCATTGGGCAGCACAGTTTTCTTTGAATTTAGTCCTAGGCCCAGATTTTCAAACTGCGCCATTCTGAGGCGCAAGCCCCTGCGCTGCTCAAAATAGTTGTGCAGGAGTGTGGCGGTGATATTCAAAGGAGTTGCGTGAGCAACTCCTTTGAATATCTTCAACTCCACAACATTGCGCATGGCGCAGTGGAACTTGCACCACCGCAAGTTGCCAGAGTTGAGCATTAAACTTGCGGTGGCGCAAGTACCATTGCGCCATGCTCAAATTTCCGATATTCAAAAGGTGACATGCAAATGGGGCCATAATTTATGCGAGGCACAGGGGAGGCCATTTGCATCTATTTATGGCCCCATTTGCATGCCATTTGCATGTAGGTGCACCGATCCCTGAGGACTTGCTCCTGGCCCTGCTGCCAGGCAGCAGCTGTCGGGGACCGACGCACAATGCAGCCCGATCGCGGCCATCACAGTTACATGAAACCCCCCACACATATCCCACAGCCCGATCGCGGGCAGTACAGGTACATGAAACCCCCCACACACACATATCCCACAGCCCGATCGCGGGCAGAACATGTATGAACCCCCCGAGTGCCCGATTGCGGGCAGAATGTAACCCTCCCCAACCCGAATATCTCCCTGGTGGTCCAGTGGACCGTGAAAGCCCGATCGCGGGCAGAATGTCCCATCACAACCCCCAAACATCTCCCTGGTGTCTAGTGTCCCCCCACCCACCCACGAAGCCCCTCCACCCGCACCCCCGCAGGCGGCAGGTGACAGCATCCCACCGCCTGCAGCCCCGCCGCCCCACCGACTGACTGTCCAGTAGGGCTGCACGCCCATTGGTGCAGAACTACAGCCAATGGGCGTGCAGCCCATACCGTACATGACAGTCCAGATTTGTGAATGATGTTCATTGACACTGTATCAATCAGGGGAGGACTCTTCGAGAATCTAGTATCAAATTCAATTTGTTTCCGGAGGGGTGGTAGGAGAAGGAGCCAGTGTTATATAATGCGGAGGTGGGAAGACTTTTGCATAATTTATTAAATTTGGGAGGTTAGCCCCTCCTTCAGATAGCAGGACTTGAGGCATAGAGTATCGGGCACAAGTCAGATGTCCTCTCCACATAAAACTTTGAGATTCATTTATTCCATAAAGTACAATAATACTTTAAGAGAAATATTGGGAGGATTTGAAGCAGGTATAAGAAACTTTGGAGGATGTTTATCCAGACTGCCTCAGTCTTAGCTAAAAAAGTCAGTGGGTAACTGTTCCATTCTAAGAATATCCTCAGACAAGATCATCATGAGAGACTCATAGTTCAGAAGTTCTAAATTACCTAGATCCTTGAGGATAAACACCAGTAGGTGTTTTATTTTTGTACTATGCCACTTCAGAGGAAGTTCACATTTAAGGGAAGAACTAGGGGAGCAGTAAAGAAGAAGAACTTCAGTTTTATGAAGGTCCAACTTAAACATAGCCAACTGGTCAAATTCTAGTAAGTTGGACCTCGCTGTTGGAATGGAGCATTCCAGGTTTAGAAGGGTAAGGAGGATATCGTCTTCATACAGGGTGGTCCTGTATTCTAGATCTCTAGTGGAATACCCTCTGCCAACTGGTTTGCCTGGACAGCTTTGGTAAGCAGCTCAATACATATATATATATATATATATATATATATATATATATATTTTGAAATTCAAACTTTATTAGAGTTTTCACCATTACACTTGACATGTATGGATCATATAACATACAGTAGCAAAAATAATCAGCCACATGTCAAGACCCCCACCCCACCCTGCCCCCTACTTGGCATTGATGAATATATCTACATCAATGTACTAAATCCATGGCACAACTTCCAGTTAGAAGAACAGTAATTCTACTCTTCTGACCGAACCCTAGATCTGGGTTTGAAGTGCTCTGTAATGAGTAAAGAGTATTGAGGCCCTCCCATCTTTTCTTGTAAAAGGTTAATATGTTCTGTTCTGAGGTTGAATAGCAATTGCTGTAACCATTCTGTGTAGGAGATTTTGTTGCTATTCACCCAATGACTAAGAACCAATTTCTTCAATGTTAAATAGATCATTGCCATATGATAACGCCTGGTCATGACTGGAATTTGGGAGAGGTCTCCCAAAAGACAGATCTCCAGAATAAAGAGATCCTCTAGTCCCAAGAGGGATCTAATCTGTTCTTGATTTCTACCCATACTGCCTTGATGGATGGACATTCCCAAAAAATGTGTCTAAGTTTCCCTTCATGTTGATTATACCAGTTACACATAGAGGTAGGAGACCTACCAATTTTACGTAATTTAACCAGGGTCCAGTACATATTGTATAAGATTTGATAGCGAGTTAGACATAGTCTATCTTGGAAAATATATTTATGCATGTCCTTCCAGATCAAAATCCACCTATCTTTTGAATCTAGAAACTGGTTCGACCAGTAATTAGGGGTAGAGTACTGTGCATCCAGTGAGTTTGTCAGCAGAGATGCATGCAGTAGAGATATTGCATGAGGTTTACCACTAGCAAGTCCCAGGGATTCAAACCATTCATCTCTTTCTAGGTCTACATTTACAATTTTGGAAAATGTAATTAACAAGTGCCTTAATTGATATACATTAAAGGACTGTCTTTGTTCTATATTACATTGAGTAAGGACTGAAGCTGTGTCTAGGCACTGACCCCCAGAAAATAAATCCCTAATTCTCAGGTGTTTTAGTGAGGGGATCCAGTTGGCAGGGATCTGTCTGCCACCTATTTTAAGGTTAGGGTTACCAGTTAGTGGTTGTAGACTACTATTGGTGTCCTTCTAGCGAAGGAAAGAACAGAGTTGTGTGTGTACTCTGACTGAGACTGCTATAGGTGTATTAACTAGTACTGGAGATAAAGATTTAACAGGAGCATATAACAGAACAGCCAAGGAAATTCCTACTTTATCAATTAGTTCCAGCTCTAAAATCTACCAGGCTGGAACATACGGATTAGAGTCCTCCACCCCTTGGGGAGAGAGCCACCTCAGGTATTTAGCAGCCTGGCCAGCCCAGAAGTATATCCCAAAGTGTGGAAGGTGTAAACCCCCACGCAGCTTGGATGCTGCTAATTTATTATATGCCCGCCTATGCGATTTGCCTCTCCAAATAAATGATGACATAATTGAATGTACTTTTTTGAACCATGCCAAAGGGATCCAGGAATTTAACATACTTAGAGGGTAAAATAATCTCGGGAAGACATTCAATTTGATCAAATTAACCCTACCCCATAATGAGATAGGAAGGGATTACCAACTGATCAGGTCTTGCTGAATATGAAGAAGTAAGGGATCCAAGTTAAGTTTCCTCATTTGAATCTCCCCACATGCCAAAATTAGTCCTAAGTATTTGAGACTGTGAGGATACCGCTGTAGTCTCATAGAGGTGATATCATGTTTGGTGAATTCATGGTTCTAGGGGAAAACCCAGGGTTTTACTTAGATTAAATTTGTAATTTGAAATGATACTAAATTTATTTATTATGGAAAGGGCCACCAGGAACAACTGCGCCGGATGAACTAGATGGAGGAGAACATCATCCGCATAAGCCAAAAGCGTAAATGTTTGGGAACCCACTTGAATTCCTTGAATGCCTTTGTGGTCCCACAACATGGTCAATAAGGGTTCAAGGTAAAGATTAAACAGGAGAGGGAACAAGGGACCACCCTGGCATGTACCAAAATGAAGTGTGATTCCACTCGAGAACACCCCGTTGCAATAAATCTGGGCTCTAGGGGTCTGATATAGAGATGAAACCCATTCTATAAATTTGGTTGGGAATGCAAATTTGGCCATCGTACAAAACAAGAATTGCCAATTATATCTGTCAAAAGCCTTCTTGGCATCCAGGGAAAGCAGACCAGCTGGAGCCTCTAAGTCCCTGGATGCCAAGAAGATGGGAGACAATTTCCGGAAATGGTCTGAAGAGTGTCGGTTCCTCATAAAGCCTACTTGGTCAGAATGTATAAGTTGAGGACATACTAATTTGAGCCTGTTGGCCAGTAGTTTCGCAGGATCTTAATGTCATAATTTAATTAAAAAAATGGGTCTATAACTCAAGACTTGTTCCGGATCTTTACCTGGTTTGGATAAAACTATAATTAAAGCTTCCAACAGATAATTGTCAATTTGACAGAGTGACCTCTGTCAAGAGAAGGTTCCCAGTGATGAGATAGATGCCCCTGGTCCCCTTGTTCACCTTTTCCCAAAAAGTAAAATAAAGTGCTAGCAAGCCTTAAAATAAATGAAATATGGAAACCTTCAATTATGTTACATCACGGCCTATGGAAACTCCTCATTGTGTAATGCCACAGCAAATGGGAATTCCCCTCAGAATTATGATGTGATCACAAAGGATATAAAAGCTTCCACTAAGGACAGAAATGTTAGATAGGGAGTCAGTCTAGAGCTGGCTATGGAGGACGAAGGACCTCTGGAGAGTGTGGGCTCACACAAACTTGCTAAATAGGCTAAAGGAAACGCCTGGTGACCCTGCTGGGAAAAGCACTGGTTTTGTTTGTTTGAATGCACTGAATAATCTTGTTTATTTTTCTGTATATATTTTTCTTTCAGTTTCAAAGAAAATAAAATAACAAAAGCTTCTGAGCATTTTTTATGCAGAAAAAAGCTTGTCTGCCTGTTCCTGTGTTTGAAATCCCATGTCCTCCGCTACAGTCAATGTGGTTAGAATTTAGCATCCACTCAAACAGCCTGGATAACCAGGGACAGATCTGCTTGCTGAATGTTTTGTGAAAATTAAGAGAATACCCATCTGGTCACGGAGCCTTATCTGGGGCCATAGCAGCAATAGACTCCAGAATTTCTGCCTCAGTGAAAGGAACTAAGAGTCTCTCCTGGGCCTCTGTTGTCAAAGAAGGGAGGGAAACTGAATCAAGGAATTGGTGTACAACCTCCATCCTTGGTAAGTTAGACATGGGGCTGTATAAATTGGAGTAATATTTAGCAAATTCCTCTGTAATTCCCTTGGGAGTGAGATGGAGAGAACCATCTGCCTGGGATCTAATACTTGCCACTATTCTGGAGGACTCTTGCTTTTTCAATCTTAAAGCCAGTAAATGGCTGGTTTCCCCCCCTCATCTATGTATTTTGTCCCCATTTTAAGGATGGCATAGTCTGCCTTTTCCCTGAGAAGGGACCTATATTGATCCTGCAATCCTATCAGGCAAATCCTGTCTCCCTCAGATGCGTCCGATGAGAGGGACCTTTCCAGATTATGAATTTCCGTCAAGAGGGAGAGAGGTTTTTGTTCCCTCTGATGTTTGCTCTGAGAAGCTAGTATGATAAAGGTTCCCCTTAGGACACATTTTAGGGCCACACACTCCAAATCAGGCCACCTAGTAGAATTCAGATTCACTTTTGTGTAGCTTGCAATTTCATGAATAATACTCTCTACTAAGGGCTGTTCCTTAAGGAGTTGATAATTCAGTTTCCAAATTGACTCCTTAGGGGAGTCGGCTGATACCGAGAGGGAACACCATGTAGCGGAACGATCCAAAATTACACCAGGCTTTGTCTTTGCATTTAGTATCCCCCCATAGTGATTGACTAAGTAAAATATAATCAGTTCTAGACCACGACCCGTGAACCCCCGACCAAAAAATGTATTCTTGAGCATCTGGATAGAGAGTCCTCCAGGGGTCACATAGCCCTAAATGGTCGGTCATATCTCTGATGGTCCTCTGGGCCAGTGACAATTCCCTTCTTCTAGAATCAGATTTATCTAAATCTGAGGAGAAAGGGAGGTTCCAATCCACTCCCAATATGAATGGGTGGTTAACCAAGGGGGCGAGCACTTGTAACATCTCAGTAAAGAAACTAGGTGTATCAACATTGGGGCCATACACACTCCCCAGTACTACAGTGGTCCTTTCCAGGAGACCTTTCACAAAAACATATCTTCTGTTACTATCACTGATAGTAACTTCAGACGAAAATGGGATGGTTCTTGCTACCAATATGGCCATTTTTCTGCACTGAGTGCTATCATCTGCTGCAAAAACTTAACCCACAAATTGCCTTCTAAGGAGATTCCCTTCCTGCTCTAATAAGTGGGTCTCCTGCAGCATGGAGATATCGCTTTTAAGTAAATCAAGGTGTTTCAACACCTGGTATCTCTTCCCCTTATTTAGAGCCCCATGAACATTCCATGATGTAACCCTCCTAGGGTATGCCATCATCACTAGTATATAAGCAGGCCAATAGGTGCCATGGTCTGGAACCTGCGTTAAAAGTTTTCCTTCCTACATCCCCTCCTTGCCAAGTCATCCTTCCCTCTCCCGCCTATACAAAGCTACCAAGGATGTTTCTCCCCCGTATTGTTCCAGACATCCCCAAATACCTCCCCCTCTCTATTACCTTCCCTCCAATCCCCTCCAACAAAAACAGTCAATATTCACAAAAACGGAGAAAACTCCCCCTCACCCCATTAACGTCACAGTATGTGATGTCTTCCCCCTAAAAGCTTCCTTCTGTCCTCCCTCCTCCCTCTCCCTCCCCCACCATCAAACCCTTTGAAACAACTGATTATACCCCAATGGGGGTGACCCTTAATGTGGTGTAAACAAGACCCCCTACCATCCTAAGGGAGAAAAAAAAAGTTTTACACGGGCCACAATTTGCTTTGGAGGGATATCCCTTTTTTTGAGTGCAAAGGGTGGGGCCCAGTTGTGTTCACAATCCCCAAATCTATTGTTTAAAAGTATTTCTACCTCTGTATGAGCCTTTCAGGTCCCAATGGGCACCTAGAGTAAGACAACAAAGGTCTACTCTCTTGCCCCAGCAAGGCGCTAGTGGGGCGGGTCTTCTGCTGGAGACCATTATGCATTCAGACTAGGATAATATACCAACCCTTAATATCTCTCCTTATAAACATCAGCAGTTTCCCCTTATTAATTCTGCATCATATCCGTGGCTTAGCAATAAGGGACTGCACACCCCAAGTTCTCCTGCATAACACAAGGGGAATGGGTACCATGATAACCTGTAAATCTTAATGCCATCAGGGTCTAAGTGTAAAGACCAGCCAAATGGAGAGGGCAGACACTGTACTAAAGGAAGAAGGAACCAAAAATGGGGAGAAATCTTCCTATAAAGTTAATAACATGCCAAACAGCTATCCTTCTCCTGGAGTTAAGACCCCGGTAATTATGAAGTGAAAGCAGACTGAGCTTAGACAGATACTGTCCCATATCTGTGATGTAACTCAAAAAAGCAGCTTCACATGAGCAGTGCCCCCTTGAAAGGCCCAACCAAATGATGGTAACTAAACTTGTGAAAGCTACAATGATTACACTGTATTAGCTTCAAGCTACCCAGGTCTTTACACTAAAAGACCCAGCTGGGGTCCTCGATTTGTTGTAGGATTGCTGAAAGATGGAATCGGGTAACACGTACTTACATGTTAAACATTTCTCCAACCCAAAAATCCCTTCTATAAAAACAAATGCCTACTGCACTAGAATCAAACACGGTAACCCTGGGGGGAGTAGAACATGAAAGCTCCCTTTGCTTTAACGATAAACATTGAGTGTATGCACCCGAGTTGTTCATATAGAAAGTAACAGTCCCCTGTGGAAAGAAAAAATTAAACTAAGAAGTCCAGCACTTTCTAAACAGATGAGAACTTAACTTGAAGTCCTAGGGGGAGAAACACTATGCAACAGGAATGGACTTCGTATAGCAAAACTTCGGTGCACAAAAATCCAAAACGAGTGCTGACTGCATTCATGGATGAGTCTCTTCATTAAGTTACAAATCCCTAAAAGAAATCAGGAAGCTCAGAAAAACCTGGAGACATTTTCTGTCACTCCAAAAGCCTCTTCAGTACATACTCACCGCAGTATGACCAGGAGCATCAGCTGGAAAGCGTATTATTCCCCGGAAGCCTCTTCAGCCAGCATGAAACAGGTTAGGCATCACCTTTTTCAGCACCAATTTTGCTTGCTTCAGGTCTTCGGAAGGCAACTATTTACCATCGATGGAGACCTGAAAGTTGGCCGGGAACAGCATACGGAACCGAACATTTGCGGCCAAAAGCTTTGCCACGATCCCATGACAGGCCGACCACTTCTGGCGAACTGAAAATGGGAGGTTTTCATGAGCCACCACTCTGATCAATGAACCTTCCCATTGCACTTACTTCAGTCCCTTGACCTTCACCATCAAATGTTGTTTTCTCTTGAAAATTTTGAAGTTTAAATATGAAGGTCCTGGTCTGAGCCCCTGAAGGAGGCATCAGTCTTAAAGCGAGATGTGCCCGTTCGATTATGTACTCAGTCCCGAAAGGTGAGGGGCCTACCAATTTGGTAACAGATTTTTGTGCGAACAGGACTGGGTTAGAGCCTTCTTCCCATTCTGGGAACCCTGTAAGAACCGTGTTGTTGCAGCGGCTCCTTCCCTCTAAATCCTCCACTTTTGCTCCCAGTTTTGCAATTCTTTGCCTGGTAGCTGCCATGGCTGGGTTGAATTTGTCGATGTTCTTTTCCAAGAAGATTACTCTGGTCTCACAATCCCCGGTTTGTTGAACTACATCTTCCAGAGCATTAGTGATTGCCTTCATTTCCTCGGTTAATGAGCGATCCTCTTCCCTAAATGGGGGGAATTCCTCCAGGAATCTATCAAGGGTGAGGAGGGCCTGCTTCTGAATGCTTGATGACTGCCGAGCCATTGAGCTTGTTTGGGTCTTTGCCCCCTTAGCGGATTCTCCAGCATATTAGGTGGTGTGTGGGCATTGGAGTGCAGATTGCATTTCCGCTTCCATTCTGTTCCGTTGCTTTTCAGGATCAATGGTTTGAATGCTCCATAAGTTCCCCCTACAATCCTTACAATTGTATAGCTAGAATCCTAAATTTATTCTTAGTTCTGATGGTTTTGGAGGAGGGAGTAGTGGGAGTGCACAAGAACCCAGCTAGTCAGTCAGAAACATCACGTGATCTCCCCAGCAGTTCAATATATTGAGCAAAGAGAAGTGGTGGCAGGGAACACCCTTGATGGTTTCCTCTGTGTAATTTTGTGGTAGAAGAGAGAGAGAGCTGTTCACCCTAATTTAAGCTTGAGGAGAATGCTATATTAGTGGAGCCAAGAAAGAAAAGTCTCTTGGATGCCAAAGGCCAACAGGGTGTCCCAGAAGTAGTTCCAGGACACCTGTCAAAAGCTTTTTCAGTGTATAAATTAAGTAGAGCAGTGGGACTTTTTCTACTGTGGACATTTTCTGTGAGAAAGAGGGTATATTGAGCATTTTCTGTCACTTGATATTCTCTAATGAAACCCACCCAGTTGGGATGAATCAGGTTAAGGAGAATTCAATCCAGCCTATGAGCCCAGATCACTGTATAAAGTTTGGAATCACCATTTAAAATAGAAATGGGGTGATAGGAGGAGGGGGCAGACAGGTCTTTTCCTGGTTTGGAAATAGTAGTGAAAGTAGTGTAGGACCAAGAAGGGGAAGCAAGATCACAACAGCCTTGAGGGCCTGATTGGCTTGTGGGAGGAGATGGGCTGAGAAGGTCTTATTATTTATTTATTTATTGAATTTTGTTGACCCGGTAGGCCCACTGAGACTAGAAGTTCCTTGTTCTGGGGGGACTGGGAGGAGAAGGGATACAGATGGTAACCAACTGAAACTGAACCAGATTAAGCTGTCGGTGGTATTTTTTAGTGAATGGGGGAAATTTGGCCAGGACACCAGGGAAATCCCCTACTCTTTTTGAGAAGTGCCTTGGGATCTTTAACAGCCACCTGAACAATCACCAGAACAGGCAGATGGGACGTCAGTTTAACGTTTCATCTGAAAGATGGCACCTCAAGAGTGCAGCACCCTCCTCATGCTGCACTGCAGTATCAGTATTGGGATATTAACCCAAGTGCCTGGTGTGGGGACAAAACCCATAGCCTTCTGATCTCCCGGCCTCAAAGGCGAGTGTGCCACCTGCTGAGCCACTGACACTGTTAATACCAGACACTCTTATACCATTCATTGGGAAACCCGTCTAGTCTGGGACATTTTTGCACTTTTGCCAACTTGATCTGAAAATGGAGCTCCTCTGTAAGGCTGTGTGGAATGCAAAATTCTGCCATTGGAATTGCTATGGAATGGCAATTCTGCTTCTAAAATGCTTTGAGGAATGTATTTTTAAATTCTGTGGAATTTTGAAAAGCATTTCTCTGTAAGCTGCAGAATAATTTTTCATGGACCATGTAAACTGCTGAATACTTTTCTGCAGATTGCAGAAAAATATTCCATGGTTTATGTGAACTACAGGTTATTATTCTGCAAAAAAAAATTTTGCATGTGGAATGTTGAAATTCCACAAATGACGGAAATCAGCAGAATTTTCTAAAATTCTGCAGAATTCCATTCTGTCAAAAACTCTACATTCTGCAGAGCTCTACTGCTCTGGTAGAATTGGAGAAGATAGGGTTTCTGCATGGGAATCAATGAGTTGGGGTAGGTTTAATTTTGTAAGATACTCAAGTAGTTAGACCAGATTCGAGGGGCAAGTGTCAGCATACAACTGTTGGCATGAGTCCTTAATTATAGTTCTGATACAGGTACATTTGTAGTAATAGTAGTGGTCTTTATTTATATGTGGTGCCTTTTCCTGGAGGGTCAGGGTGCCATTACCATATAGAGCAGTAGAACAAAACAACAAATCAACATATACATCTTAACCATAACCATAACGTAATAAAACATTTCAATAAACACATTTGTAAATTCATAAATAAAATTGTACTATAATGGTGCAAAGTTGTTTCATATTCACCTCAAACACCTGCTGAAATAACAACATTTTCCAGCCCTGCTTAAAGGCTTCCACCAAAGGGGCCTCCCTCAAAGCTCTGGGCAAGGAGTTCCAGAGGACTGGGCTTGCAACTTCAAAATGCTGATCCCCCTCCCCAAAGTCTTAAGCTTTGCCCTAGGAACCGCTGCGAGGCCCTCCTCAGCAGCGTGGAGAGAGAGTGCACAGGTATATGAGGATGCAGGAGATCAGCCAGATCACCCCATCTTTTTTTTTAGGCCACAAGGTGGGGAGCAGTCCAATCTTTAACAGGGAAGTTCGATTTGGTAGCCCACTTACGGGCTAGAGAAGCCTGGGAAGAAGTTCGAGGAGGCCTTGCAAAACCTTCTTTGAGGTTTGAAGGCACAGTTTCAGGAGGCATAGAAGATGCCATGTTTTCAATATGTGCTGTGTATGGCTGAGCTAAAGAGAGACCCCAAGTTATGGCCAGCCACCAAACTGAAGAAAAGCCCAGGCACGGGAGACACTGTGTTAACAATTAGAGGGTTCCCTCCCCTGACTGGTGATGGTGGACCCGAACCTCATTCTGTAGAACCTATGGAACTGAGATAAGGCAAAATTAGAGAAGATGAACTGGATGAAACAGATTCCCATCCATGGTGGATAGGGCATGCCCACCTTCACTCAAATACCCCATGAGATATGAATTAAGGACCAAGACTATCAAACTGCTGGTAAGCTGAAACTGGATGAAATAGAGTCCCATCCCCGGTGGACAAGGCAAGCCCACCTGCACTCTGATACCTCACTAGGTATGAGTTAGGGACAGAGACTGTCGGATTGCTGGTAAAGGTTGCAGCTGAATGAAATGGACTCCCATCCCTCATAGACAGGGCAAGCCTACCTTTGTTCAATACCTCACAAGGTATGAGTTAGGGATGGAGACTGTCAGACTGCTGGTATGGGCTGAAAAAGGAAAGTGCTGGTGGCTGCTGTTGTACTAGAAATAATTAGCAGGAGTTAGGGAAAAGAGCAGAGAAGGAGGATTGGCAGCAGTTATGAAGAGGACAAAACTGAAATGCTGGACAGGAGGCACGATTAAACAAACTGAAAGCACAGCAAAACAGAAGCACTAGGAGAACAAATTGAATGTGTACATCTTTAAGTTGAGCGGTACAAGAGCATGCTCAACCTGGATGGTGCAGAGATGGAGAGTAGGCTCGGAGATGAGCGAGAAAATCCCTAAAAGGAAAACAGCAACAATGGAGGAATGAACCACAAGAACAAGGTATGAGGGAACCACGGACAAAAAGCAGGAGCAGAGAGGAAATGGAAGGGAGGGAGGGTGAAGCACAATGGAGCAAGATGATAGAGAATGGGAATGGTTGGTGGGGACAGACATAAAGCAACAAATGGGGAACAAAAGCAAGACGAGTGCAGAGCGGGGAACAAAGAAATGAAAAAATGGAGAAGGGAAAGGAGGAAGGAGGGCTACAGGCAGGGAGCAAGTGGAGAACAGACCAGACAGGCAAGGAGAAAGGAGAAAGGAAACAGCAAAAGCACAAAACTATAGGATGCACAGCTGCATGAGCCACACAGGAGCCCAGATTGCTTCAAACACACTAAACATAAGCTACTAGGAGAGGCTGGATTTTTGGGGGGATGTGGGAGGAGCTATTTCCCCACATTAAACCTCAGGCTTTAGTCCTCCCATTAATTTAATTTGATAGGTACTGCTTGTTATAAATATACTTAACAAGTGAAATTAAATTGAAATGTGGTTTCCTTTGCCAGTGATCTTGAAGGAAAATTTATACTATCTCATGAACAGTTCTTCATGTTTTGTACAGGAATTAAGCTGCTGGAACTTCTCAAAAGTCCTTTAAACATAATTCAATATTTCACTCTTATTAAAATGAATACTAAAAAAAATTTAAAATGAAACATGCCAGAAACAGTCATCATGACGGTCTACAGACAGGGTTGATAATTACTCTTGATGCACAAGAAGCCTTTGGCAGAGTATTTTTTTAAGTTTTAAAAGCATTCATATCTTATTCTTTTAGATAGCAACATGCAGTATAGTGGTAACTAATTGATTTGTATTTGCATGGAATAAAGCACAGGCTAGAGTTCATGTTATCCTTCTGCTTAATGCTGCTGCATCAGAGCCATTAGGAAGTCAACAGGTATCTGTGGTATATGCTCCAGCCATTAACATACTGTAGAAAACATGATAAAAGATTTATGGTGTGCTTACATTCAGTGGTAGAAAAGCTCTGATATGGATGGACATCTAAGGTATTATATTTGTGAAACAGATTTATTTAATACATGTATTTAAAACGTATTGTGACAGGTAAGGACACAGAGCCCAGGGCTCATTTCTAGTCATGTCCGGGGGTTGGGGGTGATTGGGATAAAAGGGTGCAAATACATAGTACGTACAGTACAGAGTACATAAACTTCCCATTTTAAAATACAAATAATTCAGTTCTAAGAAGATGCAGATCCAAAGGCACTGAAAGTGTACAATACAGAGTTGATACAATTTACACAGCAATATATAAATGATTCAAATCCAAATAGACATCAAGTCGGAAGCCACTGTGGTCCTGCAGACAAGGTGCAGAGTTGGATTGGACAAGTACGTAGTTCTGAGGTATACCTGGCAGGCCCTTTCTATGGAAATCACACAACAAATTTGACCATCAATTTTCTCTAAAATTAAATCTTAAGTGCGGTAGACACCAACATAGAGGTGTCGATAGAGAGAAGGGCAGGGGTAAATGGGGAAGTGACAAAGTCAAGAAGGACAGGGATGGGACTAAAAGGAGTAAGGCCATCAGGAAATGGAGGGTAATAAGTACCAATGCCTGTAGTCTGGGCAACACGCTCCCTGAGCTGGTGGCCTTGATGGAAGAGGGATGCCTGGATAGTGTGGCAGTCACAGAAACATGGTACGCAGAGAACCATGACTGGGATGTTAACATACCAGGGTACATAACCTACAGGAGAGACAGGCAGGGGAGAAGAGGGGGAAAAGTAGCTCTCTATGTAAAGGAAGGGATAAAAGCAACTGAACAAAACAGTAAACAGGGAGGAGGCACTGTGGGTCACCTTGGAGACTGGAAAGGGCACCACAATCCACACAGGGGTTGTGTACAGACCCCCATGTCAGGGGGAGGGAATGGACAAGGATATGATAGAAGGCATTCTTAGGATGGCAGAGAAAGGGGAGATACTGTTGATGGGAAACCTGAATATGCCAGATGTTAACTGAGCACATTTGCTGCAGCCACATCCAAGAGCAGGGCCATTCTCAATGCCCTACAGGTGTGAGCCTCAGACAGCTAGTTTCAGAACCCACTCATGAGGGAGCAATCTTAGACCTCATACTCAAATGGGGCAGTGAGAGGATCTCAGATCTAGAAGTGGGTTGCTATCTGGGAACAAGTGACCATCAAACAGTGTGGTTCACATTAAACTCAGCTACAGAGTCAAGCCATACAAAAGTGAGGGTACTGGACTTCAGGAGGCTGACTTTGGCAAGATGGGAGAGTGCCTTAGAAAGCACTAGCAAACAGGCTAGAAGGAGGGGTGGAGCAACAATGGGGAATCATCAAAACTGCCATCACAGAGGTAACAAGCCTTTGTGTGAAGCAAATAAACAAATCAAAATGGAAGAAAAAGCCACTATGGTTCTCAAAAGAGGTGGCTGGGAAAGTCAGGGAGAAAAGATAGCATTCTGGAAGTATAAGGAAACACAGAAGGAGCAGGACAGAGAGCTGTACCAGTTAAGGCAGAAGGAAGCAGGGAAGGAAGTCAGAATAGCAAAGGCCCAAACTGAGGAAAAGATAGCCAACTTGGTTAAGAAGGGGGATAAAACCTTTTATAGGTACATCAGAGAGCATAGAAAGACAAAGGGAGGGATAGTGAGGCTGAATAGAATGAACGGTGGGTGGGCAGAGGGGGACAGTGAAAAAGCAGGGATACTGAATGAATATTTCTGCTCAGTATTCACAAAAGAGGAGTGGGAAGTGCCTAATCTAATTAACAGAAGCACTCTTGATAGGGGTCGATCCCAGTCCTTTCACAGAAGAAAGGGTTCTGCAAGAACTCCTAAAACTGAAGGTGGACAAAGCAATGGGGCCTGATGGAATTCACCCCAGAATTCTAAAAGAATTAAGGGGGGAACTAGTGCAACCACTGGCTACTCTTTTTAATAAATCATGGGAGGATGGTGTGGTACCCGAGGACTGGAGGAAGGCGGATGTGATCCCCTTTACAAAAGTGGGACCAAGAGAAAGACAGGAAACTACAGACCTGTCAGTTTGACTTCTAGGGTACAAAAAGTGATGGAGTCACTTCTGAAGGAAAGAACTATTGAGTACCTAGAGGCCAGTGGGGCACAGGACCTAAGGCAGCATGGGTTCACAGCGGGAAGGTTATGTCAGACGAATCTAATAGATTTCTTTGACTGGGTGACCAATGTAGTAGACCAGGAAGGGGCTGTGGACATGGCCTACCTAGACTTTAGCAAGGCATTTGACACAGTCCCACACAAAAGATTAATAGTCAAATTAACCAGCCTGGGAGTGGGTCTCAGGGTGGTAGCCTGGGTAAAACATTGGCTGGACAACAGGACACAGAAGGTAATGGTAAATGCAGTCCACTCTAAAGAAAGAGGGGTTACTAGTGGGGTACCACAGGGTTCAGTACTGGGGTCCAGTCCTTTTTAATGTCTTTATAAGTGACATTGCAGAGGGACTGGAAGGAAAAGTATGCTTCTTTGCAGATGACACAAAGATCTGCATCAGGGTTGATACATAAGGAGGCATGGAAAGGATGAGAAGTGACTAGACAAGGTTGGAGGAATGGTCAGAAGTATGGTAGCTAGGATTCAGTGCAAAGAAGTGCAAAATGATGCACCTGGGAAACAAAAACCCAGGGGAAGATTACACAATGGGGGTAGTAACAACAACAAAAAGGAAAGGGACCTGGGGGTAATCATATCAGATGACCTTAAGGTTAGCAAGCAATTTGAGAAGGCAGTAGGGAGGGCTGGGGGTATACTGGGATGCATAAGGAGAGGCATCACCAACAGAAAACAGGAAGTTGTTATCCCTCTGTACAGACAGTTGGTGAGACCCCATCTGGAGTACTGTGTCCAGTTCTGGAGACCCCATCTTCGCAAGGACATAGACAGGATAGAGGCAGTCCAGAGGAGGGTATCTAAAATGGTGCATGGTCTGCAAGAGAAGCCATACGAGGAGAGACTAAAGGAGCTTAATATGTATACCCTTGAGGAAAGAAGTGGGGGACATGATAGAAACTTTTAAGTACCTCAGTGGAATCAACAAAGTCCAAGAGGGTAGCATCTTTCAGAAAAAGAGACATGCAAGAACAAGGGGACACAATTTAAAGATAGAGGGGGGGCAGTTCAGGAGCAATGTGAGGAAGTATTTTTTCACAGAGAGGGTAGTGGATGCATGGAACAGTCTTCCTGAGGAGGCTGTGGGGTCTAAAACTGTGGGAGAATTCAAGAATGCATGGAACAGACATAAGGCAATTCTTGTGGGGGGTAGGAAGAAATAGGCTCCTTATCTGCCATCAAAGTCTATGTTTCTATGCTGGCCACCTTACTGACATGGTAGTTGTGCCGTCACAGAATTGTCTCTACCCTGACTATTAGATGTGTTGTACAATGGGTGTAGTCTGCATGGCATGATCAATTCATCTGGCTGGTGTGGTAGTCTGTTGTGTACTCGCCTACTATGCCACATGTGTGTCATTCTCAGTGTGATCACCTGTAATGAGTGTTGTGGTGTCTACGGCACTGGTGACATGTAACCAGTGCAAAGCATGGTCGACATTGGCTTAAAGACATTGCATGGGCATGCATCCTCACATGGTTGGAACACAGCTATGTATATTAATTTGCAATATTGCTCTTTTCTCATCTCTCATCAGCCCAGTGTATGGTGGAGGACACAGTCCTGAAGGGCACAGCTGGAGCATCCTGCCACATGCAGCCCCTGAGGGCCACCAACGCCAAGGCAGAAGGATATGAGGAGAGTGAGGACAATGAGGATAATGAGGACAAGGATGACACCACCTTTGTGGAGGAGTTGAGGACAGAGGCATCTGGCTCAGACCAGGAGGAGTTTGCTGCCCCACCAGCCCCCTATGCATGGGGCCCAGCCCTGCCTCCCTGGCATGGCCATTTGCCATGCTGCCCCAGGCCACTGCCCTCAGCACAGCCACAGTTGTGCTGCCCCAGGACTCTACACATGGCACAGCCCATGCCCTGCCTCTGCTGGCCAACTCCACTGGCCCAGCCAATGCTGTGCCACGTTGACCACAAAGAATCACAGCACTGACTGTGGTACAGACACAGGCCACACACCACCCAAGGGTGAAGTCTGACACTGGCCCTGTGGACAGTCCATGGCAACAGCAGGAGGCAGTAAACAACCAGCAGCTTCTGCAGTCAGCTGGGGGGTGGGGGCATAGAGAGCATGCTGCAAGAACTGGTACACATATGCTGCATGGCAGACAACAATATGCAGTGTGCCAAGCAATGTGCAGAGGCATGTCATGAGGCACGCATGGCTACCATTTGCAAACTACAGCAGGACCTGTCTGCCAGCATGGATCACCTGTGTACCACTGTGTGGGAGGCTGCAGCCATGGAGACAGGCACCATGGGTGGAGCAGCCAGAACCCCAAATGGGCCGGTGGGGAGTGTAGCCCAATGATGGACACAGCAGCATGCCAGCACACCATGCAGTGCTGGCAACCCCCAGCATTCCCAGGATATCAACAGCTGCAAGCACCCCCTGGCCATGGCTTGCTCCTCGATGGAGTCAGTATTCTGCAAGGCCATGGCAACACTGCCCCTACGCTCATCTCCCATTCCATGTATGGTGAGTCCCCCTCCCCTCCCAGGTACAGTGCATCCATACCACCTGTACTTGGGGCTGTGGTAGGGGATGCACCTATGGTTCATATTGCCCTCCATCCAACATGTGCCACCTCACAGCCCCCATATTACCCATGTGATACACCCCCTGCCTGACTGGCCTCAGGTATCCATTCTCCTCACATGCCAGGATGGCAAATCATTTCCATTCATCCCCCTTTTACACCTCAACACCCTCCACCTGGATGGCATGTTATTTCTTTTCATCCCCTTTTTAACACCCTCCACCTGTATAGCATGTTATTTCTTTTCATCCCCCTTCACCCATCTGGATGGCATGTTATTTTTTTTAACCCCCTTTAACCCTCCCCAGATGGCATGTTATTTATTTTAATCTTCATTTTAAACCCCACTGCCTGTATGGCATGTTATTTCTTTTAATCTGTCTTTTAACACCACCCCTGCCTGTATGACCTTGTATAGTACTTACAGAATGCATTTTCAAAAAACATGGCAGTCTCCAGTATGGTCTGCACTCACCATCTGGGTCCAAAGGAGTCTATGATGAGGTGGAATCTGTACTCATGTGACCTCCTGGCTATCCTGGGGTTATGCATGCTAAGCTGCTCCTGCATCCCCTGGTCCTCTGGCTCAGCATCCACTGCAGGGTGTTCCTCTAGTGCCAGTAGGCCTATCCCATGGTTATGTGCCACGTTCTGTTGTCTGCAACAGACTAGGAATATTCCATAGGCTTTATGAGGAGTGTATTGTAGGGCACCACCAAAATGGTCAAGGCACCTAAACCACATCTTGAGCATTCCAAAGATATGTTCACTGATGTTGTCTGTAGTGATGTGTGCCACATTGAACCTGTCCTTTGCAACAGATGCAGGTCACATGGAAAAGGACATGGGTTAGTGACATCATCGTCAACATGGGGAGGAAGAGTAGCCTTTGGGGTATACTCACCAATGAGATGCCCACCGGGGATGTCACCATCTTCAAACCCCTGGCACAGGATGGAATTGTGCCAGATGAAGGTTTCATGGGCACTGCCGGGGGAACCATGTCAGGACAATGATGATGCACCCTATTACATTGTGCACCATCTGACAGTTACTGGAATAGAACCCTTTCCTATTCACATAGGTCTTGGCTCCACCACCAGTGGGTACCCGGATGGCAATATGGGTGCAGTCAATGGCACAGAATACAGATGGTAGGTGTGCATCTCTGCATGTCTGCTGTATGCTCTGCTGATGAGGTAGGGAATATAATGAACTCCCCAGTATGGGTCAGTAGGGCATCTAAGAACTGACCCAACAGCTGTGAAATGTCAGGCTGCGAGATACTGATGGTGTCACCCACTGGTGTCTGGAAGGTTCTAGTACCCAGGAAGCACAGTGCAACTGTCATCTTGGCTCTGTGGACATCGCATGGCTCTGCCGGGTTTCTGTCTGGAGCTGGCCATGCAGCATCTCACACAGCTGCATTATTATGGGCCTCTTGAGTCTGTACCAGCCCATAATTTATTCATCACTGATGACTTCAAATGTGACTAATGGACGATACTGTCTGTTTGCAGAACAGCACCTCCAGGACTTGTGCCAGGGCATGGGGGGGCATTGACCCTCTCCTCATCTTGTATTACCAGCTGCATAAGGTACACAGTGTGAGCCATTTTGGTTTGAGGTGTGTATGTGTGTGCGTGCGCACGCATGTGTATTCTGCTGTGCCTTTCCCTGCCTCTGGGTTTACCCCAGGTTAAGACCTGCTTTTTATGAGCAGTATTTGTGCAGCGCCATTGTGCTTCGCTATTCTGTTACAGCAATACTATATCTCTGAATATCATGCTCTGCAAGATATGCAAATTACTGCCCCCAGTTTCAGCACTGTATACGTGCACAGCACAGTCCTTTGAATATGGGAAAAAGGGCAAATAAATGTGTAGTGCTAGCACAAATAACTTGAGCTAGGCACAATGCTTTGAATATCTGGTCTGAAATCTTTATTGATAGGACTTATTCATATTTACTTCGTAATGGTTTTAAAGTTACAAACCTATCTAAATATACTGTGGTTTCTGTAAAAATATTTAAATTTGAAAACCATAATGGTTAGGAACTTGATGTTTCTAAATGAAAGTTCGGAATCAAGTTAATTTAGAACTGACCTGTTGATACAGTTTCCACGTATTGAATCTCACACATGTATGTGAATATATATTCATATGCGTTTAGCCATCCATAACATACTGTAATATATAGCACCATACAGTGTATCAACATGCATTGACACATGAAAACAGTATTGATAAAAATAATTTATGTCAATCTGACTCCAAGATTTAATTTAATATATAAAGATCCTAGCTTCACTGATTCTAAAGTTAATCCTTTCTAAATAGGATTTCTTTGAAATGAACTAATACTTAACCTGCTAAGGCTAGAAAAATAATTTGTATTAAGTTATGATTAAATAAGGAACATTTGGAGTTACATGAGAGAGTAGTGAAATATTTGGGTTCTGGGTGTTAATAACACAGAACACAACATCACCGAACAGAACATCGTGGGCAAAATAAAGCGGGAGCAAAAGAAAGTGGGGCAAATGAAAGTAGGGCACAATAACAGTTGGCAAACCAAAGCCGCCACAACAGAAAGCATGCCATAATGGTGCAGACCAGGTGGAGTCTACAGGAGCAGTGGGGCTACAAATGACCACCCCTCGCAGTACCGCACTGTGCCTGCCCATGCCCTTGCACAGTGATGCCTGCTCCGCTAGCTATGTTGCCATATCCTGTCACCTGCCATGGGGCTGCCATAGGATACCACAGTGCCCTGGGGTTGCGTCGCCCCAGACTATGGACAGGGAACAGGTAAGTGTGGCAGCCCATTCATGACTTACTCATGGCAGGATGTCGCCCGATGGCTGTATTGCTTTTGTTGGGTCAGTGGGTGGGGGGAGAGATTCACAAGGTGCTATGCTGTGTGGCTGACCAGTGGTTGGTGGCCATGTGTGGCTGTGTTGGGGGCCAGTGAGGTGGCTGCGGGAGGATGCAGGTGCGCCACAGGCATTTGCACTTGGGGGTGCAGGCATGAAGTTCTGCCCCATTGGTAGCTGTGGTGTTCCCACTGTGCCTGTGTGCCTGCACCGTCAGTCTTTCTGTGTGTTGCTTCCCTCCTCCTGTGACTATGGGCACACTAAGGTGTCCGGGACACACCGTGGGCTGGTGGCCTGCATTATTCTGTTCACCAATGTTGCTGTCAGGCAATGTTAACGCCCACGATGACATGCCTGCGATATTATGTTCCACTTTGTTTTGCAGGTGATATTATCACCCAGAACCAAATATTTGCTATGCAATTACTAGCATAAGATGAAGGTACTATATGAAAAGTGAAAATTGGTATAACTAATTTGAATAACACATCATTATATAGGCTAAATGTGAAGCACAATTCAGAAAAAAATAATAAATAATGTTTTGTATTCCCCCCAATTTTTAATTTCCATATAAGGTAGTAAATAAACGGGTTCATGTCACAGTTTGTGATGCCAGAAATTGTTTGTTAACCAAATGCAGTCTTTCAATGCAGCATTTTCTAGTCAATTGATCTGCTGTATATAGGATGTGAGTTCAGGTGATACTTGAGGTTATTCCATTCAAACCCACCCTTTTCTAGTTCATTTGAGATTTTGATGCATGAGATAATCAGTTACAATGGGAACCAAGAGAACAATAATGGGTAATATATTACAGTCAGTACAGTGTCAGCCATAGACATAGTCAGATATTTCCTAAAATTTATGTGATATCAGTGGAGAAATTTCCTGCATGCTTGCTGTAGAGATGATCTATTTTGATATATTGTGAAATATGTACAATAAATTAAGAAAAAAATAGAAACCTAGCTGAATAGACATCAGCAGAAAAAGGCCCTGTTACAAATCAAGTCTGCCTAACGCTATGGATCTTATACTGAGTTTGTGAGGGTCCTAGTGGGCTATCACTGTCCCCATCCCTCCCTCCACTTTTGCAATCTTCTTCACCAGCCCCATATACCTATCCTGACCATGCTTGAATCTCTCACCATTAAAATGCAGACTTCCTCCCAGTCCCTTGGCAGCCAATTCCAACCCTTTGCCACCCTTTCCATGAAGAAATGCTTTCTGACATCCCTCTTAAATCTTCTCCCCACTAGGTTCATTGAGTGCTGCTGGTGTTCTTACTCAGCACAAAAAAATTATCCACTGGCTACACTGTTTATCCTGTAGTGGAATTTGTACAACTCTAGCAGGTCCCCTTTCCCTTCCTTCTTCCATTGTGTACATAGAAGCATAGCAATATAGTATCTGATGGCAGAGGCGACTGCGGATCCATCAAGTCTGCCCATACAATATTATTCACTTCATTGACCTACAGTACTAGTAGGTTGTCTTCATTTTTTCCTGCACCCACACCCCTTATTCCTGTGTTGCCCCACCCTAGGGACTGTAAGTCTCTTTGCCTTGTTCCACCTGTGTTTAAACTTGTTGAAGGTAGCTGCCCCCACCACTTTGCTAGCAGTTTGTTCCATTGTTCCACCACCCTTTCTAACAGGTGAATCTTCCTTACATCTCTCTTGATCTTGTTCCCCACTAACCTCCATGCATGCCCCCTGGTGACTGCATCCCTAGTCCTTACAAACAGGTCTTCACTGTTCACCCTGTTAATGCCCCTCAGAAAATTATACATTCCTATAATGCCACCCACATGCCTGGCCACCACTGAGAACATATATAGGGCAAACAGCCATTCCTCATAGGCTGTGCCTTACTGGTCTTGATTCACCTTGGTGACCCTCCTCTGTACCAACTGCAGTCTGTTTATGTCCTTTCTCAGGTATGGACTCCAGAATTTAACACAGTACTCCATATGAGGCTTCACCAGAGATCTGTAGTTAGGCAGTACCAACTTGCTTCTGATGCTATCAAAACCCCTCAGTGTACATCCCAACATCCTCAATGCCTTGTTGTATGCTTGGTTACAGTGATTTGTTTGTTTAAGGGTGCCACTGATTTTAACCCCTCCCAGCCAGACTTTTTGTATGTGGGTTCCATCTCCCTAAGTGCACTTCTTGTCACTGAATTTCAACTGCCAGGTCTTAGACCATCTCTTCAGCTTCTCTAAGTCCATCTGGAGCTCCCTCACCCCTTCCTTAGGATCTACCCTGCTCTAGAGCTTTGAGACATCAGCAATGAGACACAGCTTGCTCCAGATACCTTCCCCTATTTCACTGATGAACATATTGAATAGGACAGGTACTGGGACCAATCTCTGTGGCAGTCTGCTCATGACCTCCCTGTCCCTAACTTGGCCCTGTTCACTAGTACTCTCTGTTGCCTCAAACCAAGCCAATTTCCCACCAACCTGACTAAATGCTGCATCACTCCAAAGTGCGCAAACTAGTTTAGCGCCCCCCCACGTAGTAACAAACTGAATGCTTTGCTGAAGTCAAAGTAGAGTAAATATATCGCCTAATCGTTATCACCTTAGTGACCCACTATAAAAACAGTATCAGGTTGGTCTGGCATAACCTCCCTGAGGCAAACCCATGCTGCTTGCTTCAATCCATTATTGTTTAAGTAGGTCACCAAACGTTCTTTGACTCTGGAGTCCATCAGCTTACCAACAATGGAGGCAAGACTGGCAGGCCAGTAGTTCCCATGATCCTCTTTGTAGCTCCCATGAGAAGTGGTACTATGTTGACAGACCTCTAGTCTTCTAGCACCATTCTTGACTTCAGTGATTCATTAAATAGTCAGGTTAAAGGTACCACCAATTCTGTGTCCAGTTCACTATGTACCCATAGGTGCAAGCCATCTGGGCCTGGTACCTTATCTACATTGAGGGCTTCCAGTCCCTTCCTCACATAGTCTAGCGTTATCTGTACCCTACCCATTTCCTGAGCACCCCCCCCCCATGTTGTGGTCTTGATACCACTTTCCGGTAGAGGTCTGTCATTCTCTACCATGAATACTGAGCAGAAGTAATTGTTTGGTGGATTTGCCTGTTGCCGATCATCTTTAACTAATCTCCTCCCTCTCTTAGCATGGCTGTCCCTTACTCTGTTTTTCTTTCTTCCCAAACATATCAAAAACATTCCTTTTCCCTTTGAGTTCTGATAACCCTTCCATGTGCACTTTATCCTGAAGGCCCTGGATCATTCTGATTACCCTTCTTTGCACTGCTTACACCCCATCTATTTCTACAAGTGTGGATTCTAGAATTATACATAGTACTCCAGGTGAGGTCAAACCAAAGGACTTACAGTGCAGAATAACTTCATTCCTTTGGTTACTAATCCTCCTTGCAATACATTCCAGCATCAGAGCTCCCCTCCCCAATGCCCTGTTGCACTGTGCTCTGGTCTTCAGCTTGTCCAGTTTTATTACCCTCAGGTCCCTTTCCTCTGTAACACTCTCCACACCAGTCCCCCATACTGTACTCATTCCTTGGATTTCTTTCCCTATATGTGAATTACCTCGTGATTCACAGCATTGTGTTTCAACTGCTAAGCCCTTGAACACTTGTTCAGCTTTTCTAGATTCCCATTCATACTTCTTATCCCTTCATCGCTGTCCACTCTTCTATAGCTCTTTCTATCATCTGTGAAGAGGCAGCTCTTCCCTTGGATTCTGACTCCAGCAACACAAATAAAAATGTTGAAAAGGATCAGTCCCAGGACTTATCTCTGTAGCACCCCACTAGTAACTTCCTTGACCTCTTATTATTCCCCATTAAGGACTAAACCTCTGGTTTCTGTCACTTAGACAATTTTACACCCGCCCTCAGGTCCTCTAGCTTCTTAACTAGCCTTCCATGTAGGACAGTGTTGAGGGCTTTACTGAAATCAGGGTATATTATGTCCCCCGCCTGCCCCTTGTCCACCACCACCTTCATCATCCATTTAAAGAGTTATTCAGGTTCATCTGACATAACCTCACCCTGTGAAGCTATGTTGTCAGACATCCTGAAGTTGTTCGCCTCTAGAATGTCCAACAGCCTCTTCTTTATTAGGGTTTCTAGCTAGTATTGTGCGAAATTAGAAAATTTTGCCCAGCTAAATATTTCACAGAATTTTCACATTTTGCGAAATATTTCACAGTCGGTGGATGAAATTTCGCCCTCAAACCAGCGGAATTCGCCACTCGCAGGCATAATTTCACCACCTGCAGGCAAAATTTTGCAATTTCTCCACTAGAGACTCCCTTTTGTCTAGTGGTCCCCCCCCAGGTGATCACTGGCTGAATTGAAGAATCCCCAGGTCACCCAGACCCGGCCCCAATCTTGAAAAAAAATCCTCTCCCCTGTCCCTGGTGTGTAGTGGTCCTCTTCCCAGCCAATCACTGGCTGAATTGAAGAATTCTCTCCCCCCGAGTCACCCATGACCCTGGCCCCCAATCTTGAAGACAAAACCCAATCCCACCCCTGTCCCTAGTGTCTAGTGGTCCCCCCCAGCTGATCACCGGCTGAGTTGAAGAGCCCTCCCCTCCAAGTCACCCATGACCAGGCCCCCAATCTTGAAAAAATACCCAATCCCTCCCTGTCCCTGGAGTCTAGTGGACCCCTCACCCCCACCCTGCCTTCAGTCAGATAGTGCCCACCCGCTCCCCAGTACCAAAATCAGGCCACCGGCACAGCTTTCCACTCACCTCCATGGCCAGTAGCCTGACTGAGCACTTCAATGAATGAGCAACAAATGTCCAACAATACAACACAACCTGGTATATTTCTATTAAATGTTGTACCTGGAAAGAAAAGGTTTTAAGCAAAATACTGACACCGTCACATCTGTTTGGTCCCTGCGACCTGAATGAGGGGCCTACAGACCACAGCTTGCTGATAATTCATGTAAATGTTTCAATTTTTTGCCTTGTGGGAAGACAATATTACCAGGAAGGGTGGATATGATAAAAAGAGTTATCATTCTCTTTCTATCATTTGTTATACTGTTCACATTAAGGTCAAAGGTGAGAGAGTGGGACCTAAATACATTGTGATGTATTATAAAGGAGGATCTGATAACTTTCTTGTTTGAGATCTGGTCCTAAAATGTACAAGTATTGCTTCTGAGGAGTTATCTTCTTGATCGGACCCCTGATATCTGGCAGAGGAGATGACAGAAGATACCTCAGAGTTCTCAGCTTCTTCAGTATTCCCCATTGCCATGTAATGCATAATGCAGCAAACCAGTTCTCAGTTTCTTTCACTTCTGGCAGGGCCATTTTGCTCCTCTGTTACCTTGATGCCCTCTCTTATGAGTTTTAACCAGTGTCATCAGTTCATCTTGTGGGTGAGGGTAGCCGTAGTCGAGGGATCAGCACCTGATGGCTCAGATTGTGTAATTGAACTAGAAGACTCAGTAGTAGATCTCTCACTTTGTTTCAAGGGATGTTGCACTCCAGATCAGGGAGGGGGGACCTGATCACTGACTGTGCTCAGATCAGGAAGGCGGGGGGGCAGTAGCCTGATCCATAGACATTTCAGAGGCAGTAGCTGGTTGTACAGGCTCACCGGCTGTATTAACAGGACCAAACTGAGGGGGAGTTAATATTTTGGCACTAGCAGCTGCAGCCCCATAGCCTCATCTCTGGCAATCATATAATCCTGATTGCACTCTCCCACCTTATTGTGGGAAGTCTAAGGGCAGGAATCTTCTAGAAGTGTGACCTTGCTCATCACAGAAATTGCACCTAAACAGGATAGGGCAATTGTGGCTAAGGTGACCATATTCTAGACATTTGTTGCATCGTTCAGTGTCACACACGGAACTGAAATGAGTTTTTGAGCCACATTTATGGCAAGATTTCAGTTGGCCTAGGTAGAAACAGACACCCCATCCCATCCCCCCAAAAAACTACTGGATAAATAACAAATGCTATTGTTATTTTGATATAATTTTACTTGAAATTTTCAGCCTCCAGTCCATACCTGTTCCATAATCAATAATGAGAATTGGCTTATCAAGAACCTCACACTGTTGTTTTAACCAGTAACATATGTCAGAAACATGAACTTCCTCATTCCTAAACTTAATGGGGATGGTTTTAACAGCAGGTTTGAAAAGTGGAATGACTTAAAAAGGGGATCATAAAGCATTATCCTTGAGTTGATCATACTTATTTCAAAATCTATCTAATGCTTTGATAGTACAGAAACTAATATCGTAAATACTTTCCTCCAAAATATGCAACACAGCATATGTCAGAAGAAAAGAACCCCATAGAGTCTTTCAACAGCTTTTGTATAACAAAAATTATATCCATTGTCTGCTCATGGTCCCCAAAGTATTTCAGACATATGGCATTACACCTAGGAGCTGTTTCTCCTAATGCAGAAAAGAGTTATGACATTTGAAAGGCTTGAAAACTGGAGCCCGCAGCAGTGTTTGTCTCTGTAGGAGTTTGCTCCACATAATCATCCTTTGAGTCTGAGAGCATGTCCTGTGCTGACATCTGAGGGAGGATCTGCCTGTGATCCAAAGAAGTGCAAGATCATGCACTTGGGGCACAGAAATGCAGAAGAGGAGTACATGATGGGGAGTGGTACTGACGGCCACCAAACAGGAAAGGGACCTGGAAGTAATCATATCTAATGATTTAGAGGTTACCAAACAATGTGAGGAGGCTGTGAGGGGAGCCAGTGGAATGCTGGGGTGCATAGGGGGAAGTGTCTTCAGCAGAATGAAGAAGGTGGTGATGCCACTGTATAGAACATTGGTGAGACCTCATCTAGAGTACTGTATCCAGTTCTGGAGGCCTCATCTCTGGAAGGACATAGACAGAGTAGAAGCAGTTCAGAGAAAGGTGATAAAAATGGTGCAGGGGCTGCAACAAAATTCATATGAGGGGAGACTGGAAGATATCAATATGTATTCCCTGGAGGAGAGGAGAGAGAGTGGGGATATGATAGAGACTTTCAAATACTTCAAGAGTGTAACTAAGGTTAAAGAGGGTTCCACCATTGGAACATACCTGTCTGAGTGTGTCCATCATTAGGGCACCAGGGATTTTATTTTGCCCCCTCGCACCCTTCCCCAGCCCCCCAACTATTTATTCTAACTCCAGAGGGGTGGACCTCGGGGAAGGGGTGATGAATTCTGAAATTTGGCACCCTACTGATGGGCGCACTTGGACCGGACCATAGATCGCTGAAAAGGGCAAGAGGGTAGCATCTTTCAAAAAAAAAAAGATGTTCAAGAACAAGGGGCCATGATATGAAGATAGAGGGGAGTAGACTTAGAGGTATTATGAGAAAGTATTTTTTCACTGAAAGGATGGTGGATCCATGGAACAGCCTCCTGGCAGAGGTTGTATGGGCAAAAACAGTAGAGGATTTCAGAAACTCATGGGACAGACATAAAAGAACTCTAGCGATAGGAAAGGGAGGGTAAACCAAGGATAATTTAGGATCTGTGGTATATGAAACAGGTAGGGAAAATTGACAGACTAGGTAGACCAAGTGGTCCTTATCTGTTGTCAAATACTATGTTTCAATATTTCTATGCTACCAGAGGGGTACTGTCCTTTGACTGGGTACCCCCCCTTAGGAACAAAAGTCGATGGCTGATTTTGAGACTTAAAGTTGACATACCAGTTCTTATCAGCAGGTTCCCAGAAAACACCATTGTCAGATTTCTTCCAGCCCACCACCAACAAGGAGGCTTCTACTGACCATTTCTCCAAGGTTTTACTAGCAGCTGGGGGCCAATGTCTTAAGCCGAGTCTCCAACCCTCATGTGCCATTCCAGTCTGAGCAATGGGAATTACAGTGGGTATCTGCATGGACTCTTTTCTGCTCTCATGCCAGCAAATGAGACTTACCAGTAATGTCATCCCTGCTCTAATCCATCTCCAAGACTGTCTCCTCTTCCCCTCCCCATATTTTTCCTTCTCTTTGTAAATAACTTCTTGACTACTCGCTCTCTTCCTTCTCGAACCTTGTTGCTGACCATCCACTGTTGTTTTGCCAATTACCACCCCTGACCTTCCTTCTGTCCGTCTTTCTTGTTATGTTTGAACATTCCTCACATTTCTCTCTATATATCCTTACTATCTTATTAACCTTTTCACTCCACAGGTCGGGTCCATGGTTTCTGCACTTATTATATATCTTACTGCCATTATTTGTATAATGCTTGCCATTATTTTTTGTTGTTTCTACTCATTGCATTTTTGTAGCACTGCTGTAATGTTCCTCTATTTGTATTATTGTACCCATGTTGCTGTTGTTCAACTGTTCTCTTTTTGTTGTACTCTCTTGGGTCATGCCTGAAAATAGTCATTTTATGGCTAGTGCACCTACCCGGTTAACAAAAACAAAATAAATAAATAAATAAATAGTACTGTTTTCTCCCTCAGAAACCAAGCTATCTGTGTGCTGTGCAGTAACTGTGTGTGGTGTTGCGATAGTAGAACCAATCCCAGCATTCTCAGGCAATTCAAAATTAGATGTACAATCAAAGGGCAGTTTACCAGTAGCAGGTGAGGAATCAGCTGAGTTTGCAGCTTTTGATGCTGCTGCTGCTGCATCACTGACTTGTGTCAGAAACAGCTGAGCCAGTTTGTCAGTTTCTCTGCTTACAGTAAAAAGAGCAATGTCCTCAGTCATTTTCTTCTCTTGCCTGTTTTGGAACTGCTGTCTCTTTTTCAAGTATAATTGCTCTTCCTCCTCCATCAACTGAATGAGCTGCTGTTTTCTTTTAGCAAAAAACAACTGCAAATGAGCATCATCTTTATCCTGTACAGACTGCTCCAGCTCCTTATTAGCAGCCGTAGTAGTGATCCAAAGTATCTGTTTCAACCTGGTCTGCAACAATTTCCATCTCCATATCTGAAGAAATTCCAGGAATAGATGTAGCCGCTTGCAAACTTGAAACAGTGGAGGAGGCTATCTCCCCTGCTGCTGCCATGTCCAGCATTTCACCCTTGGAGACAGGGTCAGCTATCTTGGCAGATGGCCAAGGGCTCCCCCTACTGACACTAGTAGGGCATTTTCCCCAGTTTCCTGGCCAAATTTCCCCCACTCACTAAAAATAACATCATTAGATTAATCTTGTTAATTTTAATTGGTTTCCCTCTGATCCCTTCCATATGGAACAGGCTTAAAATAGACAGATGTACCTAACCCTCCATTCCTGGTCTACAAAAAACAAATAAATGTTTGGCTATATTATGAAATACTGTATCACAGAAATACAATTGAAATGTATGGGGATTTTCTGTGCAACATACCACTGGCTACAACTCTATCAGGACAAGTGCAAGTGCAGTCACAAAGGTGGGCATGTGTAAGGACAAACTATCCTCCAAATGGTGCAAATGCAACCACAAAGTAAGTTTTAACCCTCAGAACCAATAAGTGCTGTTAAATTGTTTAGAACTAAATTGGTGTCAGCCAGGATGCAGTGCAATACTGCAACATATAGAAGTAGACTCTCTGCAGTAAACAAGACAATTCCAGTGTTGCTGAATCCCTTTTGTTATGCAGTAAATAAAGACATTGGGCCTGATTCTCAAAGATCCCGGGGCAGGGCAAGGGGTTTGCATCTCACTAACTTGCAGAAAAAGTGCCCCTTGCACCAAATAGTGCCATAGGAGTGATTCACAAAGGCAGCCTGCATCTATCGCAGGCTGTCTGCACCAAATGGGGTGTACATTGCGTGTGCTCCCCAAAATACTCTGTGGCAAAACGCTAGGGGCTTGCAGCAGATGCAGGCTGCTAAAGCACCTCAATTGGTATTCTCAAAACTCACCCTCTGGGTGTGTTGAATGCTGTTTTATGGCAACATGCCATGGTCCCCCACCCTAGCCCCAATCATCCATTAGAAATATAAATGCATACCCTTTAGTCTAGTGGCCCCCACAAGCATTGACCTCCCATTATAATGCATAGTAATATGTAATAATATAAATATTTATTTGACCTGGTGGTCTAGTGGACACCCCAGCCCTGATCTGCCATTGTAAGAAATCCTGACCTTCCTGGTGGTATAGTGGACCCACCACCCCACAGTGCCCTACCACCCCACTCCTCCATCCCATAACTGATCCGGCAATTGGCACAGCCCACTGTTCACCACACATACTGAGTTATATTGGATCGAGCCTGAATAAGCATGTACTGTATTCAGTATGCACTCAGTGATTGACAGGTCAATCACTGAGTGTGTACTTTATCCAGTACACACTCATTCAGAGCTCAGTCAGTGGCTGGCCAAGGTGGTGAGTGGTGGGCTGTGTCATTCACTGACTTAGTTATGAAATGGGGGATGGAAGGGCACTGTGGGGTGGTTGGTCCGTTAGACCACCAGGAAGGTCAGGATTTCTTACAATGGCAGATTGGGGATGGAACATCCACTAGACCACCATGTCATATAAATATTTATATTAATACACAGTACTACACATTATAATTGGAGATTGGGGCTTGGGGGACTGCTAGACTACCGGGGATATATTTACACCTTTAATGGGAGATCAGGGCTTGGGGGGGCTGCTAGACTACTAGGGACATTGCTGCACAGTTGCTCACAGCTTGCCACACCTGTCCAGGTGTATCTTTAGTTCGGTGCACTACTACAGTTGCCACAAGCTGTGGGTTTTTTCTGCCGGGACCCTTTCCAATCGTGACTGGGGCACAGGGTCCCTGGCACTCCTGGGTTTGCCACCACCCTCGATTGCTGCACCTTGCGGTGATCTAAGAGCTTTTTGAGAATTGGGCACATTGTGTAGCATCCTGGCCAGCACCACTGTAATTAAAGGTACACTCTCAACTTTTAGCTGATTTTATAGCCGCTGTGGAAAACACTGCCAACACATGTCAGTCTTTCTGGACATACTATTCCTTGGTCCTGCTTATTTTAAAAAGCTAATTTTTACCTTTATTTTGCATATTTTTCTATCTCCCCATCCTGAGTGAAACCCTGGGTGGTCCACTAGTGCCATGTGTGCTCTTCTAACATGGCACAGAAGCACCAGTAAACTCGTGCATGAATGAGTTTGAATTTTCTCAGGCCCTGTCAGCTAAAGTTGTTTTCTAATATAGAACACTTTTTGGAGCACAGAAAAGTGAATGCCGCACTGAAACAAGTACTCTAACATATCAAAATATTTATTTGAAATATAAATCCATAACTCTGGGGGGGCATGCATATTAGCATCGATGTCATTCTGCATGAATTCCACAAATAGAATTCCACATTCTGCACATCTCTAATTAGTACCTATGTACCAGTATGGCTAGATATTATCTGGGATGTGAAAACATATTTATTTATATGTATGTGTACTTGTTTTACTATTTATAAATGGATACAGTGACTGCTGGCAAAGATTTTGACATCTCTTCAGGTTTTAGCCAAATACTGTACAAATGCTACTACTGTTTTAAGTAATGATAAGAACATATTCAACTACTGTTAGCTACAAGTATGATGTTGTAATTAACATAATGCAGAAATGTGTAGTATTGCCAACAACATGTAGGACTTCATCCAGAAATGTTAATATTGTTATAGTTAGTTGGTTATCAGTATAACCATTAAGTTAAAACAGAATGTAATAATAGTTAAATAATGAATGTCAATGGCAAGCTGAAATGTTAATGCTGCTACAATTAATCTTTTCTTATAAAGGTATGGAATGATCAAGCTATTTATTTGTAAACTACAAGATACATTTGATGAATGGCTTTGGCCTTGTGAATGCATAATATTAGAAAAAACATGGCCCTTACAAACAACATCACCTGTTTAATGATATGAATACAATTGCTGTGAGTAGCTGGACTCAGTAAGCTGAAAAAGACACAGCAGTTGCTGTGGCTTGCTGGTAAGGTTACATTGCTGTATTTCAGACATGAAGCAACTACAAAATACACAAATAAGCATGATTTCAATTGGTGGTAATATAACTTTATATTTTATTAATATTCTGTGCCATGGGAAATCACTTCAAAATGTTCCTGCCATGGCTGTTGGCAACAGTTGACTTCATAATTGATGTGTATTTCCTCAGATGTTGGTGATGCTGTTATAAATATTTCTGTTATGAAAACTGGCTGATACATATTAATTGAGCAGGTAAAATAGAGAGATAGATGATAGATTTAGAAAGACAGACAGACAGACAGCTAGATAGATAGATAGATAGATAGATAGATAGATAGATAGATAGATAGATAAACTTGTTTAACAGGTTTGAACTTTTAGGGCCATATATCCTGTTTGCCAAAGTTGTCCTGAGGTAGATAGTAGTCATGTTAATCTCTCCTTAAAAGATTTAACATTCAGCATTTACAGCAGGCTATTTAAAGGACTGGCATACTGCAAACAAGGGCTTATTTTGGCGAGGCTGTGGTGGATGAGTTTGGGAAGGTTCCACTTGCATGATTTACCAGTTCATTATACTAAAAGCAATGTATATCTGATGAAGAGTCTCTCATTTATTTTGCATCTATGCAAATGTACAAATATAGCTATGGCAACACATTTTATGCATGATCATAACTTTCCATGTATCAAAGCCAAAATTAAAACCCAATTTGTTTTTCAGGAACCTTGGTGTACTCATTTTAAAATAAGTCCAATATATAAACCAGTGATTTCAGTTAGGAATCTAATAATAACACCCAAGTTCAGAGAAAGACAAAGCTGACTATGCAATGCATAAAGAAAAGTTTTCTCAGATCTGAAGGGATGATGTAATAATTGTACTCTGAATCCCTTACATTTCTGTCAACTTGGGAAAACCTTAGTGATGGCAGAGTATAAAGCAGCAATTAAGAAACAGGATTGCATTTGACTCCAGTAAATTTAGCATACAGATTGTTTCACAAAGTTGCCCATGCCCGTATAACATTCAATATGTTAATAAAGAACTTAAAAAATACCTTTTAAACAGAAGAACTTGGTATTATCAGATGAAATAAATGCATTCAAGCAAACATTTACGAAGAAAGGGGTTGCCAAGTCATATAAAACAAGCACAGTATAAAAAAAAAACAAACATTGTCTTTTTATCAGAATGACAGTTCAGCTCAATTATAACTCATTTGTATTAAATTCTTTGGTTGATATAGGTCAAGCAAGGGTTATGTGTATAACCCTGGCAGTACATCCCCGAGGTTAGAGTAACAAGCTGTGAACAAGCTTGGTACATCCAGCAGACCTGTGTTTGACTCGCACAGCTTCTGCATGCATGCTGTATGACTCTGAGCAAGTCACTCAACTTTCACAGTGCTCCCAGGACCCTCAGTAAATGGGTCCTGTCATCCAGTGGGCCTTACCCAGTTACCAAAGAATTAAAAACATACAGACAAACAGGCCTGATGCACCGGGAATGTTCCATTGAGCAATCTCACTAGTGTCCATAGAAGAATAGTCATCTAATGGTAGTAAATTAAGTCACCATAAATTTCTCCTTTTCCCAGGCAATTTTCTCTTTTCATCAAATATGTTTTTTGGTCCAGTGTTGCCAATCCTGGCATAAACATGAGGCCTGTTTGGGGATGCATATCAAAATCAAGAACATTTTAAACTGTACTATCAGGCACTGTTAAATCTTGACATCTCTTTGACTTGCAATGCTTTGCAGAGTTATGTAAGCTAGAACCATGAATACTTATTTTATCTTGCTGAGAAATACAAAATGTGAGTAAAAAATAGGAAAAAGAACTTGATTTATGAAACTGGAAACCCCTTTTTGCAATCTTGGAAAAAAGACAATGTGAGTAAAAAAGTAGAACAGCTTCAGATACTTGCTAGGCGCTTTTGAGCAGCTTCTGGGAGGGGGCGCCATGTTTTGTTTCTTTCCTAAACATAAATTAGGCCAATCATTAAACTACCAGCCCCAGTCCCTTGATTTTAATTCATCTGGAGTTCTCTATAATCTCCAGTAAAGAAAAGAGCTGGCAATGGTTAATCAATATATATGCTGTTTGTGACTATGATAACTGGAAAGTTCAAGCCTTAAATTAAGATGAATCATGTATCCTGATTTGTGTATTGTTTAACCTATTTAACCAAATAAGAGTACCATTGACTTAGTATTAAATTCTTATTCTGACATAATTAACCAGTTGGTAGTATTAGACAGCAAGTTTACTTTTCTATTAAATATTGGTAAACAGATTTTTGCAAAGTTTCATTTGTATAATTGGATAGATTCCTAAGGTGCTTGTTTAGTAAAGTGCTGGGACTGAATTACAGGCAGAACCCCCATGTGGCTGAAGTCCAGTGCTGTATGCATTAAGAAACATTGGAGGCAAGGAAGGGACAAATGAAAGGATATCAGGAAAAAATAATAATGAAAAAAATAAACCTAGTTATTACATGTGCCTGTGGGATTCTGTTCATGGTTGGTGTATGTACTTCCACATGACAACTCTCCCCTTGGATAGAATTTTCATGAACTTTTATATCATTAAAATATATATTTCAACCATGTTCACAGCTGAATCAGTGAAGCTTCTGTTGTGTAGCAGTAAAGAAACTCGGTATTTAAATAGACAGTTAAGAGTTCAATATCCTCAATGGGTAGCATTTTTATGAACATTTATATTATTACAATTTACAGGTCTTACTTTGTGATATACACATCTAATTATATGAATATAGTTTATGATTTAAAACAAGAGTTTGCTTGGGCCAATAACATCTTTTTTGCTGTATTTGTCAGAGTTTTATATATGCAGAAAAGTCCCCCTCCCGCACTATGATGCTGAACTAAAATTAACTTTTTACTCTCTTATGCTTGCTCAATAAAAGGAGCTGCTATTTATTCAAAGTCAGGCAGCTTGGGTTGCCAGCTTAATGGGTATATGCTGGTATCTCTGCACCAAGGATACTTACACTTACTTCGGTGCAGCTTGGTAGTAAATTATGCATATCATCAGGTTAGCAAGCAAAACACCTGTGAAAATCAGGCCCCAGAGTTTGAATCTCTGCAGTAACCTTTCATTTTGTATGTACTTTCCTGAAAAACCTTTGGTAGAAGATGAGGTACTAAACTTCATCTTAAAATCTGAAAAGTAAACCACCAACTGTTTGCTTAGTTGTTTGTTCTCTGCCTGGCCAGCCAGAGATAATGCAGGTCTGAAGCACATACCTGATAAATAAAACAAACATTCTTCTGAAATGGCATCTTAAATATAGCATTCAGACACCTAACCACTCAACCAATTTAAATATTTTGAATGCTGAATTCTTTCACCAAGAACAAGCACTTCCGATTTGCAGGTCTTTTTAAGTTTGTGCTTGCACTTGCACAAAGCAAACATATGGCTATGATAGTGGATTTGAGAGGTGTGTCACTGTTGGTCCAGTGCATGGCAGTCTGTAATGGGCTTGACAGTGTTAGACCAATCATCAGCGAGGCTGATCATGATGCTCTTCAGTGCTTGTTGTGCAGAAACTTTGTGAAGTTCAAAGAAAAGAGTCCTCTGGATCACAGGGCAGCTCTTTGCTTTGATCTGTGTGATGCACCCAGAAAACAGGCAATCAGCATCATGATTGGCATGTGCCTCATCCCTCCTTCAATGCAAGTGATGCAAGGTAACTGTAATAGGCAGCAAGTCTGGAAAGACCTGTACAAACATTAAATTTGACAAGCAGAGGCTCATGCAGCTCAAAATATTGCATATTATGTACTTCACTGTGGTGAAACTCTACAAAATGCAGACATTACCAATGGACTCCTGCTCTAGGTGCAATGAGAGCCAAGAGACATTACTGTATATGTTATGGCAATGCCCCAAAGCCCAACAATTATGGCAAACTATTTAAGAGAAAGTAGACCCTTTACTAGGGCTAAAGAGGATGCATTTAACCAGCAACATGCATTTGGGGATTAAAAGGGCAACCTGATAGGCACACAAAAATACCGCAGAGGTTCTTATTGCAGCATGTGCCACAAAGGTGCTACTGTGACAGTTGTTGGAACACAAGATTCCGAGCTACCAAGAGTGGTATGTGGAACTTTTATCTGCATTACAAGCAGAAAAGTCTATTGCTAACATGAAGAGTAGACTCAAAGGATATGAAAACAAGTGGGAAGAGCTACAGACTCTTATGACTTTAGAATAAAGATTATTACACAAATGCATCAATTAATGCCCAAAGTCAGGGATTTAACAATGGGGGCCTACTGAATAAATCGTCTAAATCATATGTTACTTGGTAGGATAAGACAATAGCAGGTTAAGAGTCCATCAAGATTGTCTCCCACTCCGACTGGGTGGATTATTCTCCATTATTTTTAGACAGGAAGTAATTATCTATCCCCTTTTTGCTATTTATAGAAGGTAAAGTCAACTAGCTCTTGTGGCAATTTATTCCATGCTCCAGGTGCTCTTATTGTAAAGTAGTTATCCCCTTTTTTTGAGTATACCATGAGGACCATAAGCTGCTTATTATGAGATCTCATGTTGATTGCTCTAACACAATAGTTCTCAGACTTTGTCACAGTGAGCCTCCCCAAATCCATGGAAAAGATTTTGAGCCTCCCCCAAAAACTGAAATAATATTGGGCCTCCCAAAGAAAAATAACACACTGTACTTTGCACAGTACACCATTAATAAATTGAAATCCCTTTGAGTACTTGGCTCACATTCAGTTCTTTGTCTTATACGGACTTGGAACTTTTGAAAAAGAGCTCCTGTGCTCAAAGTTGTTATCTGAATAACAAATAAATAAAATAAACAAATATTATTATTTAGCTTATTGTAACCCCCCACACACACACACAGGCCAACCTACTTGCTCTGCTATTTTTATTTTTGAACCATCATTGCCCCTTGTTGCAGTACCTTCATGGGTCAGACTACTTTCTCTGTTTCCTCTCTATATGAAATAACCTTCCTACATACTTTGCCTCTCCCCCTCCTTCCCTGCTCCTAAGCAACTTCTCAGGGATTACTCTGCTCCTTCCTGCTATTGCTCTTAGCACTTCTATGCTCAACCCTTGTATTTGGGCTGTTCTGCCATCAGCTTACAAATTGATCAATTACCACCACTCATTATTAATTTACTGTTCATATTTATTTGCACTATTGCTCATTGTATATTTCTTGATTGTTTTGCAGTTACCTTTTTAAAATGTATTCACTCCCTACCCTTTCCTGGGTATACCTGAAATGAGCCTTGGCTCATTCACCTTCCCTTGTCACCTATTAGTAAATAAATACATAAAATTCACCTACTGTTATTATCCTCTTTCAGTTTGCTTCATCTCTTCACACAAAATATATAAAACCCAAAATTTAAATGCAGTACTTTTTCCGACTTGCTTGAGCCTCCCCTGGAACAGTTTGGGGCCTCCCCAAGGAGGCTGGCCTCATCATTTGAGAACCTTTACTCTAACACTATAAACAAGACCACACTGACACATTAAGTCAGAGTTTTGAAGTATGTTGTAAAGCATTAATAAGTCCCACCACCTTAGTCTTCTCTCCTCTAAAGTAAGTAAGTCAGTTTCTGGTAGTCTGTCCTTGTATGTTTTGTATCTTAGCCTAGGTATCCACCTGGTTGCCCTTCTCTGCACCGTCTCCAGCAGATTGATGTTCCGTCTCAAAAATGGGCTCCAAAAAGTGGACCCATAATCCAGGTTATGTCTTATGTTTGATCAATAAAAGGCTAAATGCATTGTTTGCTCCTTGATATGAATGCCTTTTGGATGGATTTTAGTAACCTATTCGCTGTTTGGGTTAAGTTTCTGCACTGATCTTATGACAATTTGTTATTAATATATTACCCCAGATCTCTTTCTTTTTCCACTATCCATATCAGAATATTATTTAAGATATAGGAGTATAGTGGACTGTTGTTTCCAAAGTAGAGAATCATGCATTTCTCCTGATTGAATTTCATTTTGTTTTTAGCTGCCCAGGCCTCAATGTTTTTTTATGCCGTGCACCACAGAATGATACCTATTTGGAGTAATCACTTCACCACCCAGCTTTGTATCATCGGCAAATTTGGATATCAAGTTAATTAAATTCCTTTTAATATCACTTATAAACAGGGTGAATAGTGTGGGACCCCGCTGCTGACCCATCCCTCCGATAAATAACCATTCACCCTAACACACTGTGTTCATTTGTCCAACCATCCATTAACCCACCTGACTAGGCCTGGATTAAAACCAAAATACCTGTGCCTCTCCACCCTCTCACAGTGGGGTACCATATCAAATACCTTCCCAGAGTCTAACATCACCACATCCACTGGGGTTTCCCTATCTATACTCATATTGATGTAGTTATAAAAGATCACTAGATTAGTAGTGCATGATAACCCTTTTTAAAAGCCATGTTGGTATCTATCAACTAACCCCATTGCATATTACTTCTATATCAATAATTTTTTTATTTTAATTTCTCCATCATCTTGCTACAAAGAGAGGTGAGGCTAAAAGGTCTGTAATTTGCCATATTTCCTTTACACCTCTTTTCGTGGACTGGAATGACTATTGCTTTCCTCCAATCCGCAGGCATGACCCCAGTATCAAGCGATTTGTTAAACAGAATGATAAGGTGGTATGACAGGACAATGGACATTACTCTTAGGAACCTAGGGTGGATATTATTGGGGCCTGGTGATGTGTTCCCTTTTATTTCCAACAAGGTGGCAAATACCTCCTCTACCCAAAAATATAAAATATTAGGCATGACATAATTTCTATGTAATGTAATGTAAAATTTATTTATATAAGGCATCCTTCCTGAGCTCAAGATGCCCTTACAATAATCATCACAATAATTTAAAATCCATAATCATTAAAAACATACATAACATACATTAGGTGTCATGAAATGCTTGATGAAACAAAAAGGTTTTAAGAGATTTTTTAAAACTTTCTACAGTCAGGCTATCTCCTATCTGAACGGGTAGAGAAATCCACAGGGTAGGTGCCACAAAGGCAAAAGACCTTCCTCCAGATGTTTTCAAGGTTACCTTGGGAATCTCTAGCAAACCCCCATCAGAGGATTGGAGTGAGTGGGAGGGACAGTAAGAAAACAGGAGTTCTTTCAGGTAGTGGGGTCCCAACTCGTATAGGGCCTTATAGGTCAACAAAGTGACCTTGAAGGTAATCTGCCACTGCACAGGCAGCCAATGCAGATCTTGCAGCACAGGTGTTATATGACTGGATCTAGGGACCCCAGTCAACAACCTGGCCACCGTGTTCTGCACTAGCTGCAAACAACGGATATCCACCCCCAGTAGCCCTAGATAGAGGGCATTGCAATAGTCAAAATGACTGGTAACTAAGGCGTGGACCAAGGTAGGAAGATCTTCGGGCAGAACCAGGTGCTTCACCCGGGCTCTATTCCTTAGATGAAAAAAGGAAGACTTGACTACAGCCAACACCTGTGTCCTCAGGGTCAGGTCCTCATCAAGTATAATACCTAGGTTATGCACCTGGTTGGAGGCCATAAGCAGGGTCCCCCCCAAATATAAACCTGAGGGCTTCCCCCACCCATGCCCCCAACATCCTAACCCCAGGGTCCACCACCAATACCTCTGTCTTACCTGAGTTCAACCAAAGCCAACTGGTACTCATCCAATTCTGAATCTCTAGTAGGCAGTTGTTAAACACTGTAACTGAGTCAGACTCCCGTTCTGGTACAAAAGACATGTAGAGCTGAGAGTCATCAGCAAAGCAATGAAAACTCAGCCCATACCATCTTATAATGTCCCCCAGTGGGAGTATATACACCGCAAATAACATAGGGGGCAACACCAAACCCTGTGGAACCCCACAGGGCAGACAGTGAGGGGCTGAGGAATAAATCCCCAACACCACTCTTTGAGACCTGCCCTCCAGGAATGATTGAAACCAACTGTGGACTGCCCCCCTCAAGCCACAGCATAACCACAGGTGTTCGAGCATCACCCCGTGATCCAAGGTGTCAAATGCTGCTGAGAGATCAAGGAGAACAAAGATGGATTGGGCTGCCAAAAAGGGGGCAAACTACTGCATCTATCCCAGTAAGGATATCTTCTAGGCTCTTATCCTTATGGCTATAAACAGTGCAGAAATATGCATTAAACACATTGGCCACCCCTAAATCATTGTTAATTATTTTGCCATTATCCATGAGAGGCCCGATCATCCTTTGGTTATTTTTTTATTTATATAGGAAGAGAATGACTTATTGTTATTGTTCCTATTGGCTATAAGACATTCAGTTTTTAGTTTTTCAGATCTTATCATGGTTTTTAGATGCTTAAGTTCAGTGTTATATCTATTCTTATTTGCCACTGTAGGGCCCTTCTTGAATTTAGTATATGACTTTTCTTTAGTTTTTATCTGTGTTTTAATTTTAGGAGTGAACCATACTGGAATTTTACCTTCAATATTGTATTTGTTGTTTTGTAGGAAAGTACTGTTGTTCAAGATACATTATTTTTTCTTTCAGCAGAAATATGTTATGGTTTTATTTAAAATGTGCAGAATGATAAATGTCACAATCACCTATATTTGTATAAAAAAGGTATACCCACTTGTAAAGTAGCACGGCAGTGGTCGATGTCAGGGTGTATGTTCTGTTAGTTTGTAGAAGTATTTCTTGTGTATTAATGTATGAAAATCAAATAAATTACATTTAATTAAAAAAGTAGCCATTCCCCTCCCCATCGTTTCCTGTGCCCATGCCTCTTTGAAAGAATCCCACACTCTGCCAAGTATCCCTCCCACCTCCTTGTTTGCTTCTCATGCCCATGGATGATCCTACTCTCTGTCAAGTATCCCTCCAAGTATCCCTCCCACCTCCTTGTTTGCTTCTCATGCCCATGGATGATCCTACTCTCTGTCAAGTATCCCTCCCTGTCACTTCCCAAGCCCCAAATATATTTAACTGACACTAGGGTGCCCAATCCCCAGCATCAATACCTGAAACAAAGAAAACTGTCCCTCAAAGTCTTTTTTAAACTTTTTACAACCCGTGAAAAAGAAAATGGTCCATGGGCATCTGTTGCTGCCACCACCCTACCACTGTTTCCCTTTCTCCATCTAACCCCCTATTCAGCACCCCCCACACACACACACCCTCAACTTACCTACCAAGAGTCCATCGCCATAATCCTTTCTGAACTGGAAACACATCTTCACTCTTGAACACTAAATTGGGAACTAAGGAAATTAGGTAAACTGGGGTCAACATATTTCAATGTGTTTTGAAGGTTAATTTTTAAAAAAATTTTTATTTATTTAATTCTAGGATTACAAATACCTTTGAGCTGAGGCTCTTTTACAAAGGTTCCATGTCAGTATGAGACAATATACAGTGCATTACAAGGTAAATGCAGTTTCAGACAGAATATACAGCAAAGACACGACATAACGTGAGCATACACAGTTTCTAAGTTAAAAAATGGTAAGGTAGGGAGGAAGTGCACGGGGAAATGAGAGGGACAGAGGGGGTATGAGCAGCCAGAGGCAGTTGTCAAACATTGAGAAGTGCTGAACAGTGGGGCGGGGGGGAGTGGGAAAGTGAGGGAGAGGAGAAGGTAAGTGCTGAGCATGATATTGCAGGACTAAATGAAGTGGAATGGGAAAGCTGGCTAGGAGTGACAGTCACAGGTGCTGGAAGCAGTGAGGTAACGTTGGAGCCTTTTTTTGAAAAGGCCAAGTGAGGGAACTGAGGAGATCTCAGTGTTGAGGCTGTTCAGCCAACCAGGGGCTATGTAGGCAAAAGAGCATTGACCCAGGGATGTTCTGTGGTGGGGGATCTTCAGGAGTTGGGACTCAGAGCCCCTTGTGCAATGGCAGTTATTATTAGCTCTAAGGAGAGATTGGACCACTGGAGGGGCAAGGCCCATAGTTATTTTCCTAGCCATAGTGCAGGTTAGATATTTTAGGTGATTAGACAGTTGGAGCCAGCCTGTTTGTGCGTATAGATCACATGTATGGATTAGTCGATGGGATCCTGTAGTAAGTCGACAGGCTTTATTGAGTGATGTAGAAATGTGTTTGAGGGCGGTTGACGAAGCTGATCCATATACGATGAGGCCGTAGTCGATTATGGAGACAATGGAGCTTTGCACTGCAGTACTTAGGGCAGCAGGGGATAAGCAAGACCTGTGCCTCTAGAGAAGGCTGAGATGTATGTTGGCAGCCTTAGCAACATTGTCAATGTGGGCACTATAGGAGAAGTTACTGTCTAGCGTGATCCCTAGGTATTTAAAGGCATGGACCTGTTTGAAGGTAGATCCAAGATGGTTAGTGATGTTCGGGGGGGGCAGCCTGTTCTTACTGTGGGAGTTACTGAAAAGCATGGTCTTAGTTTTTTTATGGTTGAGAATGAGTCTCTGTTTGCTGAACCAACTCTCCACAGCAGCAAAGCCAAGCTGGAGATTGTTTTGCAGGGATTGGGGGTCCTTGTGGGAGAAGTGAATTACAGCATCATCAGCATAGAGTATAATTTGTTCTCCGTAGGATTGAGGGAGTTTATTTAGAATGAGTGAAATTAGAAGGGGGGGCCAAGGATAGAGCCCTGGGGAACACCTGAGCAGACTGACATAGAGTTGGAGAGAACATTGGCAATTTTTACCCATTGCGTTCTGTTTTCCAGGTAGCTTCTAGACCAGGCCATGGTGACAGGGGAGAGGCCAGAAGCAGAACACTGATCCAATAGCAGACAGTGATGAACAGTGTTGAAGGCCTTGGTTAAGTCTATGGAGACTGACCCCGTAAGGTGACCATTATCCAATGTATTGTGGATAGCTCCAGTTAGTTCCAAGAGTGACGATGTAGTGCTGTGCCCCTTCCTGAAGCCATGTTGTTGTGGACATAAGATGTTGTGTCTGTCAAGGTAGTCTGAGAGTTGGTCAGTGACAAGTCATTCGAGAGCTTTTGAGAGGGGTGGAAGTATAGAGATAGGACTGTAATTTGCATGGTTTGTCTTGTCACCTGTTTTGTGAACAGGGGTAATGATTGCAGATTTCCATCTGTTAGGGAACTGGCTGAGGCTGAGGGAGAGGTTGAAGATCTTAGTGAGTGGAATTATGACTACATCAAGAGTAAGAGACAGCAGTTTTAGGTCCAGAGAGTCCCCACTATGTCTTGATTTGTCTATTGCCTTCCTAATGTACTTGCAGGCTTCGTGTTTCTTGATGGCTTTAAAGTAGAAAGGTGGAAGTGACGGAGAGTGTGGGGCTTTGGTAGTGTTATGGAAGGTATCGATTTTATTGAAGAAGTCAGGGGGGGAGGACAGAGCTGAGATCTGTGAAAGCAGTATTGAAGGTGTTTGCAATAGCCATAGGGTCCAGTGTTATTTCTCCATCTGTAATGAGCATAGTGGGGGATATTTTTGGCTGCTTTCCTGTCACTTCTTTGATGTTGTTCCAGAATTCTTTTCCATTTCCCCATGTATTAGTGAGGGCATCCATGTAGTGGGTGCTTTTGCGGTGTCTGATGGCTGTCGTTCAATCATTACGCGCACATTTATAGTTCTAGATATCTATTGGTGACCCAGAGTCTCAGGGCAAAAGCCAGAGGTGGTCCCTTGATTTTATCTGTGTTAGTAAGTCTGCGGTAAGCCAGGGGTTGCAGAGTGACTTGACTTTATGTGTTTTCTGGGAAGCGTAGCTGTCACAGGCTGCGTTGAAGATGGAGATGAAGGAATCCAAGGTCGAGTTAACATCAGTAGCATTGTAAATAGTCAACCAGTCTCACTGTCTGAGGTTTGATTTAAGGAGGTTCAAATTACCAGGGGGCAGGATTCTTCTATTGATGACTGATGGTGGGGGTTTGCAGAATTTGTTAGACCATTCTCCGATAACAGGGGAATGGTCACTAAGAGAGTCCGGAAGGATGGAGATATTAGAGATGTGGGCAGGATGGCTGGTAAGAATCCAATCAAGGAGGGAGCTGGTACTGGTTCTATAGTTGTGCCTGGTAGGGGAGGCAACCATTTGGATGAGGTTTATTGCAGAGATAGCATCCTTAAGTCCACCAGGATCTGGGACAAGCCAGTTGATGTTAAAGTCACCAAGCATGATGAACTCTGTTCCAGGTGGCTGCGCTCGGGCAAAGTCCAGGGCGGCATTGAGACCTTTTACTTGCTGCCTAGGTGGGATGTAGACTGCAGCGATTGTGAGGACTTTACTGTGTGCTCCAAGGATGATCCTAATTGGGAGGATCTGAGCGGATGAGTCAGTGGAAGGAGCGGTTAGGGGGTGGCCGAGGAGGGATTTCTTGAGGTAAATTGCACAGCCCCCACCTCTTTTGGTCTGTCAATCGAGCCTGAAGACAGTGTAACCTGGTAAGGCAATTGCAATGTCAGTGACTTTTGTTGTTAGCCAGGTTTCAACAACCACAATGATGTTGGGTTTATGCTGGTTGATGAAGATTTGTAAGTCATCCAGCTTAGGGAGGAGGCTGCAGATGTTCAGAGTCACAAATGAGAGCGCCCCAGAGTGGCTACCTTTGTTGGTTGAGCCAATGGTTTTAGGCCCTGGGTTAGGGTGAATGCTTCCAGACAGCAGTAGCAGGAGGAGCAGTAATTTGAGGGAGCATAGGCATGCACTTATAACTTGGTCATTTTTTTTATATTTTTCCCCAAACATTTCAATATGGCCTTTTTGTGACCTCACCTCATGAACAAGGCAGGTTGGAGTTTTCAAATCCAGCCCAAAAGATTATTTTTGCAGTCACGCCACAAAATCATCTTTTGGGTGGGATTTGAAATTTATCACCTACTGGGTTCATGGGGGGTTGTAAGAAGACTATGTTGAAAATGTGGGGTCAAAATATTAAAATACAACAAAAGTTATTTTATTTAGTTGTTTAACCAGGAGTAGCACACTAAGCTGAAAGATTTTTTACGGGTGCAACCTGGGAGCACAGGGAAGTTAAGTGACTTGCTCAGGGTCACACAGTATGCAAGTGGAAGCTGTGGGATTCAAACCCAGGTCTGGTCTACTAGATGTCACCACATTTGCAGCTTAGAGTCTTAAACCACTGCACTATACCGCCTCCCTAGTTATTAAGGTATATTGAAATGTTCTAATGCTCACTCATATCTTTGGTTATTTTCATTATTTTAACCCCAAGTTTTCAACATAGCCATTTTTTACACCACCTCATGAATGTGACAGGTGTAATTTTTCAAATCCTTCCCAAAATATGTTTTCACACTTGTGGTACAAATTGATGTTTCAGCCAATACTTTATAAATAACACCTGTGCTGTGGTAAAAATTTGGAGTCAGAATGTCACAGAACAACAGCTAGAGTATGAACAAATGTTGAATTTTTCAACGTTTAGTCATAACTTTGCGATGTGTGCAGATTTTGCTCCCAGCTTTCTACATAGCCTTCCTGTTATACCTACCTCATAAACATGACAGGTGTCATTTATCACCTATTCTAGAAAACATGTTATTGCATTTGCTCTCTGAAGTCACCTTCAAACACGGAATTTAAAAAAGTCCACCTGCCATGATCATAATGTGAGTCATAAAAAGACAGCATTGAAAATGTGGGTCAAAATATCAAAAAGCAACAAAGTTATAAGGAAACACTGAATTTTTTTAGAGTTTACTCATAACTTTATGATTTTTGCAGAATTTGGCCCCAAATGTACATGTAGATATTTTGTTAACCCACCTGATAAACATTACATGTGTCATTTTTCAAATCCCTCCACCTGTCTTGATCATAACATGAGGTCATAAAAAGTCTATGTTGAACATCTGGGGTCAAAATTTGAGAAACAAGCTAAACATTAAATTGTTCTAACATTTACTCCTAAATTTATTTTTGCAGATTTTGGCACCTGATGTTCCACATATCCCTTTGTTATCACACCTCATGAACTTGAGAGGTGTCATTGTTTAAATCACAAGTCAAATCACACTGCAAAATTACCTTTTGTATGGGATTTTAAAATTCCACCTGTCTTGATCATAACATCATATCATAAAAAGATTGTGTTGGAAATCTGGAGTCAAAATGTGGGTAGCCCATTGAAAATTAAATATTGCCTCTCATCTGGCCTATTCTGGTTAAAATACAATCTCAAAATGTGTAAATGCAGGATACCACTAAAAATGAGATATAGCATCTCATCTGGTCTGTCTTGGGTAAATATACAGTAAACAATGTGTAAAAGCAAGCCCCCAGTACAGCAGAGCCCACACTAAAATGAGCATCTACAGTATGCTGCTCTATCCTGCAAAAATTCATTGCAAAAGCTGGACCAATAGAAATTGCAACTTGCCTTCCAGCTGCAATATCCTGGGTAAATAGATTATAAAGATGGGTAAAAGCAGAGCCACATCAAAAATGAGATATTGGTCTGGCCCGGTGGGTTGAGGCGCTGGATGCCACACCTCACACCATGCCGGTGACCCGGGTTTGGGAGCAAGCTCAGGTCGCCAGGGGCTGGCAGGAGAGGGGAAGGGAGGAGAGGGATTGAGCATCCGAAGGACTGCTCTCCCTCTCTGGGGAGGAGGGTCCATGATGGTCGGTGCCCGACTGCCACCTGGTGGGGCTGGGAGGTGGAGGCGCAAGCCATACTTAGGAGTGGAGTCAGGGGGCAGATGCCTGGATGTGGGCACGTGCAGACGCATGCGCACTCCCAACCACTAGCATCATCGCTTGCCCACCGACTCAGGGAATCCTGGAACAGAGAGAAGAGTGGCACCTTCTACAGTTTGATAGCCATCCACGAGTGTTCATTGGGATGCTGGCACCTTGAGCTGGATCCATCTGGGTGGGGAGTTGGGGGCTCCCTGCCACCCCACTGGAGGAGTAAGCCACAGGGGCTATACAGGGGTGCCAGTGGTCACAGGTGAGAAGGACGGTGGCTGGATCCCAGCTGATGGGCTGCTAGAAGTACAGCTGGGGTGTAGAGAGGTGGCCACAGGAGGATAAATAATATTTAAAAAAATGAGATATTGCATCTTGGCTGGATTATTCTGGGTAAACACAGTATATTGCAAAACTGTAAAAACAGTACCCTATGGCAGAACCTAACTGAAAAGAATCTAAGATGATCTGTACTAAAAAAATATATTATAAAAGCAGTACCACATGAAAAATGAGATATCGCATCTCACCTCTACTATTCTGAGTAAATGCAGTATAAAACTATATAAAATCAGGACCCCATTGCAAATGACATATTACATCTTATCTGATATTTCTTGGGTAAATATGTAGTAAAAACATATACTGTACAAGCAGTACTGAGTACAGCAGCAATGAAAGTGACAAACATTCAGCATTGATGAATGCTGTGTGACCCTGAGCAAGTCATTTAACTTCCCTGTTCTCTCTGTCCTTAACAAGATCATAGAGAAAATAGTTGCATCACAGACCATTGACAACCTTACAAGCTACAATCTCCTCTCAGACACCCATTAAAATTGATGAATACTTCCCTATCATACGATAGGGCAGTATGGTTGTCTGATGGTAGTGTGGTAGGTAGATTGGAGTGCGATCAGCTAGGTTGTAAAGTCAAGGTATAGTATGATAGATCAGAGAAAAGATTGTTATGGAAATCTGCAAGAGTAACGCCTGTCTTTAAAAAAGGTGACCCAAAGGACATGGCCAATTACAGACCTATAGCAATTATCTCTGTCCTTAACAAGATCCTAGAGAAAATAGTTGCATCACAGACCATTGACTGCCTTACACGCTACAGTCTCCTCTCAGACACCCAGCATGATTTCAGAAAAGGTCATAGCACCACCATGGCTCTTCTTCAACTAACTACTGATATTCTGTCCAACATGGACTCTGGAAAACTCACAGGTGCCATCTTCATTGACCTCACTAAGGCCTTTGACCTTGTAGACCATCCCCTGCTTCTCTCCACTCTCCATAAATTCCATTTCTCTACTCCTGTTGTGGACTGGTTCTGAAGCTACCTGTCAAACAGGTCACAAGCTGTCAAATTTAACTCCTCCCTGTCCAACATGTCTACTGTCAACCTTGGGGTCCCCCAGGGCTCTAACCTTGGGCCCTTTCTGTTCTCAATTTTTATCAACAATGCAGCTGAGGTCCTGGAATCCTGCTCAGCTATTCTCTACGCTGATGACCTGATCATCTACACTAGTTCTTCTAGTATTGCCTGCATAAACACATCACTTACTTCAGACTTCAATAAGGTCTTAGACTGGCTACTAGACCGTAAGCTTGTACTAAATGAAAAGAAAACGAAAGCCATGCTCCTAGGTTCTGCACCAAAGATTAAGACCTGTTCTAGTTTGCTGGAGGTTCTTCACCCAGGAGGATTTCCACTTGAAAATGTTACTTCCTTCAAGTACCTTGAGATCCTGCTGGACCAGTCCCTGGATTTTAATCTTCACATTCAGTCCTCGTGCAAAGCTGTAAACTCGAAACTAGGAGTAGCTTACAAAATGATCTACATGCTTACACCCTCGGCCAAATTAGCAATTGCCCAAGGTATTCTGCTCCCAACCCTTACTTATGGTGCTTTTATTCTTACCTCTGCCCATAAAACCTCCCTACTAAAATGGGATGTAACTTATAACACTATATGCCAATTTGCCTCTTCGTTGCCTCGACTCAAACATCACTGCCTTCTTTATAAGGATCTGAATTGGCTCTCACCCTCTGCCAGTAGACAATACTACCTCGGATCACTAATGGACTTGATCATCAGGGAAAAAAAAAACATCCCAGCTGACGGCATTGCTGGTCCCTCAATCATCCTCCCATGGCCTGCAATCAGCTGACAAATCCTTGCTCTATGTTCTGAGATGTTGGATGACTAAAGGCACAGGGGCCTTCCAATTCTCTGCTCCCAGGCTATGGAATGCTCTTCCATTCAACCTCTGGCTGTCTCAGTCTCACTTTGGATTTAAAAGTGAATATCAGCGTTATCTATCCTTAGCTGATGCTTGTACGTGCTTTGACCCAACCTGAAGCTCCTGAGACTTACCAGTAATGTCACCCCTGCTCTAATCCAGCTCCAAGACTGTCTCCTCTTCCCCTCCCCATATTTTCCTTCTCTTTGTAAATAACTTCTTGACTACTAGCTGTCTTCCTTCTCGAACCTTGTTGATGACCAGCCACTGTCGTTTTACCAATTACCACCCCTGACCTTCCTTCTGTCAGTCTTTCTTGTTATGTTTGAACATTCCTCACATTTCTCTCCATATAACCTTACTATCTTATTAACCCTTTCACTCCACAGGTTGGGTCCATGGTTTCTGCACTTATTATATATCTTACTGCCATTATCTGTATAATGCTTGCCATTATTTTTTGTTGTTTCTACCCATTGTACTTTTGTAGCACTGCTGTACTGTTCCTCTATTTGTATTATTGTACTCATGTTGCTGTTGTTTAACTGTTCTTTTTTGTTGTACTCTCCCGGGTCGTGCCTGGAAATAGTCATTTTATGGCTAGTGCACCTAACCGGTTAACAAAAACTAAATAAATAAAAATAAAATAAATAATTTGAACACAAGTGCAATATGCAACATGATCTAGCCAGCGACAATAGGGCTGTGAAAAGCTACCAAATGACCAAAGTCATTTTCTTGTTGGTGTCGTACAGTGCTATTTAGGCACAATCGTCACAGTGCTCCCAGATCCAAAAAAACATTTTCCTGTAACAAGCCCTCATTTTTCTTGTAATTTCCCTGTAGAGGCATCATTAAATCCCTGTATAACTCCCTGTAGATTTTTCTATATGCTACTAGTTCCTTATTTGTGACTTTGTTGTTTATTTAAATGTAATATGTTGGCAGCCTTTTATCAGGAAAAGAGCTCTGATTTGCTGTTAGATATAATTATATGTAAAGCTGATAGGGCAATCACAGGTGAATGACCTGGCAGTCACTGAAGTGCTGTTCCTAAGTAGCAGTGATGTCACAGTCAGTGAGGTCACAATGCTGGTGATGTAGTGGGGACAGTATAGCTAGCTATGTCAGCTGCCACACCGAGTGCTGTTCCACACTTCACATATATTAACATCAGGTAAACAATCTTCTAATTAAACAAAGGGAAAAGATAAAGTACCTCAAATATAAAAGGTAATGGTTGACTGCTGTTAAAATCTAATATTAGATTTAGGCAGTAGACAAGCTCTTTAACCAACATGCCTAGTGTGGGGATAGAACCTACAACCTTCTGATCTTCCAGTCTCAGAAGCCAGTGTGCATGCTGTTTTTTGCATCTTTCATTTGCTAATTTTTACACAAATTTTCTCAGACTTTTTTCTGACCACCTGATAGAATCTTGAATGAGTTACATAAATGTTATTATTTTCTTCAAGGCCCTGACCCTGTAACTAAATACACACTCAGTAAATCCTATTATAAAATGAGAAAAAAATAGTCTTCTGTTTTCAGTGCTTGCCTCCAACTTGACCAGTGGAAAGGAATGTCAGATAATAAAGTGCAATCCCACTATTTGTAATCTGATACTGAGTATAACTTTCATTTTCACAAAAACCTAGAGGAAATTAGTTAACCTCTAGGTTGCTGAAAGAAATAGAACAAATCTGTTAGACTGAGCTGGACAGATGAAAAAAACCACAGTTTAAAAAGTTTTTTTTTGTTAATATCCTGAGAAGTCCGGAGGTACAATGCAGTAGCATCCCCCTCCCCCTTCAGATACCTTTAACACAGAGCAACAAATAGCAAAAATCAGAGGGGGAATGCACTACTTTGCAGCTGTGGAGGAATACACACAAATGTCTAAAAAGAAAGTTCTAGAAAAAGCTGTTTTTAGAACTACAGATGACAAAATGGCTGTAGGCTCTCCTCACAGCCCTACAAATGTGCAGTGACATGTTGTTTTCCTATGACATCACTCCTGTGTATTAGCATTTAATATAAAGTATAAATATATAGATATAGATATATATGGATAAAGATATATATGGGATAGGACATGGCCTGATGGAAAATATCATCATATTTATCTTTATTCTGTGCTAATGATATGATTTCTCAGCAAAGCCATGCATGAGATATCTTAATAAAATTGACCTCAAATGAAGACAAATATGATATCTTCAGTCAGGCCATGTCATGTTTTGTTTATACAGACACATGTTTTGGATAAACATGATTGTGAATGTGTAAAAAAATACTTGTCATTATTGTCACTATTGATAAAGCACGAAAAAGGTGTGAGCCCATGCATGCTCCTATGTGGTGAGGTAATAGTTCAGTTTCCTGCCATCTAGCATTAATTTACCTCTTCAGTAAAGAAGAACTTCCTTTTATTTGTTCTAAAACTGTTACCCTGGACTTGTAGTGACTGTTCCCTTGTAACTGAGCTGTGGTTTTTAAATCTGATACCCAATTCCTCTCTCAGAGAGTTATTCTTAATAATGTCATAGTACAGCAGTAGATACCCTTGTACTCTCCTGTCATCCAATGAGTACAGTCCTAATTTATCAGTTCTTTCTTTATATGTAAGGTTTTTAACATTAGAAATTATTCTTGTCATACCATGCTATACTCTTTCAATCCTTGCAATATCACCCATTTTGAATGGATTCCATAGATGACTACAATGATCTAGCTGTGGTCTAACATAAGATCTGCACAAGGGTAGTATTGCCTCAGCCCTCCTACTTTTTATGTTTCTGCGTATTGATCTGCTTATGACTTTGAAATGTGTGACTAATGTTTTGCTTCTTTTACAGTTACTGTACTGTACTTGTTTGACAGTTGATACCACATGATGAAAACGTTTGATGTACAGTTCTTTAGCTTTTTTTCGCGGGGGTATTTGTTTGTCAAAAAAGTAAAAAAAAAGGAATTGTTTTGTTATTTTTGCTGACTATAAAAAAATCAAAAGGTAGCTATAAATAAAACACCACTCATTTTGTAGATATTTTTGTGCTGAACAACCTTTGTGCTCAAAGTACCACAGTGTTATTTTTTGTTTTAATGTTATTCCCATTTGTTTTCTGAAAAAGTTAAAAAAATAATTTTCTGCCATTTGTTTGCTGATCGTGATCACACCACCATCTAAAAGGTATTATATAAATGAAACACCAATAATGTTGTAAATATTTTTGTGGTGAACAACATTCATGCTCACAGTGCCAAGCTATTATTTTTCATTTTAAAGTTATTTGCATTTGTTTGTTGACTAAGAGAAAACAATCAAATTGTCTGCCATTTTTTGATGATGATTAAAACATGTAAAAGGTATCTCTAAATGAAACAGCACTCATTTTGTAGATATTTTTCTGCTGAACACCTTTCGTGCTAGCAGTACTAAACTATCTTTTTATTTTAAAGCAATTTGTATTTCTTAATCAAAAAAAGGAAAAATAATTGAATTTGCTACCTTTTTTGTTGATTATGAAACAAATGTAAAAGGTATCTATAAATGAAACACCTCTCATTTTGTAGGTGGGTCATCACCATTTATCATACCTTTAGGCTGGTCATAAAAGGAGCTCTTAACCAATGGAAGAGCAGCTTTAACAATGCCTGATGACATCAAAAGGACATTTGCTTCCCTCAGAACAGAGCAGTGAAATCAAACAGCAAGAGTTTATTCTTCAAGAACTAATCTGAAAGCTTTACAATTTAAAATACATTATATAAATAGGGCACACAATGGCCTCACTCAGAATATAACATTTATTATCACTTGTGAAAGGGCAGGACATCCATAACACACTTGTGGCTATAAACACTTTATTGATGACATACTTATCATGTGGACTGGCACTTTTCAGTAGTTGGATATTTTTTATATGCACATTAACTCTTTGACAGAAAATCTTAGATTTACTGTCACAGCCAAGTGAACAAAAAGTAGCATTTTTGGATCTCTTGATTTATAAGGTGGAGAACAAATTAAAGCAAGGCTATTCAAAAAGGAAACTGATTGAAACACTATGCTTCATGATAAACATTTTCACCCTTTGCCTCTTAAGAGCATCATTCCATACTCCTAGATGCTGCGAGTAAGGCAGAACTGCAGTGACAATGAAGAACATGAGTTTGAATATCAGCAAATGGCAGATAGATTTCTATCTAGGGGCTAGAGCAATATAACAGTGTACCAAACCATTAGGAGAACAGAAGCAGGAGAAAGAGTTTTCCAAAACAAAAGAGAAAAAAATTGGGTTGCCAGTAAAAGACAACCTGAGTTGTCAGATGGCCCCCTAAGGAAAGAAAGAAAGACAGGGGAAGGGGGATGGGGAAGGGAATGGGGAAGGGGTGGTGAGGTCACCATTGTGTCATTTGACACAGAGCCAAGCCATTGGCCAAGGGGAGAGGCTTGGGGGAAGCCTGGCTGATGGCCTGGGGGGGTATAAGTGGCCATGCAAACCTTCAGTAGCCCTCTTTTGCTAGGGAATTTTCAGAGTGAGACTCTCAGCACCATCATTGGCAATTTTCAGGTAAGGCACAGGCTGGGGCTTTTTGGGCCTTGCAGGCCATGTGGAGCCATTTATTTTTAATATTAAGACAAAGCAGATAATAGATTGATGCTACAAAAGTTAAAGACATGTTTATTGTACAGTACTTGTGATGAAATATGTCCTGTCTGGGACTGGGGCCATGTGGGCCCCTGGTTTCTGAATTTCCCCCAGTTGTTTATGGTGATCCTGAGCAAGTAGCTTAACTTTTGGTGCTGGTTGGGCTGGTGTGGCCACGGGAGCGGCTGGGGTTTGGTTTGGGGTTTTCTTTGTTGTGTCGGGTTGCTGGGTGCTTTGGCTCAGTGAAGTGGTGCATTTGGTAGTGTGCAGGAAATGGGGAGATACCCTCTAAGTGGCAGGGGTGAGTGGGAGCTGACGGGACTTGGTTTCCAGAAAAGCACCAGCTCAGAGGGTCCCTGAGGAGAAACTGCCTGGTGGAGGCATGGTTGGTTGTTGGCGAGAGCAGCGTTGGTTGTGAGGGGTTTGGAGGCTGCCACGAAGCCGTAATTGTTGGATTGGCCAGAGGTTTTGCTGGGGGGATGGGAAAACTTTGTGGTTGCTGGGAGAGTGTAAGATGGAAGGCATCATGAGACAGGGGCAGAGGCCCATCCAAAGGGAACATGGTGGTGGTCAGGGTAGGACGTGGCCCATGGGCCCATGCTGTTTGTTTACACATCTCCTTTCTTAGACAATGGTGGGGCAGCAGTGGCTGCTTAGTTTAAACAAAGGCTGATGCTGGTTTGTTTCAATGGAGGCTGCAAGGCTGTAGGAGCGGGGAGGTGTAGGAGGTGCAGAAGGGGCATAGATGGTAACTGGCTATGGGGTGGGGCCTAGCAAGGCTGACGGTGTGCCGCAAGATGAAGACCTCAAAGGAGGGGGGTTGCTTTGATGCTTTGGGGTTTTCAAGGGGTTGTGGGGGGGTTGGTTGCAAGTGTGGGTGGACAAGGTCCACAGAGGACATGAAGACGAAGAGAGAATGTGGCATTGGGGGCAGCACTGGGACAGGGCCATGGTATGGAGGAGGAAGAGTGAGCTGTCAAGCAAAGTGACTGAGGAGGCATGGCACATGGTGCAGTGGCAAAGGAGATGCCTGGAGCCAGCAGGGAGACACTCTGTCGAGTGGTGAAGAAGCAGTAAACATGGTGGGTTTTTAACCAAAAAAAAAACCCACAAACGGAGAGAGAGGACGCATCAAGATGGCAGTCAATATGGGAAGCTGGGGCCTGGCCAGCATTTTTGTTCAGCAGCACATGGGGGCTGGATCCAGGGGGAGGGCAGGGGCAAAAGTATGGGATTGGGGTGAGACAGGGACACATTGGGTTGCAGCAAAAGGGCCCTACTGGGGGAATTGCAGAGGTGAGTACCGATAGGGAAGGGGTCAAAGAAGGGATACAGAAGGAGGTGCCATGCCAGGCATGGTGAACAATTGGCTTTCAGGCAACAGTCCTAGTTGACAGAGCAGTACCACCTGGGGGGGCACAAAATAGGAAGAAGCAGGGGTATTAACAATGAGGATGCCTCACAAAAGGAGCAAGGATGGGTGGCTGCGGTAGATGGAGCCAAAAGGGGCATACACAATGTGGCGCAACCAGACGGAGAGCGAGAGGGGTGCCTGGGTGGAAGTGGGCCCAGGGGGCCAAGGGAATGATCCATCAAGTGGAACAGTGTTCTAGCAAGGCTGGGGGGGTGAAGAAAGGTGGGAGGTTGATATCAAAGCCCCTCGCATTTGTCAGTTCCTCTCCTCTCCTATTATAGTACTGCTGTTGAACAGCCAAAGATGGCACCAAAGAGGACCCTAGTTTCCAGTGCCAAGAAGATGGAGGAGGTGGCTAAGCTGATGAGTCAGATGACGGAGCTGGTCGAAGTTGCCTAACGTAGGGACGAAGAAGAGGAAGCATCCAGGAAGAGGAAGGAGAGTGATGGGTGCACTAGAGGGGGCAGTGGAGGAAGAGGCCATGTGGAGTTAGGTTCGGGCCCTCACTTGTCCCGAGACCAGAGCCCACACTAGCGCCAGTGGGACCAGGCCCGAACGGGGGTAAGGGCAACATAGATGTGACAAATGAGGGTAACCTGAAGGAGTACCTGGAAGGGCTGATAGGGGATATGGGTGACAAAGGAGTTGAAAAGATGGAGCAGGCATTGCTGGCAATAAAGAAAGGAGGTGAGGAAGGAGGGGGGATCACAGGAAACCCACCGGGGATGAAGAAGTTTTACGATGGACCCCCGGGTTGCTCACTCTGCAATTATGTACCCTCATCCTTGAAGGAAAAAATATGGAAAGGGGAGTATGTGGACATCTTTGATCTGGTGGACGAGGACACAGCCAAAAAATATTAGCAGAAGGAATCAGTAGGAAAGTCGGAGATGGCAGTGGCTCTTGCGGTGGTGGGGCACAAGGAGGAGGAGGCAAAATACAAGGGTAAAAACATAGACACATGGCAGGTGGGCTTTCGGATATACAGTGCACTGGTCTTGGAAAAGCAGCCAGAGTTAGCAATTCCCCTTCTAACTTACATGGCAAAAATCAGGAATGTCTAGAAGGTGAAACTGGGGTATGGTTGGGTAAAGTATGATGAGGTATTTAGGAAGAGAATGGCAGATAAGGGGCACATGAGATGAGATTGCACACATTGAGAGCTATAGGTGTGAACTCTATAGGGCCCAACTAGCGCACCCAGGGGGTGGAAGCACAGGAAGTAGGGCACCCCTGCCCTGGCGATGAAGACATGTTGGGGCTGCAACAGGGCATCTTGTACATGGATAAACTGTAAATTTTGGCACATTTGCTCACACTGCACAGGCTCACACTCAGTGGCAAAATGCTGGCAAGGGGGCAAGAGGAATGCACAGCAAGGGGGGAAGTACCAGGAGCAGTCTTTTTTGGGGGAAGCAGGCAGGGGCAGGGGTGGACACATTAGAGGGGGGGTACAATTCCAATTACAGGTGGAATTGATGGGGAAGAAGGATGAGGGTGCTGGGGGTTTTCCTTAGCACATACCCTCATAGCATGGGAGGTGATTGAAGCCTGGACACAGGACTATCCAGACATAGCTAGTGCAGAATTTCTGCAGAAAGGATTCAGAGAAGTTTCCAGGTGGGTTTTGTGGGGGGGTGCAGGGCAATGATGGCAAACAATTTTGGTTCAGTAAAAGGGAAGGTGGATATTGTGCGGGACAAAATTCACAAGAAGGCGCTAGCCAGGAGGGTAGAGGGCTCGCTCACTGAACCTCCTTGCCCCCATTTCTGGGTACCACCTCTTGGGGTAGTCCTGATGAAGCAAGAAGGTGAGTTTAGACTCATCCATCATCTGTCTTACCGGAAAGGGGCCTCAGTCAATGAAGTGATTCCAGATGACCTACGGGCAGTCTCGTACCCATCCCTGGACCAAGAGGTGGTGATGATAAGGGCAGTGCAAGGGGCATAGCTAGGAAAGACAGATATAGAATCCACTTTTAGGTTGCTGCCAGTTTGGCCCAAGGATTGGGACCGCTTGGGTTTTCAGTTTGAAGGCAGGCTATATTTCAACAAAGCCATGCCAATGGGGTGCTCAGTCGCCTGTTACACCTTCAAGACTTTTAGTTCTTGGGTGCAATGGGTGTTTGGTCAGAGATACGGGCACAGGAGGGTGATCTACTATTTGGGCAATTTTCTGCTCATAGGAAGCAATAAGGCAGAGATGGAGGATGTTGGCATACTTCAAGGAGATGTGTGGGCTCATAGGCATTCCACTGGCAGAAGGGAAGATGGAGGGCCCGAGCCACCAGCTGGAAATCTTGCGGACTGAGGTGGACATGGTACAGGAATGCTTCCACCTGCCAGGGGACAAAGTAGCATGACTCAGGGGTTTGTTGGCTCAAGTAAAAGGGAGGTGGAGAATGCCACTGGCATTAGTACAGCAGCTGCTGGGGCACCTTAATTTTGCTTGTAAGGCCATAAGCCCGGGCAGAGCCTTTACCAGGAGTTTGGTGAGGGTTACAGGTAAAGGGGTGTGGGAGGACATAGAGGTGTGGGAGGAGTTCTTAGATGACTATAATGGGGTTACATTCTGTCAAGAGGAGTGGGTGTACAACACTGACTTTGAGCTGTATACCAGCACTTACGGGGCTTTAGGATGTGGGCTTATTTAAGGGGGGATTAGATTTCAGAGGCATGGCCATGCAACTGGGCAGAGGCAGGTTTACTGAAAGACATTACCTTTTTGGAGATATTCCCATCTTAGTAGCACTGGAGGACTGGGGGACAGGATGAGGGGAAAATGCATACTGTTCTGGTGCAACAATAAAGGGGTGGTGGAGGTAATAAACAGACAAGGTGGGGTCATGGACTCGGCAGGAAGGGTGATGTGTTGTCTCATCCTTTTTTGGTCTGCAACTGAATTTATCATTTAAAGCACAGCATATTTAAGGTATACAGAATGATGTAGTTGACAGTCTCTCCTGTTTACAGTTGGACAGTTTTCAGGAATTGGTACCAAATGCAGCAGTACACAGGACCAGGGTCCTGGACCATCTGTGGGGAACTGGAAGGTAAAGGCCAGATGGTTGTACCAGGACCTCTGGGTGTCCAACATGCTGAGAGCATATGAAGGGGCTTGGGAGGCTTTCCAGGTATTCCGGGCCAGGGCTGGCTGGGACATGGGAAAGCAAGTCTCAGAAGACCAAGTGAAGCAATATGTGGTGGAAAAATGGGAGGACGGGATGGCCCATACCACAATGGGGGTGCAGCTGACCAGCATCAGCTGGGTATGTAAGGACAGGGATTGGCCAGATGCCATGGCAGGGAGGCTGGTGAGGTGGATGGTGGCAGGTTGGCATGGAGGGCAGGGAGTGAGGAAGGATAAGAGGAGGCCCATCATGGGCCAGCTCCTCCAGTGAGTAATGGACACCTGGCAGTATGTATGCTCCATGGCAAAGGAGGCATGTTTATTTAGAGCAGTTTTCACAGTCATGACATGGGGAGCTTTCAGGGTTGGGGAGGAAGTGGCCCCACGTAAGTTGGGAAAAGTCTAAGGTTTACAAGCACGAGACATCGAGTGGGGACAGGACAGGGTGGTCATTCATTTGGTGTGGTCAAAAACAGACCAGGGAGACAACGGCAAAGCAGTGGTTTTAGTCTGGCAAGGACATGGGGAGGTATGCGCTGTCACAGAATTGGAGGCATATGGTAGGTTACGAGGACCAGGGGAAGGGATATAGTTCCGCCATGGGGATGGAAGCCTGGTGATGGATTTTCAGGTCAGGAGTGTCCTTAACTCTGATGAAGTTGCCCCCATTTATTTCACATGGGGCGGTGTCAGAGGCTGCTGCCCGGTGGGGGTCAGAGGCAGAAGTGAAGCAGGTGGAGAGGTGGAGATACAACTGCTGTAAGAAGTATGTGAGGTATTGACAGAGCAGTTTTCTCATCATGGTGTTGTTTTTTTTTCCTGCAGGAGGAAAACATCAGGTCTGGTTGGTAGGGCACTCCATATCTATTGGACTGAGAGATTTGTGGCATCAAGGAGTGGTGGAACACAACTGCAGATTGATGTGGAGCACATGAAGGTGCTATGGAAAGGAATGGTGGGATGAGATTGGCTCAATTGATGCCACTGTTGGAGGAAATACAGTGGAGCAGGCCGGATCTGCTCATAGTACACTTGGGGAAAATGACCTGGGGGGAACACCATGGGGGGCACTGGTGCAGGCCATAACAGCAGACCTAGAAAGAATGAAGGGGTGGTGGCCAGGAGTGGTCATTGGCTGGTCCAAGATCATGTCGCGGAGGGTGTGGAAAGGGGTCAATGATATTCAGGCAGTGGAAAAGTGGAGAAAAAGGCTCAATAGAAAGGTAGCAAGGGCAGTGATAGAGACGGGGGGAGAGCATATACAACATCAAGACATATCGTTTGAGAGGGTGGAGGTGTACAGATCTGATGGGGTTCACCTGATGGAGTTTATCATGTACCTATTCCTGAGACCCATGATAGACCTGGTGGAGGGGGGATTGAGAAGAGTGGTCCTAGGTGCTAGCCCACAAGAGGTGAGCCACATCTTCCATCACCAGCAGGAGATGGGGCAGTGAAAAAGGGGAAGTGAGAGGGGATAATGGGGAGTAGGCAGGAATGGTGAAGGGGCCAGGGCAACACATGCTGAGATCAAATGGCACCTTGGGCATGGAAGTAAAGGGGTGGGGGAAGGGTAGAGATTAGGGGTCAGATCATAGTGTCTGGACCTAAGGGGGTTGAAGTCCTGGTAAGTCAGTACCTGATACTGGTGATGGCATGGGGGGTCTGATCTGAGTGTCTGAACCCTGAAGATAAAGCACGCAAGAGGAAGAGGACCAGGAAGGAAGGAAGGAAAGTCTGAAAGCAAGAAATAGACACCTGTTTTGTTTACTGTTGAGATGTATTGTTGTGGACCAGGAAACCAGATGTAAATATGAATTAGTGCCTTTTAATAAATTGTTGCCAATGAGCATCCAAGCTAGCAGTTTGTGAGTGAGTTTTATTTCCTTGGGGGGATCAGATGACAATGTTTCAGAAAGAATGGTGCACTCTCTTGGATACTCAACATTTACTAATCCCATTAAGGATATAATTTATTCCCACTGGAACACCTCAAAGCCTGTTGGTGTAAAGGAGTTCTATCAGAAACCTATAGTCGCTTGCAAGAGTGCATCCACCCTTTGCGACAAAGTTAGTGCATTCTGAATTAAAAAGACCAGACCAAAAGAAAGGACGGCAATTACTTTTGGGACCCATAGAACGTGGGATGTACCCTTGTGGCAGGTGTGCCCACTGTGGTAATACATCTAAAAAACATGAGATTATACACTCCAATTACCTGGAAATCAGAATGAAAGAAGGACTGTAATAGCTTTGAAGCTGCAATATTGAGGCTTCCAAAGAATGTTACTCACCATTTCAGTGGTTTCACAGTTGATTGTGATCCAAGTAGGAACTCAGTCATGCTCCACTGAATGACACCATAGCAAATATTAACAAAATTATCTGTGTTGCAGTACCTGGCATTCTTTGTTGCTCTGGGCTGGTGGGGGTGAATCAGTTGTTCTTCTCCTCCTTGATTTGTGGTGCAGCATTAATACTTATATTTCTCTAAAATGCTCCTTATAGTTCACAGTCATGAAGGTCAAACGGTATGCTTTTTGTGTATGACAATACTGTTGGGTTCAGCTGGCACCTTATATGGTGAAACTAGCTCCAGATACAGCTACTTACATACAATGTACAGTCAGCTAAAAACTGACTGTGTATCTTTAATTTTCCTGTGTTTACCTTGCATGACATAAAGGTAGGGAGTCACAACACTGAGGAAAGAAAGAGGCAGGGCTATGCTAATGAAACAGAGCACAAAACAAAATTGATTTTTCACTTGGAAAACAGTACTTTTTGTTGGTATGAATGGTAGGAGACTGATTCCCAACTCCTGCAGGTTAGTACATTCATTTGGTATGGCAGACTTTCATAAGTCACTTTAAACACATATGAATTTTAGAATTTCATTTTGGACATATGGTGGAGGTATAGCTTAGATATGGGTACCACTTATATGTGGATTAGATGAGATTTGGTTTTATACTGATTTCTATATGAAAATATGAATATTAATGTTTATATTATCAATGTATACCTAGATCCTTGCAAGGAAGAAGCTCATTGGGCAAAACGTTAAGCATTTCAGGGGACTGTGGCTCTGTAAAGTGTTGAAAGTGAAGATTTCCTCAGTGGTTTCACTGGTGCTGGTGTTTCAGTTCTTATGTTTGGACTTTTCTGTTTCTCCAGCCCAGCTACATTTGTATGAATTAAATGATTGAAGGGGCCCACCTGTTCCTAGATCTGTATAATCTGAGTGTGGCCATTGTGTATCCCATATCTATCTATCTATCTATCTATCTATCTATCTATCTATCTATCTATCTATCTATCTATCTATCTATCTATCTATCTACCTATCTATGTACATCTGTAATACATGATTGGGCCCTTGTCACCACAGAAAAAAAAGCCACTGTATAGTTCTCCATATAATAAAAAGGGTCCGTGTCTCAGTTGACCTACACAGTTATCAAAATTCAAATAAATAGTAAGTAAATATACTAGCCACTTAGTGTATTATGATATCAATTAGATAATTACAGTTTATTAAGGTTTCAGGTTTTCAGGTTTATTTTTTATTTAATAAAGCATATATAAAACACACAGTTCATCATGCAAATCCAGGATTAAAAACAGAATAAGAAGAAACAATAAAATAGCTATAGAATTTAAATACACATTCCGAGCATTGCCACTTCAGCCAGATTATTCAGCATCTACTATTAAAATAGATAGCCTTTTTATATTGCTATCTTTGTAACAGCTTATTCATCACTTTATGCACAAACATTGCTACAGAGTAGATGTTACTAGTTTTAGAGAAAGCAAAAAGATGTTTCAGTTTCTTATGTTAGTAGAATAATATTTTTTCCCTTTGTTATTATGGGCACTAACCATTTTTCTCTCTCCATAGTCAAGGCAGGACATTCCAAACAGACATGCTCCATCGAGATAAACTGTGCATTATTGCAGAGGCATTTGTTCACAGAGAATAAACCGCAAATAATTTTTATGTTAAGAAGATATCCAAGTAGCTGGCCATAAATAAAGTTGGCAAGAGCCCTTCTGTGATCTTTCTTTTCACAAAAACCTAAGTAGTTAAACATAGAAACATAGAAACATAGAATTTGACGGCAGATAAGGACCGCTTGGCCCACCCAGTCTGCCCATTTCCCTACCTACTGGATAAGCTGCAGATCCTAGTTAACCAGCAGCCTACTTCTTCCTACCCCCATCCCCCAGAACTGCCTTATGACTATCCCATGCATGCTTGAATTCCACCACTGATTTTGACTCCACAACCTCCTTCGGAAGGCCGTTCCATGCATCCACAACCCTCTCTGTAAAAAAATACTTCCTTAAATTACCTCTGAGCCGCCTCTATTTTCAAATTGTGCCCTCTTGTTCTTGCACACCTCTTTTTTTGAAAGATGCTACCCTCTTGGACTTTGTTGATTCCCTTGAGGTACTTGAACGTTTCTATCATGTCCCCCCTCTCCCTTCTTTCCTCGAGGCTATACATATTAAGCTCCTTAAGTCTCTCTTCATATGTCTTCCGTGCAGACCCTGCACCATTTAGTTGCCCTCCTCTGGACAGCTTCCATCCTGTCTATGTCTTTGGAGATTGGGTCTCAGAACTGCACACAATACTCCAGATGGGGTCTCACCAGCTGTCTGTACAGAGGGATAATAACTTCCTGTTTTCTACTGGTGATGCCTCTCCTATGCATCCCAGTATCCCCAGCCCTCCTTGCCCCTCTCTCACATTGCTTGCCCGTCTTTGGGTCATCTGATATGACTACCCCCAGGTCCCTTTCCATTTTGTTGTTGTTAGTATCTCACCCCCATTGTGTACTCTTCCCTGGGTTTTGTTTCCCAGGTGCATTACCTGCACTTCTTAGCATTGAATCTAAGCTGCCATACATTTGACCATTCCTCTAACCTTGCCAAGTCCTTTCTCATCCTTTCCACCCACCCTGTGCATCAACTCTGTTGCAGATCTTAGTGTCATCTGCAAAGAGACATATTTTTCCTTCCAGTCCTTCTGCAATGTCGCTATAAAGACATTGAAGAGGACCGTCTAATACTGAACCCTCATGGTACCCCACTAGTAACCCTCCTTTCTTCTGAGTGGACTCCATTTACTATTACCTCTGTGTCCTATTCTCCAGCCACTCCTTACCCAGGCTGTCATCTGGGACCTACCCCAGGCTGGCTAACTTGCATATTAATCTTTGATGTGGGACTGTGTCAAATGCCTTATAAAGTCTAGGTAGGCCATGTCCACAGCCCTCCCTGATCTACTACTTTGGTCACCCAGTCAAAGAAATCTATCAGATTCGTCTGGCATGACCTTCCGGCTGTGAATCCATGCTGCCTAGGGTCCTGTGCCCCTCTGGCCTCTAGATACTCGACAATTCTTTCCTTTAGAAGTGATTCCATCATTTTCCTATCACTGAGGTTAAACTAACAGGTCTATAGTTTCCTGCTTCTGCCTTGCTCCCACTTTTGTGAAGGGAATCACATCTGCCCTCCTCCAGTCCTCAGGTACCACCCATCCTCCCATGATTTGTTAAAGGGTAGTCAGTGGTGTCACTAGTTCTACCCTTTAGTTCTTTTAGAATTCTGGGATGAACCCATCGGCCCCATTGCTTTGTCCACCTTCAGTTTTAAGAGTTCTTCAGAACCCTTTGTTCTGTAAATGGGCCGGTATCAACTTCTGTATCCAGAGTGTTACTACTGTTTGTTTTATGTACCTCCCTCTTCCTTTGTAAATACTGAGCAAAAATATTTGTTTAGTATCTCTGCCTTTCACAGTCTCCTCTGCCCACCCTCCCTCCCCTTTATTAAGCCTCACTATCCCTCCCTTGGTCTTCCTTCGCTCCCTGATGTACCTATAAAGGTTTTATCCCCTTCTTAACTGAGTTGGCTATCTTTCTCGGTTTGGGCCTTTTGCTGTTCTGACTGCCTTCCCAGCCTCCTTTTGCTTTAACTGATACAGTTCTCTGTCCTGCTCCTTCAGCGATTCCTTGTACTTCCTGAATGCTTTCTTTTCTCTTGAACCTTCACTGCCACTTCCTTTGAGAACCATAGTGGTTTCTTATCGTCTTTTTTGTTTATTTGCTTCACACAAAGGCTCGTTACCTCTGTGATGGCAGTTTTATTATTCCCATTGTTCTTCCACCCCTCCTTCCTGCCCATTTGCTAGTGCGTTCCTTAGGCACTCACCCATTTTGGCAAAGTCAGCCCTCCTAAAGTCCAGTACTTTTGTCTTTGTATGGCTTGACTCTATTGCTGTGTTTATTGTGAACCATACTGTTCGATGGTCGCTAGTTCCCAGATGGCTACCCACTTCTACATCTGTAATCCTCTCACCATCTCCATTTGAGAGAATCAAGTCTAATATTGCTCCCTCTCGAGTGGGCTCCAGTACTAGTTGTCTAAGGCATGCCCCCTGTAGAGCATCTAGAATAACTGCACTCTTCGAAGTGGCAGCTGCAACTGCACTCAGTTAACATCTGGCATATTCAGATCACCCATCAGCAATATCTCCTTTTTCTGCCATTCTAAGTATACTTTCTATCATTTCCCTGTCCATTTCCTCCCCTGAGAAGGGGTCTGTATACAACCCCTGCGCGCATTGTGGTGCCATTGCCTGTCTCCAAATTTACCCACAGTGCTTCTTCTCCTCCCTGTGTACCTTTTTGTTCTGTTGCTTTTATTCCTTCCCTTATGTAAAGAACTACTCCTCTACTGGATACTGGATTCATTGTAGCCCAGGATGCTTGAGTAGATTCCTAAATTATCCATGTTATGCATTTCCCCCAAATCGTATTGCACCAAGACTTCACATATTCTTTGGGAAACTTCCTTTAGATAGTTTCCATCTAAATATTTGTCTGAGAGGAACCAAATGTTGTATAAGCTATACTGAACTAGAATTTTATTTAGTGTAGCGAACCAATTGTTAAAATACTTTAATGTGAAATCTCACCATCATGTTTTGGGCAACCAGGAATCCACCATAGAGTAAATTCTTTTTAATGACCTTACAGCTCTGTTAGTTCTATGTTCTAATGGTAAAAGATTTGTTTCCAATCTTAAAAAAACAGAGGATGTATCTCTTGGAAGACCAAGGGAGTAAGTATCATTTTAAAGAAGTTTTGAATAATTTCCAACTCACTTGAAAATGTATTGATTCCCCCTACTTCACATCCATATAACAATTGATTTACTACATTGGCTTCACATGCCCTACATAAAGCCTTGAAAGAATGTTTCTGAAAATCCTTTTGTAAAACACATAGTTCTCAAATGTTATATCACAAAGGTCTAAGTGAGCCACGAGATCTCTTAGAGCCCTTTGCACTGGGGATAGGCCTTTGCAGGAGTGTCCAGAACAGTCCAGATTAGGGTCAAATGGTAAGTTTCAATCCTCACCCAATATCATTGGGAGGGATAGGAAGGGCATTAAGGAATTTAAAAGTTGTGAAAAAAAGAGGGAGGGTCCACATTGGGACCATAAACACTGCCCAGCAAGATTTCAGTGGTATGCAAAAGGCCTTTAACAAAGACATATCTACCAGAGGGATCACTGATAGTCTGAGTGGGGACAAATGGGACTGTTCTAGCCATAAGAATCATGACTCCACAGCTTTGCATGCTACCACCTGAAGAGAATACCTGCCCAATGTACTGCCTTCTCAATTTAAGTGCTTCCATAACAAGCAAATGTGATTCCTGGATAAAAACTACATCGGCTCTCAAAAGGTGCAAGTGTTTTAGAAGTTTATATTGTTTAGTTTTATGGTGCGTCCCTTTAACATTCCATGTTGCAAAGGAGAGAAATCTAGCCATTCATGTGGGTAAAATATGGAATGGCATACAGAGGGTATGTGACAGATGTGTATGTCCCATGTGTCAGAACATAATGAAAAACAGTGCTGTACTCCCACTCTATTGTCCCGGATCCCCTATGTACCCCATATTGATCAGGTAAATAACAGGTTTCCCCTACCCTTCTATCCCCCCCCAACCCCCAAGCTGTCACAGCCCATGACAAGCAGTCTGTCAGCATTAAGCCCCCCCAACCACCCGAACCCTGAAACACTACTGCAGTAAAGTGAAACTATAGGATTATATGTCTTCTCCCCATCAATTAAGGGTTGCAGTCCTCTCTAAGCAATTAAAATTCAATATGAAGCTATAACATAATTGAACCCTAAAACAGGAAAAAAGGAGAGATTAAATCTAACTTGCAGTATCTACTTGTCCAATCAGAAACATGAGAGCTCAAGCAAAATAAACCTACACTTGGACTTAAAATCTTCAGTCAAAATCAACATGCAAACTGAGAAGGCTCTCTGTGAAAGTAGAATTGGGTAACCCGCCTTGCAAGTCCATTAAACTGAGTTCGTAATGAGGTAAACTGCCGTGAGTAGATCAGGGGTTCAGTAGAAGCTGTGAGTCCAAAACATAAGCCAAATCAAAATTAAAATGTAGACGGAGGCGCCGCTACTAGGCATATAACAAATTATTAAACTAGACTCTGGTTCCTTCTAGCAGTTTTAATTGTGTATTACAACAATTCGAGGTGCATAGGATCTGCAGCTGCACGAAAGTGTGAACAAAGATTGTATGCAGCTCACACAGGTTGACAGTCTAATTGGAGTGGTCAGCATCATTCAGTGGAGATGACAGCTGAAAGTTTAGCATTCCCCCTTGGGACCCAAATGGGAGCAACACTAGTAACTTGAAAATCGCCGATGGGGCTCCTAAGCTGACCACACAGAGATCATAGGGGGAATAAGCAGGCAGTCCTCTCTCAGTTCCACAAATTTAACCACATGCACAAGCAATCGAGGAAGTTCATATTTTCCATGAAAGGTTACTCTCCTTAACTTTCCCAAACAATTCCAGTAGATCAGTCGGGGTCTCGAAACAAATCTGGAAGAGCAGCCTTCAGTCCTGCAGTTGCTAGCTCTACATCTTCATAGGTGACCCAGGAGCCTGGTAGTAAAACTTGAAACCATGCTGGGTATCCCATCTTAAAACAGATCCCAGCAGCTATGAGCTTTGTAACGATGGGGTGGAAAGAAGCCCTTTTCTGCCTTACTGGGAGATCCTGTGCAACACGAAGTTTGATGCCTTCCCAAGTAATCTCCTGGGCTTCTCTAACTTTAGTCAGAAAATGCTGCCTTTCTTGATAATTCAAAAAATGGAATATGAAGAGACGTGGGGGTCTCCTTACTCAGGCATTGGGCGGAGGGCACAATGAGCTCTTTCGATAACATATTTAGGCCAGAATGGCAAGGGCCCTGCAATGTTCTCCACAAACGTCTGGGCAAAAGTAATGGGTTCCATCCCTTCTTCCTTCTCAGGAAGGCCAATTAGCACTGCGTTTTTTCAGTGGCTGCGGCCTTCCAAATCTTCCACTTTATTCTCCAGCTTGAGGATTCTTTGTCTGGTTGCCACTAAATCAGGTTCGATCTTGGAGGTTTTCTTCTCGAGTGAATACAGCCATGCTTCATTGTCTGAGGTTCTGCGGGTAAGGTCTTCTAGCGCTTGAGAGAAGGACTTTAGTTCAGCAGCGGTCGTTTGTAACTCCAGGAGGAAAGACTGAAATTCTGCAAAGAATCTTGCCAGAGTAAGGGGTTCATTATCTGGCATTGAGGTTGCCTGCACCCAGGTGTCTGAAGAAGCTGAGGCTTTAGACTTTTTACTGGCCTTCTCCGGCATTTGTGGTGGTATGTGCTTAGGCAGAGATTTCTTCATTTCAACTTCCATCAATGCAGAGAACCCAGTCAGAATAGCACTGCAGGCTTGACAAATCAATGGCTAAGCTTACGCCGAGAGAAGAAATCAGAAGAGCAGTTTAAATATTTATTTTCAGTCGGGTGGCTGGAGCTGAAGGAGAGAGTTACTGTCCAGTGCGTTGCATCACGTGGTCTCCCACTAGTATATTTCTTTAGTGACATCTCAGGTGTCCAGTGGTTCCTCATCCCTGATTCCTCATTATCCATTTTAATTAAATCCCTGGTGTCCAGTCATTCCCCCCAGCCCTGATCACCTGTTGTATTCATATTTATGAAATCCATTGTGTCCAGTAGTGTATTCCCTGCCCCTGATCCTCCAGTATAGTTGTTTTACTGAAATCCATGGTGGTCCAGTGGTTCCCTAGAACAGTCTCACACCCCATCGTGACCTGCCCTCTTACATCCCACCTCTGCACAACACCCTCTCCCCAGTGTCCAGTGCTCACAGTGGAGTATGGTGACTGGCACAGCCCTCATCTCACCTCCATGGTCATATGCCGTATGAGCTATCTGTGAGAGTGTGTGTACTGTAGAAACAGCTGTTTCTATAGTACACATGCCCACTGTGGGCCATATTCAGACCAAGCATGCAACTGAGCCCAGTGGTCCTGCAAATGGACCCTTAGTGGGCTTGTTTGCATGGGTGCAGCAGCCTCTTAAAGCCCTTGTCTCAGTGAAAGGACAGCACTGATTGTCCAGTGGTTCAACCCACCCCTGATCCATCAGTATAAATTTTTTTAGTGAAATGCCTGTTGCCCAGTGCTTCACCCACCTCCTGATCCCTGGTATATTCATTTTAATGAAATCCTAGGTACCCAGTAGTTCCCTCACTGCCAGTTGCACCATATATCCATTTTAATGAAATCCCTGGTGTCCAGTGCTTCCCCTACCCCTATCCCCATTATACTTGTTTTAATGAAATCTCTGGTGTCTAGTAGTGCTTCCCCAACCCCTGATCCCCCAGTGTGTTCATTTTACTGAAATCCCTGGTGGTCCAGTGCTTCCCCCAGAATAGTATCACCCCCCACCTGATCCACCCATCACATCACACCTCTCCCAACCCTCTCACCCCAGTGCCAGCACTCACAGAGAAGTACGGTGACTGGCACAGCCCTCATCTCACCTCTACTGCAGGACACTGTATGAGCTACCTTTGAGTGTACATACTGTAGGAAATACGTGATTCTATAGTACATGTGCCCACTGACAGCTCACACAGCAGCCAGCCATGGATGTGAGAGGAGGGATGTACTGGTCACCATACTGCACTGTGAGTGCTGGACACCGGGGTGAAAGGGTTGGGAGAGGTGGGATGTGAGGGGTGGGTCAGGTGGAGGTGTGATAGGGTGAGCAGTGGGTACAGGGACTATGGATGTGGGTGGGTGGGTCAGTTGGGGATGTGAGACTGTTGGGGGGAACCACTTGAACACCAAGGATTTCAGTAAAATAAATATATCAGGAGGTCATTGGGTGGGGGAAACACTAGACACCAGGGATTTAATTGAAGGTGATAGGAAACAGTTGTTTACACCTTTACATGCCTTCCTGTTGTCCCTTTAGCCTCTATCCAACATTCTGATATGTTTTTGACCTTTTTTGTTAAATTAATAATCTAATTTTGTTGCCTTTTAGCTACCCTGAATCCCCCTCTCCTCAGCAGTTGAGGCTCTCTCTTTTCATACTGTATTTGTATGACATCAATGACACTTTTCCAGGCTATTCAGTTGAATAGCATGGAATGGTGTTATTGATGTCTTAGAATGCCTTTGAAATATGAAAAGGAAGAGAAGTAGCTGGTTAGGGGAGTAGAACTCTGTGTAGTTCACAGGGCACCCCAAAGCTTAATTATTTAATTCTCAAAAATTGGTTAAAGCATATCAGATTACTTAACTGGCATGGAAGTGAAGATGAGAGGGCAGTTAACTACATAAAAATAATTTCCTATCTCCTTTAAAATGAGTATACTGTGGAATGATGGCTAGGTGTGGGGGGGACAACTGGACCACCAGGATTTTCAGTAAAGCAAATATACCAAGGAAACAGGAGTGGAGGGAACCACTGGTCATCAGGGATTTATATATTCCCATGAACTGGGAGATGGGGATAACTCACCACTGGGGTGAATGGCTGCAGTATAACTGCCCTGCATTTGTTGTGGTGAGGGCACAGGCATAGCAGTGTTTTTCAATGAAGGTAAACAGCACCACTTGGGGGTCTGTTTGCAGACACTGCAAGCCTTTGAAAATGCCACTGCACCAGTATCCATGAGAGTATCCCTTCATTTGCATATGCACAGTATTATTTTAGCCCCTTGGTGTTGCCATTTTTGCAGGGTGCTCTGTGGGCCTCTGAATAAGGATTCATCTGTACCACTGGTGCAAACTCAGGTTAGTGCCAGCACAAACCATGTTTGTGCCGGCACTAAGCTTTGAATATCAGGGCCTATGAGGGATAAGGGAAACTAAAAATCCTACAATCCTGCACGCATGGATAAGCAAGCAATAACACGCAACAAGGTGTGGGTTATCTCTTGATAAGAACATGCCCAGGCATGTTATAAGGCACAAGACACTTGTGCTGAGTGCCTTATGCATCTGGACGTGCTGTTATAAGGAGATAACCCACACCTCGGAGTGTGTTATTGCGCTTATAAAATGGGCCCCAAGTAGAAAAAAAAGCTGTTAAAATAGAAAAAGTTAGGAATAAAAGAGTTTTATTTAGTTGCAATGGTAAAAATAGTCCCTCTATGTACTGTCCTGTGCACTAGCCTGTATTTAGCTTGGTCACCAGTACTGTCCACTGCCCCCTTCACCTCCACTTACTGCTCAGGTTAGGTCCCTGCAGTCTCTCAACCACACACAGGCTGTGCTTTTTTGCTGCACACCTTGAAACTCTGTTTTTCTTTAACTGTCAATGGCGGTATTATAGGGAGAGAGAGAGCATGTCCTTCTTGAGACACTATATAGTAGAGCATCTTTCAAAGTGTCTTTCTCTTTCAGTGCATCTGACTAACTGAGTACCTGTTTTAAAGGGAAAAGGATATTCACTGATTTTTTTTTTAAGTTTACATTATGTTTAAAATACATAACAGACAAGCGGGTCTCTAGTGTGATTCTGCACCTTTCGTGGTGGCACCCGCTACTTTCCAATCATCGGACCTTGCTTTGTGGTGTTCCATATAAAGGTATGCACAGTACAGGTCAGACCTTCATTTCTTTAACATTTTATGCTATCCTAAGAGAGTTTTTGTGTGGAGAGGTGGGGAAGTAGATTGCCAGTGGTCCAACTGACTCTGAGCAAGCATGTCCTGTCCTGGCTGCCATGCAGACTGGTTTCCTGTTTCGCTGTTTTGAAAGTCATTAGTTTTGCTCTGTGCTACTGTTGCAGAGTATCAATATTTTTTGTCAGGGTTGGCAAGGGGTGGAGGACTGAGGAACAGATAAGAGCTGCATGGAGGGGAAGTAAAGGAACTCAGAGGAGAACAGAGCTGAATCAGCGACGGTCCATTGGAGAGCCGTGGATTACCAGTCTGCCAAAATATGTTGTCAACTAGAGTACTGAGAGGTTTGTCCAGTTATTTTTATGTTATTTGTTTTCTATGAAACTCAACTGGATCCTAAAATGCAGCTTTGCAATTGGCTTGGGGGGGGTCATCTGCAGGTTTGGGGATGACAGAAGGCAAGCACCAGTCTGCAGGCTGGGGACAGCAAGCAAGCTCCAATTTTAAAAATGAGAGGTTGGCACAATGATATCAGTTGTTCTTCATCCTGACTGGCTGAGGAGGTGCCGGTTGGCACATTATGTCAAGATAAGGACCTGGCAGAGATACTGCTCAGCCAATCAGGACACAGAAAATGCAAGGCCCATTTTATAATAATTAATACATTTCAGTGAAAAAACAGCTTGAAATAGTTTTCATGGTATTGCTTTCCTATTAAAAAAGTAAGTCATGTCACATTTTATTTACAGTATTATAAAGTTTTGTATTGATTTCAACAAAGGTAGCAACATTCAGCATGAGTCAAATCTGAGTCTGACATTCCATATTAGACATTTTATCTTGTTTTGATCAAAGAGAATATGATGGCTGTAAATCTTTAGTATTGTCCTTTTTTGCTTAGAAGGCAGAACATAGATACTGACTGAGATTAAATTTAATAATTAGTACCCATTTAAAGCTCATTAACCTACATAGTAATCAATAAAATAGCAAATTTAAGTTTGGAAGGCACCTTTAGTTCATTAAAGATTATCCTCACTTAGAGATGTGGTGAAGTTTGTGTGAAGTGGCGAAAATTCACAGTTCATGGAGCTTCATGAAGTTTTCCCAGACCTGGAAACTTCAGCCTCACCCGAATTGTGAAGTTTTTACTGTGGACTGTGGATTTTTGCCATGAACTGTGGAATTTTGCCTGCAAAGTTCCACACTCTGTAGCAAATCTTCGCACTCCTTGGTTAATACGCACTCCGTGAATTGCGTGAAATTTGCAAATTAATTTACAGAGAGAAGTTTGCCAGCATTGCCTATCTCTATCCTCACTGTTGAACTAAATACTTAAACTTACAACCTGTCATGTGAAAATTATTATGGATGTCTTCAGTGTTGACTGATCGGATAATAAGCATAACATATTGAAAGCCTTGACAAGTAAAGCTTAGCATGCTGGGATTATCTCCAGCACCCACCAGGAGAAAATAACAAAAGCATCTACCACACTTTGCTTAGCTGGATATTGACTAACAATCAATGTTATCAGTACTGGTGTCCTGCCTGATATCATCGGCGGTCACTCCGCTGTGTATTGTGTATGGAAAATCAGTACCCTTAGGTTTACTCTCAGAATCATGATGCTTGGAGACTGTTCGAAATTCAACTATGAGGCCATTACTCATGAACACTACTTACTTGACTGGTTATATAACAAATAGTAACAGATAGTAATATTGCAACTACATTTTTTATAACTATCCTAAATAGACTTCAGAATAAGTATATGCCTTTCACTAAGCTTCCTTTTTAGGCAGTAAAAACAAAGTAGCTAAGTAGCAATCTTCAAAAATAAATGAAACTGACAATGTATTTACAGTATAGTATACATTTAACATTTCTAACTTGCAAAGTAACTGGGATGATTACAGAAAAGCCAGATGCAACTGGAAGAAAATGATATACAAAAGCCTACTTTTTAAAAAGCAAGTTAAAAAATCCTAACAAGATCCAAAAATGTTTGTGAAAAATATAAAAGGAAACACGGGACAAGCAAGTTAATGTTTAACAAATATGTTTATCATGCATGGATCAAACTGTAGTCATCCCCTTAAACTAGCTAATGCTTTAAATCATTTTTTAATCAAATTATTTGGCTTACACTACACACGATTTACACAATGGATCAGCTAAACCTGCAGTGAACTATCCATCTAAAATTCTTCCCAAACCACCTTTTTACTTGAAAGTGGATAGATGTAAGGACGGGCTTAAACTACTTAATGGCATGGTAGTTAACAAAAGCACAGGACCGGATGGTCTTGAACCCAAATTCTTAAAGTTAATTACCCCCAACATGTTCACCCCCTTAAATACAATTTTCAATGTTACAGATAATTGTACTGTGCCTGATGTCTGGAATGCTGCTCATGTAAAACCTAAATGCAAGGCTGGGGACTCAACACTTATAGCAAACTATTATATCATTTCAGTAATATCACCCCTGGATAAACTACTACAACAAAATATTGTATCCTCACAACTGACTGGTTACCATGAAAACAATAAGTTACTGTCTTGTCAGCAACATGGTTTTTAGAAAGGGACATAGCACCAATACAGCATTGATCAATTTTGCTAATGGTGTTGAAACAGATATTGACCAAGGCAAATTAACTGGGGCCACATTTGTGGACCTCAGTAATCATTTGGACCTCGTTATGTTTTTTTTTGGCATTGTTAACTATGAGATAATAAACAATTGACTATTCAGGGTGGGAGTCTTTGATAATGCCTTAAATGAGTTCAAAAACTATTTAACTAGCAGAAAGAGAAGTGTTAAGTCAGGCACTGTTCTTTACAACATTTCCCACCTCTATATTGGTGTGTTCTGGGGTCAGTATTGGGTTCACTACTGTTTTCAGTGTTTATTGATACCCTACCTATAGTTTTGGTGGTTTGTAAGACTCTACTATATGCAGATGGCTTGACAACATACAGTACAATAGTTCTGGGAATACAGATTCACTTCATTCTTAACTAAACACTAAGTTTAATTGCATCCTTCAATGTTCCTCCATTAACCCTTGCTATGCCACCTGCATGTATACAGGTGCTAACAACCTATATGTTCTAAATCTTCTGGTAGCCTAAGGGTTAACTAGGCCATAATGAGTGGCTATTTTGCATTAAGGTTAAGCAATGGAATCTTCAGAGTTTGAAAAGCACTATTGGAGGCAGAGAGGTTTTTAAAAAAACTTATAAACAGTAGCACTTCTAAAACATTGCTGGCTGGTTCAGGAAACAAAACTAACGGGAGGCTGAATAATTTTAAAGTCCACTGTCCTGATGGCTCTGTCCTACAAGAGGTGGCCAGTATGAGTCCTCTTGGATCAAAACCTTGACTTTGTTGATCACATCTTGAGCTCTGATAACTTGTAAACTTGAAATGACTTAAAAAATATGGAAAAGCCTAACTAACAAAACCCACCTCTCTATTACCTAAAGGGGTATTATTGATTACATTGATGTATGGCCCACACACATTACACACAGCCTTACTTGAAATATTTGTCAACTCAGATACTGTCTACAGCAGCAAATGTCACTTTGCAGTAGATGCACATTAAATACCCATCACTGTGTGTTATATTCACATTTTAGATAGTTACCACCTAGTGCAATTAGATCATATGCACTAGTTTGTTTTATTTTCAGAGTCCTGTAAACCAAAACTTTAGTATCCCTGTATGATCTTTAAAGCCATTCCACTAGCACTTGTGGCCTAAGATAAAATTACACATATTTTATCCAAGCAGCCAGGGTGTAAACTAAAGTGGTTTAAAAGCCTTCAGTTTTACAGTACTTAATTTCTGGAATCATCTATTACATGTTGTAAAACAAATCTCATGACTTGTTAAAGGCCACCTCATGTTCTTGCAACTGATCATGTGTTAAATTATATGTTAAATCCTATGTGAAATGATTGTTTTTGTTTGTTTTTTATTTTTACCACTGCTGTGAAACACTGGTTTGGGAATAATAATTTTGACTCATCCTAAAAAAAAACTGGTTATAGCTCAAAAACTTGTCACAAAGTCTATTTTAATGTGAAAAGCATTTCCTAAAGTAGAACTAAATTGTAACTCTAATTTAGGCTAATATGTTTTGCCACAAATCCTTAATATTTTGGTAAAGAAAGTCAACATTTATGAGGGACTGAGGACAGTTTGAGGCAAAAGTCTGGGCTATTCTTTGAAATCAAGGTCAGTTGAGAAGTATTGTGTGTGAAAAGAAAAAGGAAGAGGAGACCATTATGGTTTTCCAAAGAGGTAGCAAAGAAAGTGAAAGCCAAAAAGACTGCATTCAGGCAATACAAAAAGACACAGGCAGAAGGGGATAGGGAGAAGTACCAGGAGAAGCAAAGGGAGGCAGGGAGGTCAGTAAGGGAAGCCAAAGCTCAGACAGAAGAACACATTGCAAAATCAGTGGGTAGAGGGGACAAAACCTTTCACAGGTACAAAGTGAAAAAGAAAGACAAGGGAGGATAGTGAGACTGAAGGGGAGGATGGGAGCCGCGTGGAGGATGACAACAGTAAAGCTGACATATTGAACAGGTATTTCTGCTCAGTCTTTACTGAGGAAGAGGGGGTAATGGGTCTGAAGGGAGTACAAGGGTGAGAATGGTGCAGAAATGGACACAAGTCCCTTTACATGAGAAAGGGTCCTGAAGGAACTGGAAGTAATAAGAGTTGATAAAGCAATGGGGCCAGACGGGTGTACCCCAGGGTCCTTAAAGAACTAAGAGAGGTGGTAGCTGAACCTCTGGCTATCCTGTTTAGCCAATCACTGGGAACAGGGAGGTACCCAAAGACTGGAGGACAGCAGATGTAGTCCCCTTATACAAAAGTGGGAACAAAGAGGAAGCAGGAACTACAGACCAGTCAGCCTCACCTCGGTAGTGGGAAGATCATGGAAGCACTACTGAAGGAGAGATTGGTGGAACATCTGGTTGTCAATGGACTACAGGACCCAAGGCAGCATGGTTTCACCAGGGGAGGTCACGTCAGACCAACCATGTTGAATTTTTTGACTAGGTGACTAGGGAGGTGGATCAGGGAGGGCAGTGGACATGGCCTATCTGGACTTCAGCAAGGCCTTTGACACTGTGCCACATAGAAGACTATTACACAGACTGGGGAATATGGGTGTGGGCAGGACAGTAGTGTGGTGGGTAGGTAACTGGCTGGGTGGCAGGACACAGAGGGTGGTGGTAAATGGCTGTCACTCCACAGAGGAAGAGTGACCAGTGGGGTACTACAGGGATCAGTGCTGGGACTGGTCCTATTCAACATTTTCATCAGTGACATTGCGCAGGATCTAGAAGGCAGAATTTCACTGTTCGCTGATGACACAAAGCTCTGTAACAGAGTAGACATACCAGAGGGTGTAGACAGAATGAGAAGCGACCTGCAGAAACTTGAAGAATGGTCAAGGGTTTGGCAGTTGAAATTCAGTGCAAAGAAGTGCAAGATAATGCATATGGGGCACAAAAACCCTGACACAATATATCAGTTGGGGGGTGAGGATATAGCATGCACCAAGCAGGAAAGAGATCTTGGGGTTGTCATCTCTGATGACCTCAAGGTAGGGAAACAGTGTGACAAGGCAGCAGGTAAAGCAAATAGGATGCTGGGATGTATAGGCAGGGCATCACCAGCAAGAAAAGGAGGTCATAATTCCGCTATACAAGACACTAGTGAGGCCCCACCTGGAGTACAGTGTACAGTTCTGGAGACCATACCTACGTAAGGACATAGACAAGGTAGAGAAGGTTCAGAGGAGGGCAACAAAGATGGTGCATGGATTGCATCACAAGTCCTATGAAGACAGGCTGAAGGAACTGAACATGTACTCCTGGAGGAGAGGAGGGAGAGAGGGATATGATAGAGACATACAAGTATCTTACAGGGAGGAACAGGGTGCAGGAAACACTATTTTTAAGTGAAAAGATGTTCCAGGACTAGAGGGCATGGGATGAAGTTGGAGGGAGGACGTTCAGAGGAAACATGAGAATTTCTTCACAGAACAGGTGGTGGACAAGTGGAACACCCTGCCAGAGGAAGTGGTGGGGGCTGAAACAATCACGGGATTTAAGAATGCATGGGATAGATATAAAGGAATTCTAGAGGTCAGGGGTAAGGGGCAACAGACTTCTAGGAAAACAAACTGAACTTACAAACTCAAATGGGCAGACTGGGTGGGCCACAGGCCCTTATCTGCCGACACTGTCTATGTATCTATGTATTTATGTCTATGTACTTCCACTGCCTAAAATGGAAGGCCTGCAAGGCTGAGTACTCTACTTGAAATCAACTAGTTACTTCTTCAAACTGCCAAATATTACCACAATAAAATTAAGAAAAAAATGTTTTCACTTTACCAGTAAGTCTTGCTGAGTGAAGAAGCATTGTTCATTCCTGAACTGTATGAATAACCCAACTAATTTATGGATGAAAGTGCCCCGACAAACACAGCAGCAGCCACTGAAGGAGGAAGGTCTCAGGCTGCTCATGGGAGAGAAAGAAGGGCAACCTCAGAGTGTGGATACACTTTCAGCATTTGTCTTCTGACCTATCCTAGACCACAGGTGCCCCTCAACATCCACAGAACCATCCAGCCTGCTCCCCCCCCCCGCTGAGATGGTGTGGTGTAAGTCCCCAGACAGCCCCCTCATGGAATTGTCATTCCTGTCTAAGGAAGGGGTGCCAACAACCACTGATGACTGTTGGTGTAATTCTTTGCAGACCTGGTATTAACTGCATTATTATTTTCTTTAATGAACAATGTGGAAGAGAATACAGAACCTGTGTTAGTAAGTGCCAAATTCAAATCTTATGAAAGTCCAGAGCAAGCCATATAATTCTTTTGCTGTTAAGTACCTTTCACTTCATAGGCCTAATTTAGGAGCTTAGAACACTGGCAATATTTTCATAATAAGACCCTTTGTAGTTGGGCTGATCTGATAAATTTGACTCCACATGGTCTGATTGATGTGTTTCTGCATGCATTCATTTTACTACAGTTATGAAGTAAAAAATGCATTCATTGTACAATTTTTTTATCTAGGCTAGCCAACTTGTGGTACAATGTCTTATTTTGAAAGGGATCTTGTTTTTAACCAGTTTTACAAATGAGTGGACTAAAGCACAGGGACAGTATAAACACGGTGTAAGGGAAATAAAACAAATAAGGGCAAGATTTGCAAAAGTATTCACCATGGATCCAGGGAGTACAATCCGGATGGCATCAGCTACCCATGAAAGATCAAAAAGGATGAAGGGGGGGGGAAGGAACAGAAAAAAGTGATTCAAAATCGGACAGTTCTGAGTTGTCTCTTAAACATTTGGAATCTGATTCTGCTTCCTTTCACCACATGCAAGTAACCTTACTTCCATAATCACAGATGCTACAGAAGATGAAAGGTGAAATCCAGACTGTTAAGCTGCAACTGCCTGCTTTGAAATAAATTGTTCCTCAGAAAATGAAACACCAGCCAGGATGAGAGAAATTAGAGATTTTGGTGATGTGCCACAAACCTTTTGATCTCTGTTTAAAATGTTAATTAAGATAGATGAGAATATTGATAGTGTCTTACTCAAAACAGATTCATTTGAGAAGCATCACATAGATCTTAAAAGGGAGGTCAATAATTGAAATACATTTTAAAAAGAAACAGAATGTGAACTTCCAAATATTAAATTGAAAGCACTTACAACTCAAGCCTTAGCTGACACAAATGCCCATAATAATGTGGTGCTATTTCAAAAAACAGACACAGATTTATGTAATTTCTTGGATACAGAACTTGGCTCAGTCTGTGAACTTTTGAAAGCTGTTATAATAGAATCTGTACTCTTCCCATTTTACTCTAAAGAATATATAATTCTGCTTAAAACAAAAGAAGTATTGATTGCATTTCATTATCCACCAGGAAAAACTGAACAGGATGAGGACAGCAAACTAAACACATTAATGAGAACAGCTATTATTATACAGTTGACATTTGAGAAACACCAGTAGGTGATCCTACAGATTGCAAGAGAAAGGGTGTTTTTTTTTTCATGATAAGCTTCATATTTCTCCTGACATGGTGGCTGTCACTAAGGAATTGAGGAACATTTTCTTTCTTTCAAAGAGGAGATTGCTTAGTCGGGAGCTTCATTTACTTTCCCAGTTCAAGGGAAATGTTAGGGTTAAAGCTGAATCAAAATATATGTATTTTTTTAGCTGTATCAGTTCAAACACTTTTTAAAATGTAATAAGGATAAACAAACTGCCTTACAGCTAAGAGAACAAGATACTATGTAAGGATAACTATCTGAACTTGAACAGTAATTACACACAGGAAATATTTTTAAATGGTGTCATTACCTTTTTATTACAGACTGTTTTATTTTTAATCAAACTGAGCTTTAAACTTAAGTTTAAAATCTGCAACACTCTTGAGCCATATCTGTTATTTAATTTACCATTTTAGTTTTTCTTTTAACATGGCTACTTCTTTAAACTTCTACTGCTTGTCCGACTACATAGTTCTCTTTTTTCTTTATTATACTAAAATATTATATATGCTCTTAGACCCTCTCCTTACTTTTGATAAGATAACTACAAAGAAAGAAAGATAGATAGACAGACAGACAAATAATCAATACACAATTATATATACAGTACTGGTATATTTTTCATTTTCAATGTATACAATATTTATTTTTGTTATAAAACTGAACATTCAATAAAAAAACAGTAGTTTCAGAAAATACCATATATTGGACAGACTATCAGGGTCCTTTGGTTCAAAGCAGTATCATTTGAGAACAGATGCAGTTGCATGCAAAAATAAAACTCTGGTCAGAGCCACTGTGGCTGCTAATACAGTAACTTGATAAGGGTGCTTCATGGCCTTAAACATAAAGATGAATTGCCTTAGTCAACTCCGTGTGTAGATACAATTTTTGGTAAAGGTAGATCATTTATCTGGTTCATTCTGTTTCCCATATGCTTTAAATGGAGTGTCGAGTGTGTGTTGTACTATATGTGGAAGGAGAGGGAGCTCCACACCAAGACCTTCAAGTACTGTAATGGTAGAAGAAACAGTAGGAAGGTGAGGTATGTCTGCACTGGGGACTGTAGGCCAACCTGGAAGGATAAGAAATTATACCGAGGTGATGGCTTGCTCATCCAGGAGGCAACCAGGAATTACACCTGTGCCGTATTCTTGGACCTGAGCAAGGCCTTTGACACTGTCGACCATTCTCTGCTACTCTCTTCCCTGACCTCTCTAGGTGCTGACCCATTATCTTTACAGTGGTTCAACAACAATCCCTCTGATTGTTTCCAGCAGGTGAAAGTGGAAGGAGATCTCTCAACTCTCAAACCTCTCCTAAGAGGTGTTCCCCAGGGTTCTATCTTAGGACCAATCTTATTTGAAATATACATCAACAATATTGATGAAAGCATAACTAAGGCCGACATTCATCTGTTTGCAGATGACACAGTTCTTTACTTAAGCCGCCCGTCATTAAAATCTGCATGTAATGACCTTCAATCTGAGTTCAACCTGCTGCAACACCAACTCCTAAACAAAACACTGTTATGTAACACCAAGAAAACAAAAGCAATGCTCTTTTCTCCCTCTGCTCAAATGGTAAATTCAGCCCTATCAGATCCTGTGCTGCAGTTTACTACAATTCTTGGTGAGAAGTTGGAATTTGTCCCTAAATTCAAATACCTGGGAGCATGACTGGACCATAGACTCTCCTTTATAGAGCACATTGAAGAATTACTCAAAACATTACGACAGAGACTTGGCCTGTTCTTTAGGATAGCCCACTTCTTAACTAGAGATGCCAAATTACAGCCGGTACTATCAACCTTTCTATCCATGATAGATTATGCTGGCATCCTCTACAGTCACTGTCCCATTTCCTACCTCACCAAACTTGACACATTATATCGTAGAGCTTTGAGGTTCATCACAGGTCTGTCTTATTCCACTCACCACTGCTCCCTATATCAATCAGTGGGGTGGAGTTGTCTTCAATTCAGGCTTGATAAAAATGCAGCCTTATGGACCCTAAGAGCCATCTCCAAAAAACTGCCCCAATACATTACAGACTGTCTTTCAATAAAACCAATAGGCAATTACACCCTGAAAAGTTGCATATCTCTCCTACTGATGGTTTCCAAAGTTAACTCTTGCTTTGGCAGGGCTGCTATAAGCTTTACACTGTCCTCCTTGTGGAATAAATTGCAAAAAAAAACTGAAACTGAGGTCATCCATCAGCATCTCATCTTTCAAGCTCTTATATTCACATCTCAGAAATGATCAGTGCAATTGTTTCCCATGACCATGAATTGTCATCATGCTAACCTGTACCATTTAACCATGATCGAATTACTTCTAGTGCTTGTCTCCTCCTTGGCCCTGGTCTGTCATCATGCTTTCATGTAACACCTTGATGCCTCTGTCCTCCCTTTGATACTGGTCTATCTTCCCGCTTTCTCCAGCCTTCTTTCCACAACTCTATACTGCACTCATCCACAATCTACATGCAATCATACTATAAAAGTCCTAACTCCCCTTTCCCTCTCCCCGGAGGCCCCCACCACCGCATCAGTTCTACCAACCTATTCTCGGGACTTCACTTCTCACAATGTTTATCCTTCGCTTACATATTACATACCCCTTCTGGTACCCCATCTGCCGTTAGTTGGTGATTCACCAAGCCATTTTCATGGCTAGTACTGGTGACTGCCCCTGGTAAATGAGCTAACTGGTACTTCTATACAGAGAACATGGTTTATATACAGTTGCATGGTTCAATGGTGGGCCTGTTCCCTTGTATTTGAAGCCTCCTCTGTTATGGCTTGCCTTGTCTTCCTTTTATCATTTGACTCCCCTATTACTGCACCATTGTGTTTGTGTTTATATACTTATTTACATGTATTTATATGTTTTTATGATGAATGTTACCCGACTCTGTTCTAACCAGGTCCATCTTGTAAAAGAGCTCTGCTCAATGATGTTCACCTGGATAAATAAAGATTGTGATTGATTGATTGAACCACAGTCCTCAGTGGGTGATTCAAATGATACTTCTATGTACATTTATTGTAGCTGAGGGTGGGTGGTGGAAGAAATATGGGAGGTAGAAAGTGGGCCACCACAAGCTGAGATAGAGAGTGGGGAGAGCCCAAGGGGAGAGAGTCCAACCAGGATGCAAGTTATTCAAGGAAGCAAGGGGTTAGCAAAGGAAGAAGGGGAAAAAAGATCAGTCAAATGAAAAATGTGTGGAATGGGGAGCATTTGGAAAAAGGAGAAAGCAGCAAGAAGAGAAGTGAAGGCTGTCAAAATGGTGTAAGGTCTGCATCAGAAGCCCTATGAGGAGAGAATGAAAGGGTTCAATATGTGCACCCTGGATGAGAGGAGGGAGGGTGAGGCTATTATGGAGACCTTCAAAATACCTCTTGGGGGTTAATAAGGTACAGAAGGGAGATATGTTTCGGAGAACAAGGTGCTGTAGAACAAGAGGTCGATATGAAGCTGGAAGTAATTAGATTCAGGAGAGATGTGAAGATGTACTTCTTCACAGAAAGGCTGGTGGATTCCTGGAACAGCCTCCATGGGAGGCAGTGAGGGTGAAGCCAGTGGTGGGTTTCAAAAATGCCTGGGGCAGACAAAAAGGAATACTAGGAGGAAGGAGTTGGATGGAAGAGACAGTGCTGTAGGGCAAGTTGGGTTTCCAGCAAAAAGTGATCATAATTAAAAATGGGCAGACTAGATGGGCCCAGCGGTCATTATCTGCTGTCAGTTTCTATGTTTATGTAACTCCCCCTTTGGGAGCTTACTAGTTCTAGTCAGCCCTCCCTCCCTGGGCTTTTGTGGCATTATTCAGCCCAGTAGAAAAAGGGATAATTCATCTCAGCACTCAGGTGGAGCGTCCCATGGATCAAGATGTCACCATGGGTGTGTGGAGGGATAAAGTCCAGCAGTTTAGTGAGATTGGGGATTCCAGTCAGAAGAGGGGGTGGCAAGGGAGTGAGAGTGAGAGTGAGTCAGGGCTGGGCAGGGTCGATTGCCCGCTCCAGCCCCTGGCCATTGGCACTTGGGGGAACACCGAGGAAGATGGAGTCAGTAGCCACAAGCTGCACAGTATCTTTGGAGGGCAGCTAAAGTCGAGAGGGGAGCCAACAGCTGCAAGTCACAGAGTGCTTTGCCAGCCTGTGCTGATTCATATAGGGATCCTGTGGATGAGAATGCTGCAGTGAGTGTAGTGTACAGACAGTGAGTTGATTTGGAGATCTGCAGGACATGTCCTCCTTCTCGGTTCAGGGACAGATGCTACCAGTCCTGGAAAAGGATGCAGGGGTCATGAGGGAACCCACAAATCCCCAAGCTGCGAGGATTTTATGTCCCAAGGGGGACCTGGTGAATCAATATGGAGAGAGAGAGAGAGAGAGAGAGAGAGAGAGAGAGAGAGAGAGAGAGAGAGAGAGAGAGAGAGAGAGATGGGTATCGTTGAGAGTTTGGGTGCCTATGAAGAGTAATGGACTGTTAGGCACTGTGAACTGTTCTGGGACTTGTACTGCCTTCAGACATTTGTGACCATAGCAGTCCAGATTTAATGCTGCCCTAAACACTGTACAATCTTCTTGGTCCAGTTAAAAACTGCTATTATGACCATACCAGCCATGTGAAAGCTGAATGTGTTTCCCACTAATTAACTGAGGCTCCCAGAGCTATGTGTGAATATGATTAATGAATTTGGGATCCCTGTTGTTTCTTCAAGTTATGTGCAGGGATTCCATTATTGAAAGGAACTATTTAATATGCATTAACCTTATGTTTTCATTTGGCAACAACAAAGAAAAGGGACCCTGTGTGTGAATTCTGGGCCTGGGTAATGTGGCCACTGGAAGTGTTTCTGCTGCTGTGGGTGCTCCCTTTCCACAGATATATTCCATCTACACCCTTAGACACAGAAAGGGAGGGCTACATATTTATGTATGACAGGTTTTGTGATTCAAATGGATAAGGCACACAGCTGTTCCAGTTTTGCACTTGTGCTGTTGGTTTACAGAGCAAATTTAGATACAAATGTGTGGTGGTTATGGGGGGGGGGTAAGGAGATGAAGGCTTGAGGATTAAATGAAACAAAAAAAAAAACAAAACAAAATGAATTACGTGTACCATATAGTACTATACACTCCATCAAGTTCAGCAGTGATGAACATTATTTATATATTCTGTAGGTTACAGTCAGTGATTTCAAAAATATTTTTTTTTTTTTATCAAAGCCATCTGTCTCCATTCAGTGCACATAGTGAGCTTTATTTGTAAAAGGTTGGGTAATAATTTAAAAGTTTAAGTTGACAAAAAAGTAAAGTAAGTTATCACATTTGGTCAGCTTCACTTTTCAGCATTTCCCTGTATAACTCTGGTTCCGAGAGAGATAGAAAAAGAGACAGAGAGAAAAAGAGAAGAGGAATGGTGGAGCATGGTTGCCCATCCAGTATGCTGTATGTACAGTGCCACACACACACACACACACACACACACACACACAATTGGGAGACAGAGACAGAGACAGAGACAGAGAGAGAAAGAGAGAGGAGTTTAATTTGAATCTTTGTTGGATCAATGCTGTCTCATTCCAGACTCAGTTTTGACGAGTAGGCAGTGGCTTAGTGCTAAATTTAGCAGTGTGGTGTCTTTATGAACTATGATTTCCCCAACCCCACCCCAACAGTCCGGGAATCTTGGTGCCACCTAGGCCCCCAGAAGCTATTAGGTTTTAGATGCATTCTGGTGCATTTTGAGGGTCATTTTGACACTATTTGGCTGCTTTTAAACCCTTCTTTGATTTGTTACAACCAGCCAATGTTACAATCAAAATAACTACTTTTTATTTTCTTTAAAAAATAATTGTCAAAACTAAAGCAGAAAATCCCACTCCAGCCACCCTCCAAACACTCAACTATATTCTACTTCTCTTGAGTACAGTCAGCTATCACTGCAGCAGGCATTGCACTTGTTACCTTGCAACGTGACCGGAAGACCCAGCCCCCCAACAGTACACCACACAGTCAGACATATAAGGCAGTGAGAAGGGCACACAAAACACCAGCCTGGAACTGCATGTGTCTGTCACACAGCAGACACATGCACAGACCATCCATGCCAGAGAATGGAACTGATACACAGAACCCACTGGAGGGTTCCTCAAGTCCAACACACCAAGTTGACACAGGATGTATACCAGGTCATGAATGCTTTATCTGCCTGTGCTCTGAACTGAGACAGTCGGAGCAAGAAGGGTAAGGCTCAGCAGGTACGGCTACATGAAATACAAGGTATATACAGTGACATCACAGCCCACAGACTTGACATGCAGCAAGGGATCCACAACCTGTGTGAGACCTCAGACAATGGCATGACCATAATTATCACTGCTCTACAGTAGGATGATATTTCCCATTTATATCCAGTACATGGAAGCCAACCTTCAAATTCCCATTTGTCAAACACCAGAACCACAACGCCATCAAGCACTCCAGCGTAACCCACACATGACAACCAACCTACAGGGGTACACAGCCAACTGAAACAGTTGAGAACCTAATGCCAAGCACATCCAGAGGCATGTACACAGCCCAGTCAGAAGGCAAGGGCAGGGGCAATGCCAGTTGTAGGCTCATCTCACCCCAAACATCCACTCAGAAGTCATCCCAGATACCAGAGCCAAAACACACACATGACCTCATGCCTCATCCAAATGCAGCACAAGCTTTAATGCTGAAGAATTGCCATCCACCATCAGATGCATGTGGACTTCACTTCATGGGTTCTATACTCACACCAGGGGGATGGGAGGCTGGTGGAGAGGGGAAAGCTGGGGGAAAGTGAGATCACTCCAGTCACTGGATGCAGCCCAGTCCAGCCCCTCACCATCAGATAAGGCCATTGAGTACAAACAAAATTATTAATACAAAACAGCACATTTACCTCACTGCTCCTTTTATAATAAAGCCAGGCTGGTTAATAATTCAGATTGCTTTGTTGGCACCGACCATCTAACTCACTTTGTCCTGGCCAAGTCCTGACTCTCGACTTGTGAGAATTAATCAGTCACAGGCTTACACAGTGGGACTAGTTGGCTGCTTCCCACTCACACACCACATAGTACCAGCAGCATCTCAAGTCACACAGGTGCAGCTCACTGGGTTAGATGATTTCTGCAGGACATTCTATAGATTGCAGATCTATCTTTTACATGAACAAAAAGTACCAACTTCAAGACAAGAACAAAGTTATCGTTGCCAAGCCACTAAGTTGCAAATCCTTTATGGAGATGACATTTAAACATGCACTGCTGCTTTTCCACATTAAATACTGTAAGTTAATTAAATGAATAAGTCCACTAGTCTGCTCACTCATAAAAATACATAGTAAAAGCTGGACCCCACTGAAAATGAGAAATTACCTTTCACTTGGGCTATCCTGGGTAAAAGCATTATAAAAATGGGTAAAAGGAGGACCCCACTGAAAAGAAAAAAAAATCTTGCATTTCCGCTGTACTATCCTGGGTAATTACAGTGTAAAAATTTGTTCAAACAGTATCCCACTTCAAACAAGATATCACAACTCAGCTAGGCTATCCTGTGTAAATATATTTTAAAATTGTAAAAGCAGGACTCTACAGTAGGGCACTGGGTTCAAACTGTGACACCAAAAACAGCATGGTCAAGAACCGAGCTGTCAAAAATGCCATTGGCAAGAAAAGAATGTGTCCAATGCGATGACTACAACAACATCGACAATGGTAGCAATCGCAAAACACAGGGAGGACCGTTACTATGCAAGTAAAACATACCACAACTTGTGTTTTTGTGGGGGCTCCACACTCCCTAATTTTAAATAATCAACCCCATGGGGGGTGGAACTCGGGGATGGGGAGAAAGTTGGGAGAAGGTGGACTGGATTCAGTCACTATCACATCATAATAGCAACCCAAAATGAGCGATTAGAAATATAGCTACTCATTTTGGGTGCTATTCTTGTGGGCTACCCTGCAGAATAGTGAGGGTATGGGATAGCAACCATGGGAAGGATGAATGGAAGGAAGGACGGGGAGGGACAGGGAAAGCACAGGGAAGGGGTTTTCAGGCACTGGTGTACCTGCTGCCGCCAAGCTAGCCATGTGACGTGGTGGTGTGGGTGGCTAGCGCTGGCGCAGCAGGTACTGGGTTCAGGACCAGGAGCATTTTCCCCTCCTGACATGCCCCACTGGGTTGAGAATCCTATTTCAGAGAGGTGCGGGGCACAGCCTTCCACAAGGGGAGGGCATGGGGGCAGCTCCCCCCCCGAAAAAACACTTTTTTTAAATCCAGATGTAGGGTCGCCTTGAAGTGTATATCGCTGATTTACTTTTCGACAATATACACTCACCTTAATAGCAATCATTTTGCATTCCCTAGTATGACGTGAAACCAATTCATTCATATAACAAAAACCAGAAGCACACACTTGGGGTGGGTGAAAATGTGTGGCTACAAGATTCGGGAGACCAAGAACGGAACCCGGGTTTCCCGAGTGGTACCACCCTAGCTGCTTCCCTCTTAGGCCTTTCCACCATGGAAGCAGCTCAGCCAGCCTCCACACTTTCTGCCTATTTCTCCACTTCATCCCTTGTGCCTTTATTTGCCTGAATAGCTACATGGGTAGTGGTAACTGACAGGTAGCAGGAGAGGATAGCATCCCATCCGAAATATACAAAGAATACAGAGATTGTGTGTACCTCTACTAACCTATACTGTAATTTTCATCTATGTACCAAATTTAGATCTATCCCCTCAACTTTGGTAAAAAAACATTATTATACCATTACAAAAACAGGCATTTTGTCAATGCTGAATGGTCACCTGCTGGCATTGGTAGTGTAGGAGTTAAAGAGATGCATAATAGGAATGGCAGTGAAGTACTGAACTGAAGCCAACCCCACCACCACCTTGCAGAGACTGACAGGCATTGGGGTGTGCTTTTGGGTCATCAGGCATAATGGCCCCGCCATTTCACCACACCCTACCCCGCAGACACCGACAAGTGCCATGGTGTGCCTTGGAGTCTTTGGGCCTTATGCTCACCCCATTCCATAAGGAAATATGGTGAGATGGGTGCAGTATAGGAGAATGGGGTGAACTTTGGGGCTGAAGAGTCTAAGGCACACCTCGATGCCTGTCACTGGCTGCAGGGTGTAGGTGAGGGTGGAATGGCATGAGCATTACAGGTGACAATCCCAAGTCACACTTCTGATGCCTGTAGTCTCTACAGGGTGGGGCTTTATCACCAGAAACCCTAACATCCCAGGCATTCATTGGTATTTTCACTCCAAATTTTCAACATGGGTTTTTTGTGACCCCCACTTTATGAACAGTGGCAATGTTAGTTTGTTGGCCAAAAGCTGATTTTGCACAGCGACTACGCCATTTGGTACCACAGGTGCGAAAACACATTTCGAACAGGATGTGAAAAATGACAGCTGTACTGCTCATTAGGAGGTGTGGTAAAATGGCAATGTTGAAAATCTGGAGTGAAAATATTACAAATTCGCAGAGTTACGAGCGTCCATAGGAACTGCGCAATGCACGTTCGTGAAACAGTCATTTTTGGGAATTTTTTCACCAGATTTTCAACATAGGGTTTTGGGGGTCTAAGTCATGAACTGTGACACTGTAATTTTATTATTCGGTCCTGAAAGGTGGTTCCATGTATTGACTGCAAAATCACCTGTCAGGACTGAATAACAAAATGACAGTGACTGAGTTCATGAGGTGGGGCCCCAAGAACCCCATGTTGAAAATTTGGTGAAAAAATTCCCCAAAATGGCAGAGATATGTAAGTTGAAAAAAACATTTAAGCCATTATACAGCTTACCAGCATTTCTTCAGTTCGCGGTCGGCTTTGAAGACAGCAGACGTGTTCCCAGTCCACTGAAGATCATTGCACTGGGCTCCAGAGGTAAGTATGTGGTGGTGGGGTGGGGGGAGGTGGGTATGCAGAGGGTTGGTGTGCGTTGGGGAGGTGGTAAGACAGTCAATGAGGGACCTTTTTTTTTTACAGGGTATTTTTTTTCTTTTTAGAAGACGATGCGGGACTTTTGCCATGCTGGGGTGGGCTCCCAGCGTGGCAGCTGGAAGTTTATTTTTTGGGGTGGCAGTGGATCCAATGGGGGATTGGGCAACCCTGTCAGCCATACAGATGTTTGCCATGCTGGGGTGGGCTCCCAACGTGGCAACTGGAAGTCAGCTTTTTTTTGGGGGGTACAGTGGAGCCGATGGGGGATTGGGCACCCCTGTTGCCTTATGGACTTTTGCCATGCTGGGGTGGGCTCCCAGCATGGCACCTGGATGGAAGTCTGTTTGGGGGGGCAGCAAAGCTGACGGGGTATTGGGCACCCCAGTTGGCCATACGGTGTGTGTGGGGGGCAGCATATGAGCACGCTGGGGTGGGCTCCCAGCGTTCTACGTAGGTGTTTGTGGGGGGCACAAACTGTCTATGACAGTTCAGATGCAGTGCTGACATGTAGGCAATTTGTGTACTGCTGACAGCAGTATGCAAATTGCCTACACGTTACCACTGCTGATTGTGAAAGTGTTTTCCTCAGAACTGTATGCCACTCCATCTGAACAGCTGTCATTGACAGCTTGGACATTCATTGGTGCAGTGCAGCTGCACCTGCAAAAGGGAGCAGGGCATTGGAAGTGGGGAAGGCACACCTATGAAAACTCATGTGGTGGCACTATGTTTCTTGCACATGCAAGCAAACATAAAAAGGGTTCAGTCCATAACCCCTCTAATTACTGACCAATAAGTCTGCTAGACATAACATCAAAAATATTTGCAAGATTTCTACTAAAGAAGTTGACTGAGTGGGTAGAGAGAAACCTTATCATTTCACCTTCACAGGCTGGATTTAGACAGGGGTTCTCCACCACAGATAATAGCTATGTTTTTTTTTCACACCTAATTGAGAAATATGTCCATTGGAGGAAAATGAAATTGTATGCACTGTTTGTAGACATTTCAGCCGCATTTGACTCCTTAAATAGACAAACGCTTTGGACAATCTTGCTAAATTTAAAAATCAATAATTCATTGTTAGTACTGATTTTTATTTTATTTTTTATTTATTTAGATCTTGGATTACAAATACCTTTCAGCTTACAGTTCTTTTACAAAAGTTCCATGTCAGCAGCATAATACAACAGGTTAACAGAACAAAAAACATGACAAAACAGTATACATAGTGGAAGGAGATCAACAGGTTTACAGACTAAACAGGGTATTGTAAAATAATTGTAAATAAAATGAAGCAATAGTTGACATTCACAGTGAATTAAAGAATGGAAACAAGTAACGCTAAGCAGTTTCATGCACAGGAATGCATACAGGAAATTGAAAATCAGCCAGAACAAGCTTTGTCAGTTACTGGTAAAATCATAAGGTAAGTTTAAGTCAGCCAACAGGCCTTGTCAGGACAGGCGATGGGGATTAGTTGAGGGAGGAAAGATGAAAGGGGTAGGGTAGCAGGGGAGAGGATGTCAGAGATGGTGCTAAGGAGATTTAACAGTAATCAAGTGCTAGGGTTTTAGATTGCCAAAAAGGGTTTAGCGGAAACAGTCACAGGAGCAAGTGGCAGAGAGTAGTCCCTGTAGCTTGGATTTGAAAGGCCCCAATTTGAATTCAGAGATGTCACAGTTCAGGGCATTCACCCAAAGAGGGGCTCTGTAGGTGAATGATCTTTGTCCCTGGGAGGTATAGCAGTATGGGACCAGAAAGAGCTGGGATTCAGAGCCAAGGGTATAGCGGGTATTAAGAGGGGGGATGAGGAGACCTTGAATTCCAGGTGGTAGGAGGCCTAGGGTTATTTTCTTGACCATCAGGCATGTTTGATATTTGATGCGATCTTTAAGCTGGAGCCAAGCAGTTTGGGCATAGAGGTCACAAGAGTGGGTGAGATGGTGGGTTTCTGAGATGAGGCGACACGCCTTGTTTAGAGCAGTGGAAATGCACCAGAGGGCAGTTCCAGTGGCAGATCCATAGATTGTCAATCTATAGTCAATAATGGAAGTAACACAGCTCTATATGGCCAACCTTAAGGCTTCTGGTGTAAAGGAGCGCCTGCGTCTGTAGAAGAGGCCGATGTGAGTATTGACTGCTTTGGCAATGTTGTCAATATGACCCCATAGGATAAGTTGCTGCTGATGGTGATGCTGAGATACTTAAAATATTGTACCTGCTCAAGAGTGGTCCCAAGGCGGTTAGAGATAGTCAAGGGATGATGCCTGTGTTTATTGTGGGAACTGCTGAAGAGCAAGAGCTTAGTTTTTTATAGTTATTTATATGATTCGTCTTCTCCATCATGACACTACATCTTCTGTAAGTTAGGACAATAAAGGAAATTTAACAGACTATTTCAAAACTCATATAGTAGTTAAACAGGGCTGTCTATTGGCTCCTCTTTTGTTTTATATACATAAGGGGGCAATGGGGAAGTTGCGGCTCATAAGGGAGTGGACGTTGGCAAGGACCATGACTGGGGCCGATATGAAGTCAGCTTTGCTCAATGGGGACAAGTTCTGGAAGAAAGTGTGTAAATTAAAGCTTCAGTCTGATTGGGCTGATTTTAGGGCAGCCAGAAACCTCTGCACAAAGCTTGTCAGAAACACTAAGGCTAACTACTTCAAGTCAAGTCTGCACTCCTCCACCAAGGACCCAGCCAAATTCTGGCAAACCCTTAAAGATATTCAAGGACATCCTTCGTCAGGTTCACTCCCTATAAAGATCTTATATGAAGGATCCCTCATTACTGAGAAGGCAGAAATCCTTGACTGCTTTAATAATCATTTTATTACCACAGGTATGGCCTTTGACATTTCACCTGTGAATAACCTACTTACCCAGTTCTATTCACAAGGACCAGCAAGCCCTCCTCCTGCCCACAGTACTCCTGTCATGGGTTTCACCTTCCAACCGGTAACATACAAGGAAGTGGATGACCTGCTCCTTCAGCTGGATGCCAGAAAAAGCACAGGAGTGGACCTCATTGGCCTTTATTTCCTAAAACTCAGTCACCAATTACTGGCAGCTCCATAACACATCTCTTTAATATGTCCCTCAGCTTAGATAAACTCCCTTCTGTCTGGAAGACTGCCCCAGTTTTACCACTCTTCAAATCAAGAGACCCCAGATACCCAAATAACTACAGGCCAATCTCCTTACTCCCCACCCTATCAAGACTGCTGGAGAAATTAGTGAACTGCCAACTTATAAACTTCATTGATGCCTCAAATCTGTTAAACCCTGTGCAATCAGACTTTAGGGCATGCCATAGCACAATCACTGCTCTGGCTAAAGTCACAAATGACTGGCAGAGAGCCCTTGACTTAAAAAAAATCATGTAAAGAACTGCTGCCCATCAAGTTCTCACCTCCTTGCATATAGTATTAGTTAATTATTTTACAGACTATATCATCCTCTGTTCCCTACCTGGTTTGCTCTATATCCTATTGATTCTCAAGTTGTTCACTTAAACTTCTTGTCAACCTAGCCTGCTACAAATTATCTATCTGTATATTTTTACTTATGTAATCCCTGTTATTGTAATTATATAACCTCTGTAACCTGATGTACTCAAGTTTTTCTAAGGCATGGAACTTCCTTGTATCTGCTTATGTACTTGTAACCATTGTAAATTGTTATGCTCATGTATTACTATGACATGGAACCTCTGTCAAAGAGCCTTTGGCTCAAATGTACTTCCTAGAAATAAATAAATAAAAGTATGCATGGTATTTCTCGATTTAAGCAAGGCCTTCAATACCGTAGACCATACATTGCTCTTGGTTACTCTCTGCAACATTGGTCTGGATGCACCTTCCCTAAAATGGTTCTCATGCTACCTGGCAGAGCGGATGCAGCAAGTAAAAGCAGTAGGACAGAGGCTTGAACATTTTTTTAGAATCAAGCATCTGCTTATCCAGAAGGCCAGAAAATGCTTAGTTCAAACCACGTTCCTAGCTATCTTGGACTATGCAGACTTCCTGTATGGCCAAGTCCAAAAACCGCCCTATCTAAGCTTGACACCCTTTATCATTGGGCCTTACATTTCATCTCAGGTGCGGCACATAATACCCATCACTGTGTACTGTATTCTACAGTAGGATGGACCTCACTTATGTTCAGAAGGCAAAGGAATGCTATAATATGGACCTATAGATCTATATCCAAGATACTACCCTCCTACATTTCTGACTGTCTGCCCTACTGCACCTTACAAAACTATGCCTTGAGAAGCTATTGGTACATCTCACTAGCTGTGCCTAAAATCTTTTCAAAGCCTCCTTCAGCTATGTGCTGCCCCAGCTGTGGAACAACATCCAGAAATCTATAAAATTGGTGCATCCTATTGGTTTTGCAGAATTCAAGTCACTCTATTCCAGATACTTCTCGGAGCCTTGTCAGTGCCCTCCCTGTCACTAAACTGTAGCCATACATTGCTATTCTTACAGTCAACCCTCTACACTTTCTATCCCATCGTTAGAATTACCCTAAGCCATGTTCCTGGATTCATCCTTACTTTCTACTTGCTGCTGAGCCCCCAGCTTGCACTGTCACTAGCATTAACTCTGCTCCACTAGAGCTATCAGTGTCTAAAATCACTGGTTCAGCCCACTGGTGCTGACTTGCTTCCACCTCTTTGATGTACTGTTACCGGGATGAGGTATCACCTTATGACCGAGCCTCATTGATTATCCTTGTACCTTGTTTTTATTGCTATGTATTGTATTACTTTGCCCATTTGTGCTATATGTTCTATTGTGCTACTGTATTATTTATTCTGTACCTACCAGGCCCTCCTTGAAAATGAGCTTGCTCAATAGAGTTTCACTTGGCTAAATAAAGGTTGATTGATTGATTAACTCAGGTAGACATTTTTAAAGCAAGACCTTTCTGCATTACACAAATGAAATGGTAACCTGTGCTGCTGCATTCTTCATTCCCGCTTGGTCTCTGATACTGGCAGAGGGTACCAGGGGCCTGTGCGCCATGCTTCTTCAGCGCTCCTTGCACCATGTAGTAGGAGACAGGCAGGCAGCCATTCCTTCTCGAGCAGAAGAGCCCCCAGCCATTCCATCTCGAGCAGGAGAGCCCCCAGCCATTCCATCTTGAGCAGGAGAGCCCCCAGCCATTCCATCTCGAGCAGGAGCGCCACTCCCCCACCTTGATCCATGCTCACAGACCCTGCCATCCATAAAACCGTGGACTTGCTGCTGTTAACGCCATTCAAACTAGTGGTCTTTTCCTGCTCACTCCATCTGCACGGCAATCAGCACTCCACTCCAATGCTGCGCAGTGCCTGTCTGCTGTGTCCTTAAAGGGGCTGTGCTCCCCTACATTTCTCCAGCAGCAGCAAACTCTGGAGCCAAGGGAGTGGTATGGCGACAGCGAGTATGGGTTAATCCAGCCTTGGGGCAGTGGATGCACAGCAGTCTTTACCCCCCAAAAGACAACTTTCACTCAGGTCCATGAAGGGAAAAAGAAATGAACACAGAAACATTCAGGGGACTGGGGAACCACAGACTCATGTGCCCTGTCTGTGCTGGCACCCAAAGAGATCGCATGTTTCACGTGTGCCTAATGCTGGTCCTGTGGGTACCTCCTTATTGACTTTTCTGTAGCTGTCTTGAATATTCCCGGTAGTTTAGTGATCCCAAACCCCTGTTCATCTGTCCTGTAGCTGTCTTGAATATTCCTGGTGTTGTAGTGGTTCCTGCACCCTCAACTGACCATCCTGTAGCAGTCTTGAATATTCCTGGTAGTCTAGTGGTCTCCCCCCAATAAGGACATCAGATCCTCTGTCAATTTGCCTACTCAGGACCCTCAACCCCACAACCCCACCACCACTCAGGTCACGTAAGCTGAAGTACAGAAATAATGACAGTGACCTGCACAGCCCTCTGCTTACCATCTTCACCTGCCACCATCTGATTGTCATTGAGTGTTTATGAGTACAGTAGAAGTAGGTGTTTGTACAATACTTGTGACTGTTCAGAGACTGTCAGATGGAAACCAGTTGAGCAGATGGCTGCACCAGTTATCACTATTGCTGCAGTTTGCATTATGTGACCAGGGCTGGTGAGGTGCCTGAGAGGGTGATTCAGGAGGGGGTCAGATGCCCTTGTTTGGAGGGACCACTAGATCACCAAGAATATACCAGACAGCTGCAAGATGGGTGATCTGGATGCTTTTACAATGTATTTTTCCAGGAGAGATCAGTTTTAATGCAACAACTGCTTTTCAGTCAGGTACTCCTATAGGTAACAGGTTAGAAGAGTGCTTCTTGAATAGCATCATCTAAATCATGCTACAGGAATCATGTAAAACCTGAATCGCAACAGGGGTAGGTAAAGTAAGGTAAAATGTTATTGTTCGACTTTGCTGTTATTAGCCATCAGAGTTATATAAAATCATTCAGCTTCACATTTTTACAAACATACAGTAAGTATCACATAATTAAAAGGGGAGAGAAGAGAAGAGAAGAGAAGAGAAGAGAAGAGAAGAGAAGAGAAGAGAAGAGAAGAGAAGAGAAGAGAAGAGAAGAGAAGAGAACACAAGTATGTGTCTAGTTTCTCCACATGGAGTATGTGAGACATTACAATAGATTTAAAATCAAATAAGCAAATTAGCATCATTATATTAGCACAAATCACATACTAAGTGCAATAGTCAAAAATTTTCATTTCAGCGAGTCATGAATAAAAGATGACAGAATGTCCTGCTCAGACATTTGGAGTTTGGCTGATCTAAAATGTTTTTTTTTTTTTTTTAGTTTTGATAACTGAAGAAATGAAGTTGGATATCATCAAAGCATCTTCCACAAATCTGTGGTTAAAGAGTATAAATATTTATCATAATTATTGTCTGCAGATGTTTTGTGAAAGTTTAAAAGAAATTTATTTCTTTTTATTTTTTTTTATTTACTGCACTTTTTCTCCGCACCAGCATCAGGACTATCGACAATCAGGAGATGTCTGCACAAAAGTTCAGGTTACTGTGTGGATTTTTTCCCCATTCCCACCACTGGATAAAAATGGATAGCAGTAGTGATTCACCTCTAGGTCACTTGTTCAGAACTGATCCAGGTTGTGACAAGCAAGCAATAATACCTGAAAGGCTGTGCGGTATTGGGCTATACCCGCCTGCCCAGGGGCATAATGAGGCCCAATGCCACAAGCGGAGGGCCTTATAGCCTGTGGAAGGGAGGGTATAAACCATACTGCCTACCCTCAAGAGTATTATTGTTCTTAGAAAATGGTGTGCATGTGTGTTTTTTTATAGGTTTAAAAAAGTAAAATAATTGTGTAAAAAATGAGCATGTTTGACTTTTTTGTCTTAATTTATTAAAATAGTTCCTCTAGTGTTGGTATAGGTAGTCGAGGGTGCAGATTGTATAAATATCAGTAGAGGGCGCTGAGGATTTCAGTTGCTGTTTATGTGTAGGCTTGTGTACCTGCATTGTACTTTTGTTTGTATAACTGTTTTTGCTGCTGTTCAGAGGGTCTGCTTCGGGGTTTAAGAGTTGTGAAAGTATGAGAGTGATGGAATGGTAGGAAGACTCACATTGTTGAATGGGGCCATTTGGGTGTTACTGTATCGATTGGTAAAGATGCAGGTGGCTGTGATGTCATGTTGCGGTTGGGAAGCTATGAGGAGAGCTGCATACAGCGAGGAAGAAGCATTTAGTGGCACCAGGAATCAGTGTAAGTGCTGACAGTGGCGTGAAAATTGTTTTTGAAATGCTCGCTTATAAATGATGGGAGGGAGCGGGCGAGGTGCGAATCCGAGCGGGAGTAGCGGGGTTCAAAAGTGTAAGCAAGGTACAGTTTGAAATACAATTAGCATTGGAAGAAGTACTTTTTTGGGAACAGTGTGTCTTCGATGGAAATGGTTACATTTTTTACATTTGAATTTATATACAGTGGTTGTGCTCATGTCAGTCAGTCTGTTTTGTCACCCGCTAAGTGACAGAAAAAAAAGGTAGACATTTGAAATGAAAGTGAGAGGTTTTAGCCAATTGGAGAGCAGGCTGAGCACCAAGATTCTGGTGATGGGGTGGCTGGGCTGGTACTTTTAATAGCTGGGCATCTGTTGTCTGATAGATGCCCAGCTAGAGATGTCCCTCAGCCAATCAGAAGCCTGAAATACTTTTGCCCATTTTCTAACAATGAATAATGGATGACAACTGCTTTAAATTGCACTGCTCAAGTTTGCTGTGGCACACTGAAAGAGGCAGAAAGAAACCGAGGGTGTATGAAGTCTGCCTGTCACACTGTTTTTATGCATAAAGCATTGAGTAATATTGCACTGCAGGATAAATGCTAATTCATCTTCCTTGTTTTTTTTATTTCTGTTTTGTCTTGGCTTTAAGAATGTTACAGGTTGTTTTCTATACAAGGCACAGATCTTGCAGAACTTCATTATACCCAGTCCCTACAAGGACTTTGGTGCTCATCCATACCTAAAAATGTTGAATTAGTTATAACCATGTGATGCTTGTTTGTCAATTTTTTTTTTTGCTCCTACCATGCTCCTGGTGCACCTCTCCTTCCAGCCAGCCAAGGACCCACCAACATCCTCACCCCAACAGCCTCCACCTACCTCACATTGCAGCCATCTCAGGGGTAGCCAGGCATATCCCTTCATCGGATGGGTCCCTCTCCTTCGAGGGGGAAGGCATCAGGGAGGGCAACTAGCACACTCTCAATCAGTCCCCAGGAGCTGCTGAGGCAGTTTATGGGGTGTCAGGGCACTCATGTCAGCAGGAGCAGGCAGCCATCGTCCGGCTGGCCAAGGAGCCAAGTTTCTGCTGTTCTTTCTTGGGGGTGTGGTGTGCCACAGATGTCAAGGCACATGCTGATGTCCACCACGCCTTTGTACACAATGGGGCTTGCTGAGCTGTTGCACTCCCGGCCTCTGCCAGGAGGTGACACACATCAAGCCGCATCCCGTCCCTCCCCCTGGAGAAGGCAAGCAGTCATTGAATGCTTGAGTCTTCTCCTCCTGGCTGGCCCTCCAGTGACCCGAGTCCATTCCCGAACCCAGGTCACTGGCATCGCAGGCAGAAATCCAACTGCTCTGCCGACAAGCTGGCCAAAAATTTTATTTTCGATAAACACTTTCTTCTTGAGTTTTACTGTGTGTTATTCATCATTCTCTGACTTGACCAGTCAAGTCAATCTGTGCATATCCTTGTGCTGTATTTTAACCACTGGGCTAATAGAGGCATATTCAGTGATGATATTTAATCAATCTGTCATTTCAGAGTGCATAGTAGTACTGTAATTATTTATTTTTACTGACAAGACAAGAGAGTGAGGATGCGAGCCACAGCTGGTAAGTAGGCCAGAGTCGGGTCAGGTGGTGCTGCTCATGCTCAAAGTACTAATGGAATATGGCTAAGCAAATGAATTTGTGGTCTCTTTATGTGCATATACTGTATATTCAAATACTATATATTCAAATACTGACTGCTATTGCTCAGAAATCTCAGTCTCTCCATGTCTGTCTGGAGGGGATGTCTGGGAACCAATGTCTTTCTGCAACAGGGAGAGGGTTGCATGTGTCTGAGTCAATCAAAAGTAGCTGGGCAGCTCTAGGTGATCAGTGCAGAGAACAGCAGCTCAGCCCAGTAGTAACAACTTGAGAATGGAACTGACAGTAAAAACAAACCCTTCAGCTATGGAAGATGCAGTGGGGAGGGCCGAGGGTTCCAGGGAGGGGAGCTGGGGTGCAGATTGCTGTGCATGGGAGGGCTGGGGGCCATCTACTAGATCAGGTGACTAGGTTATGAGGAGAGTGGTTTGGGCAACATACTGGACTGTGAGAACCCTGGGGAGAGGGCTAGGGTGCAACTAACTGGGAATTAGGAGGTGGTAATGGGATAGAAAATCCTGTTTCAAATACCCCCCCAAATGCCCCAAAATGTGCCAGAATGCACCAAATTTAGAACATTTTCTATGCTTCTAAGACTGTTTGG